>JARHKZ010000029.1:0-1384066 GCA_029204075.1 Mycena capillaripes | reverse complement strand
AAGAGAACGACTGTAAAAATCGAACCAGTAAAGATGAGTTTGGAAGTGAAGAACAAGATGAGCATGAGTGTTTGACCAAAGGTGACAAGCAATCCGCGATTGATTATAAGGGTGCATGAGAGAGCGCAACAGCGATGAGGTACTATTGGACGATAAGTTCAGGAGATTGTATATTGCAGGTTACATGAGACTCGCCGGCCCATCCCAGTATCAGCGGATTTCAAGAACATGCACATAGCAATAGTGGCGACGACATCGGCGCCTGCACCGAAAGCTTTGTTGATCCCAGCCAGGATCTTGGAGGATATAAACAAAGATCGTCGCGAAAGCAAAAACGAGCATACGACGAAAGTCTGATTCCGGTTCATGAAAATAGACTGAGGATGGATGAACATGATAGCGACACAGCCTGTGAAAGTGAGAGGAGATAGTTAGAACCGGGTGCGGTCCAGGAAGAAGCTGATGCGTACCAATCCCTCCAGCTTGTCAACCCAGCTTCGTGAGTGTTCCAAGCCCAATCCGGAATTGACGTAACTTACCTAATGAAACGGTTCCGAGAAGGATCTTTCAAGCACATGGGCTTAGCTCGTGAACTTGAAGCATCGAGAAGAGATCTCACCGTCATGAAGCTCATAAGTGAAGCGATCCTCCCTTGAATTTTCACTATTTGAATGCGGAATTAGTCAATAGCCACTGGAGTTTCAAGGTCAATGTCAACTTGCCGATTTGGAGCTGGTAAACGAAGTACATCTGGGATCTGGAGGGAAGAAATCAGTGAGGTACAGCGGATAATGTGATCCCTAACATGAAGGTGATAATCACGGATACGAGGCACTCCGCGCTGAGTTCGCTACAGGCAAGGAACCAATTAATAGAATATAAGCCGATGTCGGGCCAGAAGAACATACCCAGTAATGGCAATGGGAAGGGCGAGAGAGCCATAGTGGAGGACCTAAGTAAAGAGTGAGACAGATTTCATGTTAAGGCTGTGGTCGACGTCTACCATGTAATAGTATATGGACTGGCAGATGAGCGCCATTGACAAATAATCCAAGAAACTAAGCAGAAATAAGTTTGTGAGCTGTCAGAGTGTATGCACGAACAGCATGAAGCAGGCCTAGTCCTAGAATATGAGAGGGGTCTGGTGGCAAGCAAGATGTGCGAGACAAACCAGAATACGGATGAATTGCTTGTCATTGTAGCGAGTAAAGTAAAGATACCCTTGCAAGGTGCTGACTCCACAGAGCCTGTTTGATATTCAGTCGAATGCGACTTGTGCAGAGAGGCAACATACACTAAAGTTGCCGAGAAACCTGTTGAATAACAGGCACTGAGCTCAGTTATGTCACTGAGATAAAGACCACCAACCCCAAAAGACTGGCCCCCAAATTTCAGCATATGCTGGAGCAACAATCCCATCTGAGGAAGAACTGGAAGCCATGGAATCAGGTGGTGGCTCGGGGATGATATCTACCACTATGTGGCTCCTCTATATATATGTACAAGCGGCTCGGCGGTTCGCGGCCTCGCATCCTTTTTTGGGATCTTGCATCGTATGGTTTCATATCCCACAATTGAGTCCCCAGAGACTGACAAGATCAGTCAGCTTTTCCCATCCACATCTGGTAAGCATTGAGAATTTGCCGTTGATATTGGCCGCCGTGGAGAAAGATCGTGGCTGGTATTGAAAAACCCCTGGATGTGGTTCCGTTTGAGGTTGAAAACAGCATCACAAAGCAATTCCCAACACTAACTTATGTCTTGTGAATACGGAAGTTCCGTGCAACGAGGACCCAGAAGAGAATCAAAAGAGCATGTGGCGGCCTTGTCTCACCGATAGAAAACGCGTTCAGGAGTCGGAACGAAGGTCCGCATGGCGGACAGCCTGCTTGTATCTCGCGATGTCGCGGGGTCTGTTTTTTCAACATGTACTCTCAAGGGCGCTATATTGGGAGTGGATCTATTCCACAACCCGGACGAGCTGCGCCATGCCCAAAAAGTTCAAAATTCCCGTGATTTTGAGGGAAGAGTACATAGGCGTCTTATAGCTGCCTGGAATCAGCTCAAAGTGGGCCGTTTCCTTTGGGGTTAGAGGTGAAGAGCTCCCATAATTTCTGGACTTCAGTCCGATGCAACGTCGCAAAGTGGCTGTAAAATCTACATCGAAATCAGATCGGAATTGCGAACCGGATGTTAACAAAGAAGAGATGTGATTTTAACCAATGATGCAGCAGAAGCCATAATTACGTCCCGTGCGCGTGGCACAATTACATCGGGGGTATGGGCAACACAGAGATGATCTCCCGCACAGCAGAAGACATCAAAGTGCTCAACCAATGGTGTGCGCCGATCGCACCGAAGGACTTACGACACCCATAAGCCGCGAGTTTAATTATGTCTCACCTTTCCCGGCCTTTCCCGCACAACGAAGATTCCCCGCAACAGGGAGAAGATGCCCTGAATGCAATGCACTGGCAGAGCATCTTCTCTTTGTTTTCGGGAGGAAATCTGCTTGCACACCACTCCCTCTTATCGCCGACATCTCATGGACATCAGCGACAGGTCAATGCACGCATTTATTGGCCGCTGTTGCTCCGAAGAATGTCTCTGGAAGCAGATCTAGGGTAGATTATCACCGAAAAATTACCCTGTTTGTCTGTCCGAAGCCTTCAAACTCCGCTCGATTCCCGCCAATGCCGTACTGTCCGGCAGCTCCGCGCTGGTTTACCGCGTCTGCTGGCCGCCGGGCAAACAACAGTCGGCATGGCTGGAACTACATCGCCCCTTCAACAAACTTCGACGTTGGCGCTAACATTGACAGATGGCTCCCACTCCACCGAAACAGGCTGCCGCGGCGAACATCGGCATTGTCGGTACTTGGCTTCTGGGACAGAATATAACGACAAGCGAATAAAAATGTGGACCCAAATCTTCATTTGCATCTTACCCCAGACGGGCTCAATTTTCCTGCAGTGAGAGACTGGCTCAAAGAGTGAAGAAGCAACACTTCATTCCACGTCTGATGGTGTGCTGCAGTGTTATTTATTCGCTGCTCTGATAATTTATCTGCCCAACTCAAGTCAGTTCAATTCAAACAAGTGCATCAGAAAATTTCAATAGTGTCTGCCTGATGTGACTGTATTAATTCAAAGACGTCCGACCAGTCCCTTGTACCATTTAAAATAGTGTATCCGTAAACGGTTTTCCGAACGTCAATTGCCATTTCCGTTAGTTTGTAGCTTTCCGTGAATGAAACTAAATGGTTGGAACCTTAGCACTGTGCATGACAGAATGCCTATCGCACCGAAGCACTTGAGACGCCCATAAGCCGCGAATTCAATTATGTCTCATCTTTCGCCGCCTTCCCCGCACAACCCGGATCCCCGCAACAGTGGGAGAAGATGTTTTGAAGGCAACGCAAAGTGGTACAGCACCTTCTCTTTGTTTTCGGGGGAAATCTGGTTACAATTCCGATCTGAAGATGCATATCTTTAACAGCCACCTTCTGCGTCTCCTGGGACTGATCTATAGAAATTTTGGGACGTCCAAACCATCAGAAAACCGTTTACGGATACCCTATTTTAAATGGTATTTTTCGGTGATAATCTAACCTGGATCTGCTTCCAGAGACATTCAGCAAAGCAACAGCGGTGTGCATTGACCTGTCGCTGATGTCCACGAGATGTCGGCGATAAGAGGGTTTGGGAATCATGGGGAGGCAGGGGTATCTCCCCTACGGATTTTAATTCAATTCAATTCAAATTCTATCAGAGTGCGCGCGAGCCCCTTGGGCCCATGTGGCACTATACGTAGTACAGGTAGTTAATCTAGCTCGCTGGGAGGGATTTCTACTGGTAATTACTGTGAGTGGGGTGTTCAAGGTGTGTGTGTTATGAGTTGTGTGGTTCACCGACGGGAAAGCCTGCGAGATGTGCAGGACGGTCGCGACCTTTCTCACTCTCCACACATCCTTCACCTTCTGCGTTAACGAGAGTAGCGCGTCCACAGCGCTCCGCCCAGGCCTCCCTCCGAACTGGTTGGCGGAGAGCAGTCCGTGCGCCTCTGCGAACCCCGAGAGCGAGTCCTCCAAGGCTGACTCCAGGACCTTTCCCAATCTTTCCTCCTCCGAGATCGGGCGATACTATGAAGGCCGCCATTGGGCAAAAATAAATCAACTTTGCTGTCATAGATAATCAGAAGTCATCACTGGGATAATTCTATTTGGCAACCCCTGGTGCCAAAGTACCCGGTGCCAGACAGAACTTTTCTATTTGGCTGTAGTCATTTTTCCCGGGTTTTCGGAGCGTAGGGTAATGAAGACACGCGATAATGAAGACACGCGATCACCATGTATCTGTACCATCACTCACGGAAGCAATTCCGAAATTGGCGCACGTCTCGTCAACCAAGTAAGTGGTGAGTTGTTCTGTGTCATCGTAAATTTGAGCTCTCCGAATGGCTCCCTAGCCTCAATATACACTGGGAACTCACTGCTCAAGCTAAATGAAATATAAACGGTTGTTACCATTTAAAACGTTGATAAACGAAAAGAATTGAAGGGCTTGGCAAACCATTAGTTGAACCTCTTCAGTGATGTCTTCTTCTGCTGCGCGGGGGATCATCTCTATGCCGGAAGAGCGGCAAATGGTAAACATAATTATAGGCCCGGCCTATGCCCCCGATGTAAGGTGTTTCTCAGCCGCTTCTGTTCCTCGTATGGGAGATCATCTCTGTGCCGTGAGAGCGGCGAATGGGGAAACATAATTATAAGCACGGCCCATGTCCCGGTGTAAAGGTGGCTTCTGTTCTTCAGCTGTGCAGGAAATCATGTCTGTGCCGGTAGAGCGGCAAATGTTTAAATAAATATACGCCCGGCCCATGCGCACGGTAGGTAATTGTGGTACTGCAGCGTTGGTTGAGACTTTTCTCATTTCAATATCCGTACAAGGCTGTAGACAACGATCCCTTGCCTCTGCCGTATTCCATCAATACACATTCTAAGGCACGGGTTCCGCGAACGGCCCGACAATCTGTATTAGGGTACATTCTCACTGATGGTTGAATGAATACATGCAGGATATGCCCCACTATTCCACGCTCAGGCCACGCTGAACGACACTTCTCCGGTGTCCCATCGGACTCAGTTGGGAATTTTCACGGCGACAGCTTTATCCACGCTGTCTCACTGCTTTGACCCCTCGTTCCTGATTATCATTCTGCCTCCTTGCCATGAGGTGCTCCATCCATTGCCACAGGAATTTCGGAATTTTCAGCAGTCATGGAAAGGGAAAAGTGGAACTGCGAGCTAACTGAAATTAACATCTGCCCACGTGGGCCGGACTTGAGCTCACAACGTTTTTGGGACTACCGTTTTGAGCTTAGCTGTACACATAATTATAGGCCCGGCCAGGCTCACCGGAGGTATTGCGGCTTCTTTTGCGTCATTAGTGGAGGCATCTTGTCGCTCCGTCGCAGGAGATCCGCGTGGAGCCGGGAGCGAAAGGTGAGACTCAATTAAATTCGGACACAAAACTTCTAGACATCGGTCCCATGAGACGCAGAAAAGTGGCTGTTAAAAATATGCATCATCAGATCGGAATTGCAACCAGATTTCCTCTCGAAAACAAAGAGAAGATGCTCTGCCACGGTGCATTGCATTCAGGGCGTTTTCTCCGACGTTGCGGGGGATCTTTGATGTGCAGGAAAAGCGGCGAAAGGTGAGACACAATTAAACTCGCGGCTTATGGGGGTCTTAAGTCCTTCGGTTCGATCGGCATTCCGACACGCACACCATTGGTTGAGCACTTTGATGTCTTCTGCTGTGCAGGAGATCATCTCTGTGTTGTGAGAGCGCAAAATTGTTAAACATAACAAGATATGCCTGCGCTCCGCTCCCTACGGTTTATGGCGGCATAAATTTCAATATTTCACGAAGTACGAACATTTCAAAAGCATATATTTGAATAATAGGAATCGGTAGGTTTTTTGACGAAGCGAGAGTGGATTTCGAGTGGATTTCGAGAATCAAGGCATAGGCAAGAGGCTCTGATGTACGCCAATCCCCGCTGCGGATTGCAAAACAAGGTAAAGTTATGCGACCGATTTTTGCAAATGGTTGGCACGAAGATTGAATCAAGGAATAACAGCCAGGGCAGACGAAAGTATTTGGCCTGAGGAACGAAAATCTTCGCCAGCAAGCAAGGGTGTTTTTTGTCAACGATAGGATCAATTTGCGGCGTAGAGATGTTCAGTAGGTTTCATAGGGCTCGATAAAATAGAGAGCCAATATTGAGGGAATCAGTGAAAACGATGAGATGTAGATGGGAGGAGAAGGAGGATTAGTCCAAATCGAGCATTCCCAGAGAAGCTGTTGAATCATGAGACCCATGTGTCTCGACGACAACCTGATGTAGATTGTGTCCCACAGCTTTGACACAGTTCGCAGTTGTTGTGAGCGGAAATCAAGGGCTGAGCGGCAACATTTGTATTGAATTTTCTCTCATGGTTGGCCAGCGTGGCCACCTTTGAGTGATGTTTCTGAGAGAATGAGCGTCGAGTATGCGGGAGATCATGTCTGTGCCGGTAGCACACTGGATAAGGCAACGAGCCAATGGGAAAAACCTCGGAGCCCTTCAGCATCCCTTTCTACCTAGGTAACTATTTGACCTTATCCGGTAGAGCGGCAATGGTTGAAGATAATGATAGGCCCGGCCCAGGCCCCGGTGTAGGCTTCTGTTCTTCTACTGTACCATTTCGACCGAAGGTTCAAAATTTTGATTTTTTGGATGTCCGGGATGGCCGATAAATTTTCTTTCGATTAAAGGCGACTTCTGCACACATCATAAAATCTCGGGTGTCACCGTCACCTGAACCTTCGGTCGAAATGGTACAGTACTGTGCGGGAAATCATATCTGTGCCGGTAGAGCGGCAAAGGGTTAACATAATTATACGCCCAGCCCATGCGCACGGTAGGTAATTGTGGCTTCTGCTGCACCATTGGTTGAGACTTTTCATTTCAATCTCCCCACAAGGCTGTAGATAACGATCTCTTGGCTCTGTTGCATTGCATCATAATACACATTCTAAGGCACGGGTTCCGCGAACGGCCCGACAATGTCTATTAGGGTACATTTTCACTGGTGGTTGGACCGGATACATGCAGAGTAGTCCTCCACTGATTCCACCCATTCACACGCGGTCACGCTGAACGAAGCTTCTCCCGTCTCCCATCGGACTCAGTTGGTTACATCTCACTGCTTTGAGCCCTCGTACCTGATCATCTTTTTGCCTCCTTTCCATGAGTTTCCACTATATAAACCTCTATCGAGACCAAAACAACTGACAACTTCATGTCTGCCCTTCACAAGCACGAATACACCCTCCGTCTCGGGAGCATTGCACCCGACTTCGAGGCAGAGACAACTGCAGGCCCTATCAGATTTCACGAATGGCTCGGTGATTCTTGGGTAGGCTTTGCGAATCAGATCTACGATAACTCTGACATCCACTTAGGGCGTCCTTTTTTCCCATCCAGGAGGTTTGTCTGGTAACAGAGTCGATAGCCTTTCGTCAACCACTCTGCTTTAGATTTCACTCCTGTCTGCACCACCGAGCTGGGGGAGGTCGCCCGCCGTTCTGAGGATTTCGCCAAGCGAAGCGTAAAAGTCATCGGCATATCCGCCAATAGTCTCGACGATCACAAAAGATGGATCAAGGATATCAATGATTTTGGCGCGCAAGTCGGGCCTACCGACGTGCAGTTCCCCATTGTACACTTTACCGGCTTTATAGTGCCATTATCCACGCTAAACCTTTCAAGATCGCGGATCCGGACCGTAAGGTGTCCTACATCTACGATATGCTCGATTACCAAGATCCGACGAATAAGGATCTCAAAGGCCTGCCTTTCACCGTGCGTCCTCCCACGCTTAGATTCAGAGCACTTATCATAGTATCTCATACTAGATTCGGACTGTTTTCCTCATCGATCCAAAGAAGATCATCCGTATCACGTTGTCCTACCCAGCAGTGGCTGGCCGTAACTTTGTGAGCTGCGATACTCCTCAGAATGACACCGTTATTGAAATCGGCCAGGACGAGATTCTACGCGCAATTGATGCAATTCAGTTGGGCGACAAACACCGAATTGCTACCCCGGTTAACTGGAAACAGGGAGAAGACGTCATAATCCACGCGGGCGTCAATAACGAGGAAGCGAAAACACTCTTCCCAGATCACACGGTCCATCTTGTGAGTCTTCCGTATGGTGGTGCCACTGTGGTGGGAGTCATGCTCAACCAATCACAGCCGTACTTGCGCACAACAGCCATTTAACTATTGCTGGACGATTGTCGATCAAGGATTTCTTTTGTGCAGTGCTGCTAGTGGGATGGATGTATGACGTGTTGTCGAGTGACAGTGAAAAAAGCTCTTAGAAGTTAAATAGAGTGTATTTGCACCCAGGAAATCCACATTTTCTGAGGTTCTGATTGGCGCTCCACAGCTCCAAGCCAATAAGAGCCTCAGAAAATGTGGATTTTCTGAGGCAAATACACTCTATCGAATGTGCACCTGAGATTATGGTGTGTGGACAAATACTTTTACTACTACAAAGTTCTAACAGACTCCATATATTTTACTGGAAAGGTGCGCGTCAGCTCTCGGCGCCCGATTTAGCGCAGCGCGCCGCAGCTTGCAGCTCGGTTGCACAGTAGTTGTGATGGCGGCACAACGCTACCCCGTAGGATTCCCGGGTTACTTCTGAATTTTATTGACGAACCAACCAACCGTGCGAGTGCGGAAGGAAGGAACAGGTGTGTACCAGGTGAACAACAAATAAAGCTCAAGAACTTGGGCCAATCCACAGCAACAACGAGGGCTGGGAGCGACGGGGGACGGAATCGGGACAAAACGAATCGTATAGAATGAGCTACTAGATACAGAATAAACAGTAAGTGAATAGGAGAAGAAATGGAACAACCGTGTTTGAGACCGAAAGGCTGTACGATGAAATAGAGCGGCTAAGTAATCTTGAAAGCGGAAGCAGTGAACGGGTGCGGAAGCATCGGAGAACTTGTAGGAGCGAGTACGGAGGACGAGATTCGAGTGGCGCCAGGCTCGACTACCCGTCCGCCTGCGCCCTCCTCGAGTTCCGTCTCCAATCCACCTCCGTACTCTCTCTCCGTACCGGGTTTGATATCTCCCCATCCCCTCTCGCTCACCGCGCAGGCGGAACGCCATCAGCAAGTCTTTGCCCACTCCCTCTCATCCTCCACAAAACTGCACAACCCGAGCTCCCTTACGACCCTCGCTAGCTTCGCGGCGTTATCCAGCACAATATGGTATATCGCCATCCGATACTCGGCGCACTCACACGGATCGAACCCCCCGTGGGCGATCTTCATCTGCTTGACGATGGTCGACTTGCCGGACTCGGCGAGTGGGCAAAAGAATTTACCGGAATGTAATTTCGGCGGCGCAAAATGTATATGAGGTGAACGGGCAAGACTAAATGAACGCAGTGCGAGAAGCCGTGCGCCGTTCACCATGCCCAATTACTTGTCGAATTGGGCGGGTATCTACTGAAGGATCTGAGTAGTACGGGCACTAGTAAAGTCCCACCTACCAAGCTACTGACTGAGACGCTAAAGATTGCACGGTCGCCTTGACTGGCGGGTTTCACGCCTCTGGAGAGCGCCTTTGGAGATGCCCGGGGTAGTGCGCCATACATACGCGAGACGAGATCGTCTATTCCTAGAGTACTGATACGTTGGTTGTCTTCGGAATCAGACAGAGGGATGCGAAAGTGGGCAACAGACTGGCTCAGAGTTCGGCTCCACAAGGGATCGAGACACGAGGCGGATTAGGATTCAGCGCAAGATGGCTGCATGGTGTGGAGGATTTGGCTGACACAGGCGTCTTGATAACCCCAAGTCCACGAGGAATACCCATGGCTACTGTAACAGGAGAGGGAGTATGTCAATGTTTATCGTACGCAGTCAATCGGGCCTTATGATGTGCGCGGTCAGTGGGTTCTTCGCTCGACGCTGACGCGGCGCAGAGGTCGGACATGCAGTCAAAATTGAGACTGGGACCCGCAAGCCACAGATTGTAGATGCTAATCGAGCATTCGCGCATTGCGGTCGAAGGGAGTGGTCAAGAGAGGAGATGTGGCAGTGATGGTGAGTGATGCGGGTGATGCCGGACAAAGATCTTTGATGGCCGGTGTTTTTAACGATTCTGAGGTGCAAAACAAAGGCTTTTGCATAGAACATAGACAGAAAACAGGGTTTATAGTCGCACCAGTAACATACTATTTCCCAACTGTTTGGGCAAGCAAAATCTCATTGATTAGGGACCTTCAGAGTAAGTAGCCCATTTCGAGTCCATTCCGAGTTCATTTCAACCCACATTTTAGTGACAATGAAGTGACCAAACTCGCCTTTATTCCTTGACAACGCACATCGTTTCCGCATAATATTGCTGACGACATCGCGCCGCCCATTCCCGCCGCATTTGGGCCAGTGGCGCGTTTTTGATCCACGGCAACTCGTGACCGCGTGAGATCATTATCAAATACTGCCACAGTGGCGTTATCTTCCTTCTGAGCCGTCATTTTGGAAAGCTGCCACCGTATGCTACTGATTCCTCTCGAATCCTGTGGTGTCTGGCTTCAAGTTGCGCATGCCTATTTTTTCAACTCGTTTCAGTGCTCCTTGTTCTGGGTTCACAGTACCTGCTTCGAGTTCTGGTGTATCCGCGGTCTTTCCTCCCATTATCGCCTAATCTCGATTTATTGATTTAGACCGTCTTGGCTGGGTGGTTTCAAGTCTGGCTGACCTTCAAGACTCTCGCCGCGAATCCCCATTCCGTACTCGAACTCCTTGGTAGTTCATCATTTATGGTGAACATCTGCCTGAAATTCTCATGGGCCTCTCTCTCGTATTCCTCACCCCTCAGTTCTGGACAGCAGTGCTCGCTGCGCTCCCTGCTCGCCTCATCTCACGCCTGATCATCATCCTCTTATCAAAGCACGGCTTTGCAAGCACAGCCTGAACTTTGGATGTGCTTGCGTGTAGTTTTGAAACCTAGAATCAATATGAATCCATTCCAAAAACCAATCCTCTGATCCGCCACCTTAACGTCAGTCGTTACCTAGCCTCGCTCCGTATCGTTCACTCTACCGACGCAGTTCTTCACTACTTCATTGATACCTGTCGTCGGACGTGTCAGACTCCTCGAGTGCACGTGCTTGACTGCTTTTGGCTTATCTGTGGCGATTTTTCCCAATCGCGCCACATGTACCCACAATGCGTTTGACATATTGTGCCACGCTTCGATTGCGCCATCTCATGTTCTTCACAATCCCCTCTCGTCTTGGACCTGAGCGCGTAGCTGAAGCCTTTAGATGTTCTCGACGCGGTTTCGAGGAAACTCACCGAGTGGTGTAGATCCGTCGGTGAAGTTTAGAACGTCCCCTTCGTTTATTCAGGATCTGACTCTTAGCACAGCTGCGCGACGTGATTGGGCATTCAACTCCGAAAGTGCTAAAATTACGCGCGGTATCACCTGGGAGACGCTGTGATTGTCAAACATGTCAATGTCCGTCGCAGAAGTTAATTAATCACTCGCCGGCAGAACCCACCGAGCAGTAGAGCAATGCAGACCTGGTGCGTCGCACCTAAGACCAGATAGTAATAAATGACCGAGCGACGTACAACAGAAGAAATGTTTTCATGCTGTATTTCACGGCATCCTGAAACTTCCAGAAGCCGTATTTTTATCTTATGACCCTAAATGCGAAAGCTATCATTCGGACGGTCGAGTCCCTTCCTCTTCCACCACCCACTGCATCACCACCCATGGATAAGGACATATCGTCCGATCCTGAATTCAGTTCCGACTCTGTCTCCGAGGGCCCAGGGCCCGCATCGTGAGCTCTGTTTCATTTATTTGACCTCGTGCCTTGTGGCTCACGGCGGATTCGGCTGCAGTAGCAGTGGGATGTTCTCCGGCGCACAGAACTTCGTTGTGACTGGCCAGACTTTGACGAACATTACAAACCACTACACCGCTCCTCCGACCCTCTCTCTCGGTAGATATTCTCAGTCCTTCTTCACAGCAAACTAAATTACATATAGACTTCAGACGAATCCCACTGGGAGACATATATCTACTGGATGAAGTTGGATCAGAGCGAGGGGCGCACACAATCGGCCGCCTGCGCGAGCGAGTATCCGTTCGCCGAGTATACTCCGCCAGGGTGGAGGGTCGACAGTCAAATGCGATGGTGGCCCTGTACCAGGGCGACGGCGCGGAGGAGGTGTGTGTGACATTCTGCTTTGTGAGTCCATTTCCGACTGAATTTGGAAGGAATGGCGGGCGGATATCACGCGGTATTCATGGCTTCGGTAAGAGGAGACTCTACGCTGAGTTGAATCGTTTGAGATTTCCCTCAGGCATCCATATTTTGTTCAACTCCTCGGGATAACGGCCTCTTCCAAGATGTACGCCGCAGTTTTCCACGATGGTACGCCCCTCGATTCAGGACCATTGATGTTCAAGCCGATACGTGAGCTAGATCTTGTACCGTTCCAGCATTTCCTGGAACGTTATCGACATTCCCATCTTTTAACTGTGTATAGTCATGCCTATCGTGTATGTTTATCTAGCACTCCTCGTTCGCTGGATATTGATTCACCCTCCAGGCTAAGGAATTCAAAGTATGAGAGGTCCGCCGACATTTGGGCACTACTGTTTACACTATCTCAGGAGGTGCAAACCTACTTTGAATCGGCGTTCCAGCGGCGGCTGGTGAGTTCAGTCATCTGAGCGCCTCCCTTTCGGTCTGAAAGTTTCCAGTCGAGATCTGAATGCACATTCTGGTTGCATCGCTTAACTGGCCGGCTTTGCGCGGACCTTGTGCCGAGCGAAATTAGCTGGAAGTCGGATCCGGAGGACATATCGATCCCTCGTGAAATCACACCTTTGAATGCATCAAATCAAGAAGCCCTGATCATTGATTCTCTGACGTTGGAACAGTATCATGACTTGTGTTATTGGGATCTATCACAATTTCGACAATCCTTCAGTTCAGCCGGCGTCGCAGTCAAAGTGGGAGCTATATATTCCTGTTCGTCCGAGGATCAACTTGGAAACGCGCCCGAGATTGCATATGTACCAGATGTAGAGATTGATGGCAGTCATTGGAATGCCGCAAGAGGGGACGTTATGGAGAATGGCTGGACCCGGTATTTCATTTCATTTTCCCATTTTCCTTGTTTATTCTAATTAAGTGTCCAAGTGTCAGTTCCGGTCATGTTTCGGGCAGCACTATCCGGTTGAGGCTAGCCTGGACTTCTCCTGAGGCATGGCTCAGTCAAGCGAATCATATTTTCACCCGGCTGAACATCACGTCGAGTTGAACGACTATGGTACATCTCAATCATGGCGGTGCTCATATTTCTAGTAATCTGTCAAAACAGTACTTGTGTATGCCGTTTCGTTTGAGGTCGTCCTCTCAGCTATTACAGAGCATTCACCCGCGGGCTTCCTATTTCTCTGCACAGCAAAAGATTTCGAGACCGGACCTTCATCTTTTAGATGGCCGGACCATCCAGCATACTGGTCCCTCGATCCATTTGGTGGCGCCTGTCTCACCGCGGAGGAAGCACTGCGGTTAGGGTTTCCTTCTATCGAGCTCCGCACTTGTATCAAAGGAGATTCCTGGACGCAGGCGTATACGCTGGACTTCGTCAACTCCATCGGGCCAAAGGCTTTGACCCTGATAGCCAGGAGATAGGGCGCCATCTCGGTCTCTCACTGTATCAGTTGTCGAGTGAGCTGGATCCTCCATTTGCGTATAGTGAGTGAAAGCCTCTGTCACCATTTCCCCGCTTCAAAATGACCACTAGTCGACGCCAACGATCCTTGTTCTGAACAAGCCGACCAATCCTCAGCACCTTCCAAGGACCCGATGTCGAAGACCTTTATATTCGTATTTCACCTGCAGCTGGGGCTCATCCTGTTTCTGTCTTTGTGCTCGATGTATGAGCATGTGTGGTGTTAGTAAGTTTTAATCCCGGAGTTCGAACTGTTGCTTTGGATCGGACCAGGCTGGGCGTTGATTGCGACCTCGAATCTCTGTTTTTTATCTTGCCATCCACGGGGTTTGGTTTTTTTTTTTACAAGAGGAACAGCATAGCACTTAGTCCTGGAGGCACAGCCCTGTCACATGTCTGCATCTTCCTCGAGATCGTTGACGCTTGACACTCTTAAATACCTAACCGCGTTCCTGATCATCCTGATCATCTATCTTACTTGGAATTCGGGCTCGGCGGCTAAGCGTTCGCGGTTAGAGTTCGAATTGGCAGATCGCAGTTAGGGATGGGGTTCAGGGAAGAAACCGCCAATGTGTCGCAGTTGACACATGGCCGCACTTAGCCCTAAAGTCACCCCTGTGGCGTATCTAATTCTGCTTCAGCGTCGTGGAGGCATGACACTCTTCAAATATCTACACCAGGTTTCCTACCATCCTGAGCATCGATCTTCAGCCATTTTTTCGCAGACGACGGTTCAATCATGGCCGTAATTTAACTATGCGCGTATTCGGCATACCAGGATGCTGTATGTTTTTTTTGTTTGGGACGTCTCAAGAATCGCGTCGAGGCCCAGTTATCTTGATGATCCAAAGTTCTGGGCCTGGATAGGCTCTTATAACCAGGCGCTACAACAATTCTCACTTGTATCTCGTGGTGGGCCAGGAGCAGACCCAGAACTAACCACTCCCCATATAATTTTTTTCCCTCTCGTCCGTGCCTTGCTAGCCCTCGGTGGTGTTGCTTCGCAGGTTACCCCTTCATCGTGGGTACGAAGCTCACTTTCCTTCGCCAATGCTCTCAATAGCAATGATCGTGACACGCCAGAACTCGATCCTCACGGTCTCCGCTACGGAGCAGCACTCGACGTTGCCATCGACTGGACGCGGATGGTTCGTTTGCCTGTACGACCACTCCCGCGAGCTTTCAGCCGCAATTATCGCTCATCATATCCAATATCCCCTTAAAGTTACAGTTGAGGACGTTGCGATCACCGGGAATCTCTATTCTCAAATGGTGCAATTTGATGTTGCCACTAACCAGACACAGTATCAGCCCGTACTTGAACAGTACTTCCAGCTTAGTAGCGCAAAATTGGGGGCAAAAATTTTGGCCACTTGGTGAGTCCCTTAGATCCCATCTCGTCTGTGCAGAAATGACACCAATTCTTGTCACTTAATATAGTGTCAGTTCCATTTGTCTTGATTGACCGTTGACTCAAGTTCTTGCGCAATGGTCGATTGCTCAGTCAGACTCCGCATTGTAAGAACCTCTTTGTCTATGGCTTAGCGCCCACGGATAATGCTGATTCTTTCTGTCTTTCCTTTTGGTCACAAAGAGCATTCGGACGCGCAGCAGTCGAGTCGTATTGGGCGTATGAAAACCCTGTATTCCTCAAACATGCCGTGGCCTCTTGGTGGCTTGGTAGACGACGTACGATATCCGCGGCTGATCTGTCCGCTGGGAAGACCCCGTTAAAGAATTTTACTCTGGCAAAGGTTTGTATGGCACATATAGTGGTTAAAAATTATTTGGTGACAACTAGGAGCAGGAAACAGGGTTTTTGCTCACAGCTTACAATCCAAGTGCCAAATAGATCACAGTTTGCAACATGCTTACATCTTTCTAGGTAATGGGTCTACACCTGGATGAGGTTGCTTCTCGGGACTCAGTTTTTGTGAATTCTGGACCTTTGATGGACATGATTGGAACAGTGATGCCCACCTCATGCCGAGAGCTACAAATGGAAGTCGAGTTTTTTTGATGTGTGACAATGCTATTATTCTCTCCAAACCTTTGTTGTTGAGTTAAACACAATTTTCTGAACTCTCTTTGTAAGTCTCAGCAAATTTCCAGGTCCTCCGTATCTTCACGGAATTCAAACAAAAATATAGCATTGAATGCAACAATTTCAGTAGTTTCTCATGTGGATCTGTCAAAAGCAGCTTCAGATGGTTGAGAAAACCGTTGAAATTCAGAAATACCCCATCCGATACCACTGGAATGCAGTGAGGATTGAATGTGGCCGAATTCAAGGATTCCGCTGATCTGACACACTAGCCGAAGTGATGCTGGTTCGATTTGATCAGATGCACTGGCGATCCGATGTGAAGATGTCATCCCAAATGCGAGATGTAATCCCTATGCGAAGATGTACTCTGTATGTGAAGTTGTCACACAGCCTTGTCAAATGTCGCTATAGCTGTGAATCCCAACATCTCCGATCTTTGGTATTCTGGGTCCGGAGGATTTTTATATAGAACAAGACATGCCTTCGCTTCGCTCCGGCAAAAGAGCAAATAAAGGAGAGGGTGATTACTACACTTAGAGCACAAAAACTATTGTAGTGTCTGTTAAATGTTTATAAGAGACTAAAAATGTATGGGATAGTTTATTTCTAATGAATGGCAGCGCGGTCTTCAAGTGTTGGGAACATTCTGTGAATACGCAAAGGAATTCGGGCGAGGCGGGGATTTCAGTGGATACAGGATGCTTGGGTGTGTGGATGGAGTTTCCGGGTCTCTAAGACGTCGACGCACTAGCAAGCGGGTGGGCAGCAAGACCAAAAGTCAGGGAAGATATGACGTGCAAAGGTTCGGATCGTAAAGGGGAATCGACCGAAACAGCCAAGCGTGAACAATATAGAAGTGTGGGCAGGACACGAAAATCTTGGCTATTCAGGTAGAGAGGAGCGAGGTAAGAGCAAGGATGCAAAGAGGCGGCAAGCGCATCGATCATGCGTATAGACGATGTAACATCTATGACCGCTAATGCGGGCGCTTCGTATCTAGCCTTCCGTATCTTCCACTCAGTCTGGGCTGTGCCTCGCCTATCCTGAATTCACAACACGTCGAAAGAAAACTTTCAAAGTTTAGCCATGATTTGAAAAGCAATTCAAATATATATTCCGCTATTCTATAACACAACATCTACTAAACCTACATACGTACCCCAACACAATATAATCAAAGCCGGATCTCCGACAATCAGTTCCATTGCCAAATCCTACACCTTCAACAGAAATGTTGGCGGAAGGGCGGCCCGAGCGAATTGTGATTGGCGGCCCCGAAAAGTGGATATAGATACGTTAGCATCGATCTGTGCGCAAATGCTGAAGACGTACCAGGAACGCATCCTTGATTTGGCTGCCGGCTCGAAAAGCGCAGTGAGATAGTATGAATGATCCACCCGAAGTATCGGGGACGTGTCCGAGGTGACAGAGGGAGCAGAATTGTCAAGGTTCGTGAGGTTGGTCAGCGGTGGTGAGATGGACCGATAAACACTTACCGCGATACAGAGCGTCGTTCGTGAGACACCGCAAATCCCATCTGGAAAATACGAGTCAGGTGTTGAGCTTTACATCGAAGGTGCGGTAATTTAAAAGGTCCCCTTGCCAAACTGTGAACGTTCAATGGGAAAGCTCGAAACATGCTAGCTATCTGTTGCGGATTTCTCAGTACATGCGTTCCATTCCTAGAGTCGGCGGCTTACCTACATCGTACATCGAGACTGAATGCCTGGGGAAGTGCAACAGAGTGTACAGGACCTCAGCCATGGAGAGGTCCATATCGCTGGGTTGTTGGAGGTTGTGCCGTGAGCATTGGTTTGAGACTGCATATAGATAACACAACATCTAGAACGTACCTGAATTGTGTCATCAGTGCCGATGAAAAGGCCGTATAACGAATGACTGAGTGGCACGAGGAATTAATCAGCTGTTCAATGAAAAAGCATGGGTGCATATGTACTGTTCGTCTTCCGCGTCGACCTGTTTCCAAAGTTGTTAGCGAGATTGAAGGGATATTCTGAATGCGGAACGTGCGATACCAGTGCCTCAATAAAGGAATGGAAAGACTTGAGGGTGACGGGCGATGCACGGGAAAAAGGAGGAGAAGGCGATATTTCTCAGTAACGGACAATCCAAAACAATATCTTGAAAGGCTAGAGCTTGAGGAATCTTTCAGCTCGATTGAGAGGGCCCCTTGGTTCCGAAAATTCAGACGTCTTGAGCCTCCCGGTCTTGACCAAGGACTTGATCATCTTGTGGGGCCAATTTGAGTGTTTTGAGTAATTTCCAGAACATCCTGAGGTGTTGCAATTCGAAGAAGGGTCCTTGTGCGCAAGTTTGTAGCCGGCCAGGTTTTGATGCCAGCCTTCATCGTGATTTAAGCCTCGATGAGCGGAGAAGAGCAAGGGCGCCGGGCTTAACGATTGTGAGGTGCTGCCTTGGTCCTGCTGAGGCGCTGCACTGACGGAAGAATCGGTATTGAGGTACGGTATTGACGGGCGGTTGGACGATGGTGGGGGAAAGACGAAAAGTGATTGATTAGACAAAGACCACCCTTTTGAGTGGGCCTTGAGCGGGCGACATGTGGAGCGGCACGTCAGAAGCGTAACCGGCCAGAGTTAAATTATGATTGGAGTTGTTGTCCAGAAATAATCATGGGAACAACACTGACCCAATTGGACAGTGGACTCGGAGCTGAGGCTGAGGGAGGCTTGCGGTGGAGAATCGATGTAATGGCAATACATGCGCATACTGGCAAGGGATGTGCTTGATACTGATCTTGACATTTTCCACAGCACGGAAGTTGAAGGGGAATTGAGCAGTTGATTGGCAAGGCGCCGGGGCGTCTAGTCTCTTTTTTTTTTGGATACCGAGGGTCAGCTGAGGTAACGGTTGGGGTAATTTCGGCAGTACAAACATGTACACTCTGATTCGAGGCATCTCTTTAATATACGAAGTATACAAGAGACTGGTCGGCCGCTTCGCGGCCTCCCATTCCCTTTGTTAGGTGCTGACTGGCAAATGGAAGCGCACGCGGGCACGGCCTGCAGGTCCAGGGCTGCAGAATTCATCGCAAAGCGAAGGTCGCGGGAAATCGATCGTAGACGTTGCGCGGTACTGTGAGAATTAGATGCTGATTTATGGTTTCCAGCGCTTAAGTACTTCAAGTTTATCCAGGGAGATGATAGCAACAAACTTCAGTACGCTTTTCCTGTGAGTACACCTTCCAATATAAGATCAAGGAATGTTAAGTGGAGCTCCGACTTTCAGCGTGCACTGACGGAAGGAGGTAGGAACCGCTAAAGCTAGGATGCACTGAACACAGGTGAGCAGTCTATGCTTGTCACGTGACGTTCTCGCATTGAGTTCCGATTGGCCCAACTCTCAGGTAGTATGCAGTGCTCGGTAAACTGTAATATGCAGGTCTTTTGAGAATGCGACTGAAATTTACTCAAAATAGGAGCTCGAAACTTTCTAAATTTACGGCCGGGTCAATACAGGGTTTTACTCCCAGTTGCGCTAGATAGGCATAACACAATTTTTGATATGAGAGTTGTGTGAAGCCTTCGGCGCAATTCGGCGAGCGCCACTGCTAAATCAACCATGAGACTTCCTTTTCTTGTCCTCCTCCTACACTGCTATCTCCAGAGGCAATCGTTGGTGGGGGTAGTATGTGGCCTTAGTTCTGGAATCCGGCGATGCTTTCGGTGTCCACCGTACATTCTCTTGGAAACCCAACCTCCGATGTTCTCGCGGCTCGGAAGGCTTAGACTCATGATGACCATGTTGGACTTCCTCTCCTGGCTTGAAAGTCTCATGTTACTTACATCTTTTTGCCTTCCCAGCGCTTCCTTGGGAGGATCTGCCGGCAGAAATGCTTCCTTCCACGCCATGGGGTGGGATCTCAGCCTTCTATGTCTTCGGCTGGCCGGCAGGATCTTGCTTTTAAATTCAGATGCCCGTTGATAGACATGATATCCATGGACGCCCCACGCACCGTTGTTCTATGCACATTCTTTATCATTCTAACAACACTGTACGCGGTTCATTTGCGTGCTTGCCACCACAAACTGCCCCTGCCTCCGGGTCCTCCCAAGTTACCTCTCGTGGGTAACCTATTTGATGTACCATCCACCTTTCAATGGAAGTCGTACGCGCGGTGGAGCAAACAATACGGTGCGTCGTGGACGTGTATTTTCCGAGCCGGTAGCATTGACTGCACCAGATTGATATCATCCACCTGGATCTGGCGGGGACGTCCGTCATTGTACTGTCGTCCTTTGAAGCAACCGATGCCCTGTTTGAGAAGCGCTCTTCCCTTTACTCTGACAGGTAAGGTAGGGGACATACGCATCCATCGAGTCACGTGAACGTGGCTGATACGTGACAGTAACGTGGGAAAGCGCGAAATTTCGTTTTGAAAAAATAAAAACTCCCTTTTCCAAGCTCTGGATGGTGAAGAAAATTTCTCTGTACTATTGAAAAATCTTTGAGGTGCTAAACCATTCATATATGGAGTACAAACCTCCATATGGCTCAAACATTTTCTACTAAGTTGCAGTTTAAAAATAATGTGAGGAGAGAAATACATAGCAGAGATGGTGAAACTCCTCAAACCCCTCTGACATTCATGCAGCAACAATGAGGGCACCTTCAGATCTCTAACAACACTAATCATATATGTACTCAAGCAGAAACCAGCAAGAAAGATTTATTGGCTTAGATTTAGCAGGTGGTTTCACCAAAGACATAGCCTGAAGGTTCTAGCTTTCAATGACAGCTCTACACTTCCTTGAAGCATATCATGCATGACCCTGAGGTTCAAAATTGGTACTGACACGAAGAATATCACGGAAACAATATGTGATCAGGACACACGTGACCGTGGAATTTCCTTATATGGAAACGCGAAATTATGGAAGGAAGAATACAAAGCTGTCCCACTGGGACGCAAATGATGTTTCCAGCACTTTTTGAAAAAACAGTGTAAAACATTTTATTGGGACTAGATATCGAAAATCTGAAACCACAGGATTGTTCCTAGAGTGAAACTGAAGCTTTCTATGGTTTTGGTTTGTGTCTGTACCCCAATGCTCCCGACTAGTAAGGGCAGGAAGGCACTGTCACGCTGTGAATCACGTGACTCGATGGATGCGTATGTCCCCTACCTTAAGCATGTGGAATTATGACAATGCTCATCCAGGAATCGCAATATTTTTTCAGAGGGGACTTCCCAATGCTTACCGAGTTGATGGGGTGGGATTTCGATATTGGTGACGATTTTTCTTTCAGGAAATTGTGGGCAGAAACTGATCTAAGGCACTCTAGCAATGATGAAATATGGTACGGGGCACTATCTCTTGCTCGAACGTCTACCTGAAAAATTGGTTCAACTTGAGGCGAGGAGTGGTGCGGGGCCTATTTCGGGTATCTTTCTAATACCGTACTGAATATCCCTCAGGCGCACGCATCGCCGGTTGTTTAACGGTGCATTCAACGTCAAAGCTGCTCGAAAATACGAGCCTGTGGAATTGGTCAGAACGCACGCCCTTCTGGCGCGCCTGCTCCACACCCCAGAAGATTTCATGCATCATTTAAGACAGTACGTATGCCTGGATCTGCAATTCCAAGCTAATTATCGTAAAAATCAGGATGGCCGGAGAGATAATCATGGCCGTGGCATACGGGATCGACGTGCTTCCTTCCGACGATTCGTATGTTACCCTGGCGCACAAAGCCGGGCGAGCATTCTCGAGCAGAGCTGTCCCCGGGGCGTATCTCGTTGTGTGTTCGATTCATCTAAAACCAATCACATAGCATTGACATCCTAAGGACACCTTCCCAATCCTGAAACACCTTCCGCAATGGTTCCCCGGGGCTGGGTTCAAGCGCCAGGCGGAGGAATGGTCGAAACTGTCCCGCGGTATGTTGGAACTGCCTTTTGCGGAGACCAAACGGCAGATGGTGCGTTGCCTAATACTTCATGCTCCGATTCTTGCTGCAAAAGACAGTAGGATTCCGGGATAGCCCCGCCGTCGTTCACCGCAGATAGCTTACAGGCCCTCAGCGATCCAGACAAGGGGCCCTATTATCAGGAACATCACGTCAAGCAAACGGCAGTGACAATGTATATTGGTGGGGCAGACACCACCGTCTTCGCCCTCGGTACCTTCGTCCTGGCCATGCTCACCTGCCCGGAAGTGCAGAAGAAGGCTCAGGCAGAGATTGACTCCCTCACTGGTGGACGATATCTGCCCAGTTTTGAAGATGAAGCTTCATTGCCGTACATCTCTGCACTTGTTAAAGAAGTCATGCGATGGGAGAATGTCACTCCATTCGGTGAGTGGATCGTTTTTTATTTTATTTTTATTTTTATTTTTAATCAACTTTATTTCTCCTTTGTCGCGTACGATATGTTAGGGACCCCGCTGCACATGGTAGGTAAAGCGTAATAAAAAAAGGTTGCGAAATGTATGTAAATTCGGCAAAACTATGGGGGCAGCCCAGAGGGCACCCCAATAGCGCGGATGCGCTGATAATAAGGAGAGCCGGTGGCTATATAAAAATTAGAGTAATGGGGTGGGGGAGAGTAAAATGAAGTAAGGGGAAAGCATATAGCGAGCAGACGCAGAGTAGATCACAGAGACGAGGGAGGTTTTGGCGAGCACGATAGCGCGAGACTCGGCAGTGCGTCCCGAAAAAGAACACCCCAGAGGGGGGCATCCGTCGCGCAGCGGCGACGTCGCTGAAAGTCAGTCGCAATGACAACCTATCCCGCAACCCCTGATCCTCCTCCCGACAGAGGACCCGAGCCGATTTCACCTCAACCCGTCCATTACCTGTTGCTTCCAATGCCGTCCAAAAATCCTCCTGCTCGAACTTCAGAGAATCGACGAGTGGTTCGGCGGGGATCCCATGAACCACCACCTGTACCCACGGTGCGTCGACTTCCAGGACCGCCGGGCCTTGAAAGTTTCCGCACTCCCGCTGTACGATCTCGATCAGCTCCATCCCATGGACGGTTGCGAGCTGTGAGGCTGTGTACGGGGCACGGGTGTGTATAACCAGGTTACCATTGCTGGTTCAGTTCACACCTCGGATGTGTGGTGGGGAGTGGCGTTCAAATGTGGCATCGTCGAGAATGCTTGCCAAGGCGGTGACCGATGCGCGCTTGTCAAGATCCGGTGCCCCGTCAGTCCAGCGAAGGATGAGACGGTAAGGGGAGTGGTGCGAGCGCTGGGGCGATTGGGGCGGTGCAGGTGTCTGTCGCCTGCTAGCCTTTGTGGGCTTGACAGCCGTGGTGCGAGGTGCCGATGGCCAGTCGGACCGGGTAAGACGAGTAACCGGAGGCGGTGGTACTGATCTCGGATCAGGGCGAGGTGTACGCGCGGCAGATGCCACGCTGGCGTATGTGGGGGCAGAATTTTGGGGCGGCTCCTGCCGCTGGATACGCCTAAAGAGCGTCGCAGCGAGACATGACAGGGCAAAGGGGTAGGGGGGGTTGGAGGAATCCCCCTCCATCTCTAGTGCATCCAGGGTCGCGTCAGCACGCGCCAGGATGGCCTCCAAGGCAGACAGAAGTGCCGCCTGATCGGGTGACCAGGTCGGGCGCGCAAGAGCCGCGGCGTCCTCCGCCTCCTGCTGCATGGCCAGCTCGAGCTCCTCCTCGAGGTTCTCGGCTGGCTCCGGCAGCGAGCCGGCAGGAGGTGCGGGTGTAGGGGCAGAGGTGGTGTAGTCGATAGGCTCCAGCGGGGGATGGACCCGATGTTTCTTGACCACACGGCCAGTTAGGGGGATTTTGTGACGGGATGACCATCCTCAGAGGATTCGGAACCCGAAATGACGTCGTTGGGAGGTCTAAGGTGCACTGTGCCCGTTTTAGGGGGAGCGAAGCCCCTGCGCGGGTTTTGATGATGGTGGCCTAAAGAGGAAGCCATCTCCGAGTGGATCGTTGTGCCCGGTCTTGTAGGCAATTATGATGCTTCGCTTTCAGCGATACCTCGGCTCCTCGCAAACGACGACGAGTATCGTGGCTACAGGCTTCCTGCAGGCTCCGTTGTTGTCGGAAATGCATGGTGAGTTGGTAGACTATGCGCCCTCGCCCTTGTTATGTACCTGTTCACCAGGGCCATTCTCCACGATGAGGTTTGCACCCTGATTCTCTGCATGGCCCGTGTTTCTCTGACCTCACCCCAGCGGGTGTATCCAGATCCCCATACGTTTAAACCGGAGCGGTTCCTTCTCGATGGCAAACTTAATCCAGCGGTGAGGAATCCCGAGCCTGCTTTTGGGTTCGGAAGGAGGTCCGTCTCCTTATTTTCCGTTCCATATCGGGACAAATATCGGTTCTGTAGACTCTGTCCCGGAAGACACATGGCACTCTCGTCGATCTGGATCACAGTTGTGTCAATTCTGGCGACTTTCGATATAAACAAGGCCGTGGATGAGCGGGGAAACGTTATTGAGCCGTCCTATGAATATCTTTCGGGTCTCGTAAGGTCGGAGGCCTATCTTCGTTTCGCACCCCTCATGAATCGTTCTAATTATTCTTCCAGTGGACCAGTTCCTTTCAAATGCTCCATCACGCCGCGATCACAAGAGACAATTGCGCTTATTCAAGGAGCGGCCGAGGGAGAGCAACGGCTTTAAGCGAAAAAGGTCACCAAGTGGCAGACATACAGTTCAGTGAAGGCCAGAAACTCGAGACATTGGGATGCATATTCGGTTTTTTTTTTGTGTAGTGATGATGTATCGAACATGCATTATTCAATTCCGTAAGTGCGCGGAATGCGAGGCCCTGGGTTGAACACGGGATAGCAATAAAGCTTTACGGATAATGAAGACTTCGCTGCAGAGGAAAGTCAAAAGTAGGCCGCGAATTGTGAAATGGCCGACCTGCGGGATAAACTACGGGACATCTGTCGGCAGACTAGTCTCGCTTGACGAAACAATATCTAACGCAGAGACGAAAATCATTGAAGTAGGGTTAAGTGTGGGGTGGGAGGTTCATTGAGAGGGGTTGGTGGTCGGGAAGTGTAGTAGGAAGTCTCGTATAAAAATGCGAGATTGTTGTCAGCCCGTAGAACGAAAGAGATGGTGAAAATGAGTGTGCCGATAGGATGAAAAGGAGTGTGGAGGTGAGGGTAATGAGAGACGATGCTGAAGGATACAATGGATGGCTAGATAGCCCACAGTGACCAAAAACACTGTATAGGTTGAGGAAGGGCCGCTCCGCCTCTAGCCACTTGGCTGCACTGGGTCGAAAGATGGTAGTACGGGAGAGAAAAGGGTTCCTTCCTCCATTAGTTAACGACGAACCAAGTAGGTAACTACAATTTGGGTAAACTACTCTATGGAGAAATAATTAATTATACTTGATTTCCACATCCCGGCTCGCTGGCCCTGCCACATCGTGAGAATTGAACAGTCCTGCGCCTTCGATGGGCACTGAGCACAGGTCACGTTGAGCATACTTTTGTATGATTCAGACCTTCGCTGGAGTTTGGCCATCCAGATGGTCTTTGACTCTCATCCAACTTCTGCAAAGGGAAACTAAGCTATGGTTCAGGCATTTGTTGCAAATGTTGGGCACTTCTTGAGACATCCAAAATGCTCAAGGAGATGTTCATGTGCTCCTAAAAAGTTCTGTAAGCTTTCTTGGGCTTTTCAAATACCTCTTTGAGCAGGAGACAAACTAAGCCAAAAGCTTCTTTTATCTATATAAGAAATGAAGACCCCCTGTGTAAGCCAGACAAGACAGTTAGAAAAACATACATTTGAGTTGGCTTTCAGCAATCTGAATGCTGTCTTGCTCCGCGGTTAAACAGAAAACCGTCAAGATGTTGACTTCTGAAGGGATACTCCACTCGAGTGTACAATTCCTATCTATAAGCGAAAGGTGTTTGAAATCTGACCCGATTCCTTACGTTTGGCGTTCAACGGAGCCGAAGTGTTGAGTGCTGCCGATGGAGATTTGGCTCTACGCGAGCGGAGGTGTCTCTGATCGGCTGAAAGTGGACGAACGACAGAAAAAAAATTTGCGCACCTGTCCAGTTGTTTCTTCACCCAATTGCAATGCCTCACCCGCTTTTCCGCCCCGCATACCTCGCGCTCATCTTCTTGAATATCTTCTCGTCCCAACTCTTTGCTACGAGAGGCGACACGTGAGGACGAACGCTGGGAGTTGTCGTTGTGAGCTTATGGATTGAAAATAGCATCTGAAAAAGGGACTCACGTGCGGTGCCAATGTCTGCTTCGCATTCGACTGAAAAAGAACGAGTCAGATGAAGAGTATTAGACTCCTCTGCCGTTTTCGCCTTCGACAGACGCCTGCCAGGTACTCGTCCAGAAGAATTTGACTAGTTTGTAGTCAGCATTGGTAGTGATCGAAGGAATGGCGCACCTTTGCTTCTGCGGTAGCCTGCTTAAGCTCCACCTCCACCTGCGCCTTGGCATGTCTCAAGGCAACGACACGTTCATCAGCGTCTCGAGCCCGCATACCTTTGTCTGTCGCGGCTGCATGACGTCGATTAGAGCTGGCGTACCGATGGACAAGTTCATTTTGGTTGTTGTTCAAGTTACCGGTCGCCAACTTCATATTGATCTCGGCAGCCCGGCGTGCGTCGTACTCGGCATATATGCAGTGGTTGTGAGTACAAGCAGAAATGAGAATAAAAAACCTACTTTTTGAACGATTCTATCATTCCCATTTGGGTACCAGTCTCCGCATTGTTGCGTGCATGCTGCGCTTCACCCAAGTTAGTTATGGCAGGCATGGTGTGCCAATCGTTGAGCGGAATGCGAGATAGGCACTGGATTTTTGCAGGAAGGAGCCAGAACTGCTGCAGTTTTTGTTTCCACCATCCTAGAGAATATGTATCACGCCAAATACAACATATAAAAGTGTCACCAAACTTGCGATCGCCCAATTGGGGTCCGGAATGTCGGCGATCCAGACTTTGAAGTCTTCGACCGCCTCCGATGACTCCAAATGAACGAAGTTTTGGATGCGGTTATGATCATCTTTTGACAGATGCGGAGCCTCGGGGATACCCCTGTGGACATTGAGAATCAAGGCGGACACAAAAGGTACAATGTACCGAAAGATATGGGTGTAGCAGAGCCGGAGGACATAGAGCAACAAGGTTCCTGCATCAGTAACTACTCCACGAAGCTCATCGCGGTCTATGGTTGGCAGAAATGCATCGGCGAAGCCGAGCAGCGGCACGACTTCCATGTCAGCATTGAGCCCGAGGATTGTACCGCGTACATGGAGCCCTTTGAATAGAAGGGGGCGTCCCGTGAG
This sequence comes from Mycena capillaripes, assembly GCA_029204075.1. Lineage (NCBI taxonomy): Eukaryota > Fungi > Basidiomycota > Agaricomycetes > Agaricales > Mycenaceae > Mycena > Mycena capillaripes. Next base: position 1,356,875 of record JARHKZ010000029.1, on the reverse strand, counting down.
AACGGAAACGAGGCTTCGCAGTTCCTCCCATACTTGCTTGAAAATGGTTCTATCATGGGCCTCCATCCATACACGGCCCAATGTCACCGCTGTAGGTGATTAATATTAAGTGATTATGTGCAGGTTGATACGCACCCACGTTGATCGCAGCAAGCCATGCATTTACCTCAAAGATTTGCATGCTACCGACAACAGGCTTGAATGTCGTATCGCAGTCCAGAGTTTGTACAAGATGGATGTTTTTGATGAGGTCCGGGTTGATACCAAGGATTACCCTTCGTCCGTCCCGAATAATGGAACTCTGGAGGTAACGTTCGGCAGGAGGCAGGGCCTGCTGCTGTGCGAGATATACAGCAACCTCTGTGAAATGTAGATGCAGCTCTCCGATACCTAGAAAGGAGAATGGAGAACGGAGAAAGAAATACTCACGATTTCTGACATTGCCCGTGTGTTTGGGACCATTCAGCTCCTCCTTCACGCGTTGAACCAACCTTAATCGGATATCACGGTTTGCGAGAGCGGGATGGAATAAGGCAGGTGTCGTTCCAAGTAATGCGATGGTTGTAGGAGCTCAAAGAGGGCTGAGAACAAGTATAAGAAATACAGATAAGCATACCTCTATCCACTCTCGCTGGCGTTGCGGAGCTTCCCAGTTTACGAGCACATTCCATGTATAGTCGCGCCACAGTTTGATTGATCTTGTTCTCCGGAGGTGGAAGGTGCGTAAAATGACGATCCTCCCAAGGGCAGTAGGCATGGTAGATTGCTTTACCTCCGAGAGCGATAATCTTGGCTTTGAATGACATTCCGTCTTTCATGTGGTTGTACGCTGTTTAAATTAGAGGTTAGTGAGGTCGTGTGGAATTAATTTGGAAGATATACGCACGACAGAATGCTTTACCCTTGAATCCTTGGCGCCCCGACATAACTCTAGAACACAACGCCCCAGCATCGTGCTCCTCAACAATTGGTTGACGATTGAGGACTTTAAAAAGAATCACTGCGTTCCGACCCCTCGTAGACAGAGGGTGTGTGTACCCCCGTAGATGATGGGTAGACGAAGAAGTTTGTCTACCCATGTAGACAATGTATGTCTACGTTACTCTACGTCGGTTCATGCCGTAGACGCATGTAGACGCACGTAGACACTGCGTTGCGTGGTGCCGTCAGCCGCGTTCGACAGTGTGGGTGACAACGGCCGATCAGGGACATCAGTTGACTAATGTCGGCACAAGTCAGTAGGTGATCGGCCGTTGTCGGACCACGTCAACCTCCCTTGCCGACATACGTAGACCCACGTAGATGCACGTAGCCGAGGGTAGCCGAGGCTGTGTCTACGCGACGTAGAACGTAAGTGGACCTAGGATTAGATAGCCGAAGGTGAGTCTACGTCCCTGTGTACACATAGGTAACTGCACGTACACTAACCTCGCCACATGTAAGTTCATGTAGGATTAGGTAGAGTTAGGTGAGTGTACGGGGGGTCGGAACGCAGTGAATATCTTGGTCGATGTGGTCAAGGATTGCGAGAACGGTATGGCGTCCGGAGCCTTGCGCGCAAGGTTGATCTTGTTGAGAGCAGGTAATTACGTAGTCCTTATTGCGAATCCGCTACTTCCGCCACTGAGTAGAGAGCAGCAAAAAATTGAAGCGATTCACCTACCATGCACGCACCATCAGTGCTGTCCCCTTGCAAGAGCCGCCATCAGCGAGCATGGCCTTACAGCTGAATGACTGGAGGGATCGTTCGAACCTGCAAATAAAGTAACCAGGCATTTGAATGGGAGGAAACAACCTTCAAAATGCGAACTGAACTCATGTTAAAACCCTTCCCACAGCCGATGTATCCTGAAGCTCTCGAGTGCGCATTTCGGCCTCAATCAGAGCTTGGCGATACACAGGATCAGGAAAACAGCGCGGTGCACTGAGGAACGCGGCATCGAGAGATTGGCATGCGACAACCCCGGTGCACTTCGCCTCCACTCGTCTGCACGCGACCCGGATGGATGGGTCAAGTCCGAATAGGGAGCCGGTAATGAAGGCATCAGGCTCGCGGCACGAGCCGGTTGATCCACCGTAGGAATGAGGGTCCTGAAATCATTCTCAAGTCGAAATTTAGAAACATGAGTAGATGATACGCACATAGTCTTTGAGAATAGCGTCAATTGTTTTTCTCCTGTCTTCCACAGCCAGGGTATCCGTGCAGACAATAAACGCGGTCGCTTCCTCGGGAATAGGAAATTGTGAGGGTATGCCGTTCACGAGCTCGATGTGAAACACCTTTGTTTTCGTGGTGATGGGAAACTCGTCAGGGAAATCAACAACCTTCGAAGACACTCCAGGATCTGTCCATACAATCGCAGAGTCGCGCCAGGGCCAACAGTGGCGTGCGGAGCTCGAGGTAACAGAGGCATTGGTGTGACCAATGACCACGTCTATCTCATCTGGGGTCAACTCGTATGGAGTGTCCCCATCATCTGAGCTCAAGCCTTTGACGTCAAAATCGGATTGAAGTGACTATTTAGGGAAACTAATGAATAATGATGAATCAGTTGGAATAATCGCAGAATTGTTCCGCCTACTGTGTGCTGACTGCATCCGAATCCCAGTCAACAGTGGAGTGATTAGAAGTGGACTCCGGCAACGTCTCGAAATCGCTGCAACGATTACAGCTAATGTCGGAACCGAAGGCGCGACAATTTTTTTCTATTTTGAGATGTTTTCAGAGAATTGTAAATATCTCGGTCAATTTTGCACCGATTTACATAAAAACTAGATAGATTTACTCAACTAATTCATGCACAATTAGTGACAGAGAGGGATTTTTTAAAATATTATATATTAGGTAATTTGTGTTTTCAGGGTGTTTTCACACCAAATACTGTTTTTACATGCCTAGAACATGTCGCAGAGGCTCAATATTTTGTCCGGAACAGCATATGTACCTAGGTAAGGACGTGACAGAGCCAAAATCACATGAAACACTCAGATAAGTGTGATTCTCTCAGGATCTTCAGATGCAAGAAAATGCTCAATGCCTCCAGTGCAGCTGGAAGAACTGTAATAAGATTATATGCATTTGTGGCTCTGTCACATACTTTCTTCTATATGAATATTGCTCCCTACGAAATCTTAGACCCCTGTGACATGTTCCAGGCATGCAAAAACAGTATTTGGCATAAAAATGCCCTGAAAACACAAATCACCTAATATATAATATTTTCAAAAATCCCTCTCTGTCACTAATTGTGCATGAATTAGTTGAGTAAATCTATCCAGTTTTTATGTAAATCGGTGCAGAACTGACCAAGATATTTACAATTCTCTGAAAACATACCAAAACAGAAAAAAATTCGTCGCGCCTTCGGTTCCGACATTAGCTGTAAGGAAGTCGGCAAAAATAAGTGCTTGTGGAACTCACTCACTGTTCATGTTGCTCCAAATCACTCGCAAGTGGGGGTACGAATGCGGAAGTGGACTCCTGGAAAGCTTCGAAACTGCTGCAGCACATGTGTTAACTCAACAAAATTCAGGGCTTCAAGCTTACTCGTCATGCCAATCAAAATCACCTGGAAACGGGGATGCAGAGGCGGGGCGAAATGGAGCGGACAGATAATCACTGCAGGATAATCAGCAGGGCACTGAATCAATTGAGTGCCTCACCTGTACAGTTCCCACTCACCTCCACTGGAAGGCAGGCCAGAGTAATAATGCCCGAGGCTTGCATCCGGATTGCTCCAGGAACTAAATATTTGCATAAAAACAGAACATAACACAAAGAGGGGAGACTCACCCGGTATGTGTTTCAAACATACTATAATCGCTCGCGCTCGAGGGAGGGTGAGAAGGAAAGGGAGAGACACTGTTGAAATCAAATTGATCCTCATTCCTGCCTGTCTTTAAGCGCGTGGGTTGCGTCAGGTTATTGATGCTCACGAGATAGTTCTGGTGTCGGTAAGTTCATAGGGGCCCAGCCAATTCAAGATATGCTGCAATTCGTCGCCCATCGATACGGGCACTGAGTTTAGGGTTTGATGTAACAGGGTGTGCGATTCCGTGGGAGGAATGGTCCGAACGGATGTAGGGACATCGGCTTGCGTGGGAGATGGATCAAAGAAGGAAGCTGGGGGATTTGCGGAGAGGCCGTCGCCGAGACTGTTCGATGTTGACAGATATGACCACGAATGGCTGTATCGATTGAATGTGAGCCATCACGGTCATGCTGCCGATGCCCACCCACCTCATTACGTCAAACGCGCCGCTGCCATACTCTGAACTCCCGCCGCTCCCCTCACACCGCTGCAGCAAATCCTGTGATGGCGGGTTTGTCCACGCGTTGTCCCCAGCCCAATAACGCGACATTGACGCGCTGCAGTGTCGGGTAAGTGAGTGTTGAGGATATGGGGGCATCTTACTCAGAACAGCACACACAGAACACGCTCGTCAACGTGCGGAGGTGGTGGCGCCGTGGTGGGAAAGAAAAAGATTGTAACAGTCACTCTCATGGTCACATTGATGCGACTCGCTACGCCAATCCTACGAACTATCCGATTCTACGAACATCGCTACTATCCTATGTATGTTTTATGTCCCCATTAGTGTTGCCGCGACTTGTGACTTGAGGCCGCAAAGTCGACTTCGGACCGCCGACTTGAACCGAGTCAAGTCGAGTCACTTGGACAACTTCGGGCGACCTCGAAGTCAGTCGCAAGTCGACTTGGACCGACCTGAGTGACTTGAGTCGGGGTAATTTTAAAAAATGTTTTCTTTCCTCTGCAAGTGCGATTACAACAGTTTTAGAATTTTTTGATTTTTTTTGTACCGGAATGTCACGACCGTGACAGCGTGTGAGGCTGTCACGTCTCGGTCACACGGTTGCGAATTGAGCCAGTTCTGAGCCTTGGATAATTCTAGAAAAATGGGGAAAAAATTCCAGCATGTTATTCAAGACGTTTTGAAGTGACTCTGTCAATAAAATCACCTAAGAGATCTTGTGTGACCGCTTTGAAGCGATGTTTTGACACCTCTTGCAAAGGAAGTATCCAATTCATTCGCACACAGTCTTTCACAATCTTTCTACATAATGTGGTAGGCATTCAAACAAAATCGGAAAAATATGCTCGACTTCACCGACTTAAGTCGACTTAGAGTCACTTCGAGTCACTTCGGCCCGGCCAAGTCGAGTCAAGTCGAGTCGAACTCGAAATTAAGTCGACTTCCGGAGTCGTGACTCGACTTTTCGAGTCGCGGCAACACTAGTCCCCATCCGGATCCTATAACCTTGGCGTGGGAATCCTATGCAGATCTTGCGCGTGTTAAAATCCTACTATCATATACGTCTGTATAATACTCCTTTTGAAAGCTATAGACAAGGGCTACAAGGTTCGACTATACCGATTCAAGGGATACTTCAGGAATGGAAGTTCCACAACTCAAGAAACACTTGGCAGTCACGGTTTTAAGTGCCCATCACGACGCCATGTGCAAGATATTACCAAGAAACGGTCGGAATATACCCGGAATGACGACTTCGACCTCACCGACCAATGGGACACTTCGTATATTGTATTGCTACACGGATACACGGGAAAGAGGACAGATAAACAGACACTGTTACACATTTCTTTTATTGTCATAGTCATATCATGTTTGTATAAATAGTCAGAGTAGTTTCGGTAGAAGGCAGCGAGTAGTTTCCCCACTAGCAGGTAGCAATACCTGTGCCCAAAGGAAACTACTCCCGGTCTTTCAAGTTTCACAAGTCCTAGATACTTGTGAAGGGAAAAATATTGTATAGCCTGGAAAGAATATCTGTTTGGAGTTTGTGACTGAATTGGATATCTGGTTTTGGACTCGGGACTCATGTGATCGAGACTTGTGGAAGTGATTTTGGATTGGATTTTGGATTTGGACATTGGGACCAACAATGGAAACGACAACTAGCGGAAGTGATTCTCGGATATTTGGATTGGGATACTGGATTTGGCTTGGATTGTACTTGGATTGGACTTGGACTGGGATTTGGAATCAACACAACACATGCTACACACTTTTGGAACAACACTATCGTCGCGGATCTTTGGGATACGCATCGGAAACTCGGGAAACATCGCTGTTTCTTGTGTTTCTCAACTTGGTTACTATAAAATCGTATTTTCATCGGTCGAAACAGTTGTATCTTTTGGATCCTCTGTTTCGTCTCTATCGGAAACACAGTGTTTTGTACAACATTCACATTGAACAATCGACTTTCCCCAGCAACCTTTTAAAGGCTCTGAAACTAGGGACAGACACTCATCGGCTACCTTGGAAGTAACTGAAACAGCTATCATACATCGTCTCTGGTGTTGGTTGTGGATAGACTCGATCTATTCATCCAATATTGGTTTTGTTGTTTTGGTTTTGGTTGTTTCTTGTGTTTCCACATGAGGTTCCGAGCACGCACATCATCGGATGCTTATATATATGGCCCAGTGTCAATGAAGTTGAAGACTATAGTTGAGCACTTGCTAATTGTTCACTGGGCTGCAAGGAGTCAACCAGAGGTTGAAGACAAGTGGTGTCATCCGAGCTCGACTTGGATGATTGGGATAGACATAGCACTGGATGACTGTCAAAAAAAGTCAGGGGTACACCCAGGAAGATCACCATAGCGAACAAGGTGCGGTGAAGGCTCTGAGCAGCTGCATATGGGTAGCAATTACCAATTGGGAAACAAGGCAAAGATATTTCTCTCGGATACTGGACAAGATGGTTGTTCACAATGTTAGCTCCCTCGCAGTTCAACGAAGAATGTGGGTGGCCTCAATCTTGATTTTTGAACGTGGCGGCCTGGCATGGGAAGATAATATCCCCGATGCCAAACAAAAACAGGAGTGGATGGAACAGTCAACACATTTTGCAGCTGTGTATGCATGCTTCAAATGCAATTGCAGGTGAAGCCTTTGAATTCGGGTTTTCAAAGAACATGTGGGTGACTCAAGAAATGTGTTTCAGAAGGGTGGTTTGTTTTCTTCATTTAACACATTGCCGATTCTCCCTTCAAACAAATCCCTAATGTGAACATAGTGTATGATTTTCTTTATTTGCTGCCCATAACTCTGGGAACCACGCAAATCAAGGGTTCAAGTTCAACTTGGAGGTAAATCCCCAACAGTTGGGCAATGAGTTGGCTCTGAGGTACAAAAAGAATTGATTTTTCCATGTGTTCAAACTACATGCAATGCCCACTAACTTTAGTTAGTGAGTCTTGTAGCGCCCTATCAAAGGTTTTTGGCTGTAATGATTAACATCATGCAGATCTTTGATTAACTCGGCCGAAAAACCGACAGACACATGGTCTGACATGCAGAGCATCCTCAAATTGCAGCTCCGCCTAGTCTCGTATCCAGACGTTATAGGATGTGCTCAGACAGAGTAGCAGCGGTAATGCTGTATGGAGTAAGCAATGTTGAAATGTCAAGATGAACTTGAGGCAGGTATTGATGAAAAAATGATGAGGGAGCAGTGCCCTACTTGTCATCACACAAAGTAACCGGAAATTCGCTTATTACAGCCAAGATTCCCACGATATTCTAGGTCTGACTATATGGAAACGTTCATATGCATATACTCTTGCCCCACACATGCATTTTTGCATGAAAAATCAGGTGTACACCTACTGTAGATCAACTGTTTTCAGCGCACTTGAATTTTGCAACATGTGACCGAAATTGGTGTGTATGGCTGAGTCTGTGGGCATATATAGAGTTTTCTATTGTCAGATTTATTCTGCAGGATGTATTGCTCATACCCCATGACTTCTACCTGGAGGGAAGTGAGTGGATACTCACATATAATGTTGCCGCAACTCGAAAGTCGAGTTGTCTGGGAGTCGAGTCGATGCAAGTCGCTCGACTGGACTCACCGGCCGAGTCGAGTCAAAATAGATCGACTCAAGTCGACTTGAAGTCGACTCGAGTCTGTGGAGTCGAGAAGGGTTTTTTTAAATGCCTCAGTCGGCTGTAGGATCATGTTAAGCACTCAGGGGGGGTTTGGGGTAGTGGGAAAAGCAGTTGTTGTCTCAATAAATATTCTCCACATCACTGGGTAATTATGTTCAGCACCCAAGGTGAATTTAGGTACTTTAAATGACCTTTATTTCTTCCAAGATCTTGTTCATGTCTAAATTCTCCAATGCATTTGAGTTTTGTTTAAATTCCATTCAGTGACGGAAGGTGTGACACAGTGTGATATTATGTCACGTTCAGTCACACTGTTCGATTTTCAAGTTCATGGGAGTTATAGTGATAGAAAGAGATGCCCAGGCTCGTAAATAGCACCTGGATCAATAATATATCACACACGGAGCCCAAAAAACATATTTACACACCATATTAATATATCCATACCTCAGTTTTATGCGTTGGGACTTGCTCGGAATGACTTGGGAAATTCGAGCCCGAAGAGCTATGAGAGAGCGCCACTGGAATATTCCTTACTCTCCAGGATGAAGGAGTTTCAGACTGACCGACTCAAGTCGACCAAGTCGCCTCAAAGTCGACTCGTTTGACTCCCGAGTCGACAGGAGTCGACTTCGTCAAGATGACTCGACTCGACTTAATTGTCGACTCGGGAGTCGACCCTGCCCGACTCGGTCGGAGTCGGCGGCAACATTACTCACATACAAGGCATTTTCTCCAGCCAGTCATGCCTGCACGGATCATGCACAAACTTCTCACCAGTCAACCTGGCAAAATTGAACCTTGACAGCTCAAAGTTGCATCGAAACTGACTGGAGCGGTGCCCACTCATTGTTTCATCCATCCATGGTGCCTTACCTGGTGGCCTGGTGTCTAAAATCACTTGTTTAGCAACCAATCTGAAAATTCTGCAGACAATACTGCAACACAGTTTTCAGCAAGAATCTGTCACATAATCAAAAGCTTGAACAGTAAGGAATCTCCCAAAGATGTCCACTTAGCTATCCCAGGATACCCCACTTTGATTTTAGGCTCCTAGTATTTCTTTTGTGAAGTTTCTTCTGACTGTTGGATAAATGTCAGAATGTAAACATGAACTGCTGATCTTTTCAGGTCTCCCGAGAGCAAGACTGGGCCGATTCTCTCAGAACAAGTTATGTAGTCACCAGATAATATCTGTAGGTATCCGGTGATAAGGTATGGTTGACCACGGTGCACGTGATCTAGCACAATGAATCCATTTCCGGTTACTTTGTGTGATGACGAGTATAACATGATCCCGCTGCTGTTTTCCCATCATTTTTTACCTGATCTCCGCCCAAAAATCTGGAGCCAAGATTAAGCTCCGCCAAGATTTGAATGTTTAGATAACCTTCAATTCAATTGTCCTGACCCGACGGTGGGGTTTAACCCGATGCGCCTATCATGTGCATATCATTGGTTCATTCTACTATGTGACGAGAGTGACCCGATGTGCTGGCACTGACATGGTTGAATATTTTTGTCTCTTCTCTACAAAGATGTTCTCCAGCTTTACTCCCACTTTTTGTCTGCTTCTCGGAACATGTCTATTCTGGTGAACGGTGTTGAGTCATACTTCTACCCTTTTCCGTGCTGTTGTCAAATCCTTGTACCGGATCCGTCTCACCTCTCTTGTTGAGTCCTTTGTCGGCCATGAAAAAGATCTTTGAAGTGCTTGAATCTACGAAACCTTACGGGATCCACTGTATCCCGGGTTCTTGCCCCTCCCATTGACGATGCGGAAGAGTGGTTTCCTAATAACCTAAATATCTATCCTCCTCTTGGTCAGCAACAGTATTTTATGAACACTGTCACTTGTACTAACATGCATGTACTGTCCAATGAGGATAAATAACTCCTCGGGAAGACTTTTTCAATCGGATTGGCTTGCCTCCATGTGTGAATCAGCCTGGCGTATCTTCACGTTGCGGTACAGTCACAAATTCTCACCACAAGCATGAATCACGCATGTCTGTATGTATTCCTACACCACCGCCTTCAAACAGCACTAAACCATGATTGTGTAGGACCAAAGTATCATGTTCTTCAAGAGCATCAACTTGTACACTCTTACTCGTGCAACTGCTTCCGCTACGACTATGGGTCAGTCATACTTGCACATTGAACACATGCTTTCGATGATAAATATTCAGGCATGTGTACCGCAACCTGCTCGATTATTGCGGTGCTGTATCCTCAGCTCTTTGATAAATGTTGCACTATTGAAGGCTGGAATGGTACAACTATCTCAACTTGTATCAAAATGCAGGACCGGGGCTTCAAATGTTCACTTTCTACCATGACCTTGAGTAACTTGTATGACTGGAACTGCCCAGCCATTTGGCGTCATCTCCAAGGACTACATGTGGTTGGAGTTTTTTTTCTAGGGTGATATCAATGATGATATGAAGGATGATGGTTCGGTGGGGGTGCTTTACACTGAGGTGTTGGATGTCAAGTGGGACCATATGATCAAATGTGCATGGCCCTTGGTTTAAAACATCACACCGACTTCCTAGCCAAAATGACTTTTGTATTGTCAAATAAGTAGGATGGTGTTGGATATTAATAATGCTGATCGGCATTCGGGCATGTGATTAGTAATATTAGTAATATGGACAGTTCAAGTAGATACACGTAGAATATTCTAGATACATATTTTGTAGTATATAAGCTAGCAGTACAATCCTGCTAGAGCATCTGTTTGCTCTAAAGCAGTCTTCTAACCAACAGTGCTATTGCAAACCTACACTATCCCTATCTCTGATATCGCCCTCCCCTCTTTTACTCCAACAGATGGACTCAGTGTCCCGGTGAATAGATGCAGCATGTATGTTAATCATGCATGAAGTTTGAACATCGACTGGTTAAACCTTGTGGAAGTACACAGTTAGTGGGCTTTGCTGCGAAAAGTGCTACAGAGATTATTGAATTAAGAGGTAGTCCTATGGTGTAAGTAAGTGTGAGGGTTTGAACACTGTATTTTGTGATTTGCTTTCAGGTAGTAACATTATAGAGAGATTTGGCTGAGTATAAATGACTGGTTCCTTCCTTAACAAGTAAAGATTCTGAAGGAATTAGGTCATTGCCCTAGAGTAAATTAGGATATTAGGTTACAAATGGATGAGGCAGGTACAATAAGCTATCTGCTTTTATACTACGAAATCTGCTGAGTAATGTTTCTCAGGCGCATCAGTCAGCCTGAGTGCTGACTGACCCCATTCCCACAGTTGGCCGAGCTCCGATGCTCGCTCAGCCGCCTGGGATTCCAACAGATTCAATTATCTTGATTTGCATTATTTTTTAGTCTGAACATGTGGTACTTCTCAAAGGAGTTGTCTTCAGTATCAGATGCATTTGAGAGTCTAGGGCATCTTCTGAAGCACCTTTGGTATAGGGCTTCAGTTCAGATCTGTAACTCCGCCTGGGAGAAGCTTTCTCGGAATTTTTGGATCACCACCAAAATACTCCTTTTGTCAGGGGAACCCCCGTCCCGACCCCCATCCAAAGCCCTTCTGGCCCCTCCGGTCCTTCCGGTCACTCTCCCGGTCACCGGTCTACCGGAACCGGTACCGGAAGCCGGCACGTGACCTGCCAGGGGGACCCCCGATGGCACCTCGCATGTGACCGAGCCCGGGACATCTGCCGATCACTCCGGTCACATGGTCTTAGCTAGTAGCTTACTTATACCCACGGCTGACGTGGGAATCCTCAGAGTTTCTTCTCTTTGGACCCCCCACGTCAGTCCCTGAGTACCTCGGGCCTTCGTGGTTGCCCTTACACCTTTGGCTTGTTTCCCGTGACCTCTGTCACTTGGTTTTCATTTGCAAGGAGATTACTCTATAACAGCAGTATGAAATGAATTACTATATATGGTCAGTCATTCCCTCGGTCACTTGCTGTCTTGTACTTTTTTTACCAACGCAAAGAGTTGTCTTCGGCATCAGGATGCATTTGAAAGTCTAGGGCATTTTCTGAAGCGTGTTTAGTGCAGTGGTTGTGGTCTTTCCTCTGTATTTTCTTTGTTTCTGGTTCAAATTCCACACTGGGAACTTTCCCTCATTTAACTGGTTGAACAGTGGTTTTGCAGTTTAATCATAATCTTGTTTGATCAGTGAGCAACACATCAAAATCAGCCACACTTATCCCCTCTGTGTTGCTCCTTACCACCCACCTCAGTGATTAATCAAGCACTGCTCAAGAAGGATTTGTGTTGAGACACGGATTGCTTAATCAAACTTCATATAGATTCTTTTTGGAGTGTCAGGACCCAAGAAATATGCCTTTGAAGTATTCTGTGGTCCTTGGGCTAGACAGCAATGGAAAGCACTACAGAGTTTTTACATAAATGCAATTGATCTTTCCGGTTATCTGACCGTTGATAAGCAAGATATTGAACCACCACTGAAATCGCTCGTTTTTGCGATTTTCTTATGTTTAATATTCTGTAAATCATGTATCTGTTGTATCAATTGTATCAACTGGCTTCCCATAAAGAGGCCAATATCATCTGAGTAACAGGATGGTGTTGCTGAGGAATCAGAAGCATCTCTGGCATGTGCTTGCTCCGAAACATGTAGGGGAAGATGTAGCCCAACACAACCTACCAGTTGTATCACCAGTTTCTTCTGTTTCCTACAACGGTTTGAGTGGTTTCTGACGTTTTGGGTGTATCAGAACGTGGATCAGTGGGGAAATCATGTCAGACATAGTTGCATGTGACAACAGGGTTATCGTTCCGCTTGTTCCAGGTACGCGGCTATGCCGGGCATGAGTTCAAGGAGATAATATCAGCTGGGTCTTGATCGTCGATCTCAGAACCATAGCAGATGCCAATCGGGATAGTAAACTCTAATCCTCATCGGTCTCATTTAATGGTCTCAAGGAAGTGGGGTATCGTTTGGAACCTATAGACAAGGGCTACAATGTCTGACTATACCGGTCCGAGGGATACTTCAGGAACGGGGGTTCCAAAACTCAAGAAACACTTGGTGATTATGGTTTCAAGCACCCATCACGTCTCCATGTGCAAGGACATTACCAAGAACGGTCGGAATATACCCGGAATGACAACTCCGACCTCAACAACCAATGAGACACTTTCTAGTCTTATAAATACTCCGGAAACAGGGGAAATGGGGCGGATAAACGGACTCTTTTACATATTTTCTTTATTGTCATAGTCATATCATCTTTTGTATAAGTAGTCAGAGAAGAGGAGGAGAGAGCAGCGAAGTTTCCCCTGGGAAACCCTCACAGTATTCGAGTTTTGCAAGTCTTAGATACTTGTAAAGGGCGAGTCTCATACAACTGGGAAGGAATAGAAGTTTGAAAGTTTGTGATTGAATTGAATCTGGTTTTGGACTCGGAAACATTGTGTGATTGGATTGGAAAGATACTGGGACTGAGAAAGAACATTGACTGGACTGGACACTGGATATTGGGACTGGGATATTGGATTTGGATTGACTGGAAAGACTCTGGGACTCGAGATTTGACTGGGACTGGTTGGGAAACCGACGAAACACACGCTACCCACTTTAGGTAACAACATTATCGACGCAGATCTTCGGGATACGCAAGAAATTACAGAAACATCACGGTTTCTTATGTTTCTTAAACTTGGTTATCATATATCGCATCAAGGAAGTCCGAAACAGTTGTATCCTTTGGATCTTCAGTTTCGCACGTATCATAACACAACCTTTCGTCAGACTTTTACTTTGAACAATCAACTTTCCCTTTCAACCTTTTAAAGGCTCTGAAACTAGGGACTGACACTTGTCGGCTACCTTGGAAGTGATTGAAACAGCTATCATACATCATTTCTAGTGTTGGTTTGGGATAGGTTCAGTCTATCTTGTCCAATATTTGTTTTGTTGTTTTGGTTTTGGTTGTTTCTTGTGTTTCCACACTAGGTTCCGAGCTTGCAAATCACTGTGCCTTCTTTGCTGGGAGGGTGAGCCGCCGCTGCCGGTTTACAGCTGTAGATGGGTTGAGGGGTGTTGTCAAGGGTTGGGTTCGGAGCAAGCCAGCCGCACATTCCGGCCTGATCAAATCGGTGATGGGATCAGTTTCTCCGTGAAAGCGAGGTTGCCGGCTCGCCGGCACTTACTTGGAACATTTGAAACTCCCGGTATTTACAACTGAAGATTTGACATTTGAATGGTACCCGCTAGTGACTCGCAAACCTGCTCATGTCCAATCTACCCCTATCGCATGCAGTGGTACTATTTTTGCTTGACATTGACATGCACAAACCTTTGCAATGACACACCCGCCCGAGGTACCTGATTCATTTCTCCTTCCGCCTACTTTCAACTTATCGATCGTATCAATTCAAGCTCATATGGCGAAGTTGTTGCTGATGAATTTTTCAGGTGTGCCGCGGCTGATGAGGGCATTTCCTCTGGGGGCATATCAAATTTGTTGTAAAAGTATCAAGGCCTAGACAGATCAGATGTCGATATTTCTGAGGGCCTAATTGCACTTAGTGGGTGCAAGGAAAGTATGCATAACCAATAAGGTTGTCTTGCTAGGCGACACGTGGCACCCCACACTGGTGTGTGTCTTGTCCGTTTACGATGATGCATATTTATGGCCTTTTCGCCTTGTCATGCTAAATCGATCTTCCAGCGGTCCCGCGCGCCAGGCGCGGCGATGGCGGTGGGACAGCTCATCCGTTGTTATGCGACCACGCGATCATAGATTTTTATTTTTACCCTGTTAGGTTGAGGACGCCACAGTACGGGGAGCGTTGCTCTGAAATCTTTCACACCATGCACAGCTTGGTGCCATCCGGCGCGCGCACCAAGAGATCTGTTACGAGCGGAATCGGGAGACACAGCTCACAACGTTAGCAAACCACATTATATTCCATCTGGGGGATGGTCCGGCGCAGCAAGCGCGCGACAGCACGCGCACGGCGATGGCATGTGAGTGTGGCGAGAGCGCTGATGGTTGGCTATAACGCGGAGGCGGAGACACAGAAGTGCAGAATCGAGAGACAGATGCTGAGTGTGGCCAATGAAGGTTACATTGCGGGTACTGTAGTTTAACTTTATATGATGCAATTCGCCTCATGCTTAAATTCCCAGCACTACCTGTGTCGCGGTGTAGCACTGCTCTGCACGTAGGGTTTATGAAATTCAATTAACCGATGAAGGCGGGTTCAACAACGCACCGATCATCGGCGAGAGCGTTGAGAGACTGCACATCACGCTCAGAAGAGCCTGTATATTCGCAGTAACCTTCGGGACCGGCAGCAGGACCGGCAGCAGGTGGTAATATGAGATGTAGAAGTTGCACACTGAGGAGAGCAGCGGCTGTGCGAAAAGTTCAACTTTCAAGACTTTCAGGGTGGATGAGATGCCACGCACTCCGAACATTGGATCCGCATGGCTCCAATCTAACACGGCGGTCTGCATTACATCAGAGACCACCTGCTCGGCAGCTAGAAATGCGCGGCAGGTGGACCGAGAGCAACCGGGGATGCGAGGAGCATTGAGTCGTATGCTCGCGACGTTTATGAGACAGTGGGCCGCGAGGAGTGCTTGATTCCTCGGAAACGCATGGTTCCCCGCCAGGGATGGCAGAGACCTTCTAAAAGCGTCGATTTGTATATTCAGAATTAATTCTACGGGGAACTGAGCTTCCAAGGAAGCTGGACTTGTGGTGAATTGAAACGCTGGGTGCTCACCGACAAATGAATTGCCGATATTGGTGGAGCGCTCCAGAAAATATGCGGCCTTGGCGAGAAGGACAAATGGAGGGTGACCGGAGTGCGTTTCTAGTCCCTCGATGACTTGGTTAATTTTTGATAAGGTTGGCATCCCTGGGGGAACATTGGTCTGTGAAAACGATTTTAATGGCATGGAAAATGTGTCGATGGAGTTTGAGCTCACGATGGGCGCCGAAATGTGAGCGTGGCTTTCTAACGGCAGCGTTGAGGGGAGGCCGGACGCCACCAGCCACATTTTATCTAACACAAGGACGGCCCACATCGCATTGACTCTTTCAGTAAATTCGACATCATGTCCGGGTGCGGGGAGGGTAGGGTTCGGCGACGTTAAATAAGGGAATGGACTCCGTTGGAGGGAGCGGTTGGTATGATTAGCAACCGCCAACGAGGTTGCAGCCGCGCAGTGATACCTCCCGTGCAACGTTTGACCGGAGTTCAGATACCACAGCGACAGTAAAATCTCGGCCTGGATTGCGTCTAAAGCGAATTGCGGGCTTTGAACGAGAGGTCCATGTATATCGCGAGTCTGATGGAAGACTGCAAGTCCGAGTAGCTCGTGTGTCGTGTAGTCGTAGACTGACTGCTGACGTTTGGAAGATATGTGGCATCCCCAGAGATATGTTGTGCTAAGGAGCCCTGGCGACGGACGTTCTGGGTGACCGAATGGAAGGGGAAGTAATGCCGATCGCCGGAATCGGAGAGGCTCGAGGAAGAAGAAACCACCTTCGCAGAATCCACCCAGGAAAGCCTCGATTCTGCGAAGATTTCAAGTTCAGAATCTGATTTTCCGTCAGAAACGGCTCACAGGTTTTCAGCCACGGATTGCGATGGTTCCTGCGGTAGGTAAGTTAGCAAGGTAGGCAACTATTTGACGGTCGATGACTGTTTTTACCTCCATGACAGCTCGAATTGCGGGAACGCTGGGAAGATCCACACGCTCTACCGGAGGGAAAATGTGTGTTAGATCCATATCGAGGAAACGCAGCAGCTGAAAGACATATGCCTACCACGGCTGTGATCTCTGAATGCATTCGTCGTCGGATAAGAGTTGGAGAGAAAAACCCTGCGGCTGCTTATGTCGCTCTCCCGGTGTGTTTCTTCGACGATTCCGTCGGTATGCAGTCCCACGGCGTCCGGTGGAGTGTGTGAATATCGGCACGGTTCGAGCGTTCGTGGCGGATGTCGGCGGCATTTCGTGCAAGCGGGCCTTTGGCCGTCGCATCCCTATGAGAAGATTTAAGTGGGGATATTGAGAATATTGATTTCCAGCACACAATTTTCCGTCGCCTGTGAAATATTAAGACACATGAACAGACGTTAAATAAAGGGTTTCTTACCTACAGTTAGGCCTTGTGCAGATAAGAGGAGGGCCGACCACGCAGTCGTGGATAAGAGGACGAAGGAAAATAATCCAGATTCTCTCCCATGACAGGTGTGTATTGACTGCGCGGAACATCCGTATCTTCTTTACATAGAAACCTGCGGCCTTGTTTACTTTGGTTATGTGCTTGACTGGAATCACCGATCTGCGTGCCATACGAAAACATCGGCATCGGTCTGAAACCCGGGACACCAGTATCAGACGCTGGGCTACAAGTTTGTCGCGGCAAGCTGGCGCCGTGTCTCCGACCTTTTCCACATATAACCATGATATCAGGACTTGCAACCTTGATAATATCTCCTTATGTGGGTTAATTCCACGCTCCACGGAACTTCAAGTGCAACGGTTCAATGACTTGCCGTCGTTTGTCGACTCTCGACCGATCAAGTGATCTATTCAATCCGCACTCCGTCAAAGGCAGCGCGCATGATGCTTCGGATGATTTCAGGAACTTTTGCTGGTCGACAGTGGAACCCAATTGTCCTGGGATGGACGTGGTCGGAATTGAGAAGATAGTAATCGAGCACCTGGAATGATCACCGTGCGATTTCGCCAGTGATTGTTGTGTCAGTGGGTAGGAACGCAGACACGTTATTTTCGGCATTACCATCTCTGCAACCACAGTCCAAGAGTCTCGGAGTCCGGGTTCAGAGACCCGAAGGCCTCGTGGCGTTTGATGGGAAAGCACCGTTCCTATCAGAGTGAAACAGTGGTGAAATCGAGATAACAATCAGGGTTCACAGACATGCCATTTTTATTGCAGGACAAGCGGTCCGAGTCGCCGGCTCCCACTTGCTCACCTTCTTTCTTTGCGACTTGTTTTAAAACCAGTCTGAGAAAGGTGTTGTGAAATGTTTCGCAATCTGCAGACTCAGCAATATGGTAAATCTGGAGTAAACGATGACTTTGACTGCCACTCTAGTAAATACATGCAAAGCCGAGAGGAGCAAAGAGTCTATAAATCAAATAAGTTTCGAAAGCACTGAGCCGCCAAAAATGGCATTTCAACTATGGAGCAAGCGATCCAGAGTCCGCAGCTTGGTGTGGGAGCGGAGTTGAATATAATGATTGATTTATGCATGCCGTTGAATGGCGCTAATTTTTTACTGAGCCAGCCATCCAGAGTCCGCAGCTCGGCATGCGAGCGGAGCCGAATATAATGATTGAGTTCTGATGGGCGCTAATCTGCCGTGCTTTAGTCATGCTGCGCAATTTAACTATACGGAGATACGGCTTCAGACAGACGGAAGGAAAGAGGGGTGATGCTCTGGGTGAAAATAGGTGAAAATCCCACCACCGCCAACTTTCCACCAACGTTGCATTCATGATCGATAGTTCAAATGGGCTTTCAGCGCCGACAATGGCGCCGGTCAGAGTGGACGCTTCTGGGCGAATCTGACGACCATTTTGACAGCGATTATGAAGCACTGGGGGTGTCAAACCACCTGGTTTTCAGGGCGCCAAGTAAGTACAAATTGTCCTGCATTTCAACGGAAAATGCCTTGTATTCCACCATACAATCTTGAAATTTCGGCAACCGGTTTTCAAGTATAAAAGTAAACATTCCAGGGGTCCATTTCAGGACATTTTGACCTGATTCTTGGCCCGAAACGTAGTGAAAGTGCTTTAGGTGGCTGAATTTTGGCTGATTTTCACACCAAAAACGAGTGAAAAGCAATATGAATTTCAGTGGAATTACAGAAATGACTACGATATATACGGATGGGGCTCCAATCCATCGACCAATTTTGCCTGCTTCTTATCTTTACCACAGTGGTCCACTCTCCAATTGTCCCGAGCATCGTTGCAGTGGCGGTTGGCATCGGAGAAATGGTTGAAGGCGTCAGACGACTGTGAGGAATGATGGAGCGAACAGTGGAGCGTACATGTACACTTGCGACAAGCAGCGGCTGGGAGCATGCGACGGGGTGTTCTGGTCACACAAGGGCGAGTCACAGACCTCTGCGTCAAAGGCGAGGCTGTGTCGTATAAAGTGAGACTGGGGCTGCCAACTATCATCAAATGAGACGCTCTATATACACGTACACGACATACCTTGGAGCTGGCGAATGCAAGAGTGTCGTACAAGGATGCAGCTGACAAAGTGTCAGTGTTGAGATCCGGTCGAGGCCATGATAACTCATCTTGAGAGAAACTGCAGGTGCCAGGCCTCGGCCTCACGTTGCCTGCGTCCCAAAAGTGGGGTTCCAGGTTGCGAAGTTGCGAAAGACAGTATCCAATCAAAAGTGTATTGGACGACACACGGTCGAGCTTGGGAATGCGAGGCCCGAATGAAGCAATGCGGGACCCCAGTGGTGTGACATGGATTAAGTGGGGGAAGCAGAGAGTATGCCGCACGACTCACGTTTGAAACGGCGAACTCAGACTCCAGAGCGGCTCCATGGCCACCAGACACCAGTGCCCGGGTAACCCTCCCATCGACGTTGACAAATCCTGCGGGATCTTGAAGCCGGTTGTGTGCTGTACAGGGTACTAGGGAGTTTGGGTGTGTGGAGGGCGCTGGATGCGAGGGAGGGTGCCAGGAAGGATGTGGGAGGAAGCAAGATTCACTGTGGAGCTATGTGATGTAACGCTTTGATACCTCCAGCATCCCGTGATGCCGGACTTCGCGAATCTGTTCAAATTCTGTCCGCGCATTCGAAGACTGGACGCCATACAACTGCCCACTTACCATTAAATATAGTCTAATGGAACACTTCTGACGAAATTTATCCTCAAAAAGAATTACCTTGAATCAGGTACCGAATTTCCAAGTACCTGAAACTGAATTCAGGTTGATTTGCCTTGACTATTGAAAGTCAGGAAGTGGGTCCCTGAATTCCAGGACCTTTGGCGACCCCAGTGAAGGTGATTCTCGAAGTTGATTTCGCCATAATCGTGGGAGGAATAGATCCATTTTTGACCGCACCAATCCCTATTCTGGCTCCGGAAGCGATTCCGCAGCGATTCTGGGCCCAATAAACCAGAAACTCTCAATTGACGGCGATAAAATTGTTTTGGATTATAGGCCGGCCTATACTATTGTCCGCAGGGTTGGGGAAATTAGCCTCCAGAAAATCGTAAGACTTGAACTGCAACGGGGAAGAATCCCACCTGAAACAGAAGAAGGCTTACGGAGTCAGTAATTTTGTAATGAAAGGGACAGTTTGTAATGGACGAGAACCGTGCTTGCAATCAGAATCAGAAGCGGTACAAGAGGGTGGTCGGCCGCTTCACGGCCTCCCTTGCGGCCTCCCCCCCTTCCAGAAATATTTACTCTTGGCTCTCTCTTTGCAAACATACCCTCCACTTCGGCCAGACTCAGGCCAGTATTTACAGCAGAGGAGTGGGGCATGAGTCTATTTAATTTTAAGAGATTGGCGCTGCACCCCGCTGACTCTAAAAAATACCGGTTGACAAACATCAGGCGCTGTTGCGCCAGCGCAGGGGATAGTAGGCGCTTGTTGGGCGCTTGAGTTTCTTTGAGAGATGGCCAAAAATGCAGAGCGGCCAGGAAGCCGAAGAGAAAAAAATCGGTGCTGCTCGTGAGACTATCCAAAGATTCGGGTAGAAATGACCAAAAGAGGGGCGTCAAAGGCTTCAGACAGACATCCATAATTTTGTAAAGGGTGGGATAGAAGCTCCTCCGGAGCAGCCTTTACAGCGACTGAAAACCGATTCTGGGTTTCGACGATTCTCCCGTGTTCTAATAATTTGAGAATCACTTCCATAATTTCCGTCAGAATCGCATAGCTAAAATCTACTCTTGTGTGAGAATAACAACCACATTTTACACATTCGCTTACTCATACGACCCGCCGTGGACGACCTCGGTCGTTCCTTAATCATGTATTTGATATAGGTGTGGTACTTAATAGTAACAATAGTAACAATCCAGCACAAGCTCGAGAGATGACCGAGCCGCTGACTAAATGCTGAGTAAATGGAACCAGAGCGCACTGGAATATGCCAGAATACTTGGGATTTAGTATAAATACAGTAATTACAGTAGAGTTCCCCATCAGCTTTTAACAAAATGGCCTAACAGCTGGGAGTTATATTTCATTTGGTTCAAAGAGATAACAGCAACAGCTCTGACCACAAGTGGCATATTCAGAGACCACGGATGAAACAAACATGAGACGAACCCGAAACTAGGAGATGCGCATGCACAAACAATTGATGCCCGCAGGCGCGGATCAAACGCGAAGAAAAGAATCGGTGAGGGAGTGGAACACCTCAATTGGAAAATGAATTCGAAACCGTAAAGGAACCGACATTAAAAAGTCTGCAAGCACAAGAATTGACCCATCTGAGGATTGGGGCAGACCTGTAATTGGTTGAGTGGATAGCATGAGAGCAGGATACGAATTTACATGTTCAACGTTCAACCTTGAAGCAAGTACCCACCGTGCTTACAGTATGCTCCTGACCATCAGCCAAGTAAATGAACAACCAAAATGGAGTTCCGAACAACCCTGGCAAAGTTACTTGACCGTAAATCCGGTATTCGGGGCAAAACCAGGCGAAGTATCTCAATCTGAGAACACGTGTCAAGAAATCAGTGAAGAGAAAGATTAATGATAAGTGGACACCCCTAGCAATCATTTCGAGACTTCAAAGAAGCGACTCCGAGAGCGGTAATGTTCCGCTGATTTGTATGAACCAATCAGGGTCCCATAGGCTTCAGAGACGTACTGGTCGTAGCTTTGGTTCTCGGGCTCTGAGACGAGCGTATACAGTTCGTTCAATTCTGTAAATATGAACATGAGTGCACAAAAAAGGGTCCCAGATGAGGTGTACGTCCGAGAGCAATCGGAACTGGTGGGAACATTGTCAAGGATGCAAATCTCAGTCGGGTAAGTGCGCAGGCCTTCGAGGTTTGGTTCAAGAATTAATTTTTGCTCAGCTCGCCCTACGTAGGTACCTGGTATGGTTGAACAGTTGGCATTAAGTATCGAGGACTCACAGAAAAACAGTTGACAAATCGGTTATCCTCAAGCATTGGAAATCCTCCACTTTCCGTGCGCGACACTTTGAAAATCAGTGGAAAACCTTCGTGACTGCCCTGGAATTAAGATCACTATTTTTGGCACGAAAATCCGAGGATAAGGCCTGCCGTTTCAACCCGAGTATGCCGAATGAAGTAAAAGCCCCAATTTGCTCCAGGACCTTATTTGAATTAGACACGATCCTGGCGTGCCCACCTGCCTTTGCTCAACAGCTCAGAAATGCTGTGGAGTGTTTGTCCTCATGCGACCCTCGGAGTCGTGATCACCTTCTCCAGCATTTCGTCTAACCGCAATTCCCTGCTTTCCCTTAGCGCTCATCTCCATCCTTCCCAAATCTCATGTTATAAATTGCAGGTCGACGGCAGGCGTCTCCAACTTCTGATCTGGTTCCTCTCCTGGGCTACGATGGAGAGGAAGGTACCATGCAGACAAAATCAAGAAACGTATCGGTCAGTTGACATGTAGATGCGTTATCTGCCCGTAATTGAATGGTAGGTAGGTAGGTACTAGTAGGTAGCATTACACGGCACGGTCCCTCTCATGAACGCCGGTTTCCAGAATGAATTATACCACGTCGTTGCTTTTCCGCGTGGAAACGGAATGGAAACCATGGTGCACATGTAACAAAAGAAGAGAATGAAGCGGACACGCGCCAAACACGCGCATCAGCGCCCGTCACACAAATGAGACCAAGTAGTCAAGAAATCCGATTGAATCCTCGCACCTAATTAGCTTTCACTACCCGCTGACTTTGAATACCACCGCTGATCGTAAGCGCGCGAGACCTCTGGGCCAAGTTCTGCCAACGATCCTGGGCTTTTCTAGGCTTGTATTTTAGGATTCCTCGGTTCCTGATACGCGGCACTACATGCGGCGCGGAGATCTCGATTTTCTAAATCTCAAAATCCAATGGACCTGGGGTCTCCAAATACAAGAATTGAGCTTCAACCTCAAGTTTTGAGTGACTCAACCGACTTTCATACAAGTTCAACGCCCAAATGGGGTATTACGGAACACTGATTGCCATGCGCACCGCCACGTCTACTAGTACATGTTTTTCTCACACTTTTATGCAACCGCTCCCTCGCGACAGTTCCTAGTATAGCAGGTAAGTGGATGTGCGTTGGCTTGTGCGATCCAAGAACGGGACGGATGCTGACGGATCTAGCCTCACCAGGGTCCTTCGTGAAAACGGAAATCTCGATTCTCTCTGTTGTACTCTCTTTGAGGCTTCGCCTGATTCACTCTGCCGTTTTCAGGGATCAAAAAAAAAAAAAAGGCGAAAATGATGGATTGTCGGATCGGCCCTGAACTCCCACTTACCCGGTGTATGTGTAACTCTCGACACGGCCTTCTGAGCTCAGCTGAGCTCCATGCGAGGACTGTCGTTTGTATATTCTGCAACGAGGGCAGGCCTGAGCGCCATCTGTGGCAGCTAGTCGAGGACCCATGATAATCCCTTTGGAGGCCAGGGCCGGTGACGGACAAAATTTTGAAGATTTTGGTCCCAAACCTGGGTCCTGGACGGACAAAAATGGGGAGGCCTGGGCGGAAGAGCCAAGTCCGGTGGCGGACAAAAATGGCGGGTTGGTCCCGATCTACTTCCAATTTTGGGACAAAGAACCGTTAGATTCAGCATTCCCGAAACGCAGAAGGGATAAAAATTGCATGAAACAGCATGAAACCGTGCAAAAGCAGGAAGTTTGGGAATTTGCGAATTTTTTGACGATTTTGAGGGCGTGGGAACCAAAAATTACCCTCTTGGGCGGCCTCGGCTAGGTCCTGTTCGGACAAAAATCACCCAATCTCGTGAAAATCTTGCCGGACAAAAATCGGCCGATCGGCCAACTTTGGGACCTAGCCTCTCAAGGGATTATCATGGGTCCTGCTAGTCGGCGTTGACGTCGTTTACTTCGGCCAGCGCTGTTTCAGTCAAACGTTGTTCTTCGATCTTCCTTGGGAGCCGCCACAGAAGTCCTTTGTACAATCAAAAGCCAAGGAAAGGCCGCCCATAGGACAAATGGCGCAATATCCGGCCATTCCAACCCCGAAGGTGTATATGTAGAGTTTTCGAGGCTCTATAAAGACAACCTGGGCCACATTGGCTTCATTTCCCCTTTCTCTTCACGTTCACCGTACTTGTGCGAGTCATGACAATGTTTTCCGATATTGACACCCGCGAGCTCAAGCACTCGCCGTACCACTACACCCCGACGCGATGGATCTGTATTACCTTCGTTTCGCTGTTCGGCATATCGACCGGTGAGTTCCATTCTCATTGCCGTTTCCGCGGAATATTAATTGGGTCTTTTAATTAAGCCATGCACATCGTGCAGGCAATAATCTACCGGGCATGGTATATGCTCCCAACTGCGGCTCTATGCGGTGCCCTCGAGATTTTCGGTTGGCTTGAGCGCCTGAAATCGAGCTCCTCGCCGCTGAAGCTTCTTCCGTATGAGTTGCAGTACGTCCAAAACCCCTATGCTATTGAGCCACTGACCAAGTACTCCAACAGGATGACCGCGACTATCATTGGGCCCACTCCCCTGCTTGCTGCAAACTTCCTGACCCTCGGAAAAATCGTGAATATTCTGGGTCCGAAATATTGTCGCGTGCCGCCCAGGATCTGTACGTCCTTCCGCCCTCCCGTGTGACGGTGTCGCTGACGCAGCCACAGACTCCGCGGTCTTCCTTGGATGCGATCTCATCGCACTCGGGGTGCAAGGTGCAGGCGGTGTCATCGCCAGCCAAGCCGTCTCACAGAAGAAGAGCGCAAACAACGTAACTCTTTGCTTTTTCCACCCGCCAGCGCCAGCACACTGACACCGCACAGGGTGGGCACATCATGCTCGGCGGTATTATGTTCCAGCTCGTCGCGATCCTTGCATACGTCTGCCTCGCCTCCGAGTTTCTCTTCCGTTACACGACCGAGCGGCCCATCTCTGGGCGCAGGGAGACATCTTCGCGCGGCACGCTCACCCCGCGCCTCAAGCTGCTCATGGGCGCCCTCGCGCTGAACACGGTCTTCCTCGTCATCCGGTGCGTTCTCCTCCTCATCCCGTCCACCCCGTGCATAAGGCGCTGACTCGCGTAATATGCAAACAGGGCGCTCTACCGTACGGTGGAGCTGATAGACGGGTTTGAAGGCCCCATCATCTCGAACCAGCTGCTTTTCAACGTGCTAGACGGCGCCATGATCGTACTCGCGATCTTCATCGTCAACTTCGCGCACCCGGGCATGCTGCTCCAGGGCGGCCAGGACATCGTACACCAGGAGCGCGAACGTCGGAGCGACATCGCAAGGGAGAGCCCAAGTGACAGCGAGGTGCAGATGAAGGCGTGGGCATCGTAAAAGCCCGTTTGAACAATTCCTTTTTTTTTCTATGCGCGCGCGATTGGGTCGCGAATTTCATTTACGAGGCTTATGTATCTTGACGTTTAATTTCACTACTTTTTGCAACGAGGCACTTTGTCCCTCGTTACCACGGGCTTGTCTTGAGAGGCTCTTCTCTCCGATGCAACCAGGTACATTTTCTCCCGACCGGGTCATGCACATTCGCAGGAAATTCCCAGGTTGATCAAACTCGCAGGCTCCTAGGCATTTTAGTTTAATTTTGATGTTATTCAGTGCTTGGCACCAAGCAAAAAAAAGGTGCATACCCGCTGTACACTGCCGCTCCACGGACACATTTTAAGCCCTTTGTGTATGACGTCTGTAGAAAGTGGCTATGAGACTCTCGAGCTCGTGGACAGACACTCTAAGATGAAGGTCGTGACTTGGAAGTTAAAAAGAGACCTAGGTTCAAAATCCATAATCCGGAAGATCTACAGCTCAAAGAGTAGGTGTTGAAATCAGAAATGAACGAGACACCTCTGCTGGAAAGAAAAAGAAAGCACGACACAGCCTGTGTAAAGGCGAGGATCTTTCTTCAATCTTGCAAGCGCGGCGATAAAACTAGCACAGAATGACAAGCTCACCGGTGCAGGTGCAAAAGAGCGAATTCAAGAAGATTAGCCGGGCAGCCCACAGAGATGGCGGCAATACGGGCGTAAGGCCTATGAATCCATGTGTCAAATGCGCGAGTGAGTTAGACCGGAAGAGCATGTACGGCTGTTCCCTTGTTGGCGATTCGTTTTATTATACGGATTGGATGAGAAACGCGGCCGTAACACAAACAGAATTGGTTCAACTTCGGTCTAGCGGGTCAGGGGGTGGCGGTACAAGGTCGCATCAATCATGATTGATCAACATGATGCGCTGATGGCGCGCCGAAACCCGGCAACATAGGACAACGAACTGCTGTCCAATTTTCGCCAGCTTTCTATGTATTTTGCGATGATTCCTGTTCAGAACCACAAAAAAAATCCAACGGATTCTAAACCTTCCGTGGAGTGGGAAGCTGGAGGAAGTTTCGGCTTACTTACACGGATGTCGAAACGTTGCGGTGATTGTCCCACGACTTCGGGCGGGGTCCTTGAAGCTTATAGACGTAAAGGGACGTCAAAAAAGCGTGACTTGTCACTGGTGTTCCTTCTTATCTCGCTCTCTCTGTCTTCATTTTCGCTGTCTGTGCACCATACTTCTCAAGAGTGCCCAGAACGCAAGGGACCCGTGTGTGAAGGTGTCCTAGAATCGCTGCTCCAGCTGGATCCGGCATATCCACCCCTGGCATGTCGCATGTGCCTTGGGGCGCGCGCCATCTTGCGGGATGCGATCGATTACGGGCCTTGGACGAATGGCGGCAATTCTTCCTTCTCGGACAGTCCCAGCACTGGCGCTTTCCTGGGCGGCTTTGCTTTGCGCTTTTGGCCTTTGTGCGGCTATGTCAAGCCTGGGGAACCTGTACCTGTCTATTCTTGACAGCGCCGTCCGGCCGCGGTGTCGTCCCCGCGATGTCGTCGCTATTGCACATGACGTCCGGCGAGTTTCTTGCGCCGGAAAAAAAACAGAACATAGACCCAATCGGCGCACTCGCACAGTGTGAGAACACAAACGCCTCGAATTTCTTTCCCAATTTCTCTGGCATTCTCCTCAAAGTACTGGGGTCCTTTGCTCAAGGGCTTCATCAAGAGGCGTTTATTCTTCCAGGGGAGGATTTTCAACTTGAAATTCGCAATTTCTGCAGATAAAATCATATGACCGGTAAATCCCGGCTTGCCGCGGCCGGGAACGTGCGATGGTGTGCTCACCAAGACGCAATCGATCGAATCATCGATGCAAAAAGTGTGCGTCGGATCGGCTTATCTTGCAGAATGCCTCTTACCGCGACCAAGGCGCCCCAGCCTCAAGATGCCGTCGACGATATACTGGCCGCAATTACCATCCCCTCCACGTCTCCGCGGGCGAAATTCATGAACTGGGGACTCTCCTTTGCGTGCCAGCCGCTAGCGATTTTCGAGCCCGAAACTGAACGCCATTGCGAGCTGGTTCTGGAGTTTGCGCGCAGGGAGGGCCGGGTGCTGCGCGCTGTGGGCGTTGGGCACAGTCCCAGCGATCTTGCATGCACGACGGACTTTATGTTGAAGATGACGAAGCTGAACAAGCTGCTCGAGGTGTGCCGCATAGAATATTCGCAGCGAGCGGCGGGATGACCCTTTTACAATACAGGTGAACGAGGAGAAGCTGTACGTGGTGGTGCAGGCCGGCATCACCCTCACGGATCTCCACGTCGAGCTCGGAAAGCACGGGCTCGCGATGTGCAACCTCGGCTCGATATCAGACCAGACGCTCGGCGGGATCGTCACGACCGCGAGCCACGGCTCGGGGATCACGTACCCTGTCATGTCGGCAGATGTGATAGCGCTGACGCTCCTCCTTGCGGATGGCTCGCGCGTAACGTGCTCACGTCAGGAGCGCACGGACCTGTTCCTAGCGACATTATGCGGCCTCGGCGCCACGGGGATCATCCTTACGGTGCAGCTCCAAGTCGAGCGCGCGTTCCGCTTGAAGGACGCGCAGTGCTCGCGCACATTCGAAGACCTCGTCGAGCACCTCGATGAACTCGTGCGCTCCGCGCAGTACGCGCGTTTCTGGTGGATCGCTGCAACGCACACCGTCAAGTGCAGCGTCGTCAACCGCACGGAGGAGGTGCGCATGCCGTCTCAACCCATCCCATCGCCGGTGTTGACGACCATCTCCAGCCCAAGCTCCCGCCGATACCGTGGTTCTGGAGCTCGCTGCTCGCGTTCCACGTGGTGCAGTTCTTCCTTTTCTTGGGCCGGTATTTCCTTTACGTCAACACCCTTACGGGCCGCTTCGTCGCCTGGCTCTCGAGCGGGAACGTCACCCTCATCGACGACAGCCACACCATATTCAACGTCGAGTGCCGGGTGCGTCCGCGTCCCTCTGCCCGCCATCCCCCCTCTTCCTCTGCCGCTATACTGACTTGCCGACGAATGGGTGTTATTAGTACCCGCAACACACAACCGAGTGGGCGATCCCGTTCAAAAACGCACCGAAATGTCTCCGCGAGCTGCATGATTGGATGGACGACGTCGCGAAGGACACGAACGGGATCCGCCCCCACTTTCCTTTCGAGCTCCGGTTCTCCGGGCCAGACGATATCTGGCTGAGCCCGAGCTATGGGCAGGAGACGTGTTGGATTGGCATTGCGCAGTACAAGTGCGTCTCTGTGTATCCAATCCTTCCCATTTACCCTATCGTTTTCTCAATAATTAAACTTTTCCACTTACTTGAAATACAGACCCTACGGCTTCAACGTCCCCTACCGCCGCTTCTTCTCTGCCTTCGAAGCTATCGTCGCCCGGCACGGCGGGCGCCCGCACTGGGCCAAAGCGCATCACTTCACGCCCGCGACCCTGCGTGCACTGTACCCGCGCTTTGACGACTTTGTGAAGGTGTTAGAGGAGGTGGATCCGGAAGGGGTATTTCGGAATGAGTATGTGAGGCGGCATGTGTTCGGAGAGGGAATTGGGGAGAGGGTGTTCAAGGTGCGGAAGGAGTAGCGTGTACTTTCAGGTAAGGGGAAGTGCATGAATGAGTGGGATTGGGAGTGGATTGCGCACTCGTGGGATGAATGTGCAACTACATAGACAGTACTTTACACGACTTTCGAGATGCGCGTCGAAATGCATATTTATGCATATATAATTTCCTGCTGGATGTAGCAGCTAATAGGTATGTATGGGCGTGTATATGCGTTGTACGACTTGGATGGTTCTTGCAAAAGGAATCTTTTGGAATTAAATTGAACGGCAACGCAACTGTTGTAGCCGACCGTCTTCGTCGTTGTTGCCTCATTGAAAGCCTTGAGCGGCTTCTCCTACAAAAAGCTTTAACAATAATATTAAACATGCGTTCCTGTCAACTGGGAGCTGGAACACGGCAAATCGAGCTATTCCTTATTCTTCCAGCCCGGAGGGCAAAAAATGCTGATGGCAGGAAACGTCGCCAAGTTAGCATGAATAATAATAATGATATTGTCCAGAGATGAAGAAAAATACAATCTAGGCATACATACATTTCTGTTGTTTGATTTCAACCTTAGTGGTGATTATTGTACATCCAGGGTCCATGACGTCCAGCTTCTGAGCTCCGGGTCTGATATCCGGCATATCACACCGGATGTCTGCTCAAGGCTGATACAGGTCGTGCACGACATTGAGAGCAGATGCCGTGTGGAGCCGGCGAGATGCTCCGTGTCGTCCCGCGGGAATGTTCTGAATCCAACGAGAGCGAAATGGTGATCTAAGGGGGTAGGTGAGTCATGAGTGCGAACAGCTCTCATCGTGAGTACTAACCATCTCTCCCTTGGACTCGCCACCTGGCGGGACGAAATGAATAACCTCGGACAAGCCCTGGTCGGAGTCGCGAAATCGCCGGCGGCCATTGAGCCTTTGGGAGAATTCAAGGTGTGGAATCAATTCGGCAATTCGAAGGCGAGGTCGTAGACTTACGAAGCGAGCATTGAGTTTGAAAATACTATAACATAGAACGCATCAACGATCGAGAACGGAACGCAAGCTAAAAGCACTCAACGCTTTGTTTGAATGATGAAAAAGAACGACCAGACAACTTGAGGGAAATCAGCGAAGGGATATGCAGTGACATGAAAAATTTACGGTCGGTGCGTGTTAGGAACTGCCATCCAGGTTGAATTATTGATGGAAGTGAGTTCAAGGAAGGGAAGGTACTTGCCAAAATAATTTGCATGATGCTCGTTGCGCTGTGCATTGACAAGGAAGGAGATGAGTAAGAGATGCCGAGAAGGAGGGTAAAGGGCTCTGACCTGGTAAGTATCGTTGATTCTACGAAACCATCAGCTTCGATCAGTCATTCTGACAAAGACTCACCGATGCTCCAGATAATAAGTGTCTCGACCATGGTTCGTGTCCTTCCATAGTGTTAGACACAATTATGCTGCACGGGACTCCACACCCACCGCTCGGACTCGCTCGATCTCAGCTTCTGGAGGAAATAGCACATAAACGACGTGATCAATATGTCGACGCTCAGTCCTAATGCGAGCGCCGTCGACACCAGCCAGCGCCATTCTAGCAGGATAGACACTCGTCTATATTGCAGAAGGAGTGCTAGGACGCTCATGGTGGCGATGAAGCGCAACACACTCAGGGAGGTTGCAACGGCCATGATCTGCCAGTTTTTCGAGAGAGTGCGAGCGCGGTTTGCAAAGAAGGCCTGCAATTTTCGTGTTGATCCCGTGAGCGCATGAGAGAAAGAAGAATACTCACCTGGACTACAGCGTAGAGGATTGCAGCAAAGAGGATTGTCAGCTCCTCCGAGTACGGTGGACTGCTGATGTAGCCTGGTTGACCGTAGAAGGTTACCGTTTGCGAATATAGCTACGTCTATGAGATCGATCGCAGAGGGATGCATAGAGAACCGCTCACAGCATGCCACGCTGAAACTGTATGCCCGAGCTCCAGAAGCCTACGGTTTATGAACAGTCGTTTCACAGAAGGGACTTCGTCACAAACCAAACTACCGCAACCTGAACCAATTAAGAGTTGAAGGTGCCACACGAGGGTAGTACTAACCGTGAACCGCAGAAGGAGTGAGTCCTGGAAATCCCGGTAATAACTGTAGGTCTGAAGGGTCTCTATTCCAAAGAGGAAAGCACCGACGACGGAGCCAATTTCTGTTGCACCGAGGCTTCCATTTGGTGCCGAAGACATGGCGAATGAAAATGGAGGAATGGAAAGCTTGCTCCGCCGCGGACTTGGTGGTTTATATACTGTGCTTGAGCAAACATCGCTCCGACATGGATACCTAGAAGAACAACAAGCTGTCAACCACGCAGAACAACAATCTGTCAACCGCACAGAACAATTACTCTCTTTATAAGATTATGCGTGTCTGTCTGAAGCCATTTCAAACTCCGCTTTTGGGAGATCAGGTCCGAAGCATTGGAAGCGCTCAATAAATGGGGCTTCCTCGGAGCTTCTGGCCCCATGATCAATTTTAAGCGCGCGCGCGCCTATAAAACTGTACACAATGCCAAACTTCGTTTTTCACTCATCGTTAAAGTTTAATTCAAGCGCCAAACTGGAGCCAGTAACTTGCTTATTATTTGTTTCTTTATTCAAACAAAGGGTTTTTACAAATTTCTGTGATCAATAAAGGGGGAGGGGGACCGCGGAGCGGTCCCCCGAGCGCTTGTAATCTATCAGATTATGAGAATCAATGATTCAGCCTGCCTCCTCGCCGACCATATAAACATCCACTTCCCACGCCAATCGGAGGTCAAAGCTAAATAATGTGACCTGTCAGCCAGTCAATGTATCAGAGATGCCTGCCTGCAATATGGACTTCTTTGAACACCTACCGTACATGCTTTAAATTCTCGTATGGTTGCAGACAAAAGTTCATGTCAAGCCGCAATTCTCATCAGATTCCTGCCAGATTTGAGATTTGGAAGGACAGTAGGGTAGGTTTATGTATAAAAATTTCATTTTGTAGCAATCGGAGGTACTCCTAAATTAGGGTTAAAAAAGCGCGAAATTTAGCGCAAAGAAAAAAAGAAAAAAAAAGTGTGTACCCAACTCGGGGTCACAGACGCTAAAGAGTACCCGGTTTTGCCTCCTTTCTCCACTCAAAATCTGCTGAAGGCCCCGGAGACGTCCCGCTGGGCAAGGAATGCTGACTTGCAGCTTTTGGGCCTGTTTGGACATGCTGGGGATGCGCGTGTGAGCGGCAAGGGCGGTGCACTGCCACCGGTCCGGTTGATCCGCAATCAAAAGCGCGAACTTGAGATTTGAAAAATAAAAAAGTAGAATTTCGAAATTCTGTCCGGACAGATCGTTAGATTGGGTTCTTATACTGCTATCTACATGCTCACAATGACTTATTTTAAAAATCCGGGACCACAGTAACAATTACCAAATCAGGACTCACACTTGTCACGAAGTTCGGTCCGCAACCATACTTAGTTGGAATTGGTCTACAAACACACCGATGTCCTTCGAACCTGTGCAAAGCGATTGACAGAATGTTCACCAGGTTGGATTCCCCAGCGCTTCAGAGTTGACAGTTACGTGCACGCCGGACCCTTCGCAAACGACATTGTCCGAACTTTTCTGATTGTGTAAGAGGGGAATGATGACAGGGAGG
The DNA here is from genome assembly GCA_029204075.1 of Mycena capillaripes. NCBI lineage: Eukaryota > Fungi > Basidiomycota > Agaricomycetes > Agaricales > Mycenaceae > Mycena > Mycena capillaripes. Next base: position 1,324,168 of record JARHKZ010000029.1, on the reverse strand, counting down.
TCATAATGAAGTCGCCAGTTCCCAACTTCCGGACTTTAAAGATAATGGAACTTGAGACCTAGACCCAGATGTTTTGGCTCGAGCATGAGATTCCGAGTCATTGACCTGGTCAGAATAATCCAAACAGAGAGCTCGCGTTGCAATGAAAGCTTGCAGCAAGAAGAATGTATGTGCCCGGTGGTTAGCCTGAGAGTGGAAAGTTATGTGGAAGAAAGCAAGAGACATGGAAGCGACGAGAGAAGACGTGCACAGCGTGTGGAATACCGCATTGCCGAGAGTGATGCTGAGCACAGCCACGTCTTCCTCTTTCCCCAACTTCCATCTCTCGCCTCGATTTCTCGCTTATACGCCCAGGTAGCTTGTCGCAGTACTTTGCGTCTCACGCGTTTTTTACCCCCCGCGCCTCCGTCCGATTGTCGGCGCTGAAATCCCGTTTGAAATATCGATCATGAATACAACCTGTTGGTGGCAAGTTGGCGGTGCTGGGACTTTCACCCAGAGCATACTGGAATAAAAATGGCATGTCTTTAAATCCCGATTGTTATCTCGACGTCCACTTCTGACTGGAAGGGTGGTTTTCCATCAAACGCCTCAAGGCCTCCGGGTCTGCGACGCCGGAATCTAAGACCCTTGGACTGTGGTTCCAGATGTTAATGCCGGAAAAATAACGTATCTGCGTTCCTACCTACTCACTCACAATGATCAGCGAAATCGCACGATGATCATCATAGGTGCACCATTGCTATCTTCTCAATTCCGAGCACGTCCACTCCAGGATAATTGGGTTCTATTATCGACCAGCAAGCGTTCCCGAATGTAAATAACCCTCATCGTAAGCATCATGCGCGCTGCCTTTAACCGAGTACGGATTAAATGGATCAAGGGTCGAGCGTCTACAACGACGACTGGAAAAGTTCCGTGGAGCGTGGAATTAACCCTCATAACGAGATATTATCAAGGTTGCAAGTCATGCTAACATGATTACATGTGAAGGAGGTCGGAGACACGTCGGCTTGCCGCGAAAACCTTGAAGCACAGGGTCTAATACTGGTATCCCGGGCTTCACCAAGGCCGATGTCTTCTTTTGGCGCCCAGATCGGTGATTCCAGCTAGACACATAACCAAAGTAAGCAACACCGCAGGTTTATATGTAAAGAAGATACGGATGTTCCGTGTGGTCAATAAGCACCCGTCATGGGAGAAGATCTGGATTATTTGTCTTCGTCCTCTCATCCGCGATTGCGTGGTCGGCACTCCTCTTATCTGCACAAGGCCTGTGAGAACTGTAGGTAAGACACCCTTTATTCAACGTTTGTGGGCGTATTTGAATATTCCACAGGCGACGGAAAACAGTATGCTGGAAATCAATATTCTCAATGTCCCCGTTGAATCGTCTCATAGGGATGCGACCGCCAAAGGCCCACTTGCACGAAATGCCGCCTAAATCCACCACGGACGCTCGAGCCGTGCCGATATTCGCACACTTCACCGGACGCCGTGGGACTGCATACCGACGGAATCGTGGAAGAAACACACCGGGAGAGCGACATAAGCAGCCCCCGCGTTTTTCTCTCCAACCCTTATTCGACGATGAATATATTCAAAGATGTCAGCCTTGGTAGGCATATCTTGTTCAGCTGTTGCATTTCCTCAGTGTAGATCTAACATCCGGTAGAGCGTGTGGATCTCCCAAGCGCTCCCGCAATTCAAGCTGTCATGGAGGTGAAAGCGGCCATCCACCTTCAATAGTTGCCTACCTTGCTAATTTACCTCCCGCAGGAACCATCGCAATCCGTGGTTGAAAATCTGTGAGCCGTTTCTTGAGGAAAGTCAGACTCTGAACCTGAAATTTCGACAGAATCGAGGCTTTCCTGGGTCGATTCTGTGAAGGTGGTTTCTTCTTCCTAGAGCCTCTCCGCTTCCGGCGATTCGCATTTATTCCCCTTCCATTCGGTCACCCAGAGCGTCCGTCGCCAGGGCTACTCAGCACAATATATCTCTGGGGATGGCACATTTCTTCCAAAGGTCATCAGCCAGGCTACGACTACACGGCACACGAGCTACTCTGCCTTGCAATCCACCATCAGGCTCGTGATATCCATAGACCTCTCGTTCACAGCCCGCAATTCGCTTTAGACACAATCCAAGCCGAGATTTTATTGTCGCTGTGGTATCTGAACTCCGGTCAAACGTTGCACGGGAGGTATCACTGCGCGGCTGCGACCTCGCTGGCGGCTGGTCACCGCATCAACCGCTCCCTCGAACGGGGTTCATTCCCTTATTTAACGTCGTCAAACTCTACCCTCCCCGCACCCAGACACGACGTCGAATTCACCCAAAGAATTAATGCACTGTGGGCCGTCCTTGTGTTAGATAAAATGTGGCTGGTGGTGTCCGGTCTCCCCTCAATGCTGCCATTAGAGAACTCCGCTCACATTTCGGGGCCGATCGTGAGCTCAGATTCCATCGACATGTTTTCCACGCTATTAAATTCAATTCCACAGGACAATGACCTACCAAGGTTGCCCACCTTATCAACAATTAGCCAAGTCATCGAAGGACTAGACGCGCACTCCGGTCATTCTCCTTTTGTCCTGCTCGCCAAGGCCGCATATTTTCTGGAGCGCTCCACCAGTATCGGCAATTCGTTTGTCGGTGGGCACCCAGCGTTTCAATTCACCACAAGTCCACCTTCCGTGGAGGCTCAGTTCCCCCTAGAATCAAGTTTGAATCTGCAAATCGGCGCTTTTGGAAGGTCTCTGCCATCCCTGGCCGGGAACAATGCGTTGCCCACGAATCAAACACTCCTTGTCGCTCGCTGTCTCACAAACGTCGCGAGCATACGAATCAATGCTCCTCGCATCCCCGGTTGCGCCCACTCCACCCGCTGCGCATTTCTAGCCGCCGAGCAGATGGTTTCTGATATAATGCTGACCGACGTGTTAGATTGGCATCACGCGGATCCAATGTTCGGAGTGCGTGGCATCTATCCACCTTGTAAATTTCGAAAGTTGAACTTTTCGCGCAGCCGCTGCTCTCCTCAGTGTGCAACTTCTACATCGCATACTACCACCTGTTGCCGGTCCCGACGGTTACTGCGAATTTACAAACTCTTCTGAGTGTAATGTCCAGGCTTTCGACGCTCTCGCCGATGATCGGTGCGTTTTTAAACCCGCACCATCAGTTAATTAAATTCCATAAATCGTATACGTGCAGAGCAGTGCTACACCGCAACACAGTTAATACGGAGAATTTAAGCATAAGGCGAATTACATCATCCAAAGATAAACTACAGTACCCACAATGTAACCTTCATTGGCCACACTCAGCGTCTGTCTCTCGATTCTCCAACCACCACTTCTGTGCCACCGCCGACTCTTCTTCCGATCAGCCCACACATTAGCGCTTCCGTCCGCATTCAGATCGTCAGCGCTCTCGCCGCGGACCGATGATTGGGAGTCGGGCGGTTTTCGTCGTGGACCGTGGTGGGGAAGGCAAAGCAGTGATTTAAACTCCCCTCAATTCCGATGATAAATTGCCGGCAGAGTGATGCGTTGATCGAAGATTTCAACTCTGGCGTGGGACGCGAACGCTAGCCAGGGTACTTCATTGTATTTCTTAGCATGCACTTAAACTATTCCTGGTGTGGTTTAGTCGTCGGAGAATGGATTCCCATTCGGTCTAGTGTCCATGAGAAATATAATGATCACAAAAATTGGACACATTGAGGTGCATTGAAACTCCGCCATCACTCGCGGGTATTGCGGATACACTCACAACACGGGCAGAATTCCAATCATTCCGCCGTGAAGGGCTCACAAATACCTGAGATTTGTACCCAGTGAGATATATGACCTGCACCAATTCACAACGCAATCGGCCCTCCTATGTGCAGGGAAAATGAACCCGTTCAGCGGCCGTGACGGCCGTGTTTCGGCACAGGCCGTCGGACTGTTGAACCGTGCCGTTGCCCTTGGCTCAAAATCCCTGACGGGACGAGCACGTCACCCGTTCGACGGGTGCCGTCCAGACGGTAACGGGTGGCAGCCCTAAATTTTATAACCATCTGACCAAAAGCCAAGGTCCCAGGGGTGCCCCGAGGGCCTTGCTATTGACCATCGGATCATTGATGACCAGTACGCGGAGTCGCGATGCGTACACAAGCCACAATACGACGCGTGCACAACCACAAATCCAATACCACAGCCGCTTAAGCATCGAATACGCATTTCTTTTGTTTTCCCTTCTATTTTCACGTATAATCTTCTTCAAGGTCGACGTTAAGATCGTTTCGCTGTCTCGATCCACTCCCGAGATCGGCCCGTTTCTGTCAATTTATATTACTATGGATTACCAAGACTAACGGATTATCAATACTCCTGAATCTCCAAGGAGGTGGTCCCGCACTAAAAGAAGGCAACATCCTTTCTTACTACCAAGCATGTCAGAACCTAACTTTTCTTTCTCCACGACGGCCGAGGAAGTCGCCACCCGTTTCTCTGACGAAATCAAGGGCAAAACTGGTGGGCTTTTTGTTTTCCTTTCGCATCCACGCACTAACCTCACCTAGCCTTGATCACCGGGTCGTCCATCGGTGGGATCGGATTTGAAGTCGCTCGCGTTATCGCGAAGCACGCCAAACTCGTACTTATAGCAGGCTACAATGAGGAGAGGTTTGGGTCTTCTTCCTGGTTCCCGGAAACCGGCTGAAGGCCAACATATCCAGGCTCAAACTCTCGGAGGAGGCCATCAAGAAAGACATCCCGAACGCCAACATTCTCCGTCTCACCGTGAACCTGTCTTCTTTCGCCAGCATCCGTAAGGCAGCTGCGGAGCTCAACGCTCTCCCGGAGCCATTGCATGTCAGTGCCTAGTTCAGCACGTTGACTGAATGCATATGTCGACTTCATAGGTGTTGATCCACAACGCGGCGGCGTCCTTCGGGGATTTCAAGCTTACAGAGGACGGTATTGAGACCCGGCTTGCTACAGATCATGTAGGACCATTCCTTTTCACGAAGCTGCTTGCCCCCAAGCTCCTTGCTGCTGCGACGCCGACCTACATCGCGCGCGTCATCTTTATCTCGGGCTTGGGTCACTCGTTTTGCACTGGCGTCGATTTCGACGCCCTCACAGACCCAGATCCCAAGAAGTACGTAAAGACCACCGCGTTCTTCCAGGCCGAATCCGCAAGAATCCTCACTGCCGTCGAGCTCTCGAAACGGTCGAAGGGCAAGATCAACAGCTATAGTGTCAATCCCGGTCGTAAGTGGCAGCAATCGTTAATTGATGTAGACTGTACATGTTGCAGTCATCTTCACGAACATCTACACGAGGGCGGACCAGGTTTCTCTTGTGCAGGGGATGGGTCAGTGGTCTTTCTCCTGGAATGGTGATTAATTACTGACCATACCTAGGCGCGGTTCTCCCTGATGGAAAACCAAATCCCGAATTTGGTCAATGGAAGACAATTCCACAGGGTGCTGCGACGTGCGTGCATTTTGCTTGAGCCGATGCTGGAATCAATGAAAACATTCTTAGCACCATTGCCGCAGCCTTCGATCCTCGTCTCAATGGTAAGCAGGAGTAGTTTTTTCCCCCGCATTCTGAGTTCGTTTTCCCGTATAGACCAGCCCGGTGCCTACCTAGAAGATTCTGCGCCTGCCAACGACAAGGTTGCCGCACACAGCTCCGACCCTGTGCGTCCATTCGTATCTGAATTGTCTGCACAATAACTGATCTAAACGGAACAGGTCACGGCTGAGAAATTGTGGACCATCACTGAGCAGCTTATTGGCGAAAAGTTTATCTTTTAATCTATGCCTGTAGGCCCACAAAGTAACTTCATAATCAATCTTGGGGAATTCAATAATGTGCATTTGAGGAGGAAAGAAGCTGGCCAATGCGATGCGAGGGGTGGTAGAGGACCCGGACTCACTTGCCTAGGGCTTCATGATCACCAGCCAGAGGAGCTGCCCAGGTTGTGCGCGAATGCAATTCATGCTCTCAGAAAAAATGTGCAACTTCAAGAAATTGCCAAATTGGAGCTAGAAGAGGGAGTTGTGGCCAAGAGGTGCGAAAGAAAATTCGTCTTCCTCGCAGAGAAGATGTACCGTTGAAGAAGACGTCCAAGATGAAAGAGCAAAGACAAGAAAGCCCGGTGAGGGGAACTGGCAAGCAGTTCTCAGCCATCGAGACAAATTACAATATGAAGAGAGAGTTACGGTGCGCTTCAGCAAGCCGAGCGCAGCACATAATCGGGCGGCGCGGATACAAGTCCACTATGGGTAACTTAGTGGGAGTCAGGGACCAAACATGAAGGCGACATCCGGGTGAGCAAGCGGTCGACAGATTACCAGAATCCCCGCTATGTACATGGTGGGTTTTTGGGAACAGAATACACATCGCAAAAAAGAAAATTCTAACTGGCAGAAAATGTTTCAGAATGTATCACAGCCGTTTGCTTGTGTTTGCGAACATGGGAAAAAATTGTGCGGGTCACGTGGCTGATGCTGAGCAATGCCGGTCATGCTTAAGTTGTAGTAGTTGGACCCAAAGGGATTGGGACGGTCCTGCTGGAACGTAGGTGCAGTATGCTGGATGTATATACAGAGGGGTCCCTAACATATCGTACGCGACAAAGGGGAAATAAAACTGATTCAAAAGAAAAAGAAAAAAAAAAGTATGCTGGATGGAAATCTGAAAAAACATCAACGATTTGAGTAGATTTCAAGCGTTCCGAGCGTCCGGCAACATCGGCATCCTGCACGTGACAGCGCGCATTTTTCGCGTGTTCACACCGCCGAATAGGAATAGAATTCCCGGTGTCGGAACATAAGCAAACGGCTATAGTTTCACCCACAAATAAAACTCAGCTGAATATGTTGTTGAATCCTTTGCCCTCGGCTTGCCAGAAAATGTTTCTTAAAGCAAAGAATCACGCTGTAATTTGAATCCGGTTGAAAGTAAAGACTCAACTGCACCCTCGACTGACCAGAAGATGTTGCTGAAATCAGTGAAATCAGCTGTGCTTTCCTCCTTGTATGAGGGTTCCTTTGTATAAAAAACCCCGAAAGAGGACTTTTCCCCCCTGAAAGAGAAGTTTCCCCCGAAAGAGACCGCGCGAAACAGCGTCGGCTAATTTCAGTGATGTCAGATGCCTTTTTTTTGCATCCACCCCCACGCGCCCTGTTCTCCCATCAAATCTCGTTGGCGTTGCCATCAAAAATCGGCCATATCACCATGCGCCCTTCCCGTACCTTCCCATCACCGCCATCAATTATCCCGCCCTTACTGCTGAAGTGCCAATTAAAATCACGAGAAAATATACTCAATCATGTTTGTATCTAACTAGCAGTGTGCCCGTGCTACGCTACGGGTATTTTAATTGAATAAGGTTGAGTTTGAATTTAATGGTGATGGCACATTTCGTTTAAATCAGCGGTAAGCCTGCTTATAGATGGCGGCGTACGGATGGGATCTCATCAACATTGTCTGCAAGCTCTGCATTGTGTCCTGACGCAGATTACTGTTGCGGCTCATCCGTTGCTGCAACGTAACACTGGGATCATACATGTACAGCTGAGCGTACGATGGTGCAACACCATCAGGGGCCGTCAACGCGCCAGACAGGTGATGGAGGTTGCCCAGGATGCGAAAAATCCACGCATTCAGACCATATCTGTTAATATGCTTGTCGTCGGAGACGCCGAGGGAGGTGAACGCGAGGGCGGAATTGTACTGGGTGATGTGACTGCGAAAGTCCTGCGCTTGGGCATCCTGACCCACTAAGAGTCTATGGAGGGGCTCCGGAGGCTGCTGCAGTTGCTCGAGTTTGGTTTTACTGTGATTATAGCAAATACCGAGCTCAGGCGCGTGTTTTGAAGAAGGTGCTGCACGTTCGTCGACCCAGTGCAGTGCGCCGCAATGCGGGCAAGCCACATTCATCGGCCCGAGGTCATGGCGCATCTCTGGGTCGTGGTATTCTCGGTGTGCCGCCATGAGGCGTGGACCCGTTTGGCGACGAACTGAATATATTTGAGAACACAAATTAGAGACAATTCAAGTGGTACGCACCACCAGTCCATCGATTATTCCCTGTTCCTCTCTGGTTCACATTCATCTGCACATTCCTGCAGTGTTGCGGGAGGCGTTAAGAGCCCATTCGGCAAAGCCTTATTATCAAAATTGTTATGATTCTCTTTCTCTGCTTGCTCCCGTTCTCGACGCCTGCGCTGCGCTAACTGGTAAGCGTTCGGTGGGCCTTCGGGAGTTGGGCGAGGTGGTCATTTACGAATCCGCATGCGCGGAGGTTCCTGCTCCTGTTCTTCCCGTTCGCGCTGACGGCGCTCAGCTTGGGCTAAAGACCGGACCTTGGCAACATATTCCTTGTCGGCGAGATCATTGAGCTTGATGATAGCCATGAAACTCATAACCGTGCAGACAGAGTGAAACGTACTTGGTGGCGTCGGGTTTCGGGTACAGCATACGTGCTACAAGCTTCGTGCCCTCTGCGAGCGCGACCGTATATTCCTTCATGACCTTCTTATTCGTCTTCGGGGCGCCGCCCCCTCGACCTTCTCCTCCTTTCTGCCTGGGGAGTGTGCCGATTGCGCCTCTTGGCCTTGGAGGTGTATGGATTAAGGTCGCCTTCGACATGCGACTGATAAGTGAAGAGTACGTAGAGCGGGGTTAATAAAGTAATCCCGCACCTGCCTGGCGGGATGGAGCGCCTCGTGCGGCAATGAAGACTTCTCATCCGCATGGCGCTTGTTGGCAGCTTCTCTGAAGATCGACCTTGACGCATTCATCGTGCTCTCGATGGCCGAGATCTTAGGGCAGGCTTGGCAGCGGGTGCCGCCTTTGGTTGCGGACTCATCTGTGGTAAAGGACCAGTAGAAGCGCCAAGGGGCGTGGCCGAGGCTACCGAGGGGGGTATTTTTGGGGAAGGGTGTTGTCCAGAGAAGGAGAAAAAAAATACAATCAGGCATACATTTCGGTTGTTTGATTTCAGCCTTAGTTGTGATGTGCGTTGGCTCACGCTGCGTACGGAAACGGTACAGGAGCGGAAAAGGCTTACCTCATAACGCACACACAATACGGGAGCGGACCCGAGCATAGGCAGGTATTCCGCCCTTTCCCACGGTTGACATTTCCCCGCTCCTCCCCAGCGCTGGGTTCTCCGCTTCTGGTATGACTCTCCCTGAATCTTTTATAAGGCTACCCCAAATCTTACTCTTATCTCGGTCCCGTATTCACGTCATAGCAGTACCGGATTAGTATCAAAACCCCCGTCTTGTACCATGCATGGCAGAGAGCCGCACCCCCCTCAGTGCGATATATCTCGGTTTCCCTCTCGTATCGCACTAGTCCCCATACTCGTCTTCGATCAGTGTCGCTTCCGCCTAGCGACTATCGCCTTCGTACTCGTCTATCGCCCTCGTACTCGTCCAGTCTCGCCCATCGCCCATCAATTATTGTCATCGCCTTCGCCCTCGCCTGTTGCAGTCCCGATTTAGATCTGTATTCCCTCACACGTACCTGATTGGGTTTGGGACGAAGTCGGACCACCTTGTACACCACATTTCTTCTCCGCTCATAGAGTTGGAGTTGGCGCATCATTGGTTACATCCAGGGTCCAGAACGTCCAACTTCTGCTCTCGGGGCTCCATATCCAGAATATCACACCGGATGCCTACTCAAGACTGATACAGGTCGTGCACGGCATTGAGAGCAGATGCCATGTGAAGCCGGCGAGCTGCTCCAGAGCGTCCCGCGGGAATCTTCTGAATCAAACGAAAGCGAGATGGTGATCTGAATCGTGGAAAGGGTAAGCGAGTCATGAGTGTGAACAGCTCTCATTGTGAGTACTAACCATCTCTCCCTTGGACTCGCCACCTGGCGGGACGAAATGAATAACCTCGGACGAGCCGTGGTCGGAGTCGCGAAATCGCCGGCGGCCATTGAGCCTTCGAGAGAATTCAAGGTGAAAAATCAATTCGGCAATTTGAAGGCGAGGTCGTAGACTTACGAAGCAAGCAGCCAGCGCCATTCTAGAAGGACAGACACTCGTCTATAATGCAGAAGGAGTGCCAAGGCGCTCATGGTGGCGATGAATCGAAGCGCAGCATGGTCAGGAAAGTTGCAACGGCCATGATGTGCCACAGTGCCAGTTTCTGGAAAGAGTGCGAGCGCGATTTGCAAAGAAGGTCTGCGAGTTTCGTGTTGATCCCGTGAGCGCAGGAGAGAAATAAGAAAGCAAACAAGATTGACCTGGACTACAGTGTAGAAAACTGCAGTGAAAAGGATTGTCATCTCCTCCGAGTACGGTGAACTGCTGATATAGCCTGACCGTAGAAGGTTACCGTTTGCGAATATAGCTGCGTCTATGAGATTGAACGCGATCGCCGAGGAATGCATAGAGAACGACTCACAGCATGCCACGCTGAAACTGTATGCCCGAGCTCCAGTAGCCTACTTACGTGTGTATGAACAGTCGTTTCCCGGAAGGGAGTTCGTCACACACCAGACTACCGCAACCTGAACCAGGTAAGCGCTAAATGCGGCACGCGAAGGTAGTGCTAACCGTGAACCGCAAGAGGAGTGAGTCCTGGAAGTCCAAGCTGTCAACAGCACAGAACAATAATCTAGATTGTGAGAATAAATGGGTGACTTCCCGTAAGATAAATTTGTGCTGGAGGAATATTTCGGAGGGATGCCGAGACAGCTGTCAGGACCCCATCAATTCGGACATCCCAAAACGGACACGTTTTACTCTGCATCACTCGAATGGAATAAGATCCTGGAGGGGGGTAGCGACCCCCCCTCCAGAATTTTGGATGCCTGAATAAAACCTTTTGGGATGACATCGATTGATCGTCACTTCCGGCACTTCGGCTGACGTCGCGACGCACTCCCAATGTTCTCCCAACGCATGGAACACGATCATAAGGCCCGTAAAGATCTCAGAGTCCTCCAGCCTCCACCAAAACCCATTTCAGCCACCAGTTCGACTGCTTTGAAATTTATTTTCACGTGCTGTTGAGGTCGGCATGTTGTGCCGCAACTCTCCCGGCATGTCCAACTCATTGCAGAGGACGACAGTGGGCAGCCGGACACGCCCACAGGCACGATAAAGAGCAGCAGAACGTCGGTTATGTCTCAATCAGTGTATTAAATTATAATCTTTTGCTTGCGGGAACCATAAAAGCTTGAATATCGCGCGGAGTGATCTCATCACTGGCACCCCAAAAAATTCGGCAGGAGTAAATTTACCTTACGGGAAGTCACCCAATGATTCGGTGCGCCTCACTCACCCGGACCATATTTAATAAATCACCACTTCCCACGTCAATCGGAGGTCAAAGCTAAATAATGCGACCTGTCAGCCAGTCAATGTATCAGAGAGATGCCTGCCTGCAATATGGACTTCTTCCAACACCTACCGTACGTGTTTTAACTTCTCGTACCTGGTTGAAACGGATCTACAAACACACCGATGTCCCAGCGATATTTATGGCAGGGATGGGAATGGAGTGGCTGACAGAATGTTCGCCCAGGCGGGATTCACCAGCGCTTCAGAGTCGACAGCTTCGTGCACGCCGGATCCTGTCAAATGTCATTGTCCGAAATTATCTGATTGTGTAAAAAGGGATGGATGACAGGGAGGCCACGATGAAGTCGCCAGGTCGCAACTTCTGGATTTTACAGATAATGAAACGGTGACTGGAGGAGACCATTGTCACGGTTTGGCACGAGCATGGGATTGATGATCTGGGCAGAATGATCCAAACAGAGTTCTCGCGTTACAATGAGAGCTTGCGGAAAAAACGAATGAAGGACGGTGGTTGGCTTGAGAGTGGAAAGTCATACAAGAAAGCAAGAGACATGGAAACGACGAGACAAGACATGCACAGCCTTTCGCCGCTGAATCATGAGATGCCGCCATCGCCAGAGTGATACCGAGCACAGCCACGTCTCGAATCAAAGGCTAAGCAGAGTGAGATCATGGGAGCGTGACGTGATCGTGACTTCGTCACCTTCGTCTTTCCGCCCCGATCTCAGGGGTTTTTCTTTCCTCGCCGTACCACTTGCCCATTGTCTTAGTGCGTCGTCAGTGTGTGGTTTGGGCTCCGTCGCGCCGTCCCAGCTCTTTCGTTCCGGAACTGGCCCCACGCGCTCAGAGCCCATTCTGCGACTCGATCGGACGCAGCGACTCGCACGACCACAGCCTCCGCCGGTTGGTCCGCCGCGTCCCGAGCTCTCGCGACCCGAGCAGTCCAGTCGCAGCCCTTCGGGCTCTTCCCACACATTCCCACACATTCGTATCTCTGTATTAGCCTGTCCGATACATACAGACATCCGAGCGTCCTCACGCAGAACAGATCGTTAGCCTATCCCAACTTGCTCTCGCCATTTCTCGCTTACACGCCAAGGTAACTTGTCATTCAACTTTGCGTCTCACGTATTTGGTGCCTTCTGCGTCTCCGGCCCATTGTCGGCGCTACAAGAGAAGAGGGTGCACACCTCTAATGGTGTCATGCCGTAACGACAGCTTCGTAGACCAGAACCTGCCAACGGATGTCGAGCAATTGTTCCCCGATGTATTGCTGTGTGTGTCAACAGCCTCTGCGCCGATGCTCTCGAGTTCCTCGTACCCAGTCCACCTTGTCACGGCAGTCACAGGGGCTGCCTGCTGGTTTTAATTTATTCCACCCCTGTCTTCTCGCGCAAATGTTTCGGGCACATCTTGACACTGTTCCGCCTCTTCTGTCTTACATTGCTTGTGCTCTTGGTCTTCTTCCGCTGTAACTTATTCAAATGTCTTACGTCTGTGCCAAACGGCGTCTTTCTTGTCCAACAGAAAAAAACCCCTGCCGCAACACAACTTCAAGAAAATTTCCCTGTCCACTATGCCCCCGGTTTTCTCTGTTCCCGTCTCTCGTCGCGCCAGGCCCCGGGAAGCTCCTATGGGGGTAACTCCGTATTTAGGGGATTTGAGGCCGAATTTTTTTGATTTTCAAGTCCGGATTTAGGGGATTTGAGCACAAATTTTCGAAAATCAACTTCAGAGTTAGGGGATTTGAGGCCGGTTTGGGTCCAAATTTCTTGCGGATCACGTCCCAGAAAAATATTCAAGGAGGTGGTTCAGTTTTCGTGGAAAACAGGTTAAGAAAGTCCAGGAGAGCCAGATGGGCGAAAAAGAGGAAGATTTCGTGATTCCGTATTTGGAAATGTCACTGATTTCGTGACGTGACTGCGTGACAGGCCTCTCCGACTTAGGGGATTCGAGGTCCAAAAACCGCAAAAAGTTAGGGGATTTGAGGCTATTTTGAAGGAAATTTCCGGAGTTACCCTTATGGGAGCTTCCCGGGGCCTGTCGCGCCTCTCCGTACCCCAAAGAAAGCGCCCAACTCGACCAGGCCTTCGACCTCCTTTGTCAATTTAATGCTCTGGGGGTCATGGTATCTTGGTCCTTCGAGGAGAATGACTGGGTTGTTTGGGACAGGTGAAATTTTATATACCATTTCCGTGATTCCCTCCAATCTCATTCTGGCCTATTAGACCGATTCGTATTGACCCTCGCACCCAGCGCGGCAGTCCCATGGCTGCCAGGAGCTTCCACCAAGCCTCTAAGGAGCCACCTTCATGCCCTCATACCGACGTCGCATCTTCCAAAATGACTCTGTTTCTGAATCAATCTCTGGGGAGTCAGAAATGCGATTTCTTTCGGTGCGAGTCTCACCATTGTCGGTTTGCTGGTAGGTCCACGTCTTCCTCTTCTTTGCATCTCTAAAGGCTGGGGCCACAGTCATCGTTCCTCCCCTCAACCCCCCAGTTTTCCTGACCATGCCCACGCAAATCCAGCAGTTTAGGGAAGACCAGCAGGAGAATCCGGGCAAGGCGTTTCTTCTACTCCTCTCCACTTTACTGATTTGTTTCCAGAATATCTAACCGAAGATGAACGGGATGATCCCTTTACTTCAGTCTTGCCCTCTCGCTCCACTTCAGCCTCTGCCTCTGCTTCAGCCTCTGCCTCTGCTTTCGGCGTCTCCCCCTCTGCTTCTACCATGCCCTCCCCCTCCCCCTCCCCCTTGCGAGCTTCCCATCCGGCCCCAATAAACCCCCTTCTTCTCCTTTATCCTCGGCGGCGCCGGGAAGATGATGTACGGCCTATTGTTGGTCCTGGGTCTATCAAACCTATCTTCAACCTGCGCCTGGCCAATGCGAGAAGGAATAACGGTATTATTTTGTCTCAATCAATTCCAAGCTCTTGGTTTCTAATTTTCATCTAGACGCGCTGGTCGTGAACAAGGTTTACAATGAAAAAAGAAATGGAGTTTACAGACGTGAGTGTCTTCTACCCGTTTGTGTGATTCCGTCTGAAAGAAATCAGGCGATCCCCAGTCTCATCCTGCCTCATCTCTTACGGTCGCCCACCCACTTCTTGTCGTTTATGATTCACGTATCTTTCCCGACTGCATCACCCAACCTTTCCAAAACCTCCCCTTCTTCAACACCGCTATCGGTATCCTGGCTAGGGAATTAAACTCGACCATAGGCATTATCCCCCGCGATTTCTCTTTAATCACTTCCAACTTCACAACGTGTTGTTGCTGTTATTGTACCTTTTCCCGGGATGGCTACAATAAGCACATCCAGGGCGGTGTCTGTTCATCTCACCCCGACGGTTTTGAGAGTATGTCTTTTTGCGCATCTTAAAATTTTTATTACCTACTGATATTCCACCGGCAGTCCCTGTCCGAGAGGAGACCCACGAGGAGATCCCTCGTCCCAAAGGAAGGACTTATCCAAACGGTTACAAGCTGCCGGCGCAAACCCCCGATATGCTCGACACTCCAGTCGGTGTAGCTTATCTGGAATGGAATCCCAGGTTCGGTGTTCCGTTGGATGTTTGGGCGTTGATATCCACTGCCGTCGTTCACTGTGCTGTTTGTGATCTTATCCGTACTCATCCGGCTCACACCGCTCATTTAGACCCTGTATCTGGTTTCTGTAATGACGTTGGCCAAGGGGAGGCTGCTAGCGGATGTATCGCAGCTCAGTAGAAGCACTACAGATTTATTTTCTTGACTTTGAGGTGCACGTATGTACATAGAAAAAAATATGATCTCTGTTTCTTGCTATAAATACTGGGTGATGCCAAACAATACAGTCGCGTTTGTCTTCTTATTTCGCTCGTTATCATTTCCGCTCCTTCTCTTGACTTTTTCGGGGCTCTCCCGCTACATCCGCTGCCATGAGGTCCATGAGGCGGCGACTCGGGGGGGCTTCAGTGATATTTAACCTCAAAAGTCTGGCCACCTATCACGAAAGCACTCATGGACTCTCCCTCTCTTCGAATGTTTGACCAGCGCCCTTTTGAGATGCAGCGAAAGCACCAAGACATAGTCTTGTATAGTCATATGGCTGGTCAAGCTGTCCGTGTGGCATGGTGTGTTGTATCTCTTGTCTGCGTCTTCAATTCTCCTTTTAATTCTTCCTTCAAGGCCTTTGGTGAACGGGCACCGAATTCCAGCCAAATTCATCCTGGATTTCCTTCAAAAAAATGACCTCCACTGGAGCTGCTTCTGTGTATTGGCTGGTATCGACAACGACACCCCCCTTTCATGCTACATTTTGGATGCTGGTTACGACGGTGTCTTTGCGTACTGTCATTATGCGCGTTCATCCCAGCGTTGTCGATTCTTTTGTGCGCTTCCCTTTCATATTCTGTCTTTTCCTATAATGACCATTTTTCTAGTGGACCTTTCTACGCTTTATCGTACCACTGCTCTCGAACAAGAATATCCTGGACTACCCACTCGAGTTCTAGGCGAAAGAGAGTACGAGCAGCTTACTGCCCGTTTTTCCTTCGGGACGAACCCGGCTTGAGACCTCTGGTGGACGCTCCTTACTTTCCCGGGTTTTTTGGAGAGCCTGTCGTCTATTTTCCTGGAGCTCAACAACTGGGTGGAAAAGGCCTCTTTCTTCTTCATGGTATGTTACGTCTTTAGCTTCTGTTCTTTGGAAATTATTCAGTCCCTCTGTTAGACATCATTTTAGAGGATATCTCCAGCGCCAAGATCGAAGAGGAACCCATCAAGAGCGACGTGAAGAAAGAGGAGGAGAAAGACGGCGTCGCGCTACCTCTAGCCCCCGGTTCCAAAGTATCCCAAGGGTCCCAGACGATGTATTGTTTCGGTGAGAGCACCCACTTGGTCCTTGGGGAGATGCAGCTCCTGCGCGCTATAAGCCGGATGGATGGACTCACAAAGGATGAGGTGGACACTATTCTGACCCGTTGTCGTCTTTGTTCGCTGTATTTCCCTTACCTGCTCCTCATATCTCACTCTGTACGCGACCATGGTGGCCGAGTAAATAGATGAGATTTCTTTTGTATCCGAAACATTTTCTTGAAGAATTGAAGTTGTTCTATCTTACAATCTTTGACTCGACACAAATTATCTGAAACTTGGTATAAGATATTACTCTATCTGAAAAGATTATACAGAAGTTGGTTCCGTCCAATTATTCATAGAGTGAACCCAATTATCACCCTCTTTGTCGGTATGTAAGACCAGGGAACAACGAACCCCTTTAATATCCATATTGAAGTGGGTGACTTTGCAAGATTGGAAGATAATAGCGTCCCATGCTCTGAGGTGAAACAGAAAACAGGGTTCATGTAGGCCAAGCTCCCCTCCTTCCCATTCACCAAAGGGAATAACAACGCAAAAATTTTTGTCGCCTTCGTCTCTGTGCGCGTCGGATGATACACCGATGTTCAGGACATAACCAGCAAAAGGATACGCCGGACTTCTCTGGTTGAGAGGAAGGCGTGAAGCAAAAACCTGTATGTGAAAATGCTCTTCGGGAAATAATTTCCTGAGCTACAGGTAGTTCAGCATCTGATGAAAGAAAGTGTTAGAGAAGAGAACTCACATGTACTTCAATTACGATGGTTATCATCTGAAGGAACTCATTCAACAGTTCGGTTTCTTCTGGTTCATCCTTCATCTCTTTTGCTGGCCGCGGTCCTCTTTGATAATTGACTTTGGAGACCCCTTCGCGTCTTAACAAGTTCGGATGGACGTCCTTGGGAGCATCATTGCCCTGAAATCCAATTTTATTCAGTCTAAGTGAGAACTGAAACAGAAAACTCACCTGTTCAGTGTAACAATTATAGACTACCTTGTGCATAGCGCAAAAACGATGGCCAGGTTCAGAGGAATCAACCGGATAAACTTCCCCCTCCATTATTGCTGAAACAATAGTTGTTGCGCTCTCCGGAAGGTGAGGAAGAGTCTCCGAAATATTGGTTATCACAGACGCAATGAGATCCCCCTTCGAGTCTCTCATTGTTAGCACTTTCCTGAATTCGCCTCAGCAATCAAATAAAGACTGGAGAGAACTCTACTCACCCATCCATTATTTCCGTTGGTATACATAAATACGGGCTTTCAGCATCCTCGCCCATGTGCTTACAGCTGTTTGCGAAACTAATGACACTCATCAAATTTTGATGAAAAAGAACAAATTTGATGTGTCGGATTGCCGGGCTCGTTTCTTGCCCACTTCTGGACCATTTTGCTTGATTTTAGGTGCGCTCGAGAGCGGTTAAGCAGGGCTTCCTAGTCGTACAAGCCACGTAGAATATTTCCTCAAGTATAGAATCTTGTATTTTCCCGTTACCCGTTTCAAACCCCAGCTTAAATTGGCCGTTACTCAGTCAATCCTGAGCCAATTTGGATGATTTTGGATTCATATGAACAGGGATGTAGAGGCACAGGCTGCTCACATTTGAAATTTTGGTTGCACAACGAAATCAGTACTATAGAATGAACTGATGATAGCACAGATTAATTTCATTCTTGATGCTGCAGGTGGGGTGTGTCACAAAACTTCATGTTTCACACTTGGTTGCCTCTATTTCAGCTTTCAATATCATCTGGATTCAAGGGAATCGGCCCACAATTGATTGAGAACGGGCCGTTGGCGTGTCCCGTTTGAACAAGACAGCCCGAATTTTCAGCTATGCAATTCTCTCAATCTACTGTGCATAATGCATCACATTCGAAAGCGCCGCTTAACCGCTTTTCAATGCACCTAAAACCAAGGTAAACGGTCAAGAAATGATTGAGAAAGGAGCTCGGCAATCCGGCACATCAAATTTGTTCTTATTCATCAAAGTTTGATGAGTGTCATTAGTTTCGCAAACAGCTGTAACCTAAGCAGGGAATGAAATCCGACATCCAACTAAAACGCACATCTTACCTCTTCTTTCAACTCATCCAAACTCTGGACAACTTTTGCCTTTGCCGCCTTTTTACGTTCGGATTTGGACCAGCTATCTCTATTTTCTGAGTTGACGGGACAAACAGAATCTTTCAGTTCAAAAGGGGTGGTTACTGTTATCTCCTCGGCGACGCAGTCATCACTAAGGTCTATTTCTTCAGCGAGGAGGGGTAGGATTGGAGCAAGAAGGGGTTCTTTCAGCGCTTTCCAGCATGGATCGGGTTCGGGAACTGTCCAGTACCTGGGGAGAAATGCTTATTATCATTTAACAAAGAGAATATGCACAAAGCGCACTCGTAATTGAAGCTCCTCAGTTTTTGGGACATTTTTTCGACGTCAGAGAAAAGAATTCTTTCCGGGTTTCCACTGGAGTCAGGAGGGAAAGTCGCGACGAATTTTGCACCAAGGTGGTTGCTCATCTGCTCAATCCAGACCATTTGGGGACAAATGTAACGTCGTACAATTTCTCCACAGTCACGGGAGAGGATGTGGACTTCGTCAATTTCTAGCAACATGTCAGCCAATAGAAGCAAATGGCAAGAATGAATTTACCGTGCGGCGCGCATAAAAGGTAACCGATTTCTTCAATAGTGTCGAAGAAATCCTCTTTACATATCTTGGGCCTCCAGCCACAGACGGCGATGAGGGGTAAAATATACATACTTGCTAAAAGAATACGTAGATCAGAGCAACTTCCAAAAGCAAGGCTGAAACTTACAACACGCGGCAAGGTACGCCAGTCTTGTTCCCGCCTGAACCCAATTGCTAATTTTATTCGAGTTCACGTTCTGGTCTTCAACCTCCTGCGCTAATTCCCGATAACCTGGAGGCCGACTTCCTACGCCTACAAAATCCAAGATTAGAGGGAACAGAGAAGACAATAACAACAAGTTACCATTGAATATAGAATGCAGCTTCTATATATCCCAGCATGAGCTCGAAATCATTCACAACGGATTTATTTTCCAGTTGGGCGGTGTGGATCATGACCGACACAAAAGTACTTTGGGCAGGAGAGGAAGTAGAGGAAGATGCCGACGAATTAAGAGCTGGGGCCAATGGCTGCAAGTCCTCCAGGAAGGCAACGAGTTTGTTGTGTAGCGCGACGGAAAGAGGGACCATTCCCAGCCCTACAATCCGCAGAGCGCTATCCCGAGTTGCTGGGGGTGGTGCTCCTACTACATAGCGCCCGCCTTTGCTCTTTTTCCCCTTCCCAGAGAGAAGACGCAGCCGAGAGATGGGGGTGGATGGAGGAGAAACATGGAGTAAATGGGTCAAAGCTGAGTAGTGTGGAACCAGCTTGGCAATATCAATGTCTTCTTCTTCCACGTCAGCCATCATCCAGTCATCTTCAGGTTGAGAAGGCAATGAAACAGTGGCCTGAGTCCTCGTATTTTTAGTGAGTGGCTCAGGTTCGCGTTGAAGACGTGGCTCAAGCTGGCTTTCCAGGCGTGCTTGGAGTCGTTGTAAAGCAGGCGAAGATTGTAATGTTAAGGCGGCATGGCGGGCCTGCAGCTCCCGAAGCTCAGCCAAAATCTGTCGCGTCTCGGAGGCGTCGAGCTGCATTTGAGGAAGAGGATGGATGTCGCGTCTCCAGTCACTCGTCACCTGTGCGTTACAGGCTACACGTTCTGTCACACCGTGTTCAGCCCAGAGGTTGTACACGCCGTGACAGAACGGGTGGCTTGTCACTTACTGGAGAGTCACTCTCTCGCGTCGCGTCCATTAGAAGGTGGCATTGG
Source organism: Mycena capillaripes (assembly GCA_029204075.1). Classification (NCBI taxonomy): domain Eukaryota; kingdom Fungi; phylum Basidiomycota; class Agaricomycetes; order Agaricales; family Mycenaceae; genus Mycena; species Mycena capillaripes. The sequence continues at coordinate 1,304,130 of JARHKZ010000029.1, read as the reverse complement.
GGTTGTTGCCAAACATGCCGGTGCCAAACACCTCCTCATCAACCATCACCACTATATTGAAGTCCGCTCGACTGGCTTAGCTAGACAACAACAGCGCCGACAGGAGCAGCAAACCAACCAACTGGCAATAAACACGTCAACTTGCCTCTGACAGAAATCTTCAATCCGCACTGGCTCGTGATCGTCTTAATCGTCCGAAAATACCCAAGGGATAGACAGGAAATGCGCGCCCAGCGATAGCTAGTACGTCTCTCCCTCCTCCTTATTTGTTCATTTTATTTACCTTGCATGCAGCTTCGAAATACGCTTCTGCTACGTTCCTTGCAAGCGCCCCGATGCCCCCTCCACGCTCCGCCAGCATGTGTACCGCCTCAATCGCCCCCTTCGTGGGCCTGCGGACAATCTCGCAGGCTGGAAGACAAGCACAACCGCGATGTCGCACGGGTACGTCTTCAATCACTCAGATCTCCCTCGCCCGTCCGGTGCGCCCCGTTTACCCGCTTGCATGAAATATTCTACTCACTCATACAACAGCTCTGCTACACCCGCGGCTCCGTCATCCTCTGCCGCCGCGTACGCGGTCTGAATGTGGCTGACTTGTTCACGTCGAACGACTCGCCCACGCCGTGCAACACCGCAGCCCCCCGCGCGTATGTCCCACGCCCACGCCCACGCTGTGTGACGCCGATACCGCGCAGCTCCGCATCGCCCGCAATGTACAGTGGCTTGACGTTTGGCGCGGCGTACAGCGGCGGGTCCAACTGCTCGCCCTTTGGCACGACCGTCTCCGCATCATTCCCCACCTCCGAATCGGTGTACGCCGACTCGCACCAACCCCAACAGGGTCAAGCGGCGCCACGCCGTGGAGCCACGCTTACAAGCGACGCTACATTGCTTGCTGCCTCAACATCGAAGGGGTGAAGTTGGTGGGACAGGTTTTGCGCACCGGTTTCCACAAGCGTCTCTTGGTTCGTGTCTCTTTCCCTCGCGCACGTCTTTTCCCACGCGCACGTCTCTGGCCTGGCACGTTCTTCTCCTCCCTCACCTCACTTCGCTTTTTGGACAAGATCAAACACATCTGACCCCCATCCACAGACGAATACAAGTCTGTCCGACCAGAATCCTGAAGATACACGATGTGAGAGCGCCGCGGCTCCAGCTTATCCACCGCGACACCTACCGCCTTCTCCCGCACCCTCTCAAGCTCGAAGTCGTCCAACGTGTAATCGCAGGCGACCCAGATGCGCCGCACAACACGCGCTGATAAGCAGGATATTGAACCACTGATAAGCTGTGTAATAAAACAGGCCTGAAAAATCCATTTTCTTCGGGCTTACCTTTATTATATGCACATCTTGAGGATCTAAGGTACTTCCCTACCTTTAGGTCAATACAATAAGCGAAGGGGATATATTACCCACCATGGGTCGATTATCACGAAATCACATACCTGATAAAGGCCAAACCAGTGGTTGACCAAGCTGTATAAAACCTAGTAAAGGTCGCAGTAAGGCACTATCGCTATCACGAATAAGGGGAAGGAGTTCAGATCCACTCTAGTGACCTATGAGTTTATCACAAACCAAGTTCGCGATAAAAGCCCAAGGCTTTTGTTGCAGTGTATTGACGTGTTGAGTCAGACGCAACGAGTCACATGATCCATTTGGAAGAGCACGAGCCGCCAAGGCAATCCAGGCACTTGCGATCGATATTTGATCGTAACTGTTTCGATTCCCGATTAGGAGGTAGGGAGTTCTCAAGCAATTGTGAACGCCACTCTGGCCCAAACATGAAGTGTTTGGTATCAACAGAAAGCTATAGACCAGGGCTTTCTAACTAAAGGGACGAGGTTCAGAGAGGAACATTATACCACTGGGATATTATTCGAGCTTAGCACTAGGAACACTCCTAACCCCTCAAATAATATCTCTAGGCAACCATCTTAATTTAGAGTGTCGTTGGAGACGTCTGACTAACTCATGGACATCTGCTGACTGTTTTCTATACATTTTATTCACATGTAAACGAGTAGCTTATTAACTGTTTGTTCTAAGAATAGTTTAGCTCCTATCCTGTACAGTATATAGAGGGGAGGTCCCAGTCTGTTACAAGCACGGAATCACACCTGGCTAGCATCTGGACACCTTATACAAGGCTCCTCTTGCACTGTGGGTAGCATCTGGGCTTGTCAAACTCGGGCTATTCACTTTCGTGATAGTGCCAATCTAACAAGCTTCTCAAATACAACTATACTTTGGGGACGTGATAAGATCAACGGGATACGACGTGATTATTGTGATATCAGGGGACGCATTTGGAACGGGATACGACGTGATTATTGACTTGTGAATTGTGTGTTTGATTGTCCCATATTTTGTGAAGGCTTCTATTTCAACTTCGTTGAAATCGTATATCTTCCAACCAACACAGACTCATTAGGGTTTCCTATCGGGAAAACCTTCTGAATTGCAACTCGGCCTCATCTGGTCTCATCCCTCGACTTATATACTCACACTATACTCTGATCCGAGGTTCAGAACTCATCAGATTATCTGTGACTATTCAATCGTTTGGAATACCTATTATTGTTGGTGATAGTGGTTTAGTGGTTGTGTTTCAGGATCTGAGTCTACTCTGCAGCTCATATCTAACCCGACTACCTTATCACGAAACCTTCCGTAGTGTGGTGTTTTAGTCGTAGAATCTGAGCAAGCCGTTCATCACCACTGAAATCGCTTGTTTTTGCGATTTCCTTACGTTTGATATTCTGTATATCATGTATCTGTTGTATCGAATGTATCAACTCTTCCCATAAAAGAGGCCAATATCATCTGAGTAATGAGATGATACTCCTGAGGAATCAGGAGTATCTCTGACATGTGCTCGCTCCGAAACCTGTAGGAGAAGATGTAGCACAACTCAACCTACCAGTCGTATCACCAGTTTCTTCCGTTTCTTACAACGGTTTGAGTGGTTTCTGACGTTTCGGAAGTATCAGAGCGTGGATCAGTGGGGAAATCATATCGAACATAGTTGCATGTGACAACGGGATCGTCGTTCCGCTTGTTCCAGGTACGCGGCTATGCCGGGCATGGTTTCAAGGAGATAATATTAGCCGGGTCTTGTGATCGTCGATCTCAGAACCATAGCAGATACCGATGGAGATAGACAACTCTAATCTTCGCCGGTCTCCTTTAATGGTCTTAAGGAAGAGGGGTATCGTTTGGAAGCTATAGAACAGGGCTACAAGGTCCGACTATACCAATCCAAGGGATATTCCAGGAACGGGGGTTACACAACGCAAGAAACACTTGGTGATTAGGGTTTCAAGCACCCATCACGTCGCCATGTGCAAGGATATTACCAAGGACGGTTGGAATATAACCGGAATGACGAATCCGACCTCACCAACCAATGGGGCGCTTTGAGGTCTTATAAATACTCCGGAAACACGGGAAATAGGGCGGATAAACGGACTCTTTTACATATTTTCTTTATTGTCATAGTCATATCATCGTTTGTATAAGTAGCCAGAGTAGAGGAGAGGTAGGGAGCGAAGTTTCTCCCGAGAAACCCTCACGTTATTCGAGTTTTGCAAGTCCTAGATACTTGTAAAGGGCGAGTCTCATACTATTGGGAAGGAATAGAAGTTTGGAAGCTTGTGATTGAATTGAATCTGGTTTTGGACTCGGAAACATTGTGTGATTGGATTGGAAGGATACTGGGATTGGGAATTGACTATTGATTGGACTGGGAACTGGATACTGGGACTGGGATACTGGATTTGGATTGTTTCGGAAAGGTTCGGAGACTCGGGAATTGACTGGGACTAGTTGGGAAACCGACAAAACGCACGCTACACACTTTTGGCAACAACTTTATTGACGCGGATCTTCGGGATACGCAAGAAACTACAGAAACTTCACCGTTTCCTACGTTTCTTAAATTTGGTTATCATATATCGCATCAAGGAAGTCCGAAACAGTTGTATCCTTTGGATCCTCGGTTTCGTACGTATCATAACACAACCTTTCGTCGGACTTTTACTTTGAACAATCAACTTTCCCTTTCAACCTTTTAAAGGCTCTGAAACTAGGGACTGACACTCGTCGGCTACCTTGGAAGTGATTGAAGCAGCTATCATACACCATTTCTAGTGTTGGTTTGGGATAGGGTCAGTCTATCTTGCCCAATATTGGTTTTGTTGTTTTGGTTTTGGTTGTTTCTTGTGTTTCCACACTAGGTTCCGAGCTCGCAAATCAGCGCCACACGCCATCAAGCTGGATCTCGCAGAATACGCAGACAGCGAGCAAGGGAACCGTAACGCGCCGCTATCTTCTCCGCGACAGCAAGCCCATAGCCTCGCCCCCGGCCTTCACTGCTCCGGGCTTTGGTGGCTCGGCGGCGTGTGTTCGTGGACCTCTTCTTCTCCCGCCCTCTTCCCAAAACCTTCATCTATCCGGTCCCTTCTTCCTATGCTGTGTGTCGTGGGCACGTTTAGGGTGAGTTCTATTCCGTCCTCGCGATTATGTTACATCCTGTTGCTGACCCAGGGGAAATGTGGTCCTAGGAATGCGCATTTAAAGACTCGCCAAATTCACTCTCAACCTCCTCCTTCCTCTCAAAAATGCCAGGACCCACATGCCAAGTCCCTTTCTATCCTGATCCTGGCGTTAGTTACATCGCACAATCCAACGACCCCTACGGAATGTTTTACATTGTTCGGAAGGGAAGAACTGAAGGCATTTTTACCTCGTTGTATGTCCCCCGCCTTACATCTCCAACTGTTCTGACGCGCCTCTCAGTCTTCGGGCAGAAGACGAGACACGAGATGTTGCCAACCTCGACCAAATCATTCCTGCTACCAATTGGAATGAAGCTGTAGACATCTGGACGGTTCACTGTCTCAAGAGCCACCAGAAACATGGCAGGGTGCCGTGGTCAAGGGCGCATTTGACGGCTAGGATAATGCTGTGGGGCGTGAAAGGTATTGATTATACCTTCATATCCAGGTATGTTTACGCCTTGACTTTGGTTCTCCACTTAAATATGAGATCGACAGAGATGCTGCCGAACATGCAGTCCAACTACAGAGTCTTAGTTCGCGACGTCTGACTGTCGTGTACACTGATAATTCAAAGACACTTTACAATTTTATCTACAGTAAGGACGAATTCGCCGAAGATAACAAGGAGGAATTGGAGGGAGAGAAGGAGTAGTATACAGTTTCAATGAATGATTATGTGCATCGAATCCAGATATCTTGAAATTCACGTCGAAACCTTAGAAAAGAAAACAGACTAAGGCTGTTGCCAAACAACTTTTAGCCAAACAAGCCCCTCTCCTCAAACATTGTCTCGATCTCATCTGTACTGCTATTCACGTCACCACCCCTTCCTCGTGTTCCGGGTGAGGAAAGGTACCCGACCGACTCCTTCTCTGCCCACCCATTTCACCACTTGTAACACAACCTGTTGGTCCTATTCTTTTGGAGACTTCGATGTGAAAGAGAAGGAGCAAAACACGGGCCGCTCGACAGAAGTATGTGAGGGAAATCGCGTACAACAGGGTCTTTCTTGAACTGATTCCCCTCTTCCCTTTGTCTGGACTTATATCCTCTTCTTTACCTAGGTACCCGTTGAATCTTCCACCTTCTTGTGTCATTCCGCGTTCTTAAATTTCCTATTCGTGCATCTGCCTTTGTCTTGTCCCTTCTATAGGTTTGGATGCAATCGTCATTGCCGCAGCATCGAGACAACCTCGTGTTATTGGAAGGCTAGCCGTCTGAGTATAAGAGGTGGTTAGTACAATTCTTTCTTCATTGCGTCGTCTCTTGCTCAAACCTTGCTTATCATGAAACAAAACTTGAAACCGACCTGTACTCCTACCTCATTTTCCTACGGGAAAGACTTAACTCGTCACGACAATGAGGCCGGGAGTTTCTATTGGTGTGTCTGCAATGGCCATACCCCGGGTATCTACCTTGATTGGTGCGTCTTGTTCTTTACTTCAGAGCTCTCCCTTGAGACTCATTGGTCTTCAGCTCTGAAGGAGGGAAGCAGATCTCCGGGTTCTCAGATGGAGACTGGAAATCGTTTCGCAAGCATGAAGAGGCGCTTGCCTATTGGAAGGAATATTGTTTGGAGAAACACGATCATGCCGCACCCAAGTATCAAGTGAAGGGTATCCAGGGTTATTTCAGAACCTTGTGCGTTTCTTGTTCTCTTCTTTTCTGCTCCCTTTCCTGTTACTGATCTCTCATTTACAGCGAGGCTGCAGTTGAAGCTGCGGCTGAGCTCTATGTTCGCGGAGTTTCCGAAATGTAACATAGTAGTAAATTGATTGTTGGAATAAATACATCGTTGGTTTCAAAGGTCCATAGTTTGAAATCTAAGCTTCTAGATCTAAGGTCAACACAGCGATCTGTCCAGACCCAATTTTCCGCAACGCTTCTCCCTCATCCCTGTATTGGAGAAGAGCATTGAGATGTTTATCGGCAGTGGTTCCCAGTTTCACCAGCAACGATCCGAAATCAGTGTTGCGATTGGCGCAGGCTTGGAAGACGGTTTCACGGATTTTATGTCGGGTTTTCATCAAAGAGTCGTAGGTTTTTTGCATCTTGACGTTAAGCTTCTCAAGCTTGTCGTCGGCTTGGAATATCCTTCTCCTCTGAGCATTGTCTGGAAGGGGTTAGGATTAGGAAAGGAAAGACCGGAAGAGAATGCTTACCCCGCCGGCGTAAATTGGTGAACGCATTCTCTGCAATGTGACCAGTGGCATAGCTAGGTCGGATACCGAAGCGTTCATTCATCTGTGCATTGTTAAGACAGGCGTTAATAAATGAAATATCCACATACCTCGAGAGACTTCAATCGCATAACATCGAAGGCCTGTCCCTTTTGAAGACCTCCTAGAAGTGTACAACGGACACCTTCGTGATTAACGTCACTATGAACAGATTCAATAAGATTGGAGTTCGAGTCTCCGGCTCTCCAGATCTCCCATGGGATGAAGCTGAGTTCCCAGCAGATCGCGGAGAATACAAATTGACTTGATTCTTTGTCTCGAAGCCAGTCTATCAAAATAAAATAAAAATAAAAATAATGAGATTCCGGGTTCCATAAAAGCGGTAGAGACACACCGTTGCCTGCTTTTCCTCCTTTCTCCCGTATAAGGTTGAGAGTAGCATCCCAACTCGTATGCTCCAGACACAAAAGGCTCCGCATAAGTCTTTTCACTTCTTCGGAGACGGGAGTCGATTTGATGTTCCGATAGTAATGATTAGAGCAGAGTCGGAATGTGCGTCTCAAGTGCTCATATGGACCGAGACTTTGAATCGTTTGATGTGGCTCATGTAGATCGGGTTTCGTTCGCATTTTTGAAGCCACTTCTTGCAAGTGAAGACCGAGTCCTACAACAGATTCAGTTTCGGACTTTGGACTTAGGCAATACCTTTCGCTTGTCCCCTATGCTGGTCAGCCGCCCATTCCAATATCATCCCATCGTAATCCGTTAAGCTTGCAGCGTGAAGGTGTCTCCATCTAAGGGATTGGCCTGTATCTTCGAGAACAATTTCCTCAATGGCGGCAAAGACATGCTGGTGAGCAACAGCCGATTGGCGATTAATGAAAACGTGACAGAAAATCACACCTACTCTCACGTTAGCTAAGGATTGGGTGAAGAACAAATTACGCACTGAAATTGGAGTCTCGGTCCATGCAGGCTATCTCAAATTCCAAGTATCCGACAATCCTTTTGAAGGCAATGTCGCTATGGAGGTAACGGCCGGTTTCCAATAACCGGGAACTCCCCTTGGGATACATGCAGACAATGATACGTAGCTTTGGGTCTTGGTCTGTGTCGTCCCAATCGTCCTCTTCATGTCGATTGACAGTGTTGATATCAATGGCCATGATCCGACGGATGTATCTCTCCGTGGGAGGAAGGTTTGCGTCCTGCAACGCCTTCAAATGGACGATACCTGTGGAAGGAGGGGTCAGAAGGACCGGGCGGAGAGGAAAGGAATGACGACGGACCTTGCCAACCGGTTCCAAATGGACAATGGAATTCTTTGGCCTGCTTAATATACGCTTTCAAGTGCGAGCGATTAGCTACCGATATATGTAGATCACTTAAGCTGGGCTTAACCGCGGCGGGGAATTTAGCAGCAAGAAAGCTTTTGACGAGGGGATGCCTTAGCATGCGTCGAGGAGTTAGATCCGGGATATCCTCAGCTAAGTTATCAAAAAGCTGGAAAATCTGTGCTCGAACTGCGGGCGGTGTTTTGGTGGGGAGAGGAATGGGATGTGTATGAACACCTTGAGATGTTATCAGCACGAACGGGCATTCATGCCGAAAGTCTTCCAAGGGTTGGAAGACGCGAAATTTGACTTGGCAGTCCAGCCGGGTCATGAGAGGTTGGGTGAGCTCTCCCTGAGCGTCTCGGTGATCAAAGGCTAAAGATGATTTTTAGATTAGGATAGCGAAGGTGGAAAGGACATACGACAAAATGCTTTCTGAGAAGAAGCGTTAGTCACTGTTTTACATTCCACCAATGGCCCGTATCCAAGGCCAAATGCCGCCTGCTCGATCCTGCTGATTTCTTCTTCATCTTCGCACAGAACGGCTTCCACATAATCGAGGTTGTATGTACCAGTGGAATTCCCGACAGAGTTATCGTAAAAGTGATTTCGGTTGGAAGATTTAGAGTAGTGTTCGCATCTGGCTATCGTTTTCAATGTCGCTGGATGTATGAGCCGGAGGAAAAAACACACCGTACAACAGGATTGTCATGGGAGTCATATTCAAAAAGGAGTCGGCCCTCGCAGGTTCCATCTGGAGGTCGATATCCGCGCTGTATCTGATGCATATATATTTGCTTAGCTTCCCGATTTTCTTCTTCCGAAGCGGACAGGGCAGTGACTTCAACTAGAGGCCTACAACAGCCCAATTTCCTCAAGGCAGTAAGATAGGCCTGTGTTCGACAGAACGTATCCTTAGAAGGAGACGCATATTGCAGTCTTTCTTCACGGTCATTACTGAGTCTTTCCTCAATAGCCTCCCGAGTTGCTGAAGTATGGGGTACAGAGAGAGCCTCCAAATCACTATGAGGACAGACTTTCACTCCATGGCCTGCATAGTTTGATAAAAGATGAAAATAAATGCATTTCCTACAACGTACAGGTACTATGGGCCTCCATACACGGTACCTCGTTTCTCATACTATCCACCAGGAACGGTATAAACACAGGGCGGTCTGCACGGGTCTGCCCCCCGGGCGAACCTTTGGAGTATGCGATATTGAGCTCCGGTGGTTGCCAGTCGTCGGGGTCAAGCTGAAAGAGATGACCGACTGGCTTGGGGTCCGCAGTTTCCGGGTATTCAATGATGGTGTTGAGAGGATATCGATAAAGAGTGGACAGAACAGTTTTAGCAGTGAGGCGAACGTCATTCTCAGACTGAGGAGGAGAAGGTGGCCTAGCAGGGTTAGGGACGGTGAGTTGGGAGACTCTCCGAGGCTGGGATACTGGGTGGATAGAAGGTCTCTGCTCAAGATACTGAAGAACGTCAACAAGTTTTTGCTGAACATCCAGGGTTCCCCGAGTGGGAAGATGTGCGAAATTCGCTAGTCTGTCAAGCTGTGGGCGCAGGTCTACCAGGCCCGCGCATATCGGCCTGAGTTTGGAGCCCAGCAGCATCTGAGGGGTTGAGAAGGTTTGCCAGTTCCAGGACCGGCATATTGGAGACGAAAGTCGGAGAATATCCAGCGCCCCCGACGCATAGACAACCAATCCAGAGTCCATAACGTAGAAAAACGTAGTAGAAGGGCGGCAATTTTTTTGGGCGGGTTAGTTCGCGCCAGGCAGACTTCTGCGAAATAAATTAAGGGATTGATTAGACAGTAAGCGGATGTTTGAGACGGCACGAGGCATGTATCGAAAACGCCGTTGGTCACAGAGTTCTAGGCCTTAGACCTCTGTCCAGCCGGTCTAATCGTTGTCCGGACGGCGGGGCGGGATGTCACGCGAGTCTGAGGGAGCGGAAAGACGTATTTCGGATCAAATATGTTCATTTCCGAAGACAGGGCATCTATTACGGCATGACAGCATTAGAGGTGTGCACCCCATCCTCGCGCTACAATCCTATTTGAAATATGACTACGACCCGCCGCTAGAACGTTAGTGGCATGCTGGGACTCTCTTCCAGCGCATCCTAGAAGAAGAATGGCATGTCTATACACCCCGATTGTTATCTCGAATTCCCCGCTGTTTCACTTCTGACAGGAAGGGTTTTTCATCAAAGGCCTCGAGGCCTCCGGTCTGCGACGCCGAAATCTAAGACCCTTGGACTGTGGTTCCGAATGCTAATGCCGAAAAGTAACGTATCTGCGTTCCTACCCGCTCGCACCACAACACTAGCGAGATCGCACGATGATCATCATAGGTGCACCGTTGCTATCTTCTCAATTTCGAGCACGTTCACCCCAGGACAATTGGGTTCCATTATCGACCGGCAAGCGTTCCCGAATGTAAATTACCCTCATCATAAGCATCATGCGCGCTGTCTTTAACCGTGTGCGGATTGAATGGATCAAGGGTCGAGCGTCGACAACTGAGTGTCGACAACGAGGGCTGGAAAAGTTCCGTGAAGCGTGCAATTAACCCCACAGCGGGATGCCACGACAAACTTGAAGCACAGCGTCTGCCGGGCTTCAAACCAAGGCCGATGTCGTCTTTGATATCAGGGTTAAATGTGGAAGAGGTCGGAGACAAAACGTCGGCTTGCCACGACAAACTTGAAGCACAGCGTCTGCCGGGCTTCAAACCAAGGCTGATGTCGTCTTTTGGCACCCAGATCGGTGATTCCAGCTAGAAACATAACCGAAGTAAACAAGAGCGTAAGTTTCTATGTAAAGAAGATACGGATATTCCGTGCAGTCAATACGCACGTAACGCACCCGTCATGGGAGGAGACCTGTATTATTTGCCTTTGTCCTCTCATCCGCGATTGCGTGGTCGGCCCTCCTCTTATCTGCACAAGGCCTGTGAGAACTGCAGGTAAGACTGCCTTTATTCTGTGGACGTATTTTAATATTCCACAGGCGACGGAAAACAGTATGTGGAAATCAATATTCTCAATGTGTATCCTCAGTTGAATCGTCTCATAGGGATGCGACGGCCAAAGGCCCACTTGTACGAAATGCCGCCTACATCCCCCACGGACGCTCGAGCCGTGCCGATATTCGCACACTCCACCGGACGCCGTGGGACTGCATACCGACGAATCGTCGAAGAGACACACCGGGAGAGCGACATGAGCAGTCCCCGGATTTTTCTCTCCAACCCTTATTCGACGACGAGTGCATTCAAAGATGCCAGCCGTGGTAGGCATATTTTGTTCAGCTGTTGCATTTCCTCAATGTAGATCTAACGTCCGGTAGAGCGTGTGGATCTCCCAAACGCTCCCGCACTTCGAGCTGTCATGGAGGTGAAAGCGGCCATCCACTTTCAATAGCTGCCTACCTTGCTAATTTACCTCCCGCAGGAACCATCGAAACCCGTGGTTGAAAATCTGTGAGCCGTTTCTTATGGAAAGTCAGATTCTGAACCTAAAATTTCGACAGAATTGAGGCTTTCCTGGGTCGATTCTGTGAAGGTGGTTTCTTCTTCCTCGAGCCTCTCCGATTCCGGCGATTCGCATTTCTTGCCCTTCCATTCGGTCACCCAGAGCGTCCATCGCCAGGGCTACTCAGCACAATATATCTCTGGGGATGCCACATATCTTCCAACGATCGTCTGCCACTGGTCTACGACTACACGGCACACGAGCTACTCTGCCTTGCAGTCCACCATCAGGCTTGCGATATCGATGGACTTTTCGTTCACAGCCCGCAATTCGCTTTAGACACAATCCAAGCTGAGATTTTACTGTCGCTGTGGTATCTGAACTCCGGTCAAACGTTGCACGGGAGGTATCACTGCGCAGCTGCGACGTCGCTGGCGGCTGCCCACCGTACCAACCGTTCCCTCGAACAGGGCTCTTTCCCTTATTTAACGTCGTCAAAACCTACCCTACTCGCACCCAAACATGACGTCGAATTCACCCAAAGAATTAATGCGCTGTGGGCCGTCCTTGTGTTAGATAAAATGTGGCTGGTGGTGTCCGGTCTCCCCTCAATGCTGCCATTAGAGAACTCCGCTCACATTTCGGCGCCGATCGTGAGCTCAGACTCCATCGACATGTTTTCCACGCTACTAAATTCGATTCCACAGGACAATGACCTACCAAGGTTGCCCACCTTGTCAAAAATTAGCCAAATCATCGAAGCACTAGACGCGCACTCCGGTCATTCTCCTTTTGTCCTGCTCGCCAAGGCCGCATATTTTCTGGAGCGCTCCACCAATATCGGCAATTCGTTTGCCGGTGGGCATCCAGCGTTTCAATTCACCACAAGTCCACCTTCCGCGGAGGCTCAGTTCACCGTAGAATTAATTTTGAATCTGCAGATCGACGCTTTTGGAACGTCTCTGCCATCCTTGGCGGGGAACGATGCGTTGCCCACGAATCAAACACTCCTTGTGGCTCGCTGTCTCACAAACGTCGCGAGCATACGACTCAATGCTCCTCGCATCCCCGGTTGCTCTCAGTCCAGCCGCCGTGCATTTCTAGCCGCCGAGCAGGTGGTCTCTGATGTAATGCAGACAGACATGTTAGATTGGAACCATGCGGATCCAATGTTCGCAGTGCGTGGCATCTATCCACCTTGAAATTTTTGAAAGTTGAACTTTCGCGCAGCCGCTGCTCTCCTCAGTGTGCAGCTTCTACGTCGCATACTACCACATGTTGCCGGTCCCGAAGGTTACTGCGAATTTACAGACTCTTCTGAGCGTGATGTGCAGTCTCTCAACGCTCTCGCCGATGATCGGTGCGTTCTTTAACCCGCCCACATCGGTTAATTAATTTCTGTAAATCCTACGTGCAGAGCAGTGCTACACCGCAACACAGTTAATAAGTACGGGGAAGTTGAGCATGTGGCGAATTACATCGGAAAATACACAAAGTTAGAACAGTACCCACATTAGAACCTTCATTCGCCACACTCAGCATCTGTCTCTCTATTCTCCACCCACCACTTCTGTGCCTCCGCCTCCGCGTCGTAGCCAAATTGCCGCCGACTCTTCTTCCGATCAGCCCACACATTAGCGCCCCCCTCAGCATCCAGATCTTCAACGGCCTCGCCGCGCTCCCGTGCCATCGCCGCGCGCATGCTGTCGTCGCGCGCTTGCTGTGCTGGACCATCCTCCAGATGGAATATGTTATGGTTCGCTAGCGCTGCGAGCTGTGTCTCCCGCGTCCGCTCGTAGCGGATCTCTTGGTACGCGCGCAGGATGGCGCCAAGCTGTGCATGGTGTGAGACATTTCTGAGCAATGTCCCCAGTACTGCAGCGTCCTCAACCTAATAGGGTAAAACAAAAATCTATGATCAGGTGTGGTCGCATAACAATGGATGAACTGTCCCACCGCCATTGCAGCGCCCTGCGCGCGGGAGGGCTGGAAGATCGATTTAACAGGGCAGTGCAGCCAGGGCACAAGTATGCCTCAGCGTAAACAGACAAGACACACCAGTGTGGGGTGGCACGCGTCGCCTAGCAGGACAACCTTATTGTCAGGATGAAACCATTTTTCGAGTGGCTCCCGATACATCAAGGGCAAAATGTACGTCTTCTGTACCAGCGCCAGCAGTTTCTGCACTCTGTGTGCCTTGAGTCAGACGTCGTATATAGAAACAAAATTCGAGATTGCTAACCGCGGCTCCCAGCTCTCGAAATCCGCCCGCATCTGCGCGACGGAGCCTTCGGTCGTGTACGACTCTTTGGGCCTGTTGTCGGGGTGCACCAATACGAGGTTGTACTCTCTCTTTCCGCGCTACTTACATCAAATTGAACTAAAATTAGTGTTGGTCGGTGACAGCAGCGAATGAACCTGTGTACAATACAATATCCTATAATGTGTTTAGCTATGCCAATTCTTGTAAGCCAACAATCATCTGATTCAGCTTACAATCCAGCAAACACACCTGGTCCCATCCAACTTATCATCTCTCCGCTTTCCACGAGGCCCTTCAAATCCGGGTCGGACAACATCCCCGCGGTGGAGATGACAGATCGATATGCTGAGTCGCCGGTGTGGATCGGAGGTGGCGTTGGCTTACCCACAACCGCTTCGCGCACAACGCTCTTAATCCCGTCCGCGCCGATGATTAGGTCTCCGAAAACTCTGTCCCCATTCTCGAGAGTGACCTGTGCTGTTTGCGGGTCGACGGAGACGACTTTGCTATTGAGGCGGAGCGTCATGTAGGGCTTTGCTAAGGTGTGGAGCATTCCGAGGAGTTCGGCACGCTTCGAGGCAGGTATGTATGAGTTGCAGTGTCGTGTACAGTGGTAGAATATTGCATGATAGGACGTACGTGGATATGATAGTACGGTGCGCCGTGCTCATCCTCTATTGAACTTCCCCACCGAGTCCATCCTATCCTCTCACCGTCCGAATCTGTCGAAAAGGAAAGTGGTCAGCATGTAAGGCGTCATTGATGCAAAAGAGATACTTACATCTAAGGAACGTGATTGCCTCTGGCTGTGTCCCCAAATCCTTCAATTTTCCACCGAGACCCCACCGTATGAGCAGGCGGCTCAAGTTTGGCCCTATCTGCAGCATATGTTGTCAGAAAGATCGTTCATATTTCTGCGATATTGATGTACCTGAATTCCGGCGCCTACGTCTGCGATGTCTGAGGCACGCTCTAAAACAGTTATCCGGTGCCCCGCGCGCCCGAGACAATAGGCAGCGGAAAGGCCGCCGATCCCGCCGCCTATGACGACGATGTGAAGACGCAACCCTCCGGCCCCATTAATATCACGCTAATTTGGGCATTGAGTCGAGCTTGCAGACCAACAGAATCGCGGCAACTGACCGTGGATAGACCCTCAAGCGGCAGAGATATCCCGTTCATAGGAGCAGGTGGGAATGAGAGGAGAGCAGAGAGGAGAGTAAAGAACCATCCAAAAAGATGGGTCCCGAAAATCGGCAGTGTCTTCCTAGGTATATTTATAGGTTCAGACCTGGGTTAGACTCATATTTATCATCTGGCCCGGGAAAGTATCATTCTGGTGCCGCAACGAACGTTACGAAATGACTCGGAGCTCCAAATTATAATCCCAGACTCCCGACGCGGTCGGCGCAGGGTGGGCGGACTTCTTGGTAATCGCATTCTACTCGCTCCGGATCATCCGCGAGAAGGAGGAAAGGAGAATGCTTAGGACCGACGATTCGGTTTCGAGCGGTTTTCGACCGTGGTGGTGGGGAAGGCAAAGCAGTGATTTAAACTCCGCTCAATTCCGATGATCAATTGCCGGCAGAGTGATGCGTTCATCATCAAGAATTTCAACTCTGACGTGGGACGCGAACGCTAGCCAGGGTAGTCCATTGCATTTCTTAGCATGCATTGAAACTATTCCTGGTATGGTTTAGTCGTCGGAGAATGGATTCCCATTCGGTCTGGTCTCATTACAGGGCACAGTTTGAAGCCAAGACTAATGCATCTATCAGACGGTCTGGATAGTCCCTTTCTTGAGAAGTTCCGGGTTGACTATGGAAATGCTGTCAGCCTCAGAGAGGTGAATTTTAGACTCAGGTGAAATTCAACCTCGGCTTGAATAGTGGTCTGCGATACAGGATTACAGCTAATGCCGAAACCGAAGGCGCAAGCAATTCTTTTCTATTTTGGGATGATTTCGAAGAATTCCCCTGAACTCTATCAGTTTTCATCTGGTTCACATTAAAAGTAGATAGACCAACTCACCTAATTTGTACACAATTAGTGATAGAAAGAAAACAAAGAAAATATTTCACATTGATGGGCATGGGAATTCAGACAGCTTTTGCGATGAAAGCTGTTTAGCGCCAGCCAGGCATACTTGAGTGACCCCGAATTTCGTGAGTGAAGACTCACATGGATTTAGCAAGATGTGATAGAGCCAAAAATTCCAATATCTCGGTCCATCATGCCTGCGATGAATTTGGGACTACCATATCACTGAAAATTGTGAGAATTGAATGAATGAATCATGGATTCTGCATTTTTGGCTCTATCACATTATTCTAAATCTATCTAAACCTTCTCTCACAAAATTCTAGGTCATTCAAGCATGCCTGGCTGACGCCAGACAGCTTTCATCGCAAAGCTGTCTGGATTCCCATGGCTGTAACGAAACTTGGGTGACAAGAAGAAAACGAGTGTGCCTCAGTCTCTTGTTGAGTTAACCAGTAATTTCGATGCTGCCGACTCTGCCGAGAAGTATGATAAATTCAGACATGCATAGATTATATTCGGAAGAAATTCGCTTTTGGCTTAAATTTTCCTCTCCCGGCCGCAAACTTGCGTTCTGCAGATTGTAGGCAAGGTGAGCTTTTCTCGACAGTCTCCCGCGTTTGTACCTTGCATAGTCATTGCCGAATGAGCGCTAACCTTGTGGCCGTGGTTGTGAAAAAAAAAAAAAAAAAAAAGAAGAAGACGACTTGGTCAAGATAAGCGTTCAACGAGCCATCTGCAGCCAGGTTGGATTTGCTAAAGCCGGTAAGCAAAGTGAGCTTCTCTTAACGTTATAACAGACTCTGTACCAGCCGGATGGTGCGATCGGCGCCTGCGAAAACCCTATTCAGGACAGCGACTTCGCTCTCGCCCTCCCCCCGAACCACTGGAGCAACGGCACTTTCTGCGGCATCACTGTCCCCGTAATGATGGCTAGTACGTCCATCGTTCCTCGGTATACCCACCGCGTGCTGACAGGACAATTCAGACGCTCCCAATAACATGTTCAACGCCACCGTCCAGGACTTCTGCACCACATGCGTAGAGAAACAGATTGAGCTCACCCCGGCCGGATTCCACGCTCTTATTGGGCTCAGCCCTGGCGACGCCGTCGAGGTCTTCTACATTCTTCCCCACAAGTAGATGTAGAGTGTGCAAGCCCTGTCCGATTCTGTTAGTTGATTGTAATCTATGCATATACGACGCCGAGAGTTGCATGCACGTAGTGCTGGCAAAGTTCGGTTCGGTTCAGGTTCAGGGCCATTCGCCCTGAACGTCGAACCTGAACGCGGCGTTCGGTTCGGGCAACTCCCGAACCTTGAACCTGAACGCGCGTTCACGTTCGGTTCGGCGTTCGAACACGTTCGAACCGGAAAATCCTAACCATGGAAAGGTGAGTGAATTCCAGCCGAGAAAAATATTTGGACGTTTACATTCGTCATATGAAGCGTAGGAGCGGCACGAGTCACTTCCCGAGCGAGCTTATGGGCCGGGAACGTCGAGACGATATGAGTTTGCTTTATCACCGATGGGACACATAATGATGTGTCACGACTATCAAGCCAGAAACCACAATGCTCTACCATATTGTGGTTCAAAGAGAGGAAGGAAAAATACTAGTCGAGTGTTCATGGTATGAACCGCAATTCCACACCAAAAATGACTCAAATTTGCAGTTGAAGTCACAGAAATGACTACTTCCGGTTCAATTTTGCGTTCGGCGTTCGAACGCGCCCGCTTCCCCCCGAACGCTGAACCGAACTGCGCGTTCAGGTTCAGGCATTTTCCGAACCTGAACGCCGAATGCGCGTCCGGTTCAAGTTCGGTTCAGGTTCGGACCGATTTCCGAACCGAACCTTGCCACCACTACATGCACGTGTCACACCGCCCGCTCCATCCCGTTCAACTTCAGCAATCCGAGAATCTCCTTCATAAAGGGGAGGGGAGGTGGGCGGTGAGTCTGAAACACATCCAATGCGAAATTTCGCTTCCGCTTCTGCTTGCCTGGCGGCGACTGTGTTATCAATGTCGCATTGCAGACAATCCATCAGCGTGTCACACCGGCACTCATGCGATAGCTGATGTACAGTCGCGGACAACCAAACATGACAAAAAAGTTCGATCACTTACCTTACCTCCGAAACCCATCGGAATCGAAAGATCTCTTCGAAAGAAGTTGAACCATACCAAAACTAAATTATTTGCACGAGCCAATCCCACGCAAATGAGCATTTAGTGGATTTGAGGTCCAAAAAAATTGGCCGGACCCCTATATCTTACCCAAAAATAATCAAAAAAATATTGAATCAACGCCATTTGACGAGCACTTTCTGAATCTGCAAGGATCCAAGAAAAATAACGAGCCGTTTTGGTGGAATAAATCCTGCGAATATATCTTCGCGATCAAACCATGTGACCCCAAAGTTGAGTTCGAGCATTTCGACATATTTCATTCCTCACAAATTTCAACAGAAACACATTCTTGGGTATCCTATACACTGGTGATTACATTCCCAGCCAGGTGGTTCCTTGAGGTGCTTCTGCTCCGCTGGTTTAGTGCTCACAATTTCGTTCAGATGGTTCAAAATATTGGCTGTTCCTTGTTTCTCGTGGAAAATATTTGGGTAGGGGCTTAAAAAACTCAGATCTCGTCTAGAATTGATGGTTTGTCCACAAATTGCCTTGTCATCTTGATTGTCCACGAGTGTAAACGAATTGGAAATTTGGCGAGATTGATGAATGAGGTTGCACAAAGGCAAACCGAGTCTGCAATGGGCTCGACATGTGCCATCGTTTGAAAATTCCAGAAGTTTCATGGCCAGAATTTCTTGCTCTTTAGGTCAAAGTGGTCGTATGATATGTCCCGCACGATGTCCGTGACAGTCCGTCAAACAACCAATCAGTTCTGAAGCGGCGGTATGTATGAATCTGTATGCACTACTACCGAGATCAAAAGTTTTAACTAGGACCAATGCAAACGAGATTAAAGAAGGTACGAAGTAATAAAGAGAGCGAAATGTCCGTAACCAAATTGTCCACGACTCCTGCTGGCATGCGCCCGTGAAAGGTCGAAATATTTCAAGCCTGCGTGATGACCGGCCCCACAGCGGAACCCGTAGTAACAACCGGTTCCACAGCAGAACCCGTAGTAATAACTGGTTCCACAGCGGAACCCTTAGTAACAACCGGTTCCACAGCAGAACCCGTAGTAATAACTGGTTCCACAGCTGAACCCTTAGTAACAACCGGTTCCACAGCAGAACCCGTAGTAATAACTGGTTCCACAGCGGAACCCGTAGTAAGAACTGGTTCCACAGCGGAACCCGTAGTAAGAACTGGTTCCACAGTGGAACCCGTAGTAATAACTGGTTCCACAGCGGAACCCGTAGTAACAATCGGTTCCGCCGCGCAACCCTCGGTAAGAACGGGTTCAACCGGAGACGCGGCAGTGAAAATGGCGTCACTTTTATGTTTGTGGACCTTTGTGACAGCGCTGGCACTGGCGGACAAAGTCTTCACCGCGCTGCCGCTCGGGGGCAAGCCAGTAACAGCAGAGGCTGAAGCGGGCAAGTCGGTGACTGCTGAGGCTGAGGGGGACAATTCGGTGACGGCTGAGGCTGAAGCCAGCAGTTGGCGGGTAACCGCTGATGCCGAGGGCGGCAATTTGGTGACTGCTGAGGCCGACGGAGGCAAGTTTGTCACAGCAGAGGCTGAGGGTGGCAATTCGGTCACCACTGATGCCGAGGGCGGCAAGTGGGTGACCGCTGATGCCGAGGGCGGCAAATTGATAACAGCTGAGGCCGACGGAGGCAAATTCGTCACAGCAGAGGCTGAAGGCGGCAAATTGGTTACAGCAGAGGCTGAAGCCGGAAGGTTGGTAACTGCCGACGCGGAAGGCGGCAAGTTCGTAACCGCGGATGCAGAGGGCGACAAGTTTGTGACGGCCGACGCAGAGGGCGGCAGGTTGGTGACAGCTGAGGCCGAAGCCGGGAGGTTGGTAACCGCGGAGCCCGACGCAGGCAAGTTCGTGACCGCGCTGGCGCTCGCAGAGAAAGTCCCAACTGGACTGCCGCTCGCGGACTTAGCGACAGCCGAAGCTGAGAGGCCCGCCTAACACCATGTTAGCGTAGCCTCGACAACTGGGTGGAGAATTACTTACCGGAAGCACCACAGCGTTTGCGATTGGGAGTAGGACAACGGTGCAAGCTGCGACGACGAATTGTTGGAACGACTTCATAATGAAGGTGTATTTGAAGGAAGAATGACTGGGCAGGTTGAGAATGAAGTCAACTTGGAAGAGATGAACGATGAGCACAGAGGTGGGTTCCGATGTAAAGTTTCCTGCCTTTTAAAGGCGCATTGCGGCAATGTATGACCGTCTCGCAAAGCAGGAGATCCAAAAATAAGTGCTGCGCAGAAGAAAATCTCCCGGGGAGAGTCAGCATTGAATGAACAGAATACTGGTAACAATGCCAAGGCCGGAGGCGGGAGCGGGTAGTGTATGCGCCCAGCACCAGATGACTGCGGATTTTTTTCAATGACAGATCAATCCATTCGCCCGCTTGCTCTGATGAGCCCCGTAATTGCTAAAAGGCCTGGGACGCCAACCAGAATGAGTGTCCCAACCATTTTGGAAGTCTGAAAAAGTACTGGGACTCTCCGCCACGAATGATCATCCCGTCGAGCTTAATTTTATCGCACAGCACCTGCGAGATATTCCATTCCGAAAATGTTTTTGCTCGAAGCACATGCGTAAGACCGATCGGTTCCTCTTCCGCTGCAACCAACTTTGACGCCGATCAATTCCAGTCCCTGGCGTATGTATAGGGTGAGCGCTAAAGCGAGGCCGATCAGATCCTGAACTGCGGAATGCTACGAACGAAGGACATTACCCATGCGTCGTGTCTGGGGACCATATATACGAGAGCGTTGTTTGATATTGTCAAGAAATCTGCAGCTGCAGGGCTTTCGAAAGACAAACACTTTCCCGAGGTTCATCGGCCTTGATTTAGCTCCTGCGCGAGTCCCGCCAACTTTTATAATTATTTCCGAGACATATTTTCTGCCAGACACATATTGCGATGGTTTCTGCGAGATGTAATGCGAGAAATCGGAGGAGAATCGAATCTTCCACGGGAAGGAGAAGTACATCGAGCAAATGAAGTTCGACGATATATTTACCAAGGCTGGGTCTCGGCCAGTAAGGCGGTCGCGAGACTGAGACTCGGTAGTTATTGCTGTAGACGTCCGGGTGAGCCGTAGGTGTCTGAGTATCCAAGAATCTTCGTCTCGCTTATTGACATCCGTTCCAGCACCGTGAAGTGGTCCAGCGCTTTGAATCTGACTACTTTTGGCTGGTAACACACGAGATCCTAGGTATCGGCAAATAAGTCCACACACGACGCGAGCTTGGATTCAGTAGTCGCTGCGTCCGCCCTGAATTGCCCTCCGAGTACGCGGTGAGGATGCGATTCCCCAAGTGAAGGATCCCCCAAGTGAAGATACTGACGTGGCACGTTAGCTGCGCGCATGAAAGCAAGTACGTCCGAGTCGCAACATACAAGCTCAAGGGGAACGCCTAGAATTGAGGGAACCAAAGGACCACAGTATAATACCGGAGTTCCTTGAGTGCTGTAGATGTCCGACTAGAGCTGTAGATGTCTGACTATCCTCGATCTTCGAGTGACGCGCCCAAATCTTTTCACCATGTCAGCCATAAATTCCATTCAAACCCAGTTGATCCAAAATTTTTGAGTCCATTGCTTGAGATGCGGCGATAAAACGATGCGGGCGACGCATCTCGTGAGGTGGCAAGTAAGAGGTCGACGTCTTTGAAGAAGACCAGAAAAGGAAATCGTCTGCACAGCCCCTTCCGCTCACTGAAATCGACTTCCTCCAAACTTCCTCAATGCTCAACGAAGGATGAGTGAAATCAATTTATATGTGAATTTTTACATGCCTACAACGTATATGTATTTTTTTACAAAATTTTCGTACTTGTTTATCTCTAGTTTTTTGACATTTTCTTTCTCTACTCCGCCTACTCTTTGACGGCGATCTTCAGCCTCCGCGCAGTCAAAAACTGCTTTCGAGTGGGGAGGGTGGGGCGCGCGTTAGACGCGACGGTGCGGTACTCCGCTGGTTTGGTGTTTGGGTTTGTGGGAGGAACCGCGGGGAAGCGGAGATATGCGCGACGGGGAAGCGCAAGTTGTGCGGGTACAGGAACGGGGACCACCTCCGACTCGCCAGCGAGGGAGGAGACGGTGTACACGCACGCGTAAGCGAGGTCGAGGTCGGTGGGGAAGGTGGCGGGTGTGGCGGGGAGGCTTGAGTCCGCGGCGCTGGCGAGGCTGCTGGGGGCGGAGGAGCCTGATGAAGGCAGGGAGGAGGAGACGGACGACGCCGATGACGATGACGACGATGATGACGAGGACGAGGACGAGCTGGTGGTGGTGGTGGATGGGGCGGAGGCCGGGAGCGGGCCAGGAGCCATAGAGAACGAGGTGGCTGAGGACGTGGCTGAGAAGAGGAAGGGATCGATGACGAAGCGAGGGTGCTTGTGCTTGAGCGGACGAGGCGCGTAGAGCGGGGGGAACGCGGGTCTCGGCGTCGGGCATTCCTCAGCAGCCGACGACGACGGAGCGGCGACGGCCCACTCGAGCGAAGAAATACGCGGGCGCGGGACGCGGGGGGCAGGGGGCACGGCCGGGAGCGAGAAGACCTCGATATCATTCAGCGCAGCGCGGAACTGGGGCAGCGTCGGGCGGCGCAGCGGGTTCGAATCGAAACACCGCTGGAGGAGCGCGTGCGTCGGGGGCGTGATGCGCAGCGCCTTGACGAGGTACTGTTCGGGGTCCGCCAGGAACGCCGCGAAGTCGCGGTCCGCGGTGGGATCTGCGATGCACCAGGGGGGATGGCCGGAGATCATGATCGTGAGGATGATGCTAAGCGCCCAGAGGTCGCTGTGGCGGGCGGAGTAGCAGCCGCATGTGCGATCGAGGGACTCTGTGTGCAGCGAGTCAGCGATTTGTCCATGAGAAGCAACAAGATGGAAGCACGCACCAGGGCTCATATACAGCTTCGTTCCGCATCCAAACTGCCGCGAAACGCCGATCTGCGTCGCGAGTCCGAAATCGGCCAGCCGAATATCGGTGCCCGCCGAATTGCAGAGAATGTTTTCGGGTTTGATGTCGCGGTGAAAGATGCTATTCCGATGGCAGACGTCGAGCGCGTCAAAAAGCTCCCCCATCGCCTGCTTTATCAGCGTAGGCTTCCCGCGGAAGAGCTTCCTGTCGATCAACGCGCTGAAGAGGTCGCCACCCGTGGCGAGCTCGAGGACGACGAATACGAATTCGTCGGTATAGAAATGACGGTGGAGGGTGATAACGAGGGGGTGATCGCTGAGCATGAGATGCATGCGGAGCTCGTTCTCCTGGATTGAGGCCTCGTGGGGGTGGGTGTCGGGGTCGTATCGCGGCATGCACTTCACTGCGTAGTAGGCCAGATCGTCCGGCGGCGAGGTGATGTCGAGGGCCTTGTAGACCTTGCCGTACGCGCCTGACCCGAGGAGGCAGAGGAGCTCGAGGGATCCATCGTCGATGAGCTCTCCTGTGAGATCTGGAAGGATCTGGGAGGCGGGGGCACGCATGATTGGTAGTAGGAGAGGTTTGTAAAGCGTAAGAAGACGAAGTAAAGGTGCCAGAGGTCAACTGCAGCAGGGGGAAAATGGGGGTAAGAGACAAAGAAGTAAGGACAGGAAATTGCGAGGGCCAGATTTTATACACTTCCGCCCAGAGAAAGGAGTCGATTTTACTTCCGCGAATCCGCCCTGAGACAAGATCGAGGAACCAAATTTTGCATCCGGGGTGAGACATGATCGAAAGCCGTCCCCGAGCCGCCCTCGATTGATCTCAGGCGAAAGAGCACGTTCCAGTTACATCCAAAGCAGTATTTGCATGGCCGCAGCCACAGTGAAAGACGACTGCCAAGCATTCATGGTTAACAAATCCAGCAGGAGGCAAAATCAAAGAGCCAAATGTTGCCTCCAAGGTCAATCGAAGGCCATATAGGGTCAATGGGTAGGGTCCAGTTGAATTGCTAGCAAATTTTCAGACAGGACGGTGAAGGGCGATTAACATCGTTGATGGAAGACGGATGATGCTTGTGCGTGCTGGCGATCGGGGCGACAGCCCTCAATCCAAACATCACCACATACTGCACGTTCTTCTTACCCATTCACCCGTTCTCGTTTGAATGTGGCAAGCGCTGGGTCACCCTTGAATCCGACTCGTATAAAATCGGCTACAGGCCAAGAATAACCCGAAATTGAGGCGCCTCACGAACTCGGCGCGTGACAAACACTGGAAGGACTGGAGTCGGAACTTCCTCAGCCCTCAAAGTCCAGGTTTATTCTGCCGGTATCAGTCGGTGCTGTTTTCATCACAATTACTTCGCCGAGTTAAGCTGATTCTTCCAATATAACCCGAGCCGCAATAAGAGCCTTTAGCCGAGGACTTAGGATACTTAGTCATTGTGTACATCCCTCATCTGCAGTCCCGCACCAGACATATCTCAGCATCTCTTGACTACATTCCATAATCTTTGGAACTATGATACTCCGTCCAACGGGTGACACACCGTACTTTCGAGGCGAGTCTGTATCCCGCTCGTTAGCTGATATGATGTCTTACAAGCATGTCGCAGAGTGTGTCGGACTTTCCATGGGCTTTTGCGCTATATCGCGGTGACTTCTTCTCGGGAATTATTGTCTGTCTCGACATCCGTTGCCGTCACAGATGCCGTGCAGCGTTTCGGCATCGACAGCGGGCAGCGCGGCGCTTACGAGCGAGCCGCCAGACTAGCGCGAACGTTAACACATCCGTTCGTTTGTTCCCACCTCTCCATTTCGTTGCTCACGATCATTTGCACCTTCCCGCTTTTCTTTATCGCCTGCACACTATCCCGTATGCGCCCGTAGCACGTATGTGGTACGGCAGTTGATAACTTGTCCTGAAATGGATTGAACCGAAATCATTATGGAGGTCCTCCCAGTGGAAGGTGATGATGGCAATGTGGGTTTAATTCCCCCTGCAAAGGAAGTGGCGGCGGGGGTGTTTACAGTTACAGATCCTCTTAGGCTAGCGTCCGACACTCGGAACCCACCTCAAAAGAAAAGAAAAAATAGACGCCAAGCTGTCGTCGATAATACTCCGCTCACGTTCAGACAGTGATCCGATTTCGGCAGTTAACTCGCAGAGAATCCGAACTATCAGGCTAGTCTAGCGGCGCCTGTCTCGAACAAAATCTGCACCTCGATACTGACAAGTCGTTGACCAAGTAAGTTGGACAGTTCGTTGATACTTCACCCAAGCGCCAAGGTATTATTCCCAGGCTTTCGATGCTCTCTCTCGCGAGTCGGCGATCTTCCTCCGCAAACTACGCTGGGCATCAGAAGACTTTGGCTCCCGCGAGTCTCACCGAGCATATCTCCATCCCTCCCACTTTTTTGCGGTAGTCCCATCCATAAAACACCGGTCAAATTGCGGGACCCTTCACCGGCGACACAAATATGACCGCGAATTCCATCTCCATTCCGAAACCTGAACAGGGTCCTTGAACCTAACCAAAATCTTATTTTATTTCCAGGAAATGGAAAGGCCCTCCGACAGACACACACGTTTCGGACTATCATTACTCCCCGATACCGCACAAATTAGATTTGGGCCCTTCAGGGGAGTATCATGATGCCAAACATCGTGGTCGGGCATGCAGTATATATACTCCATCCCTGTCAAACACCGTGAACCCATCCATCTATGCCCGTGCTAGCAATCGTACGTTGCCCTTGACCTGTTTAAACCCGCACAAGTAGCTCAAAAAATTTCAGCCCACGTCCACAGATATCCTCGTCATCGGAGGTGGCCCCGCCGGGGCGTACGCTGCCTCTGCGCTTGCAAGAGGTACGAGCTGTCATCCTAATATTATGTTCCATATTCTCGAATATTTTGCTGAATAATTATCACCATAGAGGGCTTCAGTGTAACGCTTCTCGAGAAAGACCACTTCCCGCGGTATCACATTGGCGAAAGCATGCTGCCTTCTTGCCGACCGTTCCTGCGCTTCATCGGGGCCGAGGAGAAGGTAGCTAATCATGGATTTGCTGTCAAGGTGTGGCGCTTCCCTTCGGATGGACTTGTGCGTATCTGACCTCTGACTTTAACAACAACAGGTTGGAGCAGCCGTAAAGCTTAATCAATATAAACGCGAAGGATGTGAGTATTTATCATGAGTCGATTCATCTCCTGAGGTTTTACTCAATGACATCGATTACTTTCGCCAGACACCGACTTCATCTCGCCCGATCCAAACAAAGCATCGTGGAACGTCGTAAAATCACCTTCCTTCCACGCCGTAACTACCTCTGCTCACGCACTATGTTTAGGTGCGCTCTGAATTCGACGAGATCCTCCTCCGCCACGCAGCCTCGAGCGGCACAACCGTATGCGAAGGCGTCCAAGTCACCGCCATCCAATTCTCTTCCTGCTCCGATGCGAACCAAGCCATGCCCATCTCGGCAGATTGGAAATCCGATCTGGGTAGCACAGGCTCGGTGCGCTTCAAATTCCTCGTCGACGCCTCGGGGCGCAACGGCATCATGTCCACCAAGTACCTGAAAAACCGCAAATTCAACCAGGCGCTGCGGAATATCGCGTGCTGGGGATACTGGACGGGCGCGGGGATGTATATGCCCGGCACCAGGCGCGAAAATGCGCCCTATTTCGAAGCGCTGACAGGTATGTGCATGAGTCGCGATTGATTAATCGTATCTCGTTGTGTTTGCCGCTGATTGGATTGTGGACAGACGAGACAGGATGGGCGTGGTTCATCCCGCTGCACAATGGTACAGTCTCTGTCGGTGTCGTTATGAAAGAAGAAGCCAACCGGCTCAAGAAATCGACACTGGCAGGCTCCGATGTGGGGACCGTCCATTACTTGACTCAGTTGAAGCTTGCTCCTGGCGTTTTGCATCTGCTGGGCAGCGCCAAACTCAGCAGCGAAGTCAAATCCGCGGGTGATTATAGCTACTCAGCGAGCCATTACGCTGGGCCGAACTATCGGATTGCTGGTGACGCTGGAGGTTAGCTGTCTTGCCTTCTTTTTCTTCCGTGTTTCGAATGCTCACCTTCAATTTCTCCGCAGCATTTGTGAGTGTGATCGGATGATCTACATTCCGAGAGCTAACATTGGGACATAGATCGACCCGTTCTTCTCCTCTGGCGTTCATCTCGCGTTCGCAAACGGGCTTTCCGCGGCGAGTACCATTGCTGCATCCATCCGCGGGCACTGCACAGAGGCGGAAGCGATCAGATTCCACAACGAGAAGACAGGCACGTCGTACACCAGGTACGTTAACTCTTCTCCGCGTTTTCTTTTTTTTTGCTCGTTAACAAGATCTTTCCAGATTCTTACTCGTCGTGCTCAGCGTCTACCGCCAAATAACCGCACAAGCCGCGCCCGTCCTCTCCGACATCGACGAGGACAACTTTGACCGCGCATTTGACTTCCTGCGGCCCAGTAAGTCTTGTCTGATAGTATTTATCCCCTGGCCTAACGAAATGCAATGCAGTCATCCAGGGCGCGGCGGACGCGGACCAAAGCGTCACCGAACAAACTCTCCAGCGCACGATGGACTTTTGCGAGCACGCGCTGGGGCCGACGACGCCGGAGATGCACGTCGCCGTCGCTGCGCGTGTGGATGCCTCTCTCCTTGCGCGCGACGGGCCCATCATGGGGACGCAGGCCGTCGCGGCACTCGCTGGCGCGGACGAGGAGGCGAAGCACGTTCTGTGGCGCGTCAACGCGCGCAAGGCCGTCGAGGGCATATACGACTGGGAGGAGAACTTCCAGGGCGAGGATTTGGGCGGGTTCACCGTTATGTTGGAGCGCGGGCAGTTGGGGCTGAGGCGGTTGTCCGGGACTGAGCCTGAGGCGGTGTAAGCTGAAAGTTAAAGGTGTACATTGCGCCACCATAATTGCTTGTATTTTCGCTGTGTTCCGATGTAGATATTCGAATCCATATCATGGTTTTATTCACGGTCATTAAACTGGCGGGACTCTGACTGCGGGAAATTAACTTATCGACAGCGGCCTCTTCTCCCGATCCGAGGCAACCAAACCCAGTCAACAAAGTTCGTTGTCCAAGTCTTCGCCTCCTCATCGGTTGCCTTTGGAAAGAGATTATTTCAGTGCTCTGGGTTGACGAAACGCCGATGGGAATTTCTGGAATCCTGCTGAGAACGGGGCGGACCGGGCAGTGTGACATGCAAGAATACAATTCTCAGATATGCAACTCTCGGCGTCATATATGCATGGAATCACAATCAACTAACAGAATCGGACAGGGCTTGCACACTCTACATCTACTTGTGGGGAAATACGTAGAAGACCTCGACGGTGTCCCCAGGGCTGAGCCCAATAAGAGCGTGGAATCGGGCCGGGGTGAGCTCAATCTGTTTTTCTACGCATGTGGTGCAGAAGTCCTGGACGGTGGCGTTGAACATGTTATTGGGAGCGTCTAAATTGACCTGTGAGCACGCAGTGGGTATACCGAAGAACGATGGACATACTAGCCATCATTACGGGGACAGTGATACCGCAGAAAGTGCCGTTGTTCCAGTGGTTCGGGGGGAGGGCGAGAGCGAAGTTGCTGTCCTGGATGGGGTTACCATAGTTGAGGAACAATTAACGTCATTTGTCTTGGTTGAAAACGTGTTTCGGGCATTGTACTGTTTTGCAACACCTGGCCATGGGGAAGTGATGTATCCAGATAAGATTGGCATATTAATACAATGGTTCTTCCGTGGAGGGTACTGAAGGTCTTTCATGTACGGTGTTTGAAAAGAGCTTTAGAGGGACCAC
The DNA here is from genome assembly GCA_029204075.1 of Mycena capillaripes. Lineage (NCBI taxonomy): Eukaryota > Fungi > Basidiomycota > Agaricomycetes > Agaricales > Mycenaceae > Mycena > Mycena capillaripes. The sequence continues at coordinate 1,275,344 of JARHKZ010000029.1, read as the reverse complement.
CGCCTTGCTTTCTGGTAATTTCGAATGCCGTACATATGTCTCAGTCGTACTTTCAAATTAAGAATGCTGTCAGGCAGCACATTGCAAAGACATGGCCCGATTATAGTCTGTAGTTAACCGCGCCATGGAGAACATACCTGAATGAGAAAGCTCAACGCAGTGGACGGTGGACCTGGTGGACTTGGTGGACTTGGTGGACTTGGTGGACTTGGTGGACTTGGTGGACTTTCTGGTGGACAAGTTAGATAATTCGTTGAAGCATGTTCTGAATGGCAATAAATGCTTTCCATTTTTGGGAGTACCAACACTTATCTAAGTTGTCCACCAAGTCCACCGGGTCCACGAAGGCTACGGCTTTGGGTGGACTTTCTGAGTCAGGGATTTTCTGGCGCGATCGTGTACTGTAGTATTACGTTCAATTCGGGAGTCACGCGTCACGTTCATTTGTATGAGGGCGGCAATAATTTTTTCTCAATTTATCGGATTTTCTTTGATTTTTAAAAGTATCAAAATCCGGCGGCGGTGTCGAAATGACCGCAATACTACAGGATAGGTCGCGCCGTTATTACATAATCATCGGAGTTTGAATTTCCTCCTACCACCACTGAACCTTCCTGCACTTCTAACCATAAACTTCAAAAGGGAAAGTTTCTTCATGGCTCATTATCAACTGAACTGCACTCTTGAATCAGCGATTGTGGCGTTCTTTTCACGATAATCAGTATCTCGGTTGATCCCGCGTGCCGGCCCATCAAAATGCGGCATCGCGCTTCTCCAGCCTTCTGCCTGACTACTCGCCGGAAGATTTACTCATTTTGTGTCCCTGAACCTAGATATTGGGGTAAGAGGCGAAAATACGCGTCGCTACGTCCTCGCTACGGCAGAAGATATTTTGTGATTATGTAATAACAACACCACCGATCATTCGATCGATCTACTATAATAAACCGAGGTACGAGGTTAGAATCGTTATAGTATCTGTTTATAAGATACTAGCCCAATTAATATTGCCGCGACTTGGAGAGTTGAGTTGCCACTTCGAAAGTCGACTTGAACGCGAATTCGACTCGACTCGACTCGACTCGATAGGTCTAAGTCAACTCAAGTCGACTCCAGAGCACATTTTGTACAGCAGGGTATTTTTGGGAGCTCACCCGGGTGTCAGAGGTCGGGTCACGGTCCTCAAAATTTAAGAAGTTGCTTTTTTTGTGCTGTAAACGACTCAGCACACCTTTGGGGAATTCGGAGCGTCAAGTTGACTTGAAGTCACTCGACTCGACTTGAGTCGGCTGCGACATGACTTGGAGTCGAAGTCGCGGCAACATTAGGCCCGATTAGTAGTGCTGTGGAACACAGCATATTAAGGTGTACATGTGTGGCGATGGTGCCTGCGGGTTCGTGGGCGTTGTGGCCGTGCATCTGAGGGTATATGAGCGCGACGTTCACTGCATGGCATCCCAACGTACTCTCCCCCTTCGTAACATGTCAAGCGGCACCGTAAATAAATTCGCTCCTGGAGGCTGTTTTATGATGAAAAGACCCACTGGACCCTTGCAAACCCCGCCGCCCGATACAAAAGCCCTTACGCCAATAAAACAAGCCTCAAAGCAGCAGACGACGAGGACGACCACGAGCATTCAATTGACATCGAAGAAGCCAAGGTCAACATAAGGATAACTCATAGGCGGACCTTGTATGCTCTGCGCGATTCAGTTAAGGTTTAGTCTTACTGCGCCGTCAATTTAGGCTAAGTTAAGGCCACATATTTCGAGCTAGGATTGCCAAACATTAGGTAGACACATGACGGGTGGATGGGAAGAAGAATAAGGCTCCTGCGGATGTTCTGTTCCGACTCACGTTAGCATGATTGCATCGACGTACGGATGAGAAATATATATATCTGCTGATATGTACTATCTGAGCAGGTCCTTCTGAGACATGTAAGTGCACAGCGTTCGGCTCAGAATGCCGACATCTGCCGTGTTTCCGCCCCAGGTCGGCCGGCTTGATTTAACGTCGGCAGGATCCGAGGCCGCCCGGCGGATTGTGGCAGGGGCTGGCATGTAGGTGCCGAGGCGGCGGCGCAACATCGAAATTGGTAGCATTATTAGACTCACTGAAAATCAGAACAGGCGTCTAGTAGCAAGTAGAAAGATGCGTTATTCAAAGGCGTCGGCATCAACAACAGCTGCCCGATTTGAAGTTGCGCGGCTACTTGATGATTTTCAAATCATGGCATTCTAATTATCCAGGTCGCTATCTGCTACTTGCAGCGTACCTCGCTTTCAGTGGCGGCGGCATCTGTCGCATTGTTGTCGTTCTCCATGGTACGTACTATGATCACGTAGATGGAAAATATAATGAATCTTGTGCCGACATTCACCTTGAGAGATGCATCAGATCGCGGGGTGGCCATTCATTCTCGGACTCGCACATAGGAAAATCCCAAATTGGGGAGGTGATTTCTGGCCTTTTCGCTGAGTTCATACAAACATGGGGCCTGGAGTTGTATGGCAAATTCAAAAGCACTCATGACGAGAAAATTTTATTGGCACATGCGCTCGCGAAAAGGTCGAAGAGCGAACACCTCATCGATGGGTGAGATCCTCTGCTATATATGTCTCGCCTCCAATGCAAAATAGGAGTGGGTATTTCAAGAGTGACCTAAAGTTGGACTTTGTCCCGTAAATCAGTCTATTCTAATGCAAGTCAACAATACCCATTTATCCCTCGCACATGCGGAGCTCATGTCCAGATATAAAAGCACTGATCAACCGACGTGGCCTTCATTGTAACAGAACGAAACGAACTGAATATGCACATGCGAAACCTCCCTCTCATCTCTCTCCTCGCCATCCTCTCCTGTACCACCGCTCAGGTGACGGAGAAGTGGTTGTGCGAGTGCACCACAGATGGCCTCGGAAATTTGCAGATCACAGAGCAATGCTGTCCCACCGTGATAGGCCCACCGCCCGCTTCGGTATGCGCTTGGCTTGCACGCATCAAGTTTGCCTTTTCTAACAGTTGTTTCGTATACAGACTTGCTCTCGCGTTGGCAGTCCTATCGTGGGCGAGGTCGAGCAGTTCGCCGAGTGCTGCGCCGGAAAGGGCGCAGGCTTTTCATGCGTCCCGGCACCCGTGACCTCAACCTGATGGAAGAAGGTGTGGGTTTTTAATTATGCGGTGTTTCTCGTAGATAAGTCGACTAAATGATTCAACAGACTGCGAAGAGAAAGAATGATGGGCGAAGCTTGAAGAGACCGTGCCTTGTATTGTACTTGTAAATGAATGTTGAACCGATTCTTACTGAGGGAGAAACCTTGCGTAACCCCGTCGCGCCGCACCAATGCTACGATGCTATTGCAGTCATGGCGAACGCTGCATATCTCGAATGAAGCATTTCTTAAGATGAGCCCTAATCGCTGCCAATGTACACACCCCATTCAGAGCCAGCGAAAGCTTTATTTTGTCCGATGCCTAAATCCGCCGAATTTTTCAATAAACTATAGTTCACCTGAGGTGCCTTGCTATGCCCGAGATGCCTGAACTAGTTCGAATCTTTGACCCTGTTTTTACTTCAACGTCAACTGATGATTACTAGATCTTTGTGTAGCATTGATCTGTGAAAGCAGGATTGAATTCAAATCAGGCGGTAGGAGAAATTTCTTCAATTTACTTGCAAAGAAATGAGCAGATCGACACATCGTTGACGGCATTATATTTTTCACCGCTCCGGTTTCTATTTTATATTTTATTTTATTTATCAGATCGCCGCAGACTTTAACTCCGCACACTCAGTGCTTGAACTCCCGGCTGTCAAATCCAGATCAAATTCCATCGGCTGAACATCCCCTCAGTCGCCGCGGCCATCTTACCTTGTAGTACTTCCTCTGATTCAATGGTTGCCGGACGGCGCTCAAATGCCGGCGTCGAAATTATTCCGGAGCTATCCGCGACATGATGTTTACTTCCTCTTGACTGGCGGCGGCGAGGTGCATCTGTTGTAATTCCTGTCATTTCCTGCGCGACGTATCCTTATCACGCAGATATCTCGGACCTGCGGCTGCAGACAAAATGCAAAAGACACGGTTCTCCAGCGTAATCGTGAGTAGCACCACCCAGCTTGGGCCATCGACTTCATTTTAAATTCACAAATGTGATAGGACAATGCTAAATTGAAAACGTGAGGTTCCTGTGCGGTGCGAGCCTATTCTGCATTAAATCATTCATGCCGTACTGCGCTGCACCAAGTTACGTGGCCCAATTCTAGCGAGCACTCGTGTCAATACACTTCCACCGGCCTTTCAGACTCGGTCGCGAATAGCGAATAGGTCATCGGAGTGTCGCTCTTTCTGTTTTGGAACCAATAATCCATGAATTAGTCCTTTGAATTAGTCTATTCTGAGACGAGACCGTTGAATGTTGTGTACTGGAAAGGCGGAGAGTTGAGCGAAGGACTTTCATATCTCCCGAACGGTTCGAGCCTTCATAGCGGTGAGTTGTGTTTACCCCGGCTTAACTGCGGGTCAAAGGACTCTCTCTCTTCTGGTACTTGCACGTGCACAGGGCCATCGGCAGATATAAAAGCAACATTCAGCTAGGACCAACACCATCCTACTCCTCACTGAAGCACATCTGAAAAACTCAACATGTACATGAAAAAGCTGTCCCTCTTCACTCTCCTCGCCATTCTATCTGGTGTCACAGCCCAGCAGGAGCAGTGGTTGTGCGAGTGCACCATGCAAGGCCAATACGACCCCGCGAACACCGTGCAATGCTGTGCTCAAGCGGGTGGAGGGCTTGTTCCTCCTCCTCCGGTATGTACCTTTACAGCATTGCTCGTTTTACCTCAATGGGAATCGCCTTCGTTAACGGCCGTTTATTTGAAATGTACAGCCCGGCCAGTGCCAGCTTGTCGGCAATCCTTTGGCGGGCCCGACGCAAAACTTCATCGACTGCTGCGTCAGGGCTGGGGACGGCTTCTGTTGCGTTCCCCTGAATAAGGCCGGCTAAACTGATGGAAATAAGTGTGCTTTTTTCTTTGCCAAATGATTTTCACTGACACGTCTGCAGAGAAATTCTGCCATAGGCTGCGCAAAGAAAGTTCCGAATATTCGTGCTTAGAGTTTTATGGTTGGAATTAGGAAGGCTTGCAGAGCGCGTGTCGATGTATTATCTTTGTGAATTAAAGTTTGGAAAAAAGTTGTTTACACAAAGTTGCATGCCTGAGATTCTGACTTGAACAAGGCCGGATGTTTCAGACGGGCATTGAACAGCGCACAAGTAGAGGCTATAGTCCCTCAACCAGATGAGGAATTTGACTTGGGAAAACTAAAGAGAGAAGACCCTGGGGATGTCTGGGTAGTGGGTCAGCAAAAGTGCTGTGTGGTCGGAATTGGGACACACTGTTCAACAGTTCAACGTTCAACATTGGTTCAACAAGCACCAAATAAGCGCTGCGTCGTATGTGCGTGGCATCAATGCTCCACTTACTTATCAACAAAGCAGTGAATAACATATCCTTGAAACGACGCTGGACCAAATTTCTTGTGAATTTTATTGACTTGCAACTCCATTTACATTGGCGATGCCACCAAGAAATTAACACCGTGTCACAACCCGCCGTAACCCCCGGCCAGTGATTACCTGGCGACAAGGAAATTCGCGTGTCTTGCTTACACTTTTCGCCTAATTCAGCTACGGAATGTGACCAGGTGGGGTGTGACAAGGGGTCTTGGAGGCATTGAGAGCAATTCACAAGAGAATTCGGGGCAATAAAGGAGAGAAATCTGAGCAACACGTCGTTTCAAAGATATCATGTTGAATTACAATGTATGTATACACTTGATAGATAAAAAGTGAAGAGGAATGGTACAGTTGATGCGGAAAGGCGCGTTTAATGCGTTATTTGAGGGCCCTGGCCATGTATTGAATCTATTGATACGGAGCAAAGGGAGGGGGGGTGCACAAGGAGGGGAGGGGGGTTTTATATCGCACCACTGCCTCGCGGCGGCGTATCGAGTGGATCGGGGCAGCCAAGATCACTGCGAGAGATGCAGTCCGAGACGTCCCAACATGCACCGTGAAGAGACACTTGTGCAGTTGCATCATCGTCACTACGTCAGTGGCAGGTGGCAACACTGGCAAACGGGCACTGGGACGCGATGGGTGATGTGGAACGCAGACAAGTGGTTCGTCGACGAGCAACCAGGCGGGATGCGACGGGGACAAGAGGTAAATAGAAAGAGGAAAGGCCTGGTGACCCGTCGTTTACGGTCTTATCTCCTTACTATCAGTGATCTGGCATCTTTGCGACTGTTTGGCAGCGACATCAAAGCGACATCGTACCTTGACTCAAACCATATCCATCATGAGCACTGAACTCGACCCTCGAGTCTGTGAGACCTGCAGCGGGACCAGCTTCAAAAATTCCGCACTGTTTCCAGATGCCACATTCGCAACCGAACTCCGTGGAATCTTGCGCTCCAATGATGTGCCTTCAGCAACCACGGCGGCGAGTCTGCGGGATGTGATTCGCAGAGCACCAGCGGAACTCGGACGATACGACGCGGAGATAAAGCGGGTTCAAAATATTCTTGCTGGTCTGATTTCGGACCGCGTGGACCTCGAGCATCATTTCGAGGCGTGACAAAGTGCCTTTTCCCCGGTTCGGCGTCTACCTATGGAATTGTTGGCCGAAATCTTCGAGATGTGTTCGCCTTATCAAGAAGAACCAATGATGTCGGACTCAACAACTCCTACACAGCAACTGGATCGTCTGGCGAAATTCCATTTGCTTCAGTTATCACAGGTTCGTGGTCTGTCTTCCCGTTGCCACGAGAAATTCATGATGGTTTACAAGGTTTCATCGCCGTGGCGTCGAGTCGCACTTGGTACTCCGCGTCTTTGGTCCAGCATAACAGTCGATACCGCCCTGTGGCGTACCTTGCCCAAGTCTCGACTCAGAGCGCTTTCCCTTCTTGCCGCTGCCTTGGACCGCAGCGGGGGGCACCCGCTGAGAGTATGGGTCTGCCTTAGCGGAGAAAGCACAGTCGCGGTTATGAAACTTCTCACTCAGCACGCACAGAGGTGGCAAGAAATTTATTTCCGTGGCGATCGCGGTTCAGGCGAATATCTGACGACTGCGAAACTCAACCTTCCGCTTCTCCAAACCGTTCATTTCAGAGCGAACTGGACAAGCATAGATGCATTCGAAGTCGCACCGGCGTTGACGAAGGTCTCCTTCTCCGGGCATCCCGAGCACATCCCGAAGCTTCCGTGGTCTCAGATTCGGGACTTTGGATACATTGGGCCCCAGTATTCATCTGTGCCGATTGACGCGCTATCCACTGCGAAATACCTCACAAACGGCGCCGCATTCCGGTTTACTTGCAATCTGGCGCAGACCGCTGTCAACACCACGTGGCCTCATGTTTCCTCCGACGTGCAATCCCTAACCCTCGAGTTGGAGTCAAGCCTTTTCATTGCAACTGCGCCGATTCTTCTCGGACGAATTCTCGATTCTTTAACCCTGCCGCATCTCCGGCGGCTGCGTTTGAACCCCCGCGACACGGAATTGCCCATCTGGAACCCAGAGCGATTCCTCGCCTTCGCCCAGCGTTCCACCCTCCATAACCATCTCACTTATCTCTATCTCCGCGTCATAATCACGGACGCCGAGCTGCTGCAATGCCTCGCGGTGCTCCCGCGGCTCGAAGGGCTGACCCTCTCCGAACGCAAGTCGCGCCCAGATCATATTTCCATCACCGACGCCCTTCTGCAGGGCATTACATGGAAACCCGACGTCGGCACGTCCCTGATTCCGAAGCTGCGATACCTCAACTTGTCGTCCCACCTGCACTTCTCGGACGAAACGTATTGGGATTTAATCAGCTCACGTGTAAGGCCCGGACGGTACGGGGAGAACAAGCCATTCATGGCCGACCTGCGATGTCTTCGGCGTGGACGTGGGGAATTGGGCCTAGAGCTGCGGGCGCGGCTGGCGGATTTGGTATTACAAGGAGAATTGAAATTCACTTTGACGTAGAGCGACGGTAGGCCTTGCGTTTATTTTTTTGTCCTGACCGTTAATCTTTAAACTGCAGGAGCACGAAAACGGAATCTATACGTGTCTACCTGAGTTACCGCCGCTTCCCGCCGCTTCAAAGATTCCGCTAGAGCTAGAAGCACATTCCATTTGACATGATGTGGAACTTCGACGCATACATGCGATCTAATTCCTGTTGTACAGATAAGAATATACTTGACACACGGCACTCGTAGTTGAACTTGGCAGGAGCTCGCTCAAGCTTGATCGACTTTGCTGATGATATCAGCCAGGAAACGGTGGCCGTTGACATGGTACGGGACTTGTTGCGTGGTCTTGGCACCACTCCAGGATTTGCGAGCTGCAAAGGCTATTCAGGAGACACATCTTCTCATGCGCCGCCGCGTATTCACGGCCCCTGAAATGATAATTGAATAATGGCGATGTGAAGGAAAGTGTTCAGCCGTACCAGTCGTCCTGCTTCCCAACGAAGCGGTTTAAGTCCTCCTGCGTGGTGGCGTTATGCGCGAAGTTCACGTCGCTGTTCAGACGGTACGTCCCAGGGACGGCAGTAGGGCTCTGCATCTCGGAGTCTATTCACAAACAAACACACTCGTTAGCAATGAAGATCCGAAGGAAATGAAGGTAGAGAGGACTCTGGAGAAAAACTGAGTATTTATGCGGCCCTTATGTCTCTGAAGTTAGGGCCCAGGTTTATGTTTCATTTTCGGGCCGCGGTGCGAACCCATCGAGAGATGATTGACATTGATCTGTTGCGCATCTACTCACCTCGTTTCTGCCTATGCCTTCTCCCCGCTGGAGCTGCCAATGAATGTGAATATTTTCTTTATTCCAGCATTGTTCAAATATGCTATTCTGCCCCTGCGCCATTTTAAATTTATCTCTCGGCCGGTGTGCCGATTCACGCAGACGATCAGCATCAATCGGATCAAGTCCGAGGTGCTCTTCTGTTTAGCAACCCTCGGGATGATCAAGCAGACAACATCTCATTACTTTTTGTCTTTTGTTCGCTAGGTTTAGGTTAGTGACTAGTGATTGGTGTAGATTCGATATCAAGCCCTCCAGCACAACTGGTCCCCTGCCGAGTACCACCTGTAAAACTGTTCCCCGAACCGGTACTGCCCCGCCGCCTACTGCCCCGACGACTGAGTGATATGCAGGTGTCGGATTAATATGAAGCGGACATTCATTTTTGTGTCTCTTTCATCTATCCTTAAATTAATTTCTTCCGTGAAGTTCTGCTCTCTCAGGTTATTTTCATTCACATCCACTGGCCGATTGAATTTGCGACCTCTTCCTGGATTGGTATTCCCTTTTCTCGGCTCACCGCATATCCCTTTCACGTTGGGCGGAAAACTCTCAGAGTCACAAGATTCCTTAAGTGCATCGGAGTCCGGAGCAAAGCAGAGGTACATCTTGTTGATTCTCAAGCCTTGGGTTTCCGCCATCACGGCGATCACCGAAACCTAGGGGAGGAGTCATTGACTCATACGCCTCCTCTCTCTTCTTCCTCCCATCATGTCCGATACGGATGAAGGCTGGCTCTTTGTGGGCCCAGAATCTGACAATTATGAATCCAGCCAATCCTACGTACCTGGGGGACTGTGTCCTGTCAAGCTGGGCGATTTGGTCGGCCCAGGCGCTCCTCCTCGATACCGGATCATCTTTAAGCTCGGATTTGGTAGTTTTTCGACCGTATGGCTGGCTCACGATAGCGTCGAAAGGTTGGATGTCTTACTTCCAGAAAAGGCCATCTGGATCTTATCGGTTTTAGTCGAAACGTTGCACTTACAGCCCTTTGCGGAACTTAGGGCGCGGGCCGTTTTTTTTTTTTTGGGTCTGTTTTCAGCAATTTCGTCGGCGTGAGCTCAAATCTCAGCCGATTTCCTTGAAAATATAACCAATCGATTCGCATGGCGATTCCGGAGGGCATCTCGGGCCGGTATTTTTGATGGCATCATCTAAGTTACCATATATGGAAATTTCGGTGTTTTCATGCATAACCGCTGTAGCGCTGGAGATATGGCCCTGGGAAACTTAGCCTTTTGTTTTGAAACACTAATGACTATTCCGGAGGGCATCTGGAAGCCAGAATTTGTTTGTGACTGCCCCATGGCATAAACAATGTGCTTCAATTAGTCAAGGTTCATCCGGGCGGTGTGCTTTGCGGTGGTCCTGTTGTGGCATTAAGGCGCGGCGTCAACAATCGCAAACACGGTCTCTCCTCTTTTCTTTCCGTCATTATCCACCTTCTGAAGCTATCCGGAGGACTATTTACAGGTCCGATTTTCTTGATCCCTTGACCCCCGCTCTGACTCATGTTCACCTGATGTCTTAGTTGGCGGAACGACGCCTTCTTCTTCATTTTGTCGAAGCCTGCGCACAAAGCAATCTAAACCGCCATGCTTCCTCCACGACTCGCCGTCCAGGAACTCTGGGATCACATCATATCATTCGAGCACCAACCCGAGGATTTGAAATCCTTCGCGCTTGTTTCGCGCTCTTTTCTGGCTGCCGCTCAGTCTCAGCTCTTCCACCAAATCGATTTGGGTTGCCCGGAGTCTACGCAGCCACTGGCACGGACTGAAGACATCCGTCAGATGCAACTAGCCGATAAATTCTCGGCGACTGCGTGCGATCGCCTCCAGGTCATCCTCACTCAATCCCCTCACCTCGGACGATATATTCGTGCCATCTCTACCAACGTCGAAATTAACCCCTACGTGCTGGAGCAGCTGGTCAAAATGGCTTTACCCAGGCTAAATAAGCTTACTATTCGCAGCATTCATATCCTTGTGGTTTCCGAGCCCATGAACGAGGTGATCAGGAAGGTTTCGTCGCTCACATCCCTTCAGCGGCTTCTGATTGCCTCTGGGGATCCTGCGCCCGCCTTCAAAAATACCGTGTCGGCGTTTAATTTCTTTTGGTTTGAATTTGGACCGACAGAGGATAATTTGGATGTATCGAGTCCCGTGAACCAACGCCAAATCGAGCGCCTCACGATCAACGCCTGCAGCCCACTTCTCATGAAGTGGCTCCAGCACCCACGTTGCCCACTTGATTTTCAGCATCTCGTTGCGGTAGACTTGACTCCGGAATGTGCGACTGCAGACATGCTGGGCCTTGTGGATGGCTCCCGGCTCACGATTACGGACTTTGCGTTCACCCCTAGTACGAATTTCATCTTCCAATAATCGCAACACGAAAATCAAAACGTTATTTTCAGCTTACGCCGACGAGGACACGTTTGATCTCAGCAACTTTCCTCGCATCACCGACCTCCGCGTTTGTAGCAAGAGCTTGCGTCACTTCTTCCAATCCACGATCCCTTGGCTTTCCCGCGTGAAGCCGCATCCGACAATAAAATCCCTCATGCTGGAATTCTATACTTTCAGTGCGCGGTTCGCAGAGGGTATGGACTGGGACCACGCAGACGAAGCGTTGGCGGCGCTCCCCTTTCCTGCGCTGCAGCAATTCGCTGTTCTCCTCCCTGAGAGGACGCCGTCCGATATGGAAGATTTCATAGAGGAAGTACTGTCGCAGATGTATGCCCGCGTACCCTTCTCCGTACATATCCTCGACGACGACTGAAAATCGGTCATGTCGTTGTTCTTGAATACTTACGTCGTGAATATATCTTGAACCGATGATGATTCGGCAATGATTCTGACCTGAAAGAATCTTGACAGAGGACCTTCCCGATGTTCTCCATAGTCGCGGTTCCAGTGATTTGCTTCTTGGTACTTTACTGCGTTCCCCAGTCACCCAGACTTAGTCTGGCCAGCTGATCACGGGTGAGCATAGGTGAGTGTGGGTGACTACGAAGACCTTTCGTAGTCGACTACACATAATATATTTTTGGTGAATTTAGATGGCAGAGTAAGACATGTATGCAATTGGAATTCGTTGCACCGATCGCGATGGGGAAGGGGCCACTCCCGATGCACGCCATGACGCTGGTGGGTCCATTTTTCTGTATCCTGTTTGGGAACTTCCATGTTTCTGATACTATGGCAGGACTTCCCTACCGCCTTCCCGATGGACGGGTTTTTAGGGTGCTTGTCGGTCATATACTGCTCAAACTTGTTCCACCCGCTCACTGGATAAAAATGGCAAATTAAGTTGGTCGGGCAAGGCATCATGAGAACGTATAAGATTGAAAGTCTTCGATGTCGGACACCGGGGTGCACTCCTCTTGCACTATGGCAATGTCGCAGGACTGCCCGAGAACAGCACGGGACGCTGCAAACAGAGCCACTCCGAGGATAATGTTGCCGTTCAGCATGGATGTGTGAATTTCTGGGATACTTATGCGTCACGGCGCCGCGCAGGATTTTCGTAGGCGAGTGTCGGGTGAGCGTCAGTAGAGTAGGGCCGGGTGCGATGTGGCCAGAACTTGGCAAGAACTTTCGATAAGACACTTCCACCTTCGGCACACCCAGATGAGCCGGTTATCGATCGAGGTATTAGGAGCGGAAGGAGTTGTGAGGCCTACTAATCACGTTGGGATACTCTTCCAGTAGAAAACAGCCTGAGGAGAAATCCCGCCCTCTCATTACGGTCTGACGAGTACCAATAACGCCATTTCAACGCTCCGAAGATCGGTGAAACAGTGAATGCGACCGGGTACACTGGCATAAAAGCAAACCTTCAACGTCTTTGGCCGAAGAAAGCATTTAATACCTTACGCTGCCCAAGGTGTCGGCCATTATGGCTACGCAAAACGGTGTCGTCTTCGCCTTTCAGTTCTCTGAGCTCCAGCAACCTCAAAACTGGGGAACCCAACATAGATACATTCAGATTCGTTTAACCGAACATTTGATGTGTACAATGCTTTTGTCAATCTACCGAGAATAAGTAAGAGAGAGATGGAATAAACGGTCAACACGGACCTGCTTCACCCATAATTGCTGCTTTGGTGACCTTCAACTCTTCCCATGAAGGCAGGTCAAACATGCCCGGGAGATCCTCCCAGACTTCCTGCAAGACTTCTGCATGACGAGTCTTTGCCTGGGGTGCACAGCGGTGGCAGAGAGATTTCTCTGGCGAAATCCATACATTTAGCGGGGTCAGAGAGGAGTGCTCCCGCAACGCTCGAAGGAACATCGCGTTATACATATTTCTCGCGACATCACAGGAGTTGCGGTTTTTGCAATCGGGGTCGGGTGGCAGCGGGAAAATGTGCGTTAGCTTCACGGTAGCACGTAGGAGCTCTACTTGTGCAACAAGACAAGTCTCTACGGCGCGCTCCTGCGCCCCAAGCTGGATCTTTGAGCGAAGTGTTGCACGAGTGTATTTCGACGCGAGGTAATAAGGGATGGGGAGGAGCCATAACGCACCAACTTCAGTGGCTGCGCTGATAATAGAGAAATAGCGGAGATGTTTGTCGGAATCATAAATGAGATGGTCCTCGATTTTGGGACTGAGGTATTCCTCCAAAGAAGATGGGCCATATCGCACCGATAGATGCTCCAGAGCGCGGAGGAAAAGATATCGGACGTCGTATTTGTGAGCCAGGCGAAGAATACCGAGAGCGACATTCAGCTCGACAGCCTTCGGAGGTGGCATGAAGTAGCTTGGGCCATAGTTAGTAGAAAAAGTTAATGACACGTGTCGAGCATACCTGGAGTCAAAAATCGCGCGCAAAAACACTTCGACGTCCTGGCCAGAGTCCTGGAGTGTAACGACAGGGCTGCCGTCTATATTTCCTTCAGCCTCTGTGGCAACTGGCTGAGGAAACGCAATCATGTCGGAGAAAACAGACGACCGCGCGGCCAGAACGGATTTCGAGACGCGAAAGATCCTTTTTTCCGCTCGGATTACTAGCATGTCGTTGGAGAACCACAGATCATCCACACGGATATCGTCGTCGTTCATTGTCTGGGAGATTTTCAAGATAGTCTCAGGTGAAGAATCGAGTAGCTTGATGAGAGTGCAGAAGAGAAAGGCACTGCCATAACAACCGGCACGGCGCCCAACATTCGGCAAGACGAGCGCTAAACTAGGCGCTTGCGAGTGAATTGCGTTGGTTCAGTAAGAACTTTCAAATGTAAATTGCGACTCATTTTCTGGGACAGATTCGGACCCAGGCTTGTATCCTGAGTCGACTTGGTTCGCGGATTTTTCCAATGACCAAAAAGGCGCTTTCTAGAACGCAACATGACTTTAGTGCTTGAACTCGTCGTCAACATTCAAATCGTTCGTGAGAATTCCGCTCAAGCCCCATCGAACGAAGGTCAATAGCTTTCAATTCAGAAATCGAGGGATCAAGGTTGGATTCAAGATTCGGTTGAAGCAGGTACTTATAATGATAGTGCGATACATAGTGTCTACGTAGCAACAAATAAGGATTTTGTTTACACAACAGTGTCCTCACCCTCACGCCTATGCAAGGTCCGCAAACCCAACGGCCTCCTGATCAAAGTCGAAGACGGTGTAGACGTTCTTCATGAACCTATGCCACGGTAAATCAGCCTGACTCCAGTGTCGAAAGACAAAAACAAGCTTACGAGTCGCCCAAAAGCCAGACGTCTGAGCCCAAACCAAGGTCGAGCGCGCCGAGGGAGGCGACGCAGTCCTTGGAGCCGCTGGCAGTCTGCCCGAGGTTGATGTTGTCGGCCGAGATGGTGTAGTCCTTTCCGCCCCAGTTGAAGGACACCGTCGGGGGCGTGGCGCACGGGTAGGAGTAGAGACCTGCCATATCATAAGAATTCATCGGTGAAAAGGAGGAGGAAGAGAGAAGCATGAACGTACCCTGGTCGGAGTCGTACACCTTCGAGCCCGACACCTTCGCGAACACCTTCTTGATATCTGCGGGAGGGCCGTACGCGAGCGAGGTGCCCGAGTCGATGATGGTGTCAAACCCGCTCAAGATCGTGCTCGAGCCGACCTTCACCTTCGCGCCCGTAGCCTGCCAGAACCCACCGGAGGAATCGACCGAGTTGTACTCGATATCGCCCGAGTAGTGGTCGTCGTTCGTGCCTCCGAGGTAGAGCTCGGAGCCGCTGGAGGCGAGGTAGAAGGAAAACTGGTTGGCGTCGGTGTTGCCGGCGGCGTTGGCGGTGACGAAGAAGGGGTTCTCGTTGAGGTTGGAGATGGCGGGAAAAGCGAGACCGAGGATGCTACAGCAGCGGTCAGTCTCAACACAGGGCAAACCCAAGGAAGAGGACGGACCCATCGATGGGGTCGTCAGCGAAGGAGGCGGAGAGGGTGGTCACAGGGCTGAAGTATTGCTTGGTTGCGGTGATTTTTGCGACGGTGACTGGGATGGCGCGTAAGAAACAGCGAAGGATCTCTGTAAGATATGGACGTACCAGTGTCAGTGTAGATGGGCCCACTGACGGTGGATTTGTCCTCATATTCGATCGTGAAAGTACCAGATTTTTTGACGGCAGTGGAGGACGATGCGACCTTGAATTTCGACTTGGAGGAGCAGGTGGAGCTGGTGCATGACGAGGAAGGAAGCCAAAGGTCAGCGGAGCCGGCTATGAAATGTAAAATTAGAAGCTGGGGAACGTGTGGGATATTAGAAGAGACGTACTGTCAAAGTCGATCAAGAACGACTGTGCGGGGGTGCCGACGGAGATCTTGCCGGCCCACTCGGTATCATCCTCCTCGTCAGTGAGCGACTCGGACTGACGCTTCTCTGCGCGGCGCAGCATGCTCGCCTCGACGTCCGCAGGCAGAGTGGCGAGCGGCTTGATCTCAGCGCCCTATTTACACGGTCAGTAAATCGACAGCGCCAACGCCGAAAGAATAAAGCGCATACCGGGCGGAGGGCCTCGAAGCCCTTGTTGTTCTTGAGGTTAATCAGGTTCTGACGGTGCTTGTTGAGGGTGCGGACGTTCTCGGCGATGACCTTGTCCCGGTCGAAGACGCCGTCAGCGCGGGTGAGCGGGGACCGTCTGCGCAGAGGGATGGAGGTGCCGCGCGCGGCCACAGCCTCAGCCTCTGCGGGAGCACCAGGCGTCGCGGCCACGGAGAGCGCGAGCGTAACAGCGAGGAGAAGGGCACTCTTGTTGAACATGATGAATGCAAAGGGTGGGCGAATGTGAATGGGGGTGGCGAATGAGATCCAACTGAAGAACATGAATCGGAAGTGCACTTATATACATAGGTGCTATTCTCCTTCTGGCCTGCGGGGAGATTTCCCCGAGCAGGAAGCATGGCGATAGCGACGTCGTCCAGCGGGCATGATGGAGGAGGACGAATGAAGCATGCTTGTGGTGATGACGGAGTCAGGCGGAACAAGCATACGTTTTATTTTTAGGACGCGCAAAGAGACAATCCGGCGGGACCTCAGACGAGCGATGTATCGCCTGTCTCGGCTCTGGTGAGCGCTGTTGGACCCAAGTTACAGGCGAACGTATGATTTTCCGAGTAGCCTGGTGAGGTTTCGCCGGGACAGTCACGAATAGCGGATAAGGCGGAAGTGTGCCTTCAGACTGAGCAGCGAATCATTCCGAGAGGGGTTGGCAAAACAGGCACGATATTCCAGCACAAGTGTGCGATGATGGCGCAATTTGGAGCGAGCCCCACGCCGGAGTTTGAACTTGGAGCGATTGGCTTGAACGGTAGACCGAGATTGGCTATCAGCGCGAATAGGAGGCCAGTATACCAGTACGTGCAATTCATCAGTGTTGCCGCTTACCCGTTTACCCGGCTTGCGCCTCGTCTTGTCCCAAACACGAAACCTGCCCCTTTTCAGCGACGGCGCTGTCGCGACCGAATCCATGTGTAACAAATGCCCACCTCATGATGATTGAAGGGAAACACAAGGAATGCGAATGATGGGATCAATTTGGGATCAGTAAATGCCGATGGTCTGATGAATATTCCCGATAGGCCGATGGGCCCGATATCCCGTTCGGCCGATGCAATTCACGTTCGAAGCAACCCAGGGTTTTCCACGGGGGCATTTGGGAAATGTTTAGCTTGTGTCTCCCATCAGAGAGATAGTGAAGGTATATAGTAGCAGACCCCTTCTACGCGGGCAATTTGATGGACCTCGAGTCAATCCAATCGGACCTCATAAAATATTCCAGATTGTACACGCAAATCTACAGATGATCTTTCCTCTCTTGATCGCTAGCTAAGGTCCATCATGAATTATTATCGGTTCAAATCTTAATCCCATAAACCTCTATTTTCGCGTCCTTTGGATCGCGATCACGATATTGGGCACGTTCACGCCGTGGCTTGAGACGGGACGTATACGACTCGCGACAGCGACTGGAATGTATACTTGACAACTTCGAGAGTCTACTTCGCGTGTCGGAGGAGGCAGAAAATAAACTCAAATATTTCCTCAAGTCCGAACCAACAGCATCCACCCCTGCGAGAAATCTCCAGTCGAAACATTCAACGTTTAGTCACATTCCCTCGTTCAGTAATACAGATCTCGTTCCACAATAACGCCCCCGCTTGCCGCTGCATGGAAGCTGAGCCCGGCGTGATTCATCGTATTGACGAGCATGTTGTTCGCTTGCAATTGCCCGTTCTGCACACAAATAAACATACATCAACCAAATCACCCATAATTGAAAAAAAAAAAACGCACCATCCTACGTTGCGCAACAGCGAGCCATGCCTCATCCTCCTGCACCTGCGCTGCATCTCCCATTAGCGTCATGCGCAGAAAAATATAGAAGAATAAATCTCTGCATAT
Organism: Mycena capillaripes; assembly: GCA_029204075.1. Taxonomy (NCBI): domain Eukaryota; kingdom Fungi; phylum Basidiomycota; class Agaricomycetes; order Agaricales; family Mycenaceae; genus Mycena; species Mycena capillaripes. The sequence continues at coordinate 1,257,609 of JARHKZ010000029.1, read as the reverse complement.
AGATCACTCACCAGCACGCTCCTCCGGATCCTGCGCTATTACCTTGAGCTCTTCGAGTCGCTCCGTCATTGTCCTAGGCAGATTCCACCGCATCTTAATCCCACCATCCCCGTCAGGCTTGGTGAACTTCAGAAAATAAAACCGACTGTCGTAGAAGCACAGCGTCGACCCACTGTCGATGCACCAGCCGTCGCTGAACTCTGCGAGTATCTGCGCTCACCACCCACAATCAATTCAAAGTCTGCGCATTTATCGTGAGTGTCTATGGGCACCTTATAGAGTGGATGCTCCGTCGACGAGATCTCATCATCAAAGTCCGTCATGAAACCTCCGCGGAACAATATAATGCTCGTCCTCCCCTTCCCGAACAGCACGCCCGTAATCGCCGCGTCGAACCCAGGCACCTCGCGCTGCAGCCCCACGAGCGTCTGGATGAAGTGGTCTGGGAGCACGCAGTTCCACGCGCCCTGCGCCTTGCCGTTGACGAAGAACTGGGCCGGCTCCGCACTGTCTGGGAAGGATATAAATTCGGCGGTGGCCTTTCCGTTCGTGCCTGAGAGGTGGTCCCGAATGGCGGGGGAGATATTTGCGTTGAAGTGGACTGCGCGCCGATGAATATGGGTGCGAGCACGGGAAAGGAAGAGAAACGCACATTGATCGCTGGCGACGTTGTAATCGACCCATGTATCCAGCAAGCTGCTCATACTACGGACATTGAGTTTTTGCTCGGAGGTGGAATACCCTCGTATTACCTGATCCAGCGCGTCATGGTGATATTCAGCGCCGTGCGCGCATGCTCCGTGAACGAAGGAGACATCCCCTGCATGAAGTGTCGGCGCCCGTATCCGACGTAGTACGAGTCTGGAGAGTTTCCGAGAACGATTAGAGTGTTGGGATTGCCCGCAGCCATGGGTGGTGTGCAGTTTGCGGTGTGTGGTGAGGATGCCCCGAGGTCCGGTATAAATTAGTGGATGGCAAGGCGGTGCAGAATACAAATCAATTAATTGCCCTGCCCTGAGAATTGACAGAGCACTGGACAGGCCAAGTGGCCTTGGCGGAGTGCTGCTTCCGCCCAGCTTTCCAGAGAAGGCACGAAGATGGTTATCATCGGGAGATCTCTGTTGAGTTCAGTGGACGTGAGCCTCATGGTTCTCGATAGACCGTGCGGCCGAAGCACAAGAACGAAGAGCAAATGCCGCAGCAACAAGGTTGCAACAGGTTGCAACTTCAAAGAGAACTTCTCGAATGGGGACTCTGGCAAGACGGGATGGGACTTGAAGTTGACACAGAACGTTTGAATATGTTCAATGCAGAAGCAGTCACGGCAGGACGAAGACTGAAGCAGACAGCTGGTGGCGAGAAGGAACTTGGCAAGCGCCCAAAGAGGCGCCCACATAGGTGGTAGCTCTGATCCGAAGGATCATTTAGAATTCGACGCCCGCGTACGTTAGGCGCCCTTGCTGAGTCTAAAGTCCATTATTATACTGGAGTATTACTTGTGAAATACATTGATAGCACAAGTACTTTTTTTTTTACCAATGCAGAGTTTGTGTTTTAATGCCTATTCCAGGCTGCTCTCTTCTCTTCCATTTTGACAGCTTTCATCATCAAGAGCTATCGGTCGCTCAATCCCGAAGTATCTTACGGTTCACTTGCTTGCACAGATATCACAGCAGCTCGCAGAATCAGCCAACGGGAGTACATTCCATCTCCCATCCCCTACATCATTCTCTCCGACCGCGCCATCCGTCATATGCAATGCGTTGTGGTTCATCAGTCTAGGCTTGAGTCTTGCATGTGCACTCATTGCCACTTTTGTTCAGCAACGGGCTCGGGGCTTTCTTCACAAGGCCGATATGCGCTCCGCCCCGATCATTCAGGCACGCATATATTCATATTTATACTAAGGCCTCAAACGATTCCAGATACACATGACCATTGAGATCATTCTTCTGCTACTGCATGGCTCTCTGCTCCTCTTCTTCTGTGGCCTCGTTGCGTTTCTCATCCCCGTGAATCATACTTTGACAGTCATTCCCGGCATGGTTATATTCCTAGCCATCGTTATCACGGTGTATTCTACAGTGACTCCCCCCCCCCGCGTGCGATATCTAGACCGTCCATACCGTATTCCACTTTCCGGGGCTTTTTGGCCAGTCTTGCAGCTCTTTCGGCGCCTGGTCCAGGAAATAATGATACGTCGCCCTATCTGGCACTGCACGGCTTCCCCATGTAACGCCCATCCCAATCCAATCATGCGAGCTCCGCAAACACCAGTGTTGAGTAGATGAGTAGAAAGTCGACTTCTCAAGTCGCGACTCAACTTCTGGAGTTTTGACAACATTAATTCTATCAGTAAAATCGGCTGATTATCAGAAAGGAATTCAAAACGACATTCATATTTATAAAGAGCGAGACGGTTGATGAGCAGAAATTCTCCCAGAAATTCAACCGGTGGGAAACTCATCTCATTAAAAATCACCTGAATATTTCAGTCAATCCCGGAACTACTTAGTTAGACCTACGTAGAACGTCACTCATGTTTTGAAGGGCTTGATATTTCGGCGGGACACGGTATGTAAAATGGCAAAGTTTGCGTACAAGATTTTCCGGATCTTCGAGGAAGAACCTATGGTATGGCCGAATGGAGCCTAGGTGAATTTATAGGCTGTTACTTATGCACCCGAGATCTACAGCCTCTAAAGGGGGTCAGCTCGTCGAGGGTGTCTGGGTAATGGTGTAGCACAGTATATTACAGAGGCCGGTGTACTGTATGCTACAACTTCGCATGTTCCGAAATGGGACCGCGCCAAGATAATTTATTATCCTGAGTCTTGTCCTGGAGTCTCTACTTCGACATATTTTCAGTTTCCGCTTGTTTGTGGTGGACTCGAGATATCAACGCCACCTGTCGATCAAAATTTCCGAAATGATCGCAGCTCTACCTACTCCGCAAAAACCCAACCGGTTTGATTGGAGGTCATAGTACAGGAAGAAATGATTAAATCCAAATGGGGAAAGAACATGTCGAGTCTATCGCCGCATCGCAAGCGGTCGAGTCGTTGACGTGGCTTCGTTCCCAATGGCCACAACAACCGAGGTCGCTGGTATCGTCGATGAAGATGAGTTTGAACTGGAATCCGATGCGGCCGATCTGCAGGTAACCTTCTATCCGCCGCTCTTTCTGCAAAGGTAGCCTCGTGAAACAATGGGATATACTCCTCTTGACATATACCCAAAGACGTATCTGGGTCCTGGACATTTTGCGCCGCGCAAGGATTGTCGATGTGCGTTACCTCCCTCCGCGGAAGCATTTCACTTGAACGATTTCGCGTCTAATCAGGTTCTCGACATTGGCTGTGGCGAAGGCGATTTGCTCAGTGTTCTCGCCCAACCTGCGCTATGGCTTGCACCTCCTCCAGCATCCGTCTTCCCCGATGGTCGAGCTAACAACGTGGAATACAAATCCGAACGGCTGATCTTCCACCCGCGTAACGTTGCCGGGCTCGATATTTCTACTCACGACCTGGCGTTCGCTATACAAGGAACCGCGCCGCTGAACGAGGAGTATATGCTAGGCGTGCGCGCCACACGCTGGGAGGACCTTACCGCCAATTTATGGAAAGGTGGGCTCCAAGTCATTAATGAGGAATTCGTGCGCGTTGAATGCATCGTTTGCACCGAAGTGTAGGTTTCCGCCAAAGTCAGCTGATACATAACACTGAGACAGACGCAGGATCCAGCACCTCCCGCCGGACATCCTCCCCGCGCTCGCAGCGACACTGCTTGGGATTTACCACCCGGAACGCCTGCTACTCTCAACGCCGTCGTACACGTTCAACGAACGCTTCTCTCGTCCGGGGGTGCCACGCTCCGTGCGCTTGCGCCAGGGCTACCATGACCCCACGGAAAGGACCGACCGTGTGTTTCGCCACGACGACCACAAATTCGAGTGGACGGTCGAGGAATTCGAGGCGTGGTGCCGCGCTCTGGCGGAAGAATGGGGGTACGAGATCGAGGAATTGGGTGGCGTCGGCCGTGCTCTGGAGGACGATCCGTGGGGAAGGGACGATGCGCTTGGATATGCCTCACTCGTAGTTGCGTTCCGCCGTAAGGATGATGGCAAATATCCTGAGCGCGCAGAAAGGGGGCGCGCCGTACTGACTGCACTGGGTTTGGACGGGGAGCCCCACGAGTTGCTTGCGGAGCATGTACACAAAGTACACGAGATGGCGGGCCAGCGACCGACACAGCAGTCTGTCGAGGTGATTGGAGACGTGGTCAAAGAAAAGATGAAAAACTACGGAGAGGGGTTCATCTCCCTTGAGCAGATCTGGTTCGAGCCGGATATGTCGACACTCTGTGGGGGCTGGATCGAAGTACTTATCTGGGCGATGGAAGAGTGCGAGGGGTTGACACTCCTGAAAGGTGTCGATCACTCCCATGAGTGGTCTATCACGCTGGGGGACGGAGTCAATGAGCAGCTATAGGCAAGCACCCCTAATTCGATTCTTACCAGGCATATCTCTTGATTGAACCAATCCCAGTTCTCATGGAGGGATAAATATAATGAGCAATATACCGTCTCTATACCTATGGACCAATGTCGGACATGGCAGGTAAGAGTACGACCACTTGATGCTCCTGTGATTGTGACCATTAAACAGAATTTCTGCGACCGACTCATGACCCGCTGGCAGACAATACCCGCTCTTCAATACAACAAAGAAATACAGTTTATGGTTCGCGTCGAAAAGCAGCTTTTATCTGGCTCAAAATGGCACGATCTTATCTTATGCTTCATTGTGCATCGGGAGACTTGTTGTGCGAACCCAGATGAGAATGAGCACGGGTTTTGGTGAGTGAATTTGATGCGTGATGATGTCAGAAATTGAAGCACTGATCATCTGCTTTGAGCAGTGATAATTGTAAAGTGCAATTCCTGGACGAGCCATTCGATCAACGACAACCCGAAGAACCTAGTCTCTCACCCAGAGCGGGAAGGCCACTGATGGCAAAGTCATTGCCAGCAGAGTCGTTGACATCGGCTGAGGGACTGCTGCTGAAAAAAGAGAACGAATCTGATCTTGACATCTCATTGAATGCATCACAACCGCACACGTTCTTCCTCCCTTCAGATCAAAATTCCGTCCTACGTCGTCGTATGCCTACGAAAGACCCCTCATCGTCTCGACAGCCGGGGTTTCGAACAGGGTCAAAAAAAAATGACGACCGTAACGACGAGGACGACCGCCACACAAAGATGACATCGCCCACGACTCACCAACAGACTTTTCGTGTGGGAGCGTCGCAGTTTGGAAAACGTGCAATCTTCGAATACCTGACTCTTGCATACATCTTTATGATTGCACCGCCCTTCATTTACGACCAAACAGTCATTTGGGACGTGGGACAACTGCACAACCGGCTGAATGCGTTACAAGGTTGGGTGTGGGGTGCTAATGCTGCTCTTTCTACCTACGTCAACTCGTTATTGCTTCGGCGAGAAACTAAGTTAAAAACAGCGCAGCCGCGGCCCTCCTTGCTCTGACGAGTGTTTCAGGCAGTCCGTTCCACAAAGCCTCCTGATTCTAAGCGGCATATTTTCCTTATTTGGCTTCATCTATGCAAATTTCCTGGCATTCCATGTCGGAGATCGCAAGAAACAGCTCTTAACGTGGTTTGCCGTGAGTTGTCGTGGATTGAATCATATTTATTGGCATATATATTTCACCAGGATCCCTCAAACACGGACAAACAGCGTCCGTTTTGGAATCCATCCATCATGATATCGCTTCCGCTCACATGGATGAGCTGGTGAAGACTATGATCAAGTCTCATTGTGCAAGACTTATGGTGTTGTATTCAGGTCAGTTGTCAGTTTCGTGTGCTTCTTGGGTGCTGTGGGGGTTCAGATCTTCATATTTGACCTTCAACACATGAGCAACGAGCAGCGAATCACCGGAAACTATACTCTCAATGAGGTCGACACCCCTGCTTCGAGTATTGCCTCCCCCAAACCCATTGCAATCACCCTCAGTATTTTCCAATTGGCTATGTTTACCCTCGCAATCGGGTGGAGCTCGGCTTATGTTGTCCTGATTTATACTGAAATTCATCAGTGTATGGTAAGCCTCAAATCGCGCCGATCCCCAGTCCATGTTGAAGAGGGTGGTTTATTGCATGACGCAGAAATGTGATTAGTACTTGCATGACAAAGAGGTCTCATGGGTACTAACTAGCCCATACAGTACTGTAAATGCGGGAACGCAAGCCACCCAATCCCAATGAATTAATATGGAATCGGATTCTTGTTCGCGATTCGTGTAAGCAGACGATAAAGTCCGTATGCAATTTAGATAAGGATCCTGAACAGTACCTGTCGTATGAAACTCTGGTTGTCTAGAAACGAGACGAAATTTCAGCTCGAGGGAGGGGTGAAAAAAAGTCCTCAAACAGGACAATCCCAGGGTGGATTAGACCCACCGCTTCTTCCAGACACCACCAGACCGACGGGCACGCGTGTTTGAAAAGAAAAGAAAACTCAATGGGATGGATGTTGAACCACTGGGTGTCTAGGAAAACGGTGAAGAACGCGGCAAAGCCCACGTCTTGACGAAAATCGTGAGGTTCAACTTACCCGTGCGCGATTAATTGCTGTTCAAGGACTCAAGTGCCAATAGGATTGTAATGGCAAGATGGACGGCTAGATGGGCGTCAATTATCTATATAAGACGGGCGTCCTTTCATCATTTCAGAAAGATTTGCTCACAGAACAAGCATGCCCCCAGGTTTCGAACCACCGATCGTTCATTTGCAACAGGACTTGGAACGTCAACGCAAAGCTACCAATGCGATGTATTGAACGAGACTCAAACCTCATGCACTACCGGAGCATCAGAGGCTTTGATTGTTGTCGTGGCAGAATATTTGGAGCATTGCGCCTCCGATTCCTTGCCCTACGAGGTCGTCAAAACCTTGGACAAGATCGGCGCCAGAATCTACGGTCTCAATGCCGCCATTCACCCTGCCCATCAGATCCGGCTAGCTAACAGCATGCACACCATGTTCTCTAGGAGGCATTGCACGGAGCTCTTGGACGTACTCATAGGCTGCCAGCTCTGGCAGCTCTACGCAGAATACACAAAAACTAAAGAGCAGTTAAACAAGAGCTTCAACTCGCCTACCAACGATCATCAATGGCCCTGCCTGGACCATCCAGAAGCTCGACTGAAAGTCAAATCGGCCTTTGTACAACACTTTTAATTAAGACAAGTTATAGCACTATAGAAAAGCAAAAATAAAAAAGCATAATTATGATTAAACGTTAATATAAGAATAGAATAATAAATGAAAGCATCCGCTAACCGCTCGGGATGTCCTCCCTCGCCTGCATAGAATCCTCACGGATTCGATTGCTGGCACCCCGAGCCCGATATCATGAGCCCGGGGCCAAGCGCAGTTGCCGGCGCGGAGGGCGAATAATCGCCATTGGAGAAGGATGAGGCAGAGCACACATGAACCAGAGATGACTTTGAATAACACAAGTGTTGGTCAGCCAGCTTCGCGGCCCCCCATCCTGTTGACCTCTGTAGATTCACCTTGGAATACTCGTCGTGAACTGTTGATGTGAAAGGGCGTCTGGCCTATGACCGAAGTTCATTTGAAAGAGAAGGTGATGATTAGCGCTCGTTGTGAGAACATCCACAGTTTCGGGGAGCAAAGCCATAAATAGAGCCTAAAAGGCTTCAGACAGACACCCGTTATTTTATGAAGAAAGTAGTATATCCTCGTTCCATGTGATCTTGCACAGTACTCAATTTTTCTTCTTGAAGTCCTCGTTTGAACGCGAGGATAACTGAAGTCCGTGGAAACTCGTATTTTGTTTACTGCCATGCAAGCTCGATGAAAAGAATGTCAATTGATGGGTTTGCGAGATACAGAAAGACTGCCTCAGACATGGTACATCGAATAAGAGGAGAAATAAGCATACAACGACAACCCAGTAAGGGTTACAATGCATGCGAACTGCACATACATTGCGATACTCCAACTGCGGAACGGCTCGAACATTTCCGTTCTGCCAAAATTGTGACACTGGCAGACAGTCCGGACTACAACTATTTTCAGAGATATAGGAAGATCCACAGCAATCTATATACACGCACTATTAACTTCATGTGGTTGAACATCTCCAACACCCATATCTGCACCTCAGGTGAGCCTCAAAATTTTAATGTAATCCAGACGCACCATAGTTCTCGTCCGCAGAGTGAGAAGAATTCCCTTTGGGGGATACTCCGTCAGAATTGGAGTCACGATCGTTTGTGTCACTCCCATGAACTGGTAAGCTGTCAGATAAATCAAGGAATACGCACTGCATGCTTACCATCCGCAAGTAAAGCATCTGACGGGAACGATACACGAAAAAGGGGATAACCTGCAATCTCCCCCCAATCAAAACGTTTATCTTCATGGAATCGGCGAATTCCGGCGTAGACGCCACTGTCCCAGGAGCTTCCCCAAGCCCGCACGCGCAGTAGAATATCCGGAAAGCCCAGAGTCTTTGCTTCCGCCGCGGTCAGGCGTTCCACGCCCAACGAGTCGAGCGACCAATATGCCATCCACTCAAATTTTCGAAAACATGCCGGGAGCGGGGTTTCGAGCTCCGTCAAGGGACATAGAAACAGATAGCCGGGCGGCAAATTATCCTTGGGGCCAAAGAGGTATATCGAATACCAGATCTCGTCCACACAGACTATGGAAATGATCATCTAAATCGCGAAGTTTGGGAAGTTAAAACCTCACCATAATCGTCAAAGTTGGATCTTATATCAAGAGTGTTAAAAATTTGATTGGCTTGCGCAAGCCAAGCTAATCGGCAAACATCATTGGAGTATATGCGACGCATATATTCATCCACGATGTTGGCAGAATTCACACTGTATCATCAAAAGACTGAAACGAGCAAGAGGACAATGCGCACCGAATCCAACCATCCGCCATAATCGAGGTACCTTCGTCGTTAGCATTTATCCTGGGATGTCTGGTGAGAGGGTGTAAGTAAAATGGGAGGATTTGACGTACAGATTCCAGTAATCCGCCATAATAGCGTCTCTTGTCGACCAACCCTCATCATCAACCTCACAATTGGGGAGAAATGCAATTTCGAACGAGTTTTCGCATTCCTCGCCAGCTAAATGCCGGATAGACCCCAGTGTAATTGGCATGTTCGGGGAAATCGGGAAGCGGCGGAACCGGGACAAATACCAGTAGCAAATGCCGTGATAATCTTGGAGTGAAATCGCGGTAATTATTTCAGAGTCCCCAGGCGGATGGACAAGGGAGCTGCCATATGATCGAAAACCACCTTCGAGAGGGAAGCCGGCAGGCTGAGAGGGAGATGGGGTGAGGTCGACGCACAGATGGCCCGTTGAAGTTCGGATCCACACTGTGTACATCCACCAAAACTAAACCTGGTGAGATACAGAGAGTCCTGTGATGCGATCAACTTACCAGGCGTCTTCTGGAGAAGGAGGACAAATATTCCTGCACATCCTGGAAAGACTGGGCTAGGAACTATGTCGGCGTGAATGTGCTTACCCTGAATTCGTGGGTCTGTTATGCGCTTGATTCAGTTGTCGTGGTCAGAAGGGGCAATGTCAGATGTACCATGCATGCCCAGAGGAACACCGTCGAAAAATGGCTGGTCCGGTACTTCTTCAACACATCTGTGTGCGGGATCAAATCTGACCATGCATCGCTCCCATTACATCCTCAGCGTTGGATAACTTAGGAATGAATGCCAACCATCGTGGAAAACTACAGCATATAGACCTCTCGTTCTTGCTATGCCGTAGAGTTGCAACAGATTTGGATGTCTGCAGGATGGTTCATCAAATTCAGTAGCACGAGCACCGTAATTGCTCTCACCGAATCCCCAAATATTGGGAAATCTCATTTCGCCATTGCTGCAGTGGGAAAAACGCAGAATTTATGTAAAGTGCAGCGTAGAAACGCCTGAGACATACTTCTTCAGCGCCATCTCCCTGATACAAGGCCGCAGTCATGCTGGAGTGCAAGCCAGAAATCCGGACACCATACATTCTCCTCACGGTAGCCCGTCCTTGTCGGCGACGCACTACACCAGATCCACCAGCAGGTTCTATCTTATGGATTAAATTTAAGTCTCCGAGAGCGATCATCCGAAAATCTATCCATTCCAGGTGAGTTCCGCTGCGGAGGGAATATATTCTGGGCTTACCAGGAGGATCACTGGGAGCGAACTGATTGATATTCGTAAAGTTCCCGCCGGCGATGACAAAATGCTTCGACTTCGAGAAGAAAGCGTTCGTATATCTAGACGTGTGCAGTGAGGTACCGCCCGTTAGAGATGCTCAGAGGACGCACTGCTCTGTGGATGAGCCGTGCTCGTCAAGATTTGTCTCCCTCGTGGATGCTGGCTCAAAGTGCAGTTCATCGTCCATGAATGGCTGAGGACAGTGGTGGAAGTGAGAAGGACAGATGCTAATCACTCAAAGAGACACCCATGACATCCCGAGTGCTGTGTTCTAAAATTGAATGCTGTAATAAGGCTGTTCAAACCACAGCCTGCCAGCTGCACTTGCAATATATAGACATAAAGTTATCCGGACAATCTGTCTGCTGGCGCATGCAACTCACCCAATGAGTAGTTTGAGTCTAAAGGAAGAATCTATAAATTCATGAACATTGGCCCCCCGATTCAACCGCTAAATTCAATTTTTCGACTACACCGAGAAATACCCGACTTTTAGAGTGCTGTAATAAACCCTTGAAACCTATCTATCATCTTCAGCTAGCCTGTAAAACCTCACATCTGTAGACGGCAAGTCCTCGTGGAGTAAGGTAGCCTACTCCTGACCTTTACGAGTGTCATACTGCACACCGTACTGTACTATTTCGACCGTTTATTCACGTGACGGGTGACGGAGGCTTGTGAAATGAATGAATTTGACCCCAGTGACGGTGACATTTCGGTCTGAAGACCTTATTTTTCAAGGTAGGAAAACAAATTTCTCTCAACGTACTGATATAAAATATCCCAACGAATATGCTCGGCGTCGCCCGGTTTCAGAGCTGTTCAGTCCCTCTTCGCATATGGCATGAAGTGGAAAATGTGAAAGGGAAGCGAAGGCCAAGTGCCCCAAAGTCCCAAAGATATTAGAACCAACCGAAAGTGGATGCTCCCCGACCCTGATCAGCATTACAATTTTGAATATTGGTTACAGGCTTCTGCGGATCAATTGGGCCTGGTATTGTCGTCGGGAATGCGTAGCGGATCGGTGGGATGATTAGCGCGAATGAACTGTTGCCGGTCGGTGACATGGTCCGTCGGATTTTGAAAACCGAACCTAGTGAGCTTTTGCTGTGACGCGTGACATGGTGTGAATAAATGGTTGAAATAGTACAGTATCTGAGATAAACGGTGGTTCGAATCTACCCGAGGGCATACACCAGGCATTTTTTTTTTTTTTGCTTGCATTTTTTTGTTTTTCTTTCTGTGAGAAGCCGATTTTTCTTCCCATTTTCCCGGAGACCCCAAGGCAACAAGACAAAATCTGTTGTGACGCAAGACTCTCAATTCAATGCATGGATGAAAACTCTGTGACGAACTTGAAACCAGATTGCATGACAAGACAATCCGGAGCCGGCACGCTTCTATTTTCCTCGTGTAGAGTTTAACAGCTGATTTTCCTTCTTATTTTTCCATGTAACCTGAGTTTTCATACCAACTGTGCCGCAAGGCTCTCGATCCATACCATTCAACAGGACTCTTGTTTGAGTTTGCAAGCTCAGCGCACAAGTCTCGTGGAGCAAAGAAGCTCACTCTCAGCTCGTCAGCATAAATCATTGGCACCTGAGAAAAGCGGTGGTTCGAACCCACTCGAAGGCATGCTCGGGAAATGGAAGCATCTTTTTCTTCTGTGTTCTGCACCAAGAACTGAGTTTCGTCCCCATTTTTTTGGCGATCCGCAGTTTCTGAGGAGAGGGCTTGAAATCGGAACCCTGGGCAAGCCTACCATCCAATCCATCAAACAGGTCTAATCTCGTTTCGAATTTGTGGACGTAGTTGTCGATCCCCAACATTGCAAACACGCAAACCCTCGTGGAGCAAAGAAACTCACTCGCAGCGCTTCTGATAGTGGTACCGAAGATTGCATCTGGGAGAAGCGGTGGTTCGAATCCACCCGAGGGCATGAGTTGTATGGGAATTTGTTTTTTCTCCATTTCCTGTCGTGCGACAACTTGCAAAGCTAATTATTGTTGCTTACTTTCCCGACAACCATCAATGGTGATTCAGATGGGGCTTCATATTCCAGGTCCGACCTGCCCTGGAGCCGTAACGCAAAGCGACATGGAGATGGGGTGAACCCTACAATCGTAAACACGAAAGTCCTCGTGGAGCAATGAAGCTCGCTCCCCGCCCTTCCGACGTACGTATCTGGAGAGAACGGTGGTTCGGATCCACCGAAGGCCAACTCGGAAATCGGAGCATCTTTTTGTACCTTTTGCCTATACTCTTCCACGAACTTCCTCCAGGCATCTAGAGGGAAAGCGGACGACTATCCTCTGTACACCACATACATATGTTAGCCAAACGACGAATCGGTCAGTAGAAATACACTCGATGCAAATGCACCGCTACAACAACAGATACAACGAATCTGGGTTCGATCCGATTTTCGCGAATTTTCAGAATCAAAACCGATGCGGCGCCACCAATAGCGGAACCAACGGCAGCAGCATCCCAATCGCGGTGAGCCACCACGCGCGCGTGAGCACGCCCCAACCTTCCTCTGCAACGACCTTGCGCGCGCAGTCCAGCAGGGAGGTGTATGGTGCCTCGCCTGGGCTGCGGAATTGCATCACCGGTTCGAAGTCGTTGTATGTCTGAGGCACAGCGACATCAGGTGCGTCTGTATCTGTCGTCAGATGGGGGGCGGGGGATAAAGAGGACGCGGGCATCTGAGACTCGAGCTCGCGACGCTGCAGGGTGAGACGCGCAGCGAGCACCTGCAGTGGGGTCATAAACGCGATGAGGAGCAGCGTCGTCGGAATGAAGGAGCCGATCACGATCCCAGGGGCGGACCGGGCCGTGAGGTCGGAGACGAGGAGGAACGCGGGGATGGCGAGGGCGCTGAGGGCGGCTGCGAGGGCGACGCCGGGCGCGAGATAGAGGCGCAGGGGCTGCGCGCGCTCGGCAGGTGAGAGGGGAATGCGCAGGGCGGTGCGGGGGGAGAAGGCGGGAAGTTTGTAGGACGTGGTTATTGTGCTGCGATAATATGAAAAGTGGGAGGGAAAGGGGTATGATACAGTAAGGAGACGCACCGATTGACAATTATTTGCATGGGGACGAGGACAACGGCTGGTAACGTCAAGAGGACAATGCCAACTGCTGTCGCAAGGGTTAGCTATCTTTCCGCGAGAACGATACAGAGTGGGTACTCCATCGTATAACTTCGCTTGCGATCTGTCCGAGTGCTTGGGGAGGGTACAAGCCCCGGACGAGACTTATTGGGACATGCACCACAAGGGCGATGAGACCCGTGATTATGGACGGTACTGAGAAAGACGTCAACACTGATTAAAGTAGGCGCAATAAATACGCGCTGAGCCCCTTGTACAAGCCAGCCCATCCCTCGATGCGGTAGACACGCTTCATCATGCCGAAATATGACAGAGACGCCTCGGAGTCGGAGGGGGGAGTATCGCCGGCTTCGTCTTCCGAACTCAGGCGAACTGTTCCTCCCTTTGGCATGTAATTGGCACGGTAACGGACGAGGACGCCAACAAACGGGGATGTGATGATACACAAGAGACCGAGCGAGCTATGTCGAGTGAGAGACGCAAAGGCGACCTTTAACTCGCTCACGAGATAAGACGCAGGGTGTCGAAAGCGACGATAACGAGGAATGTGAGGATGTCCATGGTGGGTAGAGGAAACAACGTAGCGATTCGCGACTTCACAGCCTTCAACTGATCCCGGCTGCGCGGCATGTCGGCAATCGACGGGCGCTTGCTGGGCGCTTATTGGTGCCTCCCCTCGCGGTTAAATGTCTCCTCTGAATATGATTCATCTTGCGCTGCAAACATACAATGAAGTCCGCGGGGAGGGTGGTGGCGAGTGGACCAGGCTACGAACCGCGCGCAAGGCTATCAATCCACTCTTGCTTCAAATTTGCACACTTACCTATCGATCCCTTCAATTATAAGCACAGAAGTCTCGTGAAGTACAGAAGCTCACTCCCAGCCATTGCAACCTCACCAATAGAAGTTGGACAAGCAAGCGGTGGCTCGAATCCACCGGAGGGCATGGCAAGCTGCTATAACCAACTGTTTTGAGTCCCTGTCTGAAGGGAAATTACTTAAACTCTATGAAGACCGGCCTATGTGGCAGGATACGGGCCGGCGCGATCGGGACGAGTCTCTGCACACCAAATACATATAACGGCCAAATGGCGACAGTATAAATACAACAATCTGTGCAACTGCACCATGACAATACAAATACATACTTTGCACCTTTCAGCCTTGTCACAAACCTCAGCTTCATCGAGACATCACTAAAACCAAAACCGACGCGGCGTCAAATAAAACATAATGTCAAAACCGGCGCGGCGCCGTCAACACCGGAGCCAATGGCAGCAGCATCCCAATCGCGGTGAGCCACCACGCGCGCGCGAGCACGCCCCAGCCTTCCTCTGCGATGACCTTGCGTGCGCAGTCGAGGAGGGAGGTGTATGGCGACTCATCTGTGGGGCGGAAGTGCATTACCGGTTCGGCGCTGTATGTGTGTGGCACAGTGGCGGCGGGGTCGGCGTCTGCGGGGAGGGTGTCGGAAGAGGGAGGGGAGATGGTGGAAACGGGGAGGGGCGTTTCGGGCCCGCGACGCTGGAGGGTGAGACGAGCAGTGAGCACCTGCAGCGGGGTCATGAAAGCGATGAGGAGCAGCGTCGTCGGAATCGTGGCGCCGAGCACAGGGCCGCGGGGGGCCGAATACACAGCGATGTCGCGGAGGATGAGGAGCGCAGGGTTAACGAGGGCGCTGAGGGCGGCGGCGAGGGCGACGCCCGGGGTTAGGTAGAGGCGCAGGGGCTCTGCGCACTCGGCGGGGGAGAGGAGGATGCGTAGCGCGGGGAGGGTGGAGAAGGCAGGGAGTTTGTAAGGGGTGGTTATTGCGCTATGATAGTATGGAGAGTGAGGGAAGGGAAAGGTACGGAATAGAGTGCGGACGCACCGATTGGTAATTATTTGCATGGGGACGAGGACCACGGCTGCTAGCGCGGCGAGGGCAAAGCCAACTGCTATAGCAAGATTAAACCATCGTTCCGAGAAAACAAGAGAGAGTGGGTACTCCATCGTATAACGACAGTTGCGATCAGACCAAATTGCCGGGGAGGGTAAAAGCTCAAGACGACACTTATTGGGACGTCCACCACAAGGGCAATAAGACCCGTAAGTATGGACGGCACTGAAAAGACGTCAACGCCGATAAAAGTAAAAGTAATAAATACGTACTGAGCCCCTTGTACAAGCCAGCCCATCCTTCGATGCGGTAGACGCGCCTCATCATGCCGAAATATGACAGAGACTTCTTCGAATCGGAGGGGGAAGCATCACCGGCTTCGTCTTCCAAACTCAGACGAACTGCTCCTTGCTTTGGAGTGTAGTTGGCGCGATAGCGGACCAGGACGCCCACAAACGGCATAGTGATGATACACACGAGACCGAGCGAGCTATGCCAAGTTAGAGACGCAAAGGCAACTTTCAATTCGCGCACGAGATCAGACGCAGGGCTCCGACGGCCACGATAACGAAAACTGCGAGGATGTCCATGCTGGGCAGAGGAAACGAGTCGCGACGATAGTGATTTGCATCCGACAGCTTTCACCTGATCCCGGCTGGGCGGAATGTGTGTCAGCAATCTATGGGCGCTTGTAGCTAGAATTGTGATGGAAAGCAGGGGCACACTTATGCGCTGTCAGTTTTCGGGATCTACCGTTGAGGTTTGAGTACTCGCAAAATTGAAGGAAGTCTAGTCGAGTCTTCTCCGCAGTAGATCCCAGAGTACTTTATGGCGCAAAGCTCAGCTCCTAAATGCCAATTCAACTTCGTGGTCAAATTGAAGTTTCAAGCTTTCTAAATTCTGACGAAATCCGAGAAATCATAGAACGAAAAACTTGAAGTAAATAAATTGCATACGAGGGATTCACGACCCGACCCCGAGTCGAACCGGATGCCTGCGCACGGAGTATAAGCGTGTTGCCATCGACGGCAGGTTCACACCGTGCGCTGTCGGACCTTGAGGATCTATGACTGAGCTTGAAGTAGTCCCGCAAAATTGAGCGGGGTCTAGTCGAATGACTTGAGTCTTCCCTGTATTCCAGAATATTCCGCAAACTTGCAACAGAGAGCTGGAATCACAAATGTCGCGATGTCTCATTTTCAACCTTCCACGTCGTCCTCCCCGTCTAATGCCCATTTAAATCTGATTATGCAAGCCCGCAAACCCAACCGCCTCCTGATCAAAGTCGAACACGGTGTACACGTTCTTCATAAAGCTACCCGACAATAAATCAAACGGACTCCGGTGTTGGAAAAGAACGAGAATACTGGGAGCTTGATTTGCGGTCCGAGCTCCTTAGCTGAGACTTGTCCCGTTGTCAGGGTAAGTCCCGTCTTCTAAGGAAAGTCGGTGATCATCTTTCACTTCGCGGACTGGGTGGAATCAAGATTGAACCGAAACAGGTATAATGATAGTGCGATGATGTCTAACAACAAGTACAATAACAATTTTGGTTGCACAACAGTGTCCTCACGCTCATGCGAGCTCCGCAAACCCAACCGCCTCCTGGTCAAAGTCGAACACGGTGTACACATTCTTCATGAAGCTACGCAATAGTCAATCAATCGGACTGCGGTGTTGGAAAAAAAAGGAAAAAAAAACTTACGCATCGCCCAACAACCAAACATCATCCCCAAGGCCGAGGTCCTGTGCCGCCAGTGAAGCAACGCAGTCCGTCGAGCCAGTCTCGGTCTGCCCGAGGTTGAGGTTGTCTGCGGAGATGGCCCAGTCGCTTCCGCCCCAGTTGAAGGAGATGGTTGGCGGGGAGGCGCAGGGGTAGGAGTAGTAGCCTGCACCACAAGGCAACAAGGAAGAAAATGAGCATGGATTCGCAGTGAGGGGGGATGGAAGGAAACGCACCGTTAGTAGAGTCATACACCTTCGACCCCGACACCTTGGCAAACAACTTCTTCACAGCCGCAGGCGGCCCATAGGCAAGCGTCGTCCCCGAGTCAATGATCGTATCGAAGCCAGTAACAGCAGTCGTCGAGCCGACTTTCGCCTTCGCGCCCGTTGCCTGCCAGAATCCACCAGAGGAGTCGACGGAGTTGAACTCGATGTCGCCCGAGTAGAGGTCCCCGTTGGTGCCGCCGAGGTAGAGCTCGGAGCCGCTGGAGGCGAGGTAGAAGCCGAATTGGTTGGCGTCGGTGGAGCCGGCGTCGTTGGCGGTGACGAAGAAGGGGTTCTCGTTGAGGTTTGAGATGGCGGGGAAGGCGAGGCCGAGGATGCTGGAGAAATAGAAGTAATAAGAAAAATGAAGCAAGAGGAAGGAAGAGGAAAAGTGCGCACCCATCGATGGGGTCGTCAGCGAAGGAGGAGGAAAGGGTGGTCACAGGGCTGAAGTACTGCTTGGTAGCGGTGATCTTCGCGACGGTGACTGCGATATCAGTGTGAGAAACTGGAACGGAAATACCACGAAAAGGATAACGCACCAGTCTCGGTGTAGACGGGCCCGCTGACAGTGGAACCATCACCGTATTGAATCTCGAACGTGCCCGATTTCTTGACTCCAGTGGAGGACGAAGAAGCCTTGTACTTGGACTTGGAGGAGCAGGTCGAGCTGGTGCAAGAGGAGGAGGGAATCCAAAGATCGGAGGAGCCGGCTGCGAGAATGAATTAGCTAGTAATCCTGCCGGAGGCAAAGATATTCACTGTCAAAGTCGATCAAGAACGACTGCGCGGGAGTGCCGACGGAGATCTTGCCAGCCCACTCCTCATCATCATCCTCGTCGGTGAGCTTCTCCGACTGGCGCTTTTCTGCGCGGCGCAGCATGCGCGCCTCGACGTCCGCAGGGAGGGTAGCGAGCTCCTTGATCTCAGCGCCCTATATGTGCACAGTCAGTAAACCCACAACGCCATTTTGTGAAAACATACCGGGCGGAGTGCCTCAACGCCCTTATTCTTCTGGAGGTTGAGGAGGTTCTGGCGGTGTTTGTTGATGGTGTTGACCGTCGAGACGATTGCCTTGTCCTTGTCGAAGACGCCGTCAGCGCGCGTGAGCGAGCTCCGCTTGCGCAGGGGGATGGAGGTTCCCTGTGCGACGGCCTCGGCCGGGGCGGCAGCGGGGGTTGCAGCAACGGACAGTGCGAGGGTAACTGCGAGGAGGAGAGCGCTCTTGTTGAACATCTTGAATCAGAGGGAAGGTGGGCGAATGTGAATGAGGGTGGTGGCGAGTGAACTCCAACTGAAGAACGCAGAGCAAACCTAGAGGAGTTTATATACGTTCTGACCTCCGTTCGCTTTGCATCCACCATGTGTCTCAACATGTGGAAATCCGGGGAAGAGCTCTCCGCGAGATACAGACGCAGCATGGCGTCCATGAAAAGGCGGCAATGCACTATGCGACGAGATGATGTTCGAAGCATGCTTTTGTGATGAAGAGCTAAAAATATGAGACAGTACTTTATTTTAAGCACCTAGGGTCCGATGACACGCATCCTGGAGCATTATTCGGTGCATGAGTTACTTGACAATCCAACAGACAGTCCAACGGAGACCGCAAGACGATGTTGGCTTCCAATCGTCGTCGCGGAGGGTGGATTATTTTTACCGCATAATTTCGACTGCTAACACTACATTCAGAGCTGAACCAAAGCCAGCCAAAAGCACCGAGAACAATGACTTGAAAGGCCAGCTGAGGAGACCCTAGCCAGAAATCGCCCGTCAGCCAGCCGGTGGACCCCAGGAGAGTTTCGCCATCATCATTGCTTCGAATCCATGTGTGCAACAGCGCGGTCGCAAGGCAGCATGATGAGAGATGAAAGGGATTGGTGTTTGACGCTGTTGACCATCAATACCTAATGACTGATGCACCCGTCACCGCCACTGATGATGTAAGTATCACCATGAGTCTCTTTCCTTTGCGCCAAAATTCGCACCCTTTGGGAGACAATGCTGGCGTTTATTCTCCCAAGTCCTTGGAATTTTATCCACCCTGCAACTTGACGCATTTAGCGAATCGCTCTGTCGGCAAGCGTTTTCCCGCTCCATTCGCACCATGAGGTATTCGTGATTAGAAGATGCATTTCTTACCCGAGCTCTAATGGAGGTACATGAATCTTATGTCCCGCGGAAATAAAAGGTAACATAACATGTTGGGCATCGTACGTCAGGGCCCACTGTACTGTACTTTCGACACTTCATTCGTGTGACGTCGACGGCGAAGGGATGTTCGGGAAATGAACGAATCTGCTCCCGGTGACGGGCACAGACATTGAGGTTTTGGGTCTCAAAAACGTCAAAGATTTCACTGCGGCATTCGCCTGACTGTGTGATTGCCGGGAAATGAAGAGCTCAATGCACAAACGATCGAACTAGTCCAGTTCAGTAAGCGAGAGGGTTGATCGAGGCGGAAATTAATTAGGCTCGCATCGACTTGGCTAGCGCGCGCAATATCCGATTTAGGTTCTGGATTTCGAAATAATTGGGACATCCCACGTTTCCTAGTCAAGTAATTCGCAACTTCAGTCAAGGACTTTCTCGCAGTGTCCGCATCCTTTGACTTACGCGCCAGGTTGCGACTACAACCAGAGTTTGAGCGAAGATGGCTGTTTTCAGTGTAAATTCGCTAAAAACCCGTTAATAAGACAGCGACTTTAAATACGGGTAGGGGTTGGCAGTATGATCCCATCAACAGTGGCCACAAGTTCGACGGAGTTGAAGGAGCGTTAGGAGCGACGGGAACTATAAACAAAAGAACGTGGTGAGCGATAAAAATAACAGAGAAAGAGATAATATGCGAGGCGGGGACGGAGTGACTGCCACAGCCCTTACACATGCATAGTCACAAGAACTGGATTTCTGTCAAGTCTTCGATGCGTGCGCCCGCACCAAAGTGACGATTGGTCTCCAAGGACACATATGCCAAACAACGCTATGGAAAATGCCCTCCGTGAGTTCAATTCTGCGTTCATTCTCTTCCGAAGTGACAGAATTGAGCCGATAGTTGTGTATTCCTATAATTAACAAAAAGATTTGAGGGAATTTGAACAGGCACTAGATTTTTTGTTGCAATCCAGTACCTCGTCTGCCATAGCAGATAGATTTTTATGCAAGGACCTCGATGCAACGTCCAGGGCTTTTGAGATGTACTACATATACAGCCACGGCCATAATGGTACCACAGCGGCAGCGAGAACATATAGAGCGAGCACTTGCCTCACACAAACAAGCTGTGATTTTGCTCTAGATCCCTTCACAACTTTTGTCTATTTTCCCTTGCGACTGCCTTCATTTCACAAGGGATGCACTGTTAGTGTACCATTTACTGGTACACAAGTCTGTGTGCAGCGAATTCTTCGGCATGGACTGCCGGACGGAGCGCTAAAGATCCAGTAACCATATGAAGTTCGTTTGATCAATTCGTGTCTCAACTTCATATAGATTTTTTAAGATTCGGGACCGATTTAAGATAGAAGAAACCACGTTCAGAGGGGCTCCTAGTTGACAATCATCGAAGTCATCAGAAGTAAGGACAAGCTGAGAAGGAAGGCGAGAAATGTCGACGTCGCCACATGAAAAAATATACATGCTCCTCCTACCCCTCCATGCAAGCTGTTTCCACCATTCCCCATGTATACCGGCACCGTTTCTTCTACACCACCAAGTACCAACTCCACTGATCTATCTCTTTTTTTTTTTTTTTGGATCTAAATTTGTCTCCGAGAAGCCCGAAGAAGGTTCACGCCGCGCCCGGGTGCTCCACATGACGGTTCGACATATGTCTGTCCTCCGAGTTTTGTTTCTGCTTCCATTGTCCGATGCGGTGGGGGTCTTCGGGCCCCAGGTTGACGCCCATACATATATATTTATACATTCCGGGGAGACTTCTCCGCAACTTCTCCGGGACTTTTAAGTTGCGAGATTTACTAGATGCGATAATGTAGGATATGCGGAGCGTCGATCCCAGTGAGATGCGATAATCTAGGATTTGCGGAGCGGTTCTCCCGTGGGCGGCCGGCCTGCCGGTACGCATCGAGAATCAGAAAGAAGTGTGGTCGTCTGAGAACTTGGCCACCATCGTTTGTGGCGTTGTTGATCAAAAAGGAAAGAAAAGGAAAATTCCAAAGCGTTACACAGATCGTCTCACCCCCAAAAAGACAGGCCGACTGGATCGACGTGCTCTCGTGTCTTGGGCGCTTGACGGAAACTGTTTGAACCGATCTGGGTCCCAATAATGTGTTAATGGGTCAACCGAGTTTAATGTTGATGTTCGCGGGCCGTAGAGGGGTCTGAACGTTAATTGCCGTCATATGTCAGGCGGCCGTCAATAAATGCCTGTGTCCACGTACCTCCGAGATGTCTGGAGGCAAAAGACATAAATTTATCCGATGTTGAAGCCACTTTTCCGCTTTTGTCGGATATCCACGTGTTTCGTGACGTGTTCTGACATGCGTGACGCACTGTGACTTTGCCATTTTCTTACCCTTCCATTGCAATGGATTTTGCGCGTCTGGCTGTCATCGAGGATACAAGGGAATTCATTATCCACCCCCCGTAATATGCACGATAGTCCCTGCCTCGAAAACTGGCGACGCTCCCCCGCCCCTGGCTCTAGCCTCTTTCGCAAGTCAATGAACACCTCATTGCTGTCAACTTGTCTGGTGTCAAACTCGACTCCAGGAACTGCTTTGATGTTCCAGACCAGCTTTTTTTTCTGTCTCATTTTTCCCTCGTCGACCAATGATACTGGAGGTGGTCATTTCATTTGCGTCGACCCTGTACTTGACACGACGGATATGAAAGTTTCAAAGGTCCCTTTCCGGGCTTTACAATATCTTGAGAAGACTCTCTGTTACGAGACCCACTGGTCCTTCTCTTTCTACCGCGGTAAACCATAGCCGCACCTGATTTGATGCGGAAACTAGAAAAAAAAAAAAAAGTATACGAATCGGATGATCTACTCCTGGCTCTGAGTACGAACGATCCTGCCAACTGGAGATCCTACCCCATTGAAGAGACGCCTTCTATTTCTGACCGGCGGCCTACGAGCTGGATTCTTTCGTCGCTCCAGTCCTCGCCTCCTGTTCGGATAGAAGTGTCGTTTCGATACTGCAGTTATGACCGTGCCGCGATTATGGCCCATTGGTGAGCGCTATTCCTCATGGGATTTGCCGGAACACTGCCTGAAGGATGGCTAATAGATGTTGGCACCGGGTCTCAATATCGTGAACAGAGCTTCGCATTGGATGGCAGGCGTAATTCGGCCGACCTCCGTCCGAGATAAGCTTGTGCGACGGCTGCTCTCTACGCAGGCGTTCCTGTCTCTAGTCCATTAGCTCTTCGCTCGTCGCACAATAACTGGGATAGGAGGCGTATCCAGGAGGCTTCATTCCGTGCATCGGCGAGTGTGGGACCCCTAACGATGACTCCATGATAGCAAGCATACGTTCATGCCATTCTGCGTCAACCTGACGAAGACACGATCTGACGAGGAAGCTCTAGTACCGGCCGGTTGGGTCTCGCGTCCCACTCTTTCGCGGGCAAAAACGTTGTGCGGTACGAAGGGACTCGGGTGCATTTTTGTCTGTTTACTGGAGGTTTATCTGCCCATAGCAAGAGAATGATGTTCCCAGTATCAGTGCCCAGACGATTAAATTTAACGCTCCCCACCTTCCGATTTGCTCGCTTTGTTCTCTGTGCGTCCCTTTCGCATTATTAGCCAGGCCCACCAAAACGCTGATGTCGCCTCCCATCTAGCGCCGACTATGTTTATTCTGGTCAGTCCCAGGAGTGGTGGGGAATCGGTGCTTGCATGCGGGACTCATGTGTTTCGCTGTGCCCACATCTATCAACAGTTTTGATTGTGTTGAATCAACCCAGCCTCACCTATCTCAATCTTGATTGGGCCTGCGATTATCACATCTGCTAATCCAAGACCGCGGTAAAGAACATTCTCCGAGAAGTCAACATAAGCACACCTGTCTTTCGGATCTACGGCGCCACACTGGAAACGATCACCCAAGATTCAGCACCATTCCCTGAGTGTGTACAGAACCCTCTCACACCCCCCCCCAGCCAAACATCCTGTGCGAGATTTTCAGTGAGTTTGTTTATGCGGGCTTCTTTCCGGACCCTTGCTTAATTAAAATTCCGTCATTCTTTGCCGATGTTTAGTACCTCCGTGCCGGCAGATGCGATCTCAACAATGACCTAACTATCAGGGCTATAGAGTGGCTGATTCCGCATTTGCTACGGAGAGACACAACGGCGGTGGCTGTGGATCTAAATTCCCGATAATCGGCCTGACTGGTGTGAGATATTTCACCTGGCAAACCGCCAAACCTGATCCAGAACAGGCCAAATTGGACGGCTGGGTATTTTTTTTGTACCCAGCTCCTAAGACCGTGCGATCCGGTCGCCAAACACCTGGGTCCTTCCGTTTAGCTTCCAGTTGCGCCATGGCCACGTTTTTTTATGGCAGCGCCTCCTCGCGGGCGAAACCTTGTCCCATCATCCGACCGCCTTTGCCTTGTTCTCGATCGGATGGTCCCTTACTTGGAAAAGCGCTGCACCTGTACATGTACGTCCCTGCCAATCTCAAGTTGGCCGAACGCCGATCTGATATAAAGACTGTAAGCGCGTTGCAGTATCCCCTCACGGTATCTCGCCCCTCCCGCTCGTTTTCTTGCTATAGGTGTATAAAGCCGCTATACCCGACATTCGCTTGCCACTACTTCGCGTCCACTAGCCATGTACTGGGCCAACGACCGTGAAAGTGCGGAGGAGACCGCGTCTACTGGATCGTCGACGCCGCCCACTCCCTCCGCCGATCGCCTTTACGCGCCTATCAGCGGGAACGCATGGCCGTCGCTTCAGAGTCAGACTACCAAGGACGTCCTTCAATCTGTCCTCCGGGTACGCAAAAGCTGGAAGACACTCCGTGGAGGCGAGACCGTCTGGCCGCTCGACCTTGAGGCCGCCCTGCTCGAGGGTAAGCACCTGGTTCCACCCTCCGTTCCAAGCCGGTACTGACAGCGGCTGTAGGACTCGAAAACTACCAACCGGATGACTCCAGGGAGACCAGGATGCTGGGACGCTTTCCCAGACGAAATCGTTTCATCTCGGACTACATCTTCGAGAAAACAGGCAAGAGGCGGTCTGCAAAGCAAGTCGGCAGCCGTCTTCAGCAGCTGAGGGAGTCGTGCGGTGGTAAAAAACGTATGTCATAACCCGGGCGTTTACTCGTCGTCACGCTTACCTGGGGCGGCCTTCGCAGTGCTGCATCTCCTGTCTCCGTTCCGACAGCCAGCCTACTCAGGCTCGTCTGCGTCCAGCGACAGTTCGGGCAACTCTCCCGTGTCTCCCTTGTTCGGAGGGCAGGGGTTCCCCAGTGCATCATGCGCCCGACATATGGTCATGTATATTGACATTCTGCCCGAAGGCGCGCCCGACGCCGTCGGTAAAGCCAGCCCACCAGTGTCACTCGACACCGGGGATGTCGTTCATGCCTCCGACCGCCCCCGCCATTTGGGATCTATCAATCCTACAGTGACCTTCATGTCTCAGACTCCCGTCGCTGCCCAGTCGCGTTTCACCGTATATTCAGAGGAACGCGCCCTCCATGCGGAGACTACCCTGCTTACCCCTGTCGAGGATGCCCCGGTCCCAGGTTTCCTCTACAGCACCACCCTGGTCCCCGAATATTGGAAACTTATATCGGAGAGCCCTGGTACGTGTTACCCCTTGACCGCAATTGTATTGCATATTCTAACGCGCACCTCCAGATCCTACGCGATTCACCATCTACCAGGAGGTCGTCAGAGACGACAATTCGGCCGTCGTATTTTCTGCGACCTATAAATTCAGCTACCCTTCCCGACAAATTTCCGGCTTCCCCTCGCCGCTCGATACCCAAAATTCTCCCAATACCCGTCCCGACATTGATTCCCTCGTCTCTGCTGCGTCGATGGAGCACAGCCAGTTCCACGGCGACCGATTCCCTTTGTACGTCGCCCCCGAGTGGAGCCCAACCCTTCCCTCGCGGGAAAATTCTCCCACTCAAGGGTACCAGAGCCCAAGTAGCGACTCTTCGACCTGCTTCCCTTCGGAGCTGTCAAATTATGTGAGTACTGGGAATTCTACTCCACTATAGCCACCCTAAAATCGCCAATCTCCCAGGTATTATAGAGCCCCATCAGTGCCGACACTCTCACCTATTTATTTGATTAATTGCATACGTTACCTCTGGACATCAATTTCCCTCTTCTCTGTATCTTTATAACGGATCCAACAACTCTTCACACTCTTTCTTATCGTATTTAAGGCTGATCTTCAATGACTTTTGGGATGGCAGGTAATCAAAAAAGTAGTCGCATTCAGGTCTTCCTTCTGGGTTTTCCTTCATAGTACTCTAGCATTGCTTTAAAACACACTTTACGCACACACATAACAACCTAGATGAATCGCGAGCTTAGTACGGCCTCAGCCTGGCGCGCTTCTGCGCTTCCCGCGCCATATATTCCGGAGCATACTGAAAAAGTCAGGTTAGAACCGAGGCATTGTCAATTAATTACGCGGATCACGCAGCTCACCACTCTTCAGAGAGGAAATGATCTGGATCTTTGCCGTAAATTCCCTGGTCATGAGGGAAATGTCTGTGTTGTGGCTGATCCCGCGGACAATCCCTTTCGCGACGCCGTCTTTTCTAGACCCCGCTGGGAGCCGTGCATGAGCCTCGATCAGCCCATCTGACCAAGTGCGCATGGCCATCCCGCCCGCCATTCCCTCCCACTTGCTCATCTCCAGAATCACTGTGAAGCAAAAATACCTGTCAGCTTCGCAGTATCGCCCCGCAGCACAATGATACACACTATTGGTTACGCCACAAACTACCACCGACACTTCGTTCTCGGCACTGCCGATATTCTCGAGCCCCATCTTCGTATCGGGGAAGTGCTTCTGAATCGTCGCCAATACGGAGCCATAAGAAATCCCATCCCCCGCCTGGCCCATGCCTCCAATCAGCCAGGACTTGGTCTGGTCGATTGCGGTGTAAATGTCAGAACGCAAGGTGGGTGCGATGGCCTTGGGAGCCTCCGTGGGCTTCGCAGCTGCCGCGAGTTGGTTTGATAGTTGGCGAAACATTTGGAGGTGGGTGAACTACTGGATGCGGACTGTATTGTCGAAGGATGTGATAGTCATGAGCAAGGGCGTCGAAGGCTGTAAGTCCCTCAAACACATGTTGGCCTCGAGGCATTAGTGATGTGGGGCCAGATTTGGCAATGGAAGACACAAGGACAAAGCCCGTTCGATGGTGGAAATGGAATCAGAAGTTCATTAAACCTAGCCGTACAAGGGAAACATACAATGAGGGAAACTATCAGAAGTCGAATGTGACTTTACGAGACGAAAGAAGTCCCAATGCCAGAGGTGCCCCAATGAGAAGAATGGAATCGCGAAATAGGCTTGATCCGGGAGATACCGGCTGCGGACGAAGAACAAGGACATGTCAGAGAACAAGGGAATCCGTGGGATGCAGAAGTAATCTTATGTGCTATACGACACTCCATCTTCCTCGAAGGAATACCGAGAGAAAACTCGAGGAAAATAGGATGGTCGGATCACTGATAGGGGTCCCGCATAGCCTTGGTACAAGATTTGCGATATCGCATCACACGGCAAACTCGTATCTAAAAACGTACCTCGCTCTTCCTTGTCCGTTGATGTACTCGATAATCCGACTTCACCGCCTCCAGAATGATCAACAAGAGATAGAGATATGTGCCCTCGATGCACAGATTGTTCTAGTGAAGCCACAATCAGCTATGGCGTAGAGATCCGTTAGCAGAAACTCTTGGTTGGACTCGACAAATCGGCGTCGTCGTTATAGTACTGTCCAGCCGTGACCAGATTGATCAGGGTCTAGTCAAAGTGCTTCTTGAGGCGCTTAAATTTAATGGCGGATTAGAAGCGGAGAATACACATTATAATTTTGCATGCGAAAGTTGACCTGGAAGATTTGCCTTAAGAGCCGCAAGCATGGGATGGAGGAGGATCGGCGGAACCAGCGTTACGAGCCATTTTACCTGACGATGTACGCCTTTCGAGCACCTTCGTGTTCAGAACGAAGATGAAAGGTCAAAACTGTTCAACAAGAGCACCCGTAGGGTCCTCAACACCGAGTTGTCCATATGGAAGTACCTAATCCTACATATCGCGATGTATTTCTCATATGGGGTATTGTGTCCCGCGACGATAGCGTCGACGCCGGCCGAAATTAGTTCAGCTCACACGGACCGCATCAATCAATTGATTTGCCATTGCCATAATCACTCACCCAACACCGAATACGTCGGCCCTCCGTCTCATCGTCGTACGGTAGTACGCTAGCCATGTATCCGAATAGAACCACTGTCGTTCTGGAACTGGACGATTAGTCCAAGGGTGGGTAGCGCGGGGGAACGTTCAACACGCGTTTGGAAACGCAGCCAGACTTAGCACCCGCACGTTCCACGAAGAACGCGTCGGCACCAAAATTATCCTGAGCACATCCACGGTGCTGATCGCTCGCAAGGCTCGCGCGCATCCCACGAGGAAAAGAATCAGAAATTAGGTGAGGAACGGCAGCGCAGTGGTCATGAGCTGTAGAAACCGAATAAGGCGGACAGAGATGAGCGTCATGTCCGCGCACGTCGTGCACAGACGACTAAGTGCCGCGGCTGCAGACACGGAATGCGCTCAAAGTCCTCCGGACGATAGGTGTATGTATATATCGGCGGCCCGGAGCCACACGAAGAGTTCGCATTGCGCAGGCATGAATCCCAGCCATGTCCCATAAGGATGTGCGATACGGGCACGCATCGCCAGGAACTGGAAGTCAAAAAACGAGGTCCCCGCGAGCAGGACTCAGGTATGTACGAAAATCCCAAACATCCAAAAAAACCTCCTGGATGTCAAGCGTGAGACGTGGACGGATCGTCGTGCCGATCGAAATCAAGGTCCTCACACGCCAGTGAGCCCCGCCACATGATTGTGAGTGAAGGCCCCACATCGGGCCACATTCCAAGTACGGCTGCATTAATTAAATGCGAGAAGCGTATTCAATTGGGAAGCGCGACAGCGAAATCTCGCCACATATCAAGTCCTCCACCATTTTGCTCCCGCGAAACACCATCTGCGACAGCGCCAACAGCCGACGGACCGCTCACGGCCCAGTCCACATAAGGAAGATAAGCGCCCACCCGCCAAACGCCGCTGCCCACCCCGTCAAGGGTCGGGGGACAGCAAAGGAAACGAAACAGGCGAGATCAAGTGCCGGTCATCCATATGGAGAATGTGGAGAGTGTACACGGTGGGGAACCGAAAAGAAGGGAAGCGGGACAGAGTAAAAATGAATATGCAGGCTCACCGTTTCTAGTTCGGTTCTCAAATCGCGGTAGATACTCCGCATTCTGCGGTGGCGACCCGGGGCCCGGGAAGTGTTTGATTTTTTCTACAAGTCGGGTAAATAAGGATATTCCTCAAAATATTAAAAATATGCTCGAGGCACCTTGTTTCATTCCACTGCGTCGAGGGCGAAAAGGACGGAGGATCGGCCGTCGGGGTACATGGTGTTGACAATGGATCCAAGATAATGAGGGCCCTGGAAGAAGAAGCAGAGTCATCGCGGTAGATAAAATGAAAAATGAAATGAAAATGCAGGGAGGGATGGGCAGCAAGGAGTATTGCCACAAGAAACAAGGAGTAATGCCGCAAGGCAACTATCCGCAAGCAATCCCCAAGCAGGGAGGAAAAGGGAAATGATTTTCAAGAGGGAAATACGTATGAGGACACATTTGCCGTTCCCAGGGCGGCGGCGACTCGACAGACGCGACATCGCCAGAGCATCGTCCACCGTCGACCGGTTATACACGGGCGCTACCAAGGCACGAGAGTTACTGGGGTTGCTTGTGCAGCCGCTACCACGCAGGCCGTCAGGAAATCTGAGTCGACGGCGGAGCCGCAGAGCCTCCCGACACTCCCGCATGAAGGCTGTTGGTCGAGGTAAGAAATACAGGGAGGGGCGGAGCATGGGGAAGAGACTTCGGGGGGACATGTAGGAAAGGATACGAATACTCACAGCCTCTTCCCACTCCCGGGGATGCGACGACTGGGCAGACACGACATTGCCGGACATCCGTCTCGCACCATCGACCGGCAATACGTCGGTGCCATCGTGAAGCCGGTGTGGCCGCGATGGTCCTTGCGCAGCCGCTACGCAGCCAAGTCGTGAGGCGTCGGTGGAGCCACAAGGCTCGCTGAGTGGTCCATCTGGAGGCTGCAGTTGGTCCTGGTCAGCACACGGGAAGGTACGGAGCGAGGGACCGCGGAGGACGCACGGGACGAAATGCGGGTATAGGTACTCACGACCATTTGCCAGGCACACGGGCGAGCGTCTCGGCGGACCTGATATCGCCATAGTGACCATCCGTCATCGTGCACCAAGCTTTGCCCAAGCAGCCACACCTGCCTGCTATCGCCTAACATCCCGTCGCTGGGAAGCGTCGCGTCAGTGGGTCTGATTTTCCGGATAGGGTAGCGCCAGGCTTCGGTCTACGGTGTGGGCTGCTGTGGGTAAAGGACGGAAAAACAGAGGAAGTAGATAACGCACGGGGGCAGACGCTGCGGGCCGCAGGCGACAGGGCGGAGATGGCCAAGAATCGACGGGTATGAAGGGCTACATAGGCGCTGGGAGCCGAAGAGACGAATATGAGCGAGGACCCCAAGGCATAGCCACGGCCATCGATAATGTCGGATAATAGCGAAAAAATTAAGAGGTCAAGGAGGAGAGTCGGGGCCACTGCGAGAGTGGGGCCACCGCGGTTAGTCGAGGGCGTTAAGAGGAGGGAGGCGGCGAGAGTCAGCGTAGCACCGGACAGCCATACATCCCAATTTGGAAAGGAGAAGATGGAAGGGCGTGATATATGGCGGAAAGGAGCTGGACGAGCTGGACGAGGAAGAAAAAGCAAGGTTGGTTCCTGCACGTTGAATGCGAAAGGAGGTTCTCCTGGAGGCCAATATGGAGGAATTGATCCAGCGAAGGTGCCAGCGGAAAAATGACGCGGACTAGTATGCCATCGACGCGAGGGAAAGCCTGGAGGAGATGTGAAGTCAGAAGACAGATGAGCAAAACTGCTAGGTAAAAGGACGGCACGTACTTGAGGTGGAACACCATAAGGAGGGAGCAAAATGCAGATGTAATGTGGTCCGATGATAGCACAATGACAATGACATTGACATCCGAGGAGAAGAGCTCAAACTCTATGCGAAGAATTCGCTAGGCAATGCCCGTGCGTAGTCGCGTAGTACGTGCCTGGCGATCCCGGATCAGCGCTCAGCACTTGAGTAAATTAAAAATAAACGCGCCGGATAAATAGGCGGTTATTGGAAGCGAGCGGACGCATAGGCGACGTCTGCAGACTCTTGATGGTTGAGCCCGGAAAGCATCCGCCAGAGGCCAAGCTATCACGAACACCAAAGGTGTTGTGGTATGCGCCGAGGGCCGTGACGGTATCCTGAGCGGTCGCGTGTCAGGATCGTGGGTGGCTACCTCGAAACTTCATAGGAAATAATGAACATCTAGGTACCCGATACAAAAATATTTACTGGCTCTGGCCAGCACTCGGTGAAGCACTCTCGGATTTTGCGAAATTCCGCGAGATTGGTGTTGTTGGATGTCTCCGTTACTTGTAGAGGACTTCCCGGGGAACGAGTAAGCACCAAGAGCAATATAATCATCGATGAGGACTTGATCCGTTCAAGTTGTGAGCTGTCTGTCTGGATGCCACCAGGCTGAAGACTGCAAGGCTTGAATATTGGATTGGTTGGCCTTTAAAGCGAGTGACAAACGCAAGAGGATCAAGAACAGAGCCCCATACTATGTCCAGACAGCACCCCGCGCCATCTAGGTTCTTCACTGCGTTCCTCCAGTACACTGGAGAGAGATGGACATTCGAAAGCAGGAGACGTGATCGTGATGTGACGCGTCACCTCTATACACGTGACAGTCTACATGACCACACAACGCGTCGCGAAACGAAATTGAGTTGTTTCCACTGTTTTGGGGACTGTATTTTTGGGACTTCTAGGTTTCTTCTTTCAGGGGCTGGATGTATTGAAACTTTCTGACAGTATAGACAGAGTCTGCAACCTTGAAACTGTAAAAAGTACTCAAAATGATACTTGGTTCACATTGCAAGTATTACTAGATTGCTACGTTGGCTGATGGCTGGATAGCGGCGTCAAACCCTGGTAAATTTTGTAACATAAGTTTCGGCAATTGACACCGTATCCGGCAGGAGTTTTGCGAAAAACTCCTGCCGGATACCTCGGGTTCCTCTCGGGCTGCCGCCCCTTAACTTTGATTTCTGGTTTCTGGTGCCATCACCGTACCGAACCAATCGCTTACCCAGGTACTTATTGCGCATTCACAATTTGTGGTTCGTATTCGGCTTTGGTTCGGTTGTATTTCATGTCACGTCAACATATATGTTTCTTTTTTCTTCCTGTCCTCTGATTCATTCCGGAGCGAAGCGGAGGTCAGTCTTTTTCTCCTCTTATATTCATCGGTACCTAATGAAATTAGGAACGCATAGAAGTTAATTATAAGGCATATTTCTCGTTCACTGCCACAAAAGTAAATTACCACGACAACGAGACTTCGCGTAAAACCCGTCAATATGACCAGGCCGACTTCGGCACTTCCGTGCGCAGAAAGGTCTTCCAATCTTTCAATTCCGGATACTGCGCGCGCAGAGCGGGTATGTCGACGTTGTACCCTATTTCGTTGAAAAACTGGGCGCACGCTGAGCAAAGGGACGGTGAACTTGATGTATGGGACTCGCCTTGAACATCAGCCTCAGCTCCTTCCTTCCTGCCCGGACAGCCCAAGCCAAGGCGTTCCCACCCATAATCTGCGGACGCATTTCCACTCCGAAAACCTCGCGCCATCCATCCGCGAGATTTTTGGGAGTCAATGCATCGCCTGCTAAATCAACGATCTGCCCTAGATATCGGTCAGGATTCGAAAACACCAGCGCAGCAACGCCGCCAATGTCGCTGGCGGCAATGAAATGCAAGCGCGTGTCGGGCTTCAGTTGAGTTAGCATGATGAGCTTGGTGAGCCGAGCGAACGTCGAACTGGCGTCGCCAACCGCGAGCTGATCCATAAACGTCGTCGGCCGAAGAACGGTCGTCGGGAGGTTTTTCGATTTGATGTACTCCTCCACAAGGCGCTTGGACTCAAAGCTGCACATGGGCAACATTAGGCGGGATGTATTCGGTCCAGCGAAGATGCACGTACTGTGGAACATAGGTCTTCGGGCCTTGAGGGCCGAAGTTCACACTCGTGTATACGAAGTGCTTCACGCCGTGCTGGGCCGCCACGTCCGCGAGGGCCTTTGCCTCGGCAACTTCACCTTCAATGCCCTTTGGATTTTCATAACTCTGCTGCACGGAGAACACCCCGTACACCGGACCCGGCGCAGAGTTGAAGAGCACCGCCGGATCAATAGGGGTCCCTTTGTGTAAACGGACGCCGCGCAAAGACGCCAGTGCTTTACTCTTCGTGGACGTGGGATCCCGCGTTTGCGCGAGGATGAGCCACGGGGCGGGATCCTGGCCAGACGCCTCGTTTGCCTTGGCCAAGGCTTGATAATGATCGTTCAGTTCTTGAGAGGCCGGAAATCCATTGAACATACCCTTTACAACTCCTCCCCCTTGCGTTCCCGTGGAAAGCATGACGAGGACTATCTTAGTCGATGAATCTTGTTCTGCCATGGTTGTGTCGCTAGTCCTGTTGAATCTTTCAAGGCGGTATATAAACGATATGATTATTCACCGAAAGGAGGATATCCCGAGAATATCGGGGTCCCGAGAACGTCGGTGAAAAATGTTGGCGGAGAAGGGCGGCAGAGCGGTTAAACGGACTCCGAAGCGCTTGGCTTAGTTGATTCTCGGATGTCGCGAATCATTGATGGACGAACGTTGCAGACTGGTCGAATGGCATGGATAGGCTTAGAATCATGTATTAACTTGAGGGTGTGCAGGGGCTGAAAGTAAACAGCCAGTTCGTTGCTAAAGATATGACATGGTGGGTCGACATGTATATGGCGCGCGTTGACTGTCACCTTATCCATGGGTGTGAAGTCTCGCCAGACTCTGAAGATGTCCATGTGAAGGAACTCTGCGCGGTTCAAGTCGACTTTCTGCGGCAAATTCTGAATGTTCATTCCCACTCTACGCTCGTAGGCCTCTTCACGGAGACTGGAATCATGCCACTTCGAATTCGTCGATTTTTGCTGCTCCTGGGCTATTTACAGTACATTCTGTCCCTCAAGCTGTCCCATTTTGCTCGTGCATGTCTCAATAATTCTATTGAACTGGCTGAAGCAGGGAAAAAATCGTGGGCAGGAGACGTGCTAACGGCGGCAAGGAAATTACCATTCACATGCCCTCCTCTAGAATTCCGTAGTGCGACGCAGAAATCGATCGAAGCCTACCGAAAATCTGTGGAGAAATGCGCACATGAATGGATGCAGCTTCAAGTCGACACTTCAGACAAACTCTACCTTCTTCACGGGCGCCGTGAACCACAGAAGGACAAACCTGCCGCTCTCAAAACATTATTCATGAGGCACTATCTGTTTATGGTGAAGACACAAAGTCATAGAGAGGCGCTCACCTCCATAATGCTGTCCACTCACTCACTTGCCTTAGAAAAATTGCGGCACGTTGACCATGCACACCAACCGGTTCCTCGCAATGAGCGCCTCTGCAGATTGTGTAAAGCTGCGATTGAAAGTCCAGAACATGCATTATTAGAATGTCAGGCATCGCCGGAAGTTCTAACTTTACGCGCAACATTCTTGGACAAATTATTCCGCACTGTACCCAAACTGCAGAATGGGATGGCTGAACTCACTAGTGTTGAATTCCTCAAAGCCATAATCCACGAGCGCTACCATTGTCCTGGTTGATAAATATGTGTATGAGGTCCTTGAACAGTTCTACGCCGTACCGCTGTATCGCCCGCGGTAGAATCATCAATGTCTGGAGTTTTTGAAGTTGACTGATCTAGGATTATCTTGCTTCTCTCAATTGTCTGGGGTCTACCGTGGGGCATGGGGAAACTCATGGGGTCTGCGACTGGGGCTTGGATGGTTGTGGGAGGTCCAGGGGCAATGGTGTACCTTCTACTTGCTTTGTACACCGGGATAACTCCTGGGAACCAGCGTTCGTTATTCGGACCGTGCCGTGTAATGCTACCTACCTACCTACCTACCTGATGCCCCTGACTGACGGAATCGAGAAGGGTGGAGACATGGGCCGCGGTCCAGATGAATTTTACCGTGATCTACTAGACTCGTCACCAGTCTGCCATTGACGGCAAATCTTCGTGCAAGCACGTTGCCGCAGGCAGACTGGTAGTTCTCGGGACCGCCAATTGGGCTGCGCGCGGAGTTTGGAAATTTTGAGTGGTGCCGATTGTTGGCATCACAGTCTAGTGATCTACTCGGTTTGGCGAGCTCAGGCTCAGGCTCCCGCTTTTATATGATGAATTGCTGGCTGCGTCGAAACAGAGCCGGTCATTTAGTCATTTGCTTGTACTCAACCTGACATGGCGTGGCATAAGTTGGGCCGACGACAAACGGAAGTCTGTGAATCCCCTGTCTCTGAACCCACTTCACAATTACTAGTAGGTGTGTTTTGAAAAAGGCTTTGACGAGCCGACAGACAATTCGAATGAGCACGGCGCGCATCCAAAGCTCAATGCATATTGCAGAGACAAAAAATAAAAAGTTTTAGAAACTCGGAGTTTGCGGGAGAAAACACATGGCATCAAAGCAGCGATGTCGGCTATCGGCGTACTCAATTTCGAAACCGTTAGCTACCTATCCGTTGCTGGTTGTCAGGAGGTTAGTCGTCTTCACGGGAATTGGCCAAAAAAAGTCAACTAAGTATACCGAAATGATGCATTGATGGCGCGTTGCGATGTGGTCCCACGTGACCGCGATGGTGACATAACTTCAACAAAGTTGCGGAGACTAAGTGGACTTCAACTGTTTGACGTTATTCCATTCACTGTTGTAGGAATGTGAAATCAACCCCGATTTGTTTATTTTCGACAAAAAAAAAAAAGATTCTGAATAATCCAGCTATTTCATCATCTTCAATGTTCCTGTGATGCAGGAGCAGCCTCGGCCCTCAAGTCACAATTCAAGTCGAGCTTAAGCCCACCGCTCCTGGGCCCAAACAAGTCACCTCATTGTTGGCGATCCCTACGGCCGTCACCAATGCTGCAACGCCCTGGGACTGGTAGCCCTCCGTCAGCGCGGTCTGTAACTCCGGTCCAGACGCTACAGTACAAAGACGAACGTCAGCTCCAACTCAGTGACGGCCTCTTTCACATACTTGTATAAAAATGGTCGTTTGTTTCAGCGTTGAAGAGCCGGAAGAGCGGGTGACTACCGCAGACACCGTCAGCGTACACCCACGCGGCGGTGCCTTCGAGCGTATAACCTGCGGCGATGAATTCGTCGCGCTCGGTATTGTTCGTGCTTTGGTAGAGACAGGTCAGCCCATGCGGAAGTAATGCACTGAAGTAGGGACGGACGTGTAAAAATGGTCCTGCAGCTCAACATTGTTGAGGCGGAAGAGGGGGACCGAGACACCCTGCTGTGAGCTAAAGACACCCGCCGCGACGCCCTCCGGGGAGTACAAAAAGGTGCTGTCAGCGTTGAGGAACTCAGGAGTACTGATTCTGCGAGTGTCGCATGCTGAATTGCGAATGGTTCGTGAGTGGTGGCAGAAAGAAGTGCGTACGTGTAGAAATGATCAAGCGCGCCGGAACTAAAACTACGCCAGAAGGGAACTACACTGGTTCCGCATCCATCTGCGCCGCACGTTTGCGCCACCTGTTGAGTTGAGCTTTCGTAATACCCCTAACGTTGAAAAGAACGTACAGCTGATACAATGTAAGCAACGAGGGAACCAATGAAAATGGGAAATGTCGGTGACATGATTAAGAGAGAGGAGGTTCGGGTGCCGAAACTGGGAAGGCAGAGAAAAGTAAAACGGCTAGGCCCCCCCCCCGCCCCCATCTTTATGCATTCATCTTCTAGTCGTGGGTCGTGGCACTGAAAGCCCTCCTCGCCCCGTCAGTGAGTCTCCAAGGCAGCTGTCAAATTCAATTGTCTTGTGTCCTAGGCGGATTAAGATGCCCGTACTGAGAAAACAGCATCTTCCGCAGTCTGCTCTCTGACAGAATGCAGGATCAGAGATGAGTAACAAACGATCTGGAGCTCCTGTTTCTTATGCGGGCAAGGGAAAGTACAGACAGCTTTTCATTCGTCATACCAGGCATGCTGAGTTGAAATGTTGCGCAATCCTCAACCGCACCTCGTAGCTCTTGTTTGAGAGCTGCAGGACCTATATTCAATGAGAGATGAGTGATCACACGTTACCGAGTCCGGCCGTAGATATTGCGGATCTATCGTTAGACTCCGATTCGGCAGGAAGTTGCATAACATGACAACTTATTGTGCCGACCTGGGGTCGGGAAGCACGATTCGGCGGCATTAAGATTTACAAGGCACAAGGCACGCATATGGAAGAAGAAGAAGACGATTACACTACCGCGACGGTTCGCTACGCGGAGCCGCAGAAGAGAAAGAAGGAAAGAAACGTTGCAACTCTCGAAATATCCAGGAACGACATAAGGAGAGTCGAGAGGTACAGCTGGAGCGGAAGCCACGAACCGACGATTTGGGTACGAATAGTAGTTTGTATAACATGATACATCCTTACTTATCTTTACATACCTCCTGATTATCACCGTACCTCTGAAATCCTCTACAAAATCCGGCTAACGCAGAGCGGAAGCCCTCGTTTTCCTGTTTTCGCGATGGGTAGGAGGGCAGTCATTACTCGAGGCTGGATCGGCTCGTTGTCCGGCTCTGTAAAAGAGAACTTGGAGACCACTTCGCAGATGATGGTCTGGATCTCCAGTATCCTGTTGACATGCCTTATCAGCAATGCGAAGGTCGCAATGGACTTGTGACACGCACGCGAAACGCCAGCTGTGATCCTGTGCTCAGCATTACGACTTGATATTCATAGGTAAGGCTCACCCGAGACAGGCCCGCGGACCACCCATGAAGGTCAAACTGAGTTTTGCTGTTCACGGCCAATCATCGGACAGAGGTGATGAACTCACAGATTCGCGTACGGACCCACAGCGTCGCCCGGAGAAATCGTGCCGTCTAGCCAGCGAGAGGGATCAAATGTGTCTGTGTTATGTCCCCAGCACGAGGGCAGTCTATAAATGAACCAAGACCTCAGTCAAAGGGAACAACAGTGTCGGTGGAATGATCGAACCTCTGGTACGCCGCGGTAGCTATAGTCAAGATTTGACCCTTCTGCACGGGGATCTGGCTTATGCGCTCTCCCGTCGAGGTGGTGATACTCTCCGCGAGCGGGATAACCGTGTCTTGCGAGGCGATCCGATCTATAACCGGGACGGCCGGATAGAGTCGGAGCGTCTCCTGAACCGGGACGAGTGTCAACACCGCAACTCAAAACAGTCAAGCAGCGGCGTGCTCACCTTGATGAATGCATTGAGCAGTGGCATATTGTCGTAGGCCACCTGTTTCGTAGTACCGCCAAGAGTTGCGTGAATCTCCGCGCGAAGCTTCTCTTGCAAATCAGGATGCCTCGCGAGTTCCAGCAGGCCGAACGCAAGAGAATTGGCCTGTGAATGCCAGGAACGGTAAACCCATCATGCATGGATCACTGCGTGAAATCCGTACCGTTGTCTCCTGTCCCGCAATGAGGATAATCGCCGTCTGGGCGATGATGTCGTCCTCGCTCAGCGCCCTGGTGGTGTCCGATGCATCTGGATTGACTACCAACTAACGTGAGCCCCTTATGCGCATCTCCAGAGATAAATAGCATACGAAGAGTGCTGAACAGATCGTTGTTCATTTCTAATCCCAGTCTGGCGGCATCCAATTTCTCTTGGACAAGTCGGCCCCCAACCTTTTTTGCGAGAGATCTCTCTGTGCGCGCTATTGTAGACGCTTGTGTCGGAAGATTTATCGCCGCACGCCAAAGCCAAGTGGGCAAGCGTGATCCGATGGAATCCGCCAGGATGTGGGCCGCGGAACGACTGGCCGCAAGTTCGCTGCAGAGAGGTTCGATGTTATGAGGTTGCGTGATCGAATTGACAACGTACACGATCTTGACATTGCTCGCCACAAACTCTTCACCCAGATCCTCAGTGGGGTGACCCAAGATGGCTAAAACGAAGGCGGATGAGAGCTTGGTCTGATTATATTGCGCTTTCAAACCTTCGCTGATTGCGTTGAGAGTGGCGATACTTAGGATGGGGCAAACATCGGTCGGAGCTCCTGAAAATGTTTCAAATTCATCCGACACCTCGGGACAAACAGGTGAGAAAGGCGACTGCAATCTGCAACATGCTCACCATCTCTGCCGCCTTCTTAAGCATCGGTTGGTAATTGCGCACAGCGGCCGCCGTAAAACCAGGGTTCATCGCCGCACGGAGCCTGCGGTGCTCGTTTCCTGTGGCAGCATTCCGATCAATACCGCGAACCTCTTCCCAGAAACGAAACATGCCTCGGGCGGTTATGACACTCTTCTCACCGAACATTAACTCCGCCGTATTGTCCGAGTTTGGTGAACGAGTCACAGTTGGACTGTTCAAAAGGAACTGTAGCGCAAGTGGATCGGCCACCATCAGGCGATCTTGCTGTGAATGAATGCATGAGGATGCGGAGCAATTGCAACAGTAACAAATGTACCCCAAAACACCCCTTTGTGCGATACACGGGCCCGTAATGCTTCAACCACTCGAATTCATAGTCCCCGTACCGTGCGGCGAGCAGTAACTGCCGCATGTTCCCTAGATGTCATTGTCAAAAGAAAGAAGTTTGCGCACAACGTCAGTCTCACCAAATACCCATGACGGAGATGGAGGTCCTGCGATGTGGCGAATAAGGCTCTTCCGTCCGAAGATCAGATA
Organism: Mycena capillaripes; assembly: GCA_029204075.1. Classification (NCBI taxonomy): domain Eukaryota; kingdom Fungi; phylum Basidiomycota; class Agaricomycetes; order Agaricales; family Mycenaceae; genus Mycena; species Mycena capillaripes. The sequence continues at coordinate 1,218,199 of JARHKZ010000029.1, read as the reverse complement.
GAGGGCGACTGTTGAGAGAATGACCGTCAGAGCTGTCGTGTAAGCCATCAGTGTTGTTCTTCCAGTCACCAGTGTCCAGGGAGAGGGGAGGAAAACGTGAGTGAGAATGGATCAGGAGCCCCGTTTGCTTTAAATAACGACGTGGGCGGTGAGAACCACAACCTCTTCCGAGTCTTTCGCGTATCACAGTGCGAAGAAATCGGCGTTCAATCATGTGGCCTAGAGATGGACGTGAAGCTGTGTAAATTCAGTTGTGAACATGCCGGATTTGTGCCGGCGGATTAAGTTGTGTCTGAATTTTGTCAGTGTCGTTCATCAGCAAACCCTGATTTTCGTGGTAGCGTCATACTCAATACTATGTAGCACTATGGAGCACGTAACAAAGGGACCCGTACTATGCGTCACTATGCGGCACTATGACGGGAATCAGGGTTTGCTGATGTTGGCAGATATGTAGTCTGAGCGGGTCGCCGGCGACGACACAGGAGTGAGAGATGTTGTGGAGAAAGAATCTGACACGGCGGAGGAGTAGGCAAAGGCTAAAGAAGAAGGCGGTAATATGTTGTGGGAAGACAGTGCAGGGTCGGCGACTCGATTGACAGCCAGTGAGCAGCAGTTCTAACCGGTGCTAGCCGAGCGATCGCTCCCCCCCGTCTGCGGCAGTGTGTTGCTCTTGTGAGTTGGGTCACCGAATCATGCTTGGGTGACCTGAGTGACCCAAACAGACCTTTCACTGAGTCTAAGCCAGTGACCTCCACCAGAGGAGGGTGCGTCACATCTTGAAAGTGACACGTCGTCGCAGTGTTTGCTAATGCGTGGCTGCATCGCGGCATCGCCACTCGATCCCTTTTCTTCCTCCATCTTCCACTGGATAATTCAGTATGCCCTTGTTTCCGGCGTCCCCATACTGCTCCTTCGCATTTTCGGGTATTATTATAAGCATTCCATACTCGGAAATTTTACCGAGCACAACAGTGCTAGAACTCTGAGCGACGACGTAGGCTTCCGGTAGTCTCTTTTGACAGACTGCCCACTCGTAACTTCATTATACAGCCTGCTAGTTACCGCGTCCGATAAGCGACATCCAGCCTTATCACTCCACGATAGCACCAACCCGTTCCAGGTGTATCACTCTGCGCGGCACAGGTTTGCCCGGCAGATTGTATCGTCCCGTCTGGTGAGAACTAACATGAGCTGAGATCTTTGGTGGCACACATTTCTTACCGTCTGAGACCACCAGGTACTTCCACTGACGAGATACGGGAGCGCATGAAGCCATTTACGTATTGTGTCAGATTTTCCGAAGACCTTGTCTGCGCGCGCGACGGCAATGGCCTGCTCGAGCTTCGTTTCACAGTCTGCGACCCGACCTAATATGTGATCCTTCGCAGCAGATGCAGAGCCGAAGTAAAGGCCGTCGACCCCATGTTGCAACAACATCGCAACGAGATTATTGGCCAAGGTATTCTGCTGCATTTCCTTTTCATAAGACATCACATCTATCTAGATGAGAACTATCGAAGTCAAAAGAGATACGTGCTCACCGTTCTCCATCGAAATTGCCTCTGACGCCCCGATTTAGCGTCGGATCTCATTCAATTCAAATAAAGCAACCCCTCGCACCTAGAGCCAACCTCTCGCATGTGGCGAGTAGTGGATTCTGGAGCTGTTCGTCCGTGAGATATATATCCAGTGCGTAACGAATCAACGCGAGGGCAAAATAGCCGCCAGAGTTGTAGCATCTGAAGTCCAAATACTCTTCAATATTTCGGTTTGGCCCTGATCCTTGATTCCTGGTTAGTATAGGTTCAGTAAACTCCCACTTTGGCGGAATCTCCGCATACCTGAGGCATTCGCAGGTCAGGTGGCTCATCTGCCGATATTGTTCAGCTCCTGTGCTTGCTTCGATTGCGCGAAAGATTTGGTTTAGCATTTCTTCGACCGCTAATCCGACCCTTGGGACCTGGGAGTCGTCGGACTCGAAGGCGGAGCACGGGCGCAACGACAGGACGTACCACTTCACCGCGAATTATGCCGGCGATACGATCAACCAGCCCGGCCCCCTTGCCTTGAGGCTAGGGTAAAGTCAGCGGTATCAATCAAATGAATACAACGCACGCACCTGTCTCTCGATCCAGTCATCGGTGAGAAATAGCAATGTACTGGCCCTGCAACCCCAGACCATCCCCTCGAATTCTCCGTCCGGTATGACTATGAGTTGATTTCAGCTAGGTGAGCAGAACCTCGGAACGCGATGTACCTCACTTTTGGTAATGAACGAGGCATAATCACAGCTCACGAAAAAATCGCGCTCCTGCTGCGATTCGAATGGCCAACGATCTAGGACGAAAAAATCGGTGGCCGCGATGAGCTCCTCCGCGCGAGCGTGATTCCGAGCGGGCGGGAATGTGGATACGACGGTGGGCATGGATATCGCACTGAACCAGGTTGCGGTCTAGTTTCCACTTCGTATTTAAGCCGTGTCGGACCCTTCAGAGTACCGTTCTTGTGCTTATTTGACGCGGTAGCAGTTGAAGCTATTCCGAAGATGGGTTGGCGTGCTGGCCGGTGATAAAGCTGGTCGCCGCAACTGCCAGGATAAATTCAGGCACGTCATACCGACGCACATAAAATGACTACTGATTCGAAAGCTATGGTGCTGCCAAGCCCAGCAGAACAGCGGCCGGATGTACCCAAGCCCGAAGTATACCACTAAACCAAGAGGGGGCAATGATAACCAACTCTTGAGCATGATAAATGCAAGGTAATGTCTAATAAGTGTCCGGATAAACAAGGCAGATAAAGATGTCCTCGGTGGCAGCCGGTGGCTTAACTGCGACAGAAAGTGGTTCCTACTCCTGCAATGCTCGTTTGGTTCCAATAAGTATTAGGCTGCTTAAATACGACGACCTGTGTCTCTTCCTATCTACTTCAACGTATAGTCTCGGAACCCTACTGAATATACGGCAAATTTATATGGAGCCGAAAAGTTTAATACGCAGTTAACGTCGGAGATATCCACATTGTGTCTGCTGCTTTTGTGTTGGGTCCATCCGCCAATCGAGTTTTTACCATAGCCGCCTGGCGTAGATTGTCGTTGGTCGGTTCCTCGACGTGCTCCAATAAGCTTTGCAGTTCAGGATGGTTCCGATATAACCACATCGCCTGGAGGATACCTGTTCCGTCGATACAGGCATCATCCTCACGCGTGTGATCATGGCCGAAGTGCAGAAATTGAAGCGACACCACTAAAAGTACCAGCGACGCTGTGAGGCCCGCTGCGATCTGATGCGAATTAGTTCACGCAAAGGGACTGCCTTGATAGCGTACTGTGACGATACTGAACTATATCCACTGTCAGTCAATTAGCATTCTTGTATGATGTACTCACATTTAAGCGCGCCTGTAAAACTATGGCCAGAATCGTGGCATTTCCATGAAGTAGGACAGGAGCCCCAAGCCCTTGCTGCTGACCGGGCAAGTCGACTCTAGCAAACGACCCATTCTTTTGGTAAATGTTATAGGTACGTGGCGGTGGAACGTGGCCGACTATGCAGAACCGTCTAGACGCACACGCAATGTTTTGAGAAACTCACGGGTCCAAAATACAGAGGCAGCAAACACCGACAGCGCATTCTCCACGTCGTGAAGCGCTATGCTCTCGGGTTTTTTGGTTGAATTGGATGGTAGTAATCCGAGCTTTTGAATCAGATAACTGATGGTGCCAGTCAAGGGATGCCTTCACCAACAAATCTTCTCCACTCACACGTCGAAAATGGTAAACGCTTCTGAGAACTCATTTTCGTGGTAAAAAATCAACCCGGGAAGGGCAGGATACAACGCTTCTCCCTGAAATATATCAGCTAAAACCCAAGTGGATGTGCGAGGGGCGAAACACAGACTAAACCAATATACGAAACGCCAGGTTGGCCGAGGATATCGCTGACGTTCCCTCTAAGGCCAGTCGGATCAACCATATTATAGGGTAGCCATGTGGAGCTGCTTTTGATCAGGTCGGGCTGTACCGAGAGTAGTTGCCCTGTCTCTGCACTCACGACGGCCGACTGGTGGACGAGGGATTGAGAGCATCGGAAGGTTTGGATAGAGGACACCGAGAAACCCATCGACGGACGGATTTTGAGCGCAGGGCCAGCGTACCCAGCGGAATCTACAATGGGAATAGCGCTGAAGTGCGCGATAGTAGCTGAGGCATTTCCCTCCGTGGAAGAAATTAAACCCGGGTCTGCATAGCGTCAGTTCCGAGGTTTCCCCAACGTAAGGAAAACGATCTTACGAATTCCAAGCAACGCGCCATAGTCCGTAGCGTCGGGGCCCACCAACCCCCACATATTTTTTACTTCTTTCCGGAAATCCACATCGGTCAAAAAGCCGCACGTAATGTTGAACCCCGTCGCGTTGACTGTCGTGTTGCCTATTCCCGTGGATCCTAGAACATCATATAATGTTCCTTGGTGGAGTCCGGGGATTCCTGTGCTCAGAAGTGTGGACTCAAGAGTGCTTTTCAGAGAGCCTTGGGCATAATTCAATGTATGCGACCTGTGCGGGAAGATTAGATGTATTCTAATTTCGCTGATGTATGCACTTACCAGGCAGCGAAGCGATCTTGTGCATCCGATAAATTGTAGCCGGAAAGATTGAACGCTGGAAGCCCTTCAGTTCCGACGGTAATAGGACTGGTTGCGTTGAACGTCTCCAATGAGATCAAAGACGACGCAGTAACATGTAAGACCAAGATGCAGCCGAGGTATACTAGAACGGAAAACACTGCCAATGTTGACGCCGGTACCGCCCTTTGACGCCAGACATAAAAAATCGCAGACCCGACGCCGGACCAGGCTGCAGCTGTATCGTGAGTGGTGACCAGCATTTGGTTCATATGCATATCTCGCCGCATTGAAAGCGTCTGCGTCGTGAAGACTAGGAGCGCGGAATAGATCTACGGTACTGTTGGCGTAATCAAGATACTGTATAACAGGTAGTACAGACCGTGCACAAGGTCGTTGCAGTGGCGGTGACGAGAAATGAGGCCGTTTTCTGATTCTCCAGAGAGAATACGACCAGTTGCTCTAGGCTCTCCGACCATATTCCCACAATCACCAAGTGAACGGCGACCAGCATCCCATGCAGATATACTGCTAAGATGCTCAAAGCCTGTGAAGACTTCAGCCACTGTGATCGGCTCGGCACTGCAGGCGCAGGATATGGTCAACGGAGAATAGCACCACGGGTTATTGATTACCTCGACGCAAAATCGGAAACAAGCTGGTCGGCGACTGCATGAGTTTGTCCTTGTCGCCTGACATCTGGCTATCATTGCGATGGAGCTTTCCCGAGAAACGATACATCGCTTGGATGTCGAGAGACAAAATCGAAGACGGAACAACAACACAGGAGCCCTTTATTCCACTGCCCCGAGTTATTCTTACGTGGGTAGTTGATCTAGTTGCGCAGATTTTGATCGTAGGATTGTTGGTCAGACTGGAGATCTATAACTGCTAGGATTGACGAGGGAAAATCTCGTTCATCAAATTGTTCCCATCTGTGAAAGATCGGGACGTGAACTCACCACCTAGCGACTCGATATCTATCTGTCAAACCAAGTAGATGGTCAACTCAGGCCAGTGTATACGATCTGACATCTCAGAAGGAGATCGGTATCCCCCGCGACCACAGAGTTGGTTGTCCCTTTGTGTCAAGGTTGAATTCAAGGTTCTGAAGTTCTGAACGTGATGAAAATGGAACCTACCTCCCAATGGTTATGATGGTGAATCTCTAACGGTGGAAACAGACTTTGAACTCAGAAAACATTCTGTCTTGATGAGTTCCTGATAGTTGTTGTGCAACAATGGTACGCAAGATATTTAACCAAAATAAGTACAGCCATCTACACGTGCAGTTCTTTCATTTCCAGTTCAACCAGGCGCTGTATGCGTGCCCTGTCATCTTCTCTCTTCCTGCACTCGTCCGCGGAATGTGGCTCCAGAGCAATCAGCTCGACTTCCGTCGTGATTCTGCAAGTGCTGAATCGTAAAGGAAATAACCACATCTCCGTCCATCCCCCGTTGACGACTTGCATGATGTGCAGGCGCAGGCGTCCTCCACTTTTCGCCACAAGAGGCGGATAAGCACAAAAAACAGTGTCTAGCTTGCTCATCGGTTCGACTGAGACCTGAGGCGGAATGAACGGGTCAATTGAATAATCGAAAACCACGTAACAGTCTTCGTCCGGGTTTGCGCGCAAGCACTCGACCTCGCGGGCCAAAATATCGGCCTTCAAGCGAAGATAGTCGTCATGTAAGATTGCACGGAGGAATGCTCTGTCTCGCGGGCCCATACTGGCTATGTCCGCTGTTTTCCGTATGAGTTCTTCACTCGGTGACGAAAGAGAACATATACCTCGACGCATCACAAGCAGCGCTTTACACGACTCTGGATGCCCGCCATGCCTCCAATCCCAGAGCTGGCATGCGGAAGAACAGTAGTTCGACAGCAAACACCCTGAGCAGCGCATGAACTCGGTCTTGGGGCCAATAGCACCGCACTACAAGAACGACATGAATTAGAGAATCAAGAGATCGATGGGAATTTACGGCGAGATTGTCGCAAACCTTCGGAGTTGGAATCACTCTCTTCATATAATGTTTGAGGAACGCCCTCCGCTGCTCCAAAATCATCCAGAAACCGCGCCATTTTTGAGATATGGGCGATTTGTAGAGCGAATCCACGTTCACGGATATCTTCAGTTCCGCAAATGAGTCCTCCGATTGAGATAACACCGACAAGTAGACCAAATTGAACGTCAAGATGGCCAAGAAATTGCCCAGAAACTCGACACGTGTCTCCCCTGGGAGAGAGGACTCCGCTGTGTCAGAGGGAAAGAAGAGACGCAGGATACCCGCACTAAGACACTCGCCAACCAGATCGTGACGATATGCCGAGCATAGGAAGTGGAAAAGGGCTTGGGCGGTCGAGGTAAAGAGATCCACTTCTTTGAAAAGATGCCAATGCTGAACCGATTCACAGCAGCCGTGAGGCACTTGACGATTCCTTCCCTGAGTAATCACTCTACTTATAAAATTACGTTTCTCCGTCTGTCCGAAGCCTTTTAAACTCCCCTGATGCCTATCTGTGCCGCGTTGATGTACAGCTGCCAGGCTTGATCTGCACCGGTGCTAGATAACCAGCCGAACCATTCCGTACGATTGCCGCCCACCGTCGTTGACGGCAGCTTGCCGTCATCTCTGACAGCAATCGGACAGGCACTGCCCTGGCGCCACAATGACGTATTTCTCTCCCACCTATCAAGGCGAACAAAGGGCTTGCTCCCGGAGTCCCACTGTTTATAATAAAATCAATTTCGGTACAAATAAATTGCATGGAAGGGGATGGGAGGCCGCGAAGCGGCCGACCAGCCCCTTGTGCTTTTTTAAACAGCTCATCGCTCCCGGATTTGCTGCGCGATAATACCGTTCACTCGAAAAAACAAAGGCACGCACGAGGTACAAAACTTTACCCTGGACAACGAGATTGTGGAGCCCGTCCATCACCTCCGCGACGCTAGTGTTCCAATCCCACCAATACACATAGAGGATATCGATGTACGTGATGCGCAGTTTTTTGAGGCTGGTGTCCACACTGACGTGCAGCGATTTGAGGTTGTTTCCGACGTAGTTCAATTTCTGCGCAAAAATTATCGTTGCGAGCCTTGAAGTTACTGCTATAATGTAGATTTATGTCAGCACTTGAAGATTCCGCCAATCGCTCGAACCTTGGTTACGCTTCTCAGCCCATTCTCCAATAAAGCTCTCAGACGATTCTTCTTGACTGCAAAGAGATTAGTATTAACGGGAGCAAAACGAAAGCATTTCCTCCACTAGCTGTTAGCCGTATGGATGAAACTGCCGCCGTTGTCAAAGTACGCGTCGAGGAGCTTGAAGCTGGACTCCTTGTTCATCGCTCCCATGCCTAAATGGCCCCACTTGTCGCCAATGCTCATGGCGCCCAGTTGAAGGGGCGAGACGTGGACACCGGCACGAGGCGAGAGTGTTCAGTAGAGGTCAAGTTTTGTCCGAGGCGGTGGAGGAGGTGTACGGAAAGACATATCTCAAGATCGTGATTGAAGATGGGTAGGATAAAGACAGTTCTTCCTCAGCACCCGAACATGGGTTGGTATTTATTGCGTCCGTTATGCCGAAAGATGTATCTGTCGCGGCAGATTATTTGCCGAACTGAGGAGAAGACAAGCTAATGGATAACTAAAGCTTCGTTTAGATAGCAAGTGAAGTGGAAACACTCATATCAACCCAAGGTCACAGAAGGTTGAACTGTGTAGCATGTCGCACAAACAGACCAAAGTCAATATAAAAGATCGATGAGGGTCCGTGCACAACAAATAACGATAGGCGCGCACACGGTTACACAGCCACGGCGACGAGTCATCGACATGGAGCTCAGAACCGCCATTGGGAGATAGGTAGAGGATGCCAAGGGAGACGAGCTCATAGTTGGACCATAAGTACATAGATAGACATGGGCGAGGCGTGTACAATGCGAAAGGATACAAAATGCAGGAAATGAGGAGTGGCGAGCACAAGACTGAATGGACATGGTGTCTGTAGGAGGGATCCGAGATAAGCAAGGGCCCGGTGTGTAAAAAGCAGTAGTCACGCACCCAAACTATGCACCGAAACCGTAGAGGGTGCGACCCGATCGCTTGAGGGCGTAGACGACGTCGAGGGCAGTGACGGTCTTGCTGCATGACAGAACAAAGGCGATGAGCACACTAAAATAAAGGAGGATGGAGACGCACCGTTTAGCGTGCTCAGTGTAGGTGACGGAGTCGCGGATGACGTTCTCCAGGAAAATTTTGAGCACGCCGCGAGTCTCCTCGTAGATGAGGCCCGAGATACGCTTCACACCGCCACGGCGGGCGAGACGACGGATGGCGGGCTTAGTGATACCTGTGCAACAGCTTCAGATGGGGTGAGCAGTGGCAAACGGCGAGCGCACCCTGAATGTTGTCACGAAGGATCTTGCGATGGCGCTTAGCTCCGCCCTTGCCGAGACCCTGCAATGGCGAGCGAGTTAGTCGACTTCGACGACAATGATGGACAAGCTTGGTACCTTGCCACCTTTACCACGACCAGACATGTTATGCGACGAGTGACGCTAGAGACTTGAAGCTTCAAGTCTTGAGGGGGGTCGCTTGGTGTGCGACGAGAAGTGGTAGTGGTTTGAGAGAAAGAAGCAATCAACAAACAGCGCGTGTTTTATTTGGGCGTTATTGATGCTTGTTGACGCGTATGCCCACGTGCCGGTTACGTTACACGCGACTCGGATGTGCTTGACTCTGACCACCACTATCGTGTTTGGGGCGGCCTCAGACAACTATAATTCCATGTAATTAGAGTAATTTATTCATCATCCATGTCCGCAGACGGGAGCAATCCAATCTTCTCCCAAATTGCGCTCCCATCCGGGCGTATACTGTGGAATCGCCTTGTGAAGGTATGAATTCAGTAGAATCCCAGCAGATAAGTTATTGAATTTGAACTAGGCTGCACTTTACGAACATGTCGCCACTCTTTGGTGGACCTCCTAATCGCTTCCACCTGCTACTCAAAATGGTCAGCACGACTGGGGCTTGTTCTTGCACTTGAATTATCCGAGAAAAATCTCAAACCTTTGCGAGACCTGGCTTCGGCCATGCACGGACAAGGAATGAAAAACCAATGGCGATTATTCAGCTCAGCCATGCGGGGCGCCAGTCTCCGAATATTCTCGGTGGCAGGTTCCCGTTTGTATCGCTGCTCGAACCCAGCAGCATACGTGTCGGGTTCTCTCGGAAGCGCAATAGCCTCTCTCGAACTTCTTCCACCGGATTATGTTCCAGATTCTTCGGGCTATGACTCTTGCTGGTATCGACGCGGTGCTCGCCGCATTCGTTCGCGGCGCTAAACTTGCTGCTCAGACGGGATTCGATGGTATACAGCTTCACGCTGCTCATGGATGTGGGTCTTTGCGGCTTCTGCCGCTCATCACTTAGTCGTTCACATTCAAGACCTTCTTGCGCAATTTATATCGCCAAAGGTGCTTGATTCATGCCAATACTTCGGTTCCAGCTAACCTTATATTATACTAGTCCGATACACGGACGGACGACTACTCCTGCTCTCCGAGAAATGCCCTGCGACCTTTGCAGCGTATTGTTAAAGAAACACGGGCAGCGGTCCAAGCGATTTCATCCTGGGTCTCAAAATAAACGCAGCCGACTACGCTGATTCCAACGAAGCAGGAGAAATATCTCCCGCGTTAGATCATGTCTGCATCATGCCAGCTGGGAGTCAGTCGACTTCATAGAGATCAGCGGGGGCGATTGCGAAAAACCAGGCAGGTCTTCCCCAGCCCTCCAACAAAATAATCGTACTTAATGCCTGCTTTGCTTGGACAGACTTCCTAACCTACACGCCTCCCCATCCGTGCGTCAAGCTCTCTTCGCCGAGTTCGCACACTACGCCCTGCACGCCGTCGCGTCATTCCCGCGTGCGCCGCTCATCCTGCTCACAGGCGGGCTCGCCACCTCCGCCCATCTCCACGCCGCGCTCTCCGCCCCGCACGCGCACCTTCCTCGGGCTCAGCCGCGGCGCTGTTCTGCGCCCCGACCTCCCGCATCTACTCACACAAGACCCAGACCAGACGTTCTCTTCGCCCCTGCCCCCGACCTGGAAGTGGGCAGCACCGCGAGCTGGATTTTCGACCGCCTCTTCGCATCCGGCTGCTTGGTGCGGGTGCAGCGACGGCGTGGTACGTTGTCGCGCTCCGGCGTCTCACCACCTTGCGGCCGGCGCAGAGGCCGGACTATAGTGTGGGCGCGCTAGGCGGCGTGTGGTGGATGCGGGCGTGGTTTGGCCCCGAGTCTTGGGTCCTGGGGATCGCGCTTATTGGATTTACTTCTATTATTTTGGCGGCGATTGCTGTTGCTGTTTCTCCGTGGGATCTGCGGCCTCGGTAATAATAGATCGGTGTTTTAGCGCGAATGTGTATGTTTCCTTTCGCGAAGCAACGAAGGTCCTAAATGTCAGTTCAGCACGTTTCGCCTGGATGATCAACTCTACCCCCATCTTGGTGGTCGAAAGGAAATCGATGAAGCGCTGCAAGTCGGTTGGCACGTTGGCCTCGCGGGACGAGAAGGCGGGAAAGCCGATTGTGAGGACAGTACGAAGCTGAGAGATCGTGGACGATGTGTTGCGTGCAACGGTGGTCGAAGAATTGAGCGCGATGGGGATGAGGGAAGGTCGGGTCTTGTCGAGCCGCGTTGAGGAATTCCACCGGCTTGAGGGACATGGGCTCGGGGGATATACCGCTGTCCTCATTCAGATAATTACCAAAAAGCAATCCAATCCATCCAGTCAGAGATAGAAGATCTGGCTGATGAGATACAGAAGAGGCTCGTAAGTGTTCACCACCCTCCACCCCGTCCCATCTCCGTTTCCGTTTGCATCGTGACTGAAGTCAATGTTCGGGTGTCGCCGATGAGAAATCGCCATTCAACGGTAAGCTCTGGTTCACATTTAAACCGAAGTGGTGCGCCCCGCCACGCTCTTGTAGATTACAAAAGCTCTCATGTAGTAGCTAGTCAATTATCAGTCTATTTGTGGTTTCGAGCCGGCGTCGAGTTTGGGTCAAACAAGGTTATTGGTATTTATGGGTCGCTAGATTTCGATATTCCACTTCATCCGATATGCAAACAAATGTTGTTCCATCTGATCCTACTTCCAATCTGCACAATATGATTACTTGTGACTCCTCTCTTCGTTTTCATGGCTGCCAACCTTTCTACTCGTTGGATTTCCATTAATCTGTTTCCATTTAGCTCGGTTCAACTCGAAGGTGCCTCCAGCTGCACCGAGATTGATGGCCCATCGGCTCGAGGTACCTCGAACTCAGCTCGCGGCAGCACTGGGGAACTCCGAAGCGCGACGAGACTGAGATAGATCAGAACAGGGAGGAAGGGACATCGGCCCGAAGTACTTCAATTCAGCGTCTTAGGACCACGATTCGAGAGAGATTGAAATTGACACCCTATGAGAGCAATAAGTAGGATCAACCTCAGAGCGAGAGCGGGAGGACACGCGATCACGACGGCACTAGCATCGAAATATCACAGAATTTGTATGCATAGAATTGTTTGAATTGGAGTAGAGAAGGTCCCAGCAGCAGTAGACAGAAGTGTTGAGGGAGCTGAGCCGGCATTAATTCGAGAAATAGTGGCACTTTTGTCCTCCGGAGATCTCAAGCCTACCATGAATGAAGCGAACCAGAACAGTATTTAGAATGAAAATATGGCAAATCGCAGACCATGAATGGCGATCGAGGAAGACAGAGATATTAAAACAGGTTGGCATATACCGGCAATGTCAGATGGAATAAATGCGAACCGGAACGATCGGATGTCGACACTAGAGGTAGAAAAGCTTCCTCGCGTCAGTGTACAGCCCGAACCAATAATCCGACCAGACCAGAAATCGCCCGTCAAGTCAACTATGGCTCGATACGATCCTTCTTCCAACCAAACCCGACGCCGGCTCGAAAATCTTTGTGCGTTAGAATATTAGGATGGATGCTGTCGAGGTTTGGATATAGATAGATTTTCGAAACGTCCGATATGCGATGGCGCTTTTCCAAAGACTGGCATTGGGAAGCGCTCGAAGGCTGGTAAAGTGAGTGCCCATGGGCGGGCATTTGGAGCTGCCCGAAGGCCAGAGATTGGAAGGCTGGCATTTGGAGTCTCGCAACTGCTCGATAATGCAAGTGCCCGAAGGCCAGCATTTGGAAATACTTGAAAGCTAGAATTTGAAAGAACTCGAAGGCATGAGAAAAAGAGAGTGCCCGAAGACTGGACTTTGGCAGGCCCAGAGCGAGGCAGGGTGCGGACCAAGGATAGGGGTAACACAAATTGGCAACAACCATTGTTAAGGGAGGCGCCATAAGCGCGATACTCTGGGGACAATGGATGTCGCAGATGAGCAAAGTCCCTGGAATAGATAAAACGCTTGAGCATACACAGACCGGAGGAGTCGCGCGGAGAGCACCCAATGAGTGCGAGGCGGTCGGGAGGTTCAAGAGCTCGTAGTAGTGCAAATGAAGAGCAGAGAAATCAACGAAAATTGTGCAGCGAGTGGACCTAGACGGCATCCTGGAAGGGACATGGAGAAGAGCACAAGAGCGATCTGATCTGAGATCTCCGACCATCGCCGAGACGTCAATTATGTGGTAAGGCCGTTGATGCCGAAGTTGCAAAGTGTTTTAGCTAAGTGATCGGATCACGGGCCGAACATCACCATTGTGCTTAGTCATTGTCTGTACTTCCGTTCTGCCACGACTTATCCACGTCTATCCACGTCCTTTCGTTCCCGTCGAGTCTATCAGGCCCACCCTCAGTTAGGTCAAGTCGAGGGCGGGGGTTGAGAGTCTCACCCTGGTGAATAATCACCGGACATCGACATCCCGGTGTTGGGCGGCGTTGCTGGCGTCGGAGCATGTGTCACCTCGCATTTGGCTTGCTGAGCAGATGCGGCGGCGTCTCGCTACAGCGTCTTACTCGCAAGCGAGTTTTCATCAGCAAGGTATGCTGCATGGTGTGCAGAACTGCCAGGGAACGAGCTGGAATGAGGAGCTCTTTATTTTCGACTGCGAATGATTTGCCCTGAATTTTGGATGGGCCCCGAGTGCTAACGGCTGCTGCCTCCACTTGATACATGCATCAACGTTTTTTTATTCGGATCCCCGTCCATCGCCGCCGATCTTATATGCTACATCAGCTTTCGGTAACCGCGGGGATGGCCTTTGGCCGACTAGGTCCAGGAGATGTCACCAAACCTTTGGCTCGGCTAAAATATCCTCTTTCTCCTTCCTCTCTTTGACCTTCCGCTGGGCTTCTGCGACCCAGTCTCCCTATGTTGCTCCTTGTAACAATATTGTTGGTTTCTCACTGCGTGCCAGCTTGATGCCTCAACTCCGCCTACAGGGTTACCGTCAGCGGGGCACTGGGCTTGGTCGTCCTCGACGTCGCCGGCCCATTCCAATCTGGCGGGACAGTGCCGTTGGTATGGGTGAGCAATGCGAACAACGAGTACGTCTACAATCGTTTCGTACCAGATTTCTCTCAGCTAAGAAGTGCTATATAGCCCAAGCCGGTTTAATCTCGAACTATACAGTCCTACGTTTGTGCGTGATTTCGTTCTGTCCGGGGCACACTGAGCTTACTTTTGTGCGACCCCCAGAATTCAGTCGACATAATCGCAGAAAATGTGAATATGTTCTCGGACCAAATTACCGCTCAGCTCCCCGTACTACCACCAAGGTGGGCTCCGCGGCATTTTGTTTTAAGGTGGCTCATCTGCGACAGCAACGACTACATCTTCTGGTTTGTCGACCCCGCCAATTCGCAAGATATCTACGGTAACAGCAACGCGTTCGTGGTCACCACTGCCGATAAGCCCTCGTCCTCGCCGACTCACGCCGCTCCGCCCACGACGTCCCCCACGACGTCCCCCACAACGTCCCCCACGACGTCCCCCACGACGTCGCCAACGACATCACCCACCACGACTCCGCGGGGAGACACCACTTCCGCAGGCCAGCCGTGAGTAGTACCAATGAATCTTCCTGTCCCCTTCAAGTATGCCGAGTATCTTTGCGCAGGACTTCACCGACAGACTCACCAACCAGTCGCGGCCCACTGACGCCATCTCAGCCGACATCGCAGTCAAGCCCGTCATCCAACAGGGGCACGACCTCGTCCGGCGACAGTGCGGTAATTAAATCTACGCCGACGGCGCCACCGAGTTCGTCATCCACCCTAGGAACCCAGCCTCCCCAAACGCAATCCGCTGACTCCGCCATCCAGTTTACGAGGCATGTATATATCTCCGTCTATATTGTGCCTTGTATCTGACATTAACCCCTATTTAGTAAATCGATGTCGACCGGCGCCATCGCGGGAATCGCAATAGGGGCGCTGTTCGTGCTAATCCTAGTACTCATATTTTGGTTTTGCCTGCGCCGCTCCCGCCGACAGGAACGCGGATTGCAACTTGAGCCGCAAGTGTTCGAGCCGCAAGTTTACGCTCCCGCGCCACGAGACGAGGAGCAAGGGATGCGTGAAGTCGAGATCCTTCCCGTTCGCCGGGGAGAAAAATCAGGCCCCATTCCTCCTGAGCGTCAGGTGGCGCTTGCGCAGCTCCATGAGATGCAGGAGCAGCTTGCTGTCAACACCGGAGCCATGGGACACGGGGATGCTGATCTCGAGGAGGCGCTGCGGCAGAACGAGGCGCTCAGGGCGCGTATCAGGGCGCTGGAACGGGACCTGATGTCGCAGACGGACTCGGAATCGTTCTACGCTTCCCCACCTGGATATTTAGATTGAATGCTTAATGCTTCATCGTGTCACTCTTTTTCTATAGCAATTAACTCGAGGGTTAATCTCCTCAACGGCCATTATCAGCGCCGTCGGATCATCGCACTTTTAGTAGTTGCCGGAAACCGTCCGTCCGTTATAGCGGACGCATCCTTCACAGCAACTAGATAATACTGCCGAACCGACCTCTGAGTACGAGGCAGATGTGATCGAACCTACAATTTCATTTAGACCGGGGTTTCCCAAACTCGGCTGCCTATGCATTTCTCTAGTCCCGAAGGGTTGTGCGTTGTATTCGGTTAAACTCTGGACTTTGGGAGGAGGCTCAAGATAAGGTACTCTGCAGCCGAACATATTAATCTTGCGGCACTGGTAGAGCCATGTGTGCCGAAATCAAATCGCTTCAGTCGTTGGGCGGTCAGGCAAACGGCATATGTCGGCATGCCCAGACTGCGTTCTTTCGCGATGCATCTAGCGGTTAATCAAGGCGAGTTGTAACAACCAGTTGCAGGGATAAATTCTGAAAGAGGTTGAGAAAAACTGGGTCGCGGTATTATTTGCAGCACCTCCGGTGAGTAGTATCCATTTTTGTGGGAGAATTAAACTTCGGTCATCAGTAATAATACCAAACGTGAATCCGGAACCTGGGAACAAATACGTGTACATACGGTAGGAGATATCCAAGTTGTGAAGGAGAAATTAGCATAATACAAGAATCAATAAAGATAAGGATGGAGAAGAATTCAAGCTGTCAGAGCTCTGCACTTCCCGCGCGCGAGCCATGCGCGGCACAAACTATCTCCTCCCACCTACAATAACTGATTCTTTCCCAAGTTCTGCCTGAGGACCGTATCTTGCACTATAAAATATTGTTTAGATTCGAGAACCACGTGCCTCATAAACCCACGTACCACTACCGAGGATGGCTGAGGTCGATTCGGAGTCCTGCGTTGGCATGTGGCCATCAAACTCTCGTGAAAAAGAGATGGACTCACGACCACGGATGTGAAGTACGTGTAATACACACGCGGTTCCGGAGAATATTGCTTTGCGATGACGCCTGTGACACCGTAAGACACTGTTACGGGGTTTACTTCGAGGGACACCCACCGAACTTCTTTTTGAGGTCTGTCAAAGGTGAGTAAGAGAAATCAATGTAGGAAATACGGATACTTGCATTGGCTGCAATTCTCAAAGTCGTTGGGGCGGTCCCCATATGAAATGACGTGATCGCGAAACTTTTGGCCTGACGCAAGTTTCGCCTGCAGTCGAAGACAAGTCAGCGGTCGGGCCACGACGTGCGCACGAACTCCAACCTTGAAAATATCACATTTATTTAAGAATAAAATAAGACTGGTGTTTTTGAGCAGCGGGCTCGACACAATTATCTTCCATAGTAAGAACGAGTCTTCCTGGAGTATCTTCGTCAGGTTCGAAAGAACTGGATCAAAAAATCAAAAACTAACCAGACGGTTCACCCTCTCGTCTTCAACCAGGACCTACATTGCACCGAGTTCAGTTCCTGGGACTCTGGCGCGTGAGATAGATAGACCTGGTCGAAGCAGCTCAGTGGAGCTAGGAATAATATCGCATTCGTCGTGTCAAAATAAGGAACCCTGTCAGTGCATTAGTTGTGGGGCCGAGAAGATTAATTGGATGGGCAATGAAAATATCTGGCATACAGCCACTGCGTTCCGCTGCCACCTAGCCAAACCTAGCATTAGTTTGGCTAGCTGATCGGGGGTCTGTGTAGCCCAAGCGTAGTCGACTATGCTTGGACTACCCAGACCTACAAAGACTCTGTGTAGTCGGCTACACAGACCTATGCAGACCTACGCAGACCCCCGATCAGCTGGGCAGACTCAGCCTAGGTGGCAGCGGAACGCAGTGAGCGTCGAGCGGTGCTCGCACGGACAATTCCCAACAGAGGACAAAACCGAGCTATAATTTTACATGCAGACAGCAACTGAACTCACCATGCAGCTGAGGGTTACATCAGGAAATCTGTCGATGAGAGAACACACACTGGAACTTGCGGCTCACCTCTCTGCGCAATCGTCAAGTCGGCATAAGGCAAAAAAATCAAAATCAACATACCAGAGACCGCGCTCCACCCACATCGTACACTGTCCAGTTGTGCGGAACAACATTTCCTACTCGCGGAGATCTCAGACCGCATTTTATTGGAACTTGTCAAAAGAGTGCACATACCGGCCTTCAAGCTGAATTGGTGCTCGGAGACACCTGTATCCATTGAACGCCGATAATCCGATAAGGTACAAAATGCTCACCGAGGGTCTTTAGTCGTGCTCTCAATATGTCGTCTGTAGGGGAGGTCATAAGCATGCCGAATGCGGTATAACACAGGCAGATGGCCCTACCGTCGGTAGGCTCATACGATAGCGCGGTAACGCGCTCAATGGAATCGAGAAAGCTGCGGTAAAATAATTAAATAGATGGTTTGGCTGTCAAGCCGACGACTCACAATCCCGCCATGTCTTCAAGACGCAGGCGGTGTATTTTTAGCACCTGCTTCACGATCGGGTCGTTCCAAAGCCGAACCATGTTCTCGGAGCAGGCATGCAATATTTGCCTTGCCTCTCGAGAGTCTTGTGGCTCGTTTGCTTCAGGTCCGTCGATACTACTCCGTACATTGTTCATGAAACGACTGAACGCGTTTTTCCACGGCGTTCCAGAGTGGACAGAGATCTCAGCCGGGGTAGGCACATCATCGGGAGCCTCATTCTTGAGTTGGGTACCGTAAGCGAGCTTGGAGAGGAGGACCATTTCCACTTGCTGGAGTGGTCGGAGACACATCTTGAGAGTAAGAAGCTCCGGAGTCAAGGCGGGATATACCGGATCGTCGGGACCCGGCGGCTGTGGGGAAGAAGCGAACGCGTCTGCCACAGCGACGGCATTGAGGATGAGGCGGATCGAGCGGACAACGTTGAGATGTACGACAGCACGCCACGAAGGGCGTTCGGCTTTAAATGCCTGGCAGTTCAGTTAAATGGCGCCAAAAGAGAACACCGAAAAAAGAAACCTTGGGCGAATTTATGAGCTGAAAGTCTGAATATGGGATTTCAGCAGCAATGTAATGGCCCGAGAAGCAACTTACTCTTGAGCGTGGTGGATTTTCCTTGGGAGAGTTGAGCTGAAGGAAAGAACACAGGGGCAGTGTGTTGACCGTACTCACCAGATTCGCTCTGACCGAGCAGCAGAATCTTGACAGATTTGACGGATGATTTCTTCTCTGCATTGCGCTCGCGACTGAGCTCCTCGTCGATGAGATCTGAGTCATCTGACCGCTTCTTTGCTTCCCGTTCAGACTCAAGTCGGGCCTCCCGTGCCTGGGCAGTCTCGTTGGAAGGCGGCTGGAGCGCGAGGGTGAGGGGATCGATATCAGAGGCAATGGTCATAGTGGAAACCAGCTCTTGGGTCAGTGCAGTGTTAGAAATCTCCTCCGTGGCAAGACGATGTCATTATAGAAGTGTGTTCCGATATCTCACGTGCGATTCTTCACTTGTTGGAAGCTGCGCTCCAATATAGCCGCATAGTTTCCACCAGACATGGATGACGTTCATCAGTACCGCAGTGCGAAAACAGCTTCTGAAGTAGGGCGATTTCAGCGCAGAAGATTTTCCGGATATCCAATCATGTGCGGGGTTCTTCAATTGTTGATCCCTTTGAAACCGCAAGAAGGCTCAAGTGGATAGTTTCCGCCTGTATGCGAGGAGTGGGAACAGGATCGCGTTCTTGGTACGTCAACCAGAGCATGTTCCTGTAGAGATGACGGGAGAATGGTGAAATGAATGGCATCTTTCTGATTAGCGCTCGCATCCCGTGATCCGTCGGAGTTCAAAATTGTCGCACCATTCCCTTTCAGGACAATGTTCTTTCGGGGATACGTACATCTCTTCCGGTTGGTCGAAGAAAGTAGGGGCGGACGGTATCTGTTATGCCACCATATGCCAAACTGATGATGGATATGTAGGCGACTTCGTGGCGAGTAACTGATTACTATGTATGTATACTTGATGCGGAAGGAAAAGTTTGAGCGTGGCAGACTGGCAGTGAGGATGCGAATTGCTGAAGGACATTGATTGGCTGTTCCATGCCCCACAATTTCGGCCTCCTTGGGAACAACCAAAATATTTTTCTTGTAGGTTCAACGATGTCAGAATACATATTTTCTGATGATCTCGGAAGGTATTTTTGTAGATGAAGACAACAATCAAAGATAAAGGTCTTGAGCAATAGCCTGACCGCTGACCTCAAAAAATAGACATTTCCCGCACTCCGTGTGTTCTGGGAAATCCGATGATATGCCGCGGCATCCGATCCCATCTGGTGTCAGTGGGTTAGCGCGGAGATGGCAATTTTGAGAAATTGATTCTATCCTGAATTGCGACCCATTCTACCTGAGCTCTCTTTTATCTGAATAGCATAGGTGCATTTGCGTTACCACAGGAAATTGAGATCAGAATCGCCCCGACAGGTGTTATCGGTCAAGAAAGTAACCAACTGAAAGGCGATGGCCCCTCATCAGCAGCCTTGTGCTCCAGTACAAATCTTTCTCCCAGCGCACGCAAACCAAAAACCGGTGAACGCCGCATTTAATGCAATTACTGCGGTGGTAACGGTTGCAGTCATGCATTCAAAAGCGGGCTATGTTCACGGGATTACGAGACTGGGGCTCCTAGACAGCGAAGTTAATTAGCAATAGCTCACATGCAAAGCAGCCGGCTCGTCCGGTGTCCGCCATGGGCAATCAGATTCCGCGCAAAGTCCGTTTATCAAAGCCCTTGTAACCATGAACCAATTCATTTCAGCAGCGCTCAAGTGTTCCAGAACAATGATGTGACTACGAGCCAAGCTCTGCATTGGCCCAAATGAAATAACTCACAAGATTTTCAGTCGTCAAATGTGGAACTGGTCCCATATATCCCACCAGCCACGCGGAGCACACCCTTTTTCATGCTCCTCCAAACAAACCGCAAACCGAGCGCGCATTTTCTCGTAGTCCGGCACTTCACCATATGCAAGAGCCTTGACGTCGCGCCAAAACTCTTGGAAACAGTCATCCATGCCGCGGAAGAGCTTAGACGCTGGCGTCGCGATCTTGAGGCGCCAGACCTGTGGCCGATGCTGTTGTTGCGCCTGTTCCTGTTCGATTGAAGAACGAACGGAGGATCGCAAGCGCAGTAGGCGTGGGGCGTCCCATGGAAGTTCCCCGTGGAACAGGTATGAGAGAAGATAGGCGAGGGATTCGAGGTCATCGCGCTGTGATTTGCCTGGGGCGGTTACTCAGCTTAATTGATATGCTAGAAATATCAACGACGGACTGATACCATGATGGGTGAGGACACTCATAAAGCGTCTGTTCCCGATTACGTCGATCCGATGCGCGCTTGGGAGCGGCAGGTTATCTGCCAACGGGTTGGCAAACCCAAAATCGATGGCGTAAAGCATTTCAGGTGGGTCACCCCGTGGTGCGAAGCAAATGTTCCCGGGTTTGGTTCCGCTGTGGATGAGTCCGCGTTCGTGAATGTCCCGATACCGCTCAATCTGCGCGGATGATACATCATTGCAGAATTGAACAAGATAATCTCATACACACCATTTGAATAGCAACCGTCAGCACCATGCGCTCGTCAAACCGCCTGTTAGGGAGTACTGCAATCAAATCCTCGAGAGTAGGGCCGAGTCTCTGCATGGGAAGCGCATGCACGCGGCACAGCGGCTCAAACTGTGCGCCGCCCAGTATCTCTGGCACCCCGAGGCACCCGCGCAGTATTTTATATGCTGCGACTTCAGGGTGATACTCCGCGTCCGAATCTGACGCCGAAGCTTTAATGACGACCTCTGGTGCGCCGGCGCATCCTTGCGCACCGCCAAAGTCGTAGGCAAGGTAAACACCGTGGTCTCCTGTGGCTAATAGTTAGCAGGAGGTATACGTTGGAACCAGCATGCATTTATACCGGCCTCAGAGTCAATCGTTCGAAAGACTCGGTAGCGTGAGAGGAGGACGGACTTGCGTACGCGCGTGTTAATGTGCCATGCGTGCGGATAGTAGACCCCTTGCTCGAGATCCAGGAAAAATGGGTCGAGTTTATACTCTTGAACAGCAGTGTTCCACGAGGAGCCGACCAGCTTGAGCGTCAGGAATGGTCCAAGTAAGTTCAGCGCGACTCTGCATGGCGCTGCGGGAGAACAGAAATGTTGCTCGCAGGCAGGGTCGGAAATACATGAGAGATAGACGTGGTGTACGATGCGGTGGATGATTTTGTCGGACTGCTCTTGCGGAGGCATGGCTGAAGAGCCAGGAATCTGCAAGATAGATAGTCAAATGGGTTTATTGAGCTCACAGTGGCCATGGCGCGTGATTCCAGGCACTGTGAGACAACCGTGAGAGGCATTGGAGTGGGACGCGTCTACCGGTGCAAATGTCCTTTCAAGTAAGTTTCCTTATTGCGATAATTCGGTTCGAGAACGCTGATCGAGAGAAGATCACGACGGGGTGGGATTTCGTAGAAGCCGGTCAGCATCAGACTTGTGCAGCTATGGTGGCGCTCACAACTGATCGGGAGAACATCATGGGCGGCAGCAATCATTGACGTGGTATTTTCCTGGTGCTCGGGAAGAAGTGCTGCCAACTTGTCTCGTGAATCGAGCAAGTCGACAACCATCTGAAGGAAGGTGCGTGACGACGGACTTACCATATTGAAGTTCTGATCGGGCACCTTTATTTGACGCCAAACCCTCCGCCGTCCCCGCAGTCGTTATCCCGCAAAATGGAGCGGTTTCATTTTTATCATGATCTAGTGCGGTTGCAACTCGGTTCGTCGTAAACTTAACTACCAATCGGATTGCTTAACGTAACTGGGAGACGACGCCCAATGCGCCGTGGGAAGCCGTGAACGAGAAGGGCTATTATACAGAATTCCTCCCACCACAGTTACTACTTTTACCAATGGGATTTTCGCTGGAAATTCACCCGTCCTGGCTACTCACTCCCTCATCAATGTTCGTGATGCGTTGTTGTCGACACTTTTATTTTGAGGAGGGTACATCTTCCAAGTTCCCGTATGACGACCAGTGCAAAAATACTCTTTATACACCTGACACACGACGTATGAGGTGTCAGAATTAGAATATGTCGCAAACTATGTAAAGCTGTGCCGCATTGGTGTCAATCTTCGCCTTCACTCTCCTCCAGTTATCTCTCGCAACAGCGTCCAGATGTCAAATTTGCCAAGTGTGTTCGAAGACCGCACAGAAAAGTATGCAGCCCTCTCCAATGATCTTTTCTCAATCTCATCGTATCGTGTCGTTAACCCGTCAGCTTTCGGACGAATGTACCCTCCTTGGCACATTGCTTACTCCTCAATCCTCTAATTTCTTTGTAGTGTGTTGGATTTGCAGGCTTTACGATTTTGATATGGGACCATATTGATACATTCACCACCGAAGTATGTCAACGCTGACGACTGGCCTTGACATGGTCTCTAACACAAGTTTTGAGGTTGAATACATATGGAAAGGGAAAAAAGGACCTCGTAAGTGATCTCAACACGATTGCAGCGCAAATTATGAATGTAAACATGCTGGCAGTGGTGTATCTCTTCCTCCTTGTGAGTTCAATGGCGGGATCACTTCAACTCAAAAGGCTTGACGTGTTTTGAGAATCGGTACTTGACTCCCCTGGGCTTCATCATCAATCTCTGGGGTAGTTTTCCTACCCATCCCGGTGCAGTTCACCGTTTTATTGAATTCCCATAGCGTATCTTTCGCCGATGTGGACCCCCGAGGTGCGTTTGATTTCCTCCTGTGATATACCGCTCGGAAGAACTCATGTCTCTCCAGCGGTACGAGGCCCGAGCTTATGGGCGCACCACATCTACTTATCCTGTGATTTCAGCTGCCAGCATTTTATTCGATATGAAGGCTCGATGACTGTAATTGGAATCCATGTAGTTGGACTTATGATGCTTATACGGCAAGCAACCCACCTATCGTCACTGCGATTCTGAACAAGAAATCCAGAATTTATGCCCTGTATTCGGACAAAATATGGGTCGTTATTGCTCTTGGAACTGGATGGCTGATTATGTTCTCCGTGCAAGCGTGGCTGTTGACCCACGGACAAGGTATGTCGCATCGTATGGCTACACATCAGGAAGAGCTCAAATATCGATTTTTCTAGCCGTTGCCCATAATCTCCAATCCGGCGTGCGCGGTAATTGATTTCATGGCCCGTTCCCTGCGTACCTCACGATATCCTCAATCAGCCTGCACTATGATCTTCCCCCCAGCATTGTACGCTTCATTTTCAACGTACTGCAACTGACTCTGAACTTTTGTACTCGCGTTTCGTTTTTTAGAAGCGCCATCGCATCCTCTTCGGCTTGGATGCCACTCCTCTACGACTCATGTGTACTGATTCTAACCCTCGTCAAAACTGTCCCGGTGACAGTGAAGAGTCGCCGCGCCCAGAATCGTCGCGATGGGTCCAATATTATGAGGCGCTTGTTTCAGGATGGCCTGATTTATTATTCGCAAGTCTTTTCTCCCCCTTCCAGTCATCAGCCCAGCTGAACGTCGCGGTGTTAGGGCTATATTTGCGGTCAATGCAGTTTTGACGATCATGATCATTTCTGCGCCCCCAGGTATGCATACCAAAATCCGTTTTTAGGCAGTAGTCCCTTATCACCAGTGCAGGGTTGAAGAACATTGCCGCTCAGTATGTTCGATTCCTTAGCGGCTACAGAATTGGTACGCTGACAGCAGAAATCTCTCTCCCCTAGGCTAGAACTGCTGTATGTGTTACCTCTTCTTTGAGTCTCAGACGCCGTCAGCACTAAATGATTGTCTTTGACGCGCCAACAGAATCACGGTAAGCTCTATATCTTGTCCCAAACAGTAGTACCTTTATTCTGACACTCTTTAGGTCGCCATGATGTCTCGCATCACACTCAACCTCAAGAAATTGGGATCCAAGAAAAAACTTATGGGCACGACCTTGGCAGATTCGGGGTTCCCGGTTGTGTTCGGATCAGGAGGCCCCTCAGGTGGAAGGCGGAATGCGCCGACCATTACGACGGACACACACATAGAGATGGTGTCTCAGGCACATCCGATGGATCCGAATTGGTGATGGACGCAATGCCATAGCAATTATGTACGTTGTGAGTTTGGAGTTAATGTGGGACTGTGTATGTTCTGCCTTTTAGTAAAACCAGGGCTGCTGGTCTGTTTGTTTGTAGCTTTGCTTGACTGTGGGCAAGGTCATCTGCGGTTGCCGAAAATGATCCCCTACGCACAATCATCCCTTTGGCTCGATCTAATTAGTAGAGGCGACTGAGAGAAGATAAGCTCCTCCTTTACTGTCAGTATTCGAAACCGCCCAGTCTCGGCACGACTCTCCGATATGCCGAAGGTGATTCAGAGATCCGTAAATAGCGTAAATAGATGAGATCGACGCTCTGCACGTGAAATAAGTTCGCCCCGGCAAACAGCATCCTCTTCGTTTCACCACCTTCTTCCTGATGGAAGTCGCTAAGCTGGCGAAGGGATGTCCCGCCCCTCCGCATTCTCTTAACCGTCCAATTGGGAGGCCCCAGAAAAACCCTAGAATTTGAGGATGCGCCACATTCTGCATCTTATGGCATCATGATGCGAATCCGCTCCGCCTGTCTGAAGTACGACTGTGGGACAAGAGAGTGTGGCGTCAATATAAAATGTGAACTCCAAAATAGTACGTCCGTTGGCAAACGCTGTTCCTCCACCTTCACGTGGACCTCGATTTCTTTGCGTCAAGGTGCAAGTTGGCCAATCAGAACTGAGGAGGTTCTAACACTGTTCAGCACCACGAACTTGGGGAATATCACGTTGCCAAAACGAACACATGCCGCCTCATGATATTCTGGCGATGCTCCTGACAACTTCTCTATATAAATTGCATCCGATAGCCGCCCTGTAGGAGGACCTCGATAGATATATAACTCTCAGGGGAAAGGCTTCTACCTTCTTCATCTTTTCCCGATCAGCGGCCTCATACCAAGTTATCTTACTGGCAACAAATTTCAAACCTAATCACCCCCATGTATGAGCACCCTATATCATACAAGAAGAGCTGGCATAGCGATCTTACATCATCCTTCAGGATGCGTAACGTGGGACTGGCACGTTTCAGCTCACCTCTCCGCCTTTACGTTAACTAATCCGATTGGCAGGTAAATCCAGAACCTCTATTTAAGACCAGAAGATGCGCCACAATCATCATACAATTGAAACCACAGGACCGTTCCCGAGGTGTTAGGCTCTCAATCCGAACCACAATATTCCAACTTGAGTTGTGTTGCTCAGCCGTCCGTGCTCCTTGACTTGAATTGTATTCGGCTCTCGGGGCCAGGGGCCAGAACTTTTCACTTGGTCATGGCCGGAGCTTCTGTGTATCCAGGACCAAGAAATCGGCAAGTATCACGTCTGCAAGCTCTGGTGATCTTCTCCCGATCAGCATTCTCAATAAACAAATTTCATCTGGGAACTTTCATGTGGGAGCGCTTTCATGGATGCAGAAGTCTTACGTGGGAGCGGTGGAGATAGAAATCCTGCATTAAAGGGACATCTCCCACCCGTCTCTCCATCGCTCCCCGGCGCGACTATAACCTTCCAATGTCTTCCGAGAAAGTGGACGAGGAAACTACCGGCTCTATCCAGGAGGAAAGGCAGATCAACCTTGTCAACAATGTCAACGCGCGGTTTGTTTTTTGGATCCTATTCAACGGAATCTCATTTTTTGACGACTCGCGCCCGCACAGGATCCAAAATCCGCTGCATGGCATTCCCAAGGCTCGCCTGCTTGCCCAGGTGGAGGAGTTTGTGGGGGAGAAAGGTTTTGACGCAAACCTCAAGCTCTTCCAAAAAGGTGCTCTCCTAGCGCAGAACCCCAAGACTTTCGAGTCCATTCCCGAGCTCGACGAGGAAGACAAGGCCGCAATTCGGCGTGAGATCACTCGTACGTGAGACGACCGAGGTATCCTGCATATATTGACCATAGTGTAGACAAGTGGTCGCAGCCCAGGGATCTGTGTAATCGATCCATCTGCCATCTGTATCAGCGCTGACAGCCTCCAGATTTAACTGTCATTTTGTGCTCTGTTGCTGGTGCGTTGCGGGTATCCTACTGGCTCAGTAGTTATACTAATCTCTACAATAGCGGCTGTACAGGGTGTGTATTGCTTTCCGTATCTGTATACACACTCCTTCCTCACTCGGTGCTCAACCCATTCCTATAGGGTTTGTGATACTGTTCGCACTCGTTCTTCTCACTGAAATTTTATTAGATGGGATCAAACTGGTTCCAACGGCGCGAACTTGTCCTTCCCCGTGCAGTTTAACATAGACCCTAATGATCCCGGTTCGGCCGGGGAGAGGAACCAATGGATCGTCGGTGTCATCAATTCGGCACCTTACATTGCCTCTGCTCTCATCGGGTTAGTGATCTCTCTTATTAGCCCAGCCATGGCTCACTTTGCTTGTGAAGATGCTGGCTTACAGATCCGTTGAATAATTACTTTGGCCGCCGCGGTAAGTTGCCATAATTCGAACAATACCCAATGTACGTCATATTTGTAGGGACTATCTTCTTCTGCGCGATTTTCTGTACTTTCTCGGGTACGACATGAATTCTTGTCAATTTTCTCTATCCTCACGTCTTGTAGTTATCGGATCCGGCTGCGCCCAAACTTGGCCGCAACTCTTCGTAAGCATTATCGCTGTCTTAGTTATAAAGTCCGCTCAATATCTGCGGTACAAGGTTTGCCGAATTCTGCTTGGTCTCGGAATGGGCCCCAAGGCTTCTACGGTTCCTGTACGCACACCGAATATTTGCTCTCCGATTCATTCATCTCAATCTTAAAAGGTTTTCGCCGCAGAAAACACTCCAGCTTCCATTCGCGGTGGCCTCGTAATGTCTTGGCAACTCTGGGTGAACATAATATCTAATGGCACCGTATAAATTTCTGACCACTCCACAGACCGCTTTTGGTATCTTCCTCGGTTTCTGCGCCAATTTGGCTCTCTACCAAGTTGGGAGAGTTGCGTGGAGGTTGCAGCTCGGATCAGCGTTTCTTCCTGCCGTCCCTCTGATGCTGGGAGTCTACTTCTGTCCCGGTACGTCATTTTTCCTTCGTTGCACGGCGCTCCTTGACCTGTTGCCCGGCAATTTTTTCTTTTTCTTTTCTTTTCGCCCAAAGAATCGCCGAGGTGGTTGATGAAAAAGGGACGTTATCAGGACGCCTACGCCTCTTTCAAGCGCCTGCGAAACACCGAACTGCAAGCGGCCCGCGATTTATACTACGTCCACCGTCAGCTCATGGAAGAGTTTGCGGTCCTACGTGGGGCGAATTATTTTACGCGTTTCTTCGAGCTGTTCACAATCCCCCGGATCCGTCGCGCCACTCTCGCGGCCTTCGTTGTCATGATTGCGCAGCAGGTATTCGATTCACATTTCGTCCTTGCCTTTCGCTGATCTAATGTTTCACGCAGATGTGTGGTATGGATGCTCCTCGCTACTGACTTGGAACACCGACTGACTGCTACCATTTGAATGTTTCTGAATGTTTTCAGGAAGTAAGTGGTCTTTCCCTGGGCTAGATTTAACATTGACAGTTTCCCTCAGTCAACATTATTGTATGTTCATTTTTGGTGGATTTTCCTGTCATTCAACGCGGGCAAAACCACAGGCCTTCTACTCCTCGAATGTCTTCGTGGATGCGGGCTACAGCACGAAATCAGCGCTGCTAGCGTCTTGGGGATTCGGTCTCGTCAATTTCACGTTCGCGTTCCCTGCAGTCTGGGTATGTCTTCTCCTTTCCAGGGAAAATGGTTGCAACCTAACTGTGGTTCGATAGACGATTGACACTGTTCGTTTCCTCTCCTTCGAACACCTGTGGAAATAATTCATTTCTTTGACAGTTTGGGCGGCGCAACCTACTGCTGTTCACATTCCCCAACATGGCATGGAGCCTGCTGGCTGCTGTGAGATCAATAAAATCAGGCAGCAGAAGTTTATTAACTAAAAATGACTTAGGGTCTCTGCTTTCTCATCCCAGCCAGCAGCAGTGCGCGCATTCCGTTGATCGCGCTGTTCATCTTCATCTTTGCGGGTACGTGGACGATGGATTCTCAAGGATATCTTGACGCCCATTTATTTTGTGTATAGCGTTCTACAGCCCCGGAGAAGGGCCTGTTCCCTTCGCGTACTCCGCAGAGGTCTTCCCTCTGACGCACCGTGAGATGGGAATGGTTCGTCCAGCATAGTTTAAAATCTTGGAAATGCTTAACTAATTCTGTAGTCGTTCGCGGTGGCGACGAATCTCTTCTTCGCATCGGTGCTCAGTGTAAGTTGCCTTGGTATTTGTCGTACAATATTCACCTGAACGTCTCAGGTTACTTTCCCTCGGATCCTTCACGTCTTCGGCGCTGTTGGAGGTGCCCATTATTCTCATGTTCAATCGTGAATTGATCTGACCTTGATTAAAACAGCCTTCGGATTCTACGCTGGCCTAAATATCGTCGCCGTCATCATGATCTTCTTCCTTCTTCCGGAAACCAAGCAGCGAACTCTGGAGGAACTGGACTACGTCTTCGCGGTACCGACCTCCAAGCACATTCGCTACCAAGCAGGGACTTTCTTGCCGTACTGGATAAAGAAGTGGATACTCTTCCAGGCGAGTTTCATGGACGCTCTTTGCTTTACTTGTGTCGTTCTGAACGGTTTGCTTAGAGAGATGCTTACCTCGAGCCACTGTACAACTTTGAAGAGGTGGAGTCGGTCACAGTGTTTGAGAAGGGCGTTGGGCATTGATTGATTGATACGACGACGACGTTGTTTTTGCTGGGATAAACAGGATTGAGTTCAAGAAATGTTACTAGTACGCGCGTCTGAGTCTGCGTCGCACGTTCTCCTGCGACTCGCAGGCGGACAGGCGCTGCCATGCCTCCAAAAAGTAGGATTCAATCGGTGTAGGATGCGTCAGTGCATGCCGCAGAATCCGCAACCCCAGTCCGCTTGATTGAGATATCCCCACTCATCCGCCCCAACATCCTAGATTAAGGACAGACCTGGCAATTTCGACCGTGCGCAGGGCTCCGCTAGAGTCCTGACGCAAGCGGAATCCATAACTTGGTTGCTGTCGTCGGATTGAAATGTGCGCGCCTGTCTGCCTCCGGGGTGGTGCGGCACGAAGGGTACGAAATTCGAAAGGAAACGTCCATCAAAGACACGTCTGTTACCACCGCTATGCCAATGTGAGGATGAAGCAGATGCGATGCGTGAGCGCAAAGGGGAAAGACCATCCTGGCCCGTAACGCATACAAGCCTGAGACGTCGGAATATCACAGGAGCGGCTGAACCACCGAGCAACGTATTTCGCCACGAGACGCAGGTTGTTTAGACAGAGCCTACAAAAGCTAGACGATACAGATGGAACTTCATGAAAGCCGGCCTAGTTCAGAGACAATGGAAAGTTCCGGAGGATGAGGAGCGGCTAGGAGCGAATACACAGCTCAGAGGTCTCGGATGCTTGGGTCACAGAAAATTCCGACGAGAGGCAGAAAAGATCCACGTACCATTCCGCGTCGTCTTTGAGTCAAGTTTCCGTGGTGGGTGACATGAAAGAGCGCACGGCGGCAATAACACTAGCTTGGTGGGAGGACGTCAGATCTAAAAAGTGTGTAAGTGGAAAGATCGAAAGGATGAGGAAAGAAGGGATATACGCATGTGCAGTGTATCAAGAGGGTGGGATGAAAGGAACCCGATGGTCTGAACGCTGGGTGTGCAGCCTGCGTAGTTGAAGCACAGAACGAGCGTTCAGGCAATAGGATCCGGAAGAGAGACGTGTGCATGATTTGGGCGCTCCGCGTGAAACGTGACGATGGCACAGATGGGCGAGGACAACAGAGGGAACGGGCAGAAAATGAGAGCATAGAGGGGAGAAGGGAGATAATTGATAAGAGTCGAAGCACCCGCCGCGGGTTTCCCGCCTCCATCGCTCGTAGATGACCGCGGCATCTGCGGTGACTCGGAGCAGGTGGCAAGTGCACAAATCCCCCGACAACTGGCCGGGCGTACCCTCCCGTCTACACCATTCTCCTCGAAGGCTTCGCACACAGAAACCCATCGGGCGAGCCGCAGAGGAGTTAGGGGCGGAGAAACGTTTGACGAACTGTTTGAAGAAGAAAGATTGATCGTGTTAGGCATCACTGCCAATGCCATACCTATCAAAGAGAATCATGTCACGCGTCACATGTGACTTCACCCTTGCCACGTCACACCAACCTCAATGCTCATCGAACGATGCTTGTTTCCGCATCCCTCGGCTCAGAGTCAAGTTTGGATGATTAAGCTCTGAAATGTGGTTCTCGAATGAACCCAGCATGGATGAGAGTCTCAGTGTCCCTTGCGTGTCTCTCGTGGGGCTCGTGGGGCAGGCGC
The DNA here is from genome assembly GCA_029204075.1 of Mycena capillaripes. NCBI lineage: Eukaryota > Fungi > Basidiomycota > Agaricomycetes > Agaricales > Mycenaceae > Mycena > Mycena capillaripes. The sequence goes on along the minus strand of JARHKZ010000029.1, from coordinate 1,187,258 downwards.
GTCACTGCAAGGAAACTCGTACATCGTTTTAATTGCACTCTGCTAGAGCTTCTTTCTGACAGAAATGTATAATTTATTCCCCTCTCCGACCGCTATTCTGGGCCCTCTACCAATCCCTCCAACTTCCTTTCTTTTTCGCCTTTGATTCCACCGCCGTCTCTTGGTCCTCCTCCTTCGCATATTCTGGCCAACATGCTTTATGAACATCTAACGCTCCGAGTGTCATTTCCGTCTGCCGTAGCGCCGAAGCCTCTGCCACTCCATGCAAAAACTTTCGTCACTCCCTGAAAATTCCCTCAGCGGCGCAGTGGTCTGCTCCGTAGATTACCAGAAGGTCTTGGACCTCGCAGCAGCGGTGATACTTCGTACACTCGTTGGCTAAATATATATTACGCTGGTGCTTGGGTCCGATAGCCCGATAGTTTTCCAATTCGGACGATAGTAATGTTCTCGAGTTATTCACACCCTGCTTCAAAGTCTCACGCAATCACGCAGCCAGGATCTGGCTCTGGCGTGACCTCCTCCGAAACGCCGAAGCCACCATTTGGTATCTGCCATCCGAAAAAATGTAAACGCCTTTTGACAAGTTAATATGATTTTGAAGCAGCATACGTCAATGGTCTGGAAGACTTCGCTATCCTGCAAGGCACTCGATCAGCTGAACAGCCGCAGTGAATTCAGAAGAAACTCGCTGTCTGATTCTCTCTGGCGCGGACGACTGAAATGACGTTGTCGGTAACAGGAGCAGCGACCGTAGCCATTACGAGAGCAGCGACAACGTGGAAGACCGAAATGAATCGCATGGGTGCCGGCGGAAAGGAACTGGGACGATCGACGTCTGGGAGGGCTAGCCTGTTCTGAAAGGGAAAGAGATGGGTTCCGACTATACTGTCTCAGTAAAGTCCTTTTAAGCTGTGAGAGGATGTTGATTCCCCAAGGCTAATCAAACCCTCCCACATCCAAGTGGTGAACAACTACCAGATATGCCGGTTGTCAACTCTCCACCACTAACGTCGCGGCTATATATAGATTTTCTGACGCCGAAGATCACGAGGCTTCTTTGAGCGTCGTGTGCCCAACCCGTGGGACGCTCTCGCACCCAGTATCGCACGTTGGACACGGCAAGAGCGACTGTCGTCCCTCCGTGCTGTCGACAGGCTATGCTACCTTCATTAAAGACACCAGCATTTCCATGACGCCGCAGGAGAACTGGACGCCACTGGCAGATGCACCAGATCCAGATGTATTCAAAAGATGATTTTCCGCGGAAGCTTCCTGGGCTTGAGTCTCGCCGGCAGGGCGACCACACTCACCCACACTCTCTTCACCTCTTTCGTTTTCAAAGATGCCTAGCGCACTACAGGCTGCGCCTTTCATTGCGTCGGGTCTGGTACTTGTTACACTTCCGCACCACTGGAGGGTGGGAAACCTTGCGACGCTATCGATCATCATCTGGCTGTCGGCGTACGATATAATCTATGGGGTCAACGCGCTCATATGGGCCGGGAACGTCGATATTAGAGTCCCTGTCTGGTGCGACATTGGTGAGCTGATATATTTGGCCCTGCGCGCGAGGGTACTCAATATTTTCTTAGTAACCAAAATTAAGATCGGCGCCGACGTCGGCCTCCCTGGTTGTTGCCTCTGTATGGCCAGGCGGCTGAATCGGATTGCGCACGGTCTTGAGATGTCCCCGCGTGGATGGAGGCATCGCACATTGGACATATTCCTTTGCTGGGGACTTCCCGTGATCATTATGGCGCTCCGTGCGTCACTTTTGAGTCCATCCAGATGGTTCGCTGATTCCGTTCTCAGATTATATTGTTCAAGGGCACCGGTTCGATATAATTCAAGATATCGGGTGCATGCCCGCAATCTACGTTTCCTGGCCCTCAATCATCATTCTCGACCTATCGGCATTTATTCCGGCCGTCCTTGCACTCATTTTCTGCGGCTTGGCGATATTCAAACTCTATCGCAGACGCATGGCCTTCCGTACCATGCTACGGAAACCAGACGCGTCATTGACTCCCTCTCGCTACACTCGACTCATGATCATGACATTTTTCCTCGGGACATGGAACGCGGTGCTCATCTCGGTGAGCACCTCGAACGAATATACGAGCGGCCTGCAGCCGTGGACGGATTGGGCGTCCGTGCACACAGGCTTCTCGTTCATTGGCCAATACCACAACTCCGACTTCACCGCACCAGCTCTTCGGTGCATATACATCCTGTGGTGGGCGCTCCCGATCAGCAGTCTGTCATTTTTTGCATTCTTCGGCATTGGCGGGGAGGCCATGAAAGATTACCGGTCCAGCGGGGAGTGGGTGCGATGTGTCATTTTCAGGGGACGGCCTCGTCCAGTCTCCTGCACCACCGAAAGCTATCCGCGGTATTCTCTTGGGCTGGGAGATAAAACTTTTGGCCGCCTCCAGTACGACGACGAGCGTCCGCTCCCACCAATTCCGCTGGATGCGTGAAGACGCAACTCTCGTCTCCAAAGCTGCTCCATCTCACTGTATTTTTGTGTGTGATACATATACCCCGAATCGTCGTCCGATATCAGTCCATGTACTATACCCAATCTCTGCGAGCAGATACTATACCACAACATCTGTACCCTTAGCACCGGTCGCACGCCGACGTAACTCAAAATAATTTGAGCCAGTAAGTGTGTTTGATGCGTCACGGCAAATCCGCAGCAGAGAAGTGCGCACTTACGCGCATTGACATGTTCGAAGGTATGGTCTTTGTCTCCGGTCGAATGCCGCCTTACTAGTTCTGTCTCGCGAATTGGGCTTGTTCGTGCCCCGATTCATCTCGATCCCGCTCAAGGTGGAGAAATGGTGTAACAAATTAACGAATTACGCGTTCCAGTGAGTGCTCGTTCCGTCCCCGGCCACCGAAGCAAGGCCTCAAGGATATGTTCCATAGCACCGGATCTGCAAAGACACAGTGTCAAGCCTTCAGGAATCGTGGATATCACCACTCGAAGCAAGGGATGGCCGTGCCAGGGCAGGGCATGGCACATTGGATAAAACTTGGAAGAAGCAAGGAAGAAGGTGGCAAGACGCAAGCAGTGTTCAGCTTAGGTGTTAAGCCTTAACTTAACTTAAGGGTTAACAAGAACGCGGTGTTCGCGGCCCACCACTTCGTTTCCCACGATGAACTGGTTTTCTCAAATTTTCAGCGAGAAAGAATTAGGGACAGTCAGAGTAGATGCTTCAGTGGTGCTTAAGCTGGTGCTTCACGAGTGCTTCAGGATTTATTAAAACGTGGGAAAAGCGTCGAAATGTTGAAGTACATTCGAAGCATCGAAGCGCCTCCGGAGGCGCTTCGACGTGCTTCAGATGTGCTTCAGCATGTCGCTTCAGAGCTGATGCTCATAAGCAATAAATAATTGTACCTGAAGCACATCTGAAGTATCTCTGAAGCGCAATACAAAATGGGACGGTCAGAGCCAGAAGTGCTTATCTCACGCTTATGCTCAGAAAATAATTCCTTAAGCACTATTGAAGCACATGGCTGAAGCGCCGTCGAAGCGTCTACTCTGACTGTCCCTATTGTCTCTTGCTGCCAGAGGTGTGTTAGTTCAATTCTTATCTGTAGATCAATACTCTTTCAAGTGCCGAAATCCTGAAGAATTCAGCAAGTCCGATCAAATGATTTTTTCGGATCAAGACCGCCACGACTTTGACATTTCTTATTTTGCGTTGTTCCAAATTTGACGGACACAATTGTTTTCAATTGATCTTTATGGATCGGCCGACCCAAAATTAGTAGTCTTGATTGCCAGTAAATAGCGAAAACTGTTTGACATGATCTTTTCCATGTGTCCCGGTCCGGGTTCGTGTTGCCCGGTGAGAAAAGTGAACCCATGACTTGATCATGAGCTTGATTGACTCACTTACGAGAGTTTTGGCTTCAGACAGACGAGCACGCGTTATATTATAAAGAGGGTAATCACTCTTCACTTCACTTCACTCTACTTATAAAATTACGTTTCTCCGTCTGTCCGAAGCCTTTTGAGCTCCGCTGATGCCTATCTGTGCCGCGTTGATTTTCAATTGCCAGGCTTGATTTAAACAACCGGCGGAACCATTGCCGCCCATCGCCGTTGACGGCAGCTTGCCGTCACCTCCGATAGCTGGGCGCCTAGCCAAGCGATAATAGGCGAATTCTAGGCGCGGCTACGGTCCTAGACATCGCTTGGACGGAGATCAGTGCGTCTCGCCATTTGCCGGTCGAGGACTCGGGCAACGCAGTGAATCGATACCCGGGCTCTATAAATGTCAGTCACCGAGAAAGCCTCCGTCAAGCTCCTCAATGTGTCTTAGGTATTAAAGATGGAGACAATGAGCCATCTCCGATTTAAATTCAGCGGACACTTTGGCCTATGAGGGGTTCAAGTCTGCTGAGATCCAAGAAAAGAAGAGAATATTGGACCTGCCTATGAGGCCGCGAGGAGCCAACTGAAGGTTGGCGACGAGCGGCGTCTTCCAGAATCAGAATGAACTTGAAAGTAATCACTTAAATTTTGAAAATACAATAAACCCCCGTAGCGTAGCACGGGCATACTACTACACTACAGCCCGTACAATCGAGATCTGATTGCAGTCATCCAACGAAAATAATGTCCAAAAAACTACGTGCAAAGCCGATGCTTTAAACGACACCAATTCGCGAACCGTATCTGTTCTTCCGTATCTCCTTACTGAGGGCTATCAATCCTCCAGATCTGGTTGGTGTCCCCAGCCGTGCAAGTCCAGATTTGAAGGACGTTACGATTGGTGGTGTCACCGTTTGTCAGATCCAAGCAGAAGTTGGTGTTGGCGAGCTGGATCTGGCCGCTCTCAAGCTGGTTCCATGTTTGCTGGGCCAACCCGCTGAAGCATTTCCAGATCTTCATCTGGACTCCATCAGCATCTAGGAAAATTACTTTTAGAGTATGTCGACAGAGATAAAACTTTCAATATACAATCGGCAGGTACTCCGGCATCAAGGCAGTAGGTATCGGTCCCAGTGGTAGCGGAAGAGATTGAGGAGAGAATGGGAAAGGTTCCGCCGTTGATTTCCCAGTTCTGAGACGCAGAAGCATTGCAGTCGAAGCTGTTCTTAGTCTTAGACCAAGGAAAGGTTCGCAATGAATAGACTTACATATCAACTTGAGTTCCGTTTGCATAAACCCCTCCTACGATGCCCATGCATTTGGACGTGTTGAGGATGGGGTGGACGGGGATTGGAATCGGAGCACCAGCACGGGAATCGAGGGAGGATGCAGGGGCGGCGACGGCGAAGACGACGCTGGTAGCAATGGTGACGAGAGCCGCAAACATGGTGAACAAAAAGGGAAGCTGAGATGCTCTCAAGATGGACGTCGAAGACTCGAAGTGAAGAGCAGGAAGTAAATCCAGCCAGCTTTTATACGAGACAAGGTTGTATATTACAGCATGAATGAAGGCGAGTTACGGCCGATAAGGCCGTTGAGGTCGCATTAGTGTTTGAGAGTCCCAAGTGCGGCGTGTGCTCGTCGTCTATACCTGGGGTCCAACACAGAAATAAATACCAAACTAAAAGAGATAAAATTAGTTTACAGCTAAACATTCTTGTTACCTATTGTAGAGAGTCTTCGACTATACATGGCTTGTGTCGACTGTTACCTTGTCAGGGCAGCCGACATCTCACTAGATATCGACCCCTTGCTGCTAGATGAGCTTGTGGATGTACAGCACTACTTCCTCCGCCGCCTCCTTGGCTCTATGACGGCTCCCTGGTCGACCCGCTGTTCACGGAAACCGGGATGATCGAAGACGAGAATACTGCCACTGGCCCTGGCACGTTTACGAGACCTGGCTGGGCTTGGTGAAGACCGTCTTGTGCACTGTGCACTATGCGACATGCTGGCTCTGTGGAAGGAAGGACACACATCATGGGCTAGCAACATTGCGAACCTCCTGCGTGACTCCCCTCCCCACACCCATCCATGTCACCCTCTCCGACTTCTTCTGCCCCGACACGATCGCAGCGATCTCTGACCAAGTTGTCGCTATTGTCGGTGCTGACATCCAGGGACGAATCAACGGAGTCCGGGTCGAAACGGTCTTCCTGCGGAATCGTCTGGAGCTTGATGCAGAGACGGGTTCCCTTGTGGCAGTGATCACTCACGCACGCCGGCAGGTCCTCACCCGAGTACTTGTGCCAGCTCATCGTAAGGCACCTGACACTCTGTCCAAAAAAAGATTAGCTGGCCGCTGGGGGCCGTCCAAAAATATATCGACGTCGACATCAGGAAAAACCTCCTTTGTTAGGCTCATGGAGCATGTCTGGTGTCAGTCAAGTTTAACCCAATTGGGTTAAACTTGACTTGAACGCGGCCCGCGGATTTCCGGCAGTTCCGTAGTGCCGTGGTGGCACTTGATTATTATCGATGATTAACCGTGATTGCCTGCTGTTGGCAAATTACTGCCTCTGTCTGTCCGTCTGAAGCCTTTTCAAACTCCACCCCTCGGATTCTCTTGCTGATACTCATTTCTTGATTGTTCTTCAATTTTTTTATTGTTGCTGAACTGGCAAGACCATACTCCAACTATTCATTCCGACATTCTAGCCATTTTATTTTTCTCTTGCTCGGGGTACAATTTTCACACAAGCCACCCGCACAATCACCTCACTCAAACAAACTCATGACGACATGATACGAGTTTGCCGCGGCACAGGATCTTTGTTCTTCAATCGAAGTGGTGGGGTGCTTCCCGCCCCACCGCACTCTTGTAACCGCTTAATATTAAGGCTTCACAACCCGGCAGAAAGTTCCTAAGCCTTAATTAAGGGTCGGATAATGAATTCATCAACCTACAAACCTTCAACCTTGCCAATAAGAGTTGGCCCAACGTTTCCCAGAACGCGAGTAAGACTTGAAGACTCACTTAGATGGTCATATGAGACGTCTGTCATGGCTTGCCCGGGCCGCACGCCTGACCGCTGTCTAGCCATGGCCGTGTAATAAACTTCCTTCCTTCCTTCCGCCTCTGAAAACGATCCATTTTCGCCCTGATTACTATGCTGCACTATCTTTTCCTCCTGACTTTTGGGGCTTTGGCTTGCGGTGGATTGAATCAAGGTGGTGATGAGAGCCTACTAGTCAACGCCATAGTCGGAAAGAACAACATTTCCATGGTGGAATGCTGGAAAATTGAACCTGGATATCAGGTCTCGAACGTGGTGCGTATGTTTAAGCTTTAACCGGTTCTCAGTTGATTCAACATTATTATTAGTCGGGAACCGTTGGGGACAAGGTTCTCCAATTGGGAAACGTCAATAATGCCGTGTATATTATCATTCCAGACGATGACGGCAAGCCAAACAACGGCGGGTACGTATTATCTCTTACTATTGTTTTCAAAGAACGCTTAACATAAACCAGTCTACACAATGGTGCTCATGCACAGTGGGTTTTTGCACTTACCGGGGGTGTAAACGTAACCTTCCCGGAGGCACCTGGCGGTTTCACAGTATCTGCGGGGGGCCTGTTCATTTCCACTGTGCGTACAATCAAGCTCATGTTGATTTCTACACACACGGGATCGCAAAAGTTGATCAGTTTGCTTATGTACATTTTGCTAGGACGTGCTGGGCACTTCTACCCTTGGCCATCAAAGTATATGGGCAGCTGGTTCGATCTTCATTCAAGCACCTTTCCCAGACGGAGTTGCCATCAACCATACCGTTATTGCCAACCACTCATGCGAAGAAAGCTATCTGGCAAAGTGACTCCAAGGAAATTGTCGAGTGTAAAAACTAAAGATTTTATGGCCTACTCACTTGTACTATGTTGAATGTATCCCAGTATCAGAACTTGTTTGATCGAGCACAATATCTGGCGTTGCCAGTGAGGGTCTATACTCAGTTCCACCAGCCTGGAAAAGCACTTGCGCGATGGACACAGACCCAAAAAGAGCACAAGAAGTCCGTTTCCGGCTCGTCTCCCCCGCTGTAAGGGCAGTAGAATCCTCCACACTCAACAAACAAGGTAGAAATATAAATTCCACATACATGTTCTTGGACATGAATTCTCAACAATCCGGAAAAGCATTGGCAGCAGCGGCGAGTGAGACCACCAACCTGATAGTGACGAGGTTGAAGCTCCAAGACGAGCAAGGGCAGAAAGCATTATTGCGCCTCCAGAAACAGAGCCTACAGATGCTATGAAGATGTGCTATACCTGCTGAAGCCAATCGAATCTGGCTGCGTGCATATACACAATCACTGTGAGGATGAAGGTGGCTTGACCCTCACCTACTGACTCGGCAGTAACTTTGAGAACAAGATCGGCAAACATCGGATGCAGTAGTAACATCACCCGCGGCACTGCACAATTTCAGCGCGACCGTGCCGTGTAATGCTACCTACCTAACACACTCGATGTTTAAATGTCAGATAGTGATCGGAAGCTACTAGGGTTCTGGTCGGATAGCTTCGCTACATCCGGAGACTTTGATGCCCATCAGGTACCACAAACCTCTCCCGCTTAGCCTCGGCGGAGGGCCATAATCTTGGGCATAGAAGCGGTCGACCATATCCATTTCCATCGTGCTCTCCTTCGCTCTTATTACAGCACATTCCCAATCGACTTGAGGTCGTTTGTTCCTTTGTCCTTGTTCAGTTGGCTCTTTCTTTTAAATTCTAGTCCTTCTACTCTACCCAAAGTGCTGTGCACTATTGAATTTTGACGGTGTTCAAACTGCTCGCCATCCTGCCTCTGGTCACTTTCCTCGCTAAAACCGTCATTGCCGCTCCTATTGGGTCTGATGTGTCATTGGTGGTAAGCTTTTTCATGTATCACCTTGATGCGTTTTGACTTGGCCATCTCGTCTAACCCATAGGCACGCAAGTCCCGCAAGCAGGCCGCTTCTGTCACGCTCGCTACTGCCACGAGCGGCAACCTTGTTGCTGTAAGCCCTTTTTTAACCACAATAATTAGGTCGAGTTGATACTATAGACTGAAAGTGCACGCCCGTCGACCAGTCGGCCACGGCGTTCAGCGGAAACGGTCCCGACCTGAACTTGCAGGATGTGAGGCTCAACACGCCACCACTATCGCTGGTCTAGAATTTACCGATTAGGTTGTCTCTAGTGCCGCTTTGTGGACGCTCCTGATCATGACGTGCCATTCCGGGTGCTACGAGATGAATTGTCGTTCCATTCTGACGTGAATTCTTTGTGCACCAACGGCCAAGCTGTTGCCGACGCCTTCAACCTGCCGTTCGTGAGTTTGCCTCCCAATGCCAGCCGTGTAACGCGCATTCTGAGCTCAACCCGTCAGTGCAACACCGTGAACACCCCTGCTGCAACTGCTGCTATCGCAGCCGCTGCTGCCTCGGCGAGCGCTTCTGCTGCTGCAGCTAAGCTGGGCCCCCTGAGACCGTAAGCTAACCCACAACCACAATAATACATCGCGAGTTGACTTTATAAACTCATAGGGCACACCCATCGATCAGTCCGCCTCAGCGTTCAGCGGAGCCGGTCCCGACTTGGACTTGCAGCCCATGAGTCCTCAAACGGTATTATTGTGACGCATATAGAATTACAGCTAATGTCGGAACCTAGGGCGCCAACGAAAAATTTCCGTTTTGAGAACTTTTTCGTCGCACCGACCGATTCCCTCATAACTCTTTGAGTTTTGGTCCGACTACCTTGAGACCTATACCAATCTTCCAGAATAATTCGTCCGCAATTAGTGATGTAAAGGAAAACACGAAAATGAATTTCATTTCTCCATTTGGCACTGGGGGCTTTGTTCCTGTTGAACACCTCCTAGGAGGGTGGGCACTTGTTCAAAAATGCTGAATTTTTGGGAGGGAAGACTTACATGCATTATAGAGAGGGTGACGTAACCAGAATTACGATTTTCTTCTAAATACTTTTAATCTTAGTCCTGAACCTCCTCAACCCACACCGAGTTGCTTCCAATCCCTCTGGCTGGTAATAAGTTTTGAATCAAATCCACACTTTCAGATCTTGAATCCTTCCGCCATTCTGGCTGGTGCATCTCGCCAGATGAATCGAATGCAAGATCGAAACATTTAGGCTAAGTCGTCCTCGATTACCTGCTCTCGCTATTGCTTGCTTTGCCTCATTTTAAACGCCCGGCTCCGATTATTCCTGGTTGACCAGCAGTGAGTACCTTCTCCTCTCCTGCTGTCTTATCTTTTGTATCTCTGGAAACTTCGTGTGAGTTGATTTCTTTGATTCCCCGCGTGTCTTTTGCCGCTGGGAATCAGAAAGCAACTGCGGCTATCCAATTTTGTTTCTTTTTTTTTTTCGCTTCGAATTGTATTGTGGGTCGAGAATAGATTATTTTCTCTTCCCATACTTCTTATTGCCGAAGCGAAGCGGCGGCTGGTCTTGTCAGCTGTAATTGGATGTGTTTGTATATAGTGCGATCTAGTCGACGTGCCATTCCCGGTGAGTTTTTTGAAGTGGATCGTCGTTCCATACTGACTCGAATTCTCAGTGCACTAATGGCCAAGCCGTCGCCGACGCTTTCAACCTGCCGCTCGTGAGTTCTCTTGGCGATAGAATCACATAATGGCCGCTTTCTGACTATCCCATGACAGTGCAGTACACTTCCCCAGACCGCGAGTGTGGCTTGAATGCCCATATCATCGCTGGCAATTCGCTCGTTGACATTTGTGCAGTACCTGAGTTTTGGGGTCCTAGAGGATTTCCTGAGCCAACTTAAATTTAATTTTCGCCTGTGTGCATAGTATGCATCATACAACGAAGGAAAGCATCGGAAACCCTGATCGAGTCGGCGGCTTCGATCGTGAACGGAACAGCCTTGGATTATTTCCTAGACATGGGAAACAAAATGTCATAGTCGCGGTCGGAATATACTGCATGTACTTCATTGCATCATCTCTGTGTCAGCGGTGGGTGACCGTGAAAATTATGGGACAACTCGTACCTTCCTCTAAACTCGAGGGCGTGACGAAGCAGATAGAAATCGTTGGCCAGGGGACGGTTAAAATCTGCCCTCTATTTTATCCTCTGTGGTTCGCTGTTGGCTAACGCTGCGATTCAATATATACCAGTTTGTGGATTGCACTCCGTCTTGGCTCTGGAGTGATCACCCAAATGGCGGCCGTGAGGCCCAGAATTCGTATAATATTGCATATGGGCGGAAACCCAAGATTTCCCGGCGCAACGTGAGATTCTGATTAGGATATCCAACGTTGGCCCCGCCAATCCTATGAGAAACTGCAGGGTAGGTGGGAGGCCAAGAAACGGAGCAAAGTGTCGCCAGAACGGACGAAGTGTCTCCTGGATGAATGGGGACAAAAGGAATCGGTGATCGCCGACGACCGCTGATGCACAAACCCTCCGGTTCCTCTTGGGTTCCTCAGACATCCGACACAATTTGACGGGCGCTTTCCCAAGGAGCGGCAAGACTCAACGGTCCTGTCTCAGTTGTAAATCATATGTGGTGTACGTAATTTAGGGTTTGCATCGCAGAAAGCGCATCTCCGTTTAGATCCAGAGCCAGGTGCCAGGTGCGCCAGTAGGGCCTTTGTATAATACAGTCTGTCGTAGACAACCTGTCCATCCAGTGATCTATTGCAGACCGGTGTGTTGCTGTTGCCGAGGCTTTGGTTAGGTCCGGTTTTTGGCCCAAAAACCGAACACCTAACCCGATCTAGAATCCGGTTCGCTCAAATTTCCGAACCCAGAACCGGACATCGGTCCAGTTCACAAAGGGTTTGGTCCGGGTTCTGAACACGTTCGGACCTGAATGAACCGCAATTTTCTTCCAGCCGCCTTTCGGCAAAACTTCACGAAAGTACGAAAACATATATCAAGATCGAGGTTGGAGGTTTCTAGACCACCAACGACACGCTGTGTTGCCTCCACAGCCAGACTTACATGCCCCTGCCGTTGCAGTAAGCACTTTTAACACCTGAAAGGCCTCGAACATTTCGGCGCTAGGCGGTTGTTGCTCAGCACCGACCGGTCGGCGATAGACCACCGGTAAACCACTATCCAGAACGGCCCCCCCATGGTTCACCACGTGGATTTCGAACGGTCCTCGAGGAACGGAGCGGCAAATTAATAGACGCCGTTCAAGTGCCAAGACACGCCGTTCCGCGATAGACCACCGACTGGACAGGTTCTCTACCACACTGCACCATACAAAGGCCCTACAGGCGCACCTGGCACCTGGCTCTGGATCTAAACGGAGATGCGCTTTCTGCGATGCAAACCCTAAATTACGTACACCACATATGATTTACAACTGAGACAGGACCGTTGAGTCTTGCCGCTCCTTGGGATCTGTTGGTGTGAGCTGGTTGACTGAAAGTAGAGACATAGAGCTCAAAGATCAAGCAAATCATCTTGGTAGCAGGACTATTCTGGTGTTTATTCTGGACCAGAATCACCTGCTCAAGGACTTTGAATCCCCTTCAAATATCTTTCCACTGATGTCGGGGTCCTACCACACTGAAAGACACGTCAAGATTCTAGCGCTACTCGTCGGAACCACGTTGCAGCCGCCAGGAACGAAAGACAAAGTAGGAATCCATGATGAACATTGAATACCGGGGTTAGATCAGACTCCTTCCGGAAAGCACAGACGTTCATTGACCCAGGTGCTTGGAAATGAGATATATAAAGGGACAGAACCACCCATAGAGCGCAACTTGAGCATAGGTCATTCCTAAGTCAAGCACAGCGCTACCATATCCATCTTCATACCATGTTTCTCAAGTCTCTCGTCGCCCTCGCCGTCGCCGTCGCCCTGCAGACCACGCTCAGCACGGCCTGCACGCCTGGCCATCCAGCTATCAAGGACGCTAACACGGTGACGGTGGCGCTGCGTGCAGACCTCGACTGCTGCGACGCGCCCTTCCAGACCACCAACATGGGCGTTCTGGACGAGTGCCACACTGCCACGTCTGGCTTCCTGAGCTTCGAGCAGGCCGTGGGCCAGAACAAATTCAATCAGGGCATCCACATCCTGACCTTCACGGACACCAATTGCCAGGACGACTTGCGCTTCTTCTCGCTTACTAACGAGGTCACCTGCGACTTTGAGGGCGACGACGTCGTGCGCAACAGCTTCATGATCAGCGCAAAGGTGAGTGTTCTGCTTTCAACCATTCTTTCCGCTGTTAGATGAACCCAGGCTGATGCAGGAGTTCGATAGGCGGTGTGAAAAGCTTGGTCGTCCGAAGTAGCCTAGCATCTTGCTGGTTTCCGTTGCTGAAGATGAGAGTGCTGTAAATGTGAATCAGGGGCAGGAACTTATGGCGATGAGGACCTCCAGGCTCCGTGGTGTTTGAATTCTCCGGCATACCATTTGTAAAATGAATAAATGTTCTTGTTATTGATTAGCTTGGGTACTACGAAGCACAGAGACAAGGACTGACAACGGGTAAGACTAGCGTTGATTAAGGTCAGGTGTCCTTGTGACTCTGGCGCTCTTTCAGACTTTACGTGGGATCACCGCTTTGTCGTCGCTTTCCCCGTCGAACTCACCCCGTTTTTGAACCGTCTAAGATGACTTTAAATCACGCTTTCCGCACGGTCCCTTTGTACCTTGAACGGCAGCGATGCAACTCGATATGTCTCAGTTCTTTTTTCGGGCTTCTTCGTGGCCGCCAATGCGTGCATTTGACTGATTTCAACTGCTCGTATCTAAAGCAAAGCCTTTGATAAAGATTAAGCTTTGAGACAAGTGCCAGTGAGCATCCACCAGTCACATGAGGCATAGAATGCATTTGCTCGTGCCCTCCGCGCCTTGTTCATGAAACCCAGAAGTCCATGCCCGTTTGGTTCCAAGCTGCTTTTAGTGAATCTCAGGGCCTGGCCTGGCCCTCAAGCCCAGGCTTGGGCCCGGCTTGAGGCGGCTTGGGCTTGAAATTGCCCAAACCCAAGCCCAAGCCCTCGGGCACGGCTTCAAGCCCGGGCCAGATATGTGGTTTCAGTGCCAACGCAGTTCTGGGCGACAAGCTATCATGCAAGGATTATATCACAAAACAGAAAATTACGTTAAAATACACAGCTGCTAGGTAACTAATAATTATCTAGATCGTTGTCTACAAAAATATCCCAACTTCCGCCTGTCTCAGGTGATTATCCGTCGTCATCTCCATCGATCTGGATTTGAACCTCCTGTTCATTCTCGTTGTCATCCACCAATGACTCTGGTACACGGAATAATAAATCACGACGGATCATGCACTTCAGGAATTGCACCGCTTACTGATGGTAATTCCGGCGGAGGGGAATGCACGTTCAGAAGACACCGAAGATGACATTATTGTAAGGTAGTCGTGAGCGAGAGATCCCCATACTGGATAGCGATGGTAATTTTTCTGCGAATGAGTTTGGATTGAGAGCTGAACGGCACGATTGATACTTACATCCCAACGCTGGATTGTTGACATGTTTTCTGGAATAGATTCACGTGCGGAAAAAGATCCACGGTATCTGTTGAACCAGGGGCGGAAAGGGCCAATGTGGTTGGCCACAAGATCCGACATTTCCACGTCGTCGTACAACGGAGTAACTGCCCGTTCAGGTTTCTTGTTTTCTGCGGACCTGGATTTTGTGGAAACCTCACTCGTTTGATTGATTTTCGCTTAAATTTCGAGGTATCGTTCCTTGAACCGTAATGAACCTAAGCAAACCGCGGGAACAAGGTTAACAAGAAACCTACCCTTTACTCCATGTTTTCGTTCGCTTGCTCCCGAAGGCCCTTCGACCAGTGTTTCTCGAAATAAGAAAGTATCTCGCGGGGATCAAGAACAGGGCAAAATCAGATCGACAATTTAAAGACGAGAAATTGGAATTGTACCCATCGCAAACATATAGGAGTTGGAGTTCAACGACTTCTGGTAATAGTCATCAACTTTCAGGAGTGCCTCGTCCATGGCATCATGGAATACCAAATATTTTGCCTCTGCAGACCTAGCCTACCAGGTATCATCTCAACCCGGACACCCTGTTGCTCAGCGTGTGTTTGAGTTCCTTCCAACATCACCGATGTATCTATCTCCTATTATCAGAAACTGCCTAGTGGGCCACACTAGTACTAGGTACTGGGCCATTTTCATAATACAAGTGGGTGTGATGCAGAATTTTCCAACCTCATACTTACACTACCGATTCCCAAGTTTCGGCAGGCTTGAAGTGCAATTCGAAACTTGACACAATAAGCCCTAGTGGACCGAACCTTTGGGTCCGGTTTGGGGTTCCCCAAAAGTCCCGAACCGAACCCATCTTGAGGTTTGGGGTTTGGGAAATTTCGGGAAAAAACGAACCTAACCGAACCCCGGAAACACTACGGGGGAATCACAAGGGACTGAAATGTATACACCCCCAATCAAACATTTTGTTTCCCAAATGTCGGATGTAAACAACCTCGTGACATCTGGGACAACATCTGAAATATCTTCTCTGGGTGTTTCAGGAATATCATTGGCAAAAATGTTTGCTAAACCTCTCCACAAGGTTATAACTACCTTCCTGAAACTTTGAGCAGACGGCTTGAAAGTTCAGAAATTTCGTTGATCTGGGACATCAAAAGGCACACCAGCCGGTGTTAGTCATTTTATTGTGAAGTAGCAATTATATTGAGCTGTCTCAGGTGCGTCTGGTACGGCTGCCGGAGAAGATCACGGAAACTTGAACGCGTACATTATGAACCCAATTGTTTCCGAGATCAAATGACACGGGCATACTTAGCAAAGATAATACCGTAACTGTAATGAATAATGCATTGACCTGAACGAACGCGGTGAAACATCAAAGTTGTAAAACAAGCATCAGTGCATCAATGGTCCTGTTATAGATCAAGCGTTGATCTACCAGATTCTAATCCCCGTGAAGCTATCCTTACGCGCGAATCCCTACCGGTCCGAATGGCGCTACAAGCCAGCCGAGACCACGAGGGTGGATTGTCTAAATATGAGGTAAGTGCTAAACTTTTACCTGTATCAGACGTGCGAGGCGATTAAGCAGTCGCAGAGGGCGTGGCAGAATGCACAAGAAGGTTGGAAAGTGATAAGATGTATTTTACGCCAGTACCCGCGGCTTAAATACATGAGGATAACTATGGAAACGATAATATGAAATATTATGGGTAGGGACGCAACGAGGGTTGTTGAAATAAGGTAGATGAGACGGGGGAGTTGAAATAGAGTAAGTAGTGAAGGAGGAATGCGACAATAGGTAGATGAAATAAGAGAATAGAAATAGACGCACGATCGTTGAGTTGCAACGATGCACTGGTGCTGGTATCCATCACATATCCCCCCCACTCAACGAGCGTGAGTCCACCGCTAGAAACCGCAACGCGCCAATTGCTGTCCGAACTGAGCGGCGGTAGTGTGAATACGATGCGTTCTGCCCTCGTGGAAGAATCCGGTAGAAACGCGAGGGAAGAGAGAAACCGTGGCGCCATGTTCAACGCTGAAGAACGTCGCGAAGCCCTGTTCCGAGAACAGGCGAGCGCATGCATCGTCGGCGGCACGGATGTAGGAATTAGTGAAGAGCATCTTATCAAGCCAAAGTTCGACTCCTTCATGGACGTGGCCCGGACGATCGGCGCGACCCAAAAACTCGTCCTTCTCCATTTGAATCCCTGCACCGGGGTTACACACACCGTCCTTGCCCTTCCGCATTGTCGTGAGCATGATCTTCCCCAGCACGGCGATCCCGAACCGAAGCGCCTCCAGAAAATCGTTAACGTGGTTTTCGATCTCCTGATGCGAGTTGAATTCGCGTTCATCCAACTCCCATCGTGCCGAAAGGAAAACGAGGATGGTGGGGAAAACGAGGATAGTTTCACGAAGGGCGGCGTCGGGGACGGTGACCTGAGTCCAGGCCGGGTTGAAACCGTGGGTATCAACCACCTGGTTGTTCAGAGCCGCAGCGACTAACCCCGCACAGTTGCGAAGACGGTTCGTAAACAGTTCGCGATGATGACGCAGAAGGACACGACGATTGGGGTTGGTTGGAGATGCGATGTGACAAAGGTGTGGACGAATGTATGCTCCGCCGCGTTCAGTTCCGCTCAGCAGCGTGCCCAGATTCGCGGCGATGAACTGGTCACCTGGGATCGTAAGAACCAAGCGGAGGACGTTGGAGACCGAATGGCCAAGGTCTGGGAAACCGAGCGCAGGCGGGATATAATCCTCATTGGCTGAACTGTGCTCGGACTCGTCGTCGGACTCGTGGGCAGCAATATCCGACTCTGAGCCGAAGATTTCCGCCTCCAAGCCCGGTGAGAGAGGAGGTGGCGTCGCTCCGTCGTCCGAGATGTCGATGACAAGCTTTCCCTCGTTGATAGAGACGTCGGAGGGAGTGAAATAAGGATTAGGGAAGCAGTTAGGAAACGCATCGCCAGCGATAGACATTGTGAGAAGAGAGAGACTGGAATAGAACGCAGAATGAATGGGGTAGAAAGAATGGCGGGACAAGAAGGAGGAATGTGAAGAGGAGAAGGAAGGGGTATAAATGTATTGAATCGTTGCCAGTCGTCATCAGCATAGCCTGTACTCCTGAAAAATGTTAGGAGTCCAAGGCAATTTAGCTGGGGCTAATCCGTCTTCCGTCGATCCAGGAACCAAGGACGTTAGGGGCGTTTCGCAGTCCTCGCTTGGTTAACCATTCGTCGTCCTCCGGCCCGAAGCCCTTCCATCGAACTTTGAACTGTTGAACCCGTCTTCCTCTGATTTTACGCCATCTTTCTGCCAGAATTTGTTCAATCTCGACCTCAGGAAGCTTGCCAAAATCGTCGCGATTGATCGACCGCATAGGTCGATCACCGAGCTCCGGAGGCGATGCTTCGTAAGGTTCAAGATGGGCGATGTTGATAACCGGATGGATGCCGTATGAGACCGGTAACCGCAATCGGTAAGTGACTGGGCTGAGCTTCTCGCTAATCTCAAAAGGGCCGTCGTATTTCAGAAGCAATTTCTTGCCGCGGCCTTCTTCACTGCGCAAGAGTTTGAGAGAATGAGGGTTGATAACAACTAGGTCCCCTTCCTCAAATTCCTTGAGAATCCGACCTTTGTTGTAAGCGCGGCGTTGAAATACTTGTGCCAGGAGAAGTGATTCCTTGGCGCGAGTTCGAAGTGTCTCAAATTGCTCGATCATTGCTCCGGCCCGGGTGTCGGCAATCGGACGAGATTCGATGACTTGATGATCCGCGTGATTGGCAGCTTGATTGACAGGTTCGCCAGCTTCAACATGTACGTCTTCCCCCCCAGCATCGAATTCTCGGCTCACAGGTTCAATGCCTGTCAGAAGTGTTGCGGTCCGGGGCTGGAAGCCACGCAGCAGATATGCCGGAGAGAAACCCGAGCTCGAATGCGGAGTTGTGTTGTATGACAGCGCCAGAGCCGGTACGAAGGACTTCCACTCAGTTTTTGAACCTATGAATGCCCGCAAGGCTGTCTCAATGAATTGGTTGAGAATTTCAGTTTGACCATCGGCCTGTGGATGATACGACGTTGTCAACGCTCTTTTGGTGCCCATCAAGCGCGTTAACTCTTCCCAAAACAAGTGCCTCCAACGAGAGTCCCTGTCCGCAATGATCTGCAGAGGTAAGCCATAGTGTACGACCACATGCTCCCAAAACAGTTCCGCCGTTTCGACTTCGTTGGTTTTTGTCTTGCAAGGAATGAAAATTCCGTACTTGGTCAATTTGCAGACAATAACCAACAACGCATCATATCCATCTGACAGCGGCAGCTCAGTTATGAAGTCCATGGTGACCACTTCAAATGGCTGCGAGGGGATGGGAATTGGCTGCAGTAAGCCAAATGGTGCGTGCCTTCTCGGTTTCGATTTTTGACAGATGTCGCAAGTGCAGGTGTACTGTTTGATTGTTCGTGACATCCGCGGCCAGTAGTAGGTTGACGCAGTGCGGTTATAGGTACGGTGATACCCAGCGTGAGCCCCCTCCGTCATGCCGTCATGGATTTCGGAAACGATAGTGCGGCGCAAGTTCTCCGGGACGCAAAGGCGTGTATTCCCATTCCAGTCTTCGAAGTATAACAACCCATCGTCGGCCAATTGATACTGAGGAAATTTAGGGTTATTCCAGTCAGTCTCATTTTTCGAGGCGTTCAGCACGTTGGAAAAATGGGTATCCTTTTCGTAGCCGCTAAGCCACTCCTCCTTCTCTTTTGCGGACAGGCTGACCAGAATGTTGTATGTCCTTGAAGTTGTACCAACATCACTTCCTGCAAGAAGCACATCGTCAAGGTTCAACTCGGCATGGAACAGGTTGAGTTCTTCGGGATCCTCAAGATTTTTCGTGCTTTTATCTGCAACTGACAGGAGTCGTTCCTCGAATCGGGGTCCCAGCTCGTCGTACATGTTCCGTAGTGGATCATTTCCCGCTAAGGCCAGCAGTGGTGTCTCATCCGATTCAGGCCCAACTTGCATTGGCACACGTCGGCGCAAACGAGAAACCGGATCAACGTTGGAATGAACTCGTCCAGCTCTGTGAATAACCTTCAAACCCGGATATGCCGCAAAGATAGTTCCCCAGGTGAGGAGACGCCGGTTGACATTTTGGAATGTTCGACTCCAGGTGAGCGCAGCATGATCTGTAATGGCTGCAATCTTTTCACCCTCCAGAAACACCTGAAACTTGATAAGTGCTTCCTTCAGGGCCAGAGCCTCCCGCTCAGTTGGAGAGTAGTTGCGCTCAGGCGATTTCAAGACTCGAGACCAGTATGCAACCACGCGTTCCACGTAGACCGTTGTGTCCTCAAACTCTAATGCCCAATCACCTGGAGGGGGAATGTCGTCGAACCCTTTGATTGGGGTTCCCAAGTCAGGAATGCGTTCCTTCTCCTTGTAAGCCTTCTCGAGTCGTTCGTATGCTTTGGTGCCGCGCAAATCACGAATTTTAATTGGCTGTACTTGCTGCAAGATTCCAGCCACTCCATAATCGCAGGCATCTGAATAGACTCGATAAGGCCGACCAGGAATCGAATAACCCCGCACCGGCGCATTTGTTAACACCATTTTGGACAGCTCAAAGGCTTCTCGATGCAAGTCGGTCCATTGCCATTGAGTTCCCTTTTTGAGCAGACTGAACAATGGTTGCGCGATCCATGCATAGAAGGGGATGTAGGATGAGAAATAGACCATCATACCCAGGAACGTCTGAAGCTCCGAGACATTCCTAGGTTCCTCCAGCTGTTGAATTGCTTCGACCTTTTCTTTGTGCGTGGATAACCCCAATCTAGACACTTTCTGACCGAGCAGCATCAGAGACTGGTATCCGAGATGACATTTTGCAGGAGATAGGGTAATGTTCGCTTCGGCAATCGCACCAAAGACGGCGTCCAAGTGCTTGCAGTGGTCCTCAAAGGTGCGCGAGTAAACCACAATATCGTCGATGTAAACCAAAGCGAACAGCCATAGGAAGGGGGCCAGGACCGTGTTCATGACACGTTGAAAAACGCTTGGACCATTCCGATAACCAAAAGGCATCCGCTTGAACTGCCACAGGCCGCGATGCGTACGGAATGCCAGTTTCTCGGAAGAATCTGGGTGCATGGTGAGCTGCGTGAATCCTGCGAGCGCATCCAACGTGGTCAACCACTGAGATCCTTCCAAGGTCTGAAGAATATCTTCTTGTCGTGGCAGAGGGAATTCGTCGGGGATGACCAACTCATTCAATTTCCGCAAATCGATCACCATGCGAGGTTTGCCATTTCTCCAGACTGTGAAAACCGGAGCAGCCCATGGACTACGAGATGGTTCTATGACACCAAGCTCGATCCATGAGTCCATTTGCTTATCAATTACTTCACGTTTGGCTGGTGAAGCGGGGAAAGGAGGCAAAGAAACCGGTTCAGCTCCAGGTTTCATGGGGATCACAACTTGTTCCTTGTAATTTCCCAATCTTCCATCCAAGCCAAATGCTTTCGCATTTTTGATGACGACGTCCTCAAGCATCTTGCGCTGTTCTGGAGTAACGTCCTTCGAGATGTTGATCTGTTCTAGTAGCTTGGCAGATTCGACGAACTCGGGTGGTGCTTCCGCTGTTTTTGGTCCTCCTTCCAGTGGTTCTTCCGCAGCTGGATCATCTTCTCCCACGGCATTACGATGCGCTTTGGAGGAGATTTTTGACTCCGAACGAATGGCACTGGTTTCAGCCGGAACAGGGGGGAAGAGGTAGGAACCTGGGCTTCAGCCGATGGGCTCTGTGTTTCAACCAGTTGGCGAATAAAATTCGCATGTGCTTGGGCACGCTGCTTCTGGATCGCAGACATTTTTGAAGCCTTGTCAAGCCATGACCGCGGATTATGAGCCGTTCCGACAACTTGTCCTGCCGAAATGATGACTGGGAAGTCAGAAAAGTTTGCGATATGGAGTGCAGGTTTATCCTTGGAGATGAATGTGTCTGCACTCCCATAAATGTCGTCAGTATTTCCGCAACTCTTCAGGAGCCTCTCGACAATGAGTTGTTCACAGTCTTTTGGAAAGTGAGTCGAGACTGGTATCAGCTTATTGGTTTTTGCTGGAATAACAACTCGCTCGGTGCTAAAGACACGGCCATCACGCTCCTTTTTACGGGAGCGTTGTCGCTGTTTCTGGTTGCGGCGATGGACAGCTTGCTTTGTGCTTTTCTTGGCATGTGCGCGAGCACATTTGACCTTGAACGTATTGCCATTTTCGTCAACAAGTGCTGGGGAAGTGGAGTTTTCCACAGCAAGGCGGCGTCCCGAGTCTCCGAATTGAAGGTAGGTTGATCCTTCCTCGCGAAGGATGGATATGGAGTACTGGTCAGCAAAATCGTTGCCGAGGATGAAGGGAGTAGTCATGTCATCTACAACATAGGCATCAACATTGAGCTTAACCGGACCATCTTCAGTAAGAAAGTAAAGGTCCAGGTTAACGAAGCTTGAGATGGATGAATCCCCGGTGACTTGGATCAAGTTTACTTGATGTCCCTGCCTAATTCTCGGAGGGTTGGTGAGAGAGTTTAGGGTTTTTCGAGAAATCAAGGTGATGTCTGATCCAGAGTCGATGATGATCAAAATCGGATCCGTACTCAAGCTTCCTATAGTTGCAGTTGCTTCAGTCGCCTTTGATCCGAGGAACGTACTGCCAGGTGGCCGAGCCATATGCTTCCGTAGCTCAATCAGAGGCTTGAGAGCGCAAGTCTCAGAGGAGCTGACCACCCGGTAGTTGCACGCTTCAATTTCCTTAGCTAATCTCCTTCGTGAGCGCCGGTTCAATGCAGGTTTAGAGAACGGTGGTTTTTCAGTATCCTCATCGACCTTGGCTTCAGCGTCGAATGAGCCAGGAGAATTGTCGTGACTTGGGGTATTGATAGGTATATCCTCAGGAGGAGGATCAAGATTATTAGAGGATGGATCATTGCGGCTCGGGGTATCAAGAAGAATCTCCTCTGAAAGGGAGTCGCGACTATTAATGATGGGGACAAAATGTTCATTGTCTTCAAGAATGGAATCTGAGAGAGGGTGTAGATGGGTATACGGTTCGGCTTCATCGTCCTCAACTTCCTCAACACTGGGTTTTGGATTCTTAAGCCGAGCCTTTGGAATAAAATCCTCGTTGTCTTCGAGAATGGAATTAGAGAAAGGGTGTAGGTTGGTATATGGTTCTTCATCGTCGTCTTCAACTTCTTCAACGCTGGGTTTAGGGCTTTTAGGCCCGGTATTCCCCTTCAGTGCCGGTGTAATATCCCCCCCAGTTTTCAAATCAGCGCTGATTTGGAAAGTAGAAGGCCCGGTAGACTGAAGGGGCTCCTCAAAACCCTGTTCGTCGGCTGAGGAAGCTTCATCCAAGCCATAATATAGCTCGTCATATTCGTCCTGTGCTCTTGTATCCTCCGCTGTTGCTGAAGCATGGTTCGTTCTAGCAAATTTGATCGCCTTGAACGAATGCTTGCATTCGTTATCCCAGTGTTTTCCGCTGCCACAATGACGGCAAGGCCGTGCTCCTTTTGATTCTGGCGTCGCTTTTTTAGAAACATTACTGTCGTCCTTTGGGAACTTGGGAGGCGGCAATGTGGAAGATGTGCCAATGAGGTATGTGCGAACGGCTGCATTTGGCTTCTCAAAGGATTTTCGGCGGGCAACGTACTCAGTTTTTACATGCTCCTCGGATTTATTCATTGGCAAGTCCAGCAGCGTATCCTCGTGGAAGACGATTGCTGCATGGAATTCAACAATGTTGCGGTACTTCTGAGTGTCCAGGATGGTGCACCAGGACCGAGGTGCACCGTTCATGACTTCCGACATAACAGCAGAATCTTCGAACGAATAGACTGAATTGAGAAGTTCGCGTTTGCGAATGAAATATTCGCTTGGTTTCTCCTTCCTGTGTCCTTCTTGACGATAGTTGGCTCGCAATGCCTTTGTTCGGGTTTTGTCAAGCCATTTACTAGACAGGAAGAAATCGGCCAGAGCTTGTCTCATGGTCTCCCAATTTTCGCGAATTCTTCGTTGATAATCGAGGGGCAGACTGAAGTACCAATCCTGTGCGGTGCCAGTAAGGACTCGGGGTACAATTGTCCCGAGTTGCTTCCACGCCTTGGGTCCGTCCTCTGCAATGAGATTGCACCGTTGAATCCAGCGAAGCAGTGTATCAGGATTTCCATCCCATTTTGGGACATCAGAATCCTTGAGACGCAAGTCAAAGTAGCGGCCGTTGTCTTTTTCCTCAACCACCGTACTATTGCTGTGAGGATTCCGAGGAGGTCCACGACCGCTGCGAGGTACGCGAGGTCGCCGCCCTTCACCTTCGTCATCAGAATCGGACGGCTCATCATCTGGATTTCCTCCCGCTCTTCTAAGACCTTTTGATGGTCTACCCGTTCTTTCTCGGTCCGGTCTGTTGTCGGGATTCCCACGCCGGCCATTGTCGCGGTCTGAATCGCTCGGTTCACCGTTAGGATCTGGGTCACCCGGTGCCTCGGATTTAATCGGCCTCAAATGACCACTTTGCCTTGGTTTGGAAGAGTGGGTTGGAATTAGAAAGCCCAGATGAGAGAGATGAGGCGGAAGATCGCGGTTTCGCCCATCTGAATGAACACCTTCTGAGAGATGTTCCTGAACCCGTTTAGACTGATGATGAGAAACCATATCTTGACCGAAGCGAATGCGACCAAAAGCTTCCTGGAACTTTGACGATGGGGTAGAGGAATGACCAAAGGCACCGCGAGGAGCGCCAGTTGTTGCTCTAGGAGGAGGAACAATATTTTCAACCTCCCCTTCGTCACTGACGTCTTCAATGCGAGCCCTACGAGAGCTATTCTCCTCCGCCTTAATTTCTGTAGCCGGTAGAGATACATGCTCCGGTGTTTTCCTGGAACTAGGTTCCCGATTCGAAACGTGAGCAGTGGAGACAGGACGCAGTCGAGCGAAAGATCCATCGGTTGAAGAATTCGGAATGTGCTCGGGTGTAGCACTCGTCCTTCTCGGCTTTACCGAGACGCTACGACGATACTCGTTGTAGTAATCCTGAATCTCTTCATCCGGGGATCGCATCTCGTTGGAGGCAAAGTCGAAGTACTGATCTAGATTGACCAGGAAATTCTCTACCTCGACCCGATAGCAAATCCCAAGGATCTCGTATTCATTTTGCTCATAGAACGCGAGAGGGTCTTCGCTCCTTCCCCAAGTAGGCATAGGAGGCATTTCATTGTTGAAAACTTCGTAGGCTATTTTAGCGCGTTTGCGAAGTTCATCGAGTTGCTTCCACAATGTCCAATATGGGGCCTTCTGCAACCGGTAAACCTGACCACCATCATCCGAGAGATGCGCAATTTCTACTGATGTGATGACAGTTTCAAGATTCACGAGTTCGTTTCTGAAGGTGCTGATGAACAATTTTCGCGTCGGGACCTTCGCCTCTCGAAGGAAGCCTTTCGCAAAGCCACTAGCTCCAAACTCCAGTGCCTGGTTACGGCGCTCAAGGATGTTTAGGCTGCCCTTGATGATGGTGGGATATGACTGGAAGGTTGGGAGATGGAGAGTTGCTTTTGCAACCTTGATTGCTGGATCTACCAAACTTGAAAGGACTGGTCCCGCGTATTCCACCAAGTCGAAGGCGTCGCTAAGACTACCAGCGTTGATATCGACGAAAGGCGTAGGCGACGGCGAGGCCCGCCAGGGCATGCGAGTTGGGAACTGTGGTAGAGGATTGCCGTGTTGTGCCGAAGTGACAGATCGACGATCATCATCATCGTTGATTGCCTCTCGATCGTCTCTGTTCAGCACAGCACTATTTCCTTCACTCCCCGGGATATCCTTCATGTCATCGTGAGAATTGGCGGCGCCAGCCGTTCCTCTCCTCCCGCCCTGCGGTCGAGTGATAGTAGCCATGAAGGGTAAGGTTTTGTTGAAATGATGGATGTATAAGGATAGTGTATAACGGGGATCCTACAGTGTCCACCAATGTTATAGATCAAGCGTTGATCTACCAGATTCTAATCCCCGTGAAGCTATCCTTACGCGCGAATCCCTACCGGTCCGAATGGCGCTACAAGCCAGCCGAGACCACGAGGGTGGATTGTCTAAATATGAGGTAAGTGCTAAACTTTTACCTGTATCAGACGTGCGAGGCGATTAAGCAGTCGCAGAGGGCGTGGCAGAATGCACAAGAAGGTTGGAAAGTGATAAGATGTATTTTACGCCAGTACCCGCGGCTTAAATACATGAGGATAACTATGGAAACGATAATATGAAATATTATGGGTAGGGACGCAACGAGGGTTGTTGAAATAAGGTAGATGAGACGGGGGAGTTGAAATAGAGTAAGTAGTGAAGGAGGAATGCGACAATAGGTAGATGAAATAAGAGAATAGAAATAGACGCACGATCGTTGAGTTGCAACGATGCACTGGTGCTGGTATCCATCACAGGTCCGTACGCATCAAAGCAAACAAGACCAACGTTGGTCGCCCACAAACCTCTTCTTTCTTCTCTCCTACTACGAACACCGTGGCCACTTCCTTCTGGAGACACTGTGTCCACTCAGTCTCGCTTCCTCCTATGCCTGGCCGACCATCTGCCTCGGGCCTCTTCCAATACTCCGATCTTGCTGGGCAGCCTGGTTGCGTATCCTGGGCCGTGTCGAGCCAACTCCCACCTCAAGTTGAATCGAAGCGATGTCGGATGCCTGCTCCGTCCCTTCAAGGTATTCTGGGCTTGTCAAACCGTCGCCGTCACCTCCGTGTTCTACTTTCCATTGCCAGCGGTGGAGTCGGTGTCAAAGTGGTGTCAAGTCTGAGCGCTCCGTCAAGTCAACGATGACCGGCTATCATGAAGCCTCAAGCTCTCATACCTTGTTATCAAGTTTGTATCTCTGGTCTCGGTTCAAATTCTACTCTCGGGCAACTTCAAGTTAGCGCAATACACCGGCCACCTGCCACCCCTGAGACTCAAGTGCACATCGTTCAAGATACACGATCAAGCTGATTCAATTGCAAAAGTTCAGTTGTCGTTTCAACCGCCGGCGTATCGGCTTCAAGCCTCAAAGTTGCCTTACATGCCATCCTTCCCCCCTCACCGCAAATTCTCGTGTGCACTCGATCATGGCCCACCATCCAGTGCAAGATTTATATAGCTTCGTCGGGTATTTTATGTACTGATAGTTTTATGTAATTCATGTCTCTAAATGCGATATTTTATATTTTACACCTTCCGGCGAGGGCTTCTAAATATTGTTGTCGAGGTTGCCCAACTCTCGAGGAAATATCTTGAAAATGCCACCCCGAAAGGTTTCTAAAACGTCGACGTTGGGGAATGCTAGAAGGATTTGACACTTTTTTTTTGTTTTCAGGATGTTTTCCTGATGTTTGGCCGACCATTTTTGATGAAACACAAGAGCGCGGTGGGCCGCGAAGCGGCCCACCACTTCGTTTAAGTGATGAGCGCTTGAATTAGCGTCGTTCCCAAAGTTTGAAACTGATATTCCAAAGGATTGGGGCTGATTCGCCAAAAGCGGAGTTTAAAAAGGCTTCGGACAGACAGCCTTAATTTTATAAAGAGGGTGATTCTCAGAACAATCCTAACGAAAGTCGGTGTAGTAGTAGTATGGCCTATTTCACTGTGCTCAACCGGAATTAAGCAGTGAATAGACCACCATGCGAACAGAATTGGGGTCCGAATTCCCATCGATTCCACGAGGGATCCGGAAAATTAGCAATTTGGCCACGGGCGCTTAGCGGCGCTTAACTGCCGAAAGGCTCAGATGCAGATGTGCGGTGAAACACCTTTCTGATGCAGCCAACCAAGAGCTCTGGCCTGGATGGGGCCCATGGTATGCTCCGCATATCGCACACCAGTAACGCAAAAAAAAAAGAAGGAAGTGTACACCGGTCGTCAGAATATTGTATCATCAAACAAGATAATACTACCTAAAGCGAGCTGACATCCTGGACGAACGCGGTCCAGTCACTCCCAAACCCATGGTATACATCTGTCGTCGCGATATTCAGATTCGTGATGTAGACGCTGGCGATCCCCGCCGTGTCGAGAGTCTGGACGACGGAGGAGAGCGTGTAGGTGTCGTTAGCGAAGGTATGGATGATGACGGATTGTTGTGCGGCGTCGTGGAGGGGAATCCTACAACGCGCCGCAAGGTCAGATTCAAACTGAACAACATTTTGAACCACGGAGAGGAAAGCCAAACGTACGGTGCCTGATCTTGATATTCAGCGTAAGTATTCTCGAATGTGACGATCTGGTCCGCAAAGCTATAATACGTGGACGCGCCGATGTCTTCCCCGGGGTTCAATACAACCTGCGTTGGTGTATGGTTTGTCAGCTCAACCCGGATAGTTGCGAACGCCCAACACGAGATGCGCTGGTGTACGTACGTATCCAGTATTCCCGGACGCCCATGTCGCGGCGCGCACCGTATCGGCGTACGCCTGGTACGTGTACATCAACCCCGCCTGCGTCTCGTCGAAGAAGATGCCGTCGACGCGCGAGGCGGCGTCCCACCCCGCGTAGGTCTGCACGTCCCCCGTCACGTTCGCCGGGTCGCGGGTGCCGTAGCCCGTCAGGACGTACCCCAGGAGGAGCGCGTTCGCGTACCCGCGGAGGGATGCCACTGCCGCCTCGTAGGTTGTGTCCGAAGGCCCGGGGCCGCTATCGGGGTTCACGATGATGTAGAACTGCACATCGGGGAAGGTCGCAAGTCTAGAACGAAATTTACAGCTATATGGGCGAAGGGGAAGGAAATCAGGAGACGCACGCTGTCGTGAGAGGGCCCATGTTGAAGGTGTCTCTGGGTACGAGTATAAAGGCACCTGTGTTTCTGTAGCATCAGAGTAGAACCCAAATATTTTAGGAAACTCAAACGATTATTCCAATCTTGGCGTGGACTGTGGTGGTTGCCAGGAATGACAGGACAAAGGCGAAGATGGTGGCAATCATTGTGGGAGAGAGTACTGGCTTGGCTGCGCACCGTTGCTGCGCCTTATAGGTCCCAGGAAGTTCGGCTCCGGATACTAAGATAGTTCAAGTGCCACTGGCAAAGCGCTCATAGGTGGTCTAGCCTGTGTTGGTACCTGATGACGGGTAGTGACAGATTCGAAGCGTTTCGCGAACATCTGATGCATGGAGTTCGGACCGGAGTTATTGGCCAGGGCAAGTCGGAGGTAGCATGATTTCACTTGCCAGCCGTTTCAAAAATCAAGCCGAGATATCGCGTATATTCCTTGTTTAAGAAGCTGCAAAGGGACACGAAGACTAATTATTATGGAAGAAGAGACCATGCCGTGGCTCACCGCTGGCAAATGTGCCCACTCGGTCTTCGATCTTGTATGATGGGAATGTGGGCAATACCATCCGTGTTTGGCGTGTAATCGAATATTCCTGTCTGGGAATCCTACTGTATCATGGGCACAAGATGGCATAGCTCCAGGCGGTTGAGGAATAAGAACAGCAGTTATATGAAATAGGACGCGAGAGACGCAGGGCTAGGCAAGCGACGGAATCCCCGAATTTAAGCAAGAGGAGACACAGAAGATCTTGAAAGCGCGCTAGATGCCTGCCGAGGAGGGCTGAGCAAAAAATTCTAGTTTCCAGGTCAAGGACAACGATTTTATCAGATTTTCATCTCGGCCAACGGCTGGAATATCCCGGGCACCGAGAAGGCAGCTGTTAGATCATCCAGGAGCTTGAAAAACAGGTACAGAATAAGAAGGACGTCGAGCAGCAAGACAAGAAAGGATTCGAATTTCGATGAGATGACGGAGGCGAACAAGGGCGGATCAGAACGTGCGGATCATAAATCCGAACAAGCGGAAGAATATAGTCTGTAGTTAACCGCGCCACTGATGTAGGGAGGGTAGCCTTATTACATAATCGTCGGAGTTTGAATATATTCCCACGGCCTTTCCACGCCTGCAGTAGTCCTACCAACAAGGGCTAAGAGGGAAAGTGTGTTTTAATGATATTTAAAGCTATTCTGCATTTACAAAATGTGCCCGTTATGGGTCTTTTTCCGCAAATCAATGTCTCGGTCTTTGCTGTGTGGCGGTGCATCAGCATTTGGTATTCTTGTTCTCCGTCCTTGGTCGCCGTGCACTCAGAGACAAAGTAGTTTGAATCAAGTCACCCAATGTTCCTGATGCTTAAAAAGTGCGAAAGACGCGTTGTGCACTCGACTTTAGCAACCGAGAAATTCGAGATTACATAATAAGCCCGCCCTCCAATCACTTGATCACGGGAATCGACAGACTACAACAAGCGAGGCACGAGCTTCCCGTTGTAGCGTCTGTTTATAAGAGACTAGGAAGAATACGACCTCGCTCTTCCACTTCCACCTTCTCAATTTTCGAGCCGCCACAACAGTTTTCGCGTCTGCAGAATGGCTTCTAATCTACCTTGACATGAGCTCTCTGCTGGCTTGATTGCGCACTTGTCTCCGGTTTTGGGGCCTCGGCCCATTCCTTGCTTCTCTCAGGCCCGGCGGCAGCAAGATGCACTTCGACCAACCGGACGCACGACGTTCTGCGAATTCGATGCGCGCAGTCACGACCATTACTAGCTGCTTTATTACCGCCGCCAGGAGAGTACTTACTTTGGTGCTTCAAGGCATGTTCCTTCTTTTTAGACTGTTCAGCATCAGTGTTTGCTCTCCGGTTTCGTCTCCAATGCTCACCTCTCCTTTTGCAGTTCTGCCCGCCCCCAGATCGTCGCTATGCGTTCTCCCGTCGCGGATTCTCGACACAGATTTTGGTATTACTGTTAGTGCTGGATGGGTGTTTCTGCGCTTTCTGTATCGAGGTGCGTTTGTGTTATCCCACGTACCTTTGACCCCCAGACCTTCTTTTACTTCCCTCAAAGCTCCCTCTTTTCACCCTAACCAGCCCCCCCTCCGTCTCTCCTGTTTCCCCGCTTTTCGCACTCGCTAACAGTCTTTTAGCTTAGCCACTGGCCCGGTCATGGATTCCTGGACGACTTCGCTTCGCAGCTCCATGTCTCTGCGCTCCCCCCACCTGTGCATCTGGGATCTTCGAGTCGCCATCGACGAAGACCTCCGCATCGTTTTCCCCACACGCCGGGTGCCGCGGCCCTGTCATCTTCTCCCTCCCTCCCTTATTTCTTTCTCGGCGCTCCACGCTTCCCATCCTCCGGCGCGAATGGCTCCGCCCGCCGACGCCACCGAGCGCGAGATACCCCAGCACTCGCGCCGCTGCAAGGACATGTCGACCCCGTCGTGCGCACTGCGGCCTCGCGTCTGGGAGCTCGCTCGCACCTGCGACACCCGCGTTGAACAGACCATGATGTCGTCAATCCAGAGCGTGCTTGCAGCAGCTGGTCATCCCCCGCGGCGGTGACAGCATGCGCGAGCGGGCGCTGCGTTGTTGGGAGTACGCCCATATGCTTTGCTCTGCGCTCGAGTGGCGCGTCGTCTGCCGGTATTGAAGCACCAGCACCAGCACCGGCATCGACACCAGCGTGCGGATGAGGGACAGGGTCGGGTCGAGGTGACGCTCAGCATCCTCGCAAGATCGTGGTACCAAAATGCGCCCCTTTCGCTGGTGCCCCGCAACTTCCCGCCCGGAACGCATTGCAATACACACCGTTGACGACCGGAAGCCAATCGGCATCATGACCAAATTTCGACGCTCGGTGCGTGTTCTCACAACGGACAGCTCTGGCTGCGTTGACGCGTCGAACACGTATAGATCTAGTAATCACTTTTGCCGATGCGAGCTTTCCCCTTTTCATCATCAACAACTGGACCGATGCAGTCCAGCCCAGCGTTCTTTACGAGCGCGGTGAATCTCGACCGAGTGCCAGATGGCCAGAATCACCTCTAGCATGCGTCAAGCTCGAATCCGACGCGCTGGGAAGGCCCCCGCTGTCAACTATCGCCGCATCAGCAACTTGACAAGTTCTTTTCGGGTTGCTTTTTGGATCTTTTGAGTCTTTCGTCTTTTTAAGTGACTTTTTTCAGATGCTTTTTCCCCTTAAGACTCTTTTGTCTCTTTTCTTGAATCAGTTTTTCTTATCCAACATAAAATTCTTGTTATCCTACAAAGAGAAACCCGACTACCATAACTGGCCCCAATGTTATCGGGAATGCCCATTGCCAGATCACCAGAATTCAGTCGCTCGGACCTTCCGCCCGTTTGATTTCCAAAATACAAACTGGCAGCTGAGCTCAGCTCCCAAGTACTTGAATACACCTTCTGAAAAGGAGACAAGTGTAATATCGAATGGAGGAGCGGGAATGTTGGGGACGCGTCAAGCCGGCAACGCGTCGACTTGACAGAAGATGTCGAAATCGCCTAAGTCCATTGCCGACGCACGTGCATTGCTTGATCAGCGAATCAGCGTCAAGTGATGGGCGCCCATGTTGATCTTTCTTCCCTCCCACCACGACGACGTCCACCAAACGTCCACTGCCCACTTCGTCTCGCCCTCCTGCCTTGTCCCGTCCGCGTCCAAATTCCTGCTCAATATCGAGATCTGCCCTTGCCTGCTCTGGGTTCTCCATCCCTTCCGCTCGTTCCTCAAGTCCATACTGCTCAAGCCTCAAGAACCAAGATGCCTCAAGATCCAAGAACTGCTTCATGCTGCAAGACTTCAAGACATCAAGTCTTCCATCTCTGGGCTGTCTTCTGCATGTCATCGCTTCAGTCCCCTTCGTTTTCCTCCTGCTATGCTGTGGGGCCATATATTGTTGTTCTAACCCTTCCTGTAGCAGCGACGAGATATCAAATTAAAAGGTATCATAGGTGCTATGTGAAGGAATGCGGCTGGTACGTTTGCTAAGTGCTGGATTCACAACATCCGCTAACGCTGAGCTATTGGCTCTTCCCTAGAGCGCTTCGAATTACATGCCCGAGCCGCGGCACGCCCGCTTACACCGCCTGTGTCAGCGCGGGTTTCCCCATGAGCAGCGTGACTTACTCTGCCACAGCGTGAACCACCACCAAGCAACACGCTGCGCCAGAGACGAGAATGGCAAGTTCGCGCAACGTACAATGGCCAAAGAGGTGTGTACCCCATTTCTCTTCTTTTACCCCTTCGCTCCCCTCTTTTATATTGCAACACGCGCATCGCTGTACTCGCGTCCACGCTACAAGAAAATTGCAGCACGCTTCTCGCTCTCCGTTTGTGTTGCCTCCCCTTCCCGGTGGCGGTGTGTTTCGGGAGGACGGATATTATTGTCGGTGTTGAGGAGAGTGAATGTAATATGTACAGATGTACCAATGTAGTATATGAATATATGTCGGTTTCACCGCAATCTGTGCCTGAAAGCACCTTAAATTGAAGCTTGCATCAAGGCTTCTATGGCTGCTTTTCCCCGTCCTTTCGAGTCTTTTGGCCCCTTTAAAAGCAAACGGACCTATCTAAAAAAAGAGGAAAGTTCTTTTTTGTCTTTTGACTCTTTTATCTCTTTTTCATCTTTTACAGCTGTTTGCGAAACTAATGACACTCATCAAACTTTGATGAATAAGAACAAATTTGATGTGCCGGATTGCCGAGCTCCTTTCTCAATCATTTCTTGACCGTTTACCTTGGTTTTAGGTGCATTGAAAAGCGGTTAAGCGGCGCTTTCGAATGTGATGCATTATGCACAGTAGATTGAGAGAATTGCATAGCTGAAAATTCGGGCTGTCTTGTTCAAACGGGACACGCCAACGGCCCGTTCTCAATCAATTGTGGGCCGATTCCCTTGAATCCAGATGATATTGAAAGCTGAAATAGAGGCAACCAAGTGTGAAACATGAAGTTTTGTGACACACCCCACCTGCAGCATCAAGAATGAAATTAATCTGTGCTATCATCAGTTCATTCTATAGTACTGATTTCGTTGTGCAACCAAAATTTCAAATGTGAGCAGCCTGTGCCTCTACATCCCTGTTCATATGAATCCAAAATCATCCAAATTGGCTCAGGATTGACTGAGTGAGTAACGGCCAATTTAAGCTGGGGTTTGAAACGGGTAACGGGAAAATACAAGATTCTATACTTGAGGAACTATTCTACGTGGCTTGTACGACTAGGAAGCCCTGCTTAACCGCTCTCGAGCGCACCTAAAATCAAGCAAAATGGTCCAGAAGTGGGCAAGAAACGAGCCCGGCAATCCGACACATCAAATTTGTTCTTTTTCATCAAAATTTGATGAGTGTCATTAGTTTCGCAAACAGCTGTAAAGAGGAAAAAGAGCCCAAAAGACAATTTGTCAAGTTGCTGATGCGGCTGATCATGCAGGGAAACACCAGGTACTGTCCGACTCGGATGTATGCTCGACCAGTTAATTTCACATTCGTGCTCCTCTTTATGACGGTCTTCAAGATCCCCACGAATCCTCGCCGCTTCCACCATCTGGTCCCGAATTACTGGAAAAAAAAGTGCAAATGGGTATCAAACTCTCGCTCGTCGAGGCAATTGAGGTGCGCAATTCGGCTCCAATCTGTTATTTACTCGTTTAATATATCTTCAGCACGCGTAAAGTTGAGGAGCGGTTCCCGTGAGATTCTGATGGGACGCAGATGTCGACGCTACTCCACTTTAGCCCGTAGCGGAGGTCTGGAGTTCCGACGGCAGCTTATACGCCAAAGTGTTTCGGCAGCCCAGTGTATGGGCACGGCGTCGGTGTTTTTTTTTCTTCATTTCTTTTCTTTGATCTTCGACGGGTCTCCTCCGATGGATACCCTACTTTTGATGAATATATATTACAACTTCCTAGCTCCTCAAATCTGGAAACGCTCGGGTTGTTGGCAACAATCAAGATTTCGACTTTGGCAGGTACACTTTTTCCTTGCTGAGAAACATCTCAAAGTTCCCGATGCATTGCAGCCTTTTCGCGCAGGATGCGAACGCTCCCGGCTGTTCCTCCATCCCAGCGTCACCTTCTCGGCTGGTTGTCTTGTGAGAAAGCACACACAAGTCTCAGAGCATGTCCATCCGCCCAACGTGGTTTACTCGGCTCGGCCGCGCTAGGCCCTGAAGCGTGCTGATGAGATTAAATCAATGGTACACTCCCTCACGTATTGTCGGCTCTTCTGCCCACCGCGTCGCAGATGATTATACATACTTCAGGCCTCATTTCAAAATTCATTGATCTTGCTGTACAGGTCTGGAGTAATACAAAATTTCTCCTAATCTTGCGTTCAGAAAACCTGGACACTTGAATTTCCATCGAAGTAGACCATGCCACGGAGTAGCTTCGGGATTTGCCGGCTCGTTGCTATTGTGCCGCATATGGTCGGCGGTGCCGCACATTGTCTACCGCACTTGGATGGGATGGGTGCGACGTGCTGCATATAATACGGGTGTGCCACATCTGGGTGTGTTGTGTTCGCCGCATCTGGGAATCCCCAAGGAATCCCGCTCTAAGGCGAAGACAGTGACTGAGGTGACATTTGTGGGCTTGAGTTCAAGCCCTCGAACATATCGTCCCTCGAATCGCTGTCGGAATGTGGGCCATGAACTTGGGAAGACTCGATACGTCCCTGCAGTGAAAAAGAATGGGCCCTTGATTTACTGCAAATAGTGTTGCCGCGGCTCGGCTCAGCTCAGTTCGGCTAGCCGTCGGAGCCTAGCCAAAAATAAGCTAGCTGAGCCAGTCTGCACATAACTACATCTCGCTCTTTTTCCATATGCAAACCAAGTGCTTTCGCGGTGTACTTGCTTTTAATGGTGATTGACCAGTTGAGAGTAACCTGGAAGCACATCAACCAATCTTAAGATGACCTTGGCAACATATTAACAATCCTGGGCAGTTGTAAGCGAAATGGGTTATACGCGGGTTACTAGTAGAAAGTGTAACACAAGTATAGTGAGCAGATTGATATTGCACTGCTGTAATACCATGGAATGAATATACTTGAGTTCAAAAAGCCTTATATAATCAGTCAACCGAGATGTTGAGAACTTAATTGATAGCTTCAATAAGTTCTAGGAAGATAATCAATTATTGCTTCAAGTCTAACAACCCATAAGTAAGAATAGATTAATAGCTCTAATTATACTCTAAATTCTAGCAAAGTTACTGTCAACTGAGGTTCAGATGGTAGTGAAGGTTCACAAGGTGTATTGGCAAGGTAAGATATACAGTGGTGCTCTAAATAAATGCCGAGTTTTAATTACATAATTCCATCAGTTTCACTCCAAATTGGCCCAAACAACTTGGTATACAAAAATTAGACATGAAATAGAGACCAACCACATACTTGTCTATTTTCCTTTTGGGGTAATCTGCTAGAACAGCGTAATTTTCTGAGTTGCTAGAAAAAAAACTTTTTGGAGTTACCATATATGGAAAGTTTATCTACATGACATGAAAGGGCTTGAAAAATAGTGCACATTCATGTGTTGAACTGAAGGAATCCACCCTGTGGTTGTTGAGATATGGGGCAGACAAAGTTGCGTCTTTGAGTGAATTTCTTGGAATTTCTTCACTTTTTGGTCAAAATGTGCAACTTGCTCGCCCCATATCTCAACAACCACAGGGTGGATTCCTTCAGTTCAACACATGAATGTGCGCTATTTTTCAAGCCCTTTCATGTCATGTAGATAAACTTTCCATATATGGTAACTCCAAAACGTTTTTTTTCCAGCAACTCAGAAAATTTCGCTGTGCCGGCAGATTACCCAAAAAGGAAAATAGACAAGTATGTGGTTGGTCTCTATTTCATGTCTAATTTTTGTATATCAAGTCGTTTGGGCCAATTTGGAGTGAAACTGATAGAATTATGTAATTAAAACTCGGCATTTATTTAGAGCACCACTGTAATGTGTCTCACAGAGGGGAGACACCCCCTTTACATATTACTAGAGTGGGTCAGAGACAGAGTCATTCATCTCTGACTCCTCTAAGCCGAGGATTCATAGCCTCGCATAGCTTGTAGCGGTTGCGAAACATGAATCAGCGGCTATACGAACCGTGGGAAATCTGAGATGATGGACATCAAACGGATTACAGGAGATGTTTGCGCTGCAAAGGTAAATTACATTGAGGCTCCGAATAAATAGCAGAGTAAGTAAGAATTTTAGGAAAATACAGGAAATAAATATAGAAGGCATGTCCATCACAGCAGTTTTTATGCTGCCCGACCGAAATGAACAGTTTCGAACGTGCTTGAACGTGAACTGAACCTGAACACCCGTTCAGGTTCGAGGTTCAGCACGTCGCTGAGCCGAACACCGGGTTCTGACTCAGCTTTCAGAGTAATATGCTCTGAACTTGAACCGAACTGAACCTTCCCAGCACTAGCGATGAGCGCAAGGATGGCCGAGAGCTTTGGGATATGCACACACCAAAACTAGGATGCTAGGGGGCTTAGTAAAGGGTTAGTGTGGGAAGCATTAGGAAGGCAGCCCCAAATTCAAGAGTACTGCAGGGATAGTATAAGTAGAAAACAGTGGATGAGGGTGTACGGTCCATGGAATATTCATCATCGCCTGACCGCCATTGTCCGCTCTTGGTTATCCACGAGGCGGAAACCGGACGGCGCCGCCTGGTGACCTGACGAAGGACAACACCATAGAAAATCTCGGTGTGCTCGTCTTGAAGGTAACAGGCATCGCAGGGACGGGCGGAGGAACATCGAAATGTTTGGAAAATTGAGTCGAGCTGATGTTGGAATGCAGAAAAATTGATACCGTTCGGATTGGGTGACTTACCGTAAGATTTAAATATTCCGGCGCATTTTCTAAGCGCTTTTGAGGGTGCCAGTGATACGATCAAAGAGAAAAGATATTCTGCCAGCTGTGTTTCCCGCAACTAAATTGATAGTTTTATACGCTGATGCCGCGTCAAAATCACTTGGATGTGCAACAGCACACATCGGAATGCTCTGCGCAGCGCGTTCGCATTTTCTGAAGCCAAGAATACACCTAAAACCACTGCACGAAACTTGATCTTGTAAAATGTTGTTGCACTCTTGAGATTTGATTTAGATGCCAAACCACGTCAAAATTAACACATTGGGACAGGCATACAATATATAGTGTTTAAGAAAATCGGGGATCCACAGAAGAATCGGTCGGCGCGAGTGGTAGATGTGCAGGATGGACAGAGACTTTGTGACGGGAGTGACATGAGGTGACGATCACTCATTTGTGTCCAAAACCGGATATTCGAGGATAAGAAAGTCTAAACGAGGGGTCCCCGCCCCCCGTCTAGATTCAACATATTTCGAGTGATGCGAGAATAAATCGCGACCGCTTTGGGGTGATGCCATTGATGGGGTCCTGGCAGTTGACATCGCATCACGTCGGAAATTGCAAAAGAAATTCTGGGGGAATATTTAAGTCTTACCGGAAGTCACCCATTGTCACAGACCCGGGCCCACGTCTTGGGATATTTCAACTCAAATTCTCAGTTACTCTGGGAAGGTGGCGGCAGAAAGTAAGACGCGATGATGGTGGGAGTGATGTGCCCCCTTTGTGAGCAGCATCCATCGGCATTGCGAACACGCACATGTGATCGTTGAGGTACTAGGAAACGGTGTATTCTTGGGCATCTAGACGCGCCTAAACGAATATTATTTCAAGAAAACCCACTGCTCAAATTTCAGCACTTCACACGCTCAAACCTTGATGCGTCCCGGGCCCTATGCCCCACCCAGTCTCTCGTAGACAGACGCTAAAGTACAACAATTGTGCTCGTACATCGCATGCTGTAAACGCGGCCTCCACCAACTAGCTTTGGCAATATTCTCATACTCCCTTCGAGCCATTCCAAATGCCATGATCACAAGGCCATGAGCATTTCTTCCACGGATTTTTAAGCTCCACAACGTTCACAACGCATTATCACTCTCGCTTGGATGGCTGCTAGTGAGACTTGGTATTGAATCATGGTGCTTGCCATCAAGTCCCCGTATCACGATTCAATCATAGTGCACCTGGGTTTGTTGGCAGTAACCATACAAAGTTTGTTTAAACAATGGCCATCGCAATGGTAAAGCAGGTTCAAGCAATGTTTTGTTGAATGTGATTTGATCACTGTTTAAACAAGGTTCAAAACATGGAGACAAAGATGTACAAGAACAAGGACTTGAACACACAACACAGTTGGACAAATTACCTAAGAGTGTATCTAAAAGGGACTGGGATCTAACTGAGCAAAATGAGCATGAAATAAGGTGAACAAACACTGATCACCTTGTGTGACAGAATGAGATGGAGTTAGGGACTTTTCAAGTTCATCACTCCTATATTTGAGTTGAAAATCGGAAGACCTCAAGTTCGACTCCCCCAGTCTGCATAACTTTGAATTTGTGCGGATTAAACAGCATTGAAACACGGCTGAATCAGTGGATTAATCCCATTTTTTGACTTGCTGATTAAACCCAGTCAATCAGCCCACTACTTTAACCCTGCCATCACTAACTTAAGTTAGAGTTCAACAAAACATTGCTTAAACCCGATTTACCTTTGAGATGGCCATTGTTTAAACAAACTTTGTATGGATTAATGCACCTGAAGTCAATAGCATGACGAGATCAAGTCGAAGGAATGGGGAGAGGATACAGCCAGTAGCAAGAGAGTCCTTGATACGTGTAATGTGGTCAACGAAATGGATGGGATTATTATCGGGAATTTCCCATGAAAAGTATTCCATCTCAAGGAGATCGTTGAGCGAAACAGAAAAATCCTGCTCAGCTGAGCAAACCGCAACTGAGGAGAATGTGGTGGCACCGTTTACTGAGCATATCTACTCTTGCCGGATGTACACATACAATTGAATTCCGAAGGAACAAGAGCTGTGGAACACTCTTATTACCGAACTCTGTTAGGAGGAGACGTAGAAATCCCACGTCATCCCAAATTGAACCAGCTCTGAATGAATACATCCGAAATGTCAGTAGTTCCA
Source organism: Mycena capillaripes (assembly GCA_029204075.1). Taxonomy (NCBI): domain Eukaryota; kingdom Fungi; phylum Basidiomycota; class Agaricomycetes; order Agaricales; family Mycenaceae; genus Mycena; species Mycena capillaripes. Next base: position 1,147,895 of record JARHKZ010000029.1, on the reverse strand, counting down.
TCTCCCAAAATTATGCTGCAATGCTGCAAGGGACAGCTGGTGAGGTTATTAGCGGGAATTCAAGTCGAAGAAACGTACCGCGCGGGGAATTAGGTACGATGAAAAGCGATCCCGTTGTTTTGCGCCAACAAATCCATGCTCAATAAATATGTCGAACATTATGCGATGTTGGCCCGCCGTTCCGCGACGAGAGCCTCCGCTATGACCCAGTAGTCGTCGAATCCACGCGCATCAGGCTCCCATTCCGCCCAATCACTGCGTTCAGACCCCCCCGTAGGCACAGGTCTGCCGGATCCCAATAGGCAGATCCGTCGGCAGACCAGTGTGCCGACCCTCGCCTATCCATCTGCCTATCTCTGCTGAGGTTGGTCTAGGTTGGTCTAGGCATTCCGGCCGGAATAGGCACACATAGACTCACGTAGGCTGATGTGCCTAACTAGGTAAATTCAATAACCGGCACAGTTCGTTCTCTTTCTCCATCCAGATACCAGTTTTAATTCATTCTCACACGTACACACCTTGTTAGCCCATTAGAGTCCATCAGGTTGCCTTCGCTCCGCCTTTAAATAAATTTAAATTCTCGAACCTGGAGGAGCAGTACTCTATGGCGGCTGCGCCGCATGAAATTCAACCTAGATTTCAACCAAATTGAGGATAAGGTTCAGTCGGCCATAGGCTGATTTTCATCGATCGTAGGATGAAAATTGTGAGCCAGTAGGTTGCTCGAAATAGGTTGAAAACCACGCGAAAACGGTCAAAAGCAACCTACCGTCCCGTCAGCTTTTGCGCTGATTATTAACCTATTTTATGTTGAGCACGTTAACCTACATGTAACCTGTATCCGGTGCTGTATCTCGTGTTCTTCCTCCATACCCGTTACCGCGTGAGCTTCCGCGCCTGCGCCGTGATCCTTGCTTGCATGAATATTGTCTTCACCCATCTCCATCTTGTGTCCGACAAAGCCCCCATGCCCAAAACACTTACAACAATCAGCTGTTGAGGCGTGGAGATCAATTCCATCTGACTCCAACAATTATCGCAGCATGCAAGACGGAGATATTTGGCGCAATTTGAAGGGCTCCGATGGAGAGTCCTTCTTTTTCGGTCCCAGTGCCTCAAAGGAGTTGCGCCTCGGCGTAACTTTCAGTCTGGATTGGTAGATTTCCACCTCCAGATTTTCTATCTCACGCTTAATTTGTGAATAGGTTCGGCCGGAAAACCAGTGTTTATGGTCCTAGCAATTCTTCGGGTGTAGGATCATTCTGCATCCAGAACTTTGGGCCTGAGATGAAGTATGTGTTCGCTGCACTTGGCCAACATTGTATGACCTTTCAACAGATATTGAACGGAAATTCTGATCATAAGCTTTATGACACCCGGTCCCACTGAGCCAACTGCAGAGCAGTTACAAAACTACTTGAAGATTGTTGTAGATGATCTGAAGGATCTTTATGACACAGGGATTCAGGTTAAAACCCCCGAGCATCCGGAAGGCGGACACTTGACTTTGGTTTGTTGATATAACTGACGAACATTTCTCTGCAGGTATTCAGCTCAGGGTCGCACTTGTAGGAATCATCGCTGATCATCCAGCCATGTGTAAGCTATGCGGATTCGCAGATCATGGTTATCTTGTTTCACCCTCACAAAGTGCAAAGTGTCGCAGCAGGATATATTTACCGAGAAGTCTTTTCTTGATACCTCGTATATTAAAGAGATCCCTCGTATCACGATGCACATGTTTGCGCATCTGATTGACCTCAATTTGGTTTTTTTTTCCCAACCACGTTTCCGGACCCTCGCTTTATTTGTAACCTCGTTTGCCTTCTAGCTCCGGCTCGCTCCGTGATGCTCCATTCCTACAATGACTACTTTCGGGCGCCTTGACTCCAGACGGCTAGACTGGAGGCTCTGATGTGGTGCGCCTCCCGTCGTCATTCCCAGGCAGCACGGGTTGGGGAAGGCGAGCTCCAATTTTGCCTGATAGAAATCTTCCCTCTCTCACGCGCACAACCCACACGGACGCACCTGAGCCGCTTCAGCCCCGCTCAAAAGAAAGAACGCCACGTCAACCACACATTTCTCTCTTCGCCATTCCCCGTCACTCTCGCGAAACGATTCCCGGTGCTAGCTGAGGGCTTTCATGATTAATCAAATGCCTCAAGTTATATCTTCGCCCTCAAGTCTCACACAAGCGTCTAGACCCTGCGAGTCAGCTCTAATCAAGAATCATGGACTCGGAACTGCAAGTTTATGCAAGTTGCCCTCAGGCTCAGCTCAACGATAAAGCCGTAATCCTTCTGTCCTATTCTCAATTCTGTCGCCTTACACAAATGGGGCAAGATTTGCCAGCTTCGTCGACGTCAAGTCATTCTTGAATTTGCTTCCGGCCCTCTGCGTTTGCGACTCCAGGGTGCTTATATCTGTGCGCGAACCCCGTCCTCATTGAATCATTCCGGGCCGTCGTCGTTGGAGCTCATGGATGCGACGGCAAGATCTTACCTTTGATGCAACCCCGCTAACAATTCGTACAGATATTGAGGTGTGTGTTAAGCGCAAACACGTCGTAAATGACCCCACTGAGTGCCTGCCCGCGTTGGATGCCCCTGCTCATCGCAACAGATGCACGCAGATCACCGGTTCATCAACGCGAAGCTCTTAAAGCCAAGGCAAAGAAGGGTGCGCTATCTGAAAGACTATGCTGTATTGGCCACTGACGCCCGTGCACCAAGGGCCACACCTTTGACGAGATGCCAAAGCGCTGGGGACCGACGAGATATGCGTCGCCGTGGCGTTCTACGGTGCGTGGAACCCTCCTCTCGCCTCTTTCCGTCTTCTAACCCCGGTCTTCGAGGCGGAATTCACCCCCGAAGAATTCACGAATTTAGTGCGGATCCTCGACGATGGAGCAGACTCTATGTTCGCCCTACGTTCGTTTCAATTCGTCAGGGATCGCTCGGCGAGCACTGACGGCTCAGACGGGTTGATGGGTACACAATACCGGCCCCGTTCATTTCTGCACTCGGTCCGGCCGATGGAATTTACAGATTATTTGAGGTGCATTTCTGCTCCCCTGCTGCATCCCCCCCCGCTCATGTACTCCCGCACGAGTAGCACGGCTCTCATCCCGGCCGGAGTCTCGACTCCCGCGCGCGCGGCACACCTCAGCCTCGCTCCAGCATCGCCACCCACGGCGGCCATTGCTCGATGTACACGTCAGTCGGCGTGTCGTCAGGTAGTATTAATGTACACTTCGCGCCAGAGATGCCCGGGGCTCGAGGTACGTCGGGCATATACTACGATGCTGCTTATCTCCATTACACTGCGCAGCGTCCTGAGTCGAAACGAGTCCCTTGCCCATTCTATATCCAGCTTTAATTCCTGTTCCCCTGCCGGTGATAATACCGTAACTGCTGCGACTTTGTGGGTGTCTCATAATCTACCGTGAGTCTATCCATCTCTTCTTTGTCTAATCTCTCTTAACTGACTACCCGTGCCACACAGGACGAAGTCATTTCCTGGCGGCTTGCACACCGATGTTAGTTCTAATATCTTATATCTTATCTACCGTCAATCGCTTCAGTGCAGTTGCTGTACATGCAAAATGTTAGAAATGTATTTAAGTAGGCCTAAGTGCGCTGAAAATGTTAAGTCAGTCTGACTCTGCGTGGGTCTGGACAATTGTTTCATATGTACTCGAGCCCCACATATCTTATCTTGACTTTGGGAAGCCTCAACCTCTTGATCGGTGGATTGGGCCAGAGAGGTCTCATCAGCCGGAGCGAAGCGACGGCATGTCTTGTGGTAATTAATTAGATCACCCCTGTATGGTCAATCGATATGCACATCCTTCGCAGGTTATGAACCACGCACTGGCGAGGAGCATCGCAGGCTCTGCATGAAATACCGTGATCTTCAAACGGTGAAAGACCGAGAGGAATTTTTCTCACGGTTCGGCGTGCAATACACTGTGTATGCCGAACTTGAATATTTCGACATCGTGAAGTGGACTGTGATTGATCCTATGCATAATTTGCTCCTTGGTATGGTGATTTCACACTTGAAATATGTTGCATACCGTATTCAGGGTGCAAAAACACAGTGGTTTTCGCAGTGGATCAAAAAAGGCTCTCTCCGTGCAAGTACAGGTACTAAGCCACGCGAGCTGAACCTGATTCACAAGTTTCTCGAAACAGTATGTTCGTGCTTCATAATATTACACTCATGTAATTACCTTGCAGTTTGTGGCGCCGCCATGGGCCGGGTGCATTCCTCTTCGCGTAGGTGAACCGGCTGGTGGATCTTTGACTGCAGATGAGTATAAATTTGCAACCACTGACCCATGGGCAATGATTGTACGTTGAATTCAGAGTTATTAATGCAAAAGTTGTGACTTATGATCTTGAGGTTCCAATGGTGTGGGAGGAGTTTCTGCCAGAGTCAATAAAAGATCACAAACGGGCGGAAAAGGACTATCCAAAAGTACTCCAAGCATGGAAACAAAAGGTGACGGAAGCTGAACAAGCTGGCAAGCCTCTGCCTGTCAAACCAAAACAAGCTGTAGCACGCATGCAAGAAGACGAAGATCTCAATTTCCTTCGGTTCTGCACGTTTTTACGTATGATAATCGGGACGACAGTTTCAAAAACACCGGAAGCTCACAGTCGAATCAACCAACTTTTGCAGGATTTTTTGTTGGAATTCTTACAGGTACTCTGCTCTCTTAGCCTTACTATTAGCTCTCTGACTCATGTTTTGCTAGCTGTATGGGGCTGACAGTTGTAAACCAAATCTCCACTGGGCTATCCATGTCCCAGAACAGATCCACAACTTTGGCCCGTTGCACGGTTTCTGGGCTTTCCTCCCCGAACGATTGAACAAGGTTTTGAAAAACACCAACAGCAATAATTGGACAGGGGGTCGTCTCGAAGTTTCAATGATGAGGGAATTTCAGCGCATCGTGCTCATGCATACCGTGGTAAATACAGAGGACCTATCCTGAACACCGCCGAATCTCTTGCAGCTGGACAAGCTGAAGCTTTCCCGTGGTATCTCCGCTGTGGAGCAAAGAGCAATCGGTTTCTTGCTTGGTGAGAAATCCAACACAGCAACGCTCGGAACGGTACAAGATGCTGCCCGATCCAGTAAGTTTTCTCCAATTCCCTTCCGCCAATTCACCCCTCGAGTGTAGGATCTTCGCTGTCTTCACGCGTTGTACCTGGGACCATTGCTAAAGAGAGAACTCGTATCAAAGATGATCACTACCGTGTGGTACTATTTAACCACTACTCCTCAGAGTCTGAACATCGGCTTCGAGTCCATTATCCAAATGTGGTGGCGGCAACCATCACAGCCGATTCATTGCCTTTGGGGTCTCATGCCGATTTTCTCAACTTTGCATTGCTTGATGGTCGACGCGTTGTTCCAGCTACTCGCGCACGGAGACAGTCTGAAAGCTCGTCCCTAGTTCAGCTTAAATATAAAGGTGAAATTTGGGCTGGACGTGTTGAATACTTAGTCCGCCACCATCAAGAAGGGCTTTATGAATCACCTATTTTGGCATACATTTCGTGGATGCAGGAGTGCGTAGAACTCCGCTCAATGGACATTGCTTTCCGTGGTCCACCGATTTGTAGGTTTTTTTCAGCTCTTGGAACCACTGATGACAATTTTTTTGCAGTCCAGAGCTTGGAATAGAATCATGGGAATGCGCTTATCGGCAACCAAACCGTCAAGATGGACCCCATTCGATCCAACCACTGACAGAAATCCAAGTTGCGCGAAGCACATTGACGAACACAATACCCAAGATGTGGATGACTGTAGCACTGGGTCGTGTATGGGTCTTGTCTCAGGCTTTGACTTGAAATTTCTGACTCGAATTCCAGTTTCCTGAACACGACATGAATGGAGACCCAGAGGAAGGGATTATTCTATGACCTACAAGGGGCCCCATCCTCTTTTGCAGAATGAATTGCCAAGGATATAATTTTCTCTCTGGGAAGATACCAAATTGTATTGTGCAAAGCCGCTTGCAGGTTGGACATGAATTGAGATGTTGATACATTAAATGGTCCACGCGGTTTGTGACTTGAAAATCAGGTTTTTTCTCAGTTGAAATTGGATCTCCAAACTTCTTTACTCACTGCGATTAAGCACTGATGAGGGAAGGCATGATTATTGGTAAATTCTTGAGACCTTGATAAGTTAATATGAAGAAGGACACTCTGGAAATGAAATCAATCTGAAACTGTTGTTTCAATAAGGGATTCTTGCTCACAGAGAATTGGTCACCAGTCCTACAAACATTTGTTGCCACATGGTGAGCTTGTCGTTGGTAGATTCTTTGCCCATGCGTGTGGAGTCGCTGTGAAACCTCAAACTCCGTGCCAAAATACTGTGATTACCAGTGACCATAAACCATAAACACAAATTGCCGTTCGATGGAACAGAGGGGTGGAGAAAGTTGAGGTCTTTGTCATGTGCTGGAAGCACAGCCACTAGCAGATTGTCAATACACAGCCACGATTGACAAGTCTCAGTCACGTGAGCCTCAAATCCCGAGTATCGTTCTTTTTCCCTTGCATGCTATGGGCTATTTAAAAATCTGGAATTTTGAGGGAGGGATCCAGAACATGTAAGTTACATTATGGCTGCCTCAGTTCTGTAAATTTGATATCCTATAGCTAGTAATTGGCTGATTCCATATGATATGGTTTTGCCGACCAAACTTGATAAATGCCAGTCCATTGGTCACAGAAAAGTATATTAGCAGTGTAGGATCACCATTGAGGGAAACTGCCTGATTGAATTGGTGAATTATCATCCAGATTGCCGTAGGGAAATTATTTCACCATACAAGCCCAATATCAAAGCTATTAAGAGCTAAGCACAAGTTCAAACCTAAATTCACTTGGCCGTATTACAGCAGTTTGCGGTACAAAAGGCGCAGGCCTCTTTTTTTCTTTCTTTGGACCGTTTTGACTAGAACAGTCGCCACAGTCTCAATTTTGATCAGATTTCCTCGGGAGTAGGCGCGTTGGAGTCGCGCTGAAAATTCGCAGGGGATGGAGTACCGGCTTTTTTGATGTAATTACATAATGGAATTTTTTCAAAAAAATTATGGTTTTCACTAGAACAGCCGTAGCACACTGAATACTGGGCCAAATAACCTAGTTCTTCTGCAAACTGCTGTAAAAAATAGATTCAAAGGGTAGCAGAAAGTGATTCAGCGTGAAGATTGAAGGAAATAGAATGAGTGTACCGTGACCGTGATGTGATCCTATGCGTACAACCTTCAGATTGTACGCGACATGTCACATGCACATGATCTGTTACCTATGTAAGATACCAAGCTCTTGTCGGCCAAAACTTATTTGTGCATGTCCACAGTGTTGCAATTCATATAATGAAGCAGCCTGTTATAAATGAATAACACTAAATATGACTGCAAATAAGCCATTCACAAGGGTTAAAAGAATCTACCAAGGTCCCAGATACATGGGCAGTGCAGTCAGAGGTTGTCACACTCTTGACATAAGCTCGCCGGACAGACGGACGGACGGACAATGAATTTTAGAAAGAGAGTAATGAAAATTCTATCAATGTACTCGACGCGCTGTCCAACTCGGACGACATTTTTGCCCTAAGCAGAAACCGACAACGAGTCGGTGCGCGTGCCCCAGTCCTCAACGAGTTCAGCTTCCTTGTTGGCGTTGAGTCACACTTGGTTGACCATGAAATCAAATGGGGTCTTGAGAGGGATGCGGTTGGACATACGACCCGCATTGCAGACACGAGTGTAAGCGATGTTGCCCTGTGTGCTGGCCTTGCGCCGTTCATCATAACGAAGCTGGAGGTCCTCGATGATCTTCAAGTACTGACGGTGAATGGAGAGTGGCAAAATTAGTGATAAGACAGACAAATCTCAGCGATGAATCAAGTTACCTCGGGCGAACACCATTCACATTCCTCAACCTCAAGATACCGCTGCGGCTTTATGGCGTCCGGGGAGGTATTGTGCACTGCCTTGACCGCCATGCGCACGCGCCAGGCCGCGAGAGTCTCAGTCGTTAATTCGGGCTCAGAAAGCTCGTCCGACATGTACTGCTCGTCGAGCGCGTCCCGAAGGATCGGAGCAACGAGCTGATTTTCGTTGGCATAGTCGTCTACGAGTGAGAGCAGTTGGGCAGATTTCTGTAGCGCCGGCGGGATTAGTAAGGAAATAACGACTGTACAGCTTGGAAAGGAAGCTGAAGTAGATGCTTACTCGAACACGGCATTGAACACGTCGATCGCCTTTATTCTGTTCCTCGAGCTTGATCTTGAGCTCGGGAGTGAAATGGCGCCTCCAGTCCTTTTTGACGGTGCGGAATGACTCCTTCACCATTTCGAGGACCTGCGCTTCGGAATGCGAGTGTTGCGAGACCGAGATTCCTGAGACAAGATGAGGATCAGCTGCACAACTTGATGAGATTACGCACCGTCCAATCGTGTTTAATTTTCATCACAATCTTACCAAGCTCGAGCCGGTTCTCGGGGTCGTTGACAGGGCCGTCGAAGTTGGGTGAAAAGTAGATTTCATTGGTGAGTGTATTAATGCGAGTGGTGGTGTATTGAACCGGCCACTCTTTGGGCTTCTGGACGTTGCATAAATCGCGAAACGAGATTGTTACCTCTCTCTATTAAACGAGTCAATGGATACGGAAACAAGCGAGAAGTGAGCCCTTAGCAGCGGGCTTCTCTACGTTCTCGACCTCGACCAGGGCATCGGCCTCGGCCCCATTGTTCCCCGACTCCTCCTCAGGTTCCTCAACCGACTGCGAGCTTGAACGTGGCGCCAGGGACGGCGCTGCAGAAGGCTCACAACCCCGCTGGTTGGTACGAGGGTGCAGCGCTTCTTCAGCCCCGTAGTCGGGCGCCGCGAGAGAGCCTCGCTCAGTCGTGGCTGCTCTGGCTTCAGCCAAAGCAGCACGCAAATCAGCTTCTGCAGCGCGTGCATCAGCTTCTGCAGCGCGGGTGCGCTCCTTCTCCAACTCATATGCTTGCAAGAGCTGGCTGACCTCGTCGATTGGCGAAACATGACGGCTGGGAGTCTGGTGACGGGGTGCAAGATAGGGTTACAGGATGCTGACAGTGCTTAATCAGTCAGTATGTCAGAGGAAGAATCTTGGATACGCACGGTGGACGCCCCAATCCAATACCAAAATAACCATCCTGCGTGCCCGACTGGCTACATGAGGTCTATAAGCGAGGGAATGGAGTTTTTGAGACATCAAGTACCTATCCAAAGAGTCTTCCTCAGCCGCAAGAAAAGTGGGTGGCTGGGGCGTTGCCCGTGATTGCCTTGCCGGCGTGGGAATGGACGGCGCAGGTGCCGGGCCGCTTGCACTGCGGCGAGTCGGACCAGAAGGCTGATTGCGATTCATGTTGAGATATGCGGGGGAAAAAAGTGAGGAAAGGAGAAGTTTGAGGAGCTGGAGGTTGCGCCCGAACCATATTCATACTCTCGTCGATAGATGGATGCAGTATAGACGCACAGTGAGTGCAAAAGGGAAGACCACAGCCACGGATTTGACAGATTGACAGAAATCCTTGATTACCGAATGATTATCGCAGACGTCAATGAAAGATACACCAACATTACGTGCCAGCAGAGTTGCAGGAGGTCGAAACAGTAATCTCTCTCTTTATAAAATAACGGCTGTCTGTCTGAAGCCTTTAGCGCCCTGCATTTAGTCTTTCTGACCCAAATCTGTGGATTGTCTCACAGCAAGCGCTGAGCGCCAACTTCTTTCTCAGCGTTAGGGCCTCGATCGGCGCTAATCTGTCTCTTGCCGCCCTAATTTCCAATGTCATTTGTTCAATAATGCGGCGATCTTTCAATTAGTCTCGAGCCCCACAGATGTTTCCCGACGCTTAGGACTTCAATCGGCACTAATCTGTCCCCTGTTGCCCTAACTTCCCATGTCATTGTTAAATTATGCGGCGATCTCTCTCTCTCTTCATAAGACTGTGAGTGTCCGCCTGAAGCCTTTTAGGCCCCACTTTGGGGCTTTTGTCCTCGAAACTACAGATGCTCACACACCAAGAAGTGCTAATTTTCCACTAGTGCCTTTGGCGCCACAGCCTCACGGGCAATATTTCAAACAACCTCAGGCGCCGGAATACTCCCACACTAAGAGGCGCTAATTTACCACTGCCGTTCGGCCAGACAGCCTCGCAGGTCATTATTCACCGCCGCACATCCGTCGATTGTACTGTGATTCCCAAAAGTATGGATGCTCCAATGGTGCCTCCGGCGCCACACAGTCTCACCCAGCAACTCTCAAACAAATTTAGGCGCCCAAATACCGGCACACTCAGAGGCGCTAATTTTCCGCTGCCGTCTTCGGCCACACAACCTTGCATTCATTTTCCCCCACCGCGCATCGGTCTATTGTGCGGCGATCTATGAAATAAACTTAGACGCCCGACTATTGTGTCACCAGCCAGTTCTCTAGTCGAGTGCATGAGTCTATTATGCGCCCCCTCTCTCAAATTGAGGTGTGGGTGAATCCTCATCTTCATTTTCCCCCGCCGTGCATCGGTCTATTGTGCAGCGCTCTATCAAACAAATTTGGGCGCCCAACTGTTGTGTCACCAGCAGTCCAAGTGGAAAAACATCGAGAGATTGCATTGATTTTTTGTTTCCACCAGCTGTGGCTGCCGATCCTCTCATCCACATTTCCTGGGCTATTATCGGTCCTTTTAACACCTTTGTAAACATTTTAACACAACTTTTTTTCACAACACTCCTGACAAAATACACTGCTATCACAACCGTGTGTCCGTTGAAGGCAATGCTGAGGGCTCGAACGAAGCTGTTCTGGCAGATCCAGAGCTCTTGAACTCCTCGGAAGAACCAAAAAATCCCACCACATGAATTAATTCTCATGCTTGGAGCCATATGCAGACTAGTGCAGACTCATGCGACGAAATGATTGTCATCTTCAACCCCAGGGATTGAATTTTACTGTCCACAAAAATCAAACCTCCCTCGCTCTTTGCTACACCACTACTTTCAAAGGCTGTCAAGGCTTAACAGTTGAAAAAACTTGGGCTTGATCTCCAAAGAGCTGTGCTTTCGCATGGACAGCTATATTCTGCAATGACGCGTGTCCCTGATTGTGAAATGTCCTGATCTTGAAACATGAAGGTGATTTGTCTACACACACAACTAATATGGTTTGGAATAAGCATCATTTTTTAATCATAATCCCAGAATTAAAGACAAACTTCACATCTCATAAAGGGGATGCCAGCCCGCGAAGCGGGCTGGCAACCGCTTGTTACCAATACAACTCGGGCAAATTAGCAGCCTAATTTAGACCGCCACCAAGCTGGACCCAGGGTGACCAGGGTCGGCCATGATAGGCACACCACCGTCGGCAAAGATCTACGAAGGTGGGCAGGCTTTGCCTCGGTAGGGATGCTAGACCAATGTCGGCCAACGCCTATTAGCATCGGCCAACATCAGCTTGGGTAGACAATCCATAGGCTAAGATCGTCGAAGGTGGGCACATCTGTCCCTACGGGGGGTTCTGAATGCAGTGAATGATCCTGGACCGTCAACTGAACGAATCGCAAATCGGTAATGTGACTGGGCGACTGCGGAGTGTGGGTGTTGTAACGGAACAAATGGGGTGCATAGAGAATCGCATAATAAACACACCAGAACCTCGAGTAACGGGCAACACTGGATAGCGGAACTACAGGCGCACTCTTCCATGCAATCCTCTGCAAAGTATGGGTAAGCTGCGGAGGGTATACAAGTGTGACCCAAGACCAATGCGACCGAAATCATGAGTTGCTGAGCAAGTGAATGTGAAGATGCTGCATGTTAGTGAACACCGCTTCCGTAAAGGTTAAGGTGCTGTTTACGAGGCCTAAGATTCATTTTAGGTCCCGTTCTTGGCATCAATTATACCACCAAATTTTGTCGCGATTCAGTACCATTACATCCTTGAAGTTGTCCTTACTTATTTGTTGTCGAATTTGTTGGTGTCAGGGGAACCCCCGTTTCCAACCCCCGATCCTCCGATCCAACCTCCGGTCGGACCTCCGCTATCCTCCGACGTCCCCCCTGCCGAGCCAAACCCATCTGGACGAATCCCCGCACTCCGCATGGCACTCCGCATGTGATCGTGCCCGGGATCACTGCCGTTCACTACGCCATCAACAGACCATGTGCAACCCATAGTTAGCCCTAGCTGGTATATAGGCATGCACCTGGCTGGGGAATCCTTAGACTTTCTCCTCTTCAGATCCCCCCTGCCAGGTGCGCTTCTTCCTGTAGTAGTGTACTTCAATTGACTTCGGATCCCCCCTGCCAGGACTCTTGAGATACCTCAGGCCGCCAGGGTTGCCCTTACAGCAGGAGAAAGTCTCTAAAGGATTAACCGGTCAAGATTGCGAAGTTCGGCTTGGATAGCGACGATTCGGAAGACGATCTTCCGCAACCTCCGAGTCCCCCGCAACCTCCGAATTCGAATCTTGCCCCCTCCTCCTCGCCCTCCGAAGCTGATATGGCCGATCCAACCTCCGCGACTTCCACCGACACGGACCGCCTATCCCGCATCGAAGAGGCTGTTGCGCGCCTTGCAGCGCTAATTGAAAATACCGCACAATTTCCCTCTCCTGCCCCGGCCCCTTCTGCTCCGGATCCGGTCGGAGGTCCAGGTCTTTTTGCAAACCTCAGCCCAGCCTCAAAATCGGTCCTCCGACCGAATCCTCCGTTTGTCGTCGACAGCGACCGCACGCAAGGTCGGGCCTTCCTGCATGCTGTCAAGACTTACGTCTGGCTCATTCCGGAGGCTTTCCTCGAAAACGGGGCAACCTCCGAAGAAAAGGCTGTGAGATTCGCTATGTCTTTTATGGCGAAGGACTCAGCTCAGCGCTGGGCAGAGCGCATGGCCGGGAAACATCTGTTCCCTCTCTCCACCTGGGACGCATTTGTCCGGGAATTCCGTCTCCGGTTCATCGAGGAGAATGAGCAGGACCACGCTCTTGCCAAGCTCGAGTCTCGGGGGTACTACATGGGTGCCCGGGACGTTTTCCGCTACACCGACAACTTCGAAGACCTCGTCGAGCTCGCCGGCTTCGAGGATCAGTTGGTGAAGGTCACCAAATACCGGACCGGCCTCACTCCTGCCATCAACCACGCGATCACCACGTCGAGCGATCCTCCGAGCCTCACGGATTATCCGGGCTGGCGCTCCCGCGCCTATCGCCAATACGAGGCACTGATCCACGCACTGGCCGCCGGAGGATCATCGCAACCTCCGACGGGGGTTGTTCACCGCCCCCGCCCAACCACGGTTGTCCCCGTCTCGGTAGTCGCTCAACCCCCGAGGTCGGCGGCTCCTCCGCTGCCACCTCCGGTCCCAATGGAGGTTGATCGGACCCGTGCCCGTGCGGTCCCACGCCGCACCTGCTTCCGTTGTGGCGATCCAGGAAACCTCGCCCGAGACTGCACCACCCCGGTGGACATTCGCTCGGTGGACGTCCTCGACGAGGTGATCCGACAACTCAGCGGAGATTTATTGGAGGAGCTCGCCGCCCGACTTGTGATCACTGAGTCGCCGGCGGCAACCCCCGAAGCGGAGGTGCCGGAGGATTTTCTCCCCCGTGACGAGTGAGCGGTGTGCCCTCGTTCACGTTCTCTAATCGTTTTGCCTGTTTGTATCACGAACCCAATAAAGTTGATTCAGCAGTTGAAACGAGAGACGCACCCCCCGCTTCGGAGGAACCTCCGAAACCTCCGATGGTCCCCCGAGTCCGCCGACCCGGCTGGGAACGTAAGCTTCCGAAACGCTACACGGTGGCAGCCACCCCTGGCTCTAACTCCCTCCATCTTCCAGTGGAAATTGAGTCGGTCGATAACGCCGTCAAACTCTCGCTCAAGGGTTTGGTCGACTGCGGTGCCACCTCGGAGTTTATTGACAAGGAGTACGCCATCTCCACCCGAATCCCGCTTCGTAAACTCTCGCAACCCATTCCCGTTTTCAACGTGGACGGGTCTCCGAACGAAGCCGGAGCGATCTCAGAAGTTGTGGATGTAGTCCTCCAGTACAAGGGACACTCCGAACGGGTTCAGTTCGTGGTCACGCATCTTGGTAAGCAGAAGCTCATCCTCGGGTATTCGTGGCTTCGGAAGCACAAGCCGGAGATTGACTGGGAAACGCGGGATGTCAAAATGACCTGCTGCCCCACCTCCTGCGCCACCTGTCGCGACGAAATCCGAAAGGAACGCCGCAAGGCCAAGGTCGTCGCCCAGATCCTCCGCTCCGTCCGCGCCAGCCCCTTCCCATCCATCTGCGTTGTCGACACGGATGACCGAGAAGGCGAGGATGATGACGATGATCCGGATCTTCCGGAGTTAGCCCCCGACTCGGAGGATGACTCGGAGGATGAGGACGACCCTATCGAAGACGGTGACCGCATCTTCTATACGCGGTGGTTCGGACCTTCGGAGGATATCTGGGCAACTTCCACTGTTTCCCAGAGGCTCGCGGAGGCTCACGCTAAAAACTCCGGACCTCCTCCGACGGAAGTCCCTGACTGGATTCGGGAGTTCGAGGATGTCTTCAATCGGGAATCCTTCGACTCTCTTCCGGAGCGTCGGACGTGGGACCATGCCATCGAACTCGTTCCCGATTCGAAGCCGGCAAACTGTAAGGTCCACCCGATCTCTCCCCTCAAACAGAAGGAGCTCGATGCCTTCATAGAGGAAGGGTTAGCCACTGGCCGAATCCGTCCGTCCAAGTCGCCCATGGCCTCGCCGGTCTTCTTCGTGAAGAAGAAGGACGGCGCTCTCCGGTTTGTCCAGGACTACCGGGCGCTGAACGCCATGACCGTGAAAAACCGGTACCCGCTCCCCTTGATCAATGACCTCATTAACCGGTTGAAAGGTCCTTCCGGACTAACCGGGGATTGTTCGAACCCCTGGTGATGTACTTCGGCCTGACCAACTCTCCGGCGACCTTCCAGACCATGATGAACGACATCTTCCGAGACCTCATTTTGTCCGGAGATGTCATGGTCTACCTCGACGACATCCTCGTCGCCCACTCGGACCTCACATGCCACCGGAAGATCGTCTCGAAGGTTCTTCGGAGGTTGCGCACGCACAAACTCTACCTCCGACCGGAGAAGTGCGAGTTCGAGAAGGCGTCGATGGAGTACCTCGGCGTGATCATCTCTCACAACCACGTTGAGATGGACCCCGTCAAGGTTGCGGGAGCTGCTGGCTGGCCGACCCCGGGAAACAAGAAGGACGTGCAGCAGTTCCTCGGCTTCACAAACTTCTACCGGAGGTTTGTTTGGGGGTTCTCGGACATTGCCCGACCCCTCTTCGATCTCACGAAAAAGGGCATGCAGTGGTCCTGGGGAAGCTCGGAGGATGCAGCGTTCCGAGCTCTCAAGGATGCCGTAACCTCCGACCTGGTCCTCATCCTCCCGGACCCATCCTAGCCGTACCGGCTCGAAGCAGACAGCTCCAACTTTGCCACCGGGGCCGTCCTGTCTCAGCCCGACGCCGACGGCAAGTGGCATCCGGTCGTGTTCTTCTCCAAGAGCTTGAACGAGGTCCAGCGTAACTACGAGATCCACGACAAGGAGATGCTCGCAATCATCTGAGCCTTGGAGGAGTGGCGACACTTCCTCGAAGGCACGGAGCATCCGGTAGAGATCTGGACTGACCACAAGAACTTGGAGTACTTCTGTGAAGCGCAAACCCTCAACCGCTGGCAGGCTCGGTGGTCCCTGTACCTGTCCCGGTTCGACTTCGCCCTTCACCACAAACCTGGAAGTTCCATGGGTCGCCCGGACGCCCTCTCCCGTCGTCCGGATCACGGAGGTTCAGAGGATAATCGTGACGTGACCCTCCTCCGTCCTGAATTCTTCCACGTCCGCGCAATGGAAGGTGTCGTCATCGCCGGCCCGGAGGTCCCAATCCTCCGAGATATCCGGAACGCCCTCTCTGGGGAGGCCGACCTCGAAGACCCTGTCGCACGCGCCGCGCGAGAGGTTCTCAAGGTCCGCGGCACCCGGTCCACCCGATCCTCCGAATGACATGTCGAAGGTGGGCTGCTCTACTTCCGAGGGAAGATAGTGGGCCCCCGAGATAATGACCTCCGGCGTCGGATAATGGAGCAGCACCATGACACACGGATTGCCGGGCACGCCGGTCGTTTCAAGACGTTGGAGCTTGTCTCTCGGAGCTACTGGTGGCCCCAGATGTCCCGACACGTCGGCCGTTACGTCGCCACCTGCGACCTGTGTTGCCGTACCAAGGCCCTCCGGAAACTTCCGATCGGAGAACTTCATCCGACGGAGGTTCCCCCGAGCGCTGGCATACGGTCTCCATCGACTTCATCGTCGAACTTTCGGAGGCCCATGGGTATAATGCGATCATGGTCGCAGCGGATGTTCTCGGTAAGCGGGCGCACTTCATTGAATGTCACACGCAGATCGATGCCGTGGGCTCTGCATGCCTTTACTACCGGAACGTCTGAAGGCACCACGGAACTCCCGTCCGTTACATCTCCGACCGAGGTCCGCAGTTCGTCGCGGAGTTCACTCGGGAGTTGTTCCGTCTCATCGGGATTCAACCGGCAACCTCCACCGCCTACCACCCGCAGACCGACGGACAGACCGAGCGCATTAATCAGGAACTCGACCAATTCATCCGGCTTTTTACAAACTACAAGCAGGACGATTGGGACGAGCTCTTGCCGGCCGCGGAGTTTGCGTACAACAACCACATCCACTCGTCGACACAGCAAGTTCCGTTCATGACGGACACCGGTCGGCTCCCTCGGATGGGGTTTGAGCCGAACGGTCCGCGCTCGCGACTGGAGGACGTGAACGACTTCCGAGACCGGATTGCCTTGGGGGTTTCGGAAGCCCAAGCCGCACTTGTCAAGGCCAAAGATGAGTACAAGTGGTACTACGATCGCCGCCGAACCCCCGCACCGGAGATTAAGGTCGGAGATCGCGTGTGGCTTGACACGTCGGATATCCATACCACACGCCCATCCCCCGGGCTCTCACATCGCCGGCTTGGACCCTTCCGTGTCTCGGAGGTTATCGGATGTGGCACGTTCAAACTGGATCTTCCCCCACGCCTCTCCCGATTACATCCGGTGTTCCCCATGGTGAAATTGGAGTTGGCGGAGGATGACCCCTTCGGAGGTCGTCCAGGGTATGAGGAACCCCCGCCTGTACTTGCTGACGGAGCGGACAGCGAGTGGGAAGTGGAGGAAGTCCTGGACGCGAAAATGCGCTACCAAAGCCTCTGGTACTTTGTCCGGTTCAAAGGATATGACAACTCGCATGATCAATGGGTAAAACACTCGGACGTCTTCGCCCCTGACGCTATCGCGGAATTCTACTGCAAGTACCCTGGGAAGCCTCGAGCCATCGCCGCTGCCACTTTCGACGCCCTTCCGTTCCAGGACCCCGCCACATCCTCTGCCCACATCCGAGCTATGCGTCGAGGCGCCGCATTCCAAGGGGGGGGTGATGTCAGGGGAACCCCCGTTTCCAACCCCCGATCCTCCGATCCAACCTCCGGTCGGACCTCCGCTATCCTCCGACGTCCCCCCCGCCGAGCCAAACCCCATCTGGACGAATCCCCGCACTCCGCATGGCACTCCGCATGTGATTGTGCCCGGGATCACTGCCGTTCACTACGCCATCAACGGATCATGTGCAACCCATAGTTAGCCCTAGCTGGTATAGAGGCATGCACCTGGCTGGGGAATCCTTAGACTTTCTCCTCTTTGGATCCCCCCTGCCAGGACTCTTGAGATACCTCGGGCCGCCAGGGTTGCCCTTACAGTTGGTAACTTTGATACCTCCGGGGAATAATCTCAGTAGTGCGCTGTCGCAGCAAAGCCCACTAACAGTTCCTTGGCAAAAACAACTTGATATTCACCAGATCCAAACTAGAAGGTCTATATCAACGAGGGAATAGCACAAGCAACTCTGTACTGTATTTAACTTTACAGTGCAATTGATTCGTGAATCGACTCAAATTGCACCGAAGGTACGACCAGCGGCTGTGTGCCACAATACATGCACTTCTATAGATAAATAAAATTCATTGTATTGAGTAGAATACACGGACAAGGAATGGAGTCAAGATTGAGGGAAGAGTGACAACGATCCAACAACTTGTCGGTAAGCATGCTACCGGAATGATCCGATTATCAGTATAAAAGAGACCGGACTCGTACTGCCATGCGACAGCACTGGCCTCAAAGCCCACGTTATAATTCCCAGCACAATTATAAACAGTTTTTAATTTCATGTTTGTATTTATAAGCACTCGCTCAAAGTGGCCTGAAATTTGGTTTTTTGGTTGTTTTGACATCTGAATTTTGCGCTCCGTACCTCTAATCCCATTTCTCCCATTTGCCTCTGCAAGGCATGATAACACACCAGAGGAGTTGTAGCGACAACAGATGCCCGACCAATAAAAGACCGGTTTATAAACACCTGTTTATAAACATGTTTACAAACCGGCATAAAAAACAGCACCATAATAAAGATTATGCGAGATGAATTGTTGAAGATCCACCATGTACCCACACACAAGCGTTTGGGCGGAAGAGTGGTCAACAGTGGCATGATCTCCGGCCCATCATAAGTATTACCGATGACAAGATTTACTGTAGAGTTGCAGAGGGACAAAAACTTAAGGGCAACATTCTTCGGGCAGGAATAAGATGCAAGAGCTCGCCGGATCCGGCTAGTTTAAGATTGACAGATGGTGGAGTTCAAGATTGACAGATGGTGGAGTCCATGATTGACAGATGGCGGAGTTCGAAATGGCTTCGGAAGGACCCTCACAATCACGGACAGGGAGCTGCCGAACCGTACAGCATTAGCTGCCGCGATGTACGGCATCAGCGGAGTTTGAACAGGAGTGGCTTCGACGGACACGCGTAATTTTATAAAGAGAGAAGTGAAGTGACGAGCCCTCATACCCGCCGTCAGCTCTTCCCTATCTTTATAAAATTACCGATGTGTGTCGGAAGCCTTTAAACTCCGCGCTGGGAGACTGGGACATCTGGGCCCGCAACTTTGGAGGCGCCGCCATTTAGCACACTCGGTAGTCTACTAACTGACCGGTATCTTAGCGCTCAAAGTCGAGTCCCTACTAATTTCTCGCCATGAACCATGAGATGGGCGGCGAAAGTGTCCCAAAGCGAAGCTCAAAGGCTTCAGACAGGCATCGGTAATTTTATAAAGAGAGAGACTTCCCTCTCGTAATGACAACAGTCGGGTTCCCCAGCCATCTTGGACAGAATCATGTTCCTGTGTTTGGCTGCTATTTTTGTGAATGCTGTGACGATTGGAGGGAGAAAAGTCTCTGAGCCTCGTTGCTTTCTACCATCACAGGGCTCCTTGAGTCTCTCTCCACGCTTCCTCCCACATAAACGTCCGTTTCGAATGAGCAGCCGGGGAGCACCCGCAGCAATGTGCATTTGCTTGCTGATGAGAGCTCTCGATGTGCACGCCCATATTCAGGATCTCCGGGCGGTGGCACCAGGTGCGTCTACCGGCAGTCGTAATCGACGTTTTCAAGTATTCATTTGCGCTGGATATTAGAAAGCATCTCATCAGTCAATGGTTCGATTTCACCAGGTGCGTCTACCGGCCATCGTAATCAACATTTTCAAGTATTCATTTCCGCTGGATATCCCTAGACGGCATCGCACCATCCGATGGTTACTCGATTGTCGGAGTCGGAGGCCCTCCGCAGATTACATTGAAACCACCGGGCGTCATGACAGCGTGCTCTCCCTTCACCATACAATGGACTTCTGAAGGGTTAAGCCCCTTCGCCGCGATGAACCTGGTGATCACCAACGCCCACCTCAGCCAGACGATCACGAACGGGCTCATTTCCGTGTCAGGCCAAGAGTTTACATGGCCAAGCGTGAACGTCACTGGAGGGAATTATACCCTTGAGGCGTTTATATTACCGTCAGTGGATAACGTGGACGCTACTGTTGCGGTGTCCGTTCGGAATGGTACGGACATGTCGTGCCTCACTTCCGGGCCCAATCCATCCACCTCAAGCGAGAGCCCGCCCAGTACACGCAGCAACGCTGCCACCTCCTCTCCATCGCCGACGCCCACGACCTTGAACTACACTTCCCATGTCAGCCCCGGAATAATTGCCGGCGCCGTCATGGGTGGCATCGCGCTTATTGCGGCCGCCATTACCGCATTCGCGTGTATTCGCATCCGCCGGCGCTTGCGCCGACGCCGCGATGGAGAGCGCCTTCCCGACGGCCCCTTACTGAAAAACTGGCAGCCGGAGACAGGAGAAATTCCACAGGCGAGAATGCCCACTGTGCTGGCACTTGACCGTCTCGTTTCGCCGGGCGTGATGGAGTCGCAGGAGGCCATGCTTCTGAAGGCTGCGAGGCTTCGCCGCGATATCCGCTCTGCGGGTACTTCAAATGAGCAGATGGGCCACGCGGAACTGACGGAGCAGCTGCGCGAAGTGACGGAGCGACTGGCGGTTATGGAGGAACGGGCGCGGACGCACGGTTTGCCAGAGCACGACGATTTTCCGCCGAATTACACGTTTGCAGAGTCGACAGGTTGAATTTGGGTCAGCCGAATGGATTACTTAGTTTCTAGCGAGGAGTTATATACCTCGTGTATTAGCAGATGAATCAGACTACACCTGTTTACACTCTTCCATTCTTCACACCCTTCGTCGGCGGTACCTGTAAGTTCATCCAATTACCTTTTTTATTTGAAGGGTTCTCCAAGCAGTGTTCGTCCTCAAGACCTTGGGTGGAGGTCTGGAGAATCCCAAGGCCTTGGCCAAGCCCAAGGCCTTGACCCAAGGGCGCCGTCAAAGCCTTGGTTTAGTTTTCCCACGGATCTCAGGCGGCCGGCCACAACAAGATATTGACAAGATAAGAAAATTCCA
Source organism: Mycena capillaripes (assembly GCA_029204075.1). NCBI lineage: Eukaryota > Fungi > Basidiomycota > Agaricomycetes > Agaricales > Mycenaceae > Mycena > Mycena capillaripes. Next base: position 1,126,894 of record JARHKZ010000029.1, on the reverse strand, counting down.
CCCTAGTCTAGGGACAATAGTCGTCGTCTGAGTCAATCTCGACAGCGCCCTTGTCGGGATGCAAGCCTTCCCCTGCATCTGCACGTGCCTCTATGTCGGCCAGGGTATCCAAAAGTACATGGATTTTTTTGGCGTCCGCGTGGTGGAAAGCGCCCGAAGCGGGTTCTCCACCATGGTCGGAGAAAGGCGAAGGTTGAAGCTGGAGAAAAAAAAATAGAAATAGAAATTACAAATGGACACACATGATAGCCCAAGGCTTGGCCAAGGGCAGGTCTCCAGGTCAAAAATATCCAAGGCCTTGGGCGAACACTGTCTCCAAGTTAGGGAATATTTCAGATTAGCATGGGTCGAGTTGCGGGTGGCACAGCAGATCTTGAAAACCATTGGCTGGGGCTTATGCCCTCTTGGAGATGCGTTCCGCATTCAGCATGAGCTTGAAAACACCCGAACACTGCGGATATCCATTTGTATTAGAATTATTCTATTTGGCACCCCGAGAGCTGCTTGTGAATGTAGCACCCTTGCTATTTTGAGTAAAATCCCGGATGCCAAATTTGGGCAAAGGCCGGTGGTCCAGGGACCACAGAAACACAGAATTTCTAATGTAAATGCCTGTAAAGCTCATGGGAAACAATGGACTTGGTACGCACTGTAACTCAAGCTCCAAGACATATAGTCAAATATTTTCAGATTTTTTGAGCATGCTTCTGGGAGGCTATGAAGTTTCCGAGCATGTACCCCGAAGTGGAAGCGAGTGATCTGCACTGTCACAACATATTCTCTTCAATTTCTCCTGTACGCTGCAAGGACCGCATCCCCCAGATATTTTGCATGGCAATAGCGGGGGAACGACTACAGTGGTGCTCTAAATAAATGCCGAGTTTTAATTACATAATTCCATCAGTTTCACTCCAAATTGGCCCAAACAACTTGGTATACAAAAATTAGACATGAAATAGACCAACCACATACTTGTCTATTTTCCTTTTTGGGTAATCTGCTAGAACAGCGTAATTTTCTGAGTTGCTGGAAAAAAAACTTTTTGGAGTTACCATAGTTGGAAAGTTTATCTACATGACATGAAAGGGCTTGAAAAATAGTGCACATTCATGTGTTGAACTGAAGGAATCCACCCTGTGGTTGTTGAGATATGGGGCAGACAAAGTTGCGTCTTTGAGTGAATTTCTTGGAATTTCTTCACTTTTTGGTCAAAATGTGCAACTTGCTCGCCCCATATCTCAACAACCACAGGGTGGATTCCTTCAGTTCAACACATGAATGTGCGCTATTTTTCAAGCCCTTTCATGTCATGTAGATAAACTTTCCATATATGGTAACTCCAAAACGTTTTTTTTCCAGCAACTCAGAAAATTTCGCTGTGCCGGCAGATTACCCAAAAAGGAAAATAGACAAGTATGTGGTTGGTCTCTATTTCATGTCTAATTTTTGTATACCAAGTTGTTTGGGCCAATTTGGAGTGAAACTGATGGAATTATGTAATTAAAACTCGGCATTTATTTAGAGCACCACTGTATGTCTCCCTGGTTTTCTCGTAGGAAACAGGGTAGAGATGAGTTTGCAATTGGAGACTTTTCCACATCAGAGTCGACAATACTATACGCCACGATCCGCAACCACCATGTCGGATAGATTGCGCCAGGTATACTCGGCGCAGTCGCCCTCCCTCAGGTAAAACTGAGGGAGGGTATCCTCACATAGAGGATCCTCGTATAGAGGCGCAAGGGAAATACACAATATATGTGTCGCTCGCTACATATCATAGCCTACCAAAGACGCCAAGCTACGGCGCTTGCCAGCCCGGCGGCACTCGTATCTACCCACTTCAAACCAGCCATCGACACACACTCACCTCAACACCTGTCCAATGTCCTCATCGTGTCATGTCCCGACCTTGGTGCTCGACACCCTCGCCTTGCCCTCGACGAGTCGACTTGCCACGTCGTCGCTTGCCACGTAGCCGACACTGCCTCCTCGGCCGACTCTCGCCGTGTGAGAGAATTTCTTTGGCGAGTAACTCCGTTTATTTTGTCTCCGCGCGTTCCGCTCCATTCGAGCATTGAACTATTCTTGGCATTCTCCTTGAGCGGTAATTGCTTATCAAGCCCCCCCCGCAACTCTAGTTTACTTCATTCAATTCTTGCGCAAAGCTTCTGCAATGTGTCTTGTTGAGTATGTAGGTACTCAACATCTCTGCTCGTGACCGAGAAGAGAGACACATGAAATCTGCGCACACCTAATGGGGCCCACATTTACTGACTACGCAGCTTGCGCTGCGTAGGACAGGAAAGCTCCGGGTGTTTCTTTCTCGTAACGGTAGCCTAGTTAGGCTTGAACAAACCGTGGCCGAGAGGCTCAAGTCTCCTGACGATGTTATTTTCAGCCTACGATGAAATAACCTCTCGTCTTTGAGACACGTTCCCGAGCGTGCCCTGGGTAATAATGGCCGCCCCCACCAAGGACTGGTTAACTCTGGTGGGTTATACTGACCGCTTCTTCATTCTATTTCGCAGGGACTCCGTTCCTTAAACCTGTGGACGACAATTTCGGCAACGGCAACGGCACTCCAGGATTCGGAGGGGTGCATGACCGGACCGTCAGTCATTTGCCCAATGATGAATCTCGGAGTTCGGTAGACGGGTCTCCTAGCACGTCCACACGGGACAGTCAGCGTCTTTCAGGCGCAGGAGACAATCCCACATCGGGATACGGTGTATATGCCGAGATACGTATAATGTCGCCTCAAATCGAGGCAGATGCACCACTAGCATCCGTTGGATCGTATAGATCTTCTGCTTCGGTTAATTCTCAACCGACCACTACAAATCCGCCTCTCTCTCAACGCATGAGGCGCCAACTCAACAAACAACATCTTAATAATACTGCCCGTAAAAATTTGAAACCAACATCATCCGGAAATCAAAGGCTGCAATTAAGATTGGTACGTATACGCTGAACATGCGGGGTCGATTTGACCGCGACGGCCAAGACAAATGCCTTCATATTAATCAAATCATGCGCGATAAGCGCATCGGCGTGCTAGCTGTACAAGAAACACATCTGACCGACTCTGAGTGCGACAATTTAAGCAAATTGTTCGAGAACACACTTCTGATACATTCCACTGTTGACGCTGCAAATCCTGGGTCAAAAGGAACTGCAATCGTACTCAATAAAAGACCAATTAATGTGAACAATGTTCAACAAGAGACTCTTGTTGAAGGCCGAGCTATGATTCTTACCGTGCAATGGCGTGGAGAGCTAGCCCTCTCTTTCCTCTCTGTTTATGCCCCGAATATTCCCGCCGATAATGCTCGATTCTTGGAATCCCTGACTGGGAAATTGAAAAATCATCGGCGCCCAGACTTTGCGCTCGGAGATTTCAACATGGTTGAAGATATCATTGACCGTCTTCCTCACCATAAGGATCCGCAAAATGTCTCTGAGGCGATGTCTACTTTCAAGGTTGCATTGAATCTACGCGATGGATGGCGCCAGATGTATACAGACACTCTCGAATACTCATTCTTCCAAAAAGCCTCTGGATCGCAATCCCAAATTGACCGCATCCTCGTACCTTTCGACTCACTCATTGATCTTGCTGATTGGGAAATGGAGACATGCGCGCTGCCGACAGACCATAAATTAGGTTCCGTTAAATACTCAAGCCCCAAACTTCCCTTCATTGGTCGGGGACGATGGTGCCTACCATTGCACCTCCTGAAGGACAAGGAAACAATGAAGAAAATTCAAGAACTAGGGAAGGAACTAGAAGACGCCACTGAACGGTGTGAATTCCGAAGAACAGCAGAGAATAATTCTCAGGTCTTGTACAAGAAATTCTTAGACGATGTGACACACATTGTGTGTCACACCTGCCGTGACAGAGCGAAGAAACTCATGCCGGCCATAGACAAAGAAATTGACAATCTGAACACACAACTCAGAGAAACTTTAAATAACCCTAACGAACCCGAGGAACAAAAGACCTTGGTAGGAGAAGTACTACAGCAAAAAATCTATGAACTGGAAAGAAAGCGACACATGCGTATCCGGGATAATTCGGCTGCACGTAACTGGCTCGAAAGGGAAACAACAGCAACCGACTTTTGGACAAAATCAAACAACCCAGCCACTCCGAGGGATATATTACGCTCGCTAAAAATTCCTGGTTCAAATCCCCCACAGTATGTGACTCGATCAGATGAAATGGCCAAGTTGGCGCGCGACTATCACGAACATATTCAAACTGAAGACCTCGCCCCACCGGATGAGCAAGAAACTGCAGCGGACACATGCTTCGCAACTATGGAGTCTAATCTATCTCAAAAGGATAAGACAGAGATGAGCAAATTCCTTACTCGCGCCCAAATCAGTCGAGTATTGAATTTGGTACCGAATGGCAAATCTCCAGGAATTAATGGACTCCCTTACGAGTTCTGGAAGCATTTACATCAAATTTTCGAGAATTTCAAGGGAGGCCGAGAAAAACCTTTTAATGTGGCTGAAATTCTGAAACGAGTCTATATTGATATCGAAAGATTTGGAGTTCAGCCCGGAACGGAATTCACCGAGGGCTGGCTTTCACTCCTACATAAGAAAAACGATCCCAGAGTGGTAGGAAATCATAGGCCAATTACTTTGTTGAGCTGTGACTACAAAATATTTACCAAGGCATTATCTCTCAACTCGCGGAGACCGCGCCATCGATCATACACAAGGACCAGGCCGGTTTTGTCCCAGGCCGTAGCATCATCGATCAAGTTAAGCTCACTGAAGCGATCATTAACTACGCTGAATTCGAGGAAGACAATGGGGTTATTGTGGCCCTGGACCAAGAAAAGGCGTACGACAAAATTGAACACAAATACCTCTGGAGCGCACTCGAACATGCAATTTCCCGAACCACTTCACAAATATTGTGAAGACCCTGTATCAAGACACCTACACATCAGTCATTATCAACGGAGTAATCAGCTCAAGATACAAAGTCACCCGCGGGGTTCGGACATAACTGTGACTTCCTTGACGAACGGATACCGCGTCTTCGTCAATAAACCCAGAAGCAAAAAGCCTGCAGATCAATTAGCTCAAGTGGATAATGAACTGATTCCTGAAGTGACAGTGTATGTTGCTGGGGCATTCAAAATGAATGATATAGGTGATCCCTGCGCTGGCGGAGGAACCTGGTTCTCCCATGATTACAGACCTTGGCGACCCGAAGCAGTGGCATACTCACCGCCATTCTGTATGTTATTCAGATCAATTCTCCGAGTACTACTCTCAATTTTATACTTGACTCGAAACAAGTGATCTCCAAATTAACAATCAACTTCTTACGACTGGAATCAGATGGCTGGACTAGAGAGAAGGACAAAGTCTTATTTATGGCAATTGTGGCAACCCTTCGAGTGCGAGGAGCCCGAGTTACATTCCGACTAAATGGCAGCCAAGAGAAGATTAAATTAAAACAAACTCGAGCCCCCGGGGTGCCAAATAGAATAATTCTTGTATAAATACCTACCAGTCTATCCAATAAATTCAGTCTGTTCTTTACTTGCGAGCCCCCATCAATTTAAACTTCCCATACCATCAGGTACCACAAACGTCTTCCGCTCAGCCGCGGCGGAGGGCCATAATCTTGATGCAGCCACACCAAGTCTGGTCTGAATGGGGGCCATGGTATGCTCCGTATATCGTACACCAGTAGCGCGAAAATAAAAGAAGTGTACACCGGTCGTCAGAATATTGTGTTACCAAACGAGATAATACCTAAAGCGAGTTGACATCCTGGACGAACGCGGTCCATTCACTCCCAAATCCGTGGTATACGTCTGTCGTCGCGATATTCAGATTCGTGATGTAGACGCTGGCGATCCCCGCCGTGTCGAGAGTCTGGACGACGGAGGAGAGTGTATCGGTGTCGTTGGCGAAGGTATGGATGATGACAGATTGTTGTGCTGCGTTGGGTAGGGGAATCCTATAACACACCCCAAGATCAGATTCATTTTGAAGCTAGGAGAGGAGAGCCAAACGTACGGTGCCTGATCCTGATATTCGGCGTAAGTATTCTCGAATGTGACGATCTGGTCCGCGAAGCTATAATACGTGGACGCGCCGATGTCCTCTCCGGGGTTCAATACAACCTGCAATACATTGTTGGTCAGCTCAACCGTCCGTAACGGATGGTTGCGGGCGCCCAAGTTCCAACACGAGATCCGCTGATTGATGTACGTACGTATCCAGTATTCCCGGACGCCCATGTCGCGGCGCGCACCGTAGCGGCGTACGCCTGGTACGTGGACGTTAGCCCCGCCTGCGTCTCATCGAAGAAGATGCCGTCGACGCGCGAGGCGGCGGCCCACCCCGCGTAGGTCTGCACGTCCTGCGTCACGGCCGCCGGGTCGCGGGTGCCGAAGCCCGTGAGCACGTACCCGAGGAGGAGCGCGTTCGCGTTCTCCCGGAGGGATGCCACTGCCGCCTCGTAATTTGGGTCCGAAGGCCCGGGGCCGCTGTCTGGGTTCACGATGATGTAGAATTGCACATCAGGGAAGGTCGTAAGGCTAGAAAGAAATATATCAGGAGCGCGCGGTGGGGGGAGGGAAATCGGGAGACGCACGCTGTCGTGAGAGGGGCCCATGTTGAAGGTGTCTCTGGGTACGAGTATAAAGGCACCTGTGTTTCTGTAGCATCAGAGTAGAATCCAGGTATTTTAGGAAATTCAAACGATTATTCCAATCTTGGCGTGGACTGTGGTGGCTGCCAGGAATGTCAGAACAAAGGCGAAGATTCCCGGTAACGTAAGTTAAAGGGTCTTAGGGAGCCTGATTTTTAGATTTTGGCCGTGCATCACATTTTCGTCAGCAGTTTTTGCGTAAGCAGTGATCCCTCCCGCTAGAATCTGTCGGCTTGTTCACTTCGGCAATGCAGCCGATGATGGCCCTCAAAACACTCATAATTCTGCTTATGCTGCGGTCCGTTTCTCTCGCTCACCTCCAGCTCACCTCAAACATTTGAATTTGGTGTCTTCACATACTTATGACGTGGGATTAGGCCTCTGCGAGGCGAGTGGCTGAACCTTCGGGAGGCTGCACAAAGACCTCCAACAACTGAACAACAGCTTTCCAGACTTCATAGATAGATGTTGTTTCTAAGTAAATTTCCTGTAGATTTCTCTGGAATTCTTTGACGAAGGTCGTCTTTCATGGAAAAATAACAAACGACGACTATGCCTTTTAACTTCCATTCAGTGTAGGGCAAATATAAGCGAGCAATAACTCTGTCATTCAGACTAGGTTCCATTTTTGTTCTTGACGTCAACCAGAGCCTAAGGCCTGATGAGTATCCAAAGTCTTGAATCGAAATCAAAGATGTTGCCAAGTTGGCGTGTTTGTTTCAGCTCGTTTTGGCAGAAAACAGGGAAAACACTGTATGTAGTACAGTGGGAAAGAGTCCAGTGCAATCCAGTGAGCTCCATTGGACTACGGTGGCCCTCACCGAGTGTTTGCGGCACAAAACAACCCATCAGATTCCCGCAGAAACTGGGGAACTGACGGTTGACTGACGGTGCCGGCCAGCATTAACCATTGCCGAGCGGTGCGGATCAGCCGTTTGCCAGAACTATGTGTATTATTGGAGGCCGACTCGAGTAAATATTGCTGTCATCAGTTTCAAGATGGCAGCCGAGATCGGAGCCGGATGTTCAAACACATTGTTACTGCTCTGGAAAATAAGCATCTGACATTCGGGTAAATTAGTCAAATGAGTAGGTGAGAGATAGGTATCGATAGATGGTCGCACAATTCTCTCATTCTCTAAATTCTCTATGAACCTCTTGCAGGACAAACTCTGCGCTGGTCTTGCGGCAAGGAGACGGCAGTCCAATGGGGAGGAAGTGACCTCGTATCCATGGCAATTGATACGCCGCTTGAACACTAAACAGAGATGACACATCAACCGACCAAGATTTTGAAGAATAAAAAATTGTACGCTACACCAAAAAATCCGGGAAAATCAGAGAAAGGCGTATCAGAAGGGCATTTACCAGTTGGACTCAATAAATCTTATCGTTACGTTTCCGCTGCTCTGATTTATAACGATGACCAAATTTTGATGACGAAATTTTTGTTTGTCCTTGTAGCAAAATAGGCCGAAATCCATGTTCCCCTGGGTAGCTAAACCTCCGGTTCAGCCAATGAGTAGCTCTGTACACTGCAAGGCTTGCTGACAAATTGACTTGGCTGTTTGAGCCGGGACTTGTCTCGACTCTCCATAATATATATGTCTGCTCCGATGAGAGATCCCGTTATCACCTAATGAGACAGACTATGTGGCCTCTACATCGTCCCTTGTTGCTTTTTAATTCTATGCAGGAATCCGACTCAACGGCAGCTGGATTTGGGCTAAGAACACCAGTGTCTCAGGCATCTCGGCCAACTTAATACTGGATTCGATGCGACTCCTAAACTTCTGCTCTCTGTCCTAACCTTTGTCTGTACCTTGGGCAGGATAGACTAAACCACGGCAAGCCGTATATCAAGATTGCCATCGACTTTTGTAGGGTTTCCTCCTGTCCACTCTTGTACGTATTTAGCTACATTTATGTTTTTTTTTTCCCTCAGTAATCTTTAAGCACCATAGGAGCGCTCTTATTGGAACGCTCTCAACTCCAATGAGAACCACCGTTTGACCCGCTGTGCTGCGGCACGCATTGACCAGACAGATGCCTCACTGGAGGTGGGATCACCGTTCAAACAGAATTCAAAATAATGGTGTTCGAACACCTGTCAAACCGTGTTCGAATGTGAATTCGATGCAGACAGAGGTTAATACACTACATCACAGGTTCGAACGATATGAATTGTTCGAACAGCGCTGAGCCTGCGGTTTGAACGGGATCAGATTGGTGGCAAGATCCAAGACTCAGAAAACTTTGCTACAGGCCGTATCTGGCGGGAGGTCCCTCCGGCCTTCAAGACCGCTTTCCGAGCGTTCTCGGCAATCTTGCAATACATCACGGCAGTCTTGAGTACATAGGCAAGGCGATTTTCTTTTAGTTCAAACACCGGCTCCAGTTGAACAGTGGCCACTGATGAACGTGGTTCAAACGACGTTTTTCCAACGTGCTTCAAATACTATGACTCGGAGTCCTAGCTTGCTCTTTATCGATATAGCATCAAGCGTGGTTTGAACTATAATTGTCGGACCAACTCACAGATGCTCAAGTGTTCTTGTCATCTGGGATGAGACCGTTTGAATTAGAACGCTGCGGTTGCTGTCTTTAATCAACTGTTTCCGCTCAGCCTGCTTGCTGTCAACGTGCAGCAACCAGCAGAGCAGCTGAGGCTCTCACTTCAACACTCTGCCAGCTTTCAATCACTTGTGAACTCAGCCCGTTACCGGGCTCTGCCGCTTGTCGGCCCTACGGCTTTATGGTGGCAATCATTGTGGGAGAGAGCACTGGCTTGGCTGTGCACCGTTGCTGCGCCTTATAGGTCCCTGGAAGTTCGGCTCCGGATTTGCTCCGGATACTAAGATAGTTCAAGTGCCACTGGCGGGGCGCTCATAGGTGGTCTAGCCTGTGTTGGTACCTGATGACGGGTAGTGACAGAATCTCCACCTCAGAAGCGTTTCGCGGGCATCAGATGCATGGAGCTCCGCTGGAATATCCCGGGCACCGAGAGGGCAGCTGTTAGATCATCTAGGAGCTTGAAAAACAGGTACCGAAAGAAGAAGGAAGTCGGGCAGCAAGACCAGAAAGGATTCGAATATCGATGAGATGACGGAGGCGAACAAGGGTGGATCAGAGCGTGCGGATCATAAATCCGAATCAAGCGGAAGAATACGTCCTCGCTCTTCCACTTCCACCTTCTCAATTTTCGAGCCGTCACAACAGTCTTCGCGTCTGCAGAATGGCTTCTAATCTGCCTTGGCATGAGCGCTCCGCTGGCTTGATTGCGCACTTGTCTCCGGTTTTGGGGCCTCGGCCCATTCCTTGCTTCTCTCAGGCCCGACGGCAGCCTCAAGATGCACTTCGACCAACCGGACGCACGACGCTCTGCGAATTCGATGCCCGCAGTCACGACCATCGTTAGCTAATTTATTACCGCCGCCAGGAGAGTCATTACATTGCTTCAAGGTATGTTCCTTCTTTTTATGTCTGCTCTCCGATTTCGTCTCTAATGCTCACTTCTCCTTTTGCAGTTCTGTCCGCCCCCACATCTTTGCCACGCGTTGTCCCGTCGCCGATTCTCGACACAGATTTCGACATTACTGTTAGTGCTGGATGGGTGTTTCTGCGCTTTCTGTATCGAGGTGCGTTTGTGTTATCCCAGGTGCCTTTGACCCCCAGACCTTCTTTTACTTCCCTCAAGGCTCCCTCTTCTACACGTAACCTGCCCCCCTCCGCCTCTCCTGTTTCCCCGCTTTTCGCACTCGCTAACAGTCTTTTAGCTTATCCACTGGCCGGGTCATGGATTCCTCGACGTGACTTCGTTTCGCAGCTCCATGTCTCTGCGCTCCCCCCACCTGTGCATCTGGGATCTTCGAGTCGCCATCGACGAAGACCTCCGCATCGTTTTCCCCACACGCCGGGTGCCGCGGCCCTGTCATCTTCTCCCTTATTTCCGTCTCGGCGCTCCACGCTTCCCATCCTCCGGCGCGAATGGCTCCGCCCGCCGACGACACCGAGCGCGAGATACTCCAGCACTCGCGCCGCGTGAAGGACATGTCGACCCTGTCGTGCGCACTGCGGCTTCGAGTCTGGGAGCTTGCACCTGTGACACCCGCGTTGAGCAGACCATGATGTCGTCAATACAAAGCGTGCTGCCATCCCCCGCAGCCGTAACAGCATGCGTGAGCGCGTTGGGAGTATGCCCATTCTGAGTCGTACTCCCCCAAGACGGGGCGATGCTCCAAGCTCGAGTGACGCGACGTCTGCAGGTATTGACGCACCAGCACCGGCACCGACACCAGCGTGCGGATGAGGGCAGGGTCGGGGAGAGGGAGCGGTGGATGTGGGCGGGCAGAAGCAGCTGAGACGACACCGTCTCTTTCTGCATGCACTCGGAAGGAGCGGGTGGGGGAGCGGGCGGAAGATGGCGTCGCAGTGCGCCGGGCCCTGCATCGTCGCAAGATCGTGGTGCCCCGCAACTTCCCGCCCGGAACGCACCGCTGACCACCAGAAGCCGACCGCCTCTCAATCGGCATCATGAACCAACTTCGACGCTCGGTGCGTGTTTTCACAACGGACAGCTTGACGCGTCGAACACGGAAGTATAGATCTAGTAATCGCTTTCGCCGGTGCGAGCTTCCCCCTTTTCATCAGCAACAACTGGACCGATGCAATTCAGCCTAGCGTTCTTCACGAGCGCGAGCCTCGGCCGAGTCCCAGATGGCTAGAATCGCCTCCAGCATGCGTCAAGCTCGAATCCGACGCGCTGGGAAGGCTCCCGCTGTCAGCTATCGCCCGCTGATGCAGGGAAACACCAGGTACTGTCTGACTCGGATGTATCCTCGACAGTGAATTTCACATTCGTGCTCCTCTTTATGACGGGTTTTCAAGATCCCCACGAATCCGCCATCTGGTCCAGAATTACTGGATAAAAGTGCAAATGTGTATCAAACTCTCGCTCCTCGAGGCAATCGAGGTGCGCGATTCGGCTCCAATCTCCTTTAATATATCTTCAGCGCGCGTAAAGTGGAGGAGCGGTTCCCATGAGATCTCATGGGACGCAGATGTCGACGCTACTCCACTTTAGCCCGTAGCGTCCGAGAGGTCGGGAGTTCCGGCGGTGGCTTATACGCCAAAAGGTTTCGGCTGCCCAGTATATGGGCACGGCGTCGATGTTTCTTTTCTTTTCTTTTTTTCTTTCTTTTCTTTGATCTTCGACGGGTCTTCTCCGATGGATACCCTACGCCCGCCCCTACTTTTGATAAATATATATCACCACTTCCTAGCTCCTCAAATTTGGAAAACGCTCGGGTTGAACAATCAAGATTTCGACTTTGGCACTGGGTACATTTAAAGTTTCCTTGCTCTGAGCAATATCTCAAATTTCCAGATTGATTGCAGCCTCTTCACGCAGGATGCGAACGCTCCCGACTGTTCCTCAATCCCAGCGTCACCTTCTCGGCTGCCTGTCTTGTGAGAAAGCCCCAAGTCTCGGAGGATTTCGCTCTGCCCAATGTTGTTCACTCGGCTCGGCCACGCAAGGCCCTGAAGCATGCTGATGAGATTAAATCAATGGTACACTCCCTCACATATTGTCGGCTCTTCTGCCCACCGCGTCGCAGATGATTATCGGATCTTTCGAGAATATCTGACCTATTTTTCATGTTAGATCCAATTTGATGAGGTTACATTGCAGGTTGAGGCTTCCTGTAATGTTTCCTTGGTGCGAGTTCCGTATTTTTCTACATGTGCACCTAGCTACATCTCGCTCTTTTTTCATACGCAAACCAAGTACTTTCGCGGTGTACTTGCTTTTAATGGTGATTGACCAGTTGAGAGTAATCTGGAAGCACGTCGACTAGTCTTCAGATGACCTAGGCAGCATATTATGTAACAATCCTGGGCAGTTTCTATGCGCCACCTGGTGATCTGACGAAGCCTGCTCCGAAAACACCATAGACAGTCCGATATGCTCGTCTTGAAGGTAACAGGCATCGCAGGGACAGGCGGAGGAACATCGATATGCTTGGAAAATTGAGTCGAGCTGACGTTGGAATGCAGAAAGTTGATACCGTTCGGATTGTCACAGACCCTGGCCCACGTCTTGGGACATTTCAACTCACATTCTCAGTCACTGTTGAATTTGGGTGCCCTGCGATCGAGGGGACTCGAAGGAGAGCAAGAAAGCATGATATCGGATTCAAAGGAACAAAATAGAGAATGGAAGATAAATTCAATTTATTAGATTACAAGGGAAACAAACTTGATTGACAACGAACGCAAAGCTATGTATCTACTTCCCGCCGTCATACAGCCAGTATAAAGCGAGAAATAAAATGAGAGACAGCTGAACATTAATAATATATTTGAATGTCGGCGCAACCATTTCGTCGCGAAGACTTGGTACAGCCTCGTAAACTCCAGACGTCGACTGCGAAGCCGAGGCTCCTGAAAATATGGTCGTGAGCCAGACTAAATCTAACCCGAGACACCCGACCTACGATGATACTCGCTAGGTGAGTCTCGCACATCCTGGGACTCAATGGGGTGGTTGAAATGTTGGTCTTCTTCCCCGGCATGAAGGCTCATCTCTTCCACTAATACGCGTGAGCATCAGAGAACAATTACCTTTGAATTCGACTCACCATGAACAGACTCAGTGGGCAGTTGATAAAGTGGGTGTCCAAAGTGCGGGGCGACGACCTGGCTGTCTGGATCAAAATCGTTCGCCCGGTGGAGCTGACGGAGTCTGGCGTAGAGACTAGCAGGCCAGGACGTTGCCATCATCTCTGTAGAGAGCCGTAGGGATGGGAATCCGAGATCAACTGCATCCTCCATGCTAAGTCTTTCGGCACCCGATGAATGTAGGGACCAGTAGAATGGAACATCTGGCCATCTGTATGACGATAGCTCAGTTTCAAAATTTTTAGGTGGGCAGAGAAATAGGTAGCCATCGGGTGGATCGACCTGGAATCTCAAGCACAAATTCAATCTTATCCACAGCCACTGTTTGAATAGGTTATTGAGCAGGGGAGGCTGACATGGGGTCAAAATCTCACCATAATCCTGAAAATTGGCTGAAATCTGGAGGCGACAGAATATATCCTTGGCTTGACTGAGCCACGCCCAAGGAGACACGGCACACAGCTCTAGGTGAATCTTGGTGTCCAGTACATCAGCAGAGGTGTAACTTGTAAATTGAACAGTATTATAGCAGGTAACATGCGGGGATGAAAACAAATGACATACGGGGTCCAGCCATCCTTCGTGACATCCCCGTACTTTTGTTTCTGCAAGTTGAACCAACGTGGGGCAGAAACGTTGTGCTCTACATTAGGCAAAGAGCCAATCTCGACCCAGTCTTTGAATTGGTCCGAAGAAGAGCAGGTGACTGCTCTAAGATTCACCGTTACTGTGCTAGTGGAAACCGAAGTGCAGCGAATTCGTGATAGATCCCAATAGCATATTTCATGATATTGGTCTAGAGTCAGAGAGTCGGTGACCATGGCCTCTTCATTTGGGGTATTCAATTACTTAAATTCTGATGACCTGGATATCTTACCTGAGTGGCTGAACTGAAAGGGCCAGTCGCCGCTGGGTATGAGGTCCACACAGACACGACCAGTTGAGCGCCGTATCCAAAAGGCGCAATCACTTTGGTCCTAGAATCGATTCACATGGAAGATCAGAGACCAGGCCACTAAACGCACCAAATAGTGGTCGAAAACGGAGTACAAATATACCAGTGCTGCCTAGGAAAGTGGTGTTGGTGAGTTGGCTAACAGTGTCGAGAATTCCTACCCTGAAATCTGTATACTCCACGAAAATCAATATAAGGCAAGTGGGAAATAGGAGAGGTACATACAGCACAACCATAAATATAAACCGCCAGCATTGGTGAATGATGGCAGAGCTCCTGCAAATATTGGTGTGGGATCAAGTCTAATGTAGATATCGGCCTTAGTATCAACGATTCAATTCGCAAGACACACCATCGTGAAAGATTGCGGCGTGTATATTCTTTGAAGTCGCTGTGCCGTAAAGCTGAACAATATGTGGATGACTAGGGCGTATTTCAGCAACACTGGATTAAGTAGTAAAATGTGGAACGTGCCGAATAATCATATAGTCCGCGATATCCTGGCGCCATTCCTAAAAGATTCAGTGGCAGAGCCGATTCAGAAACGGATAATGACACCTCTTCTGCGTCGTCGCCTTGATACATGGCCACCATCACATTCGATTTGCGGCCGTCTATTTTGGCGAAATAAACTCGTCGAATACTACATTGTTCACTTCGGCGCCAATTAACAAAACCAGAGTTGTTGTGCAGGCATATTTCACGTTGTAAACATATATCGCCAAGAGGGATCCTTCGGAAGTCTGTCCAACATTTAGCATCTCGCCTCAATACGTCTTATACAACCTACCGGACGGTTCAGCGAGCATGGTTGTGATGAAATTGCTCGTGGTAGTACAACCGATCATAATCATGTCGCGTGCGGCGGTATTGAAGACGGCTGCGTTGCTACATAAGTACCGTAGCGTCAGCCACCATCCACTCCAAATAGGTCGAAAGGTTACTAGGTGCCACCTTCAACGCCTGGGCTCGCTTGAGCGACAGATTCTTCAGGAGCCGTGTTCATCTCGTCCATGGGCAGTCGGAGGTGAGGGGAGGAGGAAGAGACGTTAACGCCGGAATGACAACTTTCGTGTGTTATAAGAATGGCGAACAAAATAACCACGACAGCTCTGATTTTCTCGGCATTGTTCTCAAAGCAGACGTTCGCCGTACAACCCCATTTCTAATCTTGACTTATTCCGACGACGCTAATTGAATATTAGGTCAATCCTCCGAAGCTGCTGAGCCTGCTGAGGCTTCCCGAATGCCGTCCCTTCGTATATCTTTCATACCGCTACTAGCATGTGCACAGTTTCATCGAATATATATATATTATTTTGCCTCAAATGCGCGTCTTGAAATAAGTTTAGTACATCTTGGAGTGATCTTTAAGAGAGTCTTGGCCAAGACGACCGGCATCTTGAACATCTTTGGCAAGATGAACATCTTTGCTCAGACAAATAATCTACTTTGGAAAGATGCGGATCTTGGTGGAAAATGCATCTTTGACGTCTCCCACGTCTTGCCAAAGACGTCAAAGACGCCAAAGACGAAAGTGCTGTTTTACTGATGTAAAGTGGTGCCTGAAGCCATTTATGTTAGAAAAAGCACTTCTAAACGGAGAAGAGTCGTAGTTCTTTGTGTAGTGAAGTACTTCGAGCTGATGTGCGGTCCAAGCCCTATTACTATTGCCCCAGAGTCGGATATCGCGCCAGACGAATGGAGGCCAAATTTGAAGGAGTCGAATACGTGACTGGGCGGTCTATAATGAATGGAGCTAGTTCCTTATCAAACTCCGACTGATAAATATCGCATCAATTATGGTTGTCCCTCAGACATAGGGTCGTCACGACGTAAAAGTAAATTCCTTTGTTCCCTTGTCCTATTACCATAGTTCCGTTTATTATCCATTAATACTCCAACCGTTTCCGCGTATACCCGGTTTCAAACCGTTTCCGTTTCCATTTAATTTGCCCCTCAGAGCAAACAGTTTACAAACCGTTTCAAATGGTTTAAACGATTAGCCGCAGCGCTTGTGGGCAGCTTGCAAGAGTCGCGACGCAGACAGGTCGGAATCCAGCTCCGCTGATTGTGATGCGACACGCTCCGCCGTCCCCAAGCCGTCCCAGTGATTCAGCGCGGACTTCTGTTGGGAAAAGTAAGTATTGATCGCCTTTTGAGTTTGTTCGTAGAGTATACTCAGGCGATTGAAAAATGGGTCTTTGACCGGGAGGAGCTTTGCCCACCGCTCCTCAAACCCGACGACAGGAAGTTCCTCGAAGTGCCAGGGAATATCACTATATCTACCTTAATACATATCTAATCATACTTGTCTGCACATGGATAAATGCAGACAGGTATGATTTAATATTTATAAGATGTGCCTTCGCTTCGCTATGGCGTAGGGGGTTGACCGATACTCACAAATAAAATTTTGATTGCCAGTTTAGGCCACTACTTGCCCCAGCACCCATTGTGGGTACCGACCAGAATTAAGGTGACAAGGTGGGTCGGTGGAGCTGTTATCAAGTGGCATCGAAACTGGGTTGGAATTGGCCATGCTAAGGAGAGAACTTTGTTGGCATATGAAGTCCGGTGAAGGGGATATGAGCCGTCTTTGAGACGCTTGATCTCCATCCCAAGAATCTGTGTGAGTTCACCAAGCTCAGTGACATCAAATTTAGACTTGAGGTTCCCCTTGAGCCGGGTATTCTTCATCAGAGCGCGCAAAACCCATTTGGACTCAATAGCGCGGCGTCCAGGTGGTAATTCAACTAACCTCCATGTTCCAAGCCGCATGCCCCGCCCCCGGGATTGGTCAAAAACATGTCTTTACATTGTAAAACTTCCTCTGTGGCTTTACTGCTTCTCAAATTTCTATCTCCATGTTAATCCACGAAATTTCCGTGG
Source organism: Mycena capillaripes (assembly GCA_029204075.1). Lineage (NCBI taxonomy): Eukaryota > Fungi > Basidiomycota > Agaricomycetes > Agaricales > Mycenaceae > Mycena > Mycena capillaripes. Next base: position 1,109,672 of record JARHKZ010000029.1, on the reverse strand, counting down.
ACCACGCATAAAGATGATTTTCCTGGGCAAGGCCTACTTGCTGATATGGGCAAATACTTTACTGGGGGATGTGTGCTGTTTGAGTTCAACATGCATTGCATCAAGCCAGTTTTGCCAATCAGGGCGTGCACGAGCTTCGTCTACAGTCTTTGGATCATCGCTGAGTGCATCAGCCTCAGCAGCAGCAAGTGCATAGTCGGGATTTCGACGGCGAGCGCGTTTGCCTTCGATGATGTTCTCGGGGCTAATGTCACTGTTGTTTTCTGTGGCGGTGGCGTAGGCTCAGGAGTAGCAGAAGGGGGTGGAACAGGGGTTAACGTGCTCGAAGATGGAGCAATAGAAATGGGCTAGGGTGCCTCATGTGCTGTCGGTGGCAGGGGCGACGCTATGGTGGGTTTTAGGGATGTGTCCGGCTGTGAAGCTACCGGAGTTGCCTGAATGTCCACACTATCCCCCTTAGGTAAAGAAGGGAGCTTTGTAGGAACGATGTGCTCATCGTCTACAGTCTGCGGCTCCTCGAATATAACATTCCGTGAAGTCTGAATAGACTGATTACCAGTGTTGAAGTACCGGAAGCGCGCGAGCGCTCAGACAGGCCAACAAAGCGATATGGCGTCGCTTTAGCCTGGAACTTGTGGACTTTTCCACCTTGATGTATTATTACACGGGCTTTAGCACCGAATTCATAAATATTTGAAACATTGGGCTTATGGTGCCAAAAAGCTTCGTCTGGAGCGAGGTCTTCATCCAGAGCCCGAGTTGGTGAGATATTCTTGAGGTAAGCAGCATAATTGACAGCCTCAGGCCAGAGATAAAAGGGCAAATTTGGCCAATTAGCATGGCACGGGCACGCTCAATAAGTATGCGGTTGACACGCTCAGCAACGCCATTCTGGGCAGATGAATAAGGTGCAGTGAGCTCGTACTCAATGCCTTGGCTTAAAAGCGAGTCGATGACCTCTTGATTAATAAATTATTTGCCGTTGTCGAAGCGGAAGCGGTTTGCGTACGAATAATGCGACATAGTCCTGGATGCATTACAGGATAACCATACCTTCTTTTCTTTAGACCAGCGTTCGTGTCGCCGATCTCATTATATTTACGTTCACATTCCTTAGGTTATGGCTGGACATAGGCCTGCCCTCGATGCAGGTGCCGTGGCAGCTTGTGCTCGTCTACCTCCATGCCCTTGACCATATTCTTGGTCTTGAGCCGGCGGACATCAGCATGATTGAGGTGGCCGAAAGCGCGGTGCTATTCATCCCATGTATGTACGGGTCGGGAAGGCGTGAGATGTCGGGGAGGCTTGGGTAGGTGCGGCACGAAGCAGGAATAAATGCGAGACCTTGTCGCCGGCGGCGAGTGGTGCACCATTGTGTGATCGGATTTCAACAGTGTTGGTGTGGGATATCGCACGGTAACCTACATCTACATCGGTGGGTCGTGAGACAGAAACGAGGTTGAATGGGGCTGTTGGGCAGTGCACGGCGTCGCTCAGAAGGCATGCACTGGTCCTACTGCCAAGTGCAAGCGATAGAAGGACTTCACCACGGCCAATGCCTGCAGAGTCACCTATTCCAATAATGCCCACTAACTTTAGTTAGTGGGTCCTATAGCGCCCTATTTTGACAGCTCCGCCAAATTTTTAATGTTTAGATAAGCATCAATCAAATCGGCCGAAAACCCGATGGCAATTGCTCCGACGCTGGGATTTGTTCTTCAGAAGTCCTTGAATCCTCAAAATTGTGTTTGATCTTGTTCATACCTTCCGTGAAAACTCGTAGCCCAATATGTGGAGTCCAGCTAACTTATTTGACCATGTGGTGGATGCATTGTCCACTCATGTTCAGCACTCGTTGCTTATGTCATGACAAGTTCAATCATGGAAACAGCGCCCACTAACCAAACATTGATCCGGCCACGTAACCTTGCCGCTGCCACCCGTAGCCATGACGGCAACGGCCGTTTGTTCGACTGTTCGACGCGCACGGGCCGTGGTTCAAAGACCCGTTGAGTGGTTTGAAAGAATCCTGATGAGATGACACGGTCAACGAGGCGGCCGTGATGGGCCAACAGGCAAGCTTGAGTTCAGATTTTGTCTCTGTGGTTAAGCCCAAACTGGCAAAACGAGGTTCATTGTAGTGGGTGATACTCACTTTGGAGGTAAGCTGTAGGATTTGCTCTGCTGGCCTGAATTGTGTCAGTAGAGGTAAAAGTTCAGTGCCCCAAATTTCCTCAAAAGTCTTTGTGTTCAAGTGTGATTTTCAGCTTACTTCTGTGCAACGTTGTTCTTGTGTGGTTCACCAACTATTCTCTTGCTTAAGCACTACAACACTAATACCAAGCTCTCTTTTCTCTCCCCCCTTCAGTTACCTGGAAATATCTGCCTGTCACAGTATGCATAGATTAAAGCCAAGTGCATGCCCAAAGTCTTGGTTTCCTCAAACAAAATTCCTGGGCCCCATCACATGCATGTACACCTCAGGCATCCCCATCGGTCCACAACTTGCGTACGAGCTCATGCATGCATCACTGTTCACCCTCTGTACAATTGAGTGCAAGCCATGTCAACCTTTGTTCCGTATGCAAATCAATGTCACATGGTACGTTTCGATTACAGTGCTCGACTTTCAGAATCTGAACTTGAATTTATGAAGATCTCTTTGCCAAAAAAAAATGTGTCCCTATCCCTGCTTAATCTGCTTTGTTCTATATCCCTCATCATGCTGTCTATGAAAATTTTGGCTGCTTTGCACAGACATTGTAATATTTATCCTCATTTAGAGTCACCACTTCTTCACAAGAATATTGATTTGTCGTTAGTTGCCAACATTGGTCCTGAGGTAAATCGCTTGAGTTATTGTTTTAGCAATTGATATCGTTCTTGGGCTTTGCCGCGTCAACTGGCTCGTTTTCAAGCTCGGGCTGGGCTCATCACACCGGAACTTGGGATGCCCACGAGAACTGCTCCTCCATCCAGATTTTGGCTGGCTCGCCCCTCTATGCAGCCACATATCCTCCCAAATCCTGGCTCGACCAATTGTTCCTCAAATTCTGAAAGAATTCTGAGCTCCTAGTTATCTGTCTGAGTCTCAACCAGACTATCTGGGTATATAATTGTCCATTCCACATTGGACTTGCCTTCTGTGGACAGCATATTTTCCACTGTATTAAGCTTGACATGACATTTTGTTGTGGTGGCAAGTCAAGTCATTGCTGACACTGGCCCTGTTTGATTTTCTTTGCGAAGAATGAACTACTCATTCTCTTTGCAAGATGTGTGCATCCCAGGGTTCAGTGTCTGTATCGGTCATCGGCCATGCGTACGCACTTGTGCATAGTCCGGTGTTCGCATTGGTACAAATACAAAAAAAAAATCATACTATGTGCCGAAAATAAGACTGCGGCTTCCACACCTGCACCTGCAGCATGCTTCAAATCCGTGATAGACTCAACAACACATACATTTGGAACCCTCCATTTGTTGACAGACATTTTTTATGCTTTATGTGCTGAGCTCTCTGTGGCAGTTTGCAATCTATGCAGGGTGATTTCTGTCGGTACTGGGCTTTCTGAAGCGAACCCAGAGCTTTCATGACACAAAAAGAAAAGAAAAAAAACGAAGAAAAAATGAAAACTCCTTCCTACCTATTCATACCTTCATGATAATAACTATTTGGGGAAACCCTGACCATTGCAATTGTTGAGATCTCAATTGAGGTAATTGGACTGTTAGTGGGCTTTGCCGCGACAGCGCGCTACAGAGATTATTTTGTATCCGGGAGTCGCAGTATAAGAGGGAAAATATGATTTATTGCGCACTATATGGCGACTAGAACCGGAATCTAGCAGCCAGTCATCGCTTCGTCATCTGATGCGGCGATGTTCGTCCATGTCGCTTGTTGTGATACCAATGCTGGTTGCGTGTGTCGTTGTGTTGCTGGTGGGCGCGGTCTTGTGGGCGCTGATTGTTGCTACGTGGTTTACGGCATTCAGAGGCGTAGTGGCCAGTCTTGCCGCATTTAAAACAAGTGGTGCGCCACCTATCGGCGTCGGGCAATGCGGTGGATGGGTCGGACGGAGTGGACCGCGCCTTGTGGAGCTGATCTTCAGCAAGGATGCGGGCAATGAGTTCCGGTGAGTCAAGTTTGAGTCCTTGGCAATGTCGTCACTGACAGCTGAGACGAAGACTGTCGTAAGATTCCGGAAGGGACTCAAGCAATATTAAATGTTTGAGTCAAGTTTTGAGTCCTTGGCAATGTCAGTAATGTCATTACTGACAGCTGAGACGAACTGTCGTAAGATTCCGGAAGGGACTCAAGCAATGTACATACAATTCATCATCGGGGACCTTGCGGCTGAGGCGTTCTAGCTCCTGAAACGAGCGTATGACACGGATGTGTTCCCTTTAAGTGTGCACGAGGTAATGCCAGGTCACTTAACACTTGTTCTCCGCTACCTCGCTTACCAGTATGGACTTGTTCTCCACCGGACACCACACAACGATCTACGGTGCGAATTGACTGTGAATCACATTCATTGTACATCCTGTCTCAGTCCTCTGCAGGGGGTACCGGAGGGTCAGGGGGACAAGGGGGTAGCGTCGGGGGCACTGGTGGCAATGCCGAGGGCCCTCAATTCACTGTGTCAGGCGCCAAAAATTGGAATGTAACAGTCCACGGCGGTAAATTGTTGCAATATGCTATAGAAAGCTGCTGATACACATTAGATCTTATAAATAATTTCCCCCAGGCCAACGCGGAAGCGAGGGATCAATCATTTGGTGTTGTGATGATGAAGGACCGCAAGCTTTGTCCTCTGCCAGTGGCCTCTTTCACAGGACGAAAGGACATCCTCCAGAAGATGGACCAATATTTTGACTGTGATCGAGGATCTGTGCAGCACATCTTTGTCTTGCACGGCCTTGGGGGATCTGGAAAAAGTCAGCTTGCTTTCAAGTTTTTGCAAGAATCCAAAATCAACCACCGGTATGAATAAATCTCATGGTTGTTGCAAATAATTCACCGCCAATCTCCAGCTTCTCTGAGATATTATATATTGATGCAACCAGTGAACAGACAGTTGAAATCAGTCTGCAGACTATTGCCCCTGCTGCAGCTGGCAAATCAGCTGAAGCTAGCCTGCGCTGGCTTGCAGGCAAACGTGAAGAGTGGCTTCTCTTCTTTGATAATGCAGATGATACCAAGCTAGATCTTTCGAAATTCTTTCCAAGCTGCACATTTGGCAATATTTTGATCACAACTCGCAACCCAGAACTTTGCACTTATGCCAGTGTGGATGCAGACTTAAAGGTGTCGGGTATGGATCCTGATGATGCAAAGGACTTGCTCTTCAGACTATGTCGTCAAGCCAGGAGCAATGACCAGGAGAAACTGGCCTTAGCCATTGTGAAGGTCTTTATTTAAAGTTTTTGTTTTTGATCCTACTCAGACTGAAGTATGAGACAGGAACTACATTGCTTTGCTTTGGCTATCTCCCAAGCAGGTTGTTATATTCAGCGCCACTGCACATTGAGCAAGTATCTTGAGCTTTATAAAGGCCATCGGGACCATCTATTACAACAAGCAAAGATTCAAAGACAGACTGAATATGGTTTAGCTGTATATGCAACATGGGATTTGAGCTATAACAAGCTTAGCTCAGCTGGGAGATCCTTGTTGCAGATTTGCTCAATACTGCATCACACTGGAATCTCAGAACAGATATTTGAGCAAGCAGCAATGTGTCAGCAAGAACTTGACGACCCCATCCTGCAGGACAAAGTGACCCAATTGTTGGCTGAGCTAGGAAAGCACAATGGGAACTGGGTTTCATTTGTTTTCCTTGAGTTGATGGGGGAACTTGCATCATATTCTCTCATTGAACTGGATAGACAAAATGATTCATATGCAATTCATCCCCTGGTACAGCACTGGAGTGGCATGACTATGGGGACAAACAGACATCTGATTCAGAAATGTGTCCACACTATCATTGCCTTGTCAATCCCCTGGAGTTTCACAGACGAGGACCATAAATATCGCCACAAGGTTTTACTACATGCTGCTAAAAGTGGAGACTCATTCAATGCAGAAGAGATTGACACATTTGTCGCAAATCACATAGGGCTCGTATACTCGGAAGGTGGGTACTGGAAGCAGGCAGAGGCACTCCAATTGGTAGTCATGCATAGGAGCAAGTGTTTGTTGGGAGAGGAGCATCCTTCCACCCTGATGAGCATCACCTATCTTGCATGCACATATCGGAACCAGGGCCGCTGGAATGAGGCTGAAGCACTTGAGGTGGCAGTGATGGAGACCAGCAAGCATGTGTTGGGAGAGGAGCATCCATTCACCCTGATGAGCATTGGCAATCTTGCATCCACCTACTGGAACCAGGGCCGTTGGAATGAAGCAGAGACACTTGATGTGGCAGTGATGAAGGCCAGCAAGCACGTGCTGGGAGAGGAGCATCCTTCCACTGTGACCAGAATTGCCAATCTTGCATCCACCTATCGGAGTCAGGGCCGCTGGAACGATGCAGAGCCACTGGATGTGGCGGTGGTGGAGACCAGTAAGCACATGCTGGGGGAGGAGCATCCTTCCACCCTGACGAGAATCACAAATCTTGCATCCACCTATTGGAACCAGGGCCGTAGGGATGATGCAGAGGTGCTTGAGGTGGTGGTGGTGGAGACAAGCAAGCGTGTGCTTGGAGAGGAGCATCCAGACACCCTTAGGCGCATGGGCAATCTTGCACTCACCTATCAGAGTCAGGGCCGCTGGAAGGATGCAGAGGTGCTTGAGGTGGCAGTGATGGAGACTAGTAAACATGTGCTAGGAGAGGAGCATCCAGACACTCTGAGGAGCATTTCCAATCTTGCATCCAACTATTGGAAACAGGGCCGCGGAAAGGATGCAGAGGCACTCAACGTGACAGTGGTGGAGACCAGCATCCGTGTGCTGGGAAAGGAACATCCAGACACCCTGAGGCGCATTGCCAATCTTGCGTCCATCTATCAGAATCAGGGCCACTGGAACAATGCAGAGATGCTTGGGGTGGCAGTGGTGGAGATCAGCAAGCGTGTGTTGGGAGAGGAGCATCCAGACACCCTGAGGAGCATTACCAATCTTGCAGCCACCTATTGGAGTCAGGGCCGTTTAGGTGATGCAGAGGTGCTTGAGGTGGAAGTGGTTGAGACAAGCAAGCGTGTGCTGGGAGAGCAGCATCCAGACACCCTGAGGCGCATCAGCAATCTTGCGTACACCTATCGGAGTCAAGGCCGCCTGGACGATGCAGAGGCGCTTGACGCAGTGGTGGTGAAGATGAGCAACCAGGGGCCGGGAGAGGTATAAAGAATCTATATATGCAGTAGTGTTTTAACATACACATGGGGGCAGGTGTAGAATTTAGCTCAGGAGGATGTTTGCAAGCAAGAGTTAATTGTGAGGCAAACCAGTAAGGCAACTACCACAAGTACTCTAGCTTTTATATGTAGGGAATATCAAATAGGTAACGATAGTAACAAGTGAGTCAGAAGGAAATTGATATTGAACACATGTAGATATAGTGATGGTGAAATAGAAGGTGAAATAAAATGTGAAATAATAGATAGTTACCTTGTTTCAAGCTTGTATTTCCAACAGCAGGATGTTGAGGCACTGCGCAAGAGGTTCGAGAAGGCAGCATTGGCGAGACTACTTAAGTAGTGCTGCACTGGGATGAAATGTTGAAACATATGTTGTCTTGTACATTAAAATGTCGGTATGCACCTGCTGTTTCACTTGTTTGCCATTTGTTCAATTTGATCCTACTACCTGCTTTGTATGGACAGAAGGAAATTTTGTAAATAGAACGACGTTTCTCGCCGTTCTGGGCTGTATAGCCCACAAATAATCTTTCTCAACATACCCGGGAAAGAACAAAGTCAACAATGTGATTCAATACATGCCGCTCTGACGCCTCGCGTGTGTGTTACTCATTCGTTCATGGGGCCATGAAGCGAGTTCCTCAATAAATGTCTTGTGATCTCTTTCAATTTCGCACTCAATATAATGCTAATGCTACGGAAAGAAGGTGAGTGCATGTGAAAACAACTAAGATTCGTCAAATCAAACTCTCCTTCCGCCAGCGCATCATGACCGTCCCGAAAGGAACGGTCCAGTCTTTCATCCCGCATTAACGGTGAACAGGTCGTTGCGTCTTGGAAAATCTTGTAAGAAATACCCACCCAGGTGAACGTATCTATGGAAAACATTTCGTTGTTCAGGCCGGAGAATCTGGCATGAATCGTGCGGCGCACGAGGACTCGAAGTGCTATACATACGACTGCGAGCCCGCTGCCTTTGGGGGAGGCCTGTTTTGTAGTAAGTCGCTTGAAGGCATGTGAAGGAACCTCCTGGCAGTTACAGTGAAAAACGATAAAGATACCGCGTAGGTCGAGTGTAAAGCTCATTTGTGAATCACACGATAGTTTTTCAGTCCGCGGCCAGGAAGATCGGACTAACCAGGTAGGATTTCGTTCCACCAGGTGCTAAGCACAGAAAAAAAATCGGTTCAGTTGAGCTTCTGTAAATGAACGCACTACGATCCGTGAAGCCTTTCACGTACTATAGGCGGATGACAGAAAAGGTTGAAAAGTCTTGCTCGTTGCGTGGGACCCTTCTTCAAGTTCGATTAGATCGGCGGTAGCCTCTGTGGGTATAAGTATGGATAAATAGGCGTCATCGTAGATAAAACTACAGAGAAATCTATCTGGCATCGGAAATTGAGCATTGAATGCGCTCGAGGTACCCAACCCCCGTGGTGTATGTGTCGAAAGCTCCACAACTGGCTATCGAACCACGTATGCGGCCACTGCGGGAGAGTGGGGACTTCTTGACAGATTCAAATCGAAGAAAAATATGGATGGACCAGACATCTACTGCGCCTTTGACGCTGATTTGAGCGTTAAAACGTTGAGCGATATGGCGGGCAGTACTTGCCCAACGGGTGCGGCCGTCAAACGTGGCACAACGTCGAAGGAGGAAAGGCGCACTCAGACCCATGCTGCGCAAAGAACGCGCAGAAAAGGAAATCAGACAAAACCGAACCCGTATAGTGAGGTTGAGCATGAATGCATAACGCTCGGAAAATCCCAGCAAGCACACAAAATTATAGGGGATGGTGCGGATCTACCAAGCGGCTGTTCGCCTAATATACATTGGAGAGCTCTCGGGGTAGGTGAGAGCTGGAAGGAACCGAGGTTGGCTCGCTTGCTCTCAGCTGAAGTCCTGGACCTGGGAATGGGCCAGACGGCAGAGAAAGTGGGAAGAGTGGTTGAGACAAGTATATACAAACATCCCGATATAGTTTCTAGCACAGCCACAGGCACCCCCCTCCAACTGATGTCCGACCCGGACATCAAACCACAACTCCTGCGTCCAAATGCTCCTCGTGAGCACCACCTAATCGAACCACCACGCACTGGGTCAGCCTCTGTAGCCACCCTACTTGCCCGGTGGAACTCTGACGGCCGGCCAGTTTAGAAGGTGTCCCTCGTCGTCGCCTCGTCGCTACTGAGGCTTTCAGCCATCTGTTCCTCCGCTTCAGCAATCTCCAGGTCTCGTGCAGTGGGTATATACTCCCCTTCATTGCGGGGGTGTTTTTGGTCGAGGGTTGAACCTCACAATGGGATGAAATGTCGAAGTCTTCTAGAATGTACAAAATCAAGGTATTTCAGTGGAACACCGTTCATATCACAAAGAGAAAAAGAATTAAGGAAGCGTGCATAAATCTGGACTGGTTTGGACCAGCGTGGAGCGAGTTTGTTGATGGATTTGCGGTTCCCGTCCGCTGGTGAGTCGTACCATTGCACAACGTCGCCTATGTGGAACTCAACAATTTTAGTGTTTGCATCAAAACTGGATTTTTGTTGCTCAGCTCGTTTAAGGGAGAGAAGGTGGGCGTTCCATCGCATGGAGTCTGCAAGAGCAAAATGGATGTCGATGTCGGATGCCAGCGTGGGTTGAATATCGGCAGGGGTAGTGTTTTCCGGCGTGAAGGATCTGCCGAAAAGGAGCTCGCGGGGTTTAGCCTTGAGCGCGAGGAGGATTCGGTCGTTCATTTGACGCAAAGCTTCGTCGAAATGGTCGGGCCAATTGGTAGGAATGTCTTCTGGGCGTACCTTTCCTTCATCCGAGTCATGGTCTGGGGCGCAAAGACGTTTGAGTATGCCCAAAAGAACTTTATTACTCCCCTCGATTAATCCATTGACCCACGGCGAGTATGAGGGCGTAGTCGCGTGCTTGACGTTGTTAGCGGCACAGAATTCATCGACCTGCTTGTTCTTGAAATGACTTCCGCCATCCGCGATGAATGAATCCGGAACCACAAACTCGTGACAAATGCGGTTAAGGGAATCTATCGTGGTCTTGGCTGTTCCTGCGGTTTTCAGTTTCGTACCTCCGTAATAATTGAAGGAGTTCTCGAAAAATTTGGTACCAGGGCTGTATAGGCCAGGCTGCTTGATCAAGTTTACCGAACCAACTTGAAACCCCATTCAAAATGGTAGTAGCCAGCAAGTCAACACCATCGTAATCGAAGGTTGGTTTTGATTCGTTGAGGCCCTCCAAAGTAAGGATGTCGACTCCGATGTCCCTCAGCAACCGGACCGTCTGAGCACACAATTTCTTGGCCACGTCAGAGTGAACGGTGCCCAGATCTGACCAGAACCCCGGCAAATCTAGAATGCCGCCTAGATATCGTACGCAGAGTGCCTTCAAAAATATCGAATCTCTTCAATTTCGATTTAGCATTAACTCCGGCCAGGAGTCGATCACTCACGAGCAATCGCGTTCAATTAACAGTCGCTCAATCACGCTTAGTCCTCCCTCTTCGCATTTGGTCAACTGCAGTATGCTCGTGTCCTCCAACATGAGTGAAATCGTAGGATCAGACAATGAGGTTGCAGCCAGAGTTTGCCAAAATGTCCATCCTTCGACTGGAGAACCCACGGAACGAGCCCAAAGTGCAGAGATGCTGTCCATTGTTGTTGCACCGCCCATGCATTCAGCACTGATTAGGTGCGCTCGCAAGTCAGGGAGCAGAGTGGTGATATCCACGATGTTCCTGAAGGCTTGACACTGTGTCTTGGCAGATTCGGTGCTATGGAACATATCCTTGAGCCCTTGCTCCGACGACGTATGGAACACTCACGGTAACGCGTACTTCATCAGCTTGTTGCACAATTTCCTCAATTTAAGCGAGGCTGAGGTCCGCAAAAGCATCAGCTGCTGAAACCTTTTGTCACCGTCCCCAAAGTCGGATTTAATGTTGTGGGCCACGACGTGAGGACCCAAGCCCAATTTGTGTGCAGCACGATTGGCTTGCGTCTCGAGGACCTTGCCCAAAGAGGAGTAAAGCTCATTCAGCGTTCGTCCTGGGGACGGCGACGATAGAGCGCTGCGAAGGAGTGCCCATCTTCCCTCGGACTCCGACTCCTCTTGGGGTACGACCGCTCGATCAGAATTAGGATCCCAGGGAATGAGTGCAGTGGAGACGGTACTGGAAGCCATGTCGGGAGAGGAAGGTAAACGCGACGGTAAGTGGGAGGAGACGAGAAGGAAATCAGTTGCGAACAGCCATGCACAGCAAACATAACATTCTCCGCTTGGAAGCCGCATCAAGGAATACTTCTCATCCCAGGAACCGAACTTCAATCAAGGGGACAAGGTCAATAGACCCGATACACGTTCAAAAATTTGTAAAGGACAACCCCAAATTCCTCATGAGAATATAGGCGCTCAGTTTAAATGCTTGGCCGACACCAGAATGGGGGCACGGACAAGCTTAATTCGCGAGACAGAGAATTAGTAAGGCGATATTCGACAGGAGACAGAGAACATGCCTTCGAACCCATGATCATGCGCGTGAGTGCGCACTCCTCTGCTGTGCATTTGCCGCGATGCATCCAACACATTTGCTGGCTCAAATTATTTGAGCTGATGTTGCGGTGTAGTATCTATTCGCAAAGATCGGGGATAGTACATTGACCGATATCGGACGACGATTCGGGGTATATATCATACACAAAAACACAGTGAGATGAAGCAATTCCGGAGTCGTGAGAGTTGCGCGTTCATGCATCCAACGGAACTGTTGGGAGCGAACGTTCTTCGTCATACTGGAGCCTGCCAAAAGTTTCATCTGCTGGCCCCAGAGAATATCGTGGATAGCTTTCGGTGGTGCAGGAAACTGGACGAGGTTGTCTCTTGAAAATGACATCGCACCCAGTCCGCACTGGATCGGTAATCTTTGATCGCCTCTTCACCAATACCGAAGAAAGCAAAAGATGACAAACGGCTGAGCGGGACCGCCCACCACAGGATATATATGCACCGAAGAGCTGGTGCGGCGACATCGGAGTCATGGATTGGCCAATCAATGAGAAGCTTATATGCACGGACGCCCAATCCGTCCGACTGCAGGCAGGTCGTATTTTCGTTCGAGGTGCTCAACGAAATAAGCACCGCATTCCATGTCCCGAGGAAAAATGTCATGATCATGAGTCAAATGTAGGGAGAGGAAGTCAGTGACGCGTCTAGTTTCCGTAGCACGATAAAGTTTGAATATTTCCAAGCCGCAGAAAACGAGTGCAAGGACGGCCGGAATAAATTCCGAGAGGTCGATAATGATGATCGAGGGCCAGGAGACGTAGATTGCGGCATATTTGAGTCTTTTGTACAGCAGTCTGTGCACAGGTGAGACTTCCTTCGGATACCAGGTCACGATGGGCTTTACAAACACGGGGTTTAGGGTTGCCTGGCATCAAAGGTAAGTAGTAAGGAGATCACGCAATTGAGCCTTCCCGTCGGAGCGCTCTGCGAGGAATGGGCGACAAGCCCAATGTTCACATATTTTTCACTCGCGCGGCAACGAATATGCGCAAAATCCGCCGTAGAGTGGCGCCGCGACTCCTGGCGCGATGTCTGGAAAAGAAAAAAAAACAAGAAGCCCAGTCATACCGATGGAAGGTAGAGGAGGAAAAATTCACCGTCCGAGCGGTCGAGCGCTGAGAGCCATTCCAGACAGGCAGCGAGCGGATGCCCGCACACTCGCCGCTGCACGACTCCCCGAACACCACAATACGATCGTCTTACTATCTTGTAAGGCTGGGAAAGGCGGCGCGGATGCAGGAGATGTGGATACGGATCCCGATTCACACTCCCCGTTCGGGCTTCGATATCCGCTGCGAAAACGCGGAGGCGGGCGACGACGACGTAGCACTCGTGTATTGACAAGTCGAATATAGTATTCGAGACGCGAATATTATATCGGTATCAGGACCCATCTATCCGAGCCACCCGGATACAATCCAAGCGCGGGGGAACCAGCAGCACCCCAAAGCCCACCCAACCCGAGCTTCCGAAGCGGATCGCAGGCGGCGGCGTCGAGGAAAGGCATGTTTTGTGGGAGGGACGAGAGGAGTGACGTCATCAGAGTGGTTCCGAAAAAGAAAAGAGCATTTTTTGGTGCTGGATTGTCGAGGAGACGGACGTGGCGAGCGAGGGATTCGAAAAAAGAATGAACATAAGGAAAATGAATTGTCGGCTACAGGAAGAAAAACATCAAGCAGTCAAGCGGGAGACGTCTCGAGCGAGACGGGGATGGTATGGTGGGTGAGGAAGGTGTAGGACGACAATGTGAGCATTGCTTGGACTCCGTGCCGCCGCTCGTTTGATCGTGGAATTCGACGGTCGATCGCCGCTGGCATTTGCAAGGAACGAGCATGACGGTCCCTCGCGACGCGAGTGTCGCAAGAGGTCCCGCAGTGCGCACCTACACCTTCCGTGCTTCGTCGGGGAGCCAACCCAGTCGCTATCCCCGCAGTCCCGCTGGGAGGTAGACCCGCGCGCCGGTCTGTGTACTCGAGAATCAGAAGAGGGGATGTACACTTAGAAGGGAGAAGACCCACCCGTGCGCGAAGGGCACCGGTGGCAGACACGGATGTGCGTCGCTGTACTACAGCCGTGGCCGTCGAGCGAGAGAAAGACGGGGTGCGCGCGCGTGGTGGAGGCGGCTGCTGCGACGCGGGAAGACAGCTGCAAAAGTGACAGGCAAGGATCAGAGTATAGCGCACGAGCGGGAGGAGACGTACTTATGGGAATGAGAGCTGCGGCTCGCGAGACGTCCATCGATACGTTATGGCGCAGAAGGTGCGGAGTCGCTCTTGTGAGGTGCGATGAAGGGTACTGTAGGTTGCCGGCCCACCAGGAAACCCGCGAGAGATGTGCCAGCTACAAGAGTTGAATGGACACCAGGTACATATAGCCGGTCGAGAGTGAGCAGCATGATCAGAGAGGGAAAGGGTAAACAGCATGGCGATGAGCGAGGCAGACTTGCTCGTTGCGTCGCACGCCGCCGACAGCGACTGTGTAGGGACGCGGTTGCGCGTGATTTCTTCGCGCAGCACGTCCCCGAACCACTCCGCGTGCAAAAAGCGGCCCACACGAGCGCGGGGGGTGCGATACAATGAGCTCGTGCACGTCCCGAAAGGCGGCGGGAAATATACGCCAATGGGAAGACGAAAGGAAGCTCACTTTGCTTCGACATGGCTAGCCCTCTTGCCCTCAATTCCATTCCGTTCACCATGGGTAGCATGTAGCGCCTCCTTGAGTGAGTCTGGCACGTGCAGACCGCGTAGCGCGAGAGCATGGATGCAAAGGAGGTATGCCGCCTAAAATAACGGAATCGCCAATCGAGGACCGCTGGTACAAATTTTATCGTGAACGAAGGCAGAGTCGATGGAGTTTATCAACGGCATGAGCTGAGATGGCCCATTCGCAGACTTGCGGGGACATGGAAGAGGACAAGACCATTTTGATTGCCGAGTCACAGCCACTCGGCTCTTTGCTCCTTTCCTTCCACCGTCGTCTCGAGCTACACAACCTTTCCCGAATTTATTTTTCTCAGTATGGTTCCTATCACTCTCTTTGTGTATGAATTACCTCCTGGCCGCGATTTTCATAGTTACGTTGAGCGGGCCCAAGTGAAATCTGTCAAGCCTGGCGCGCTTGCTCTTTGGGTATGCTTGCCCTTCAATTTTGGCTCTCGGCTCATGTTGTGGCTGTGCTAGAAACTATATCGGGATGTTTGTATATACTTGTCTCAACCACTCTTCCCACTTTCTCTGCCGTCTGGCCCATTCCCAGGTCCAGGACTTCAGCTGAGAGCAAGCGAGCCAACCTCGATTCCTTCCAGCTCTCACCTACCCCGAGAGCTCTCCATTTGGTGATAAGAGCGGATTCGTGCCCACGAGCTAAACGGCGCGCACTGGCTTCAGGCAATAACTTGCACCTCAGCAAGGCCGAACGGGACCGTAGATACCGGAGAGACCAGCTTGCTTTCGAAGAAAGCGAGAATCAAAACCGCACGAGGGGGACACACACGGCGCACCTTAGCGCCCAATTTACTTCCCCGACGCCCAAAACAGCGGACTTTCAAAACCCGACCAGTGTGTCACCACCTCCGACCAGCGTGTCATTCCCCAGCACTCCAACTATCTCTACACCCTCCGACCTCACCCCTTCCCCTGAGAGCCCACCAAGGCTCCTACCAGCTTTTTTCTCCCCGCAAAAAAACCCGACCGCGCACATCAGCGCCAAACCATCCCCAAAAGGCGACATCTCAGACGACGACATGGCGACCACAAAGCCCACGGAACTCTTCCGCGGCAACGGCACGGCAGAAAAAGCTCACACGTGGCTCCTTACCCTCAAAGGAGCGTGGAAGCACGACACGGATGAGAAGGACAAACTATACAAGTTCGAGAACTCTCTGCACCCGGGAGGCCAGGCAGAGGAGTGGTGGCTAGGCCTGAGAGATGGGGAGAGGAAGAGCTGGACGGCCCTCATGGCGGCATTCGAGACGAAATGGCCGAGGCCGAAGGCAACGGGGAGGGCAAAAGAAGTGGTTATCAGGGAGCTGCAGAACAACTACCTCTCTCGTGAGGTCCTCGGGAAGTACGTACTGGACGAGGACGGTACCAGCGTTCTCGCACATGTGGCATGGACAGAGGTGGTCCGCAAACTTCTGGCCGAGCTCCCAGGCGGCGATGCAGCGATGTTACTCATGTCATTAGTCCGTCCAACCCTCCCAATCGAGTTCCGGCCCCTCATCCCCGACACCGGAATAGACACTTGGGAGAAGTATCTCGCAGCGGTCGCGGCTGTCAGTGTCGATCGCATCAATGATGTCGTCGAGGATCGCAAGGCTGCTGACAACGACATGTTAGCGCGCGTTATGGCAACTGCCAAAGCCAGCTCAGCCCAGCGCGCCGCGGACCAACGGGACTTTGCGACCGAGATGGCAGAGAAACTCGGACTCACTCGCCTCCTCGGGAGTCCGACGCGTAGTATTCCCAGCCCACGGGGTCAATACACCCCACCCGCCGCCAGGCATTCGCAGCCCACGCCATCTATTAGCAATCCAGGCAGATATCTGCCAACACCGGCACTGCACCCACGGCCGTACCAGACACCCACAGCGGCGGTGGATCAACGAACCCCATGGAGGAGTCGCTCTTCCACCGACACCTTCTTCGACGGTAGCACCGTCAAACAGGTACCCAGCGCGCTGACGAAGGATTTCATGGCGATGCAAACTAGCCCTTCGGCTGGCCGTGGGCGCCTCTCCAGCCTCAGTGGGGATGCCATACGCGACGTGGATCTCGCCAGGCACATCACTCAAAACCCCCGCGTTTACACCAGCGATGTCGCAGGGAACCAGCGCTACTCAGCGGACATGTCAGCGTGGATGTCCCAAAATGGCAATAGCCCCGCACCTGACTATGCCTCCTTCCCCCTCACTCCTGGAACCGTCGTGGCAGGCTCGAAGGAGTGTTTCCACTGTGGGATGCTCACAGACCCCCCACACTTTGGTCGCGCACAATGCATGGCCCAAAACGGACGCGAGGTCCCGACGCGCGAGCAGAATATCCGCAGTTTGGTCAGCGGGATCATCCACCCTGTAGGCCAGCGTACCCCAGCCCGCGTCAACCAAATTGGCGAGGTTGCGTATGACCCCTTCGGTGGTTTCGACCCCGACCAGCCCTTGTACGAGGACGCTGACGAGTCGGAAAATGGAGAGGGACCCGCCAATTGAGGGGTGGTGAGGTTCCTAATCTAAATTCCCCGGAAAGAGGTCATAGATGGGGCCGCCGGGACGTTGCTAGATACAGTCCCGATGTATTTCCCAATTCGAAGAATACATGGCTTTATCGGTACTTGATGTCCTCCGCGCCAATACCGTACGCGACGGCGCTACCCACCACAATATTCCATATCAATGACGACACAGTCCCACCCTTCTACCAACAAGCGCAGCTCCTTGGCCCTGATAACGCCATGGTCCATGTTAGCGCGCATGTCGACGACGGGTCCTCCCGGAATTGCATGTCGTTAACCCGATGGAAATGTTACAGACATTGTCTTAGGGGCTCCCTACTGCCAGCAATACAGAGACTGAGCGTGGCAGACGGCAAAACGATATGGCCATATGGGCGATGGCGAGGCGAAGTCGCTGTGGGTGGTGTGCATGTAGCGGCCTGTTTTGAGATCTTCGAATGCGGGGGTGCATTCGACAGGCAGAATGAGCCCAGGAACGCACCAGAGCAGGAGCAGCTAGCAGACGCGAAGAGGGCGGAGAGTGCAGGCGAGGACACACGAGGCGTAGAGAAGGCGAAGACCGCGTGCAGGATTGAGAGGGAGGCAGCAACGACAGATGAGAAGATGATGATGGAGGATCCGCCCACAGCGGAGGAGCAATGGCGACGAGAGGAGGTCCGACGCATCGAGGCAAAGAGTGCCAAGGAGCGCGCTCGGAAAGCTGGGCAGCTGGATAGACGAGCTGAGCAACCTTTACCGTTTCCTGGACTTGGGTACTCACCTCCGCCAAGGACAGATCCCAAGCCACGCATGCCTCGCCTCTTCCCAATCAAGCCGACGGCAGTAGCAGCAGAGACGCCCAAAGCAGCGGCCACACCCGTTGCACATCACATGCGCAAGCTCCCCCGAGGACTAGAGGCGGAGGAACGTCAGTTTGAGGCCGAATATGCACGAATACATGCAGTGCACACGGACGCACCATGGGAGGAGACAAGATTCGCTAAGTACCTCTCTGTTGACCCACTCTCAGATGCTGAATCACCGCTTGAAGAGGCTGGAGTCTCCGACCCCAAGGAGGAAGAACCGCGACTCGATTGGCGACAACGGGCAAAACACCTTCGCCTGGCAGCAAATCGGCTATGGAATGACACCATGGTGGCAGCGGAGCGTGCGAGGGCCAAGGACAATTCGACCATGCGAGAACCCCAGGCGGCGGCGGCAGATATACGGCGACAGCGAGATAAGGTCGACGCGGAGAGATGGGCGCTCCATCGGCGCCTGAAGGCCGTAAGTGACATCTTGCAGATTGACAGTGGCGTGGCGGGGACGGAAGAGCAGTTGCGCTCCCTTGTAACCTCCGAAGTGCGGATAAAACACCTGAGGAACAAGCTGGACGAGATGCGCGAGATGGCGAGAGAGGGCATGCAGTGCACGGCTGACATGTCCGATACAGCCGACGTCAACGTAATTGGCGATGTCAGCGCGGCGGAATTCAAGCTTGATCGCGGTACCAACACAACGATGCGCGCCACGGACCCATTCAACGAGGCCCGAGTCCAAGACATCCTCGGCAAAATTCAAATTGGCACAGATCTCACAGAGGAGCAACGAGCTAAGCTTACCTCCCTAATCCGTGAATATGCTGATGTATTCGCGCTATCAATGTCAGGAGTGTTCTTTGTGGACTGGTGGAAACACCACCTCAATATCGATCCAACGATCAAACTGCCCACACGGATGTCGCAACGGCCACTTACCGAGAAACAAAAGGACTGGTTTTACGACATTCTTGACGAGATGGAGGAATCTCACGTCATTCAACGCGTACCAGGCGAGTTCTTAAAATTCTTGAATAGTACAAACCTCGCACCCAAAGAAGCTGGAAAAACAGGTATTACTCGAACCGAGGTCTTGCGCAAGGTCAACGCTGAATGCATCAAAAACAGCTTACCCCCATTTTGGGAAGAAGTTCGCGAACCTGGTGAAACTGACCAAGCGTTACTCGAAGCTGTCGAGAATGTCCCTGGAGCCCCCCCGTAGCAACTAAATGGCGGGTCTGCCACGCATTTACGGCCGTCAATAAAGCAACCCAAGTCCCACCCTTTCCCCACGGTGATTTGAAGTCCAAGCACGAATTTGCAGCGGGTCACAGGTGGGCGAGCGTAATCAACTTTGCCGCAGGTTATTATGCTGTCCCCCTAGATGATGAATCCGTACCTTACACGGCATTCTACGTGGAAGGCCGCGGCTATTTTGTTTACCTCCGAATGCCCTTTGGGTTGACAGGTGCACCGGCAACGTTCTGTGAGATGGTCGCAATAGCACTCGACGACATGATTGGCCGGGAGCTTGTCAACTGGATGGACGGCATCTGCTTACCTGGTGATGTGTTCGAAACAAAGCTGGCCAATTTGACGAAGTTTTTTCAGCGATGCCGTGACAAGGGGCTATCACTATCCCCATCCAAGACCAAACTCTTCTTCACCGATGTTCTATTCGCAGGCGCGATGGTCGGGCCGAATGGACTGAAGCCAAATCTAGACAAAGTCGGTGCGGTTGTGAATTGGCCGGTTCCCGAGAACGTCTCAGACTTAATGGGATTTCTTGGTCTGACGAACTATTTTCGGCACATGATCGCTGACTACGCCAGAATCGCAGCGCCGCTAACGGATTTGACACGCAACGTGGAAGTACAGTCACCAGGCACAAATTGGAGAGTCCGGAAAGGCGCATACAAGCGTGCCCTCAAAACGACGTCGATAAAACACAAATGGGGCGAGGATCAACAAAAAGCCTTTGTTACACTGAAGTGTTTGCTTTCACAGGAACCCCTGCTCAAGACGCCACAATACAACGGTCGAGTATTCCGAGTAACCACAGATGGCTCGGCTGAGGGCTTTGCCGGGTTCTTGTCCCAGCAATTTCCTTTCATCAACAAGGAAGGGAAGGAGGTTCTTCAGTGGCATCCGATTGCATACTGCTCAAAGCCCACCTCCGTCAGCGAAGCTAAGTATGAGCCATTTTTGCTGGAATTTGCCGCACTGAAGTATTCTCTGGACGAATTTGAACCATACACCTATGGCTCGCCAATAGAAATTGAGACGGACTGCCAAGCTCTTCACGGCTATCTCGTCCGCGAACGACTCAACACGCACCACAGTAGATGGAAAGAGTCGATTTTGTCAAGAAATATTATCGACATCCGCCACCGGCCCGGCGTCGAGAACCCAGTTGCAGATGGGCTAAGCCGCATGTGGTCCGCACGTAAGCGCATGTCAACCGACGGTTCCGACTGGTCTGTTCTCGCAGATTGGGAGGCACGGAAAGGGATTACACGCGATATATTCACGGTGTCGGATTCAAACACGATGAGCCACCCCCTTCAGATTCAATTTGCTGATGATATATTCTTCGCACCCATAGTGGAGTATTTGCTTGGCCATACTGCAGGCACAACCATCAGTGAACGGAAGAAAGCTGCGCATCGCGCTGCAGGCTTCATGATCGATGAGGGCAAACTATGGTGTGTTGCAGACTCAGCAGCGCGACGCGTGGCGAGGGCGGAGTGTATTCCGGCGACACGAGGCTTCGAAATTGCACTAGAGACCCATGCCGCGAATGGCCACTTCAATGTCGACAGCACTAAGCTCAAGCTATGCGATCGCTACTTTTGGCCCGGCATGGACACAGACTGCCGACAGGTAATGTTGGAATGTCCACGATGCAAAAGCTTCGGGCCGACGACCCTCAACTCGCTGCTACAAACCATCTGCCGCATCCAGCCGTTCTCCCTGATTGCCGGCAATTATTTATCCCTCCCACTTGGCAAAGGTGGCTTCAAGAACGTTGGCCTCTACATAGATGTGTTTTCTCATTTTGTCTGGGGTAAGTACATCATTCCACCAAATATTTCCTTCATCAGAGTATTCCACAGTCCACGCTCGGCAGAACTTCGGCCGACCGCTTCTGCAGGTGCTACTAGTTTTGATAATATCTTGTCAATCGTGTATCGCAACGCAGCGCTGGACATTATACCGGAAGCGTAAGTGATCCAACTGCAGTGTATGCGGGAGAGATGATCTCATTCGATGGACATAGTGCCGAAGGAACGCCGGGAAGCGAAGATGCTGTTCCTGACCATGAAGCAGATTTGAATGACTTGAACGATTCAAACAGCAGCCTCCCCGGGGATATTACAGATCAGGAGAATTCAGAAGACCCTGGTGCCAAACAGACAAACGATAATGATGCACAGACCTTTGATCTGAACTCTGAACGACGAAGTCAGGATTCAACACATCATTCATCTACTTCAGACCAGGAGCGCTCGGATTCTATCGTAGATATTGCAGAGCCGGGTGAGTACACGGCGAGTAAAACATTTTGTGTTATATTATTTGAAAACTGATCACAGCTATCAGGAGACGGTTTCTTTTGGTCACGATTCAATTGTATACACGGTGAGATTTGAGTGCCCACCTGTATATTATTCAGTCCATAGCACTCATTTGAGATCTAATTCTGGCCAGGGAAACTCAGAGACGGGCGCCGAAGTGCTGGGTTCAAGGCGCATTTTGCAGGGGTTGAGCAACGTTTTCGAGCTAAGAATGCTCAGTACTGATACGTTCTTGGGCCCGTCGTCCGTGGCAGCGGCCACAAAGCCCTCGCTCCCTGAAGGTGTGTACACCGGAAAGGTGATGTGTTCCGTGCCGTTCGGTACGAAGTTCGAGCTTTTTATTGCTTATGACTCAATATTATTTTTGGTAGGCACCGCAGACGGACGGAAGCTCGTTGCCATCGGTTGCGCAGATGGGTTGTGGATCGGTTTTCGCAATGACTCTCGCTGTGCGTGGATTGTATGTTCAGCTAGTGCTTACTCTCATTTACGTTTCCCAGCTCTGCAGCGTGTCCTACATGTAAAAATGGTGACACAATGCGCGGTGCTGGAGGACTTCGGCATCTTCCTTGTCCTGGCCAACAAGGTTTTCTTTCCTCAATGTGGGATTGCAGCCGACTCATTGCCTTTGTCCACAGTCGCTGTTGGCCTACCACATCGACGCTGTGGCACAGTCACCGGTGAAAAGCAACACTACCCCACACCCCCAAAAATTATATGGGAAAGTCCAGTTCTTCCAGGTGGGCTCACTCTTGGGACGTACTTTGGTGATTTGTATGCAGGCTAAAAAAGTAAGAATACGAGATTCCGTTGCATTCATCCTCACCGTAGTAGCGTGACAGCATTTTCCGTGTCGTCGAACCCGTTATCGACAAGATAGAAAAAGAAGTGCTTGTACGCGTAACAAGTCGCTTAGCTTTCCGGCAGCCAAAGTCGAACTGGTTCCGGCCCTACAAAGACTTTTCCCTGCCATGTAAATCATTCGACATCATGTTTCTGAAGGCAAGAATTGTTGTCCTGTGCAGCAACGGCTTTCAAATAACAGATCTGGTGGAGTGCGTATACATTCGGCCACGAAGGGGCGCTAACGGTTGCCGTAGTTTCAAGAGTGTGACCATACCCCAACGAGAGGATCCTCTGCTCACCAACCTTGTTAAACGGTGCGAGTCTTGCCGTCCCCTGGCCATGTTCCGATCCTCCTCCGAGGATTTTCTTCTGTGTTACAATGGCAAATAAATTCAATTTATCAGATCGAATTAGTGCTTACTTCCTATCCAGAATTCGGTCTTTATGTCGACAAATACGGTGGTCCTCAATCGGTAGTTGAATGGGAGGGTTGGTTCATGAATCTTGTCAACAGCAGCTGGTGTTGATGTCCCCTGTTATAGGATCCGCCGAACGCATCGCCTTTCATACTCCCTACATCCTGCTCTTCCGCACTGAATCCATTGAAGTCCGCAACATCGTGACTGGGCGACTTGTCCAGATCATCCCCGGTGCTGACATGAATTGCATATGGGACCAGCAGCGTACACCGGCCTCTATATATGACCAGGATCTGGTTGATCATAACGGCTGTGTGGAGGCGCGCATTCATGGGGTAATGAATGATCCGCAAGTATCATCACAACACGGACGCCCTGTTGCTCAACGCGTGTTTGAGCTCATTCCAACATCACCATATCTCCCAGGATCGTCGAAGAGTCGATCTACCATAACATCCACAATTTCTTCATCGCCTTCGAATTCGCGGGAAGTAGAGTCGATGGCTTCATCCCACATTCTCTTACACGAAACCGCGTCACAACCACATCCATAATGTGTTCGACAATTATGAACGCTGATGTTAATTTGTACTTGTCGCAGACACGTAGGCTAACTATGATTTATCTTGTGTACTCGCTGATAAAGTTCGGATAAATTTTCCATACGCTTCAAAAAGAAACCTCGCAGTTCAACTGCAACTCGTTCGACCGCGTGGTCCTAAGGCATCAATGAAGCTTGGCCGCCATGCCGTTTGCTAAATTCTTCCCTCGCATGATAGTTTACAAACACTGCTCCCACGGTTGGAAGCTGAGGCCCGAGGGCAAGGTGGCGATTTGTTCAGCGAAAGATGTCTCATGCAAGTCACTAGCGAATTTCCTTACATTCGTCCGCCGTGCGTCGAAACAGGCTCCAGAAACCAGTCAAGATCGTATTTTAACGGCTGTATTGATGCCTGACGAGACTGAGCGTCAATTGTCCGCTATATCTAGGAGTAGAGGTACCGCACGAAACTCGCCGGGTATGCTGAGTTTCGCGCCGGCCTGTAAAAGTGTACACGCATCGAAATAAATGGGTCGCCGAGAACGCAACAGAGACGATAATAGAGACTTTGCGGTAGCCACCAGATAAAACTGGTGGCTTTCACCACGGACAAACGCGGAGGCGGCTTCCTCTCACCTAGCCACTATTTTATGGTCTCCTTCAGAGCTACAAATAATGGCTGCTGTGGTCTGACAGAATCGCCCGTTGTCCAGGAAAATTATCCACCAGTCCGATCTGGTGGCTACCGCAGAGCCTCTAATTTTGCTTGTCAACCGTCATGCACAAATTAGTTTCACGACGGTGGCCATCGCAGAGCCACTGGCTGGCGGTGCACAACATTCAAGTTTTCGATATACGGCCTGCACAAAGGGAGTGAGAAAATGTTTAGGAGAGCCAATGGGGGAACAGAAAGGAACAATATATATCACCATAAATGTCCGAGGATATATTGAGCACGAAATGGAATCTGTGGGAAATAATATTGTAAACACCTCTGCACCTTCAAACGGTGTATCTGGAATTCTGGAGCACGCAGATGGTATTTCCGAGGGAATTCCTCCAGGAGAGTGAACTATTGAAGTCAGCGTACTAAGAATGTCCACTGTTGTCAAACTGTCAGTGGAAACAGAAAACCACACACCCCGTTTGGTCCGTACAGTAGATGAAACGTCGATACATATCTCGTTTTGTATATTAAAAATATCGTAATGCGCCTGCTGTTCCCATTCGTTCAATTCGATCCTACTCCCTGCCTCGTATGGAGAGAGGAAATTTTTGTAAAAATGGAACGGCGTCTCCGGCCATCCTGGGCTGTATAGGAAAGAACAAGGTCAACAATGTGATCCCATACATGCCGCTCTAACATCTCTTGTCTGTTCTGTTTTATTCATTCGTTCATGGAGTCAAGAAGAAACAACGAGTTCCTCAATAAATATCTTGTGATCTCTTTCAATATATTGCTATAGTTCTACAGAAAGGTGAGCGCATGCGACAAAGAAAGGGAAAAAACTACTACAATTCCTCAGACCGAACTCCTTCAGGAGGTGGATGATGATCGTCCCGAAAAGAACGGTCCAGTCTTTTATCACGTATTAAGGGCGAATGGGCCGTCGCGTTTCGGACAATCCCGTAGGAAATGCACACAAACGTGAACGTCTACATGGAAAACACTTCGTTGTTCAGGTCATTGAGCTCGAGGTATTGTTCATCCAGAGCATCTGGGCATGACTTGTGCGACACCCCAGGACTCGAGGTGGTATACATACGACTGCGAGCGCGTTGCCTTTGGGGGAGAGGAATCCTCCTTCAAGTTCGATTAGAATGGGCGGTAGCCTCTGTGGGTATAAGTATGGATAAATAGGTAGCCGAAGGACGTCACCGTAGATAGAACTACAGAGAAATCTACGTGGCATTGGGAAATAAGCATTGAATGCGCTTGAGGTATCCTAACTCCTGTGGTATACGTGTCGAAAGCGGGTACTGAATCACGTATGCGGCCACTGCGACTGCAGGGATTTCTTGGGATATTGAAATCGAAGAAAATATGGATGTACCAGAAAGCTACCACGCCTTTGAAACTGATTTGAACGTTAAAAAGTTGAGTGATATGGCTGGTAGTGCTTGTCTGACAAGTGGCGCAACGTCGGAGGAAAGGCGCACTCGGACGCATGCTTCGCAAAGAATGTGCAGAAAAGGAAATGAGACGAAGCCGAACCGCATAGCGACGATGTGAGGTTGATTAGGAACGTATAACGCTCCGAAAGTTCCAGCAAGCACAAAACATTATCAAAGATGGTGCGGATCTGCCTCGAGTACCAAGCGGTTGTTCACCGGCGGACCAGATACAAAAGCTATAGTTTCCGTTGAGGTGAACAGAATCAGTCCGAAATTGTTCCTGGAACACATGGTAATGCTAGAGAGCGAAAAATGCAGCAGCGTTGGGCGGTAGAGAAACGGATCGGAGTCTTAGTATTAGAGCGAGGCGTGGACCAACTGCGGATGCAACGCGGACTCCCAGGGCCGTACGCCAATCCCGGTGGAAAACTCCGTGAGAGAGATAGCTTAGAAGGCTAAAGTCGTTGAAATATGCAAGGACGACGGTGGAAGGGAAGGAGCCGAGAGTGGCTGTGACCCGGCGATCAAGATGCTCTTGCCTCTTGACCTCTTCTATATCCCGCAAGTCTGCGAATGGACCCTTGTCAGCTTTGTCGTTCACGATAAAATTTGTACCAGAGGCCCTCGATTGGCGATTCCGTTATTTTAGGCGGCCATACCCCCTTTGCATCCATGCTCTCGCGCTACGCTGTCTGCACGCGCCAGCGCCAGACTCACTCCGTCGAGCACAAGCAGGCGCCGCATGCTACCCACGGTGAAAGGATGGAGTTGAGGGCAAGAGGGCTAGCAGTGAGCCTCATCTTTCATCCTCTCCACGAGCTCATCGCGTCGCACCTCCCGCACTCGTGCGGGCACCACGCGCAATGGCACAGTGGCCGAGTCCCTACACATGGCACAATCGCAGGCGGCGTGCGACGCAACGTGCGAGTCTGCCTTGCTCATTGCCACACTTTTTGCCCTTTCCCTCTATGATCACGCTGCTCACGCTCGACCGGCCAGACGCACCTGGTGTCCATTCGCCTTGTAGCCGGCACATACCGCGACCTCTTCCCTCACGGGTTTTCTGGAGGACCGACAACCTACAGTATTCCATCGCACCTCACAAGAGCAACTCCGCACCTTCTGCACCACAGCCTATCGATCGACGTCTCGCAAGCGGCAGCTGCCATTCCCATAAGCACGTCTCCTCGCTCGTGCGTTACACTCTCTGATCTTTGCCTGTCACTCTTGCAGCTCTCTTCCCGGGTCGCAGCAGCCACATCGACCAGGCGTGCCATGCGCACCTCGTCTTTCTCTCGCTCGACCGCCACGGCTGTAATATGACGGCGCACATCCGTATCTGCACCGACATGTACAGGTGCGCCTTGCGATCGAGTGGATCTTCCCCCTTTCAAATGTACATCCCGTCTGCTGAATCTCGAGTACACAGAGCGGAGGGCGGGTCTACCTCTCAGCGGGACTGCGAGGGATAGCGACACGGAAGGTGTAGGTGCGGGACCTTTTGCGAGACTCACGTCGCGAGGGACTGTCGTGCTCGTTCCTCACAAATGCCAGCGGCGATCGACCCTCGAATTCCACGATTAAACGATCGGCAGCAATGCTCACATTGTCGTCCTACACCTTCCTCGCCCACCATGCCATCTCCGTCTCGCTCGAGACGTCTCCCGCTCGTCCTGTAGTCGACAATTCATTTTCCTTATTGTCTCTTCTTTTGCGAATCCCTCGCTCCACACGTCCGACTCCTCGACATCCAGCGCCAAAAAAATCCTTTTTCCTTTTTCGCAAAACGCTCTCATGACGTCACTTCCTCTCATCCTTCCCACACAACAAGTCTTTTCTCGACGCCGCCGCCGGCGATCCACCTCGGAAGCTCGGGTTGGGTGGGCTTTGGGGTGGTGCTAGTCCGCCCGCACTTGGATCGGAGTCGGGTGGCTCGTATAGATGGGTCCTGATACCGGTATAATATTCGCGTCTCGAATACTGTATTAGACTTTGTCAATACACGACCGTGCTACACCGTCATTGCCCGCCTTTTTTGCAGCGGATATCGACCCCCGCACGGGGAGTGTGAATCGGGATGCTTGTCCGCATCTCCTGCATCCGTGCCGCCTTTCCCAGCCCTTACAAGATAGCATGATGACCGCATCGCGGTGCGCGATGAGTTGTGCAGCAGCCAGTGCGGGCATCTGTTTGTCCGCCCTGCCTATCTTCAGCAACAGCAGGGTTCCAGTTTAAACCGTATCGTGTCCAACGATGCCCCTGGGTTTAAACCGGTTCAAACCAACCTGGTTCGAACCATGAGTGTTTGTGTACAGAACCTGCCTCTGGCTGTGTGATTTAAACTGCGGTTTAAACTGTGCTGGTTCGAATCGTGGTTTCAACCGTGATGGTTCGAACCATGGTTTCAACCGTGATGGTTCGAACCGTGGTTTCAAGCGTGATGGTTCGAACCGTGGTTTCAAGCGTGATGGTTCGAACCGTGGTTTAAGCCAATGTGGTTCGAACCCTGGTTTAAACCAATGTGGTTTGAAATGTGGTTTGAACCGTGATTGCGAAGAGAAGCACACATGTGCAGTGCACTCGCATCAGGGCACTGGATTTTTGTGGTATATTGGTAAGATTCTCGACATCTCCGGAAAATATGACATTGACCCCTTCGGGCAGTTAAATATAATCATTTTCTCTCTCAAAAGAGTATTACAAGTGTGCAAGCACGTTGCATGAGGTGTTACAGACACTTCCGGGGATTATCTTGGCAAAGACATCCAAGACTCTTCTGTGTTTCGCGATTGTTTTGTGCTGTTGTCCGGCCACTTGGGCACTAGTTACTTTTTAATATGTATAGTAGATGTTTACCCAGTATCGGGTAATTTATTTTGAATGTTCTGCAGCACATTTATCTTATTGCTGACTTCAACGACTCAAGTTGACTTGGATCAACTTTGAGTGACTTGCACTTTCCCAATTCGAGTCAGGTTGAGTTGAATCTGGTTTGAAGTCGACTTGCCAAGTCGTGACTCGACTTTCAGAGTTGCAGCAACACTAAATGAGCAAGGCAAGCAGGCTGCTGCATTGAAAACTGCAGCTATGTATACAAAGATGTGTGAGGTTGTGGCAAAGAAGTTTGAAGATGTTGGAGGTACTTGGCCCAGTACCTGGTCTTGTTTCTGAGCGCCCAGATGCAAGGATTGGCTGGGATTTGCAGTGGCAGAAGATAATTGAGCAGCACTGTGTATGTTTGTTTTTATCACCCTATTAATTAAACTCCTTCTGTCTGTCCATCTGTCCAAAGTCTTTTCAACCGCCACTCTCAGTTTTAAATCTCTGTCAAATGTCATCATCTTCCTTTTTTGGTCCTTTCACTTCCTTTCGCTGTTCCATCACATTTATCTCTGATACTTAACCTCAGATTATGGGAACAGTTCAGGCAACTTAAACAAGTTCAAAACCAGAGAAATAAAAATTAAGCCCGTTGATGCTGAAGCGCTGAGCAGCCCCTTATGTGTGCCAAGCAAAAGGAATCTGCAGTTAGAATATCTGAACTCCGAGTTCAAACCATCAAGGTTCCAACCATCAAGGTTTAAACCACGGTTCGAACCGCATTGGTTTAAACCATGGTTAGAACCATCATGGTTAGAACCGCATTGGTTAGAATCATCATGGTTAGAACCACATTGGTTTAAACCACGGTTCAAACCGCATTGGTTTAAACCATGGTTAAAACCATCGTGGTTTAAACATCGCAGTTTAAACCACGGTTCGAACCGCATTGGTTTGAACCGCGGTTCAAATATCACAAAAGAAGCAGGTTCTGTAGGAGAAGCACTCACGATTCGAACCAGGTTGGTTTGAACCGGTTTAAACCCAGGGGCATCGTTGAACACGATGAGGTTTAAACCGGAACCCTGCTACAGTACCTATTTTGAATGGCCCGCAGGGTACGACCGCCCTCCGCACGCGCCTCTTAGTCTCACATGCGGGTGCAGGAGCCCTATCGGGCCTGGAGTGCGACGCCGGCATGTACATACACGTCCAGCGGAGTCTAATCTCGGACGCTGATTCTTTTCTCTCGTCTACCTTCCATCGGTATAACTGCGCGGCTGCACTTGACAGCGGATTGCTATGCGCATATTCGTTGCCACGCGAGTGCACATTCGGCTTGTCGTCCCTTCCTCGCAGAGCGCTCACGGATTTCCGAAAATCGCGAATCGCCTTCGAGGCCTGGCAGGACGCCGACACTGCGCACCTGGGATTCTGCGCCGCCGACGTTGTCCGAGCCTCGCGCTGCACCAACACCGGAGCGACCTGTTCGGTGTAGTCCCGGAAATATAGCGAATCCTACGGAGGCTGGTTTGGTCATCTCGCTCTAGCGCCGTTGTATGCGTTCTGAGCAGTCGATATATGCGCAGGGCCAGTGGATATCAAATCGGTATCTGGATCAATTGCTTCCACATAAGTGCATCTGATCTTCGATCTTATTTCTTGAGACTGCAGAGCCCAACAGAGCCCTGTATTTGTACCGCCCATGACGGGTGGCCGCCAACGTCGGCAGGCATATTACCCGTTCGAGTGATCGCTGTGCTCATATACATCAGGTGCGGGCCCGCCTAGATATCCTAATAATGCAGCATCGTCTGCGGGTGGTAGTTCCGGAAACATGGGTAACAGTAATACTGCTCCTCAGAGTGGATTATTCAACTCCCGTTCTGTCCGACCTATTTACTGCTTCGTCCATTGCTTAATCGGAGTCCTCGGAGCCAGATTCGTCCGAATAACACATAGTGAGCTGAGTAGCTCGGTCTTGATTTGCAATACATCCGCGAAGGTCGCCTTGCCCAGCTCACGGCGGAAGGGAACAAAATGACCACTCGTTTTTGTATAGACAAGATGGGAAGCCCTCGGGTCGGAATCAGTACCGGTAATCTTGTTTCACGATGAAGGAAGGAAGATCGTTGTGGGATGGTGAGTCCCAATATGTTCAACCGAACGGAGGCGATCGATTCAGCGAAACATATCCTGGAAGATCTGTTGTCTGGCACCAGCCCCAGCCCCACACAATCCAAAGACGCTCAGACTACTCCTGCAGCTGATAGCATTCTTTTTATCAAAGACAAAGGAGATATGCGCGCTCTTCCATGTCGCCGACAGACAATGGCTCCCCGTTCAGATGCTGTGGAAGGGGTGGATGCCCCGCTCATCGCTTTCCCCACTTCCATCCCGTAGCTGCGTACCCGACGATCGATCGGTCTCTTGACCGCTTCTTTGTTATGTAAATAAATATGGACAATCACCCGAACTACGAGCATCAACGCGGCCAGTGACTAAAGTACTCCAACGTGAGTACGCCGCCAGTGAACCCCGAGCAACCGAGCAACAAATTTCCTTATACATCGAGTCCTTACGAGGTTCATCCGGACTTCACGCCCACACCGCACATCTCCTATTTTTACCAGATTCCTACTCTACGCCTGTACGACTTTTTCGGGACCACCCACTTTCTAGTTCACCTGTGCACCCTATTTCCGGACGACCCACCCACATCTCTGTCCTCGGGTGGACAACTCGCTACTTCGACAACGCGAGTCGAGCAGTAGATGGTAAGGATGCCGCGCGCATGTAGCGCCGGCATTGCAGTCCTGACGAGCTCTGCCACATCCTTGTCCACCACATCCACCTCCACGCTGCTGAGGGCAGACATCCGGGGATCCAGCAGCACCGTCTCGAGCCCGACCAGATCTCGGCGCACTCCCTCAACATTCATCGGGGGCCGGTATTCAGATGACCCAAAATAGGGACTGGCCACCACAGAGAAGCACACTCTCGTCACTGTGTTATGCGCCGGGAGGCAGGCGAGCATTTTGGTGTACGGATGCTCCTCCCTTCCGGGGAATTTCGCGCAGAACTGATTGAACTTGATGCAGCGTAGGGCGGGGAAGAGGCTGATATCGATGGTGGCGAGATCTTCTTCTCCCAAATGCTCTGCCGGACGTGAGCATTGCGTTGAAGTACAAAAAAAAAACAGGTCCCACTGATTTGTAGGAAGTCAAGTGTATGGATCGAGGACCTGGACCGAAGGATAACAGCCAATTCAGAGCGGGGCATGATCTGGCAACGGAGCTGCACGTAGGTCAGGCTGGAGACATCCAGGGGAAATGCTGGATCCATCAGCACTTCGCCGACGGAAGATTGATCCAGTCGAAGGTGTCGTATTTTCGGTTTTTTCGCCAAGCGCGTAACCACAGGCTCGAATGATGCCCTGAGATTGCAGTTCTCGAATTCAAGACGCTCGAGAGCGCTTGTGCAGTGATCTAATATGGGGAACAAATATGGCACCCGCCAGAAAGGGCCATAAATGTTGAGACGCCGAAGAGAAGGCAGTCCCACGAGGGTATAGAGTTGCTCGAATGCAGGCGGATTGTCTGCAAATTTACGGTCGGAGGTGAAGTTCATGTCGTGGCGCATTATCGTCAGGGTCTCCAGCCGCGACCACGGTATGCCGTCAAGTGAATTCATCGTTCCTGCTTCACACTCTCTGAGGGAGAGATGGCGGATGTAGGCAATGAGATGAGGCGAAGAGGCAAGAAGGTGAGCGAGGCGTGTGACATTGCTCCCGGAATGGAATGAGAGATATATGTCGCAGAATATATAAGATTGTGCGCGCGGGACCAAGGCCCGGCATACCAGACTGCAGGATTTAAGATCCTTTTTGCGCCATTGTAGCTGGTCGACGACGTGGTCCCAGAGCTCTTGAACAGGAAGACAGCTGGGGACCATGGTGGTAGGGATCAAAGTGGAGGCATGGCTTGGGCGTGACACTCTAGGGCCTGCCTGCACGCCATGGCACCCGGAGAATTCCTGGCGTAGCCAAATGGAGCAAGACGACGGATGAATGGCCCGAAATCAACGATTGCGAGACGGAACAGATATTTAGCACACTTCCTCGTCTGTTGACAGATTTATGTGAGATTTATCTACAATTAAGCTGAATTTCCAGCCTTGTTGATGAAAAAAGTGAATACCTGTGGGGATGGGTAATTCATTTAGACGCAGGGCTGGCGTTTTGCTAAGACCCCGTGTTTGCTATTCTTGACAATCTGCGCTTATTTCGACGTTCGTCGACGATGCGGAACCCTTGCCCGAAACCAGTTTTGAGACGCCGATGAAGTGAGGCAATTGAAAAATCGGAACAACGGGAGATCGTTCAACGCAGTAGTTGAATTATAGAACAAAGATGAGAATCAGGATTTTCATCTCCGGGTAGGTTGATCCGCCTCCAGCCCCGACCGTTTTTTCAGGCGGAGCTCTACGGAGTTTGGTAGGAGACTATGTCCGAGCCATATGGCCTGATTTTGGCCTGTTCTGTACATCGGATTCCCATCAAAGGTGTCCGCATCGTGATCAGGTAAGTCAGTTTTGAGCCTGTCCCGTCAATGAAATGAATCGGACCTCTGGACGACGCACTCCCGTCAGCACTGCCGATCGGACCTCTCAGAAGACGGCTTCTGACGTCAAAATAAAATAAATAGTGCAAGTATATGAGCAGGATGTGAGTAGTATATACAATATTAAAGGAATTGTATTGCAGTGATAGTCTCCTGCCGCTCTGGGCCTCAACCGATGAGTTCTCCTCCTCGCTGTAAAATCCTGAGAGATTCAACAATTGCGAGAGGAAAAAATCGCGAAAGTTCCGTCCGAATATGGATCGGACTGTATCTCCTACGGACAACATCTGGACCCATTTTGGATGGGACATGAGGTAAATTTTTTGGCCAGAATGTCAACATACAAGCGTATATGCCACTCTCCTAGTTTGGTTGATAGGAAACCGTCCTGGCTGTATTGATTGTCTTACAAGGTTCGGCTTGGGTTCGGCGGGGAAATTTAAGCCAGGTACTTATCCTAGTTATATTTCGAAGATTGATCACATCCAGCAAGGCGATGAGGTTCTGTTCCGATGTGGCCGATAGGCACTGTATAATTCTGCGGTGGGATCAATCTGCCCAGACTTCAGAATGAAACCTCGTCATCGTCACCCGACCAGAATACTCTCTGATGCCAATACTAAGTATTTCTCAGCTAGAAACTTTGGAGCTGCTCGTGATGTCCTTGACGGCGAATTACACCCACTCCAGGAGACGCAGTTGCACGGGTGAGCGGTATTGCGCCCGTGAATGGAGTTCAAACGGAGTCAAAACACTTACTTCCCGTAACCGGTGGCGTGGCAATTATTTACCAAACAAGGAGTGCGACGTGTCACTTCCCTCTTAACCATCACCCAGCACAGCGGTTGCTACTATGGCGAACCTAGCATCCGTGGACTGCAGCACAGGTATAACTCGCAAATCTGACATCCCGACATCTGACTGCATTCATTTCGCGCGGAGTCGCGTTCAGTCGCCGATTGGACGCATCTCGAGCTTGTCTAACGATGGCAGCCAGGGTAAATGAGCGTCAGTGACTCCACGACCATCCGCCCAGGTTCTCCTCGCATCGCCGATCAACTCCATGTCCCAACCGTTAAAACACTCTACGACAACTTGGGGTGCCAGCACTGCTGTGCAGCCCCGATTCTGGCACCGTCCCAATTTTCATGTCTTTGGTCGCGGGCAGCGCCGCACATCCTTCTGCCGGTCCTCGAGCATCGTTATTGGACTGTTCTGTCGAAGATTTCCCTAGGGCGTGTGGAAAAGGGGGCGTACCTATGAATTCGGTCCAATTCGTGAACAAGTAGGTCTCACTCTCGTATTCGGTCAACCCGTCATTTATCATTGCAGATGCCGCCTGGGAACTGTGAGTAGTGCCTCATTAATGAGCGATATTACTTATTAACTTCTGCTGTAGCCGTCTCTGCTCCAGTCAAATGGCCAAATACTTTCCGGTTTATCTGCCAATTTATCCGGGCAATTTGTTCGAGGTGTTGGGTGAGCTTCAGTTTGTGTTCGGGTGTAACTACGGACTCAAAGCGGCAGTTTCCTAGATCAGGGTTTGTCCCGCGTTTGATTAGGATCTCGGTCATTAACGGGAAATTCAGGCTCCTGCGGGTCTGCTCCGAATTTAAATTGCACCTCTGTCGAGATACATCTTGGTGGAACGGAAAACAACGGCTCATACATTCGTATATTGCGGTGAGTCATTCTCTATTGTTACGCTGCATCCCTATGCTAAAATGGATCCTCTCAGTACACGGTTTTCGGTTCCGGTGTCTTTTGTGTATGTGGTGCTTCTAATATGATGCTGTCGCGGTGCATTCATTCCTCCACAGCTTCTCCGAAGGATGCTCCTTGTCTGGACAATGTACGCAAATTCTTTGTATTTCCAGTGCGCCACTGATGAAGGAACAGGTCTTAAGCAGACGTGTCCCCCACAGTTTCTAGAATGCCGCGCCCGTGATGTAACCGAGCCCTCGTCGCACTTATTATGACTCTCACTGAGCGATCCTATGTAGGCCAGCGCCGTTGTGACCTTTTGCCCGTGAGTGCCGAGCCCGCGTTTGCTTTAAACTTGCACTGACCCTGATCCCAGGACGCCGCTGCGTTTGCTCCCTCCACCTTCCTCCACGCCACGACCCATTTCCTCCACCACGTCTCCAGTATCAGCTGCGCGCACCTCGCTCTCACCACTGGAGGTCCCCTCATCTACTACACGTCGTTTCCTTCACACCCGAGAACGTAGCACCGACCAACTCCTAGGGGCGGAGCTTGGCGGCGCCTTCGGCGGCGCAGCCTTCCTACTGCTCATATTCATTGGCTTTGTGTGCATCCGACGACGGCGCGCGCGTCAAATAGAGGCACGCCTGCCGCAGCACCAGGCGCCATTCGTCGTCAACCCCACCTGGGTGCTCGCGAGCCCCACGACGCCCGAAGGCACGCTATCGCACCTCAGCCTCCCCGACCGTGCCCGTCCGCGCACAGTTCCCATCGTCGCGCACCAGATGAGCATGCCGAATCTCGCAACGCAGTACCGCATGCGGGTGCTGCGGCCCCGCGCCAGCACGGTTGGCAGTTTCCTTGCTCGGACAGAGACGCGGGGATCCCGGGAACAATCTGACACGGGTGTGGGTGTGGGTCCCACGCCGTCGGAGTCAAGCGTGTGGCGCCCACGGATCGATATTTTGGGTGCCCGCCAGCAGCGCACGGAGGGCTCAACGACGGGTCAGCCCCAAACTCCGATGGACTCGTTTTGGGCTGAGTGAATGCGATGACGGTCAAGGACGTGGGCATCTGTGCGGGTGTGACGGTGGCTTCCATCATGTTCTGATGTAGGCTGTCCGATAAGTAGATGTAGTGTATTTTTGAACTGTACTTTATTTTGTAAGTAGATAGGATTGTACCTGACCCTTGTATTCAACAGCCACACTGGCTATCCTAAGCCCGTCCGCTCCCCGCACTGTGGGAGACTGCAACTTGAATCGAGCCTCAGTCATCAAACAACTGTAATTTCATTTAATTGCGGTGAATCATTGGCGCCTAATTGCGGTCACAACTCAACTGTCTAATGTCTCAATGAATTTTATTTCAATGTCGTCGCGGCTCATTCATTGATCCGTCACTTAGCGATGTCGCCAAGGTTCATTGTTTCAATGCAGAATATTCAACATGAGATGCGACTACCTCCCCGTTTTTGACTTATGCACCTAGCGCCAAGGGCTCAACAATGTATGAGGACTTTCATCTTCGTATACCATATGACGCCACCAGCGTATCACGCAATGGGACTCATAACAGCGCCGAAACAACGGCCTTCTATTGCTTCAGCGTCAATAGACTCATCCTCTCTCTCGATTGTCTACTGCTCGAAGGAGGGACTAAAATGACTGGCAAACTGACGTGGAAAGACAGCGAGCTCAGATTTGAATTCTCGCCTTACGACGCTGATACCACGAACAAGTGCTTCGATACGCCGTTCATCAAACACCGCAGTCAGGGTTGTCAGAGCCCGAAGGTGCGGCTTTGGTTACATGTTAACATAGCTGAAGACAAACGTCAGCAAAAAATGCCATACATCACCCCGTGGGACATGATTCAGGAGGGCGAGCTCGCGAAGAGTATCCGGCTCGACGAGGAGAAGAAGGTATGTCTGTCTACGTCTCGCCTGTCATCGACCTCGTAATTATCGTTTGCGTCCAGAAGCAGGAAATATTCCGGTTTTCCTGAAATTCCAATCGATGTAACCTCATATTTGGTCTCGGACGAATAGCCGAGTCCAAAAATCGAGTCTTCCTGTGCAAATTAATTGTTTGACAATCCCATACAATCTGTGAATCGAGCCTTCAAGGTACAATGAATTTGCTGGCCATTCTCCTTCAAGGAAGCGTGGTGAATTTGGTTATGTAAATGGATATTGAAAGTAGAAGTTCCATTTCAACGCATGCACAGAAGGGGGCGCAAGAAATCTGGTCTTGCCATTTGGCGCGTACTATGGCCCTTAATGAAACGGGTCAACGAATGTTGCGCGATCGAAACCGAAGCACGTGACCGCGAGGGCTGATGCAATCATATGATGGATCAAAATTCTCTCGTCTCTGGTCTGTATGCGCTATTCCTCCTCGTGATATGCCTTTAATCTGGCTCTTTTTTGACACCTGTTCTCTTCTCCTGCGCGTCGAATAACAAAGCGACGTAGCCCTACTGAGGTTGCGGGTACTTGAGAGGACTGGCTACTGAGACAATTTCCACCGGATCGTGACATTAAGCTTTTGTTTTTCCTCGCCGCGCCTACCCCTCTGATTTATACACCGGCTACTTCTCGGGCCATCGAGCTCGATGGTGTAGAAACACAGGCTCCTGGAGTCTGGTCTTGTGCTCTCCCTCTAGGCGAGGAAATCGGCGGCTCCGAGGACTATTTACGACCCTGTGGGCTTAAGTGCCATTTTCCATTTTTCCATACTCTTTCAAGCAATATCCGGCTCCTTGTGCTACTACCCGGGAGGGGGAAGCGTCCCGTATCCAAAAATATCAATCTTTTGCCTGGTTCGGGAGCAAAGGCCGGAGCGCGTGTTCATTACTACTGGCGGATTGGGAGCGGATTGGGAGCGGGGTACTGCACCCGTTCCGAAGCTATAACTCTCTTTACACCCGGCTTAATGCACGGCTATGTCGCAACTACCTAGTGTACCACCCACTTCACCGGGTGATGCGCTTGATATCCCGTTCCCGCTGTCGACGACGGTAGGGGCCCTGGAGATCGGCGTGCTGTTCGGGGTGTTCCTGTTCGGCGTGCTTACGGTGCAAATGTACATCTACTTCGACAGATTTCCGAATGATCCCACAAGCTTCAAATTTATGGTGAGTATGATCCATGCACAAAGGATACAGCGAAATGAATTTCTCGTCAACAGGTTGGGCTTGGGTGGATCCTCGATTGCGGTCATACAATCTCGATATGCCATTTCATCTACATAATTACCGTAACGCAGTACGGCCAGCCCGCACTCCTGGCTATCCCACCGAAATCTCTCGATGCGTCGATTCTGCTCAGCGGGCTGATTGGGCCATTGGAACAGGTAATTCTAATTTTCCAGTAGTATGAACCGCTCGCGGTCTAACGTCGCGGCAGGGCTGGTTCACGTATCGTCTTCACAGATTCACGAAAACCCTCCCGCTGCCGCTAATCTGCGTCATCCTGTCCCTCCTGCGCGTTGGGGGCAGCATAGCCCTCTTTGCATTCTCGTTCATGGAGCCCACCATTCAAGGGTACGATACTCGCGTGATGTGGATAAT
Organism: Mycena capillaripes; assembly: GCA_029204075.1. Lineage (NCBI taxonomy): Eukaryota > Fungi > Basidiomycota > Agaricomycetes > Agaricales > Mycenaceae > Mycena > Mycena capillaripes. Next base: position 1,071,493 of record JARHKZ010000029.1, on the reverse strand, counting down.
CGAGGCCGTGGTCATTGTGGGCGCAGCGGTCGATGTGATCCTCGCGGTCGCCCTATGTTACTACCTCAGCTTTTGGCGCACAGGTGGCTTTCGGAGGTATGCACCATCGTGGACTTACTCTCGCTGCCTATGCGATGATTGACCCGGTCCAGGACAAACAAACTCGTGAACCAACTCATGACTTGGGCGATAGAGACGGGTGCAATTACTAGGTTGGTATGACCTTTACCTTCGGCGGATGGGTTTTGACGAATCGATAGCGCTGGGGCACTCGCTATATTCATCTCGGTACGTCGTAGATTTGGCTCAATCCTTCGTCCTGACCCGGCTACAGTTCCTCACGATGAAGGATAATTGTAAAGCCAGTGACATTTCTCGTTGGACAAATGCTAACGCAGCCGCAGTGGTCTATATTGGCTTCTTTTGCATGATGGCCAAGTGTTTGTGTCGTGCCGCATTCTTCCGACGTCATACTAAACTGTACACGCAGTGTTTTCGAACTCATTGCTATTCTCGTCAGTTCCCTGGCCCTGACATCCGCTACCAATCTAATTTAATGCCGAGTGGCAGATTGAATGCACGGGAACGCTTCGCGCACATTTGTGCCCAGGCTCTCTCCATCGCCGTTTCCGAACACTCGGCCACACAGCTTGTCTCACCACGCAGCGTACGTACCAGTAACGGGTCGCCTATTTCGTTTCTGAGCGAAAAAATCTCCCAGTTCGAGCTGCGTCCGTTCTCCGATGTGTCGAAATGGCAGCATACCACTCTCCGCATCCGCACCGATCTCGACCCGCCTTCCTCTCCAGCGAACAGGCCGCAGTCCAGTGTCACCTTCGGCAGCTCGCCAGTGAGCGTGCAGGCCCATAATAACTTCCTCCCGTAATGCCTTTTAACGATGCTCGATGTTTGATGCGTGTACGATTATATGGCGCGCGCTGTGTGTCTCTGAAGTGTTGCTTGTATGCTTTGTTTCTGACCGGTGTAAGATCCTTTCGTGCTCTTAACACCATCTCGCTCAACGTATCTGAGCGACTCTATGGGTTATTATTTCTTCAGAAAGCGTCCTTCAGCCGCCTCTGTACGTTAGCGTAACTGCCTCTCAGTGGATATCCGCATGAACTCAAATTTACGTCGCTCTGACTACATTCTGCCACGGGACTCTCCATAGCTTAGGTAGAAGGGCGGTAATCCTCGTTCAGTGTGCCAGGGTGACACTCCGCGAGGCTACATCTTATCCATGTCTATCCGCGTAGTTGAACGGCGGCCAAGTTTAAATTTTTATGTTAGGTACTCACCCTGCGCTCGATTGGGATCACTGTAGAGCAATTCATATCTAGATTACGGCGCAGGCGATGCTTTACAATTAAAATTAAAATGCCAACGGAACAATCAGATTTCACGGAACCCAATGGAAACCTAGAATACTTCCAAATCTTTCGACGACAGACAGTCTCAGCCGACTCGGAGGACCATGGCAGAAATAGAAACCGGAAAATGCAGGCCTTGATATGCCAGGATCGTCAACGGCAACATGCACGATGATCGGCCGGCAAAATTCAACACGAGGCTGAAGCGGTTATCATCCATTTCTTTCTTAATTGCCGAGGTCCCAGGAAAGGCAAAGGTGTCATCGCGCGCGAACGCATCGCGCCAGGGACCTTGATCCTCTCCGAAAAAGCCCAGAGTTATCGTGCCACTCGCTCGCGCAGAGCTATGCGCGACATTTTCGGGCCTATGTCTCGGACTGTTGAGATTCAAATTCGAAAGTTAGTACTAGTAGCGGCATGCACAAGGACATTGCGCTGGAAACACACTTTGAACTGAACTAGAATACAACTCACGAGTAGAATAGTGCTGAATTTTTTCCTAGAGATGTCAAAGAGCACCTCGGAATAAAGCAGGAGTGACGACGACTCACGAGCACCACTGCCGCAGTGTGGTAGAAAATCTTTGCCGCTGTCGTGTCACGTTGCGGCAGTTTTATGACCGATAACTGCCGCAGACAGATACAGCACTGCCGCAACGAGGTGCCAACTTTGCCGCTACAAGTGCCGCAGACTCGGACTACTGCTGCGTGCAGCTGCGACCCATCTTTCCACAGAAACACTTTCTTCGGACGTGACGTTCTATAGCATTCCACTTGAGCCAGATTCAATACAAATCAATGCATTGGGTTATGATTCACAAGGCAAGAGTGCCATGCTGGAGGTCAGTTTAACTAGTGCCGCAGACCCGACAGCCGCTGGCTGCCGCAGCACGGTAAAATCCCTTTGCCCGTTGTAACTCAGTACGGAAGCGGTTGCCATCGCCTTTTATTTTCCAAGTGTGCAAATCGGATAAGTGACTGGATTTATTAGCAAACCCCAAGTAATTTCGTTAAGGAATTTCAACGACAATAGCTTGTAGGGCTTCGATTGAGCTTCAGATACTCGAGAATAGCACTCAATCAGCCAGCGGGATATTACGAATCCACTTGTTGAGCATATCCTGCGGAGCCCTTATCAATGAGGAAGGCTGGCAAGAGAAAAGACCCACCAGCGCCGCTTCCGGTTGGTCATGGGGAACCATATGTCTGCAGAAAAAATCAATTCAGAATCGGCCAGCAATGCAGAACTGCGTACCCAGCCTCGTAGACCGTCAGGTACGTGACGTTCCCCGCACCCTCGCCTGCGCTGCGCACAACGCCCGCTGGCCGGCCTGAAACGATCCACGGGCGGAACGGGGCGTCTGCGAAGGCATCCTTGTAAGTCGACGGGAGTTCAGCGACCCACCTCGAATTCCCCTGCGAGGAAAGAAGAACGTCAGGGGGTGCAGTACAAATGAGCGGTTGTCCAACTAGCCATGTAGTTGCACACCATATCTGAGACCGACTTCGATCAATAAAGGGAGGGGATAATTCATGTGCAGGGCGTGCGCACCAACATTGCCGGCGTAGACAAGCAGCCGGATCCCTTCATCGACGAGCTCTGGCACCACGCTCTTGGTGTCCCGCATTCCATCGCCCTGCGACATGAATTCAACGATCATGTCGTTATTGCATCCTACGAATTCGGGTGCCCGGGGGTCCACGCCCAGCGCCGTCCGGACGTCAAGCCGATTCATGTACTCGTCCACCCAATTGTCCTCCTCATAGCAGTCAGGGTTAGTCTCGCATGGCAAGCGGATGTCGTGAAGGTTGCGCTTTGCCCCTGAAGAACCACACGAGGCTGCATCAGATGCGCCGAATAATTAAAACTGACACACACCGGCCAACACGTTCCACATGGACCAGCAGTAGAACGTCGCGGGGGCACACACCGCGCGGGTGTCGAGCGCATAGCATGCACTGATCATGCGCTCGCATATTGCACCGCTGGTGCGAAGGCTGCGGCATTGTGGGCTTTTGGGGCTGAACACCGCGAACGGTGAGTCACAGGCGTACTCCACGACGGACGGCATCTGAATCAGTGGGTCCGTGAGCGCGTTCCCCAGCATGATAGATGCGAGGTTGATCTTCCGGAGATCCGAAGACGGTGCGTGCACGAGCTGTTTATTTTTGTGGTGTACGATGCTTGCGATATGTGGAGCGAAGTGACCTGCGGAAACCCGCCATTAAGCATTGTGCTCTGAAATTCCGGAGCCAAGATGGCCACCTCCGTAGCTTTCAGCCGCGATGTGGAACGGTTGCGTCGCGTAGTTCTCAAATCGCCGAAAGAATAGTTGCAAGAAGGCGTACACATCTCGCGCCGCTTCAGGCGTGGTCTTCACATGGGCAGTCTTGTTGGACGAGAAAGAATAGCCGGTCATGACCGGTTGGTCGAGGAATATAACGCTGGAATTATTGTTCCAAGCTAGATACCAGTTAGCACTGCGAAACTTGAAGGGAGACCGAGGTCCAACCGTGCGGGTTATGGCTGGTGAACACCGTCCCGCCTTCGGTCTTGTTGATATTGCACGGGCCTAGCTCAAACAGAAGACCGGCCATTGAGCTGCACCCCGGCCCACCATTGAGCCACAGCACGAGCGGGTCAGACGCCGGAGATGAGCGGGATTCGAAGAACCTGATGAAGTGATGAGGATTTTAAGGGGACGTGCAGCTTAGCCCGTCACCAGAAAAACAAGTGTTTGTCCTCGGCGATGTCGAGGTACCCCGAGTACTGTTTCACGGAATTATCGCACAGGGTGGGTGTCTTGAGCCGCATCGAATAGTCGCTGAATGAAGGGTGCGACACATGCTCGTCTATGTGATGCACGGTATCTGTAAATTACAGAGGCGCTGTGCCTCTGTGTATCACTCACAAGTCATTGCTTCGCGTTCCATGCCACTAAGCCCCAATACTTGTTGCTCATCCATGGAAGGGAGGCCGAAAACTGCGGGAAGAACCGCAAACAGCTTGAGAAAGCGTATGACTCTCATCTTGTCTGTCGGGGAAGAGTTGTCGGCCAGAAGTGCGTATATCGTCGTGGTTTCACCGAGGCTCGCTTACGTTACCACAGCTCACGTAAAGTGCGAGAAACATCGGGGTAAGTACTGTTACATCATCGATGGGTCCTGACTGATGATGATGTGCCGTTCCTCTGTAATTGAATTCGACCGGCCAACGCGCAGTTTACGCTACATTCAATTTATGCCGCAGTAGTACTATACACACACGTTCTTTAACGAGATCCTACGAAACCTGTGCCGAATCCCCATTTATCCATACTCCTTTTGGTTTTGTGTGGTTTTCTTCCGTGTTCGACTGCATTGGTCCATCGTGGTTTCCACGCTGCCCAAAAAAACCTACGATGAACTGCGCGAACTGCGCAATATGTGCGAACTGTCAAATACAGCCCCAATTCGGACGATGGTAGTTAATCTGCCTCGCTGACATTCGGCGAAAATGTCTAGCAGTGGCATTTTTTTAGAAAAGGATTAACCACGGCTCAAATATGAGACCCACAGAAGGGGTGGCAAACGTACGAAGACTAGGCTCTCGGTCTGAACCGCCCCTCCGAAATAAATGCAACTCCGAAACCCAACTAGTGCCGATGGCGGCGACTGTCCTTTCATCCTTTCCAGCTCCTCCGAGTCCTCCCGTGGTCCACGGCGGCAAATCGTAACTTACGGGGACTCCGAGGCGGTCCCAGAATGCATGGCGTGCATCTCCGTATCCATGTGTATTCTCGAGGACGTACATTGAGGGACGTGGGGCAAACGACGCTGAGCAATTCCGTCTCCCAAACTCTCAGTGACGCAGAGGGATTCTGCAAGAACCTCCCTCTCAAGAGCTTCGAGACCCTCTCAGAACCAGACGGTCCGTCGGACCGGCACAACAACCTGGCCTGGGTTGCACGAGATGAGATTAATAGGAATCGCAGAATATCGGCGGTTATACTTTGAGCTTGGATTCTGTCAGAAACCATTTATATGTAACAAGGATAGGCTTTTTGGTTCCCGAGGCTGAGATTGGCTTACCGTAATACCCCTTGTAAACGACCCCATGGAAGGGAAGATATCGGAGCCATCCATGCTGGAATTGACAGTCGCAAGACAAGACAGTAAAAGGCGTCGGGGAGGATCCGTGTCCATGGAGCGTCAACCTCCCCAGCCAGCGGAATAATGGGAATATTGCCAGGCATGTCGGACTCGAAAAAAGAAATCTTGCTGGCTCAAATATAGCTCTGGGAAACATACAGACCCCCGATCGACTGAAAATAAATTAACCGTAGCCGTTTAGGAGGTCGGCTACGAAGACCTACACAGACCCCCGATCAGTTCGCCAGACTAAGTCTAGGCGTTACCGGAACGCAGTGACTGAATAATTGAATTCCTCGAACTTGCCCATAGACCATCGGATCTAGCGCTTTAGATGGGAGCCGGGCGGACAAGGCCTCGAAGTGCAGGAAGTGGCTGGTCTATATGAGGTTGCAGGAGCTACGAATGAAGATCGCAAACCGTCCTGTACGTCTTGAATATCTCGCAGTACACACTGCTGGAGTTGATCTCGATCCCAGAAACACGGTTGCATAGCAAATAATTAGAATTGGCGGGTCAAACAGATTTATAGACAATAGGTGTCGCCGACATCCAGTGAAAATGTCGACAGCACTAGCAGTGGCCTTTCAGACGTCGCTGTAAAGAGGAGGATTAGCCACGGCTCAAATATGAAACCCGCGAGAAAATTGGCAACTTACGAAGGCTCCCCTACGAAATCCAATTATGACCGATGGCGGCGACTTTCATCTTTTCTAGCTCCTCCCACGGGGGCAAACCATATATTTCTGGGAGGCGGTCCCAGAATGCCTGGCGTGCGTCTCCGTGTGTCTTCTCGAGTATCTTCAAGCACGTGGAACACACATCGTCCAGCAATTCCCACTCGCCTCCCAAATTCGTAGTGCCGCAGCAGGGGTGGCCAAAATTATCTCCCGAGCACTCTCAATTGCTTTGAGACGCTCTCTGGGACATACAAGCGGTCTTGTACAACCTGTGATGTTGACGGGATGGGATAGGAACCGCAAGATATCGGTGGTTACACATTGGGTTTGGATTCTGTGACCTCTAAAGAAGGCTTCTTGGTCCGCGAGGCTGAAATTGGCCGTAATACCTTTGTATAGGGCATTGCGGAAGATATCGTGGCCAATCTCGTTCGCAAGACAGTACAAAGCATCAGGGAGAATCCATAGGGCGCCAACCTCCCGCGCCAGCTTAATGATCATGTATGTCGGGTGAACCGTCTGCATCTTCCAAGAACTCTTTTCGACCTCCGGATAACCTCCATCGCCGCCATACATGGAACCGCGATCCCAACAAGACAAGTTGGTGTCAAACCCCGAGGATAGGTGAACGAGGGCACGACGGCAGAGGTAGTCGACTCCATACTTATGACTGAGCCGGAGACAACCGACAATAATCTCGATCGTCGTTGTCGCGGGGAAAGGCATGAAGAAGCTGGGTGAACAAACGTCAAGCCAGAATAGTGAGATCGACTGGCACGTACGATGAGTCAAAAATCGCTCTGAGGAACACAGTCACCTCTGCTGCAGAGTCGTGGAGGCGTACGAGAGGACAGTTCTCGACCAATTCTGAATCAGGCGGCTGCGGAAATGTGAGCATGTCGCGGAAGACGGACGAGAAAGCCGCCAAGATGCCACGGTAGACTCGGTACTGGCAACGGCCGGCTTGGAGAACAATATTTCCATCGTCGAACCACAGCTCCGCGGTACGCTGCGGCTCGGTCGACTCGGGATCGACGTCCATAACAAGAGGGATTTGGAACTCCGACCGGTCACACATCAGTGACAAGGTGCATTACCACCCGCGCTGTTGGAAATACGGCGGTCACGGGAGCGCGCAGGACAGAAAAGGGTTCGTCTCGCTTGCCCGGGTAGAGGAAGTGTTGCTCTGAGGGCAACCGAGTGAAGTATATTCGTAGATTACCACAGATTATATACTATCTATCTAATAATAGGGTCAAGTTCACAGTAGCCTTTTTTCCACCCTTTTTCGTCCCCTTTTTCCACCCTTTTTCAGTTTCCCATCGATTTTCACCGGATTTTTTTTTCCCTTTTAGCTTCTAGCATGTAAAAAGGGTAGAAAAGGGAAGAAACTAAGTTGATACCTCTAAAACTGCAAGAATTCCACGAAAAAAGGGTGCGAAAAAGGGCAGGAAAAAGTCTACTTCGAAACCCCCCAATATCCGGGAGGCAGTGTCCGGAGGGAACGGGTGCGATGGCTAGTGTGCGCATCGGGAGAGTCCGGGCCCGATGGTTATGGTGAGTACGTGACTGCGAAGTACTCATATTCCAACACGCGCCTCTTGCTTTCGACGGTCATGATCCTCAACGCAGCTCATCATTCATGGCTAGATTGTAGTCATCAGGAAAATACCAAATGCCATTGGTTCTATGGGCAGTTACATAGACCCACATAGACACTCATAGACAAACGTTGCTATGGCCTCTACGGCTTCTATGGTGTCTGTGGGTGTCTATGTGGCAGCCCATAGCAACTTAGCGTTTTCCTGATGGTATAGAACCATTCAAGCTAGGATCTCAAACACAAGTCTCCATCCAACATGCCTTCAGATGAAAAGTGTTCGCCGATGGCATCAGAGCGATTGTGATTGGCCATGGGCAAGGATTTGGGTGGCATTCGTCGCTATCCCGACTCGGGATCTTGCGATTGTGTTCTTGGTCGTTGCTAACACTTATGCTCCTCAACTGGCACTTTTATTCGCCATCCCGCCTTGATTACCATTAATTTTCGTACACCGCGCGCGATGGGAGCGTTCAAGGAGGCGCATAGTCAGCTCAAGTTAGAATACCCGTCGCGGCGCCATCTAATATCTTTGGTCAAACATAAGGTAGCAAGAAAGGGAGCACTTGGAAGCCATATTATACAAGGTAACTCGAAGGCTATAATTTTCCGCGTGGAGCTGGGTGTTGCGTCTCGTAGCCTTCGACGCGCTCAACTCAGTTATCAGGCCTTCTCAGTTTCGCATGTTTCTTTGGGCTTCTCCTCGCACTCCCCGTCGCAAAGTCGTCCGATAATGACTTTAAACGCTCTTGTATGCGAAGCATCTAGGGGGCAATGTCTTGGGCTCCTGTTTGGACTGGCGTTCGGCCTGATTTTTATGGTTCACAGCTGCTCCATTTTTAAACGATCTGCTTCTGCTCGCCTGCTCTATCATCAGACGTCTGTGGACTTCAATGATGCATCGCACATCCTTTACACGCGCTCTCAAAACACCGCCTCGACTTCGAAACAGAAGTTGCTCCTCTTTAGGAACCTTTTCTTTATCAAATAGATCCTTTTTGCTGTGTCCTCCCTGGCATTTTATAAACACTTTGGCCTTCCGCCTACCCGCTTCGATTCATTCGCTTCCTCCGGAAACATGTGATTTCCGGCGCATCTGGCCATCGCTCTAACGCCCAACCCCGCGCCGCGCACCCGACCATGAAGGGCCAGCCCATGGCGGCTTCCTACGTTTCCCCCACGAACGCAACCGGGACGCCGGAGAATGTCCCCGGTCGAGTGAGTATTCCATGCCATATATGATTTAAGTGAGAGTTGACTTTTTGGCTTGCAAAAGTGGCTTGCGCCCGCGCGGAATGGCTTGTTTCGGGCGTGGGCGTGGATTCGGGTGCCATCACAAGCCTACGCCCGGCTTTTCGGCTTGCAAGCCATTCCGCCGGCTTGGCACCAGCCAAAAAATCGAAGTGGCTTGTGACGATTCTGCGCGTTGCACACCCAATGTATGACCCATAAACACTCCCTGGGCCTACCCTTCCCGGGCGTGTGATCTTTTCACCAAATTTCCCATATTGATGTGATCATAGCCCGTGGCGGCCGTAACACTGCAATTTATTGCAAACCTCGTGGCTTGTTGGGGTCAGTCCGAGGCGATGATACTCTTTCATCTGCAGTTGACGGCAAATAGCTCGAGATTGGGTATTCCTGGAGGTTTAGCTAACTTAATCCTTGATCGGGTATGTATCTTGGTAAAGTAACTTATTGGTGCAACGGCGATGTAGTCTCAATGGCCCCGCCACTCAAGATGAGTGCATATCATATTCCTCATACTCCTGAAACAGTTCTCAATAGTGTAAAGCTGCCTAGGTAGGTATGAATGCTGGTTGAACTTGACCCAGTGATATGTCGGCTGCCAAACTTGGAACAAATCTGGGAAGTTTCGTTTATTTTTGTGTCGTACACCAGTACAATTTGTTTGCTCACATAGAGAGGTGCTCCCAAAGCCCGGAAACTGGCCATCTGTGACTCTAGTAATTTTCAGTAGATAGAATCCAAACTAGATGTGCAAATGATTGGTTTTCGGCATGCATGTTGGGCAAATTGGTCTGGGTTGAAATTATAACTCTGTCAAGAAACAGATATTGAGACAGATTGATGTTATGCCCAATTTTCCGCCCGGAACCATGTTCAAAATCAATCAATTACACCTTGCAAACAGCCAACAGTTGAGCGCACTAAAAATCAAATGGACTCGGAGGTGAGTACTACTCACACATATGAGGGCTGTGGGGAGTCAGTCATAGGTTGCAACCCAATATTTAAACCATGAAGAATAAATGATAATACAACAAATTAGGCGTCGGCGTGGCTTGGGCGGGGGCTTGAGCAGAATGGCTTGTGTCACGTGCTGCAAGCCATTCCGCCCGCCCCAATAGCTTGTGTTGGCTTGGGACAGAATAAAAAAGAGACAGTCCTTACGAAGCTGGTAGTATAACCAGGTTGATATCGCTGTATTGATACCTCCAGAAGTGAATGTGGTGGCACACAGAAAATCTGCGAAGTCATTGTTGAGAAATCTGCAGGCTTGTGTGGCGTGTGGCTTGGGCGTGACTTGCGCAAAGTGGCTTGGGCGTGCCAAAATGGCTTGGATCCGCGCAGAATGGATTGGGGCTTGACAGAAGTGGCGTGTGTGGCTTGCAGGCGTGGACAGTGTGGCTTATAACGTTATAACGCTACAACTCGTTGGGGAAAAAAAAACAGTAAATCTGACGGCTAGCGTTTACGGTGTCATATTGGCTCTGCAATGTCTACGGGCTTATCCAACAGATTTCTGGTCATTTTTCCATGGCTGAATATGGGCCGTCGTTGGTAGGCATGGTCCCGGCGTGGGCTTGAGCAAAATGTTGGTTTTTCGGGTGCGCGTAAGACTAAGCTGTTAGGCTTAGAAAGACAAGGTAAGGACAGGAAGATTCCGGTTGATAAAGGCTGGGGCAATGCCTAACAAACGGATGCCCTTTGCCGTTCAATTGCAGGGTATTTATACTACTACAAATATCTACCGTTTCTTTAACGAAATGACCGCTTTTTATTTGCATCTCTTTGTAGACTTCCCGATAAGGGCTAACCCCTTTTCCTTCCCTCTCGCAATCTGCTCACTTTCACCATCAAATGGTCGACGATTTAACAGCAGATGGACCGCCCCCACAATCGGTCTAACCAGATCTGTGCAATCATTCTCCGAGTCACCGAGACCACAATTCCAGATCTCTGAGCTACGACACCAAACCAGATCTCAGAGAGTGAACAGCCTCCGGAGACTCCGATCTGAACTGCCCGAGCCTGAATCGATCCAGCCAAAGGCGTGCAATCGTTCCCACAGTGCCCACAATCCCAGATCCAAAGCCGTGGAATGAAACCCCGATCGGGTCCCTTCAGCAAGAGAGGCAGATCCCGTGAAGCAACAGCCTTGGGAGCTTTACGCTGCGGCCACGTACGTATTGATAAAGGCCCAGCTTCGTCGATCTTTCAACGCCTCTTCATTTCCTCCCCCCACCCCGAGTCGTATGAAAATTCCTTTTCAATACAAGGCCGCCAATATCTCTGAAACGTACTCAAGCTTATAGTCGTCACTGACTTCTTCAAGAAATTCTACACTAAATTCAGCTATCCTTGGCCGCAACTCTGGCCGTCCTGTACTGCCTGTGCCCGTCTCACCACTGGCCGCTGAATCTGCAAGCTTGCTCTCACACGAATCTTATCGACTGCGATGCTCGATCAGTCTTGGGGGTTATCAAATTACTGGGGCGTGCTTTTGAATGGCTTCCCCCTGGATTAAGAGCCTCACAATGTTCTCCAGTGGCACATCAGATCTGAGCTGTCTTTACCTCTTACAATCCACATTCCCATCGGAGGTCCCGTACTCCCACCTACCCAGCCAAAAGATATACGAAAAGCGGTGGACTCACCTAATCGGGAAGCATTGGCCGAAAGATGGCTCAGAGCCGCGCTTGATGCCAGGGCCTCTGTAAACGTGAATTGTATGTCTGTCGTTTGGCTTACTCATATTAATACTTTGGCCATCGACGCGGACATGTCGGATTTCCCGGCAATGTCTGCGACGTCTCCTGCGGATGGGAATGGTACGGGATTGCCCACATCGATCGACCAAATTTATTAACCAGTCTACGAGTGGACAACGCTATTTACAACTTTGGGTCCTCTATCCCGCCGCAGATGTGTCCTGCCGAAGTGATTGGTACGTGATTGAGCCCCATTGTTGGTCAAATTACCAACGAGGCTAGGAGCAGACAATTCTATGTACGAGTTCGCCTCCCCGGCCCCGCTCCATTCATTCGCTCCCTCGTTCAGGTCACGAGGCACCCCTTCCACCACCCTCGATTTCGACCTCCTATCTCGATGTATTTCTGGCTTCATTCGACAATTCAATATCCCCAGTAACTCCGACTACAACCTCGACTTTGAAACTATCCACATCGGCTGCTGAATTATTCCAGGCTTCCAGCTTGCTTTCGGATTTTGACTCGACTTTCATGCCAATGTAGGATTATGCCTCTGTTTTAAGTGCCGTGCTTGAATCAATGAGCTACGTTTTACGGGATGCGCCGCGTTTATCTCAACCGTGGCACTTCTCATCTCATCCACCCCACTTGAGTCACGGATGCGCCGCGTTTCATTTCAAGTGCCGCCCTTCCCGATTAGGTGAGTCCGCCGTTTTTCGTTGGTCCTAACCGAGGCACTGGCCGCGCCTGTGTTTCAAGATCCTTCAATCACCGTTTGATTCAAACTTGCAACTGCCAATACATGCGATGTTGAAATCTGGTAGCTTTTCCTCGGCATGAGTAAGCAATCTCATCCGGATGAACTGAAGGATGACTCAAATCCTTCCCAAATCAATTATTGCGTCGTCAAAAATGTTATCTTATTTTTTTCTACCGCACTTTGAAGCTTTTGTCCTCCGTGGTTGAATGATATGTTTGTTATCTTTTTCATGAAGCCGGAGCGAAGCGCAGGCACATCTTGTGTTCTAGAATATTCTGCAATGTTCAACTATGGATCAGTAAGCAATGAGTAAGCAGTCTCTGGAATATTCTCCAGCAGACCAGTTGAATCACACAGATTCTCAACACAAAATGGCTTGTGTCCCGTGTGCAAGCCATTCCACCCGCTGAATGGCTTGCGCAGTTGCGCTGGCTTGTGACAAAAAAAATGGAAATCTTCCTGCCAGTTTCGTTGAAATAAGGCTTACGAATCGTGCACGATGAACGGGGACGAGAGCGTCAGGGTAAGTCATTGTCAATGAATTTGCTTGACCAGCAAGCAGTCCGGCATCACCAAATGTGGAAAAAACTGGTATTGCCGGGACGGGGATCACGATTCCATCACAATAGTGGTGACGATCACAATCCCTTACGAGCGCTCGCAACCATCTCACAATTGTTGCGGGCCTCTCGTCTGTAGCGATAATTGTTGGACCACAGATAATGCCCAGTGAGAATGGCGTCGAGTCGGAAAATTTTGATACAAATTTGATGTGGTGCGAAGGGCAGCCTGAGACTGTAACAGGATCGAAAAATAAAACAAAAAGATCTCCGCTCGTACGATATCGATACCAGCGGTGTATGCTGGGGCTGACACTCGCTCGAACCCACTCGAGGGTCCAAATTGGCCTCCCAACCGGTCTCGTCTTTTTTATCATCTTTAGACTTTGATGCGGTTAAGTACTCCTAGATTCTCGCCGACTTCATTCAAGCCAAGACTTAACTCATTTAAACAGCTGCGACCTCGACCGCGACTCGGCTGTGCTAAGTTATTTTCCTTCAAGCCTAGGTCGAGCGCGGCAGCCGATATATCCGAAACTCCGATCTCCGATGGTCCGTGCGTGGCTGCGTGATCGTGACATCAACGTTTGCTTTCCATCAAACTTTGATCTATCTCTCTTTCTTTTCCCCCCACCTTCGTCCTCAAGCTTCACGCTAGGCCTCTAGGCCTCAAGACCAGCGGTTCAATACCTTCGAACTTCAGCCTTCCCCAGCAACGGCACCACTTTCTGTATATTCCTCAAGCTCTCCCACCCCAACCTTACAAAATTGCGGGCAAGACACAACGGTCCAGCCATCCCAAACGGCTTCCAAGTGGCACCCTCCTTCAAATCGCAAGCCTTACTTCAGAAGCATTAGCATCCTTGCATTCCTGTCTGAACGCGCAAGCTGAGCTTCAAGCGCAGCATTTGGCACTCGACACGATCACTCAAATATATATTCAAGCTCTACGTTCAAGCCCTCGCTTCTATACTTCAAATTCTGGGCTCTTGGGTTTCAGGCTTCAATCTTCAAGCTCCACGGCTCTCAGATCTCCCCCAGGGTCTGTTTTGCTTGATTATCCCATTTTCGTTGCATGTAGGAGATGACACCAGTGTACAGGCAGAGTAGTTTAGCTAATAATGCATTCTTTTTCCCGCCCATTTTGTCCATCGTGCTGCGACTATGAGCAGTGCACGAAAGCCACGAAAATTCGAAGCCCAGGATATTTGTCGCCTGTGCTCGCAACCGCAGACGAGGTCTCATCTGCCGCCACAATCTCCATAATAATTCTCTTGTCGACGATCACCACACCCGCTTACGTTCGGATATCTGTGCTCGCGAGTTGAGTCACAATAATTGTCAAGATTGTACGGATTGTAAGGGTCGCAAGCGCTTATATTGGGTCGCAAGGTTTTTCCACATTTGGTGATGGGACTCCGGGCTTGGCTTGAACAAAGTGGCTTGGGCGGGACAAAATGGCTTGAGCCCGCGCAGAGTGGCTTGGGCGTAATAAAGATGACTTGTGGGCTTGAAGAAGTGGCTTGCAGGCTTGGCCACTGGGGCGTGTCAATGAATGAACCAGCAGGAGCTGCCGTGACCGCCGCTCGTTTAGTGCGGTGATTGCCAGCAGGCAAATTCGATCCGAGGACTTAAAAGTGTTCTTTCACACTGTCACATTCAATTGACGTGGCCATTTGTTTCCTACCACCACTTCCGCTCTCGGAGTGCAATCCCTTGGACTGCAATACCTTTTAATCTCAACATTGAAGATTCTGATTGGCCAGCTTACTTAAACTTGGGATTTCTCTCCTACACACTGCGTTCCGGTCCCATGTGGACAGAGGGTCCGTCTACTGGGGTAGACAGAGGGTAGCCAAACCACTGCGGCTACCCACGTCTACATTATGCAAACACGGTTGCTTCAGGTCAAAAACAGAGGTTGAAATGAGTCTACATAAGTCGCTAAAGGTAGCCGAAGGTTGTTAACCGAGGTAGCCGAAGGTAGCCGAGCTGCGCCGATGGGCACCGAAGGCTGTGTACCCCTGGTAGACACATGGTACAGTTGAGGACAGTCAAACTCATCAACTCACCTATCATTTTTTGTACTTAATAGAGAGCTCGGCAGCGTACTCCGTGTCGATAAACTCGGAAGTAGCCCCGCAGTCCACCAAGCCGCTGAGCGAAAGCTTCACAGCGTCGGTGGTGGATTCGATCTCGAGAGGAAGCCGGAGGGAGTTACTGCTCTCCGAGGTGGCGGCAAGGGTAAAGTGTTTCGGGAGGCAGCGCTCCCAGGCAGTTTTCTTTTGGGGGCGTGGCGTCCGCGGGAGAGGTGGCCGGGGTTCCAGCTCGACCGGAACGACCGGAGTCTCGATCGGTCTAGGGGGTGCGTCTATCGGTTCGGTGGATGCAAGAGATATATTGTCACACTCGTTACATAGGACAGTGAAACGATTAGGGGACGCGACAGAGGGCGCACCGCTCACTCTGCGCGGGGGAGAAAATCCTCCGGCTCGGCGGCGGCGGCATGTTCCGCAGCGGCCTCCGTCAATGCCAGACGCGCGACGAGCTCATCGAGCAAGTCGTTCCCGAGTTGCCGGATCACCTCGTCCAAGACGTCGATTGACCGGACATCGACCGGCGCGGTACAGTCCCGGGCGAAGTGGTTCGGGTCCCCGCAGCGGAAGCAACTGCGGCGCGGGGTGCTACGGGCGCGCGTCCGGTCGACGTCCATCGGGACCACGGGCGGAAGTGCGGGGGCAGCGGCCGCTCTGTGTTGCGCCGCGGTAAAACGCGCCGCAACGGAAGCGACCGCGACCGGAAGGGTTCCCGAGCGTACGGCCGGTTGGTGGCGACCGGAACCGGTTGTCTCGCGGGAGGCTTCGCGCGCGCGGAGCAGCGACTCGTACTGCTGGTAGGCCCGGAGGCCCCAGGCGGGGTAGTCTTGCAGGTCCGGAGGGTCGCTCGACCCGGTGATAGCGAGATTAATCGCCGGGTTAAGACCGGTCCGGTATTTTGTGACCTTGATAATCAGGTCTTCGAAGCCGGCGAGGTCGACCAGGTCTTCGAAGTCGTCAGTGTACCGGAAGACGTCCTGCGCACCCATGTGATACGACCGGGACTCAAGGGTGCGGAGCGCATGGTCCTGTTCGTTCTCCTCGACGAACCGGAGCCGGAACTCCGTGACGAACGCGTCCCAGGTCGAGAAGGGGAACGGGGTTTTGGCGGCGTACCGCTCGGCCCATTTCGACGCAGAGTCCTTGGCCATGAAGGACATGGCAAACCGGACCGCTTTCTCCTCGGAGGGGGCGCCGTCCTCGAGGAACGCTTCCGGCAGCAACCGGATGTACGACCGGACGGCATGGAGGAACACCTGGCCTTGTTTCTGGTCGCCGTCGAAGACGAACGGGGGGTTCGGCCGGAGGGCCGATTTTGAGCCGGGAATGGCTGTGGGGAATAATCCTGTACCCGGGTCCGGAGCCGGACCGGCAAGGGACGGGGCAGGCGAAGCGGCGCGGGAGGGGTCAATTTTTGTGCAAGGCTCTCGAGAATACCTTCGAGCCTGTCCATGCGGGCGGAGACGGCCTCGGCAGCTGCTTGCGCAGCGGCGGCAGCGGTACTCGCGGCGTCCATGGAGGGCTCTACAGGCAGGGAGGAGGGGGCAAGATTCAGGGTAGGGGAGGCTGGGACGCTATCAGAGGAGTCCGAGCCGTTAACACCGAAGCCTGCAATCTTGACCGGTTAATCCCTTAGAGAGTCTCTTCTGCTGTAAGGGCAACCACGAAGGCCCGAGGTACTCAGGGACTGACGTGGGGGGTCCAAAGGTTAATTGACAGTCGCTAAATATACAGAGAAGCATACCTGACGTGGGGGGTCCAAAGAGAAGAAACTCTGAGGATTCCCACGTCAGCCGTGGGTATAAGTAAGCTACTAGCTAAGACCATGTGACCGGAGTGATCGGCAGATGTCCCGGGCTCGGTCACATGCGAGGTGCCATCGGGGGTCCCCCTGGCAGGTTACGTGCCGGCTTCCGGTACCGGTTCCGGTAGACCGGTGACCGGGAGAGCGACCGGAAGGACCGGAGGGGCCGGAAGGGCTTTGGATGGGGGTCGGGACGGGGGTTCCCCTGACAACCAAAACTTTTTGTAGCTGACATTGTCCAGAATGTTCCGAGGATATTAATAAGTGCTCATATAATATAAGCGCCAAAGATTAGATAGGCACATGTTTACATAAGGCATTGGAACGATTAGATAGTATCAAATCGTGACATTACCCCCCCTCTAGGGTCGACGTCCTCGTCGACAGAGACAGAAACACCAGTCTCTGGGATAAATAATTTCTTCGTCGAGTATGGTAAGGACTCCTCCTTTGTTTTGTATCGGCGTATGGTTTTGTCCCAAAATCCTGCCGGAAGAATCGGTAACTCCCGAATCTTGATGCCGTGCTTCTTATTACATTTGTTCAGAAGCTTTTTTACGTGCGTCAAGTTCCCTTTTGGTCCCCAAGTCCGTTCTCCAAGCGGATAATCTTTCCATCTTATCAGCCATTGATAACCACTGCCGCGTTTTCTGTGTTTTAAGGCCCTTCAGCGATCTTGTGTGGATTAAGTTTCCCCTGCTTATATCGGTGCACTCGTGTGCTTTGGTAGGCTTCGCATTCCTTTATATATTTCGATACTTGGTTGCCTAATCTAGGCCACAAATAATTATGTTCGATGATCTCCTGCGTGCGGTTTTCTCCGGGATGTCCGAGCAGAGGCGGATCATGGTGTAGTCCAATAATCTTATTGTGAAGTTCTTCGTTTCGTGGTACATATATTTTTCCTTCATAATAGATAACATCATCTTTTTTTCTCCCAGCCTTTCATCTTTTTCTCCAGCGCCAGCTTTACACTTTTGTCTATCTTTTTCTCCTTGATAATCTGATCCCAGATTTCTGCCTCTGGTCCCTCTAGCACTATGTCCTGTGCTCGGAAATATTCAGGTTTTAGCAGTACAACATTTTCATTGTCGTTTTTTCCTTGATCATGATCTGATCTGCGAGATAACAGGTCTGCTTTTTTGTTCAGCGCTCCAGCCCAATGTGATAACGAGAAGTTGTACTCCGACAACTCTGTAATCCACCGTGCTTGTCGGCGATTGACCTTTTGGGGCAATTTGAAATACTGCAGATTTTGATGATCTGTCAGAATCTCGAATTCGTGTTTAGCCCCAAGGAGTAACTGTCGCCATTCATCTAAGGCAAGCATTATCGCGAGCATCTCTTTATCGTAGATCTCGTAATTTCGCTCGGTCTCATTTAGTCCATGTGACATAAACACAACAGGGCGCCATTCGCCCTCCTGTTCCTGACTCAACACCGCTCCTGTTGCTCCCTCTGATGCATCTGCTTCGACTCGGAATTTTCCGTCATCAGTTGGAAGCGCTAATACTGCATCCTCCACGATCCTATCTTTTAGTTTCTGGAACACGGCTTTTTGTTCAGGTCCCCACGAGAACCCCTCCTTCCCTGTCAACCGTGTGAGCGGCCTCGCAACTTCGCTGTACCCTCAGACAAATCTCTGGTAGAAGTTGGTAAACCCTAAAAACGCTTGTGTCTGTTTTAGGTTCTTGGGCTCAGGCCACTCCATAATTCCTTTAATCTTCACTGGGTTCATCTTCATCGAGTTGTCCGAGATGATCACTCCCAGGTACTCAATCTCTGTGCGTTCGAACTCGCACTTTTCAGGTTTAAGAAAGAGTTTGTTGTCCTGGAGTATTTTCAATACTCGTTTTGTCAACTCCCGATGTTCCTCCAATGTTTCCGTGAAAATCAGGATATCATCCAAATAGACAATGACTTTTCCCTCATTGATTAGCTCTCTGAGGATGTCGTTCATCATTGTCTGGAAGGTTGCAGGCGAGTTCGTAAGACCAAAAAACATTACGAGCGGTTCAAACAACCCTCGATTTGTTCGGAATGCTGCCTTCCACTCATCTCCCTCCTTGATCCACACATTGTTGTAGCCCCATCTTATGTCCAATTTCGTAAAGATCTTGGCACCACGAAGCTTATTTACAAGCTCCGAAATCAACGGAAGCGGATAATGGTTTTTAATTGTCATGTCATTGAGCTTCCGATAATCTTGGACTGGTCGCAGGCTGCCATCTTTCTTCTTTATAAAAAAGAACGCCAAAGCCATTGGTGACTTTGATGGGCGGATCCGTCCACTCTTCAAATTCTCCTCCAGGAACTCATTCAATTTTTCCTGTTCAGTCACCGAGAGTGGGTATATCTTGCAATCTACGGCCTTTGCATCTGGCTTTAGCTCGATTGCGTGGTCCCATGGTCTTTTCTCGGGTAATGAATCAAATGCTTCCTTTGCAAAGACTTTTACATAGTCGTGGTACTGCGGTGGGATCTTTTCCTCTGTCATCCTCTCTTTACCCTGATTGGCTTCTTCTGCCATCTTCTGCGCCTGGGTCTCTTTTAGGCGTAGATCGATCACCTCAGCAAAATCAACCATTAGGATTAATTCACCCTCCTCGAGGAATTCTTCTTTCCTCCCAGCACAAAACTCCTGGCCCTTCATATTGCATTCAGGTGGACAACAATTGAAAATGATCCTTTGAGATCTCCAGTCAATCTCGGGGTTATGTTTGAATAACCAATCGTAACCAATAAATACACGGGCTTTCCCGAGCCCTGTAACCAAGAAGCGCTGTCGCTCCTTGTGTGGTCCAACGGTCATGATCAACTCTACGTAACGAGTGATCTTTCCCCGAGCGTTCTCCGTTCCATCAGCGTTGCGGGCGACAATGTGCACATCGAGCTCGTGTTGCTCAAAACCTTCAGCCTTGGCGTAATCTCGATCAATGCATGTAGTAGTGCATCCATTATCAAGAAGAGCCTTGACTGCACAGGCCTTCCCGGTATCCAACGCTTCAAGCATAACGGGAACAAGCATCTTGTGATGCTTTCGTTGTTTCTGGAATTCCTTCAACTCCTGTGCCAACCGGTCCGGCTTTGGTCCTTTCTGCTGGGCAGCCGCTTCCCGCATGCGAATGGCATTGGGGGATTTTGTCCTCTTGGGCGCTTCCTCCATCTTTCCGGATTGAGCCCTCACGGCATCGCCGTCCTTTTTTGTCTCACTATTTTTATCACTGGTTTGGGTTCCAGGGGCCTTTTTGAATGCGCTCCACCTCTTATTTACTTCGTCCATATGTTTGTTCTTTAAATTACGTTTCCGATTCTGATTCTCCATAATACATATTTTTTGTCCTTTTTCTACACTAGCTACTAAGAAATTGTTTATACTCTTTCGTAAGCTGGCATTTTCTTCTGTGTACATGTCATCTGTATCTGTATCTACCGTGTCCGTAGTATCTATATTATTTAATTCTGTGAAGCGTCCATATTTTGTATCAGGGGGCGCCGCTTTGGCCACAAGCGGGGGCCCCTTTAAAAACCCTTCTCACGAAGGATAGCCGCCAGGGCCTGCAGGTCTTCCTGCGTGTAGTGCTCGGTTTGGATGGATCGAATATTGAATTTTTTCTTGGGAGGCTCCGGGCACTCCCGCTTCATGTGACCGTCCTTGCCACAGTTATAGCATTTAAAGGCTCGCATCTGCTGTCGTGTCCTGTCCACGTCCATGGTGTCCGGGTCTCTTGCTGGTGGGGCCACTTGTGTCATCCCTTTGTTAGCGGCGAGCAGTACTGTCTGTTCCACCCAGGGAGACCAAAACTGTCTCCTCCGTCCCTGTCGGATCTTGTCTCTCTGCAGATTGCCATCGATCTGCATCAAGCGGGCTTTGAAATCCTTGTACGTGGTGGGCAAAGCCGTTCCCCCCAGGTAGATTTGAGAAATGATCTCATGTCCAACGAGATCCTCCAACAGCTCAACTAAAAAGGTGTTGTAACTTGTTGTTGTTGAGTTCGGGGAATACCCCGCCTGCTCTGCATAGAGCTCGAAATGCTGGAAAAACTCCACCAGTGACATTTTTCCCTGACGCGTAGTCGTCAGCTTCAGGTGGGCCAACTGCGCAAGGTTCTGATCCTTGAACGCGGCTTCCAGTTCGACAATGAACTGGTCGAACGTGTAGGTGGTTGGGAGGGCGCTATCGAAAAATGTCCTCTTCTTCCAGTTTTGGACCCAGTCCGAAGCTGTGCAATCTGTTCCATCCGCATTTCAGAGGAACGACACGGTGAAGAAAACTTTCTTCTTGTTGGTGTTTAACTCATCGTCATACGCGGCGATGTAGGTGGACAGGGAGTCGTGGAAGTTATTCCACTTGGTCTTGTCACTGTTAAAGAATGGCGGCGAGGATAACCTTAGACGACATGGCTCCTACGACTACTTTGTGGCTGGGGACGGACTCAATGTTTCCCGTGGCCAAGCGTCTGTTCACTATAGTGGACCGCCAATGATTGGCGCTGCAATTGTTTAGACTCGCTGTGGACGAGGTAGTATGTTGGTGGGTAAGAATGGATCTTCAAATACGAGAGTCCAAGTAGAGAGGTAAGGATGACGCAGATAATGCGCGTACACCGCCAATGGTCCAACATGTGGCGGACAGATGGATTTGACATGTTTAACACATGCCGAAAGCCGCTGGCGGCCAACTGCCGTTGAGCTGGTCTCCAGGTTCAATAGCCTATGGCTCCATGGTGGAGCCAGGTCTGCCTGGCCACCAGCTGGCGGTCAGACCTGGAGGAAGCCTGCCAACGCAGATGGAGAGATGGTTGAGTTTTTATTTGTTTCCAGCGTCGCATTTTAAAGAAAGGAATAAAAATGTATTGAAATTTGGGCATTGTACATCAGATACATACATCTTAGCAAGATCACGGACTCGTCGTTGTCTGCGGGCTGTGTCACAGGAGCAGAGGATCGAATACGATGAATAAATATGTGAAAAGCTGCGAGGAAAGTAAATTTCGAGGGCTTGAATAAAGTTGAGGAGAAGTACGAAAGTGGAAGACTTGAATTGAAGGCTTGAAGCGAAGCAAACTTGAAGATTGAGGAAAACTTGAAAGAAACTTGGAGGTTGAGGGAAAGACTTGACGCAAAGAAATTTGAAGCTTGAAATTTGACGGAGTTTCAAAGAAAGCAGTCTTGGAGATTTGATGATACGGAGAGAACACGTAACGCAACGGGTTCGACGAAGACCTTCACGACTCGAAACTGAACCCCCACAGTGGTAGAGACGCTAAGACAATTGCGACCTGAATTTAGAGAGACCGAGGCCCGCGTACTTCACTTGAGAAGTTTGAGGGATCCCGATGAAAGAGAGATCTTGAGCGTGAGAGGCTTGAATGGAAACCAAAGTCGTGCCTTGAGCTTGAGGTGAAGCTTGGAGCGAGAGAACTTGCCTGAGGAGAAGGAACTCCAAGACTGGATGATACCGCAAATTGGACAATCACATTTGAGGTAAACGGGAGTACATACAAGGCCGCAGTGATCAGAGTTGGGGCGACGATGCTGCGGCGCGTAAATTCCGATAAAAGAACACAATTGACAAGGGCAACAAAGAGTAGACAAGCCCGGCGGAGATGCAAGTGCCCCGGCCCTCCACGTACCAGATGTTATGGCAGGAGTATGTGCTAGCCACCTCGCCGTCACTGGTGTCCCAGTAGCGTCCTAGTGACCTGTGGTGTCGATTATGTACGCTGCGCTGTGCGTCGTGTGGGAGCAGTGCGGGTCACTTACGTGTACCCATGAGCCAACCATCTCCTCTCATTTGAACTCTTGCCATTGGCGAGGGAGCTGTGGACAGTGAAAGGGGGAGGGAAGGAGGCAAGCGACGCACAAGCAACATGCACGTGATGAGCGATACACTGCCAAACAAGCGCACGGACTCCCTCCAGATTCAACCACAAGCCTATTGAAGGACATTATTCTAGAACTGATCAGTGAATTATTGACATACAAAACATTGAAATTGCATCCAACTGCAAGTTGAGCGCAGCGTGATTCCGCCAGGAGTCAATGACTTGCGCCAGCGGAGCGGTTCGGCAGCGTTAATCATTCCCGAAACTACAGTTTATATTGTGCAAGAATCTGGACTATATATGGCCTGCAGCTGGAAGGGGCCTGCCAAAAGTAATATCATGACCATGTGGACTGCAGCTGGTGGACAGCTGAAATTCCGGGTGAAATTTTCAGCTGGTATCTACCTGGCACCGGGCTGCAGCCAGATATCATAATATGTGGCTGGCATGTGACTCTTCCAGGTCGTGGAAGCCTGTCGGCACTTTGGCGGTGTAGTGGGGGAGAAAGGGAAAGGAGGTCGGTAGGGGATGGCGGTACGAGGGTATGAAGGGTAACCTTTTATTATGTCACAGTCAAGACTAAATCACGTCCAATATCAAAAGATAAAGGATTGGGGAGTGCGATGTATATAGCTCGAAAGAGGATGGAATAAAAGGTTAACTACTACAGACGACTAGCTACTGTATATATACTGTTTTATCGAGCCGTGTGAACGAGAATATAAATATACTACAATAGTCTGTAACCATGTGTTGTACATGTATTGTCCATGAGATCTGTCAAGGCCTATTAATCAAATGTGTGTTCCTCATGTGAACCGTCCCTCTGCCATGTGTTCTTACAAAGCGACCTGTATCCTCATGTACAAGGTGTGTTTGTCGTGTGATTGTCCAGAATGTTCCGAGGATATTAATAAGTGTTCATATAATATAAGCGCCAAAGATTAGATAGGCACATGTTTACATAAGGCATTGGAATGATTAGATAGTATCAAATCGTGACAGTAAGAATTTGGTAACGGTTACCAACTGGGTAGAGTTGTTACTGCGTTCCGACCCTATGTAGACACACCTCTAGTGCCCTTCGGCTTCCTTCATCTACCATTCATCTACCATTGTGTACCCGGGTAGACATAAGTGTACCAAGGGATGTCGACATAGGTTCGGCGCCCTTCGGCTTCCTTCATCTACGGTGGGGGACAGTCAAGGGCATCAACTTTGATAAAGGTTATATTAAACCCCTGGAATTGATCGGGATACAAAGCAGACCTAATGGAGGTCCTTGTGAATTTTTTTTCCCCTGATCCCACGAGCCGTTCCTGAGATATAGGTGTATTTATAGTTGTTGACCTCCCAAACAATGGCCGCACCCCAAAACCTATAGTAAAATCGTGAAAATATTCCTATAGGCTCTTTTCAATGAGCTAAGTATGATGCAAATGTTTTCAAAAAAATTTAACCAGCGGTTCCCCCGCAAATAGCCTGTGAATTTCGTGTCACAGGTGTCACTGTCATATTGTCACCTGGTACAACTTCAGAGAAGCAACAGAATCCGTACCTGCCTGTGGATCAGTAGTGCATCCTGACTCCCCCCATCATGCCTTCCAGGAAAAAACAAGCCCGTAGCATCTCTGGCTGAGAAACCAGGGTGCAAAACCAACTCAATCCCCTATTCCTGGCAATTTACAAGTGCTTACCAGTTGGGATTGACTGGTTGAGCTGCAGATTGGGCTGTGAAGCAGTATAGATCACACCGTACCATTTCTTAGCAAGCATTGAGGGCTTTAGAGGCAGCAGGACGGCTCAAGCAGCCGAGATAGGTACACACAATTTTTGTTCAAAGGCGCCAAAAATTTGGCTGTACGTAATTTCTCGTGGAAAATTCGCGAAAAAAATTGTTTTAGGCTTATTTTGAGGTACTAAATCTGATTCTGAAGTCAGCTAAGCACAAGATTCCGGTCCGCCGGCTCTCGCAGCCCATCCCGGTCTACAATGTGGACGGCTCTCCCAACGAGGCCGGCTTCATTCGGGATGTCGCGGATGTGGTCCTTCGCTACAAGGGCCATAGTGAGCGTGCTCAGTTCGCTGTCACCCGACTCGGGAAGGAGAAGCTCATCCTAGGCTACTCCTGGCTCCGGAAACACAACCCGGAAATCGATTGGGCCAACCGCGAGGTTAAAATGAGCCGCTGCCCTACTGGGTGCTGTGCTACCTGTGTCGCCGAGGCGTGCGCCGACCGGAAGCTTTCCAAGGTCTCCGCTCGGATCCTCCGGCAGCTCCGGTCCGGCCCGGTCCCCCGGATATGTGTCGTCGACACGGACGAACGCTCCAGCGAGGACGATGACGAAGAGTTCGACGAGGACCTACCGGAACTCGGACCGGACGACGGGGAAGATTCGGACGATGAGGATGACTCCGTTGGGGAAGGTGATCGGGTTTTCTACACCCGGTTCTCCCCTCTGGAGGACATCCGAGCGACCGGTACCGTCTCGCAGCGGCTGGCCGAAACACATGCTAAGAACTCCGCACCCGGTACGGAAGAAAGTCCCGAGTGGGCCCGAGAATTCGAAGATGTCTTCAACCGGGAGTCATTCGACTCGCTTCCGGAGCGCCGGTCATGGGACCACGCCATCGAACTCGTTCCGGATTCGAAACCGGCCAACTGCAAGGTCTACCCCATCTCCCCCCTCGAGCAACGCGAACTTGACGTGTTTATCGAGGAGGGGTTGACGACCGGCCGGATTCGGCCTTCGAAATCCCCGATGGCATCCCCGGTCTTCTTCGTCAAGAAGAAGGACGGAGCGCTCCGGTTCATGCAGGACTACCGGGCGCTTAACGCGATGACCGTGAAGAACCGGTACCCCCTCCCTCTCATCAACGACCTTATTAATTTTTTGAAGGGAGCCCGGTACTTCACGAAACTCGACGTTCAGTGGGGCTTCAACAACGTCCGCATCCGGGAAGGCGACGAGTGGAAGGCCGCGTTCCGGACGAACCGGGGACCCTTCGAGCCGCTGGTGATGTACTTCGGCCTGACCAACTCCCCCGCGACCTTCCAGACAATGATGAACGACATCTTCCAAGATCTCATCTTGTCCGGCGATGTCATGGTATACCTCGACGATATACTCATCGCACACTCGGACCTCGCCCGGCATCGAGAAATCGTCCAGGAGGTTCTCCGGCGGCTCCGGGAGCATAAGCTCTACTTGCGACCGGAGAAGTGCGAGTTCGAGAAATCGTCGATCGAGTACCTCGGGGTGATCATCTCACACGACCACGTCGAGATGGATCCGGTCAAGGTCGCCGGCGTCGCCGCTTGGCCGGTGCCGGAGAACAAGAAGGACATGCAGCAGTTCCTCGGCTTCACGAACTTCTACCGCCGGTTCATCCGGGGGTTCTCCGACGTCGCCCGGCCGCTCTTCGACCTCACGAAGAAGGGC
Organism: Mycena capillaripes; assembly: GCA_029204075.1. Classification (NCBI taxonomy): domain Eukaryota; kingdom Fungi; phylum Basidiomycota; class Agaricomycetes; order Agaricales; family Mycenaceae; genus Mycena; species Mycena capillaripes. The sequence continues at coordinate 1,045,266 of JARHKZ010000029.1, read as the reverse complement.
TTGGTGTGGCTCTGGACCGAGAAGGAGGCCGCCGCGTTCCGGAACCTCAAGGATGCGGTGACCACCAACCCGGTCCTGATCCTTCCGGACAAGTCGCAACCTTACCGGGTGAAAGCAGACAGCTCGGACTTCGCATCCGGTGCCGTTCTCTCTCAGCCGGGCGTGGACCGGAAGTGGCATCCGGTCGCCTTCTTCTCCAAGAGCTTGAGTTCGGTCCAGCGCAATCACGAGATCCACGACAAGGAGATGCTGGCAATCGTCCGAGCCCTTGAGGAGTGGCGACACTTCCTCGAAGGCTCGCAGCACCCGGTTGAGATCTGGACCGATCACAAGAACCTGGAGTACTTCCGGAAGTCACAGAACTTGAACCGGCGGCAGGCACGGTGGTCCCTGTACCTGTCCCGGTTCGACTTCACCCTGCATCACAAGCCCGACCGCGCGATGGGTCGACCGAACGCGGTTTCCCGGCGACCGGACCATGGTTCCGGTCGGGATAACGAGGATGTCACGCTCCTACGCCCCGACCTGTTCCACGTCCGCGCCTTGGAAGGTGTCGTCGTCACCGGTCCGGAAATCCCGATCCTCCGGGACATCCGTGACGCGCTCTCGCACAAACCAGACCTCGAGGATCCCGTCGCCCTTGCGGCTCGCGAACTCCTCAAGGTTCCGGGCTGCCGGTCCCGGTCTACCCAGTCGGACGAGTGGCACGTCGACGCCGGCCTGCTCTACTTCCGCGGCAAGATTGTTTTCCCCTGGGACAGGGACCTTCGCCGCCGGATCTTGGAGCAGCACCATGACACCCGGGTCGCTGGTCATGCCGGCCGCTTCAAGACGTTGGAGCTTGTCTCCCGGAACTACTGGTGGCCCCAGCTGTCCCGTCACGTCGGCCGGTACGTCGCCACCTGCGATCTGTGCTGCCGGACCAAGGCACTCCGGAAGCTTCTGGTCGGGGATCTGCACCCGACCGAGGTTCCCGAAGATCGCTGGAGCACGGTCTCGGTCGACTTTGTCGTCGAGCTCCCGGAGGCCCACAGGTACGACGCGATCATGGTTGTGGTCGATGTCCTTGGTAAGCGCGCCCACTTCATGGAGTGTCACACCCAGATTGATGCGGTCGGCGCCGCCCGGTTGTACTACCGGAACGTCTGGAAGCTCCATGGTGCGCCGGAAAAGTACATCTCTGACTGGGGTCCACAATTTATTGTGGAGTTCACCACCGAGCTCTGGCGCCTTATCGGCGTCGAGCCCACGACCTCCACGGCATACCACCCGCAGGCTGACGGCCAGACCGAGCGCGTCAATCAAGAGATGGAACAGTTTATCCGCATCTTCACCAACTACATGCAGGATGACTGGGACGACCTCTTGCCGGCCACCGAATTCGCCTACAACAACCACATCCACTCTTCCACGCAGCAAGTCCCGTTCATGACCGACACCGGCCGGCTCCCCCGGATGGGGCTCGAGCCGAACAGGCTGCGTTTGAAACTTGAGTCGGTAAACGAATTCCACGACCGGATCGCCTCCGGCGTTTCCGAAGCCCGATCCGCGCTGGTCAAGGCTAAGGAGGAGTACAAGCGGTACTACGACCGCCGGCGCACCCCTGCGCCGGAGATCAAGGTAGGCGACCGGGTCTGGCTCGATGCATCGAACATCCAGACGACCCGGCCGTCCCCCGGTCTCTCGCACCGACGGCTTGGCCCCTTCAAGGTCATCAAAGTCGTCGGTCGCGGTGCGTACAAGCTGGAACTCCCGCCCCGGCTCTCCCGGCTCCACCCGGTCTTTCCGGTCGTGAAGTTGGAACTCGCGGAAAACGACCCTTTCGAGGGACGAGCCGGCTCCGGTCCTGCCGGACGCACCCGGTGAAGCTCCGGAATGGGAAGTCGAAGAGATCCTTGATGCAAAGGTGCGCTGGAAGTCGCTCTACTTCATGGTGCGCTTCAAAGGGTACGACGACTCGCACAATCAATGGGTCAAGCACTCCGACCTCTTCGCCCCGGAAGCTGTCGCCGAGTTCTACCGGAAATACCCAGCCAAACCACGCACCATTGCCGTCGCCGCCTTCAACTCCCTGCCCTTCCGGGATCCCTCCCTTCGCATCCGGTCTATGCGTCGGGGCGCCGCATTCCAAGGGGGGGGTGATGTCAGGGGAACCCCCGTCCCGACCCCCATCCAAAGCCCTTCCGGTCCTTCCGGTCGCTCTCCCGGTCACCGGTCTACCGGAACCGGTACCGGAAGCCGGCACGTGACCCACCAGGGGGACCCCCGATGGCACCTCGCATGTGACCGAGCCCGGGACATCTGCCGATCACTCCGGTCACATGGTCTTAGCTAGTAGCTTACTTATACCCACGGCTGACGTGGGAATCCTCAGAGTTTCTTCTCTTTGGACCCCCCACGTCAGGTATGCTTCTCTGTATATTTAGCTACTGTCAATTAACCTTTGGACCCCCCGCGTCAGTCCCTGAGTACCTCGGGCCTTCGTGGTTGCCCTTACATTGGTAGCAAGTAGTTTGAACTGGAATGATGTTATCCAAGTACTACTTTGTGGTTTGTATTTCCGTGAAGTATTTTTTAAAACTAGTTTATTTCAAGGGTTTGAGCTTTGTAAACAAATGATGTAACCGGTAAGAATCGTGGGTCCTGGAATACAACTAGAAGTATCCTGTGTGAATATTCGGGAGACAGGAACTGTCAGATATTACGATGTCTTATCGTAACTGATACGTGAAGAATTTCTGCTCACCTTTATAAAGTGATCTTCTTGATACTAAAGGGAGTTCCTGATCCCTTTCAGTAATTCTTGTAGATGTACGTGGGGACTTGTAGTAATATTTTTCAATATTTTGGCACTAATGGGATTTACTTGTTTAACTTCAGGGGCTTCTTGCCGACAGACAGTGGATTCTTGCAGGTTTCTAAAGTGTAATTGAAGCTTGAAGAAGTCCAATTCACACAGTAAAGCTAATCTTATGGACTTAGATCAACAAAAGTTGATTTTGGCAGGTGGATTCGAAGGGGGGGGAAGCTGAAATTGCATTTCAAACTGGGTCCTTATATACTATTTTACATTTCCTAATCGGGATATTTGTTTCAGTCTAGTCATGGAGAAGCCTTGTTTTTCCTGACTCTTTATGACTCTTTATGACTCCTTATGACTCCTTTCTAGTCATCATAAGTCATTTGCACTGCCTCTCTCTTGACTCCCTTTTTACTTCTTTTGACTCACCCTTTTTACTTGTTTCTATGCCTTTAAGCTTGAAATAATGCAGTGCAAACATAGGGGCTTGATGCGATTGATGATAAATTGATACCACAGTAATTATTTGATCTGCGATGAATTTCAGTGAGTTATCTTTCCTGTCTTTATCTAATCTATCTAATATTTATTGGCAAGTTATAATATGTTTTATTCATGTTCTGGCTCTCATTTTAATGAGAGGCTGACAACAAACACACGACAAACACACCTTGTACATGAGGATACAGGTCGCTTTGTAAGAACACATGGCGGAGGGACGGTTCACATGAGGAACACACATTTAATTAATAGGCCTTGACAGATCTCATGGACAACACATGTACAACACATGGTTACAGACTATTGTAGTATATTTATATTCTCGTTCACACGGCTCGATAAAACAGTATATATACAGTAGCTAGTCGTCTGTAGTAGTTAACCTTTTATTCCATCCTCTTTCGAGCTATATACATCGCACTCCCCAATCCTTTATCTTTGATATTGGACGCGATTTAGTCTTGACTGTGACACTTACACTCGCTGTTTCCAAGTTCCAGTCCCCAAATATTGGCGTCAAATCTCTGTGTTGCATTGACCATAGCACTGAGGCTAATCTCTGGTCACCGTGCTCTCCGTTCCCTGCACAGACTCACGCTCTCGGTGATAGAAATTTTCCTCGTCCCGCATTCCATGTTTAATCTGCCGCTTTGACGACTCCAAATAATCTGAAGACTCTGTAGGTTTGAGTCAAGTGAGACAATTCTCATACTGCCAGTTACTCGAGGCACACGGTGGTCTCTATTTCTGCTGACATATCTCTGGCTACTTCAAACGATGAAAAAATGCGAGGATATGCCTTTCTGAATCGGTAACTGACCGCCGATCACATCCAAATACTGTACTCGCAATCATTGTCGATCGTAAATCATATGGTGTGGCCGTGCTCTTTTTCCCCCCTCCCTCATGTTTGAGCGCATCAAACGATTCTTTGGCCTGGGTACACAAACACCATACCAATACCCCCACAATAACGTCTATGGACAGCCCGGAGGACTCCCTTATCGTGCGTCTCAGTCCTTAAATTTCGACATTCGCTGACTGGCGGATTCTACCAGTTCCTGGACCTTACGGACAAGGTGCGATTCGTTGGCCGTAAATATAGCGTCAGAATCAACCTGTGTACAGCACCTTGGATGTATCCCACGTATCCGGAGATGCCACACGCTGTACCCGATCCCGGAGGTGCGAATACTACTGCCTCTTCTACCATCATCTTGCTCACGCGTTTTGGCCTACCCTCCTTACCCAGCTTACACCGGACACTGGGTCGCACCTCATCCTCCTCCTGGGCTTCCACAGGGCCCTTTCCCTGCCATGTATCACCCGCCTCCATATCCGCCGCCCCAAATTTACCATCCACCTCCCGATCGCTGGCCTGCAAACAATGGCACAGACTTTGAATTCTGGCTATGGATTCCCCGCAGCGATCCCCGCCCCGATGCAGTCGCAAACGGTGAAGGAGAATCCCCTTCTTATCAATGGCCCGACGGCAACGTGAAACTGGAGTGTACGACTGGCCAAGAACCGGAGGGCTGGGACGATCAAGGGTGGATGTGGCGCTCTTCCGGTGCTCGTAGACGCGGGCTTCCGGACGGCGCTCTCAAGGTCGAGAAAAGGGCTGTCTAGATGTCTTTCATTACAAGTGCTCTTCCGACGCTGGCACTCCGGGTCGTTTTTTCCGCCCAAAGAAGGAGAAGACTGCACGCGAGAAGCAGCTTTCGGAGACTTGCCATATCTGCCATTCTACACTGATCTACGTCTCGTGCGCGCCATCTTTGACATACTACATGTACACGGATCACGATGGTGCGCAGCACTCTGTGAGTCAACACCTGGGACGTCACGAGGACAGCCGTCCTCCCATCAAGGTTTTACCTGCTGCTGACCGCGCCGCACTTGATCGTCAGGTGCGTGAGAATCCATCGTTAACAGCACAACAACGGCGAGCTGGTGGAGGTCCGACTCGGACTGCCCTGGGTGCTATTAGTCCAATTCTTCTCGGTGCGCGCAAAGCCCGCACCGAAGTCGGGAACAGCAAAGTGCGACAGGGAATTCATCAGCAAAACTAAAAATCTCTGGCGCGTATGACAACGTCTGATGGTGTCTGATATGTCTGGCCGGTATGGCAGCCATACGAGCCATACGTTCGACACTCGGCCAGAATCGTCTGGTCCGCCAGTTTTCATCTTCTCTGCCAGTTTTTCCAAGTGCACCAGACGACAGACACCACAGTGCAAGAAGACAAATCCAATTATTCAAAGACAATGACATTCGCGTGGTGGTCTATTCACATGAAAGTATTGGATTTATCAAGGGAATGACTGAAACAGAAGCCCTTGGGTTATGACGGGGAGTACCCAAAAGGTTTTTTCCTGTACATACCAAACCCCGGAGTGTGTGGCATGCCAACATCTGCAGTGATTTTGCAATTAATTCCAGAGTATTAACTTGTGTCTGAGATCACTGGGACAATTTTTTGGCATGAAGGCCGAGGCGGACGGTCCATATGCAGCAGTTTGCACAACGCGGGTGGAAAAAGAGTTCCAAGTCTGTTGCCGAAAGGTGTCGTAAATGTCGGCTTTAGGCGTTGCCGGTGAGCACGTGGTGTTGGTTGATGTCTGAATTTGGAAGAACCGACAACACGCATCAACAACTCCTCTTCCTCTCCCGCCATGTCGTCTTCGCCCGCCGCCCACCTTTTCGCTTTGCCCACCCTATCCGCTCCAGGCAAATTTCCCCCAAACCTTCGGGACGACGTTTGACCGGTCTTCAGGCTAGCCAGGGTGCCTCGCGTCTGCTTTCAAGACACGTTGACCGTCAGCTATGAGCAGCTGCGGCGTGATGCGATGAAAAGGATGGATCGGTGCAAAGAGTCTAGTTTGATGAGCGACTCGGTGAGTGTCGCAGCCTTATGCATACCGCTCACTTCTAAGTTAGCGAACGATTTCATGCACGGCCTGGAAAGCAATGGATCACTTCCATAATCGTACGTCGCCCGTCGTCTCCTTCTCCTGATAGGATGATTTCCACACGTTGTTTTCGCGCTCGTTACCATCAGTGAGTTTACAATGTCTTCGACAACCACACGGGTCTGATATTTGTTCACTCTCTAGTCGCGGGAATGTGTAAGCCAAGTTTTCCGCCCGATGCCCAGATTGGAGGTCGCTTATTTACACCAACAGTGCTCAGTTGTGGTCGCTTTTGCAAATCTAGTATGAAGTATGAAGGTATGCAAGTCGTCATTGTGTATGTTCCCGCATCCTTTATTGATTGAAGCTTGAGGTTATTTTAGAAACCATCGGAGACGTTGAAGAACCATTGGATCCGCTAACGCTCGTCTAAAATCCGAAAGTAACAGCCACTATGGCGCATGGTGAGAGAAGTCTTACCACAGGTAGCTCTGGTTTTCCTAACTAAAACAACAGGCTTCGGTGCTCATCTTGCTCATCTTGCTCGCGCAAGCTTCATACCTACACTGTCATGTTTCCCTTTGCCATGCACTAAAACTGTGTCAGTATCATATGGCTTCTGGTGGCGTATACACGCCAGATTGGTATCTGGTAGTGTTGTCGATAGCAGTAGTTTCATTCTGTACCATTTGTTCAGCTACATTGTGCATGAATATACAGTTTCCTATATATGAGGCATTGGACCTGAATGGAATGAGGTTGGAAATACTGGCGTCAGAAGTACATTGTGGTGTGTATGGCTGCCAGAATTTTTTATGGCAATATGCAAGTCAATATGCTGCCAGACAAAATTCTGGCGGTATGGTACGTCTGATTCATCTGATGCCAGACAAGCCAGACACATTTTATTTTCCTGATGTTGTGACACCAGCAGCAACACGAAACAGCGGTTTTCAATTGCTTGATTCACTATCAACACTCCAGGATTCCTTCTAAACGCCTTGGATAGTGAAGTCGGATCTCATGGACGGCCGATTAATTGTTATGCAGACGCCCTTCATGCGCGATGTTCTTCTGCAGGACCAGATTCGCTCATGGCACGAGGAAAATCTCGAAGCAGAAAGCGGGCGTCACGGGCTCATAACAGATGGCTGCCACGACTTCTTCAAACAAGGGATTCTCCTTACCTCCCTGGTTTTTTCACAAGTTGTAATGCGCTGGGCTCCAGTACTTTTCACCTGGATCGGAAAACTCGACGAGAGGCACCATCAATCTCATTTCAATCAGCTCGTCTATGTAATCGCGGAATTATGCACACGCGGGCTTGGATATGCATTTGACGAGCGACTTTACAGCGCAGTACATCCTTTCTCCATCGTCTCATTCATCCACTGACCTCCTCACAGGTTCTTGATTTTTCGTTGGCCCAACGGAACGGTTTCGTCTCCGCATTCGTGGAGTTTATGTGCGCATCCATTCCCGGGTGGAATACCCTGAGCGAGCAAAGTCGCAAGGCGGAAGCAGCTGCACTAAAGATCCGTGCAGAGGGTCTGATCAAGGGATGCATGGTCCACTGGAAGTGGTCTCTGCACAAAATTAAACAGGTCATCGGAGCGAAACACCTAATATATCGCTTCGAAGGTCTCGTTTGCGTGCTTGAATCCGAATCCACCAGTCCAGCCGAATTTCTCCAAGCCGTGGAGCAGATCCGTGCCAAATTCCCTGAAGTACGGCCCTGGCTATCGTGGTGGATTTTGCCCGGGAATGGGAGTATGATATTCCCAGCGATGCAGAAGATGCCAGCGGAGTTACGCGCAAACTTCCCAATTCCACAAACGCGAGCGAATCGAATCACTGGCTCCTCTACTGAGCCGTTGGTTACAGATTCGATCTCTTGGAGGGTATTCGTCGCCTGTATCGATTTCAACGGGAAACCGAGATGCTGTACGCCGCAATAATGGGTATGTTCCTCATCTAGCGCTGTGGTGGTTGACGGTTTTAACACCTTCAACAGCCGGGCATATCGATGCTAGATTTCAGGGCACAAAACCGCAACCAAAATCGCGCATCACCTGGCATGAGAACGACGGGCGTGCTCCGGATACTCGTGAACGTCTCGCGGCCAGGCAAAAAAATTGAAGATGAATTTACTGCCCACAATTCCTCCCTCACTTACCGATGCAGAGCGATGAAACGCTTGTAACTCGGCCGTGATTCCCACTAGTATTCCCATACCACCAACGGATTCTTCGCCACCCTCATCCCTTGTACGCCAGTCATATGCAAATTCATGCTTCATTGATGCTCCCCTGGAGGCGTACTTTCGCGCTTTCGTCGCTATGGGAGATGCGGTACGAGGTGATCTGCTGCGACACATCTGAACCGTGGCCCCGAACAGTGGCCTCCGCGATGTAATTGAACATCTATGGCTCAGGGGGCTCCTCAGCGGCGCGATCACCTCTCGCAGTTCAACCGTGTGTGACAAAGCCTTCAAACACAAAACTCATGCACGCTCTTCAGGCTGGTCAACTCAATGTGAAACGCCTTATTTCGACCACGTGGGATGGCGGCGAAATTGCTGCGGGAATGCTCGGCTGCTCTCAGACCTGGTTGAACCAGATGATAGAGGTCATTTTTCTCCGTGTATCGGTTCGTCGCATAATGATTTCCAATTTGTAGATGGATACTACGCGAGACGTGCAGAAATATTTCGGAATCTCACACACCGTGCATTACATCTGCGCCTCAAATCACTCAATCAAGATCCCTTCCGAAGACGTCAAGTTGGAAAACGGAATTCACCAGGGCGATATTTTCTTGGCGCAGAGCTATATTCGTGACGAATCCTACCAACCATCTCTCTCCGATTTTTGCTCAAGGGATAACTGTTCGATGCTGCCTCGATCACAGCTCCCATCCGAGAAATATCTCGGAACCGGTAGTTCCCTTAATTGTATTATACCTGGACACAATATCCTTGCTGTTACTTACCGCGCATTATCTTACTCCTGGGCCGATGACGAAGAGTTTGCTTCAATCTCGCTTCAAGCCTCCGGAAGGTGACTCTTGTCGCCATTCTATTTCTCTGCTTTATTTCTCCTCTTTTTCGTGTATCTACTACCGAAATTGAGGCTCCTTCTTCTTTGTCTCCAGGTTCGACGGCTTTATCTGTTCTGGGAATTCGATCCGCTGCGCTGCTTTGTGGCAGCGGTAGTCGTTAAATTACTGGACTGTTTACTTCTCGGGTGGTCTCTCCGTGCTTTCTGCGGCCTCTTGACTGTTTTAATCACTCTATGATTTTTGTGGCGACTTAGCTGCCTTCCTGTTCAACCTCTCCTTCTAGATCTTATTTCACGCTTACGCACAACGGCGACGGCGACCTTTTTCCTCAAATGCCGGTCTCTTGCTTGTCCATATCTTCTCCAAATCTGGTCCGCGTTATCGTATTGGGCTACATTTCGGAAAGAGCTCATCCGCGTGCGAAGACCGTTGGTATTTTCCTTCCGCGGCTCGGATGAGCCTCCGGGTTCAACCCACGATTGTCAGATACGGAGCATGTAGTGGACTGCATTTTCCTTTCGTTAGGAAGATGGCACGACTTGATTCCGTGAATAATGGTACGATCCTATCTTTTATGAAGTCCTCCCTTGTCGGAATGCAGATCTGCACGCTCTGTCGTTCGGGGATACCGCCGCGGATCAGGCGGAAGTTGGAAATAATCTCGTCGACGGCGTGATGGGATTATTCGGACTCGCAGCAGATGATGGTTGAGTACACTAATTGGGTTGCTTTTCACATTCCGCCGCCTATCCGATGACGATAGATGTATATTTAATTAAGCAAGACTGCAAGGCACAAGTTACAAAACGGAACACGGAGTTTTGGTGCGAAATATGCACTGCCCCGGCGTCCTTCGGCAAGCCGACACCCAGGTCTGCCGTGCGATTCTACCACAAGCCCCCGGCATATTCCACCGCAACTTCAGGCCCTAGAATATCTTCTGTAGCACAGACGGGCGCGATATTGGCGCTGCGGATTTTGGAATGGCGACTAACTGTCTCTGACTGTATGGGCTCAAGCTCTAACGCAGGAGGGAGTTCTCGTACATGTTTCCTGGTGCATCATTTTCCCCGCCTTCATCTTCTGAGCAGCGAATTTGCCGGGTTAAGATCCGAGAGAGAAACGGACGAGAGACACGCGCGAGTGACGTCTGGGCCGTTTGGATCATCCTGCTTACGATGGCCGGGCTGTATCTCTCGCGCAGAGCCCTCGACCCCTTGACGCAGATTTGATGCGAATGGTACTATCGACTGCGCCGCTAGTTCTATGACGCCCGAATATCCTGTGAGCGAGGCTAAAGCCGTTGAATTTACTCGATCGGTGGACCGAATGCATATCCAACGTTTCTTGAACGTTTCAGGCTCACGACCACCCAAACCCCGGTCTAAAACTAGGATATCCTGTCTCATTTCGACCAACTGTTCATGGTATGTCATGCGTTCCCTATGGTGTTTATTTTCTGAGTGTTGATTTGTCGGCAATTATGGGAAAAAGCAGTCCGGCAAATGCCGGATTGGCCGATTTTCAGCCTATTTGAGGTCCGAGATCTCGATATTACCGTTACGGGAACCCTGAGTATTAAGTTCAGAAGCCTGCATTGCGTGGTGCCTGAACACCCGGTCGAGATGATGCAGTAGCGACTTTGTTACACTGTAAGATATCGGTCGCTAAATCCGGTATCAGCGTAACATATGGTACGACTTTAGCTCTTACTACTGAACCTTACGTCCCGAGGGCGTCTTTCGTCGGGCGAAAATATATATCCCCTTCTGCACTTTCGAGCTGATCGCAGTAACGGTTTATAAAGAGTGCAAGTATAATGCGATGAAGCAGTTCGTCATGACTGTTCTTCACACTATTAAGCTTGAATCCGTCAACCTGTCTCCTCACATAAACCCACAATGGGGACGGAGTTCAACGCCGGCGATATTTGAGATAGTGTTCTGCGCAACCTTGCTTCTACTGTGCCCGGCATCTTTCCTCATTCCATGGTCGACACTCGAACTGTTCGATGGTTCTATAGCGAAGATGTTGGTTGGACTAGGTAGGTCCCCCTTGCACGTCCTGATCACCGTCCTGAGAAGCACTATAGGTGACATGGACGGACTCTACAGGATATTCAATTCGGCACAGGCGTCGTTGCCGAGTGTTGTCGACGCCACGAAGCTCTACGCGATCTGGGTTATTTTCCAAGCCACGTTGTTCCTCGTACTACCCGGCACCACCGGATACGGCGACAAGACACCCGCCGGTAATCGACTCCGTTATAAGATAAACGGTCTATTGTCTTGGTCTGTGACCACTGGAGTCTATATGCTGGGCGCACTGTGCTCGTGGTGGGATGCCGATATAGTTGCCAAGCAGTGGACGGGTCTTATGGTGGCGGCCAGTATCTACGGAATAGTGCTCACCGCCGTGGTCTATGTCAAGGCGCACGTTGCCCCTTCCCATTCTTCGGACCGAAAGTTCAGCGGTAAGTACCATCTGACAGAAGTTGAGAGGCCCAGAGACTCATTGGTTCGTAGGTTCATTGTTCCACGACATTTTTGCCGGGATTGAGCTGGTATGTGACGATCCAACCTTGGAACTAAAATACTGAGATTTTATTAGAGAGCTTGCGGTAGCCACCGGCAGCCACTGGGTGGCTTTTCCGGCATGCGGTGCCGGGTGGCTACGTCATTATGGTGGCTGTTGCAGTGGCTGCCGCATTTTTGTCGCGAGGCAGCCTAGCCACCATCTTCCGTCGTACTTCCATGCAGAAAGCCATTCTCGAGTCCAGAATCCAATTCACTACCTTTCTGAAGGTCATTTCTGAGGAATGGGATGAAACTATCAATAATTCCGGTGGGTGACCTGGTGGAAGCGTCAACCTAGACACTTTAGGTGACGCACAGTAGAATAAAGCATGTTGGAACACATGTCGAATGCGTCATTGCAGGAGCCACAGTAATCACGTAGCCACCCGGCACCGCATGCCAGAAAAGCCACCCGGTGGCTGCCGGTGGCTACCGCAAACTCTCTATTCCTAGAATCCGCGTTTTGGAGACTTGGATCTCAAGTTGTTCAACATTGGACGCGTTGGAATGACAGCATGGACGATTGTGCAAGTCAAATAAACATTGCGATTATCCTCAAGTATCTAATCCAATCGTTCAGGAATCTCTCTTTCGCAGCTTCACAGTACCAGCGCTTCGGATACGTGTGCAACGGCATGATCGTCGTCAATATTCTCCAAGGCCTGTACATCTGTGATTTCTTTTATCAGGAGGATTGGTATACTCGCACGATTGTGAGTCTCGCAGTCGCGCAGTTTTGTTTCCTTAGCTAATGTTAAGCGTTCATCCCAGGATATCGCCCATGACCACTTTGGTTTCTATCTCGCTTGGGGAGGCGCCGCCTGGCTCCCGAGCATGTACACGCTCCAGGCTCAATATCTGGCGCGTTATCCTGCCAATCTGTCCCAGACTACGGCGCTGATCATCCTGCTCGTCGGAGTTTTCGGTTATTGGATCTTTCGGGCTTCCAACCACCAGAGAACTGTTGCTCGACGCACGGCAGGGAACTGTGTCATCTGGGGGAAGAAACCGGTGGTTATCACCGCACATTATACTACTTCTAATGGCGACAGCCACACGAGTCTGCTACTGTGCTCCGGTGAGATTGAATTCAGCATATCCCTCAGCGTTCTCACAAAGTTCGAAGGCTTCTGGGGCATCACTCGGCATTTCAATTACATTGGCGACCTGATTCTCGTATTTGCGATGTGTGCCCCATGTGGAACTCGGGACGTCTTTCCCTGGACATATTTCGTTTACATGATCGCGCTACTCATCCATCGGTCGATCAGGGACGAAGACAGGTGCTCAAAGAAGTACGGAAAGGACTGGGAGTTGTACAAGGCTCAGGTCCCATATGCTCTGATTCCCGGTATTTATTGAGGTACCATTAGCTCTAGAGTACTTCAGTCGATTGGGTAGACAAAGATGATACGGATTATGCCTTTATTTGATTTTCTATGTGTTGCAAGTGTCGGTTTTCGTCAGCGGCAAGATTAACAGACAGTGGGAAGCTAACCTACAATCACCGCCAGAGCTTCTAGTCTCACTTCAACCAAAATCGTAAGCGTGACGCAGTGCCATGCGTCACCAAGGGTGCTCCGGCATTCAAAAAAAGGCACTAGGGCCGATTTTCTTTTTTCAGACCTCAACGCTGAACTAACTAACTACGTAAGCATCCGCATAAGGAAATGTCACGTGTTTTTAGTTGCCGGAGGCGTGCGCGATACCACGAAACTTTAGAACAGATGCTCGTTCCGGCTCTTGTAGTACACTATGTATGCTAACTCACATTCTAGTGTCTCCAGGGACCACTGCAGATGCCCGAAACAATTTCTAGACCTGCCGAGCCCTTTTAAACTGCTTTTTTGCAGCTGCTGCTGGCATTGTGGACAACTTCGAGCATCATGAAAGCGATGAAAAAATCTCGTTGACATTCAAAGTCTTATTGTGAGATGCATCCGCAGAGAGAAATTTTTCGATCGAGAATCAGACGCTATTGCCAAATAGACCATAATTTGACCATAATCGTCTGCCAGATTTGGAATAACATAGCGAATCGCTCAAATAATGGTGCTCGGTGGTCCTGTACATGTCTTCAAGTATAATTGACAACATATAAGCCATCTTCGTCCAAAAATCGGTGGCTCAATCTTTTTTTTTTTCAGACCCGATGGACGGACTAACTAACCGGCCCTAGGTCGCCGGTTTGAATGCCGGAGCACCCTTGATGCGTCACTTGATGCATTGGCTCCAGCCATATGAAACTTACCATTGTATTTTTTCTCTTTAGAGAACCAATCCTGCAAAACTTACTCAGCCAAAAATCTTTCTCCGAAAGAAGTGCTCTGCCGTAGAATTTCTTGCACTCCCAAAGGCATGTTTCCTTGGTCGGGTCCTTCACCGTTGTCTAGACGAATTCCATCCGATTGGTGAGGGTTTATTAAATGAACCGGAGACGCGACGATGCCTGCTCTTAGCGACCCAGTCAGCGCGTTGTGCTCTCTTGTAACGCTGACAGACCGAGGGAATGCGTCGGCGTGGGTGGTGCGAGAAGGAACCGGGAGGGAAGGAGCGTGGATTTGGAGCACGGCGGCGCACTGCATCGTGGTGCGCACCTCGGTCCTCGTCCCTGTTGTTCTCATGCTGACTTCCATCCGCATTCCCACCTCTTATCTCCTAAAATCCACACAACCGTCCCAAGGGCCCATCATTTTATTCATCGATCCAGGGTAAGTCTTTCGTCTGCTTTTGTCGTGTCTCGCCTCACCTTGTAGCGTACGGCCCCAAACAATCTTATAGATGAAGGAGAGCCTGAATCCTCCGCCGGGACCCCGGAGCCGATGACGCGACACCGCCGTTTTCGTTTGGAGACTGGCCATTTCGGTGTACCCATGTTTCGAACCCAGCTGAATTCCATGAGGGCCAGTGGTCATAAGTGAACATGAAGTGAGTATTCATTGTCCCATTGCGAAGTCCACCCCGCTACACTGATGCACCCCGAGAAATACCTCGTTTAATCTAGGCGTCTTCGCGCAGTCTCAGATCGGTCGGGCTCCACACTTCGGCGGGGCGTGATCTATTTCGCAACAAAACTACTAGAGGAGGGTCAGAAGCGGCGCGCATGGCAGGCTTGCTTCGCACTGAAAGTACTCCAAAGCTTCACGCTCTCCACCGCAGCCAGAACGGTGTATTTCAACCCATACAATTACTTCTCCCCTGTTGACAATGACAAATATGTACTGTGCAGAGTAACTTGGGCGGAAATAACGGTCGTCAACCTAACCTTCAATTGAGCAGCGAGAGAGAATACTCGCGAACCAAGCAATGCACCTCCAATGCCCAGTATCACTTATCCTTTCACGGAACAGATGTCTGGGCCCCGTGCAAGCTCAAAGTCGTATGATGTTAGCAGTCTAGATTCAGTTGTCTCATAAACGAGAGTGGATGAATCCCAAGCCGAAAAGGGAAGATACAGTAGTAGAGGTAAGTAATTGATACACGGTGCGAGTGCGCGCAAAATGAGAGAGACACAACAACAAAGTGGTCAGATCACATCGCGAACGGGTAATTCCTTTAAACCACATCAGCTCGATGAACAAACACCAGCCTCACGAGGGCGAGACTTGCCGCGCACGCTCCGGCGGGAACCCCGGCTTCAGATCAGGGTCATATTGTCCATATACGGATACTCCTCCGCGCTTTCATGCATCGAGGGCATCCTCGTCCCTTGAAACATATTCGTCTCCACCTCCGCGGCCCTCGCGCTTCCTTTCGTTGCGTTGCGCACCAAAGGGGGCGTCAGACAGGGAGGGAGAGATGGACTCCTCGTCATTGGCGCCCCGCCCTCGCACCACGCGGCGCGTGTTGAGGGTTGCGAGGAAGGAGACTGCGTAGACTAGTGTGGCAAGAAAATATTATGAACAAAACTAAAAGTGACTGAAAAAAACAGGCGGAAGAGACTCACGTTTCGACAAGATAAAACATGTCGCCCCAAAGATCAAGTTGCCCTCCAGGAAGTCGAATAGCAGGAGGTTCGACAAACTCACAGCCGTCGTCAGCACGCCGGTGTTGATGGCGTCCGAGACGAGCCGGGAGATGAGTGAGTTTGCGCTCTTGAGGAACAAGGAGTAAGTACCTTGGAGTTGAGTAGAGTATGTGGGAGAGGACAAAAGGAACGCACGCGGAATTCTTCTGCCCGGTCCTCATGCGCCACAAGAAAAAGGTGAGCGCATGTCCGTGAGGAGCCCGAGGCCGAGGGAGATCCTGGCGGCGATCTAGTAAAATACGGGCACACGTGAATTTGGATACATAGAGTCAAAACGAGGAAGGCGTACTTTGAGGTTGAAAACCGCGGGAATGGAGGAGAGCTGGAATGCTTGTACTGTGGAAGACCATGGCGACACCGAGTTGGCCGAGGGCGAGGAGGATCTGCGTACATCATTTCTTGGTTAGTTTTAGTCGATTCCATAGCAGGAGGGGCAGCGGAGAGCGACGGAAAAGAAAGAAAACGCACGATGAGCCCAGTGATGAAGATACATCATTTCTTGGTTAGATTTATTCGATTTGATAGCCGGAGGGCAGCGGAGAGAGAGGGAGGAGAGCAAGAAAAGGAAAAGAAAGAGAACGTACGACAAGCCTCGTGATGAAGATATTCAGCTCGCTAACTGAACACCACGGGATTCATTTGTCAACAAAGATTTGGAATAGGGATCAGAAAAGGAGGAAGGGAGGTACATCGATAGACGCGTGTCGCGAAGCAGCTGAGAGGTGGATCAGTGAGGAGCCGAACAGTCAGAGTCAAGTGCAACATCCCGCTTTACTATCGTGCCCACGACGCAGCCGTTTTTTTGTTGCATCTGCGTCCAGAGAATTTATAACGGTGAACGCTACCGCGGGAGGGAGGGTGCTTACAATGATCGACCTGCCGAGGAACCAATGAGTGAGTAGCAAACACACAAAACAAGGGGTAGCGAACACACCATGTGGTGGTGCCGGTCGCATGGGCGAAAGGATTGTCCGCGTGCGCCATTGTGTAGAAATAGACAAAGTGGCCGATGAAACTCCGATCTGTTGCTTCCAGGAGTCTGCGACGAGTGCGCATAAGGACGAGATCAGGGCGGGTGGGGAAGGAAACGGAGGAGAGGCGCACAATATCACGACGACCAAAATTTTGTCCTATGAGAAGGGAGGGAATTATTGATAAGTCAAATAATCGGAGACAAAAACAGAGGAGGGAGCACGCACTAGCGTGGTATTTGAGTTGTACCGGCTGAAGTATGTCCATACTTGGGTCAGTAGGCTATGAAGGAAAGAAAATGTCTGTCGATAGGAGTGGGATGCCCTGCAGAATTGGCCGGGTGGACGGACGTACATCCCAAAGACTACGCAAGATACCCTGAATCCAACTACAGCTGCTCCGAGAGCGTGCCGAGCATGGGGAGCATCTGGGGCGAAGGTTGGGTCGTGTCAGCCATGGCGGGATGGTTTACAAGAGATGGGGGGAGGAGAGAGGCGCGCGATCCAGCGGAAGTGACGCAGACTATGCGCACGATGCTGGAGGGGATGCAAATATATGCACGGGAGCGGTGAGGAGGAGGAACCCAGCGATGGGACGGGGACTGGGATGAGGGTGGACAGGGCGATTGAGCCGCTGAGACAGAGTATGGTCGCCGCGAAGGCTGCGCCGGAGAGGGTGCGCACGGCGGGGCGCGCAACAGAGGGCTCCCGCGATGAAGACACCCGGATTCTGGGATCGTCCATGCGTTGGCGCACCCGCACCCGCCCCGCCCAGTTGAGTGGTGCAGAGATTGGCACAAGACACCCTTCAGACTTTGTTCAGGGAAGAAAGCCGTCGCTGATGACGCAATCGGAAGTGGCCGGGACGACTGATCCGCTGCGCATCGGTTTCTGCTCGCCCGCGCCGGAAAGAAACCGGATGAACTGGAGATTTTTGCTTGCGGCGTGCTACTGCAAAATCGAATTGAGCGCGATGTGTATCAGATGGGACATGCGAGACAATTCAGAAGTTCAACAGCAATGCCGCCATCTGCCGAGTCTGATTTTGCCGGCGGCTGCCCAGATTTTGCCGGCTGCGGCAGATGTCGGCATGCCGAGACGCGGGGTTCGAACACAGTGTCACCGTTGGCTTGACACCCATCTTTCTTTCTTCTTCCCAGCATCCCGCTAGATCCCGCTTGCTTTTGCTGCTTATCGACTTCTCCAAGCCACTGCGATGCTCATGCTCAACTTTCCGCCAGAACTGCTGGATCTCATCTTCCACCATCTCGACAACAGGGATCTGCAAGCGCTCACTCAGGCTTCCCAAGCCCTTCGCCAGCTTGCCCTCATGCCATTCCTCTCGCGCTCCTGCAATATTTCATCAGCCTACTCGGGAACGGCCTCCGTTCATGAGGAGGCTTACTACCTCATACCAACGATCCATAGCATCCACCCCATCCAGCAACTTCAGCTCTCCTCGAGATATCTGTCGCTCAAGGGACTTCCCGCCATTCTAGCCTCCATGCCACCGATTCCCGATGTCATAATCCGTGGGCTAACTGGTTACATCGGAATGTCTGGTGTGCCGGCGTTAATAGAAGTGTTATCCCGTGGCGGTAGCGACCCCGTTGTATTCGCGGGACACGGGCAAGTGGGGGTATCGTTGCCTCGCGGCCCAGAACCGCTCAGCAGATGGAAGCGTCTCTACCGCCGCATCTTTGGTCCCCACTGCACATGGGATCAAGTTACACGCATCGCAACAGACTTGTTCTGGATGAACGGAGACTCGATGCGTATACAGGCCGTGTCCGTGACTGATGGTGCTCCCTTCACGCTCGTCACACTCTCTGGTCTCAAAATGTCCGGCATTTGCATTCCGCGACTTCCTGAACTGTGCCCTGCGCAGTATTCGGCCCTCCTCGCGGCACTTGACCTCAGCAACCACCTGGGCACACTGACAATCGGGCCCGAGTGCGCGCTTAACCTCCCCGAGCTCTCGAAATTCATCCACCGACATCATTCCCTCCACATACTCCACCTTGGTCCTGGGTCGATATCGCCCACCTCGCTCGTAGAGGAGGAGCCTGTCCCACACTCCTTCCCAGGACGAATCACCTTCCTCACCGCGCCAGCGGCGTACATACCTCACATGCTTCCCTCTCAGCGCTGCATCGTCGACCTCGTCATCACCTGCATCACCGATGCTCCCCAACTCGCACGCGCGCTTGCGGCCATAGCCTCGCTCGACTCCCCGCGCCTCCTCGCGCTGACGCTGTACTTCCAGCAACCCGCGCTGCCCCCCTGGCGCACCGAATGCGATGTCGACATCAAAATGGTCCCTTACACTATCGTACGCCTCATCATGGTCGTGGACTTCGAATTCAGCCCAGAAGACCTTCATGCGCTACCGCGCTGGTTGGCGCGCTTCCCTTCGCTGGCGCACCTTGAGCTCCGTGGTATGGTGGTGATCTCCCCGGCAGAGGAGGAAGCGCTTGAGGAAGCCATTGCGGCTGAGCGGCTCCGAACTGATTTACGTGTTGTGGGGTATGGAGATTTTAGTATCTCCAGTTCCTCAGCATATGCCAAACAATCGTACGCGTTGTGGGTTCCTCTCAGGGTTCATTTCTCTAACTAATACACAGACACAGGTCAGTCGTTACGAAGAAAACAAAGCCTGGGAGATTAGACCCGAGATTCGTTGTCACGAATTATTAATGAATCAGCAATACGCGTTGGGCTGTTTGGCTATGCGTTTTTTGAACGGTGTGAACAACTAACTTCCTTGAGATCTAACCTGTCGTCAAATTCTTGACGAGGACGGTTCTCGGGTATCCCGCGTAAAATTGAACTTGCGAATCTTCGGTGACGAATCGGCTTGAATTCTGGGCAAGGCGAAGGTTGGTTCTAAGGCGCACGACGTCGCATCAATGGGAGATGAAGTATTTCTGTCTCGGCGAGACAGATAACGCCCAAAGGGAGGGATCCGCCAGAGCAAGTGTCACGATACAGACTAGGTGAGACATTCGAGCCGGAGCAGAGACGACTAGTCCGGGAAGTATGATAATAATATGCAACCAACGTTCTCGTCTATGATCATTCGGATGGTTCCCGTCATAACCGTGCGTGGTTATTGTTGCTGTTTAATTCGGCTCTTTTTAAAATAACCTTCATCAAAGACCTTCCAGTAATAATTTTTTGACCAAGGAGGGTCATCCTGTTTGCGTTCAGTCAATTTTCGCGTAATCTCCGTATCATTCAGCCCATTCTATGAGTTTTCTCGTGCCGCACGTTCAATATTTGCTGATTATTTGAGCTCATTGACGTTGAGGAGGACTATGGAGCGAATCCTCAGCAACTCCCAGCAGAAACTAAGGGCGACAAGACTCGCCGACGCTTCGCTCCGGCGTTCGGGAAGTATTATATGCGACTGCCTAGTGGGCCGAACTAGGTAGTGGGCCAATTTCATAATATAAGGTGTTTCGATGGTGAATCCGGCAACTTGGTGCCTGTGGGATGGAACACGACCTATGAGGATGCCGTATGTCAAGTTTGGAGGTGTGTCGACGCGGCGATCAAAAACTGTGAGACGTTCTGGATCAAGATGCCGGCGTGTGAACATCATTTCTTATCTCCGAGCAGTCTTGGCGCTCATCTTCAGCTCGTTTCTCCACCAGTTCTCCGTCGATTCGCATGGTTTTGGGCTCGTTCTCTTCTCTTAGTTCGCAGAGACAATATGGGACCGCTTCAGCCTCGAAAATGGTTCTGTAACTCCTCCACAATCCTTGAAGAAGACCTTAACCTGACCCCGAGTGGCACAGTTCGGCCACCTGCGTAGCGAACCATCCGCGTTTGCCACGGACCTAGGACTTGGTTGCTGTATTCCAAACCATTATCTGTGTATTCTCCCTGGTAGTTGAAGTTTTAACTGTCCGACTTCCCTGTCACTGCAGGCAACTACTGAAAACCCGCAAATTTGAGTTGGGCGTAAAGATGGATTTTGTTCGAGGGATTATAGGCATGTGGGTAACATTTTTTGGGACCAATCATGTTCCAATACATCTTATTCACCTATCTGAGCCTTATTCGGGCTGTTGACGCGCTTTTCGCTTTGTAGGGTACGCGATTCAGTTCAGACCACCATTTCACACCTCTCCTTGGCTGGAAAGGGAAATAGTTACAGCCCTAACATTCCTCAGATATACAGTTCATGTGTATGGAATATTGTGATTATATCTCTTAAATGATTTAGAATGCGATTCGGTGAACAGTACTAATGTCAACGGAGGGATTGAGCGGGTGGCCCACTAGCCCGTTTTTTGCCTTTTTCGGATACCGCCGGAAAGAAAATTTGGCAAGCCCTCAAATCATGATATAAATTCGGGAAAAAATAATCCACTCGCTCGTAGGATGCATAACTTCGTTTAAAAGCTCCTATACCTGCACATAATCGACTGTGCGTATGGGCTTGGGGCGAAAAATGCTAAGGTGGCCCAGTACCCAGTCTCAGATAATAAGGAAAATGGCAATCATATCCAGGATGATCACAGGAGAAATAATATTAATATTTTGCACTCAACATTAACCGAGCGCCTGCAGAAGACGAGCTCCATGGTGAGGAAATATATGGCAATTGGTCGTCGCGGCGCGGGAAGGATCGAGCTTCCAGTGGACTGCTGGGAAGCTGCTTCGGTGATAATTCTTTTTGAAGAACATCACCCCCGAGATCTTGGTTGCGATGGGTTATGAGATGCAGGAAATAGTTGGGAAATAGCGCGTTGGTGGATTTCGCACAGAGGAATAATAAAATCTTGAGGGGCAAAGAATACCAAGAAAATGATGCGAGATAGCAATAGAGATCCAGAAGTGCCGTTTGGGGAGACCCAGAAATATTTGAGACAAAAGTGGAGGAGATATTGAAACTTAAAAAGGTTGCATCAGGCTTCAGAAAGGATGGATCCGAGATTGGGGGCTTTAGCATCAAGGCTTGGAACAAAAGCAAAGCATAGGCTACGGGCCGAAGAGAAAGGATGTGTGAAAGGGGTCTTCGAGACGACGGGTTATGTGAAAGGATTTGACAAATGTGGCTATCCTGCGCAGTGGGAATTGGGTTCGGATGCGGTGTTGTCTGGGTGGTCGTTGATTCATCTCTATGGCGGCCGTACCGCATGAAATTCAACCTAGACTTTAACCAATCTCAGGATGGCATTCAGCTGGGCATAGGTTGATTTTCATCGACCGTAGGATGAAAATCGGCAGCCAGTAGGTTGCTCACAATAGGATGAAAACACCGCTAAAACGGTCAAAATCATCCTGTCGTCCCGTCAGCTTTTCCGACTGAATATCAACCTACCTTAATATAATTTGAGCCAGCTGGTTTCATCCTATGCACTGCTGAATCCCATCTAGACTTTGGATGAAAAGGATGAAAAGATATAATGATTCATATAAATAAAACATTAATGTACAGCTATGCCGACCACCCCTTCATCCTGTTCATTGCCACATCACCATCCAAACTTGTACGAGTTCGCGCAGGAGTACACGAATGCATCATGCGGGTGTAGGTGACCGTCCCAGCTCTGCGCGCATGCGTAAATATGTATCGGAAAGGGAAAGATATAGAGGAAAGACTGGGACGAACCTCGGGCTCGGCTACGCCGTTTTTGGTCACCCTGAATTGAGTCTGCGCTGCGCGAGTAAACAGGGTGATGTAGAAGTGGAAGGTGGATAAACACGAAAGGGGTTATTCACCTCGACAAGCGCGTCGCCACGGCGGAACTCACCGATGACAACTTGCATGAATTCGGTACATATATTCGACGTGCCACCATCGTGTCCTGCATAAAATAAAATAAAAACAATATCTGGGGGCAGAAAGCGTACGTTGTACCCATGGAGCAAGTTATGTAGGGCTGCGTCGCGATGAGCATCGGGCTACGCGTACAGGCTGTATGCCAAGCCGAAGACGCGCCTGTATCAGCTTTTCATCCTCCTACACATAAGGTAAAGGCGGTACTCATTTTCGTCGGACGATGGTCGGAGATACGTTGCACGAGGTGGATGGAGAAATTGGCGGTCCCAGTCAATTTATGATCACAAATACCCGATTTGAGGACGTACCCGACATTCTGAATCTACATGCAATACCCTAGTCTTCCTGGCGTGCACGTGTTAGTTAGGAATACGAAGATGGCCAAGAGGTACCTAGCAGTGACCGTTCAATGGGCCCAAGTCCGACTATTATCTCTAACCCGTCCTGTTTGGATGCCAAGCACTCAAGAGATGGGGAAGATAAAGGCAGCAAAGAAAGGTAGCAACGAATTAGCAGTCATCGAAGAGGAGAGGATGGTGACACACCAAAAACACAGAGCTTCTCGCTGAGCCTCTTTCCCCACATCTCGACCCGTCATATCGTGCGCAATTCAAGGAGTCGGGAACCAGAGCACTATAATATATAGGTATACCCAGATCATTGCAGAGAACCAAGATGATGACGAAGCAGCCAGGCAGGCGGAGGCGAGGTGGAGGGGAAGGACAAGAGTCGTGTTGTTGATAGTTGTTGATGTCCAACCATCTTTCAGTACACGTGCAAATTAGGGCCGGTTTGATGGCGTCCTTGTTCCACATCTTTCCACGTTTGATGCCTGTTGAAGGTATTCTCACCAAACCCTCGGTGATGCCTGTCTTTTATGGTTGCGGGAGACTCATTTATGTCAGTTCCAAACGAAATGTGCAGATTTTGATGGGCAACAGGATATTCAATCTATGATAGGTTGAAATCGACGTAGGTTAATTTAGCGGAGAGAACCACCCGACGTTTTATCAGTAGGGAATAGGATGAGATCCGAAGGATAAAATCCAACCTAAAAAATAGGTTGAATAAAATCAACCTACCATCAACCGTTTGCAGGTTATTCGACGTATTTCATCCTAAGCTAGGTTGAAAATCATGCGGGGATGCGTTCACAGTGCATGAGCCCAGTCTCACCGGCTGCTCTTTCCGAATTGGGGTTGTATTTGACAGATTGCAGTTCTTGCGGAGCTCGGAAATGAACTGAAATGAAGTGCGTAGTTTGTCATGGGGCAGGAAGTGTGGAAAAATACCGTACACCCATGGAGTAAAAAGTGTAAGAATAACAGATGATTCTTGAGCGGGTGTGAGTATATTAGGAATTAGCACAAGTTTCGTGGGATTTCGTTTAAGAACGATTGATAAAAAGTCGAAGAAATAATCATCGCAATGGTCATCCCGACGAAGATTAACAGCTCCAGGACGATGAAAAACCAAGGGCACCCCACAATCACGCGGATGGTGCATGGATATATCGTGTTTGTGTTGATATAGTCCGTGGGATGGTGAGGCAACCGCTCCGGAGCAACAGTCGCACCGAAACATGTAAGAGAGAGCCCCCAAAATTCCGCATCCTCGCAATCGAAAGAAAAAGAAAAACAAGGAAAGAAAAGGTAGGCAAAGGCTCACTCACCCACGAAACAACTCCCTAATTCCACCGCAGTGTGTAGCTCTGGCCGCCTTGAGCAGTCTTCAGGCGCACCCGCCGCCTTCGTGCGCTGCACCGCGATGCTCATGCTGTGGTGCTGTGCTTGATGGGCGTCCTGGTCGCGGGTGGTGGTGACAGAGCAAGGGGTGGCGTTGGAGATGGTGGAGGGCCGGTCCTCCGGAAAGGAGAACGGCTCGCGGCGGGTTGGGGGCTGTGAAGAGAGGTTGTTAGTCACTGCATTCAAGGAGCTCCTAGACTGAGACCTACACAGACCTACACTCAGTTTGCCAAGGATTGCGTAGGTCCTGGCAAGGTAAGCGTAGGCGGCTACACACACTCTGTATAGCTGAGTCTAGGTGTGTCTAGGTGTGTCTAGGAGCCTGTGTCACGCCTAGCCTCAGTTACACAGAGTGTGTGTAGCTGCCTACACTCACCTTGCCAGGACCTACGCAATCCTTGGCAGACTGAGTGTAGGTCTGTGTAGGTCTGTGTAGGTCTCAGTTTAGGAGCTCCTTGAATGCAGTGAGTGTCTTACACGCTGATAAAGAAAAACCGAAAAGGGGAGCGAAAGAGCAAGGGTAGTTAAACGGACAAGCGGTGGGTGAAAGTAGACGCAGCCAGTGATGGAGGGAAAGTACGGTGGGTGCGCGCAGGAACAGGGGGGATATGGGAGGAAAGATGGACGACGAAGGCCAGGATTCCGAAGGGAAGCGCGAACCGAGTGATGGAGAGGGAAGAACACGAATGAAAAGACATGATCATCGGGGAGTGAAGTCGCACGCGCGAAGAATGCGATGGAAAAACGAAGGAGGTGTGGATCGTGATCAAGCAGAAAAGTGTGGGGGCGTGCGCGAGGAAATAAGGAGGAAAATGCGGACGGTGAAAGTGTGTGTGTGAAAGAAAGGAGTAAACGAGGACCAACGCAAATGGAGCAAAAAGCTCCGTGCGACAAGCCTACGGAAAAGACAAAGGCAAAAGACGAGCCACAAAAGCTCACCTCATCAAATCGAGACTGCCATACCGCCCCGCGTACGAGCGCACATCTCCTTTAATTTTGGAGTCTCTGCGGCTAGACGCGGAGGCGGGCGCGCTCGCGAGGTACTTAGCATCCGCGGTCGGCGAGGCAGTAAATTGCAGAGAGGAGGACGCGCTCGCATGGATCACGAGCCAGAGCTAGGCAGTGGTATGGGGGATGGCGAAGGTAGGGAAGGCGTTCTGGCTACGTCCTACCTCGTCCTACTCGGTAGCGCGGGCGGTGGACGGCGATAAGAGCGGCATGTACCGAAAATGAACGGATAGGTGTCTGGGTTACGAGACGAGAAGACAAGGGGGTGTAATGATTATACCCTGCGGTCCCTGCCATGATGCATACGATAAGAGCAGACGTCCACTTGGATGAGAGTCGATCAAAAGACGAGGATGCGTTGAACGGCGCCTGGGCGCATATTCGCCTGTTTGAACGATTGAAGGCGCGATGGCGGGCGGGCGGATGCTCATTGCAACCATTGACCACTGCGTGCGTGAGTGCGGCCTGCACATGTCGTGGCCATGGACAAAGCCGTGGTGCACCACAACGTTGGATGTGATGCGATTGATTGACAGCCTGCGATCCCGCAGACAACTCTTCAAGTCGACACTATCAAGAATGACAACCAAGTTCCACCCTTGGCTTGCTTTAGGCGGCCTCGATGGCGAGAATTCACCTGGGGATCAACTTCTAGAAGTCCATTCCTTTGCGCCGTTTATCCCCCATATTACTTCCGCACGGTCAAAGCGTGGGTTTTTGGGCGGTGACACATTCGCTTTATGTTCTATTAAGCTGGCCTCGCGGAATTAAACACTCTGTACTCGTGGCGCCAAGGTCATTTCGACTATGGATCGCAGATTTCGATAAAGTATATGCATCCAAGCAACATCCAAGTACATTGCATGAGCGGGCCTGCCACCTGGCAAACCGTCGCTCCTTCTAGTATATTCGCTACCCCCTTGACCACAACAGATTCCGGTATCAGACCCGGCCCGTCTGCCCCTCGAACTTGAGAAGAAGCCACCGCGTGTGCTGTAACCAGGACACGAGTTGCGTCCCCGCCAGGGGACACCTGGCACCTCATTTACCCGCCAAATGACTGTCGCCGCCCACGAGGTTCTCGCGTGGTAAGGAGAGCTACCTCTTTCAAACCTTGGACGACGCGGGACACGCTGCATAACCACGCACTCACTCTTGTTCCTAACCACCATGGACCCCCAATGCATTACCGCGAACCCAGACATCTCTGGTATTGGAGTTCGTACCGCGATCTACGCACAAAATCTTCTATGTTTCGTCCCGGTCGTGGCGTATCTTCGGGATGGAACAGTCTCCCCCGACGAGATGAAAGGAATCAAGGACCAGTCTATCGGCATGCTCGCCGTCGCATTCGCCATCCTCATCTCCACCATAATCCAGGCCACCACTGCCATTGAAGCGCTGCAGATAACTCGTTTTCATGTGGCCGTCATCCTCGATTTGAGCTGGATGAACAATACCAGCACTTGGATCTGGTTTCTGCTATACGCCCACCATCTCAGTAAGGCCGACAAACGAAAACAGCGCCGTGAAGGCGGGGACCGACGCTGCCCTCGTTGTCGTCTCGAACCGGGTAGGAAGTATATTCCTGCGACCTGGTCAGATTGGGTCCCGGTCGTGCGCTCTAAAGCATGCGCTCATCATGCTAGCGACAGGCAGGTCGTCTCGTGTTTTATTCCCAATTGACGTGGCTGACAGCTCCTCAGTCCTGCCCTGCGTATCGTCTATCGCGCCGCTTGGGACCTTTTCTCACAGGCACCCGTGCTCATCCTTGGTTCCTTCCACCTCTCGCTGATGGCCGCCGTTGGAATCTTGCTTTGGCTGAATCAATCCAGATTCGGTAGCCCCATCACCAGCTGTGATCCAACACTTTCTATCGTTGGAGGCCCCGTGCTTTTCTCGTCACATGCACTCCAGCTCTTTTCCTTGTTCATGTATTTTATTCTCCTCATCCCTGGCATCAATCTTCTCCCCCCGATCTGCTTTTTTCTTGCACTTCATATCACATACAACAAGTTTGTCTGGAAGCAACCGGTGGATGGAGAGGCTCAAAGTGAGCACCCTTCTGTTCCGTGATTAACCTCCTTCACTCACTTTCCTCTAAAGAGGTCTGCTCTGAAAATGTTCGCACCGCTTTTCTATCCGTCGGATTAGTGCTCCTTGTCATCATCAACATAATCCTCCTGGTCGATATCGAACTCACGCTCTCCCGCAATAAACACTTGCAATCTGATGAAGACAATCTGTGGGGTTTTGGGCAGGTCCTTGCGTTGCTTCTTCTTATTATGCCTCTACGGGATGCTTGGAATGTATTGCGAGACATCCGCACAGCATGGCGCGGAATCCAGCAGCAATTCTACCAAGCGCTCCGGGAAGAAGTTGAAGCAACGCCATTTACGGAGAGACTTCAGGACTTGATTGATCAAGACGCTGATCCTAAGGAGTGTATTAGATCCCATGGGTTCGCAAGTTTGTTTCAGGTAGCAGCATATCGTGGGAGGGAAGATATAGTGGAATTTTTTCTTAAGGAGGGAGGGCCAGAGGTGATTGAAACAGAAAGCAAACCTAGTAAGATTGTGTATTTTATCACATATATCACCCACTCAGTTTGTTCAGGTGAGACTTATGGAACAGCACTTCAAGCAGCCTCCGCAAATGGGCACTTGGCGGTAGTCCAACTGCTGCTCAAGAACAGGACTAACACAAAGGATTACATAGATGCTGTAGGTGAGTGCTTCAATGTTAGTGGGTTTGGTAGCTACGCTGATCTTTCGAGTAGGAGGTCCTTATGGGACGGCACTTTGCGCTGCTTGCGCGAACAACAAGATCGACGTGGCCAAGTGGTTGATCACTCAAGGCACCGATCACAAGGAGCTGATTGAAGAGACTGTGTTCGGAAACTCACTCCAAATAGCAGCATATCTCGGCAGGAAGGATATAGTGGATTTTCTTTTTAGTGAGAAAATCCCGGTTGATAAACGGGTGATTGAAACCAAACCCAGTAAGATTGTGAATTTTTGTTACATGTATCACCCCACTCATCTTTGTTGAGGTGGGACTTATGGAACAGCACTTCAAGCAGCCTCCGCAAATGGGCACTTGGCGGTAGTCCAACTGCTGCTTGATAAGACCACCGACAAGGAATACATAAATATCGTGGGTGAGCGCTTCAATGTGAATGGGCTCGGCAGCGAAGCTAACTTCTCGGGTAGGAGGGCAATATGGGACAGCACTTTGTGCTGCTTGCGCGAACGACAAGCTCGACATGGCCAAGTTGTTGATCACTCGAGGCACTGATCCCAAGGAGCCGATTGGAGAGATTGCGTTCGGAAACTCACTCCAGCTCGCATCCTATCTGGGCAGGAATGATATAGTGGAATTTCTGCTTAGTGAGAAAATCCCGGTTGATAAACGGGTGATTGAAACCAAACCTAGTACATAAGATTGTGGATTTTTATCACATCTGTCACCCCACTCATCTTTGTCCAGGTGGAACTTACGGAACAGCACTCCAAGTAGCAGCGTTCCAGGGACACCTGAAAACGGTCGAATTGCTGCTGAAAAGCAGGACTGACACGAAGGAGTACATAGGTACTGTGGGTGGGTGCTTCGATGTTAATGGCCTCGTCAGTGAAGCTAACTTTTTCGAGTAGGAGGGCATTATGGGACAGCACTTCGCGCTGCTTGCGCGAACAACAAACTCGACGTGGCCAAGTTGTTGATCACTCAAGGCACTGATCCCAAGGCGCCGATTGGAGAGATTGTGTTCGGAAACTCGCTCCAGCTAGCAGCATATTTCGGCCGGAATGATATAGTGCAATTTCTACTTAGTGAGGAAATCCCGGCCGATAAACGGGTGATTGAAGCCAAACCCGGTAAGATTGTGAATTCTTATCACACCTATCACCCCACTCATTTTGTTCAGGTGGAACTTATGGAACAGCACTTCAAGCAGCATCGTATCTAGGAAATCTGGAAACTGTGAAGCTGCTTCTTGAAAGTGGTGCAGACCTGGATATTCAAGGTGCGAGCTTTCCGAACCTGAGGATGTAAAACCTTTATTACATGTAGCACCTCACTCAACTTTGTTTAGGTGGGACTTATGGAACAGCACTTGAAGCAGCGTCCTCTCAGGGCCATCTAGAAACTGTCAAGCTGCTTCTTGAAAGTGGTGCAGACCCGAATGTTCAAGGTGCGAGTTTTCCGATCCCGAGGACATAAAACCTTTATAAGATGTATCACCTCACTCACCTCTGTTTAGGTGGGACTTATGGAACAGCACTTCAAGCAGCGTCGTCTCAGGGACATTTGGAACCTGTCACGCTGCTTCTTGAACGTGGTGCAGACCCGAATGTTCTAGGTGCGAGTTTTCCGCTCCCGAGGATGTAAATCATTTATAACATGTATCCCTTCACTCTGTGCAACAGCACTTCAAGCAGCCTCTGCAAATTGGCACTTGACGATAGTCCAACTGCTGATTAATGACAGAACTGACAAGGAGGAATATATAAATACCGTGGGTGAGTGCTTCAATGTTAGTGGGCTTCGTAGCTACACCGCCATTTGGCCGACACCTGGCGGACAGGTGTGGTTGATATGTGTGATACATGGCACGGGAGAATGGCGGCCAGCTGCCGCTCAGACTGATGTCAGGTTCAATAGCGAATAGCTCCAGCATGGAGCCAGGTCGGGCTGGAGGCCAGCTGTGAACAGAACCTGGTATTCAGCTGCTGTGGCAAATGTATCCTTTCATTTGCAATTTATTCCCGTCCCGTCGCCCGCCGCCAGCTACTGCAATGCATAGTTGAAGATAAGATTCATTGTGTGAGATGTCTACAAGTCGGAGTACTACATGATCTATTACGTGTCGGCGTCGGCTTGAACGGAGGTTACTACATCGATGGCCCCGATGTCGAGCCCTGATGTCGATGAGGTCCAAAATGTGCCGAAACGCTGTAGAGAAAAGTGAATCAGAGGAATCGAGCAATAGGAATTGTAGAACGTACTTCGTGATCTAAACCATGAGGGCAACACAAATCTTGAGGGATCGAAACCCCTCCTGGAGCACAGTGGGGGAGAGGCGAGGAGGTAATACATGACACAATTCTTGAAGGGCCGGATTGAGGACTTGGGGGCAATAGAGGAAGGACGAAGGAAGATTGAGCGACACAAACTTGAGGGATTGAGGTGCTTGGGAATAAAATTTGAAGCATGAATTTCATGGGACGAGATTTGACGGCTTGAATGCTTGCAGAACAACGACGAAAGAAGTTGGACTTGGATCTTGAAAAGTTGCGGCTTATCAATACAAAAGACAGTGGTTTCAAGGAAGACTTGATGGCCGAGACCCAGAGAGACATCGAAATTAGGGAGTATCTTGGTATTTGAAAGCGTCCTACACCGTAGCTGCAGGGCCGTGATATAAAAAAAGCACCTGGGAGCCCGAGCTTCGCACTACGTCGTCGGTAGCAACATTGTGAGCACGGCTACGGCGTCGTCGAGGCCGTAGGTCACATCTTGTGGGAGTCGGTTCTGAACTTCGCCCAGCCACCGGCTTTGCGGGGCGTCGAAGGACGAGAGGCCTTGCAGTTGGGGAGTCGGGACGAACCTCTTTGTACACATCTTTGCACCTTGTCGGGGCTCCGACTTTGGCACTTCCATCGAGTAGCAGCCATACAGGACCGACACTTCGTGTCGGGATTGATGAAAGAAGGAGATGGACATAGGAGGTGGGAGGAAGAAGAAAGCACTTAAGTTGCGACCAACATGCACGTGACGAGGGACGCACTGCCAAACAAGCGCACGGACCTCCCTTCGCCATCTTCCAGGGGGTTGGAGGAGATCAGAAGTACATAAAATTGAATGCAATGCATTTCATCTCTCCACAGCGTTCTTCTACCAGACTTCCGGAGGCAGGAGTTCAGAGCTGCGACCGGGTGCGACCTGACGCTGATGGCAGTGACGTGGCAGCCTTCGCGGTGGCGGTTGGTTCACTGTGAGTTGTACTTAATTATCCTGGTGCATTGTACTACAGACGGTGCCTTAAATAATCCGTGAAAATATTGCCCAAAACTATTGTTATTCCAGAAATGTAAGGCCTGGAAGCAGGCTGGCAAAATGATGTTGAAACCATGTGGAATGTCCCTGGCAGCCAGCTAGAATTTTGGATGGAAATTCCAGGTGGTCTTATCCTGGCTGGGAGCTGGGACCAGGTGTCCGAAAATGTGGCTCTTATGTGAGTTTTCCAGGTCGTGGACATGTGTTTGCACTTTGGCGGTGTACGCTAATCTCTCGAGTAGGAGGGCTTTATGGGACAGCACTTCGTGCTGCTTGCGCGAACAACAAGGTCGACGTGGCCAAGTTGTTGATCACTCGAAGCACTGATCTCGAAGAGCCGATTGGAGAGATTGTGTTCGGAAACTCGCTTCAGCTCGCGTCCTATCTCGGT
The DNA here is from genome assembly GCA_029204075.1 of Mycena capillaripes. Lineage (NCBI taxonomy): Eukaryota > Fungi > Basidiomycota > Agaricomycetes > Agaricales > Mycenaceae > Mycena > Mycena capillaripes. The sequence goes on along the minus strand of JARHKZ010000029.1, from coordinate 1,013,424 downwards.
AGGAATGATATAGTGGGATTTCTGCTTAGTGAGAAAATCCCGGTCGATGAACGGGTGATTGAAACTGAACCTAGTAAGCTTGTTAATTTTATCCTGTGTATGACCCCATTCATTTGTCCAGGTGGGACTTATGGGACGGCACTCCAGGCAGCATCGTTCCAGGGACATATAAAAACTGTCAAACTCCTGCTTGAAAGTCGTGCAGACCCAAATGTTGAAGGTGCGAGTTTCCGATCCCGAGGATTTAAAACCTTTATAACATGGATCGCCCCACTCACCTTTGTTTAGGTGGAACTTATGGAACAGCACTCCAAGCAGCGTCGTCTCAGGGACATCGGGAAACTGTCAAGCTGCTTCTGGAAAGTCGTGCAGACCCGATTGTTCAAGGTGCGAGTTTTCCACTCCTGAGGATGTTAAACCTTTATAATATGCATCATCTCACTCACCTTTGTTTAGGTGGGACTTATGGAACAGCACTCCAAGCAGCGTCATCTCAGGGACATTTGGAAACTGTCAAGCTGCTTCTGGAAAGTCGTGCAGACCCAAATGTTCAAGGTGCGAGTTTTCCGATCCCAAGGATGTAAACCCTTTATAACATGCATCACCCTACTCACCTTTGTTTAGGTGGGACTTATGGAACACCACTTCAAGCAGCCTCCGCAAATGGGCACTTGGCCATAGTCCAACTGCTGATTGATGACAGAACTGACAAGGAGGAATACATAAATACCGTGGGTGAGTGCTTCAATGTTAGTGGGCTTCGTAGCTACGCTAATCCTTCGAGTAGGAGGGCCGTATGGGACTGCACTTTGCGCTGCTTGCGCGAACGACAAACTCGATGTGGCCAAGTTGTTGATCACTCGAGGCACTGATCTCAAAGAGCCGATTGGAGAGATTGTGTTCGGAAACTCGCTCCAGCTCGCATCCTATCTCGGCAGGAATGATATAGTCGAATTTCTTCTTAGTGAGAAAGTCCCGGTCGATAAACGGGTGATTGAAACCGCACCTAGTAAGATTGTGAAAGTTCATCACATGCATGACTGCACTCATCTTTGTTCAGGCGGGGATTATGGAACAGCGCTTCAAGCAGCCTCCGCCAATGGGCACTTGACGATAGTCCAACTGCTGCTTGATAACAGAACTGACAAGGACGAATACATAAATACCGTGGGTGAGTGCTTCATGTCAATAAGCTCGGTAGTGATGCTAGGTAACCTTTCACGTAGGAGGGCATTACGGGACGGCACTTTGTGCTGCTTGTGCGAACGAAAAAACCGACGTCACCAAGCTGTTGATTGCTGAGGGAGCAAAAGCCGAGCTCGACGGTGAGTGGTCAGTCATGGGAGAATCGGCTGATGATGTGGGAATAGGGGAAAAGTTTGGATCCCCACTTCATGTTGCTGCGCTGGTGGGGAACACTGAGTTTATCTCGTTGCTAGTGGGGAATCTGGGAGGCAGAAATCCCAATAGTGAATGTGAGGTGGCAGGCAATGTGGAGCAATGGACAGACTGACATGATGATTAGGGTCATATTATGGAACAGCAGTCAATGTGGCTAAAGGGCTGAAGAATGACGACGCTGCAGAGCGTCTTACACAAGGGGGGTTGAAGGAGGTGGCTACACTGCATCTCCACCGTGTGCACTGCTGACAACAGCTTTCTCACACCTGCGTGACAGAGCGTAAGTCGCCCTGTGTCTCCACTGCGCATGCGCTGCTGACATCGGTGTTGTCACGCTTGCACGACAGAACGTAAGTCGGCATCCACTGCATATGCGCTGCTGACGACGACTCTTTTACGCTCGCGCAACAGTGGGTAAGTCGCTCTGAGTCTCCACTGCACAGACACTGCTGACGACGCTTTTTCACCCTTGCACAACAGAGGGTGAGTCGCCCTGTGTCTCCACTGCACACATGCTGCTGAGACGGCTTTTTCACACCCGCACAACAGGCAGTAAGTCGCCCTGTGTCTCCACTCCACGCACGCTGCTGACGACGCCTTTTTCACACTCACACAACAGTGGGTAAGTCACCGTCCGTCTCCACTGCACATGCACTACTTACATTGGTTTTTTCGCGCTCGCACAACAGACAGTAAGTCGGCTTGCGTCTCCACTGCACACGCCCTGCTGACGGCTTTTTCACACTCGCACAACAGGAGGTAAATCGCACTCCGTCTCGACTGCACATGCGCTGCTGACAATGACTTTTTCACACCCGCACAACAGACAGTAAGTCGGCCTGTGTCTCCACTCCACGTACGCTGCTCACGACAACTTTTTCACACTCACACAACAGGAGGTAAGTCGGCCTGTGTCTCCACTCCACGTACGCTGCTGACGACAACTTTTTCACACTCACACAATAGGAGGTAAGTCGCCCTCTGTTCCCACTGCACATGCGCCCCTGAAAACAGCTTTGCATGCTCGCACAACAGAGGGTAAATCGCCCTGCATCTCCACTGCACATGTGCTGCTGACGTCGGTTTTTTCGCGCTTGCACAACAGTGGGTAAGTCGCCCTGCGTCTCCACTGCGCACGCGCCGCTGACAACAGCGTTGTCACGCTCGCACAACAGATGGTAAGTCGGCTGCGTCTCCACTGCACACCGCCGCTAACATCTGTGTTTTCACGCTTGCATAACAGCTGGTGCGTCGCTCTGTGTCTCCACTGCGCACGCGCCGCTGACAACGGCTCTTTCATCCTCGCGCAATAGGAGGTGGGTCAGCTTGCATCTCCACTGGGCACATGTCGCTGACGACGGCTTTGTCCCTCGCACAACAGAGGGTAAGTCGCACCTGAAATACCATGTGGCTCCATGTCTCACACAAGCATCCTCAGAGGCGTGATGAACTCTTGAGACTCAAAAACCGCCCTCAATGGATTGACTTTCGGATTCAATCTGCTCGCGTGCGTCTTCGCTACTCTACATGTAATCAATCCCTCTAACTTCTCTCGGGATGTTTAGGATGAATAGTGGCAGCCGAAAGTTTTGCGTGGGGTGGCTCGGGTCCATTTCTGGGCTGATTTTTTTCAAATGAAATTGTAGCATCAATGTTGGTCGTTGCGAGTATGCTACCGTTTTCAAGCACTTTCCTGCTATCGTGACTATTTTCCAATATCGAGTCGATTTTTCAGATTCCGCCCAAATTCTATTCTAGGACATTGAGACAGATATGGTATGGGTTAAATGGTGCATATGGGCAATCAGCCGTTAGACAACATAGGTGATATATTTGATTCGATTTTCCTTCCCTTTCTCTCAAACGAGCGAACCAGGCATGAGTTTTGTGTTGAAATTGGGAGCTATTTGATATAACAGCTTGAAAGAGGCCGAAAAGGGCCCAGTGAAGACGCTAAACGATGATATGTGGCCACTAAATGGCCCCTATTTTTATTAGAATTTTTAGGAAAATCCATAAACGAGGGTAATGATTCGACGCCGGCCCGACCGAATTTGGCAAAGGTTCCTGTTTCACTTACACGCAAGATCATCGTGCACTCGACGCTCAACGCCTTCCCAGCCCGGAGCTGCCTACGCGCACCTGCTGCACACGGCCCCGGCTGCCCGCTGCCCACGCTGTCTCACCGCCCCCACGCCCTCGTCCCAACTCCGCGCCGACGTGCAGCCGCTGCGCACCCGCGCCGACGCACTCGCTGCTCCTCCGCCGTCGTCCAACCTCCCGCTGCCGATGAACCCTCCTCGGTCTTGAAGTCACCTCTGACGCCCGACGTGGATTGCAGCTTTCGCCGCCCAGGACCTATGGATAAACTCCCGGGCCGGCCAGCAGTTTCCTTGGTGCGTTTCACTTACTGTGGAGTCATGACTTTTCAGCTGATCCTGCTGTGCATTCAGCGCCGTCCTACGCTCCAAACGCTGCATAACCCTGCGTACCAAGCTGCATACGTCCTGCACTCGCAATTTCGCGCCTTCTTCTACGTGTGCGGCTGCGCCGCGGAATACCTGGCCTGGATGAATCGGTGCTGTGGCTCACCTCGAACAGCCGCCTATGTCCACCGCGCCAGTATCTGCAATCGAGTCCTGCGCCAACCAGGATCGGCCCGCGCGCGCCAATCGCCACAACTCTGGCGCAACTCGCACGTAGATCTTGAAACCCGTCTTCAGCATCCTTCTCGGGCACTAATCAGCAGTGCGCTGGACTCTGCGGGGCGAAACTCACCGGCTCCGACTACAGGCGACTCTGACTCGACTCGATGGTGTTGCAATAATTCGATCACTCCTGTGAATCCGAATCGTGAGCGGAACAAGCTATTTCTATGGCACACCACCTCTGAAGATTATCCGAAGCCGAGGCTGCGGACCTGGCCGAAACCCGCTCTTGCGTACCCTACCACTTGACACATTCATCACATTTATCATCGACTCGCATGATTCTGCTCGTCAAAGCTCACTATACGTCTGTTCTAGATGACCTATTCGGACCTACTCTTTCCCGACCTTCGAATAACAGCCGCATGCGGATCACACTGGTCCTTGGTCTGCGCGATAAGGAGATTATCAGTTTGCGAGAAGGGACTCATGATGAGGTGATTCGGAAACGGCGAACACGCCCCATTCTGTTTTGGTTCCCTTGTTGTATGAGACCGAGATTTCTACAGGGTTGGATGAACAGCGAGTCAGAGCTCGAGTCACACCTGTCCCGGTACGTCCTCCGCGCCGTACGGGCATACACCACACGGCTCGAGCTCAATTGCTCGTTAGTTCAGCGCCAACGTACCCCTCTTAATGACCATCGCTGCAACGCACATGGACCGAATGAAAACATCGGCAATGGGGCACGTACTCATGGTGAACGAGTGCGTATAACTGGGAGAGGTGAGTTTACATCAACACCTATTCATACTTTAACGACTTGATTGATGTCGGTGCGCGGCCAGCGTGCTCGGGATCTGCAGGAACGACCGGGGCAAGCTTATGATGTCCATCTTTCTGCTTCCTATTTCGATCTCGAGTCTGTCCCTGGATCGCGATCCCCCTGTCGCATTAGAATTTCGGTTGAGGTATTGTGAATAGCTTTGGCCGAACACCGACTTCTACAGGTAAATGACCTTCTTACCTCAAGTCAAGCGCTGCTCGTACTATACCTCAGCGTGTCTCGCTTCTCCAGAGTTTGTCGTATGCATTACAACCCATTAAACAGCGACGAGCCGACTCGAGTCTTGCTTCTGTCTCATAATTCTCCTTCGCCCGACCTATTTCCAGGGTGAAATTTCTTGCACTGGGCTTTGATTCTCGGATGTGCTGTTGGGGCGGCCACGGTAAGTTGACTCGGTGGCAATTGCCGAACTTTGAAGGCGAGACTGGGGGGGGGGATATATTATACTCACATGGTCCAAGTGCCTGAACTACGAGTTTACTGAAGACAAATGTGAAGTACTGTAGAGGTGGTTATCTCTACAAATATCTATGCAAAGTCAACAGAACATACAACCATTCCAGGGGTTAGAGCATGCAAGACGCTGGCATTGCATACACGGGACACGGGTGCGTTCAGTGAGATTATGAGGTTGATCGTTCATCCCGATTCTTATATCGAACCTGATGTCATACTCGCAGGAAGGTAGAGTCTAGGTTTGCATAGGGATGGAATTTACCTCATAATCTCCCTGAGCTGGAAACGCCAAAAAAGTATCCAACGACTAAGGTGACGATTTTTTTGGGAGAAGTGGCACAGGGTTCTCCATACCGTCGCCGTGAAATAGGCGCCGTTGAGCCAACGCGAAGGCAAAATTCCTCTGAATGTCTTGAATGTGGACTCCGAGAAGGTCGAGGAGAATCTACTCGATTGGATTAAGCTTGGGTCCAAAAAGTGTCCAAATTGGGAAATTTTCGTCGGCGCCTTCGGTTCCGACATTGGCTGAAATTGAGTCTGCAGAATGTTCAAGTCAGTCTAACCGAACTCCGAGTCGACCACTTCCATTGCTAGGCCCAAATAAATTATTGAAAGAATTTCCTAGTTGGTCCACGACGCCCGTTGGACCGAAACTTTCAGGACCGAACATAAAGCGGGGCGTTGTGGATGTCAATAATGCTTCCGCTGGTGGTGGTGTGGCTATGGCTCGACGCACGCCGTGTCGAGCATGAGGACGGCGTTGCAGTTGTGCCGCGCGCGCAGGGACAACGCATAGGGGTCGACGCCAGGCAAGGGGGTTGGAGGTGTGCCTACGTCCTCCGTCCGTTAGCACCACACACACGAAGAAAGAAAGAAAGAGGATACGCACTTCGATAACGCTAATACGAGCCCCGGCTACTCTACTACTCTCGCACTCAAACTTGGCTCTTCGCGGTGTGCGTCGGATCATAGTCCCTCCTTGACCGGATCTCCGTCCGAGCATTGACACAAGACGAGAACTGCAGAATCAGAAGTGCCTTCCCGTTTCCCCGGGGGATGAAGGAAGCCGGCGCGACGCGTCTGCGTCTCCGTGAAGAGTTGCCAGATGCGGAGATGGTTGGTGTCCTGAGTGGCCCATCCACGCACGCTCGGACGCAGACGTAGGGAGGGCGCGGCACCTGTCCCGCCCCGGGCGTATGCCTGCCTGTCTAGCAATGAAGCCCCCGTCCGCTCCCCTGCGCTCTCGCGCGCGTCAGCGAGGAAGCCCGGCGACCGCCCCGAGGAGCACACCTCCTCCTCCGCTCCACACGAAGGCGGGATGTGCATGTGGACGATCACCGCATACCTCGCTTCATCGCTGATGGAAGGTAGGAGCAGCACGCGCTGCTCGTATGCAACTCGCGCGCCCGCCGGCTGCCACTCCCGAGCAAGAAGGACAAGGACATGCGCAGCACCTCCGCCATCTCTGGCAACCGAGCCACACGCCAAAAAAAGAGCGCTTGCGAGGATGTATGGGCGGGATGACGCGTCCGCGAGAGGGACATGAACGAATTAAAGGGTCGAGTCCGAGAATAGAAGGAAAGGGAAAGGGAGGAGGAGGAGAGAAACTGTACCTGCGTTTATCCAATCGGCTCGAAAACAAGGGGCAGCCAGGCATCCCATCAAAAGTTTGACCCCGGCCTTCCCGCCGACCATAGCAGAGCAGGCCTACAGACAGAGTAGCAGCGCAACATGTGCCATGGTATCCGGTTGATTTCTCGTTCCATGCGTCAGCTCGTATTTTCATGTGCCAGTCATTCGTCGTCTAAACGTGATTACCTATGCCTCTGCCTGCCCACGGCTCCAGAGTTGCGGGGAAATTAGCAAGCCAATCCGAGCAGGATCGCGTTTGTCGCCACCGAGAAAAGCCGCAGATACGTGTTGTGGAGAGCAGAGGCTGGCGGTGACGGTGGCAGTAGAATTAGATAGCTCGTTTCGAGTCGTCATAGGCGCGCTGGGCTTCCAGCGCAACCCCTCTAGAAAACGAGGTTTTGGGAAAAAGACAGCCGTTTTGTGGCACGTGCACCTATCACGTCAGTTACTTCGGCTCCGCTTGCCGACAGCTGCTTGCTCCAAACCCTCTTCTCGATTTCTTAGTGCCCTGCTGCCGGCCTTTGGCTCCGAATCTTCCTTCGTTTTCTGCTCGGATTTTACCGGAGATATCCGCTTTCTTGTTAAGACTGCCGCACAATTCTTAGTCCCACGGCAACCCTTTCTAATGGCCGGCATTAAGTACTGGCCATGTGCCCCATGTGCCCCATGTCTCGACCCTTCACCTTCTTTTTACCACATATATGCTGGCGCTGGCTGGGTTAAAATAACGACAGAGAAACAAAGAAGTCCGGCAAATCCAGCGAATGGGTGAGTGTCTGAGGCCCGGATTGAACGGGCGGCGCCCGCAATACAGACGCGGACCATTCGCTGCTGAGTCTGTCAATTCATTTGCTTGACCCCAGGCTGGCTCATAGCGCCAATTTTTTGCTCTGGGCCCTCTACGCACTTGTTGTCACCACCCACATTCTGGGTTTCTTCGGGGAGTTAGTATCTGGTAAACTGTTCCTGGCTGGATCTCCATGCGTTCGTTTCTCTCAGGGCATATCCCCTTCCGCGAAACTACAGACATTCAAGCGTATCTTTACTGGCTTTCATCCACAAAAATTACCAGTGTATGATTGTCCGATTCGCCGCAGCCTGCTCTTCTATTCCTACGCTACAGTAAGAAATGATTTCTTGTTCTCACACATTGGTCCGAGTCGAGCAGAGGATGTGAGGGTTCGAGTATTCTCAGCCTAGAAAATCTACATCAAGGTGAAAAACACCGCCTTTGAGTGTTAGGTCTACGGGTGAGGGAAGAGTCAACATTACTTACAGTCTTAGAAATTTTGCTTCCAAAAATTTCAGGTTCCTTGAGGTTTAAACCTCCTCCGAACTTGGACCCCGCCCGTTTAAACCGAACCTCTGGGTTCGGTTCTTCTTTCGCCAAAAGTGCCGAACCGAACCTTTGTTAAGGTACAGGGGCCGCCAATTTTTGGTAAGAACCTAACCTAACCGAACCCCGGCAACACCCCTATCTTGTTGTGTCTATCCAGTAGCAGCTAGTGAATAGCAATAATGATCCAGTGCGACACATCGCAGTCCGTGAAACCTCAAAATTACAGCCTTCCCATAGAACAAGCATGCGATGCACGGTAGTACAATTTGGGAATTTGATTCCTGCGCAGTTGACAACGCTGCCGTACTTGGTAATTTCCGAGGAGGAGCTATGTTGTGTCGCCAGGAATCAGCTGCGGACGCGTCCAAAGTCCCTGCTTGGATATAGGCATTTCCATAGTCTGCCGTTCGAAGCAACTGATAGAGGATGGTGAAAGTGGGAAGGAACATGCTGCGCGCATAGGGCCTGCTGCCAACCAGGAGGTTTCGACCTTACCTTTGAAGGAAATCAAAAGATTACGGCGACTCTCTGACATTTGGGGCTGTTGTCTAATCAAAAGCAGGCAAGCGTCTAGGAAGAATCAGTGTGGCGACGGTAAAAGTATCATATATGCCTATACTGAGCAAGTATTCACTGCGGTGACCCCATCGGCAAAGCGTCTTGGGTTGATATTAGAATTACAGGTGTCTGGCGTCTTCGATTGCTCTCTAGTGAGCCCGCGGTCCAGATCCAGCGCAAGTAATTGGCGAACGCCGAGTCTTAGAGGCCGCGCATGAATTCCGAGAGGGTGATGGATGACTGAGATCGAGGATCCACTTCGTTGCGCAAAAGGTCGATAAGAACCATATGGAGCCAGCGACTGAGATCTTTGGTGGGTAGAATTATGTAGTCCGGCGAAGTACGATACGCCGATGTGGTGCTGGTCTGTAAGACAACTTGATTATTGAGGGGCAAAAGAAATGTAGACCCAGCTACAGCGGCATTGGACGTCTGGCTTTTGGAGAGAGAAGCAAGAGAGAAGGCGGCCTGACTGTGCTGATCGTCGCGGATGTTTCTTTACACGATGATGGGCTTTCATTTATGTCTTTGGTTCCATCTCCCTTATCCCCATTCCTTTTCTGGTTCACTCCACCACGCCGGCCCAATACGAGAGAAAAGGTGCCCCCCTCTGGAGGCACGGCCGAGGAACGACGACAGAGTACACTTATTTTGCTTGTCCTCAAACTATGCGCAAGTGTTTAGGGGGGTTGTCACGGACAAGAATGAGCCCAGTGCTGGCTCCTGAGGGGTGTGGAATGTCGCACCTAATGTGTATTGTCAGGGAGACAAGAACAATGAGTGACATTGCCGTCGGCCAAAAGACAAGTGCTCATCATCGGCATGTCGTCTGTAGACACCGCGCATGCACAGCAGTCATAACGTACAAGAAGCGCACAATATAAGACCACCGCGACCGCTATCAGCGACTCTCTGTGAGTCTGTAAATTGCAGCCATGGGCCTGGGGAACTTCATTCGCGCGTTATTCTGCCTTTCCTCGCCGTCTACGTCGCCGTCCGATTTCCAGGGAAGTCAAGCTGGACCGTCGAGACACTCGAGAGCCGGAGATAGATGCTATCATGTTGGTCTCAACAGTCCTGTTCTGCTACGACACCAAAAAATAATGTGCAGTGCGGTGAATTGGGTCACTGGCACACTGGTTTGCGATCAAGTCAATGGATTTCCTGATTTTTAATGTTTATACTGTTATAGCTTGCCCCCGTGATCCAGAAGAGGCGAAAAGAAAGGCGCAGTCTGTTGTTTGCTGGACATGCGGTGAAAGGGGTCACTACAGCCCAGGTCAGTGCTCAGACCTCCTCCATATATCAACCTCAAACGTCCGAATAGACTGTCCCAAGAAGGGGCGCAGGAGTTAAAGCGGAGGGAACGGGAGCAAACGCGAAAATTTTACAGACAAAAACTCTGTACATTTGGGGCCAAGGCGGGTTCGAAAACCCGCGGGTAACTCTTGGTCATCACTGTTTATCCCCAATCTCTCAGGCTTAGGAACGACCGCTGTGTTCCATACGTCACGTCTGATTTTTCATACCTGGTAATTCCTGTGTGAGGACAGGGCAAAATGAAATTGTATGCCGCGTGACGCCACTGAAAGGGCGTGAAGGGGCGTCAATCAATCAAAAAAACTCAATCTTTTGGGGGCATCAGCTGTTGTTTGCCCCTTGTAGTAGAGCTTAATGTGCAAGAACAGGCCAATATGGGCAATATGGGTGCGCATAAACACTCCGAGTCTAGATCGAAGGGACGGCAGAATTAAGAATTGTAACGGTGCGAGCAGAGCACCCAGCTTAGTGAACTCTGCTCCCTTTGTAGGCCTGTTCAATTTTTGGCTGGGGTCGGCATTTTTGGGCTCTCAAATCAAACTCACCGAGATTGCCACAAATTTCGTCACTAAGGAAATCTTCGAGTATCTGAGATCGTATTCAGGGATCGAGAAATTAAAATGTGGGTACAGCGGCAGTCGCGACAAGTTCGATCGTCTCGCAGACACCTTCGCGACTGTCCTCCCCCGTCATGCGACATCTGTGGTGGAGCTCTCCTACCCGGCGGGCTACGAAAGCAGATTCGGCTTTGGGACCCATAATGTGGATGTAATTTCACTCGTGCACAATCTCAAGAGCCGATGAGCATCAATGCCGGTGCGGTTCAAGAAGTTAACACACCTCATGTATGGATCGATGAGGACGGCACAGGGATTCCGGTGTTTCTATAGGTGTATCGGTTGAGGCAGAGCAAGCTGACATTAATACTACTGACTCGAGATTTGATGGACATTACAAAGTGACCTAATACCAAACCGTGGGAGACATGTCTCATACCGGACAGTAGCATAGGTGAGAGTGAAGTCCAATAACGCTAGTCGCTCACTTGAATGGTAGAATCAGACGCGAGTACATCCCGAATTATATTGCCGGGATTTCGATGGAAAGATCCGACTGGATATGGGCCTGCGGTGCTCAATGAAGGGGATGTGTCTGGACTGCGGACAATGGGTAAAATATCCGGTAGAAGAGAAACTGAAGAAGTCATACCGCTGGTACATGCCGCATCTTTCAAAAAGTCCAAACTGCATCCACACTGTTGACGTTCTTCTTCGGGCTTGGGGCTGCTGACAGCGCGCCGGTGGCTCAGAGTTAATCGAACTTGATGCAACACGAGGATATCTGGTACAGTGAAAGCGCTCACCAGGTGACAAAAGTTGTTCACAGGAGGGAAACTCAACACAAATAAATTCGAAGGAGCGGATGCAGCTCGGATGGGTCTAACGCCCGCGATACTGGGGGCTACTAAGATACCGAAAAATATATTTGAATATATTCTGAATACGAATACAATACGGCTTAGGGACGACCATCAGAATATAAATACGGGCGAATATGCGAATACAGTTAAGCCCCCAAAAGCGCCCCGGCACTGCGATTGGCACAGGAGGTGTACGAGATGAATATGAATACGATCCACCTTCCGCAGCAACATAAATTCCGTACCCGAACTAAATTGAAACTACTCTAGGTGACGCCAGCCTCGCTGGGTAACTCCTCACTGATATTGAGGAAGGCGGCGAAACGGCCAGAGCAGTGTTCTACGAGAAATAAAATGGACCCAGCCGGGCGCCTCTGAGTCTCGAAGGAGAAGGGCAATAGAGCACCTAAAGACGGAGTACCTGAAAATCGACATAATCTATGTAGGCCAACTACTTGGTAGCGCGAACCCGGCACGGAGAAATGAGCGGTTTCCAGCAGGGACATCCCGAATACACCGTGCAACGGCTCCAGTGGGCTCAGGCACCATGATGAGTTACCAGCCCCAGCCCCAGAGGTAGCGCAAACCGCCGAACCCGGCACCGGGAAATGAGCGGTTTCCAACCGGAAGCTCGCGAAGACGCCAAGCACGTACAATGTGCCGGGCCTCACGGGAAATGTCGCGCTTCCCAATCATGCGTGTGTCGACCATTCCCTTTTCAGGCAGACGAGCGCATAAAAGCCGCCCGTACTGCAGGGTAAGGTCATTCTCCTCATCGTGCTTCCTACCACATTCCAAGCTCAATGTTCTCCATCGCGTCCATCACTATTGCTTGCATCCTGGGCCTCGTTTCGGGGACGCCCTCCGCCCGCCAAGCTACTTGCAGCCCTGACTTCGGAGGCGCAGGCGTGTCCATTGTCACCGGAGAAACGGAATGAACCGTTTCTCGTGTCGTGGCGGGAACGCCGCTGACGAATGACGGAGCTCCATTCGCTATGAACTCGCCCGCCAACTGGCATATCGACCAAACTGAGTCAGCTAACGCTACATCGTCAAGTATGTTTTTCCGGGTCGTGTGGAGGTATACAGTAACTAAACATATATCTCAGGGAAATCAGCAATAATAAACTGGTTGTGGACGTGGTCGATGGTGAACTGACCCTGGCGCAGATTGACTCTTCGAAGCCGTATGTTCATTGGGGTTTTAATAGGGCGAAGCTGACCCTTTTGAATTCAAGAACTCAGATTTGGGAGATCGGGTGCAAGCAATGTCTCCCAGGCGCATCGTTGACCCCAGCTGGCGGGGTGTTCGCCTCCGGCTGTTCAATGAAGTCCGTTCCTAGCGGCCTCTGCGCGACGCTTGAGACGGGTTCCGAATCCCTCGGACTCGCCGACTGCAATGGCGTGGGAGCGCAGACGTTCAACTTCTGGACTGCATCCAGAAGCCTCGTGGTTCAGAACCTCAACAAGCGTTGTGACATGGACTTCTTCGAGGATTGCATAGGCACTTGCACAATCCCGGAATGCCCATTGTGCAGCACTGGATGCGTTATTGGTTGCTGCGGTTCCACTGGCTGCTGTTAAGTTTAACAGGAGCTTGTGGCTTGGTTCAGGCTCTGAGTTTGAGTGGTGGAATGAACGGTGGAATTGCCAACAGTGCTTGAAGGCGTATGTTTCGATGATTTATGAATACAATGTTTTGGAGTGATTTCTGTTGAGGATTTGTTTAATTATTCAAGGGCGGCAAACTAGTACATTGAGCGGAATAGTGCAGAAATTACCACTACATTGGCCCGACGACGTGGGTGGTTCGGGACCCAATCGGGACCCGTGCGGCATCACCAGCTGGCTGGCGCACGCGCCTTTTCCTTTTCATGGGGTTCATAGGATTCTGTTGGGCTAGCCTTCATCCCCAATGAGTTCATCTCTTTCTTTTCGTCTCCCTTGTCTCTATCGTCAATTAGCGCGCCGCTTGCACTGCAGATGATTCAATTCAGATCCATTTGCGCAATCATTCCCATAGAGCCCATAAGTCCGAATCTCTAAAGCCGTGAAACACCGCTGGGGTTGACGGCTTTTTGGGTCCAAAACACAAGGTCCAAACAGGTCTTCCTTTTTAGGCATATTTTTGAGGCAGAAGCAAACATTGACCAAAAAACTGTCCCATCTAGAGTAAAGTTTCGCACTAAAACTCGCCGAAAAACCTCTCACATTTTTGGATGCCAAACATCGAGGTCTATTTCGGAGGGGCAGAGATCTTTTTTTTTGAGATAGAAACAGCAGAAGAACAAAGGAAGGTACCATTTTTGGGCCCGGAAACGAAGTAATAAAAAGATGGTACCGTGTTTGGAAACCAAAAAAGCGATATCTTTGGGGAACATTCTCTCTTGAAAAATTCAGGAAAAACTAGAGGCTCTGCGGCAGCCACCAGAAGCCACCCGGTGGCTGATCAGGCATGCGGTAACTGGTGGCTGTAGCTGTTGTGGCGGCCAAATGTATGATGTTGCACAACTCCAACTTTGTTTCTTTACCACATTAACTGACATCCCTCTGCACTATGCCCATTCAACATGCGCAAGAACAGCAAAACAAGGTGGTGCTGTCTGAAACTAAAACATCCTCCTCCTGTTTCTTCCCCAATGAACTTAAGGAGTGCTAGAAAGCACATCCTGGACTCCAGAATGGCTCTCTCCTTGGTGTACAGGTGCAAGAAGTAGTAGCATGACGGCCACCAGATCAGCCACAGCCACTGGATACCACATGCCCGATCAGCCACCGGGTGGCTTCAGGTGGCTGCCACAAAGCCTCTACTATCCTGTTTATTGCATTTTCCAAGTGGCCACAAACATATGGCCCAAAAGCAAGACCTATTTGCAGCCGATGTTTTGGAACGAAAAATCCATCAGTCCCAGCAGTGAAATCAACACCCAGATTGGGACCGTTTAGTCGTAGATGAGCGCCTTCAGACAGTTCAATCTGCGCGACGACCTGCGCCGGGTTGGGGCTAACCGGATGCACGCAATCGATCCCACTTTGATGAACTCGAAGCTGTGGATTTAAACACAAATTAGAATTTTCAGCTGTGGAGGCCGTTCTGAACTCACAGCCTTTGGACAACTGCGATCTCATGGACAGCCCGCAGTGCATCCCCTGCAGACGTGACTCGGATGCACAGCGCTGCCCCTTAATTAACCTGCGAGACTGAGCAACTCCCGCATGGCCAATCTCGCGGGCAACCGTCCCACCTTCGTCTGCGCACACCGCTCCGTTTCTTCGTATCTACGGCGCTCGACCTGATCTCCTCCTCTTCTGATTGTTATTCTCTACGACGATCTAAGACGACACGCGCTGGACAGCTCACGCAATGCTCAAACCAAGTTGCCACCCTCGGACGACCAAGTGGCAACCCCTCCCAGGCTCCCACACTACTCCCAGAGCAATTTCACACTTTTTCGGACGTCGTCGGACAGTTGTCCGTCGGTGACGTCATTAATCGCGTCGAGCGCTTCCGCACCGCCGCTTTCGCGTTTTTGACGCGTCAAATCGCGCCGAGACGGCTACCCTCTCTTCCTGTTTGAGGAATCGTGAATTTTCCTTTTTATTTCGAGCCCAGTCAGCCAAATCTTCCGATAGTTACGGATATTATTTATTATTCATCTATAATTATCGTGCTCGGCCCCGAGCCTTTCCCAGAAGTCAGTAGCCCAACGGGTGTTCACTTATACCACTCAAATTTCAGCAGAAGAGCCGACGAGCATGAGTTCGTAGTTCAAGTCGTTTAAACAATATTTCCTCAGTTGGATTCAATTGGACACTGCTCAAGGACTATTGTGGCGTGCATACGGGCTTCGTTGAGACCAGCGACAAATCGAGACACAGAGGCAATCTAACGCAATGCCACAAAGAACAATCACTGCGTTTAAGGCCCTCCTAGACTTAGCCTGAGTCAAGGTCCCTATGCAGAGCTATACAGACAGCCTCTGCGTAGGGGCCTACACACACCCTGCATAGGTCTGGACAGTTTAGTTTAGGTCAGCATAGGTGAGTTGAGGTGAGTGTATGTAGATCTGTGTAGGTCTGTGTAGCATCCTAAACAGACATCTTTCTCATGCAATATTGATTCTAACCATCGTTTGACACGGCAGTATCTATCAGGAGGCTCCAATGCCCTGATATCAAATCAACACATTTTTGGCGAGAGACTCTCTATTTTTCAAGTCAGTACATGCATGTGAGAGTCGACCGATGAAGTAGGGATATGTTCCCGGGGGCAGGTTCGGAATAAAGGAAAGAAGAAGGAAATTGTGCCGACTGGTAGGTATAAAATGTTGTGATAGAATGGAGTAGGGATGAAAGAAGTAAAGAAGAATGAGATAAAGATGTATAACACACTGGTGGGGTTTTTAGTACCGAGGCGAAGAGACGAGAAGAGCCGTGACACGGTCAGATGACCGTGGTGTTGTCAAGATGCGAGATTCGATGACGCGCGATAGTTGAGTGCACCGCGCACTCCGAGAGAGCGATGTAAGACGACGAGAAGACGAGAGTTCGATGCGCAAGTCCTCTCACGAAGTTGAGAGGTGGTGGTGAGAGGCAAAAGACGAGTTCCCTTTTTCGTGTTTAGACAGGGTATTTAATGAAATCCCACCCAATGCGTCCGTTCTCTTGGACCATTGGGGCTGTCTTTATGTACAAAATGTATGTAAAGCCCATGTCAAGGCAAAAGCCGCGCGTCCGAGCGATTAACCACCCAACAACTCACGGTATGCTTCGGAAGCAATGTCTCAGTCAATGTGCAACTCGAGTGAAGGTACTGCCCGCAAACAGCCCGGTGTCCCCCGCAAGACACCCTCGAGTGCAAGACCTACGATCCGTGAGCCACAAGGTGGCGCACCGCCCAGACGAACGTCAACAAAGGTAATAAAAATGACATACAGTATGAATGGAAGATGCCGAAACTATTCCCACAAGAAGAACTTCGTTTGGAGCCTCTTGCGAGCTCAGAGTTGAACCTGAATAAAATGCAAAAGATTCTGAAGGTATGGTTAGGACGAAATAGTGGCTGTAAATAAAGTAAGTGCAGAAATATGAGAATGAAGAAAAGCGAAGATAAATGCTGTCATAACCCCTGCCAGCACAGAAGCCGAGAAACCGAACATGCGGAGCAATTCCACACGTCGGCCCTCTGCCCCTGCCACACCGAGGTTCCCATGTATATTCAATCCATCAGCTTCAGATTAGCCGCCAACACTTCTACTGGGTGTCTTTCCCCACGTACTCGTTCAAAAATGTCAAATTTGAGCCGCAAAGACCGGTTTGGTTTCAGTAGCACTGAGCATAGGTATCTACGCTCACCCATATCGATCTACACTCACCTCAGCTGATCTAGACAAGGTCTGTGTAGGTGGCCTAGACACACCTGATATCCTGATATACAGCTACGCAATCCTTTACAAATTTATGTCTAGCTCAGCCTTTTTGACCTACACAGGGGCTGCGTAGCCGCCTACGCCGACCTGATATGGACCTACGCAATCCTTGACAGACTGAGCTTAGGGGGGCCTTAAATGCAGTGAATGGGGGACGCCATCGATTCAACTTTCAACCGCGACCAATCCGCCGACCATAGACAGTTTATTCCTCTCGAGGGGCAGTTAGATACAGATGTGAAGACGGGGACAACGATTGACATGAACAGCACTGGTATCTACTTGGGTGAAAGGAGCAGCATGAGTCGCTCCACTGCGGCCAGTGTATACGGATGGGTGTTTCCCAACGCAACCTTCCTTCGTACAACGACCTTTGATGTAAGGTCTGCTGCCCTGCGAAAGTTTTCCAGCTTGTGGCACCAACTAGCTGCTAAACACTCCATGGCGGTAAGGGTGTCGTGATGCTTCTTTCCAAGAATCTTTTTCCGTTGTTTCACAACCTTCAGCTGAAGTTCTTCTGCTTCTTGGTATTTCCCCAAAAGATAGTATGTCAGGGCCAGGCTGTACTGAGCGCGCAGCGTGTGCAGATCTGCGTCCCCTAGTGCACGCCGCCGGCATTCCACGACCTCGGACACCAGCGCCAATGCTTCCATTGGACGTCGGAATTTTCGGTGGGTGGCGGCAAGGTTGTACTTGGCCGTTAGAGTGCGCTCATGTGTGGCTCCCAAAGTCTTGCTGCATTTATCAACCACCTGGATTTGAAGTTCTTCCGCGTCTTTAAGGATTCCCAGACGAAAATACGTGGAAGCCAGATCAAGCATAGCGCTGAGCGTGTCCCAATGATCCGCTCCTAATAATGTATGGTTCGAGACCATGATATTCTGCTGTTGTTTCGCCAAACGCCGAAAACCTTCAGAGTCCAAATTGCAGTCGAGCTCCGGAGTTAAAGAATCCAAATAATCTCCAGTGATCAGGGCTGCATCTAATTTGTCGTCGGGACACCATATCAAGCGTGAGTCGGCTGGCTTTGTCTCTATTGGCGCAATAAGGGGTTGCGGTATATTGGGAATCATTTGCGTGACTGTGTCGTGGAGTTGAGTGGCCGTAGGCCGTTTATGGGGATCGGCAACCCAACATTGTTCTGCCAATTCCCAGAGCTCGTCCTGAATTGCCCGACCTTCTCCATGGTCCGGCCGCTGCGGTCTTACACCGTGATGGACGACAAGATCGATGAGCTCCGCATATGGGATAGTGAACAGTGGAGTCTCGTCCGTGTATAGCTAAGGATGAAACGGGTGAATGAGCATGTAAGCGGTTGGCTTGATTTGGACGAGTGCTGACCTCATACAAGGTCATTCCAAAGGCATACACGTCAGACGTTACTCGATACGGTGAGCCCTTCAAAATTTCCGGGGCCATCCAATTGCGGCTGCCCACAATTTGAGGGACATCCACATGGACAAAAGTCCTTGTGGCCGCATCAGCCTTCAGACGAGCCAGTCCGAAATCGCACAGCAAGGTCTTCCCCGAGTTTTCGACGAGCACATTTATCTGGTCCAATGGTCAGTTTATGAGTACACACAATGAAAGACTGTACATACGGCTTTGAGATCCCCGTGGCAAATCTTGCGGGAATGTAGGTATTCCAACCCGAGGGAAATATCTCGCAGCTATTAAATTGAACAAATAAGACTTCGCCTCTGGTGAGTGCATCGATTACGCACGATATGCAATGGATCAAAGCTGGGTCGCAGTCTGAGGAACTCGCGCGCATTGTGCGGTACGTAAGGCATGACAATGAATGGTTTATCATCCAATGTATTCGCACCCAGGAACTGAAGAATATTGGGATGTCGCAGTGTCGACCAGATCTAACCGCCAAAGCCTATCAAAATTCATCGTTCACCGCTCATAGTTTACTCACATCTATTTCATTCCGCAGTGACTATGAGGAGAGAGATCAGCCTGGGATGAGCTTCGTGTGTAGGATCTCACTGGCAGACTGGGTGCGATCCCTGCATGATTTTTCAAGACCTTTATGGCCACCTCCGTCCGGTTCCAGTTGCCTTGATAGACGGTTCCACTATGCAGGATGAGGACAATTCACAGATGTATATTAGTTCTACTCACAATCCTCCTTTACCGATTTCGGGCCCATAATCCACCTCAAAAGAGGAGATCATCCAATCCTCTACTTTGACATTTTGTCCGCTCCTTGATGTGAGATATTCCAGCGTATGTGTGTAAAAGGTCTGCTCTGCACGATCAACATTATGGTGATTTAGTTGCTTCTGGATCGAAACCATCATTGCGACAGTATTGTTCTGGTTAATTTCTGACGGTGTTTTCGATATGCACGATGGGATTAGTTTTACTCACCAAGTTTTTGGAGAAGTTTTGCATTGTTTTGCTCCAATGTGTTCAGATAGTTATGCAGCGCCTCTGCGTCCCGAATCCGTGCCTTCTTGCTCTCCACCAGCATGGTCTGGATATTCAAGAGTGAAGAGATCTACCACCGACATCAGCCCATGAGGTGTTACAAGTGGCTCCCATCGATAACAGCACCTCGAAAGCATTGATGCACATCCCGATTCGCCTCTGAAACGCCTCGATCTTGAAAACCCGTGCATCCCTTTGGAAGAGCATCTTCAAGAACCCCGAGTCTGTCTCTTTCTCTGCGAAGCGATGGATATCTCGAAGTAATCTGTATGCGAAGATTAAACAAACATCCGGTGCATAATGATTTGATGCACACACGCTTCCAAGTCCGCCAGAGGTTTAACACACTTGGCCGGAACCAAGCGGAGTTCGCTGAATTCCTTGTTCAGTGTTGTCAAGAGCTGTTCCGTGGAAGTCGAGAGAACATTGAGTTGACCCCTGCTAGCCTCCTGTGCCTGGATGCTGGAGGCGATGAAGCCCAAGACGGTGAACGCTGCACTTAGAGCAGGGAAAATCGGGAGGGACATGTTTGGTAAGGGGGGGAAGGATGGAGGTGACGTGCAGGGCGATGCGAAAGTCTCATTGCTGTCCTGCTGATGTCGGTTGTTTGTTGACGTGGCGACGTTGTTCTCGAGGTATCCCGCGCTTCTGGAATCGTCTTTCGCGCTTTCAAGGCTCAGCGAGCGTCCACCAACTTCAATGTCTCACTGTATCAGGGCGCCACCTTGAGCAGATATCTAAGACCTCAAGCTCCTTGCCCTGTACGGGGACGTTGAGGACACTGCTGGCATCGGGAGAAGAATCAAGATCACAGCACTGAAAGATGGATAGCCGTGATGGACCACCGGGCGAAAATAGAATTAGGCGCTGCTGCAGAAATGAGGCTTGCAGTAAAAAGTGGCCATGGGCGCGACACGTGAAATGAACTGGCAAGGTCGGAGGTTGAAGCGGTAAATCCGGTGGATTTGTGGATGGAGAAGCACCTACCCTGAATGTTCCCGGAATGCGCCAGGAACGACACCATAGACTTCAAGAGAGCGAAACAAGGAAGGAGAGACCGCTAAGAAAAGAACAAGAAAGGTCATCCAGGATGGGCAGCAGGAGAAGCCCGCACGTGGGCAACATGGAAAGGAAATTGTCATCAAAGTACTTCCCGGATAGCGATACGCGGCAGAAGGGATTTTTGGGAGATTTTGACTATGCCAGCGACGGGGGGTAATCATACAGAAAGAGCGATAGAATATCCAGATGAAGCTGGAAACTGTGAATGCACCCAAACTGGTCATTTGGAGAAAGAAAGAGGAGCTGAATGACTTGGGAATTTCCATCCGAACGAATGCATGCATGCATGCAACTGCAAGCGACCACAAGAAACACAGGTGGAATGCGGGGGGGGGTCGAAGGTCATACTCACGGACCTTCAGTGTACCAGGATGCCCCTCAAAAAACAGAGAGCAAGAGGTAACGGTTCAACCCAATGTGGTCCAGGGAAACTTAACAAAAGACAGCAAAGCCCCAGAGTCTTGCACGAGTCGCAGTCCGTGTTTCAGTCTTTGATGATTCACTTTCAGCGCGCGTCGGATGTCGCAGAGAACCGAGTCGTTTTACCAATCGAAACAGAAGCAGCTTGGGTGGATATTCCAGAGTGGGTTGGTACAGGGATTCCTTGAAAGTAAGACAAAGGGACACCTTATTCCGAAGGGAACCAGGGAGTGGGAAGGGGTTAATTGCCGGTGGCAGGAAGAAAGGGCGAGAGGGACAACGAAGAGGCATCTAAATCGCCAAACGACTTTGGAATTCAAATCTAAATGGGAGAAATCCCCGGAGAAGGAATAGGGAGACCGGTGACTTGGGGGAAAATTGAAGCGACATCTAAAGATATAATGGACCCAGGATAGGTCCAATCCAGTCCGGTTTAGATAAAGTGGACACATCGGAGAGAAACCACGGCACTAGAAACGGGATGTGAAGGCTTAAAGGACGGGTGAGTCGAGCAAGCCAGGAGAGAGGAAGACAGCCATTCCTGAGATCTCAGGCATAAACATCACCCAAATGCGGCAGAAAGACGCACGCTAAGAAGCAAAACGGTTGGTCCTTGGCAAGCCCACGGGTCTGAGGATTTGCAGCTGTGCCGGTTTTGCGGATTTCCACTTCAAGTTTGCTTCAAGTTTGTGAGCATCTCGGTCACAGTACGAAAGAGGTCGTCGATGGGACTCTGGGAGAATCAGACCCAGTGCGCTGTGAAGTGGAGTGTGGAGATCCACCGACTGAGAGTGGCTTGGAAGCTTGAGTTGCGCGCCGTGCTGAAATTGGCGGATGATGGTAGAGGTCAGCGGAACAGCCATCAGG
Organism: Mycena capillaripes; assembly: GCA_029204075.1. NCBI lineage: Eukaryota > Fungi > Basidiomycota > Agaricomycetes > Agaricales > Mycenaceae > Mycena > Mycena capillaripes. The sequence continues at coordinate 991,586 of JARHKZ010000029.1, read as the reverse complement.
AAATTGTCGCTTGGCGGATCCGCGCGGATCTGGCCCGATGATCGCCGTCAGCCTCATCAGATCAATATACTGCTGATATGGCGCCGACGCGCACTGGTGACTGCCAGATCGTAGACAGTAAAATTCGCCGGCGCTGATGATCTCGCTGTCAGGCTGGTGAAGTTGGCCATAATCCGGCTACCTATAGCTCTCCCATCCCCTGCTCCTCCCCTCCCTTTCAGATACTGTTCTCAAAATCACAACATAATACACGAGAACCAATGAATTAATGCCCAAATAAGTTACAGACAGGTAGGAATAAGTCGATAATGAAGTGCCGAAGAACCACCAACGCAGCAGGCTGTATGACAGCAATCAGGGGGAACAACACTCCAGTCGGAGCCGTGCAACTTGCGTGGATCTGAAACCTGAGAAGCAAGGCGAGAAGGTCTTGTTCGATTTGAGGATCCCATTTGCGGCGCGAAGGGCCACGTGAAGAAGCTTGAAGGACTTGAGAGAAACGTGGTAGGACTTGGAAAGGGGCTTGAAGTACTTGAAGAGGCTTGAAATGCCGTAGCTTGGGAGCCTGCGACGTTCCAACGACTTATTTGCGGCTTGCGGGACCATTACGACGTGCAGAGCCTCTGGGGGTGAAGCTTGAGGTTATCTGGGAGGTTGCTTGATGGATTGCTGGTTCGTTACACGGGCGGCCAATGGGCGGGCTTGAGGACAGTACGAGTCTCTTGTAGTAAATCTTGTCTCTTGTAATGTCATGAGGGCGTTCAGTTGGGGATGCAAGGAGGTCGAAGTGGCAACAGAAGGATTCGGAGGGCAAGAGAGGGTAGAGCCTACCGTAGAGGATGGGGGAATGTGGTGGGGGAAAGCAAGAAGCGACGAACCATCAAATGATCAACAAACACGTCGATGCGCACGGACCGTCCACGTGCAATCAGATCAACGATCCCGACGCGAATGCAGGCAACGCGCATGACGCGCGAGGCATTTATTTATGCCAAGTGAATGGATTACTCTGCGATGTAAGTTCCAGAAAGTTTCTGCGAGGATTGTAGTTGTCTTGAATAAAACAAACCAACATAATTCACCATATGCATTGACATACTGTAGTAGGTGCGCTCGGAGCCGTTCAAGTACGCGAGTTGACTGTATAAGGTGCTGAGGTCGTGCTCTCGATTCACACTAGTCATAAATTATAATACTAAGTTGCTCAAATCAGTGTTCTTCGAAGTACCTGGGTCAGAGCACGTCTGATGGCTAAATTACAATGGCAGATCGGTCGCTGTCATTTCATGGCCAGTCAGGCAAGCAGCCACAAGGACCTCGCCACGCTGACGTGCGCTGGCGAGACCAGATACGCCTGCATCAGATTGTCGTCGGCTGATATCAACCCATGATCGTTGTCGGGCTAAATCTGGCGATTGACAATTTCCTGATGGCGGACCGGGATGTTTGATGATGCGTGGCTGCATCGCCACACCCGCAGCTTTCTTCTCGCTTTCTTTCTTCGATTCTGCGGTGCTCTGAGATCTGAACACGCCTCTTTTCATCAGTGCCTCGTTTTTTTTGCACTCCAACGAGCACAATTCAAATGACGCGCGACAACCACGAGGACGTTGGCTCGCCCAACGCGCCAGCTGAAAACACTAAAGTTTATCGTTCTCCTGCGTACCGTATTTTTTTTCTCGCTGTTTGCTTTCCTGTTTGCACATGCCCGATCAACCCCTCCCCCGCACCTTCCCTTCCTCCCACTAGCACTCCCTCCTCACCTCCCCCTACTTCCCCTACCCTTGATTTTCCCATTTGCCGCGCATGGCCCTCGGTCCCGACGTCCTTCCCTTTTGCGCTGAGTCACTCGGTACTCATTTGGTGCATGTCGTCGGGTTTAATCGGTGCACGGGTGTTGTGCATTGCTCGTCCCAGGGCTGGCGTCAAGTAGAGGTTGCGGTGGATTCGTTTTTTACACCGCACTTTCATTTTTTTTTCCATTCATAATCCTTTTTGTTTTTCGGCGATATGCGTTCTATGCCCTCCTTCCCTTCTTCCGCTGCACCTCGTTTTATTCCCTTTTCCCCTTCCTACTTCCTCATTCTCTCTTTCTGGCTTTTCGCGTTCGATGCCTCCTCATTTTTCCGACCCAAAGCTCTTGTTGACTATTTTGTTTCTCCATCCAGAGTGCTAGTCGATGCATTCCCCGCGAACGACTGTGACGCCTCCGTCGCCACCGACGGGTCGCTGTACCAAACGGAAATTCACGACGTCAAACTCGCCGGCCGCGCTCGCTGCGCTGCAGGCAGCAGCACCCAGCGCCCTCCTCCTCGGGGCACCGGCATGGACACGTCTCGTTGGCGCACGGACGCTGCTCGCCTAGCATCCTCACTCGGGCACGGGTCATTCTCGTCGGGCGGACACGGGAAGGACTGCAAACCGCACGGGAAGCCGGAGATGCTCGACTGCCTCGTGCTTCTCCTCCTCGATATCTGGCTGCGATTGGATGGCGTGAGGAGCCTCATGTATTACGGGATGATTAAGGGGGGTCCCTACTTTTTGCTCTCAGTTTTCTCGGCGCATGCGTGTGTGCGTCGGGGATGCGTGCTACGAGCGCTCCTCTTTGCTCCCTATATGCGTCTTCGCCCACTGCTTTCCGTCGGTTTCTCTTTCGGCTTTGATTGCAAACTTGTGGCTCCGCTTGTAGAAATATGCAGATTGAACACAACAAGATTCCAATTTTTACTCCCGCATGCTATCTCTCACTGCACGAGGAACAATTAAGTAGCTACACTCTTTAAAAGCGACAGGTCGATCACGAAACCCGAAATTTAGGTCCACCGTCAAGAAATACCGGATCCATCCTGAGTGCGGGCGAATCGAATACTGCTCGTTACCGGCTCCGATGATACCAGATCTATTGCAGCGGCCTCGTGAAGGTTGAGCATCAACCTACAAATCATAGTTACGGAAAGCCTGGCAGATACTCCGTCAATGTCATGGAGCGAGTGGTAAACCTGAGCGAGATACGCACGACACAGTGAATCCTGCAAGACTACCCGCAGTGATGACCTGTGAATGGCATTTGAAAGTTAGGCATGCGTGCATCATCAGCGGTGGACGCACGTCGCCAAACTAAATTGTGGGGTTCGTCAGTAGTCAATTAAGTGAAGAACCGTTAAGGAAATCACATAGAACATTAGAATATTCGCGAGATTTGCGAGACATATGACACTGTGAGTTGCTGGGACTCAGCGGAGTAAACTAATACAGTGGGCGGGCCACTTAACACAAAGTACACGATTCCTGTGAAGTATCGATTAGTTGCCAGGCTATGTCGGAAATTTCTGAAACACTTGCCATCGCGCACCAACACGTGCCAGAGGGAACCGGTGGACTATGAGTATATCCGCGATAAAGAGTGAGCCCCAGAAACACTACATCTGTAGCCAGTCTACGAGGTTTGGGCGTAAGTGAATAGGCCAAAATTTGACATCCTTCCCTACAGTGTTTCCCAAGCTGCGGCAAGTCCTGGAGTAGAGTCTCGAATAATTGGACAAAATGGATTGAAGATTTACTTACGAACTTGCCTATTACTCGTGAGCGATTCTGTTTCTGGAATTAATAGACATTAATACGCACTGCCGACGTGAAAGAGGATCAATGCAGCGAGATGTAATTGGTACTACGACAGGGGTAGAGCCATCGGCTACTGCACACCACTTGGATCGCAGATGAACTAAATGCTGAGGACGAAAAACGCGAGGTGCGCACGATGGATAGGGAAAGGCCCAGTATCGAGAGCATCACAAGAGAGAAAACAACCTTTTTGTTGAAGGCATACATGGCGAGGACTCTCAGCAGCAGCGTACCTGTAGTTTATACATAATGCCTCAGTGAGACGATCACTGGATAGGTGAAAAGATCTTACATGCAACGAACAGCTCTTGTATCACGCTCAGGAGCGATTTCGTAGTGTCAAGTGTGTGTGACAACTGTCGATGTTTTATCAACCGACTCCGGGCTTCAAAATATTAATCCTACGTCTGACGGAAATACGTGAATCATTTGGGGAACGTCGGGGTGATCATACCTTGGAGCCAAAGCTGCCGACCTCAAAGGTGACCAGCGACATTATTCTGACGCAGAGGGAGGAATATCGAATGAACAGATACCAGGCAGATGGTCTTGTACGCCAAGACTTCCATATGTATCGAACCTCTGAATCGAAAGTAAGGAGATGGTCGTGTACGAGCAGAACTGTAGGAAGAGCTTTGGACACCTAAATGCGAACTCGCCGATCTGCTCACCAACTCCCGCTGAATAGAAGTAAAGATTGACACGACTGTGAAAGGGTAGGTATGCGGAATGAAAGAGGAATGTAGACGAACTGGTCGTATGCATTCGTCGCAGCGTCCAAAGTCACGGTGGCCATGGGAGGGGAAGAACAGCACCGCAGAATCCGCGAGTACTGCTTCGAATCAGTGCACCTGTTTGGTTCCGGCTGTGGCTAACTTCTCTTTCCCAAGTATAAGGCGGTAAGGCCGACGCGCGGCAGAGCCCGCTACCATGGGAATCTTCTTATATCTTCCTTCATCTCCGGCTTCTGTAACAGTAGTTTTGTCAAGGCAAACCAAAAACCGGACAAAATGGAAGATAGCCCAAAACTCGCTCAGTCGACGCCGACGCGTCGATCAGCTCGCATTGGACCGCAGGATATTTCCCTTGACATTATCATAGATATCTCTACCCTTGCTGTAACCAGGACTAAGAGGGACATTAAGGAACCTCTGTATGAGTGGACACTCACACAAATGCTATGGATTCCTTCTGGTGCTTTCCAGCATCTGAATCTGCTTGGTTCAAAGCAAACTCGAGGTTTAAATGATCAAAGCTACGCCTTTATATACCACGGATGACATTGGTCGTCGCATCTTTGCTGCCTGATGGACTTTTTTAATTTATCCGATGGTGGTCAGAGTTCCGTTGTGATTCCAATTTGGGATCGGCGCCACAGGGAAAAGTGAGAGTCAGAATCGGAAGAACCAAACACTGTACACACGAAGAATACCAAGGTCAGCGGTGGCTCGGATTTGCTCAGGATTGATTCGATCTCAAAAAGATATGGTCAAGCACAACCTTGCAGTTGAAGATATACAAGGGGCTGGTCGGCCGCTTCGTGGCCTCCCATCCTCTTTTGTGGAGTAAGAACTCTAATTGGCTAGTTCCGTTGAAATTTCCGTGTTTTATTTTGGCTGAGCACTTTAGTTACTGAAGCGGGGTTGAATTGATGTTCGCCAACACACCATCTTTACTAAATTACTGTGCACTTGGTTCAGATGACCTGAATTGAGTTGATACAATGGCGAAGACGGCACTGCGCCGGGGCGCTACAATGATTAATAGATTGAGCGTCTGACATATGGAAGGGGTAAGAAGATGAGCGAAGTTTGAAAAGGGTTCGGACGGAGAGGCTTAAATTTATAAAGAGGGAGATGTCAGGTTGCTCTCAAGCCATTGGGTTGCCATGAAGAGGTTTTAATCGGCGAGGGCCGGGGGGAATCTCAAAGGAATGCAGATGTGAAGTCTGGCACAATGATGTATATTTTAAAATGTCATGGAAGCATGATAGCAGCAGAGGTAGATGGGCATGGACATAAGAGGACGTGAGGATGGGTGCGGTGGTAACAAATTCAGCCCAACTGCTCAAAGACGTCAGTTTCAGGTTGTACCAAAGGATAAATACTTACTCAGCGGCACAGGAGGACGCTCAGTTGGTTTATGAGGCGAACATGTGCTGCAATAGAGTGCTAACATTGCAGGCTGAAGGGTACAGTCTTTAACGGTGAAGCGAAATGCTCAAGCAAATCAGCAGTTCCGGATCCCAAGCCAATATCGGATGAAAATGAAGGGTATCTGAATGTAGACCGATAGTATAGCCTCCGTGCTACCTGGTTCAAAGTCTATTGAGATCTGAGGTCGCTTTGACCGAGAACGAGAGCAATCTTTGAGTGGAGCCATTTTCGGGCAAAACACATGGAAGCGAAACACTTGCAAACACCTCGATTAAACTCAGTTCGGGCTCGTATAATGCCCTGGAGCACCCCGGGTTACTGAAACACATTGCATTCAACCCATGCATATATCTGGAGCCCATTACAACTTAGGTGCATAGGCAAAGACGCCGTTGTGTGTGGGTCCTAAAATGTGCAAAATAATCGTCGAAACAAAGTGGGATCGTGAGGGAGCTACAACAGTTCGTTTCATAACTCCTTTTGTCGACGGGAGGTAAACATAGGCCTCAAGCTCGTCACAAAAATTGGCGCTCATTAATGGCGTATAAGTGGGCGAACAACGCGGTGTTCGGTTCCCGGTTGTGTTTCGCTTCACCGTTAAAGACTGTATTTTGTATCCGAAAATACATGGTGATTGAAAAATGGACGCACTTCACGGTGTTTTCAGCGCAGCAGCCCCTGAAGAGAGGACAATGAACGGAAGAATTATGCCAACCATGAAGCCAAAAGTACAGTCATATTCTCAGCTCGATTCATAGCCATGATCTCGAGTCATCCAACGGAGGAAACAGAACCCGAAGCAACGGTAGGTAAGCCGGGACCAAACCTAGCCAAGAGACAGGTGAATAACTTCCGGCCCAGAGCATGGAACGACCAAGGACATGGGAGTAGAGGGTAAGAGAGGTCCATCGGCTGAGATAGAGTGATGGTTGGGGTGATTTGACGTATCTGTCCGACGTCGGGCAAGTGTTTTGGGGATTACGCGAAATAGGATTATGAGTTTGGGTCGACAATCACTCGGCTTTTGTGCCATCTACAAATTTTGGTGGAGGGATCAGTGCTTATGCAAAAACGGATGACGAAAATGTGATGCTCTGCAAGTGGCTGAAGTTAGGGCTCCCTAAGAACCCGTACCTTACGGTAGCGGGAATTCTTTTTTAGCGCGGCACAATTGAGTAGCGGCTGCATTAATCATGAGGCTGGCAGCTGGGATCAAGCTCGAATGGACCAAAATTGACCCACAATGATTATCCCACGACCTTTTCGTTCCTTCAATCTTGCCAACCGGTGACCTATAGTGTATTCGGCAGTGTCTCGATTTTGAAGAACACAAATGCGTCTTCCGTCTGGCTGAGACCAGAAGTTAGCCGACCATCCCGAAAGTCACCCAATACTCTGATTCCGCGCCATGGCGCACCAGTGAAGATAGCACCGGGCTCCCTTAAGGAAGAAGAAAGATTACGAGTGCCCCACGCCCAAGAACCAACGAGATCGATCGCCCTCTGTGCATGCAGCACGGCATTCGAAAAAAGGGACGTCAATGGCAAAAAAAAAAGAAAAAGAAGAAGGAGAATAGATGACCAAAGACTGAGGCCTCCTAGATGCGGCAACCTGGTAAGCCGGTGGGTGTGAGGATTTGCAGCTGTTCGGTTTTGCGGATTCCCATTTTGTGAGCAGCTCGCCCTTGGCTCGCCCACAGTACGAAAGAGGTCCTTGATGGGAGAATGAGGCCAGTGCGCTTCGAAGTGGAGTGTGGAGATCCACCTACTGAGAGTGGCTTGGAGGTTCGAGTTGCGCGTCCCGCTGGAATTTGTGGATGATAGTACGGCGCAAGAGGTCTGCGGAACAGCGGACCGGAATGTTTGATGATGCGTGGCTGCATCGCCACACGAGCGTCTTTCCTCTCGTGTTCTTGTCATATTCTCTGCGCGTTCTTCAAGCTTTCTTCCTTCGCTTCTGCGGGGCACAATCCGAATGACTCGCAACAGCCGCAAGGACGTCGGCTCGCCCAACGCAACAGCACTATTTATCGTTCTCTTGCATAGATTTTTTCTCTCTTTCCTGTTTGCACATACCGCCAGGCCCATCGACGTCTCTAGCACTTTGATTCTCCGCATCCTCTCCAACGCCTGTCGGTCCGAGTCGTCTGTGTCTTTGCTTCCCCAACGTGCTCGCGCACATTTTTCTTCCTTCAATCTCATCATCGATCGCCACCTACTGACGCCTTTCTTCCCCCGCAGATCCTCCACACACCCCTCCTTCGCTGCGCAGACGCACACGCCCGCCGCTATCGCTGGACAGGAGCGGCTCCTCTGCTGGTTCCTAGCGTGCCTACGCCGCCGTTGGGTGTGCACCGCATGGCGCTCGCAGGAACGGTAGGGAGGGATACGAGTCGGAATGAGTTTTAGCCCACCGAGGCTGCGGGACTGTCATGTGGGTAACCCTGTCCGTTTTTCCCTCTTAGGCGCCCTTTCGCTTTCGATTACAACCTTGCTTTCTTGCTTTCTCTTGCGGATGTTTCCGTGCTATACTTCATACCCAATTTCCAGCGATATATCTCTCCCCTTTTTTTCCTACCCCGTCCTCTCTTCGTTGCCGCGCACCCTCCCTCATCTTTTCTGCCACCTTTCTGATTAACTCCTCCCTCACACCTTCCCTTTCTCCCTCCAAAACTTCCTTCTCACCTCCCCCTCCTTCCCGGACCCTTGATTTTTCCACTTCCCGCACATGCTTCACGGTCCCGACATCCTTCCCTTTTGCATCGAGTCATTCGGTACTCATTTTGGTGCCAGTCGTCGGTGCGCGGGTGTTGTGCGCTGCTTCTCCCAGGTTCGGCGTTGCAGGTAGAGGTTGGGAGGCCGCACTTTCCTTTTTTCACATTCATAATCCGTTTTATTTTCGACGATATGGGTTCCATGCCCTCCTTCCCTTCCTCCGCTGCACCTCGTTTTTATTCCCCTTTCTCCTTCCTACTTCCTCATTCTCTCTTTCTGGCTTTTCGCGTTCGATGCCTCCTCATTTTTCCGACCCAAAGCTCTTGTTGACTATTCTGTTCCTCCATCCAGAATCTTAGTCGATGCATTCCCCCCATGCAGTTGTGGTGTCTCCGTCGCCACCCAAGGCTCGCTGTACCAAACGGAAATCCACGACGTCAAACCCGCCGGCCGCGCTCGTGGCGCTGCAGGCAGCAGCACCCAGCGCCTTCCTCCTCCTCGCGCAGGGGCACGAGCACGCACACGTCTCGTTGACGCACGGACGCTGCTCGCCCCGCATCCTCACTCGGGCACGGGTCATTCTCGTCGGGCGGAGATGAAAAGGACATCAAACCGCACGGGAAGCCGGAGATGCGCGACCGCCTCGTGCTTCTCCGCCTCGGTATGTGGCTGCGATTGGATGGCGTGAACCTCATGTATTACGAGATGATTAACGGGGGTATGTACCTACTTTTTGCTCGCATATTTCTTCGGCGCATGCGTGTGTACGTCGGGGATGCGTGCTACGAGCGCCCCGCTTTCTTTACTCTGTGAGTCGTCGCCCAAAGTTTTGCCTCGGTTTCTCTTTCGGCTTTTGTTGCCAGTCTGTGGCTCCACTTGTAGAAATATGCAGATTATACATAACAAGATTCAACTTTTTGATCCTGCACCTTCAAACTCGCCTCCACCTTCACCGTCTCTGTCAATTCTCTGTGTGCTTCCGGCCGGTCGCTTCATTTCCAGCAACTTCACTCTTGCACACAACCGCAACAAAGTAACCGAGGGTTTAGCTTTTGAGGTTCTGGAAACAGTGTCGCCCAAGGTTTTGCGTCGGTTTCGTCCAATTGTCGACATATGCAGATCATACACAACAACATTCCACTTTTTACTCGCGCATGCTGTCTCTCAGTGCACGAGGAAAAATTAGGTAGCTATGCTCTTGGGGCTCGTTGGACGGATAGGAATTCGATGCTTCGCTTTCCTTCCAAGTGCGCTCTTTTTGCATCACAACTTTTGTTTCCGTACATTCTTCCAGAGCAAATTTTCGCATCACTTCGGCCGGTACATATGCTCCATCTTCTCTTGACCGCAAATTCGAGAATTCACCTCAGTTCTCTGAACTCTCTCGGCCTAGTTCATCCAACGCGCGTTACCAACTCAAACTGTCAAATAAATGAGGGTCACCGTCAGTACCCCTCGGACTCAGCGTTCCTGATGACTATCTGTTGTAGCATCGGCCTTTCTTTCAACTCGGACATCTTGCTCAGATTAGTACCATCCGACTTCTCCGATTCTGGACTGGGAATTCGACGACTTCAACTCACCCGCTTGGGAAAGAGCTCGATATTCCTTGACTGGTCATGGGCAGCCCCAAATCAAGCTCATTGTGCTGCTATCTGCCCCCATAGCAATATGGTTATGTTTGTTCTGAGACTGCCATTCGGACTCGGATTCAACTGCTCTCTACTTGTACCCAGATTTGCTCTGGCACGCGCGGTAACTGCAACCGGGAGTAGTATCATAGTATGATCTACCGTTTCTTTAACGAAATGACCGGCTTTTGTTTGGGTATCTTTGTGTTCAGCCCCATAAGGTCTATCCTTTCATTTCCCTCTCGCCCTCTACTTACTTTCAGCATCAAATGGCGTACGAGTCGAACAATTGATGGACAACCCCGAGAATCCGTCTAATTAGATGCATGCAATTTTTCTTACCTAGCTCCAATTCCAGATCTCTATGTGGTGAAATCAGACCAGATCTGGGACTTTTGCGCAGTCGACGACGATCCACTGAAGCTTGGACAGCCTTCGGAGCTATGGATCTGGCGGATGACCAGTATAAGAGGCCATCTCGCCAGATGTCTGTCGCCGTTCCCACTGAAGCCGATGCAAAGCTGTGGAATCAAAGCCGAATTGGGGCTATTGAGCAAGACAGGGGGATCTCGTGTGAATCTGGCAGATGACCTCCGTCTTGCCAGATCTTGCAGTCGTTCCCACTAAACCCGTCTCAAGGCTGTGGAATAATGGCCGAATTGGGACTTCTGAGCAAGACCGGGAGATCCCGTGAAGAAACAGCCTTCGGAGCTTGCGTACTGCGGCCACGTACATTTTCACATAAAATGCCACCGCCCTCCATCCTCTCATGCTTCCTCCCCTCACCCCGAGTCGTCTGCGAATTCTTTGTTGATGCAACGCTACCGTGTTCTGCTCTCAACATTCCTCAAACTGAACCAGCTTCTTCACGATATTCTGGCTATTCCTACCTCAGATCCTGGTCATCCAATGAACTCGAGCTGAATCTCATGTCAAGCTTACGATCAAATGAATCTCCTTCTCAACGTGTTTTCTGTCTGTGTATTCTCTTATGGTTTTGCCTTAGATCACTGCATTAATTCGATCGCACTGTGAATCTGTCTCAATGCTTTCTGCCAGCGGAAAAATCGGTGGCTCATCATTCAATATTCGCAAGCTCCTTCGGTTCAATAACTGTTCAGTTTCCTACATGTAGCTCTTCTTCCCGTCTTCTGCTGTTTTCTTGAGCCAATCTAAACTGTTGTCTCGGATGATTTACAGTATGCCCCATATCTATCACCAGGACCCACCCGAGAAGAGCCATAACGAATATCACTCGCCAGTGAACAGTTGGAGCGTCTGGGCTAGCTGGTCCTCGATGTGCGTTTCCTTCTTCTTTTTCGACCTGTTACGGCGCCACTTACTACAGCATCTACGACAGGTTTGCCGACGAACTCGCGCTTCGAACCGTCGGGGGCGTACCTCGCGTGGATATCCACTTGCCTCAGCTTGAAGGCCTCGACCCCAGTGAGGGAAGTTCATTTGCCCTTCCTCTGCTCCGATCGCCACGTTTGGGAATTGTGGTCTTTATCCGCTCTGCGTGCTCGAGTATAACTCGGGGAATTGCATGCCATTCCATCATACCTCCGTTGAAGAAACATTCCATACATGGTCATAGCCCTGCTACTTGCATATTAATTCTGACCCCGATTTCAATAAATGTATTTTTCTGACATTGGGAAGTGTGTGAACCCAGCGCCGGAGCGAAGCGCAGGCACGTCTTGTACTGCTGCGGCAAATGATGCACCGCTTCTGCTCGCACCGCCACTGCGAATTCTGTGAGTCACCTTGCCTCCCACTCCCATCTTCACCCTTGCACGACACTCGACTATTCATGCTTCTGGATCTATCTGCGGAGCTCCTTGAGGAGATTGGAAGCAAGGTACGCGACATATATATGGTCCAACCCAGTCCAGGTTCGTGATGCTGATTCGGAGCTGTCGCACGCAGCTCCCACAAGGCGATCATGCCAATTTGCGCGCAGTCTGCAAAGTTCTGGATCCTGCAATGCAGCGCCTGTTTTTCTCCGTCCTAGTCTTGACACTCGGCGAACACCCGAAGCGCGATGATTCCATTCCTATGCTCCTTGATATGCTTCAGGCCCTCGGAACCGGTAAAACTGGACGGTCCATCCACGCGAGAACCCTGCGTATCCAGCGGGGGAAGCGACGCTATCAGGAGGTTGCAGCGTTGCCTGAGTCCGAATATGAGATGAAGGATCTCCTCGCTTCTGCCCTGGGATCGATTCCAAAGATCCGCACCGTCGTGTGAGCCCCAATATTCGAATCTTATGGCTCCGTTTGATGCCTACTGAACGGTTTCATCAGATGGGAAGTCAGCGAGCACGCCGAGCAGGACCCCTCAGAATGGGAGAAATGCACTGGAACCATCTGCAAGTTCCTGAGCACATCGACCTCCCTCGATGAACTCCAGCTCGACATCCAGGGAACAGTCGACGTCTCTTCGCTGAAAGTACGGGGCCTGCGGAAATTTACGCTCAAGAGCCCGAGGTGGGAGAACAACTTTCATTTTAGCTGGAAGACTCCACCCCCTAAGCCAATCATGTATGCGGACATATCGCAGCTGGTTGCGCAAAACAAGCTCACCTCTCTGCACTTGGAGGGCACCGACGCATGGTCTGAGGTCTGGCGCACACTGCAGATGCTATCGGACTCGGGCTCTCAAATCAAACTCACCGAGATTATCACAAATGTCGTCACTCCGGACCTCTTCGACTATCTGAGGTCGTATTCCGGGATCGAGAAATTGAAATTGCTGTACCCGGATGGCGGCAGTCGCGACGAGTCCGACCGTCTCGCAGACACCTTCTTCGAGACTATCCTGCCCCATCATGTGACATCTCTGGTGGAACTCTCCTGCCCGGCGAGCTACGAAAGCAGGTTCAGCTTTGGGACCCATAATGTGGATGTAATTTTGCTCCTGCATAATCTCAAGAGCCTCGAGATGAGCATCAATGCCGGTGCGGTTCGAGAAGTTGACACACCTAATGTATGGATCGAAGGCAAAGAGTTTCCGGTCCATTCTATAGGCGTATCGGTTGAGGCAGAGCAAGCCGATATTGATCCTGTCGTTGTACGTGGCAAAGAAATATTTCTCACCGAAATTAAATCCTGATCATCTTAACAGACACTTTTGCTCGAGACAGCTGCAACCCTTCCAGCCCTCTGTAGCCTGACCATCAACTCTGCGGAAACAGAAAGTAACCGAGGCGCGTGGTGCGGAAATGGAAGGATACACCACACTGGCGCTGTAGATGCGGCTATTGAGAAGGCGATGCAGGCCTTCCGGTCCACTGTGCCATGCTCGGCCATTGTGCGCGCGGGCAATTACACTTACGTGCTGGAGCCGTTGAGTGGACCAGATGCGGCAAAGGAATGTCATTCAGATGCAGATCTCGAGATGTTGGGATATCAACAGAGGGGTTGGTTTTCACGGTTTTAACTTGTACCATGATGAGAAACAGAAACCTGACACGTGCTTGATGATATCCTGAATTCTGCTCCGTTCAGTTCGGGTTTATTCCTATCGGCGTTCCATGGAAAGACCCTGAACAAGCTCACACCATTGTTTATGGCAACTCGAAGCAGTCCAAATGTACATATGAATAAATACAATTTATTTCGAACTCTGGAAATATAGCGATCTACATTTCAAGTCTTTGGATGAATCCCACCAGCTCCTCTGCCTCGTGCACTTTATCAAGTCTGTTGTATGTCAATGCAAGATTCTTCAGGGCTCGTATTCTGTCTGGATGATAGGGACTGAGAGCTTCTCGTTGTTTTTCCAGCACTGAGTGATAAAGCTCCTCGGCCTCTTTGAACTGGCCCTGGGTGTAGTATGTGAATGCAAGATGTTCCATGGCTAAAAGGGTGTCTGGATGATCCTCACCCAAAATCTTCCTCCGCTTCTGCAACACCTCGACCTCGAGCTCTTCTGCCTTCTTGTACTGGCAGAGACTGTGATATGTTGATGCCAGATTGTCCATGGTATACAAAGTTTCTGGATGGTTTTGACCGAGGATCTTCCTCCGATTCTGCAACACTTTAACCCTGAGCTCCTCCGCCTGGGTGTATTGGCCGCGATTATTATATTTTGATGCCATATTTTCCATGGTATGCAGGGTTTCTGGATGGTCTTCACCCCGAATCTGCCTCCGTTTCTGCAACACCTTAATCCCAAGCTCCTCCGCTTGGTTGTACTGGCCGAGATTGTGGTATGTTGATGCCAGATTCCCCATGGCACGCAGAGTGTCTGGATGATCTTCACCCCGAATCTGCCTCTGTTTCTGCAACATTTTAATCCCAAACTCCTCCGCCCGGTTGTACTGGCCGATGTTATGGTATGCTGATGCCAGATACCCGATGGCGCGCAGAGTATCTGGATGGTCTTCACCCAGAATCTGCCTCCGTTTCTGCAACACTTTAATACCAAGCTCCTCTGCCTGATTGTACTGGCCAAGGTTGTGGTATGTTGATGCCAGATTCTCCATGGTATGCAGAGTGACGGGATGCTCCTCTCCCAGAGTCTCCGTCTGCTTCTGGAGCACTTCGACCTCGAGCTCCTCTGCCCTGTTGTACTCGTTGAGTCGTCTGTATGTTGCTGCCATATTGCCCATGGTAAGTAAAGTGTCTGGATGATCTTCACCCAGAAGCTTCGTTTGTTTCTCCAGTGCCACAACCTCAAGCTCATGTGCCTCCTTGAACCGTCTTAATTGGAAGTACATGGCTCCCAGACCAACCATGGCCCTGAGAGTCATTTCATGATCATCACCCAGAGTGTCTTTCCGCCTCTCCAGTAGGGATCCCCACCGTACAGTATACGGTTACGACCGTAAACTTTACGGCCGTAAATGTGGCCCAACCGGCCGTAACCGTAACCGTGAAGAGTTCTCAGAGGCTCTTACGGTTACGGTACGTCATTTTTACGGTCCGTAACCGTATGTACGGCCGTAAATCGGTGAATGAATTCAGCTCAGTCCCGACAGCTCTCAATCAGACAGCTAAGAAAGAAAGTTTAAATACAGGTTGGTTCAGCCATGTTTTGATCCATTGGGAGACACTGTGTGGCCAATTTCAAGGCCCAGGTCAGTTGAGCCCAAAATTCAACCGACTATCCATGCGGTGTTTGAGCCCCCTCTTGTTGAAAATTGCCTAGCCCAATAGTCTCCACAGTCGGTGCCACTTTATCATAGATTCTCCCCCAGAGAGAGAGGGACATTCTGACCTCACCCTCCTTCAAAACCGCAAAATTTGGGTGCTAAATTTACGGCCGTAAAGTTACCGTATACGGCCGTATTCTTACGGATTTTTACGGTTACGGCCGGTGAAGACCGTAACCGTAAAATGTCGACCAGAGGGCCTTACGGGACGGATACGGTGTCCGTCAGACCGTAACCGTACACCGTAATTACGGTTACGGTGGGGATCCCTACTCTCCAGCAATACAACCATGAGATCGGCAGCCTCTTTGAACTGACCCAACTCATGGCATGTCCGTGCAAGTTGGCTCAGGGTGTCTGCATGGTCATGACCTAGCTCTCTCTTTTTCTCCTGCAGTGCAATAGAGACTTTGCGGTAGCCACCGGTAGCCACCCGGTGGCTCCCGGGGCATGCGGTGGCGAGTGGCTCCACATCCACTATGTCATCCGGTGGCTGACCCGGTGGCGTCTGGTGGCTCATCTTGGGTGTGGTACACGTCATTTGAGGTGCCACCGGCACCGCATGCCTCGGGAGCCACCGGGTGGCTACCGGTGGCTACCGCAAAGTCTCTAATTTTAAGCTCTTCTGCCTGCAGCTGCAGAGTCTTCCACGGAGGTATTGGAGGTGTGTGTTGCAGACCCATTGCCCCCAGTGAACTGGGCTCCAAATCTTGTGCATCCTAGAATCCATCAACTACTATTGATCGGAATATCTTTGTCCCTCACAGGGGCTTCGTATATATCGAGACTATGGCCGATATGTTCCCCAGGACCGAAATCCAACCCTACAGAAAACTCGGGGTTATCATGCTATGGAGTGTGAGCCTTGTGCATCTTCGTAGGCGAAATGAAACTCGCCATTTGTGAAATGAAGTCCTGATCTTCCCAGTCCACAGTAGATGAATTGTCCGTTTCCTCCTCGCTTTGGCACTGGAAGTCCACGAATCCCATATCAGACACGTGAGTTTGTGCACCACCGTCATGCAATGACTCTTGGACAGAGCCACTACTCTTGGTGTCTTCATCCTGGGGATCCACACCATTGCTGCCAAGGCTGGTGGTGCACTCATTTTCGCAGTTCAAATCTGCCAAATGAGCATCCTGAGCAGTTCCTTCAGTCTCTGGTGCTAGGTCTTCCCTGCGCAAATGAAATCACATTGTCAGCCCCACTCACATTGGCGTTTTAAATGACCTACCCATCAACCACAATATTCAACTCAGCATCCCGATATCTGGTGGGGAGGATATCATCAAAGCTACCAGTTGCAATGTTGAAGGTATTGGGCAATAGCGCTTCCGAGCGCGGCCTTAAAAAATTTATCTGATCCGTGAAGGAGGTGAAGAATTTAACAAGCTTACATCCGCATTAATTGTAGAAGTTCTCGGAAAGCTTCGAACCAAATTTGAAAAACCCAATCTTGTTCCAATTGACTGAACCAACTTGAAATACCACTGAGGATGGTGCCAGTAAGAAAGTCCACACCATCATAATCGAACGGTGGTTCCGACTCCTCCGTGGGCCCCAATGCTAGAATATCTACGCCGATGTCCTTCAGAATGCGGACCATCTTGTCGCATAACTTCCTCGTGATGTCAGCGTGAACACTGCCCATGTCTGACCAAAACCCCGGCCAATCAAGAAGCCCGCCCAAGTATCGTATACAAAGTGGACTGCTAAAGTTTGAACCCCTACATCCGGTATTAGTGTTAGAATTAGTTCATCCCATGGATGCAGGACTCACAGGCAATCGATTTCAATTAATAATCGCTCAATAACAGATAGACCTTCATCTCCACAATTGGTTAGCTCGGGAATGCTGCTGTTCTCCAAAATTGCCGAGATAGTAGTATCAGCCAAGCAAGTTGCTGTAAAGTTTTGCCAGAATTTCCATTCTTCGTTTGGGGAACTGCCAGATCGTTCCCAGAGCGAGGATATTTTATCTGTCGACGTTGCACTGCGGAGACATTTCGAACCAAGAACCAGTAGCCTGAGTCCGGGGAAGAGAGTGACCAGGCCCACAATTTCCCTGAAGGCCCGACACTGGGTGTTGGCAGATTCAGTGCTGCAGAAAGACGTGCATTGGTATATAGTTTCCGCAGAACCAGACCACGCACGGCAGTGTATATCTCATCAGCTTCTCACAACGCCTCTCAAGTTTTGGAGAGATTGAGGTGCGTAGGAGTTCCAAGCGCAGAACCCTTTCGTCACCCTTTCCAAAGTAGGATTTAATTGTCTGCGCTACAGCGTGAGGACCGAAGCCAAGACCGTGCGCGGCCCTGTTGGCCTGCTTTTCCAGGGCTTTGCCGACGACAGTGTACACCTCACCCAAGGTGCGGCCAGGCGTAGGATTCAAAAGTGCGGCGCGAATGAGCGCCCATCCTCCTTGAGACCGAGTGCTCTGTTCAGGCTTCGCGACGGCTCGGTTGGCGTCAGGATCGTAAACGATGACTGCGTTGGAGACTTGGGTTGTGGCCATTCAAGACAGGGGAGTGCGCAGATATGGTGGGAGGGACGAAGGCTGTTGCATGACTCGCAAGCACACCCGATAGACACGGTCTGCCAACGTACAGCATTTCTTCCAGAAGCCTCGGTGGCGCAGCTCAACGAGGTGATTCTGATACACTGATCATTATCATTGTTGAGGTTAATAAGTGTAGGTGCGAAAGAAGCGCCGGAGATTTGATTCGAGGAATGGACTCTGAGAAGTAGTCAGTCCTCCGCCCAATCTCATAAGCAAGTTGTCGATTATTTTCGTTCTTTCAACGCGGAGAGCTATGCTCAGACTCAGCGAGAGAATATGCACGGTGTTCCCACGACTATAGATCAGCACAATCCGACAGTTCGGGAGCTGAGTTAGGGGCTTACTTTAGGCGCCCATCAAAAAGCTGCTGTAGTGCGGTAGAGTATATCTGGATTGCCTTCAGAAATGCGCCGCCACCCAGAGTCCGTTCAAACTCCCTCAGAAAATGTGTACGCGTGGTATAGACAAAACAACATACAGAGAATATTGATTTGTGCAGTTGCTGCTCAAGTATGCGATGTCGCACCTCGGCCAAAAAATGCAACAAACGCAACAAACGGGACCGCGATGCAGAAAGTGACATATGACGGAGTGCGCCGACGGAAAACGAAATCCAAAGAGAAAAGACAAGCCGCAGTCCCTTCGCCTGAACCAATCCAGCAGCCAAAGACAACTTCCGGGCAGACCCTCAATTTGCGAAAACTCGTATAAAACGGCTTACTATCCCCCCCGCCGCGCCGAACAAACCTACTACTCGGACAAACAAACATTTCTCGTCCAATACTGGACCGTTTCATGAGATTTGCGGCTTCACATAAGCTGTAGGAGGTGCTCTAGAGATATAAGGTTCAAAACCTCTACAACTTCGCATCCTTTGAATATATACAAGACATGCCTTCGCTTCGCTCCGGCGCAAGTGCAGACCCTACCGCAGGTTGGATAGCAGCTCACCGCCCTTGAGAATTTCACTTCGATATTTCTCAAAATTTGAGCAATTGGTCAGTTTTTGTAAGGTTTCTGGTGCTCAACGTTGTAGCGAAATCATATTCTTCAGACTCACTACATGCACTGTTAATATGCTTTCCTTTCGAGTGTCAAGGCATCAAAGTAATGAGTCGGCGGAGCGCGTATGAAATATCTTAGTAATAAACTGGATGTGCAACGTAAGAAAAAGGCCGACCGGTCGGCCCGGAAGCGCAACCTTAACACGTCGATCGGCTGAAGCGAACGCGTCAAAGGCAGTCAAAATAAATCAGGTTCGGTTGACGTAGCGTCCTCGCGTGTCCGGACAGCGTTTGGCCTCGGCGTCGAGCGCGATGCACACCTAATAGAGTGAAGTCAGTCCTGTTTCAAAAATACGGCTCTGGTAAAGAACTAATCATCTAATTGCTGCCCATTGTAGTGGCTGAACATTAGGGATGTTAGATGGAGAGTGCGTAGATGGGAAACCTAAACTAAAAGGCGAGAGAAGCACAAAAAGAAACTGGAGACGTCACACAACGCATGCCGCGAGGGGTGATCATACCTGATGGGAAAATATGTTGAACTTGCTGATAGCTTACAACTTAAAAGTCAGAATGTAAACCTGGAGCGTCTAAATGGAGCACACTGACAGGCAACGACAGAACTCGAAAAGTGAGAGCGACGCACGAATATCATTGAGACGTTGGTCGAAAAGCAACTACGAACCGAAGAACATGTCATCCGGAAGCGAAGGACATGGTACAGACTGAAATTCACGAAATTGGGTCACCCTTGCCATTGTCAGTCACACTGCGCTTAGACCACTGAGTGCTGCCTTACCTACAGTCGACGTGGCTAGTTAATCACGGACACAGCTGCAGACTCAAATATGATGAAGAGCGCAGTTCAGTGCAGGGAGAGACATGATGAGGGTGGCGAAGCAAGAAGGCAGAGAAAGCAGCGTCCTTTTTAAACAGAAGTTGAGTGTTGATTGGCACGATCGAAAATGGCGTGGTGGAGCGTCCAGCTCCGTGGATCCCAAGCTCCACTCCGGTTCGAAGGCGTGTATAAGTATAATACAGCGTCAGATAAACGCACAGCGATGGGGAATTGTATTGGTAAAGGTTACACGATTTGTTGACAGGTATATCCTCAAATCTCCTTCCCGCCCAGCGGCGGTCACTTGCAGTCTCCTACACTCACCGCCGTCGAAGCACTCCGGCAGTGGCGCTTGGCGCGGAGGCGCCAGCGGTACTATTCGGGACGAAGGCACGGTTGAGCGTCTCCACGCGACAGAGCAGCGTATCAGAATAGCATAGTGAACCTGCAACTTGTAAAACTTACCTCTCAGTGTATGGATGGTCAGGACTGCTACGTTGCGATCCCAACGGAGGGCTGACTGGGAAGGTAAAATGAGTTCGCGATTATCTGTCGATTCTGATGTGTATCGTACCAATGGCACTGGAATGGCACCGTGTAAAAATTTTCCTTCATTTGTGCAGGGTTCGCCGACTCCGAGGCTTTCTGGGAATGGGCACAGGTATCTGAGTCTTCGCTCGAAAAGCTATTTCAGTACACGCCGTTCCGGATTAAACCTATGAAGGCTTCGTCAGCAACCCCCAACCGAAGTAGATTTACGTACCAAACATATCGTCGAATAATCTTCGCGTATTTGAGCCGCGTTAGAACTCGGATGAGGTCTGTAAAAAGGGAGAGGTATGTGGGGGTTGGCCTCAAAAAGTGTGCACGTACGGATCGCTTCAGATTAAAGCTGCTTGAAGATTTTGTCAGTGAGCCCCAATCGACTGAGTGGAATGGATCGTACGATTTATTCTCGAAATCTCCGACGGCTGAGTGATTCTGCAGAGGTAAAAGAACTACGATCCGTTCCGCAGGGGAGCCTAAGGTCGCCTGTACTTCCGGAACAGCAAGAAGAATGGACTGTTCAAGGGTCAGACGATCAGCTTGAGGTCTTGAAGCGAGTTGATGAGCCGTGCCCAGAGATCTTGCGCGTTGAGGTGAGCGTTCAGAATCATACCCGGATTGTCCAAGACGAATCAACCAACAAAGCCTGAGGAGGAGGCATCACAGAAGACGGTAGTATCGGGCGCTTGATGTGGCCGGCGCTTCTGGAGAGAGGGCGAAGCTGAAACACAGAATGAACGTAGCAGGAGATCTTGCTTGATGTTTGTGACTTGTTCAAGTTGCTGAACTTGATTCCGGGGAGGATGGCCGCGACAGAGGGCGAAGAGCGCTGCGAAAAAGCGGGGGAAATAGTGGGGGAAGGGACGAAGGAAGATCCGAGAGGTGGCACCTTTTGAGTGGGGTTTGAGCGCTCGATCGGGTGCCATCTGAATAAGCTGTATGTAATGACAGCAGCACGGAAAAGGGAAAGTTGAAGTCCGTTTGCAACATTCAAAAATAAATATGACATGAGACGAACCAAGGCAGCGGTTGGGCGGCAGAGCTTGGAGCAAGGAGCCAAGTGGCCGGGAAGGAAACCACAAATTGGGGAGAAAACAAACATGTGCATACTGATTCGAGGGATCTCTTTAATATACGAAGTATCACCGCCGAAAGTTGACAACTTGGGACATTTTCGCAAATTTAGCCTATCTTAAGGCCTAGGGCCCTGACCCGAGGGTCATATTATCCTCTGAATGCATCTCAAATATACCTTGACATTTCAGAGGCATCGCTGTCTTGTAGCCGTCACACTGAGCCGAAAGATGAAGACATGCCTGCCAGATTGAGATCTCAACTGGCAAAAATGATGGCAAGAAAATTCATGCTGCCCGTTGACCATCCGGGACATGCCTCAGCTACTTCTTCAGGGATATCATACTTCTTATCGAGGGGCTCTACCCTATAAGATTTGGAGGCGCCTCGACCCCAAGAGGGTCAGATACGAAGCGGGCAATCCAAATTTGACGTGTTACCTAGTACTCGCACACGTGGCAACCTCGGAAAAAACGACGCCGTTTGAGCAATTCTTACCCATTTCTCATGAAGTAAGATTTGGATCTGGGGTAAAAGACAGATTCATGTCGGTCTACATACTCAGCTTGTCCCCAAAACCATTGGATAAATTGCTATATTGCAATTTTCCTTAAGTGTCCGAGATCTAGGGGGGGGATAGTATGTGGGAATGAGTATATTCGTGGCATACGAAAGAATCACAAGAAAAAATGAAACGCGAAACGCGGATGACACAAACGGCGAGGCAAAAAGGCGAATTGATGGGCCGAGAAATATATGTTACGTACACGATCCGCCTCGGAAGACAAGGAGAAATGCTCTTCAACAAGGAAGGAAATCAAGGGGGAACGCAAGTCATGGTCTCGTTGGTCAAAAGGAAGAAGTAAAAGACAGAAAGAAGTGGAACAGTGGGGGACAGCCAAGGAGATGCCTCGGGAAAAGATAAGACATCGATGTGCATGCAGAAACAACGCAAAGGCACTACGCAGCACAAGTCGAGCAAATGGTCTGCACATTAGATTGTCGAGCAGCTTGAAACCGAACCGTCAGCGAAAATGGATCGCACTTGCCAACCGCGGCGCACGCGGTGACACGACAACGCAGAAGAAGCTCGGTACATAGCACGCAAGCCAGAAAGATCCTCCGCCAAAGGATCATCGAGCGACTCGAAAAAGACGTACGTCAAACTGCAGCATGAATCGCATGCTCTGCGGCCCGTCCAGAGAACGAAACAGTGCCTCTTCCTTCGAGCCCAGACCCGACCATCCCGGAAGTCAGACGATAATCTGATTCCGCCCTATGGTGCAGCCGTGTAGATGGCGCACGGCTCCGCCAAGGAGGAAGGAGAGATGACGGGGGCTCGATGCCCAACAACCAACGAGATCGACCGCTGACTCCGCATGCAGCACGGCACAAGAAAAAAAATAGACGTCAATGGCAAAAAAAGCAGGAAAAACGATGAATAAGAAAGAAAACACATCATAATTTTCGCCCGCGCAAGCAAGGCAGCGAGCTCCAAAGCCACGATGACTCGCGGGTCTTCCAGTGCCAGCGCACGAAGCGAAAAATGCCTGAAAAGGCGAACGCGTCGGGGTGACACGTCAGAGTCGGCGACACAGATCCCGTCATGAACGTCACATGGGGACGCATATTCCACGCGGTGCGCGCTGAGATGCATGCTCGACGCCCCCATGCTCGGGCCCTCTAAGGAGACAACAAACGGTGAAGGAAGAAGAAAAGCCACACACCGTCCGTCTTCCACTTCATCCCACTGCGCCCCAAGGATCGTCTCTTCCTCTACTTGCTCCCTCACCTCTGCCCAACCTCAATCCCGTTCGTTATACGCATACGCAGTCGCGCTCGTGACAGCCTGCATCGCCGCTGCGAGGACGCTGCGGAGCGTGTGCGAGATGGCGGAGAGCGTGTGGGGCGGGGAGTCGCATAGGGCTTCCGGTACACGGAGTTGTGCGCGCTGTGTTTGTGTCTCCAGACTACGGTGGTGGGTGTAAAGGACGAGCGGGGGATAATGGACTCCGAGCCTCAGGATGGAGGCGGGGAGCGGGCCGAGCGGCGGCCCCGGCGCGGCTTGCGCAGGGAACCGCACCACCGACAGCGCCAAGTGAGGGTGTTTATTAGTGAATTTAAATTCGAAACTGTAACCAAGAAAGAGATAGAGTCGAGACATCGATGCGAGCGACGCGTTGTTGTGGGCAGAAACAAGACCGAATGCGGATAGGCTGCACGTGCGGAAGTGTGACGTGTGACGACGATGGGTCCCAAACCTTCACGAATTCCTGCGGGGTTTCCGCCCACTAGCCTGCCAGTTCTAGACTACTTTGGCTGCGTTGTGATTATCCGATGGGCAAGTCGTCTGCTCGTATTCTTGTTCGATTTTTGCGTGCCTATCGGTCATCGTCTTCGCTCCCGTCTATGTTTGGTCTATGTTGGCAATGTTGCTGCAATAGATGCTCCGGTGGCCAACTTCAAGTTTTTTAGGCTTGGGGCGTACCTATATTTTTGAACCTTTCTCCCACGGCGCTCCTGTCTTTCCATCTTGTTGTCAGATGGCGTCCGAAGCCTCTGCAATACTATACCTCCCCCGTTTCCATCCCATTTGTCTCATCACCATAAACACATATCTCACATATTCTATATCCAATCCCCTCGTCTCCTTGAACACTAAACACTTTATATTTCATATGCTCGTTCACATAGTTACTAGCATGTATATAAGCTGCAAGTACTGTTTGAATATACTTACCTGTTTCTTCCCTTACAAAACATCTCAAGTTCTCAGGCTCTTCCTTACGTTGTCTCTCCAGCTCATATATATCCTCGGGCTAATCCATCGGTCAGCCTCTTCTGACAACTAAATGGCGCTGTACAGTATCCTCTGGATCCTCTCTTCCCTAACCAATGCATACCGACTGCGATTTTATCTCCCAGCATATAACTAAAATCGCAAGTGTAGCCACTATTCTCCTCCTCGCGTTCTTTGCGCTAAATTCTCTATTCATCTGACTCGCGATTTTCGCTCAAAGGATAACTGTTCGATGTTGCCTCGATCGCAGCTCCCATCTGAGAAATTTCTCGGAACCGATAGCGCCATTAATTGCGATATTCTTGCCGTTACCGCGCAATATCTCACTCCCAGGTCGATGACGAAGGAGTTGATTCAAGCTCGCTTCAAGTCTCCTGAAGGTGAGCCTTGTCTCCATTCTATTGCTCTGCTTTATTTTTCCTCTTTTTCGTGTATCAGCTTGTATCTGTTAACGATACTGAGAGTCCCTCAACTTCGTGTCCTGGTTAGACCGATTTATCTGTTCTGGGACTCCAATCCGTGGTCGTCGTTAAATTCCTCTACTGTTTGCTTCTCGGCTGGTCTCTCCGTGCTTTCTGCGGCCTCTTGATTGTTGTAATCACTCTGTGATTCTTGTGGCGACTTATGCTGTTTAACCGCTCCCTCTAGACCTTATTTCGCGCTTGCACACAACGGCAACGGCGACCTTGTTCCTCAAATTGCTAGCCTCTTGCTTGTCTATCAAGCATCTTCTCTAAATCTGGTCCGCATTATCGTGTTTGGTGGCGTCTACATTCCGGAACCAACTCCTCCGCATGCGAAAACCGTGCATATTTTCTTTCCGCGGCTCGGATGAGCCTCCGGGTTGAGCCCACGATTGTCAGGTACGCAGCATATAGTGTACTGCATTTTCTTTCGTCTGGAGGGTGGGACGACTGAATTCCGTGGATAATGGTACGATCCTATGTTTTATGAAGTCCTCCCTTGTCGGAATGCAGATCTGCACGCTCTGTCGGTCGGGGATACACCGCTGCGGATCAGGCGCAAGTTGGAAATAATCTCGTCGACGGCGTGATAGGATTATTCGGACTTGCAGCAGATGACGGTTGAGTGCACTAATTGAGTTGCTTTTCACATACCGCAGTCTATCCAATGGCGATCGGTGTGTGTTTGATTAAGCAAAACTGTAAGGCACAAGTTACAAAACGGAACACGGAGTCTGGTGCGAAATATGCAGTGCCCCGGCGTCTTTCGGCAAGCCGACAAGCCCCCGGCGTATTCCACCGCAACTTTCAGCCCTGGAACATCCTCTGCAGCCAAGACGGGCGCGATATTCGCACTGCGAATTTTGGAATGGCGACTGACTGATAACTGTCTCTGACTGTATGGGCTCAAGTGCTACCGCGGGAGGGAGCGTCTCGTACATGTCTCCTGGTGCGTCATTTTCTCCGCCTTCATTCTCTGAGCAGCGCCGTGTTAAGATCCGAGAGGGAAACGGACGAGAGACACGCGCGAGTGACGTCTGGGCCGTTTGCATCATCCTGCTTATGATATCCGGGCTGCATCTTTCGTGCAGAGCTCTCGACGCCGACGCAGGCTGCGATGCGAATGGTAATATCAACTACGCCGCTAGTTCTATGACGCCCGAATATCCGGTGAGCGATGCTAAAGCTGTTGAATTTACTCGATCGGTGGACCGAATGGCCTCAGGCTCACGACCACCCGAACCCCATCCTCGTCTGGGCTAAAATTAGCTTCTTTGAGGTCCAAAATCTCGATATTACCGTTACGGGAACCCGAAGTGTCGAGTTCAGAGGCCTGCATTGCGTGGTACCTGAACACTCGATCGAGATGATACAGTAGCGACTTTGTTGCACCCTAAGATATCGGTCGCTAAATCGGGTATCAGGGTAATTTATGGTACGACTTTAGTTCTTACGATATCTTGATACTGAACCCAAACTGGACCTTACGTCCCGAGGGCGTCTTGTCGTCGGGCGAAAATAGATACCCCCTTCTGCACTTTTCGAGCTGATCGCAGTAACGGTTTATAAAGAGTGAACGTATAATGCGACGAAGCAATTCCTCATGACTGCTCTTCACACTATTAAACTTAAATCCGTCAAAGTCTCCCCCCACACAAACCCACAATGGGGACGGAGTTCAACGCCGGCGATATTCGAGATAGTGTTCTGCGCAACCTTGCTTCTACTGTGCCCGGCATCTTTCCTCATTCCATGGTCGACACTCGAACTGTTCGACGGTTCTTTAGCGAAGATGTTGGTCGGACTAGGTAGGTCCCCCTTGCACGTCCTGATCACCGTCCTGAGAAGCAATATAGGTGACATGGACGGAGTCTACAGGATATTCAACTCGGCGCAGGCGTCGTTGCCGAGTGTTGTCGACGCCATGAAGCTCTACGCGATCTGGGTTATTCTCCAAGCCACATTGTTCCTCGTACTACCCGGCGCCACCGGATACGGCGACAAGACACCCGCCGGTAATCGACTCCGTTATAAGATAAACGGTCTGTTGTCTTGGTTTGTGACCACTGGAGTCTACACACTGGGCGCACTGTGCTCGTGGTGGGATGCCGATATAGTTGCCAAGCAGTGGACGGGTCTTATGGTGGCGGCCAGTATCTACGGAATAGTGCTCACCGCCGTGGTCTATGTCAAGGCGCACGTTACCCCTTCCCATTCTTCGGACCGAAAGTTTAGCGGTAAGCACCATCTGACGGAAGTTGAGAGGCCCGGAGACTCATTGGTTGGCAGGTTCATTGTTCCACGACATCTTTGCCGGGATTGAGCTGGTATGTAACGATCCAACCTTGGAACTAAAATATTGAGATTTATTCTTAGAATCCGCGCTTCGGAGACTTAGATCTCAAGTTGTTCAACATTGGACGCGTTGGAATGACAGCATGGACGATTGTGCAAGTCAAATGAACATTGCAATGATCCTCAAGTATCTAATCCAATCGTTCAGGAATCTCTCTTTGGCAGCTTCACAGTACCAGCGGTTCGGATACGTGTGCAACGCCATGATCGTCGTCAATATTCTCCAAGGCCTGTACATCTGTGATTTCTTTTACCAGGAGGATTGGTATACTCGTACGATTGTGAGTCTCGGAGTCGCGCAGTTTGATTTCACCGACTAATCCTAAACGTCCATCCCAGGATATCGCCCATGATCACTTTGGTTTCTACCTCGCTTGGGGAGGCGCCGCCTGGCTCCCGAGCATGTACACGCTCCAGGCTCAATATCTGGCGCGCTATCCTGTCAATCTGTCCCAGACCACGGCGCTGATCATCTTGCTCGTCGGAGTCTTCGGCTATTGGATCTTTCGGGCTTCCAATCACCAGAGAACCGTCGCTCGACGCACGGCAGGGAACTGTGTCATCTGGGGGAAGAAACCGGTGGTTATCACCGCACATTATACTACTTCTAATGGCGACAGCCACACGAGTCTGCTACTGTGCTCCGGTGAGGTTGAATTCAGTATATCCCTCAGCGTTCTCACAATGTTCGAAGGCTTCTGGGGCATCACTCGGCATTTCAATTACATTGGAGACCTGATTCTCGTATTTGCGGTGTGTGCCCCATGTGGAACTCGGGACGTCTTTCCCTGGACATATTTCGTTTACATGATCGCGCTACTCATCCATCGGTCGATCAGGGACGAAGATAGGTGCTCAAAGAAGTACGGAAAGGACTGGGAGTTGTACAAGGCTCAGGTCCCATATGCTCTGATTCCCGGTATTTATTGAGGTACCATTAGCTCTAGAGTACTTGAGTCGATTGGGTAGCCAAAGATGATACGGATTATGCCTTTATTTGATTTTCTATGTGTTGCAAGTTTCGGTTTTCGTCAGCGGCAAGATTAACAGACAGTGGGAAGCTAATCTACAATCACCGCCAGAGCTTCTAGTCTCACTTCAACCAGAATCGTAAGCGTGACGCAGTGCCATGCGTCACTTGATGTATTGGCTCCAGCCATATGAAACTTACCATTGTATTTTTTCTCTTTAGAGAACCAATCCTGCAAAACTTACTCAGCCAAAAATCTTTCTCCGAAAGAAGTGGTCTGCCATAGAATACCTTGCACTCCCAAAGGCATGTTTCCTTGGTCGGGTCCTCCACCGTTGTCTAGACGAATTGAATTCGATTGGTGAGGGTTTATTAAATGAACCGGAGACGCGACGATGCCTGCTCTTAGCGACCCAGTCAGCGCGTTGTGCTCTCTTGTAACGCTGACAGACCGAGGGAATGCGTCGGCGTGGGTGGTGCGAGAAGGAACCGGGAGGGAAGGAGCGTGGATTTGGAGCACGGCGGCGCACTGCATCGTCGCGCGCACCTCGGTCCTCGTCCCTGTTATTCTCATGCTGACTTCCACCCGCATTCCCACCTCTTATCTCCTAAAATCCACACAACCGTCCCAAGGGCCCATCATTTTATTCATCGATCCAGGGTAAGTCTTTCGTCTGCTTTTGTCGTGTCTCGCCTCACCAACCTTGTAGCGTACGGCCCCAAACAATCTTATAGATGAAGGAGAGCCTGAATCCTCCGCCGGGACCCCGGAGCCGATGACGCGACACCGCCGTTTTCGTTTGGAGACTGGCCATTTCGGTGTACCCATGTTTCGAACCCAGCTGAATTCCATGAGGGCCAGTGGTCATAAGTGAACATGAAGTGAGTATTCATTGTCCCATTGCGAAGTCCACCCCGCTACACTGATGCACCCCGAGAAATACCTCGTTTAATCTAGGCGTCTTCGCGCAGTCTCAGATCGGTCGGGCTCCACACTTCGGCGGGGCGTGATCTATTTCGCAACAAAACTACTAGAGGAGGGTCAGAAGCGGCGCGCATGGCAGGCTTGCTTCGCACTGAAAGTACTCCAAAGCTTCAAGCTCTCCACCATGAGTAGAACGGTACATTTCGACCTCATACAGTTACTACCCCCTGTTGAAAATGACGAGTAGGTACTGTGCAGAGTCACTTGCGAGGAAATAACGGTCGCCAACGTAACCTTCCATTGAGCAGCGAGGGAGAATACTCGAGTACCAATCAATGCACCTCCAATGCCCAGTATCACTTACAATGTTACGGAACAGATGTCTGGCCCCCGTGCAAGCTCAAAGCGGTATGGTGTTAGCAGTCTAGATACGGTGGTATAATAAACGAGAGTGGATGAATCCCAAGCCAGGAAGGAAAGATACAGTAGTAGAGGTGGTAAGTGATTGAATATACACGGTGCGAGTGCGCGCTAATGAGAGTGACGGCAACAACGACAGTGGTCGGATCATATTGCGAACGGGTTATTCCTTTAAACCACATGAGCTCGATGAACCAGCACCAGTCTCACGAGGGCGAGACTTACCGCGCAGGCTCCGGCGGGAGCCCCGGCTTCAGATCAGCGTCATATTGCATATACGGATACTCCTCCGCGCCTTCGTGCCTCGAGGGCATCCGCGTCCCTAAATGAAACATACTCGTCTCCACCTCCGCGGTCCTCGCGCTCCCTTTCGTTTCGTTACGCCTCCGACTGGCACCAGTGGGAGCGTAGGAAAGGGATGGAGAGACGGGTGGTCGGTCCCCCGCCCTCGCACAACGCGGCGCGTGTTTAGGGTTGCGAGGCAGGAGACTGCGTAGACTGGTGTGGCAAGAAAATATTAATGAACAAACTAAACGTAACTGAAAAAACCAAGCGGAAGAGACTCACGTTTTGACAACATAAATATGTCGCCCTCAAGATCAAGTTGCCCTCCAGGAAATCGAATAGCAGGAGCTTCGACAAACTCACAGCCGTCGTCAGCACGCCGGTGTCGATGGCGTCCGTGACGAGCCGGGAGATGAATGAGTTTGTGCTGTTGAGGAACAAGGAGCGAGTACACGGAGTTGAGGAGATTATGTGGGAGAGGAAAAAAGGGACGCACGCGGAATTCTTCTGCCCGGTCCTCATGTGTCACAAGAAAAGGTGAGCACGCCGACGGTGACGAAGTCCGTGAGGAGCTTGAGGCCGAGTGAGATCGTGGCGACGGTCTAGTGAGATACGGGCACACGTGAATTTGGATACATAGATTCCGAACGAGGAAGCCGCAATTTGAGATTGAAAACCGCGGGGATGGAGGAGAGCTGAAATGCGTGTACTGTGAAGACCATGGCGACACCGAGTTGGCCGAGGGTGAGGAGGATCTGCGCACATTTCTTGGTTGGATTTATTCGATTCGATAGCAGGAGGGGCAGCGGAGAGGGAGGGAGGAAGGCATGGGAAGGACAAGAAATAGAACAGACGACAAGCCCCGTGATGAAGATATTCCGCTCGCTAACTGAACGCCACGCAATTCGTTTGTCAATAAAGATTTAGAATAGAAAGCAGGGAAGAAGGCAGAGACCCACAACGATAGACACGCGTCGCAAGCAGCTGAGAAGAAATGGGTCCGCGAGGAGCTGAGTAGTCGAGTCAAGTGCGACATACCACTTTACTATCGTGCCCATGACGGAGCCAATTGCTTGTTGCATCTGCGTCCAGAGAATTTATAACGGTGTACGCTAACGCTTATAATGATCGACCTTCCGAGGAACCAATGAGTGAGTAGCAAACACACAAAAAAAACACACCATGTGGTAGTGCCGGTCGCAAGGGCGAAAGGATTGCCCGCGCTCGCCATTGTGTAGAGATAGACCAAGTCGATGAAACTCTGGTCTGCTGCTTCTAGGAGTCTGCGACGAGTGCGCAAGAATGAGGTCAGTGTGAGTGGAGATAAGAAGGAAGGAGAGGCGCAGAGACGTACAATGAGGAGAGGCGCACAATATCACGACAACCAAGATTTTGTACAGTGAGAAGGGAGGGAAATTTATTGGTGAGTCAAGTAAGCGGAGACAAAAACAGAGTAGGAAGCACGCACTAGTGCGGTATCTGAGTTGCACCGGCTGAAGTACGTTCATA
Organism: Mycena capillaripes; assembly: GCA_029204075.1. NCBI lineage: Eukaryota > Fungi > Basidiomycota > Agaricomycetes > Agaricales > Mycenaceae > Mycena > Mycena capillaripes. The sequence continues at coordinate 960,555 of JARHKZ010000029.1, read as the reverse complement.
ATTGGGTCAGTAGGCGAAGAAGGAAAGAAAATATCTCTCAGTAGGAATCGGATGCCCAGCAGAATTGGCTGGGTGGACAGACGTACATCCGAGGCGGAGGCTAGAGGCGGATGCGGAGCCGTGTCGGCCATGACGGGGTCGTTTACACGCTGCGTATAATATAGAGACAGAGAGGAGGGAGGCGTGCGAGCCCTGTGCGCGCGTTCCAACGGACGTGACGCAGATTATGCGCACGACGCTGGAGGGGATGCATACATATGCACGGGGGCGGTGAAGGAGAGCGGAAGGGGAGGATGCCAACGATGAGAACGGGGACGGGTATGGACAGCGCGAGTGAGCGGCTGAGACGGAGTATGGTCGCCGCACAGGCTGCGGCGGAAAGGGTGCGCACAGCGGGGCGCGCAACAGAGGGCTCCCGCGATGAGGGTACCCGGATTCTGAGGATCATCCATGCGTTGGCGCACCCGCACCCGCCCTGCACCAGTCGAGTGGTGCCGAAAGAGTGGCACAAGACGCCGTGCAGACTTTCGTTCAGATATGGTCACAGTGGCAAGAAAGCCGTGGCAGATGACGCAATCGGAAGTCTCCGGGACGACTGATCCGGTGGGCATCGTTATATCCTCGTTCGCGCCGGAAAAGAATAGGATGCACCGGAGTTTTTTGCCTGCTGCGTGTGGAATTGAGCACGATGTGTGGCAGATGGGACATGAGAGGGAATTTAGAAGTTCCAGTAATGCCGCCATCTGCCGAGTCTGATTTACCCGGCGGCTGCCCAGATTTAGGGGCTGCGGCAGATGTCGGCATGCCGTGACGCGCGCCGCGAGTGTTACCGTCGGCTGACACCCATCTTTCTTTCTTCTTCCCAGAATCCCGATTGCTTTCTTCTTATCGGCTTCTCCTTGTTTTCTACCCTTTTTAAATGCTAGAAGCTGAAAGGGAAAAAAAATCCGACACATTTTCAAAAATTTGGCGGACACTGTACTAATAGGGCGCTATAGGACCCACTAAGCAACTGAAGTTAGTGGACATTGTGACTTGTAACACTTCACATCGTTCACGCTCGGTCTCCGCCTCGACCTAGCCTTAAAGTGGCTCCTTCAAGCTCTGCTCTACTTCTGCTTCGTGCATTTCAATTTTCTCTCGTTTGACTATGGCTCCGACCACGGCTTCAAAATTTCACCGCTAGAATTGTGCTGGTAGGGAGGTAGGTAGAATTACACGGCACGGTCCAACTCATGAACGCCGGGTTCACGGATTACTCCGACATATGCACTCTAGCACGCACTCACTAAAGACATATATCATCTTCCGTGGGCCCTCATATGCCCTCCTAGCCGAACTCATAGTTGCCGCCGAAACGTGCCGCGGTAGAACTAGCCGAACGTAGGAGAGCAAGAGAGAAAAAGATTGTATGTACATCGACATGGGAATGAACCTCAGTCAACTCTACAAAGAAGTATACACCTCCGGGATCATGCACAAACTTTGAAACCGTTGTCGACGAAATATAGGTTCCAACTCAGCGGAGCGAGATGAATGGGACATAGATAACACCGCAGCTGGGCCAAGAAGGTGGTAAAGTCGAAAAGGCAGAATGAAATCTTTTCCTGAGGATTGTTACTCAAGTGGTCTGCTACGTATGTTTTGTTGAAAATGTTCCAGGATAGCTAAACTTCCCAGTGAAATTCCGCGCTTCAATCCTCTTCGTACACCAAATACGGGTACGAATACCACCATACACGCAATAGGAAGGCCGAAACGCATGGCACCCATCCACAACCCCTGGACCGTCCTTCGCGATTTCCGTAGAGTATCCCGTTCGAGTCGGGCCCGCGCCATAAACTGTCTTTATCCTTGTCTTTTTTTCTCTTTGGATTGCGGAGTCCAAAGAAAGTGCAGGACAACAACCGTGAATCACCACGCTCACTGTGTCTCGATACCCTTCTCTTCGCGATCAAAAACTGTGACCAGGGACAAAAAATCTATTGAGGATGAAGACTGCCGATTTTTCGTCGCACGTGTGGCTCTTTAAGGTACAGTTTCACTACGATATGTGGCAAAGAAAAACCACAATCTAATCGTCATCCTGCGTGCCACAGAAACTGGACACGATTTGGTAGTATGAGTACAACGACGGAGCTGTGAGAAAATAATTAGCACACTCCACGCAAACTGGAGGCTACAGCGTACCATCAGGGCCGGTAGCAAGCGCGATCTGGATCGGCGACTCGCGCACGACACCGGAGATACTGCCGACGAACGGCTCCGTCGTCTGGTTGAACGTAAACGGCAAGACGATGTCGCTGGGGAAGTCGTGCTGGATCTGGACGAAATCGGTGGAGAGGGTGTCGGTCCATGTTGTGGTATTGCCCGTTGCGTCGGTGGTGGTGGTCGTGAGCGTCGAGGATGAGGCGCAGCCGTCGGAGAAGACGGTGAAGAAGTGGTTTACCCAGGGGATTGCCTCGAAAGGGCCGTCCTGCGAGGAGTTAGTAGGAGCACAAACGCAATTGCAAGAGAGAAACGCACGAAGAGATCCAAGGAGTCGCGCTTGTTGTGTTTCGTATCGCGATTGACAACTTCAGTACTAGTCTCAGAGCCTGAGGAGGTAGGGTACGTCGCATGAACGGTGGAATAGTAGGATGTCGAGACAGGCAGCCCATATTCAGGCTGGTTGGGGTTCTGCACTATCGCGGCCACGTACGGCTCTGGCATGCTCGTGTTGAGGCTGTAGATGATCTCAGACGAATTTGGGTCGGGGATGTCGCCAAGCCGCCAACCATTTCGGGTTAATCTGCCGCTCTTGAGGAACCAGCCCACGGGGCCTATGGCGAATGGGTTGGCCCCCCAGTCGCCCGTGGTGCCAGCATTGATCTGCCGGATTTGGAGCCGGTTCTAGACGACGAGGAGTGGTGAGTTTCGAGAAAGTATTGGTCTAGGAAGGGACCCGCACCAGTACGTTCTCGACCTCCGTTTCATAGACGGGAGCATCCTGGTCCTGAGTGGCAGCAGCGTGAACGGTAGCAAGAGTGAGAAGAGTCGCGAGGAGCATCTTTCAGGGGCGGGGCGTGCAGAGACGAGATCAAAAGCAACCTGAGAGTGCAGAGTTCTTTAAGTACGCGACTCGAGCGCGTGGGGCCACGCGTCTCAGGCTGAAAATCCGACAGCAACGCATGCGGCGACAGTCATCAACCTTTTGACAGATTCCTTGCGAAGTTTTCGGCCTTTTTGGCTTGGCGCCAAGCTCTCGAGGCAAAAAGGTCAAAAAGTACAATTGTCCATCCTCCCAATTTTGAGAGTACATAGATCATCCGTGTCCTACAGTCTAACACTACCCAGTATATGCTCATTAGAAGCAGTTGGAACTCCGAAAGTACCGGAAACAACCCGAGAAACAACAATTTTAGCGCGATCCGCGAACCTTGTGGAAATCGGCTCTGTGCATCACTAAATCAGGAAAAAAAATGTTATAGCCGGGTGACAGTCGCGATTTCTTGGCAATTCTGTTGATCCATCACGAGTGCTCACAATCGCTCGCGAGCGTCCACAATTATTGTAGGCTATAGACGATCTACCTATAATTATTGTGCGGGATCACCTTCTGTAGACGATCTGCTTATAATTATCGTGCAAGGTCATCTGAGGCTCACAATAATTATGCGTGCCCACAAGGGCTTATTCGGTGCCGCAAGATAAGTTTACATGTTACAAGCGCTCGGGGGACCGCGGAGCGGTCCCCCTCACCCTTGATTGATCACAGAAACTGAAATTGGAAAAACCCTGGATTTACAGCTGTTTGCATATAAGAAAACAGATAATAAAAAATATCGGACGATTCGGGACAAATGGATAGACATAAGTTGCCATGCACAGGAGATGTACAGAGTTATTGATGACTCGACAATGATGAGGTTGAGGGAAAGTCATCATTTCGAGTGTTTTGTACTTAGATATCATACGCGGCCACGTGCTTAGATTTGCGATTCTTCATTCGAGTGCGAGTAAACCTAAAGTATTCAATAATAGACTGAAAATGAAGAGGAGCAGGAACGAGTTGCAAGTAGTGAGTTATGAAAACACAGTAAAGAATGTAACCCCCCTCCCTTGCCACCACGCCAATTTTTCCTCCTCATCTTTCCACAATAACCATTCGCTTGGACCCAACTGGCAATATCTATACCGAAGCTTCCGCTCCCCCGTCAATCTCTGCAGCTCCGAGTTCTCCTTCAACTCGTTTCCGTGTTCAGGTAACAATAACCACGTTCATTTTGTCGCCGCTCCAGGTTGACCGCGAATGGCTCCTTCCGCGGTACGTTGCTCTGGAGCGAATAAAATCGAGAAATGCCCCGACGTCGAAGTTCATGTGCCACACGTAGCCAAAAATTTGAAGGCGCGGAACAAGTCCAAAGGTGTCGAGACCAGCCCCCGCTGTTGAAAGTGAGACAGCCGGGAGAGCAACATCGGGCTCAGCAGCGGGTGCTCGGCGCATTCGTTGTCGGTGGAAGATGTAGAATGGCAGTCATGCAATTCGAACTTCGCGTAGCCATCACAAAACACCAGCGTTTCCAGGCCACGGACAGCGGAGAGCACCCCGAGAAACTCGGTGTCTGAATCAGTACGGCCCGGCGTAAGTTCAGTGTTCGCAGATGGGCGCCAAAGCCGGACCGCTGTGCCATGCCCATGAATGCGGTGTGCAGCCCAGGAGGCATCGGTCGTCGATATTATGTTCCAGGGTGAAGGTAGGCAGGCGAGGAAGGGTTAAGCTCGCCAATACGCCAGCGAGTACGTGGACAGAAGACATGGCGTTTCCCACGGACAATGAGCGCAACAGGTGATGTTCGAAGTTGTGGCAGGGAGGCTCGGCGTGTCCTTGTTGACTCGGGCATTGTGCGCAACATAGGTACCTAACCAAGCGGTCGCAGAAAGTTGGCTAAGATAATGGAGAGCGGTTGCAATTTGATCGAATGGTATGCTCTTGATTCGAACGGGAGACACTTGCTCCAGAGCGAGTATAGATGCGTCGATTCTGGCATTAAATGATAGAGTTTTCGAGTGGTGGCAGCCCCAAAATCGATCCAGGAGGTTTCTGGACACATTATCCATTCGCTGATGTCAAGATGCTCGAGGAGGGGCAGCCGATGCTCCACGTCGCGTTGAAGATATCCTCTTGAAAGCAGACGAACTTTGCCGTCTTCCAGCGCGAGGATGCGTTCGACAACAGATTGAGAGCCTCATGGTCCAGCAAGGATTAGTTACGGTCGGCGTTGTACCAGGCGTAGATCATAATGTGAATACGCAATGGAAGATCGCGAGAGCGTTGCAGAGCCGATTGGAGCAGCCCTTTGGCGACGGGAAGATTATGAGAACCGCGGGCTTAGACATTGCTGACCTAGATGTCCGTCCATAGTTCTGGTGTGCTCATAACTATGGCGTGCGACCGCACAAAAACCCTCGAAAAGTCCAGAAGGGGTGCCAATGCAGCCAGCATCAGCTCAAATGGGCACCTGTATGACTGAAAGTCTACTTAGATGCGCCGGAAGATGTCGGTCAGAATCTCGACTGGCAGCCGTCGGATAGGAGTCCACAGACTGCGGCCGGTGACGCGGAGATGTTGCAGGACTTGGCGGTGAGACGTGAGGTGCGCGATCTCTGCATCGCATCGGGCCAAGTCGGCGGAGGGGTGGTCCAGAGAGGAGGAGAGATGTGCCGGCGGGATGGACTCTTCGCGCGAAATGCAGTGGACACTGGACGTCGGAGGGGAAGGCGGCGGAGGGTGACTCGTCGAGGATAAACCGGGAAGTGGCGAAGGGGTGAGAGGAACCGACCATGGCGGGGAGTAAAGGGGCGGTACACAACAAGGCGGCGCGTGACGCGCGTCACACAGCAATGACCCGCATCAACGATCAATGATTACCTTGCGTGCCTCCGACATGGGGCAAACACCACGATCACGGTCCCCTATCTCAGGTATCGTTCGAGCGTTCGGTGGTTCAAACGCCAGCGTCCAAAGTACAGCTCATGATGTTTGACAGATCTGAAAGATCGGCACCGCATTCTGTAAACTCCCGCGGTCCCTGGATGGATTAGCGCTCACTCTCTCTTCTTCCACCCTCATCATGTCCGTTCGGAAAAAGCGCAACTTCCGCGCCCTGCAGCTCCCCGTTGGCATGGCCAGCCTGTCGCTGAACGACTCGGAGCCCGTCCCCAGCCGCGTTGCCCCATTGGAACCACGAGCCGTCGCCCCAATTGGACCTCCAGCTCCAGCCCCACATGGAAACCGTCTAACACCCCGATCCGGCCTTCAGCTCGCTGCAACACACTCAACGACATTACCTTTGCTGTCCAGCACACACGTAGCCCTCCACGGGAATACCGAGAAGCGCGAATTTGATAACAAAGATTTTACGAGTCTGCAGGAACTGGGGAGCGGGAATGATGGGAGGACTAGTGTTATGAAGGTAAAGCATGTGGGGACAGGGAAAATCATGGCAAAGAAGGTGCGTTGCGAGCCATCTGAACGCCGTCTAATACACCCTAGGCGAGGGTGATTTCCACAGACACCGAGACTGACTGCCTGCTTACAGGTCGTCCTAGTCGGCCCGCGCTTTGATGTACGGCGCACTCAGCGACAGCAGATTCTGCGCGAGCTACAAATCATTAGCCACTGCGACTCACCCTTCATCGTTTCGTCCTACGGCGCGTACCTCGCAGAGCCGAATATATGCCTGTGGATGGAGTTCATGGACAAGGGTTCCTTCGACGCGATATATAAGCGCATTGGGCCCATCGACGTGAAGGTGGTTGGCAAGGTCGCCGTCGCGGTCCTTGAGGGACAGCGCTACCTGTGTGACGAGCACCGTATTGTCCACCGAGGTGCGCCATTGTAGAGGAACGAGCCTCCTCTGTGTCACTAATAAAATGTTCGTTGCAGACATCAGGCCATCAAACATCCTCTGCAACTCCCAAGGCGACATCAAGCTCTGTGACTTTGGCCTTCCCACAGAGCTCATCAATATCGCCAATACTTTCGTCGGCACGCCGATCTACATGAGTGTGCGTTGCCTATATTTCCTATACTGGTATTCAGCTCATAAAAGCTCCTGCTGGTGTTTAATTTATCAACAGCCGGAACGCATACAAGGCGGCGCGCACACTATCAAATCGGACATCTGGTCGCTGGGCATAGCGCTTATCGAGCTTATTGTCGGGCAGTTCCCCTCCTTTGACTCGGATAACAACTCGGATTCTGAGGGTGAAGGCGAGCGAACAACTCCCGCAGATCACCGAGCGTCGCTCCCAGTATGTTGCATGTCATTCGATTCTTCCTGTCGACAATTCAGTCCATGTAGATACTCACCTCACCCGGAGCTAAACGGCGCTTACGAAGACGCAGCGAGGGTGCCTCGTTGCAAGAAAACGGCGGCACAACAATCAGCATTATCCAGCTCATGCACCAGATCGTCAACGAGCCCGCGCCTCGGCTGCCTTCAGGAAGATACGAGTCCGATGTGGAAGAGTTTGTCGATGTGTGTTTGGAGAAAGATGGGGAGCGGCGGATGGGGCTGGCGGAGCTCTTCGTAAGTTGTATGCTCGTCTATGGGCGCCTCTTGCTAACAATTGGATACAGGAGATGCCGTGGATAAAGGCTTCGCGGCAGAATGGGCTCGACGTGGCTGCGTGGACCAAGACGTTTTGAGTGTGTTGCTTTCCTTCGCTTTGACGATGTATATACCACTCATGTACAAAGAAAAAAGCCGGTAAGGCCGACAAGCGGCAGAGCCTGCTACCAAATTTTGACTGATAATGACAGGAAGCAGCCGCGCGAAGTTCATTCGATGCAGCATGCCCATCGACGTCAGTGATCATAACATTTTTGATAGGAACTTCCTCAGAGTTGAGCCATTGAGGCTGAAATGCTCATGGCGCGTTGAAGTGTGAACTCGAAAAAATTCCTATCCCAACCAACCAAATCACTGACCAGCAGTGATACCTAAACTGAATCCGACCAACAAAAACAATTGAGTCCAACACCTAGACAACGCTTCGGTCGCGCAAGTTCGGGTGGTTCGCATCAAAGTATATCACACTTGCAAATCCAATTGAAGATAGCCGTACGTTCAAAACCAAAAATCCTTCCACCAAGGTCCTATTCATCCCGTTCGTTCCGTTCCGTATGTGTTCCAAATTCGTTGCGTTTTGTTCTACCAAAAGTGTGTTCTGTTCGTTCAAACACACAGCAAGAGTCCAGAAGACACAGGTAGAAACCTGGGCGTAGTATATTGTTCCTACTACAATTTGTGGTACCCTTTTATACCCTAGCTATTTGTATCTCCCAAATAAACGTGAGACCATCAACGCCTTCGGTTTCTAGCTACACCACCCACCCTCGTCACTGAGTTACTTCGCTCAAGTTCGCTTATTTTCGCGGATCTTCGTAACTTTGATGGAAAACTGTGGAAGGCGTCTATCCAGTCGGTTCAAAAAAAAATGGGCAGCCAGGCATCCCATTAAAAGTTTGACCCCGGCCCTCCCGCCGACCATAGCAGAGCAGGCCTACAGACAGAGTAGCAGCGCAATATGTGCCATGGTATCCGGTCGATTTCTCGTTCCATGCGTCAGCTCGTATTTTCATGTGCTAGTCATTCGACATCTAAAACTCATTACCTATGCCTCTGGCTGCCCACGGCTCCAGAGTTGCGGAGGAATTAGCAAACCCAATCCGAGCGGGATCGCGTGTCGCGGCTCGCCACCGAGAAAAGCGGCAGATACGTGTTGTGGAGAGCAGAGGCTGACGGTGACAGTGAAAGTAGAATTAGATAGCTCATTTTTAGTCGTCATCGTACCGCGCTGGGCTTGCAGCGCAACCCTTTTTAGAAAGCGAGGTTTTGGGAAAAAGACAGCCGTTTCGTGGCACGTGCACCCATCACGTCAGTTACTTGTTACTTCGGCTGCGCTTGCCGACAGCTGCTTGCTCCAAACCCTCATCTCGATTCTTGGTGCCCTGCTGCTGGTCACTGGCTCCGAGTCTTGCTTCATTCTCTGCTCGCATTTTTCGTTGGGTCTCGGAAAATCCGCTTTCCGGCTACGACTGCCGCACAATTCTTTGTCTCACGGCAACCATCTCTAATGGCCGATCTACTCTACATTACTGGCCATGTGCTACATGACTCGGTCATTCACCTCCGTTTCTACTGCATATATACTGGCGCTGGCTCGGGTAAAATAACGGCGGAGAAACAAAGAAGTCCGGCAAATCCAGCGAATGGATGAGTGTCTGAGGCCCGGATTGAACGGGCGGCGCTCCCAATGCAGCAGACGCGAATCATTCGCTGCTGAGTCGGTCAATTTACGTGCTTGAACTCGGGCTAGGTAATAGAGCCCACCTTCTGCTCTGGGCTCTTGTTATCACCACCCACATTCTGGGTTTCTTTGGGGAGTTGTATATTTGGTAAACTGGCTGGATCTCCATGTGTTCGTTTCTCTCAAGGCATATCCCTTTACCCGAAACTACAGAAATTCAAGGGTATCTCCGACCTTTCATCCACAAAAATTACCCTGTGTATGATTGTCCGATTCGCCGCAGCCTGCTCATCTGTTCCTACGCTACAGGAAGAAATGATTTTTTTTTCTCACACATTGGTCCGAGTCGGGCAGAGGATGTGAAGGTTCGAGTATTCTCAGCTTAGAAGATTTACATCAAGGTGAAAAACATTACCTTTGAGTGTTAGGTCTCCGGGTGAGGGAAGAGTCAACATACTTACAGTCTTAGAAATTTTGCTTCCAAAAATTTCAGGTTCCTTGGGGTTCGAACCTCCTCCGAACCTGAACCGAACCCGTTTGAACCGAACCTCTGGGTTCGGTTCTTCGTTCGCCAAAAGTGCCGAACCGAACCTTTGTTAAGGTACAGGGATCGCCAATTTTTGGTAAGAACCGAACCTAACCGAACCCCGGCAACACCCCTATCTTGTCGCGTATATCCAGTAGCAGCCAGTAAACAGCAGTAATGATCCAGCACGACAAGTCGCATTACGTGAAACCTCGAAATTACAGCATTCATATACAACATGCATGCGATGCAAAGTACGATTTGGGAATTTGATTCCTCCGCACTTGACAACGCCGCCGTACTTGGTAATTTCCGAGGAGGAGCTATGATGTGTTGCCAGGGATCAGCTGCGGACGCGTCCGAAGTCCCTGCTTGAACACAGGCATTTCAATAGTCTGCCGTTCGAAGCAACTGATAGAGGATGGTGAAAGTGGGAAGGAACAGCTGCGCGCTCAGGGCCTGCTGCCCATCGGGAGGTTTCTCATATATGCCTATACTGAGCAAGTATTCACTGCGTTCCGTGACCACGTCGGCAAAGCCTCTTGGGTTGACATCCGTGGAGGTCTGCTGAGCAGCCACGACAGGGTCTGCCGACATCATATAGCAGACGTCGGCAGACATCCACGAACCTCGACCCAGGCCAACAGCTCTGCTGACACGGAAGGCAGTGATCATCCGTTTTATCTTCCTCTGAAAATCTGGGCTCCGCGGAGACAAAGAAGGATCTTGTTGGAATTACAGGTGTCTGGTGGCTTCGATTTGCCTCTGGTTCGCCCGCGGTCCAGATCCACCGCAATTAATTTTCGAACGCCGATCTTTGAGGCCACGCATGAATTCCCAGAGGGAGGTGAATAACTGAGATTGAGGATCGACTCCATTGCGCAAATAGCGATAAAGACCATAAACTTGATTGTCAAGGGGCAAAAGAAATGTAGAGTCAGCTACACCGCCATTGAACGTCTGGCTTTTGGTGAGAGAGAAGCAAGAGAGAAAGCGGCCTGACCGTACTGATCGTCGCGGATGTTTCTTTACACGATGATGGGCCTTCATTTATCTCTTTGGTTCCATCTCCCTTATCCCAATTCCTTTTCAGCTTCACTCCACTACGAATGCCTTACACGAGAGAAAAAGTGCCCCCCTCTGGAGGCACGGCCGAGGGACGACGACAGAGTACACTTATTCTGCATGTCCTCTGACTATGTGCAACTCTGGCAGCCGTGTTTAGGGGGGTTGCCACGGACAAGAATGGGCCCAGTGCTGACTCCTGAGGGGTGTGGAATGACGCACGTAATGTGGACTGTCAGGGAGACAAGGACGATGAGTGACATTGCCGTCGGCCAAAAGACAAGTGCTCATCCTCGGCATGTCGTCTGTAGACACCGCAAGAAGCGCACAATATAAGACCACCGCGACCGCCATCAGCGACTCTCTGTGAGTCTATCTATGCCTTGCAGCCATGGGCCTGGCCGCCTGAGGAACTTCATTCGCGCGTTATTATGCCTTTCCTCGCCGTCCTCGTCGCCGTCCGATTCCCAGGGAAGTCAACCTGGACCGTCGAGACACTCGAGAGCCGGAGATAAATGCTATCATGTTAGTCTCAACAGCCCTGTTCTGCTACGACACTCAAAAATAAGTGCAGTGCGGTGAATTGGGTCACTGGCAAACTGGTTTGCAATCAAGTCAATGGATTTACTGATTTCTAATGTTATACTGTTATAGCTTGCCCACGTGACCCAGAGGAGGCGAAAAGAAAGGCGCAGTCTGTTGTTTGCTGGACATGCGGTGAAAGGGGTCACTACAGCCGAGGTCGGTGCTCATACCTCCTCCATATAACAACCTCAAACGTCCGAATAGACTGTCCCAAGAAGAGGCGCGGGAGCTAAGGCGGAGGGAACGGGAGTAACGCGAAAAATTTCCACACAAAAACTCTGTACATTTGGCGCCATGGCTGGTAACCCTTGGTCATCACTGTTTACTGCCAATCCCTCAGGCTTAGGAATGACCGCTGTGTTCTGTACGTTACGTCTGATTTTTCGTACCTGGTAATGCCCGTGTGAGGACAGAGCAAAGTGAAATTGTATGCCGCGTGACGCCACTGAAAGGCCGTCAAGGGGCGTCAGTCAAAAAAAAAAAATCTTCATCTTTGGGGGGCATCACCTGTTGTTTGCCCCTTCTCGTAGAGAAGTCGTATAGTACCTCGTCAGTTCGTTAGATGTATCAATTACTCCCACGTAGCAGCACCGTCCATTCCATTCTCGTGCCACGACAGTTTATTCCTCTCGAGGGGCAGTTAGATACAGATATGACGACGGGGGCAACGATTGACATGAACAGCGCTGGTATCTACTTGGGCAGAAGGAGCAGCCTGAGTCGCTCCACTGCGGCCAGCGTATACGGATGGGTGTTTCCCAAAGCAACCTTCCTCCGTACAACGACCTTTGATGTAAGGTCTGCTGCCCTGCGAAAGTTTTCCAGCTTGTGGCACCAACTAGCTGCTAAACACTCCATCGCGGTAAGGGTGTCGTGATGCTTCTTTCCAAGAATCTTTTTCCGTTGTTTCATAACCTTCAGCTGAAGTTCTTCTGCTTCTTGGTATTTCCCTAAACGATAGTATGTCAGGGCCAGGCTGTACTGGGCGCGCAGCGTGTGTAGATCTGCGTCTCCTAGTGCACGCCGCCGGTATTGCACGACCTCTGAAACCAGCGCCAATGCTTCCATTAGACGTCCGAATTTTCGGTGGGTGGCGGCAAGGTTATACTTGGCCGTTAGAGTGCGCTCATGTGTGGCTCCCAAAGTCTTGCTGCATTTGTCAACCACCTGGATTTGAAGTTCTTCCGCATCTTTAAAGATTCCCAGACGAAAATATGTGGAAGCCAGATCAAGCATGGCGCTGAGCGTGTCCCAATGATCCGCTCCTAACAATGTGTGGTTCGAAACCATGATGTTCCGCTGTTGTTTTGCCAAACGCCGAAAACCTTCAGAGTCCAAATTGCAGTCGAGCTCCGGAGTTAAAGAATCCAAATAATCTCCAGTGATCAGGGCTCCATCTAATTTGTCGTCGGGACACAATATCAAGCGTGAGTCGGCTGGTTTTGTCTCTATTGGCGCAAGACCGGGTTGCGGTATATTGGGAATCATTTGCATGACTGTGTCATGGAGTTGAGTGGCCGTTGGTCGTTTATGGGGATCGGCAACCCAGCATTGTTCTGCTAATTCCCAGAGCTCGTCCTGAATTGCCCGACCTTCTCCATGGTCCGGCCGCTCCGGTCTTACACCGTGATGGACGACAAGATCGCTGAGCTCCGCATATGGGATGGTAAAAAGTGGAGTCTCGTCCGTGTATAGCTAAAAATGAAGCGTATGAATGAGCATGTAAGCGGTTGGCTTGGTTTAGACGAGTACTGACCTCATACAAGGTCATTCCAAAGGCATACACATCAGACGTTACTCGATACGGTGAGCCCTTCAAAATTTCCGGGGCCATCCAATTGCGGCTCCCCACAATTTGAGGGACGTCCACATGGACGAAAGTCCTTGTGGCTGCATCAGCTTTCAGACGAGCTAGTCCGAAATCGCACAGCAAGGTCTTGCCCGAGTTTTCGACGAGCACATTTATCTATTACAATGGTCAGTTTATGAGTATACACAATGAAAGACTGTATATACGGCTTTGAGATCCCCGTGGCAAATCTTGCGGGAATGTAGGTATTCCAACCCGAGGGAAATATCTCGCAGCTATTGGATTGAACAAATAAGACTCTGCCTGTGGTGAGTGCATCCATTACGCACGATATGCAATGGATCAAAGCTGGGTCGCAGTCTGAGGAACTCGCGCGCATTATGCGGTACGTAAGGCATGACAATGAATGGTTTATCATCCAATGTATTCGCACCCAGGAACTGGAGAATATTGGGATGTCGCAGTGTCGACCAGATCTAACCGCCAAAGCCTATCAAAATGCATCCTTCACCGCTCATAGTTTACTCACATCTATTTCATTCCGCAGTGACTATGAGGAGAGAGATCAGCTTGGGATGAGCTTCGTGGGTAGGATCTCACTGGCAGACTGGGTGCGATCCCTGCATGATTTTGCAAGACCTTTATGGCCACCTCCGTCCGGTTCCAGTTGCCTTGATAGACGGTTCCACTGTGAAGGATGAGGGCAATTCAAAGATGTATATTCATTCTACTCACAATCCTCCTTTACCGATTTCGGGCCCATAATCCACTTCAAAAGAGGAGATCATCCAATCCTCTACTTTGACATTTTGTCCGCTCCTTGATGTGAGATATTCCAGCGTATGCGCGTAAAAGGTCTGCTCTGCACGATCAACATTATGGTGATTTAGTTGCTTCTGGATCGAAACCATCATTGCGACAGTATTGTTCTGATTAATTTCTGACGGTATCTCGGTTCCAGTGTTTTCTATATGCATGATGGTATTAGTTTGCTCACCAAGTTTCTGGAGAAGTTTTGCATTGTTTTGCTCCAATGTGTTCAGATAGTTGTGCAGCACCTCTGCGTCCCGAACCCGCGCCTTCTTGCTCTCTGCCAGCATGGTCTGGATATTCAAGAGTGAGGAGATCTATCACCGACATCAGTCCATGAGGTGTTACAAGTGGCTCCCATCGATAACAGCACCTCGAAAGCATTGATGCACATCCCGATGCGCCTCTGAAACGCCTCGATCTTGAAAACCCGTGCATCCCTTTGGAAAAGCATCTTCAAGAACCCCGAGTCCGTCTCTTTCTCTGCAAAGCGATGGATATCTCGGAGCAATCTGTATGCCAAGATTAAACAAACATCCGGTGCATAATGATTTGACGCACGCACGCTTCCAAGTCCGCCAGAGGCTTAACACATTTGGCAGGCACCAAGCGGAGTTCGCTGAATTCCTTGTTCAGTGTTGTCAAGAGCTGTTCCGTGGAAGTCGAGAGAACATTGAGTTGACCCCTGCTAGCCTCCTGTGCCTGGATGCTGGAGACGATGAAGCCCAAGACGGTGAACGCTGCACTTAGAGCAGGGAAAATCGGGAGGGACATGTTTGGTAAGGGGGGGAGGGATGGAGGTGACGTGCAGGGCGATGCGAAAGTCTCATTGCTGTCCTGCTGATGTCGTTTGTTTGTTGACGTGGCGACGTTGTTCTCGAGGTATCCCGCGCTTCTGGAATCGTCCTTCGCGTTCTCAAGGAGAAGCGAGCGTCCAGCAACTTCAATGTCTCACTGCGTCAGGGAGCCACCTTGAGCAGATATCTAAGACCTCAAGCTCCTTGCCCTGTACCGTAGTACGGGGACGTTAAGGACACTGCTGGCATCGGGAGAAGATCACAGCACTGAAAGATGGATAGCCGTGATGGACCGCCGGGCGAAAATAGAATTAGGCGCTGCTGTGGAAATGAGGCTTTGGGAGTACGAAGTGGCCAGGGGCGCGACGCGTGAAATGAACTGGTAAGATCGAAGGCTGAAGCGGTAAATCCGGTGGAGCTGTGGATGGAGAAGCACCTACCCTGAATGTTCTCGGAACGCGCCAGGGGGGAACAATGGGCTGCAAGAGAGCGAAACAAGGAAGCAAAGACCACTAAGAAACCAACAAGAAAGGCCATTCAGGATGGGCAGCAGGAGAAAGTCGCACATGAATAACATGGAAAGGAAATTGTAATCAAGGTACTTCCTGGATAACGTCAGATTCACGGGCCTTCAGTGTACCAGAATGCGGATGAAAAAATAGAGATGAGAGGGAACGGTCCAATCCAATGTAATCCAGATAACATTAACAAAAGACAGGAAAGCCCTAGAGTCTTGCACGAGTCGCAGTTCGTGTTTCGGTCTTGGATGATTCAGTTTCAGCGCGAATCGGATGTCGCAGAGAACGGACTCGTTGTCCCACTCGAAACGGAAGCAGCTTGGGTGGATATTCTAGAGTGGGGTGGCACACGGATTCCATAAAAGTAAGACAAAGGGACACCTTATTCGGAAGGAAATCAGGGATTATGAAGGGGGTAATTCACATTGGCAGGAAGGAAGGGACGACAAAGGGGTATCTATATCGTCAAATGACCTTGAGATTTCGATCTGAACGCGGGAAATCCCCGAAGAAAGTACAGGAAAACCGGTGGACTTCAGGGAGAAGTCCAGTGAGATCTGAAGATATAAGCGACCCAGGATAGAGCCGACTCAGTCAGGTCCAGATAAAGTGGACACATCCGAGAGAATCCGTGGCACCAGAAACGGGATGCGATAAGCCGAGCATGTTAGGGTAAGACGCACGCTACGAAGCAAAACGCGGAAGTTGAAAATTATGCGCCAGCACAGTTGGTCCCTGGAAAGCCGATGGGGCTGAGGATTTGCAGCTGTTCCGGTTTTGCGGATTTCCACTTTGTTGAGCACCTCGGTCACAGTACGAAACAGGTCGTCGATGAGAGAATGAGGCCAGTGCGCTTGGAGATAGAGGGCGGAGACCCCCGGCTGAGAGTGGCTTTGAAGCTAGGGTTAGGCGTCGTGCTGGATTTGTGGATGATGGTGCAGCGGATTGGCAGCGGAAGGGGTCTGCGGAACAGCGGACCGGAATGTTTGATGATGCGTGGCTGCATCGCCACATCCGACCGCGTCTTTCTTTCTGCGATTCTGCGCGGCTCTGAGATCTGGACATGCTTTTGGCGCAGGAGTAGCAGGTTTGGTTTGAATTGCTCTTTTCATGTTTATCTCACTCCAACGAGCACAATTCAAATGACGTGCGACAGCCACAAGGACATTGACTCGCCCAACGCACCAGCTGAAAACACTAGGGGCAGTCAGAGTAGAGGATTAAGGAAGGATTCATGAGGGATTATGGCAAGGATTATGACAGGATTATGGTATTTTTAATGGACCATAATCACCAATAATCCCTCCATAATCACAGCCAATTTTGACCGCCCCAACACATCTAAGGATTAATGGTGGATTTATAGACTGTGATTTGGACAACCTAGCCAATAGGGGAGGTCAACTATCGATTCTGAGGCCGATTCACCCTTCGATTCTCCGCCGCTTATTTCTCGATTCTGAGGCCGATTTTGGGTCGAGAATCGGCCCAGATCAAGAATCGGTCTGAATCGGCAAAGCGACTCCGGAGTCGCACAAAACTTTTAATCGGCGCAGAATCACCCTAACCTTAATTCCGTCCCTTACGATTCCGTTGTAGGCGTGGATTGAATTACATAATACAATAGGAATCGAGCGCAAAATCGAGGTGAGAATCGGGGGGGGTCAAACCTCAGGCCGATTATTGATACATTATGTTTGGCGAATCGACTGAGAATCGACCAAGAATCGTCGTAGAATCGGTCCCAGAAAATGATCTTTGACTTCCCCTAATAACCCCAGTTTGTGCCCGTGTCAAGGTCTTCAGTTCAAATCCCAGGTTTTGTCCTTGGCGCCCAAAATATCTATGACGTGTTTCGCTTTGACTTGAAGAACTTTATAGCATTCACGTCATCGGCTGCCTTTTCAGGCGATTTTTTGCATAGCCACCCACCGTGTTATCTGGATGCCACAAGCTGCAAGACGCACCGGTCGCACTGAGGCCCTCCTAAAGGCTTATGTGCGGAACAACAAAGGACGGCAGCGCCGAGCTCTTTTACGGAAACGTGCAGCCGCCCACACCCGAGTCCCACGAGACCGTTTGACAAGGTCTCGTACTGGGGCCGCCCTTACGTCTTCTTCCTCGGACAGCTCCTCGGATTCGGATAGTGCTTCCAGCGACAGCTGGAGCGATATCCTTGGCGTCCACTGGCGCTTCTCGGGCGACACTTTACTAGATGATCTGTTGATAGAGACAGACCTCACGTCGGACTCTGACAGCTCTGATATGCCTGAGCTACGCTCTATGGGCTCTGGTCTTTCGGACTCAGACTCCGAGTCTTCCTGGTCTTCGATGTCCGGGATAGTGGGAGATGATGAGGAGAGCTCGGATTCTGATGCAGAGGATGAGCACCGTCCACCACTTCTACGTAGATGGGTGCAGGAGGAAGTCAATACAATGCACAAGAATCGTTATGAACAGCCGCGCGACACGCTTCCGCGTGGACCTTCCTATCTCCACCACGTTCTCACAACTCTGAAGCTCGGTAGACCTGATCACTTTCGTCAGTGTCTTCGAGTCAGCCCCCATACGTTCGATGCTCTTGTCACAGCCTTGGAGAACGACGCCGTCTTCTTCAACAACTCGAATCATCCGCAGCTGCCAGTAGATCAGCAGCTTGCTGTTGCTCTGTACAGCTTCGGACACGATGGAAATGCAGCTAGCATTCAAGCTGTTGCTAATTGGGCTGGGCTTGGGAAAGGCACCATCCACCTCATCACACGCCGAGTCATGACGGCTGTCCTTCGCCCCGGCTTCATGCGGTCTGCCGTTCGGATGCCAACGCAAGAGGAGAAGGAAAAGGCAAAGCACTGGGTCAAGAACCATTCATGTCGTGGCTGGCGCCATGGCTGGTGCTTTGTGGATGGTACTCTAATACCCCTTGATGAGCGGCCAACCTGGTACGGGGAGAGTTATTTCGACAGGAAGTGCAACTACTCCCTCAATTTCCAGGTCAGTCGTCTCTGTTTGTATCCAGACCGTGCTAATCAATTGTTACAGATCGTCAATCTTCCCAATCTTCAAATCATCGATTTTGGCTATGGTCACGTCGGGAGTACCCACGACTCAGTTGCATGGCGAGATACGTTAATTGCGCGGAACCATGATGAGCTCCTAGACGAGGGTGAATGGATTTGGGCCGATTCCGCATATCCTGTATGCTTTCACTGCTTCCTACTTTAGTACACCTGTACTTAGCTAAATCTCACATGGTAGATCGATACATGGGTCACAGCCTCGTACAAAAAGCCCCTCCGAGACCTGCCCGACAACGAGAAATTTAATAACCATGTTTCGATGCTTCGGATACGATCTGAGCATGCTATCGGGTTTCTTAAAGGTCGCTTTCACTCTCTGAAGCATCTTCGTGTCAAAATCAAGGACGAGGCAACACACAAGATTGCAACGTACTGGGTATCAGCATGCATTGGTATCCATGCATTTGCTTTGCGGCATGAGCAGCAGGAGCACGGCGAAGACGCTGATTCGGATGATCCTGATCCCTTCATTGCAGAGGGCTTGTCCTCGACGGACTCGGACTCGGACAACAACGCCACTCGTGCACCCCATACAGGCAGCCGGAGCAGACTGAATGACGGCAAAGCGTTTCGGGAGGAGCTGAAGGGGAAGTTATTCCGCGCGCATGAACGGCGTAGGGTACGACGTGCTAGGCGGTCAGCTACACAAGGTCCGTAGTAGGTAAAAGAGTGTGATTCAAATGAATGTGGTTACGCTACATGCTACTACATGAGGCATATCAAGCGAAGGATGTATCAAAGATGTATTCAAAAGTGGCTGCGAGGTAGCTGAAGATCACTGTCGAGCCCAAACGGTGTCGTAGCCGAGGAACTCCCAGCATCAGAAGAAGAGGAGAGCGTGGGCAAACCGGAGAACGAGAAGGGGCTGTCGCTGCCAAAGAAGCCGCTCCCCATGGAGCTGGGCCCAGCGTGCTGCATTTGGGCCATGCGAAGCTCGTGGTCTTGCTGCAGCTTCAGCTTGGCCAGCTCTATCTTCGCAAGCTTTTCCTGCGCTCTCGCCTTCCTGCCCTCCACCTGGACCTTTGCGTCCGAATGAATCTTCGCCAACTCAATCTCCTTCCGGGCCCGAGTCTTGTCCTTCTTGAGCCCAAGGGCTTGCTGCGCGGTTTCCTCCTCTGCGAGAACAAGCACGTTAAACTTGTCCTTCGCAGTGGTGGGCATTGCGAGCTTCGCTGGAGCCAACGTGGCAGGCGCGGGAGTGGAGATGGCTGGCTGTGGCTTTGTCTTCTTCTTCACCTGCACGGAAGGCGGGGGCTCAGAGCTAGAAGCCCGCTTGCGCTTCCCACGTTTGGTAGACCCGTCATTGTCGCTATCATCTTCGTCTTTCGGGTCATACATGTTGTACTGGTCGGTGTCGGTGCCCGTGCTCGCAAGACGCTCAGGGAAGTCGTCGGTGTCATCGGGAGAGCTGGTGTGGTCGGGTTCACCGTCAATCCCATGGGAGAGGAGCATAGAGATGTCCATGTCGCTGTCGTTGTTGCCTATGCCGACTGGGCGGAGATTTGGGCGCTCTCCAATAAGGGAGCGCATATGCCAAAACCACGGTGAGTCGTCCTTGATCTCATCTGGATGGTCGACTCGGAGAGTCAGCATTTCTCCGTCTGTTTTTGCTTTGCCACGTACCCCACTTTGTATGCAGCGCTGTACCTGGAGTAATCTCGTCGGCACTCTCAAGCCCAGCGCCGGTTTCACCCATCGTCTTAATGTGGACCCGGGTTTTGTCTGTGAGCCTGAGGCGACATTAGCTTCAAGACGGTACACGGAAAGAAGTGCAGAATTGCTTACACCTTGATACGGTTCTTGATTTTCTGCCACCAGGGCTTCTGTTCCTTGGCCTTGCCTGCGACTGCCTTCTCGAAAGCTTCGGCATACTGTGGGTGATTTTCGAAGCATGTCTTAGCAAGAAGGAACTGGTAGTGCTTCTTCGGCATGCCACCATTGCGCTTTGGGGCACCTGGGGGTGGAAAGAGGCCGCGGCGGATGTTGTCCTCCTCCATGCCAGTGACCAAGGTCCAGGTCAGCTCTTTGGTCCAGCTGTGCCAGCAAATCAGCCGATTCGTGAAGATATTAGTCGACGTACTCAATCTCAACGCCGCCTTCTTTTCCCTCCTCGGGCGCTTTCCCATCCTCGGGCATGTCTTCATCATCGCTATCGTCATCCTTCTCGGATGGTGCGGTAGGATTTTTGGGTTTGGGCGGCCGCCCACGCTTGCGAGTTTTCGCTGCATTAAGCTCCTCCTGCTTACTCTCAGCAGCGGCAATCTCGGCGGCTTTCTGCGCCTTCTTTGAAGTTGTAGCCGCACGTTTTGGTTTCTTCGGGCCAGACATGATCGGCGGAGACGAGAGGCGGCACTTGAGGCGGCAAATAAAATGTGATTTGTTAATTGGTTAGTCAGCAGAGTCACAAATTGCGTTGTAGTGGCCTTAAGAAACGAAGAGCAAGTTAAATCATAATCGCTCATAATCCTTTCTTAAACGCCTCCAGAGGCGATTCGACGATTCTGAAGGATTATGGATTTTGATGGATTCTCCCACGCTAAAATAAATCCATAATCCTTCCATAATCGCGACCCATAATCCCTCCTTAATCCTCTACTCTGACTGCCCCTACTATTCATCGTTCTCTTGCATATGTGATTTTTTCTCTCACTGTTTTTTTTCCTGTTTTCACATTTGCACTCATCGACGTCTCAAGCACTTTCGTTCTCTTCATTCTCTCCAACGCCTCTCGTTTCGAGTCGTCTTTGTCTTTATTTCCTTCTCCAACGAGCTCGCGCACATTTTTCTGCCCTCACTCTCATCGTCGTCCGCCACATACTGACGCCCTTCTCCCCCCGCAGATCCCACACACACCCCTCCTTCGCTGCGCAGACGCCCGCCGCTATCGCTGGGCAGGAGCGGCTCCTGCTGGCTCCTGGCGTGCCTACGCCGCCGTTGGGTGTGCACCGCATGGCGCTCGCAGGAATGGTAGGCGGGGATGTGAGGTTTCGCCTAGCGAGACTACGGGACTGCCAGATGGGTAACCCTGTCCGTTTTTTTTCTCTTCTTAGGCGCCCTTTTGCTTTCGATTATCACCTTGCCTTCAGCTTTCTTTTGCGGATATTTTTCTGCGCGATACCTCATACCAATTTCGGACCATAGATCCTCTCCCTCTCCGCTCTCCCCGGCTTTTTTGCCCGCCCCATCCTCTCTTCGTTGCCGCGCATTCTCTCTCATCCTTTGTGCCACTTTTACGATCAACCCTTCCCCCACACCTTCCCTTCCTCCCACCAGCACTCCCTCCTAACCTCCCCTTACTTCCCCTACCCTTGATTTTCCCATTTACCGCGCATGGCCCTCGGTCCCGACATCCTTCCCTTTTGCGCTGAGTCACTCGGTACTCATTTTGGTGCCTGTCGTCGGGACTACTCGGTGCACGGGTGTTGTACGCTGCTCCTCCCAGGGCTAGCATTGCAGGTTAGATTGGGATGGATTCGTTTGTCACACCGCACTTTCATTTTCTACATTCATAATCGGTTTCATTTTTCGATGATATGCGTTCCATGCCCTCCTTCCCTTCCTCCGCTGCAACTCGTTTTATTCTCTTTTCCTCTTTTCTACTTCCTCATTCTCTCCTTTTGGCTTTTTGCGTTCGATGCCTCCTCATTTTTCCGACCTAAAGCTTTTACTGACTATTTTGTTTCTCCATCCAGAATGCTAGTCGACGGGTCGCTGCGCCAAACGGAAATCCACAACGTCAAACTCGCCGGCCGCGCTCGTTGCGCTGCAGGCAGCAGCACCTAGCGCCTTCCTCCTCGGGGCACCGACATTGACACGTCTCGTTCGCTCACGGACGCTGCTCGCCCCTCATCCTGACTCGGGCACGGGTCATTCTCGTCGCGCGGACACGGGAAGGACAGCAAACCGCACGGGAAGCCGGGTAGGGGACTGCCTCGTGCTTCTTCTCCTCGGTATCTGGCTGCCAGTGGATGGCGGCAACCTCATGTATTACGGGTGAATAAGGATTCAGGTGCGTACCTGTTTTTTTTTCTCTCGTCGTTTCTTCGAGGAATGCCTGTGTGCGTCGGGGATGTGTGCTACAAGCGCTCCTCTTTGCTCCCTATATGCGTCGTCGCCCAATGTTTTGCTTCGGTTTCTCTGGTGGCTTGGATTGTAAACATGTGGCTCCACTTGTCGAAATATGCAGATTATACACAACAAGAGTCCACTTTTTACTCCCGCATGCTGTCTCTCAGTGCATGAGGAAAAATTAGGTAGCTATACTCCTGAGTGGGGCTCGTTGGACGGACAGGAATTCGACGCTTCGCTTTTCCTTCCAAGTGCGCTCTTCACAACTCTTGTTTCCGTACATTCTTCCAGAGCAAATCTTCGCATCACTTCGGCCGGTACATATGCTCCATCTATTCTTAACCGCAAATCGGAGAATTCGCCTCAGCTCTCTGAAACCGTACAGTCTGGTTAATCAACCGCGCGTTACCAACTCAAATTGTCAAATAAATGTGGGTCGCCCCTCCGACTCAGCATCAGGAAAAACCCCCAGGGAAGTAGCGTGCCGGGTAAATATGGAGACAAAAATAGCTGTCTGTAGCTGTGATAGCTTTGGCCCACCTGTACGTAGTTCTATAGCGCTACAATAGTTGCCAGTGGTATCTATGGAGATCAGCATAGCTTGCAGGCTGAGCTACGATGTACTACATATTCTCGTGTAGGAACTATAGTGTGCCCATATTCGGAAGTCGGGGCTATATGTGGCTATGTGTACTATCGGCCCCAAGGGTGGGCTAAAAAAAATGGATCTCAGCTTGCAATGTATTTTCAGGTTTTAGTATCGTTTATTCATACTGGCGCAGAGCTTATTTCAACATGGCATTATCTTGGAGGAGATCAATTAAGTCACATGAGCGGAAATGTTCTTGTGCATTGTATCTCAGCAACCGTGCACCTCCATTGAAAGTTAAATTTTCACGAAGTAGATTTAAGAATAAAAATGTCGCAGACTGAATTCCAGGAGATTCGGGAGGAGCCCCCATGTGCTGGAATTGTTTTTTGAGGTAATTTTGATTTGACATTTGTACCTTCAATTATTATCTTTTCCACAATTTGGCTCTATAGAACAATTTCTATCACATAGACCACTGAATTCCTCAGCTCAAGATTGAGCCAACTGTCATGGTTGAACCTGCACAATTGCACGGTGTCAACTTTACGATCAATATTTGATCGTAAAGTTGACACCGTCGTTACACAGCCACACATCCTATTCGGGAGTCATCGCCAAAAAAAAAAAAAATCTAAGTAAGACGGTCTCTAGAAAAAGAATCTACATCTATGTATGGGTTAAAATAAAAGTAAGCAGCCTCGTTTATAACGTTGTCCGTTGTCCACTTCCGGTCGATTTTCATACCACACTTCCCCATCAAATGACAAGACCGTACGATGTGCTCGACAGAGATGACGGTGGCGTTGCGGCGCTGAGCCCGGGAGGAACGGTGGATTGTGTACAAGCCAGTCGTCTTGTCAGGTTGATTAAAGCCTGTGAACCACTCGATGTAGGCCAGGGGATGAGGGTATTTGCCATATTGCGGAGGGAGCATAAAGATGGCCCGGATTTGGGCGACGCGAAGACCTACCCAGTAATGGTGAGGATGAGAAATTGAGAAAAATCAGGAGAGTGACCTTTGAGACCAGACGAGGGACTGTAATGGCCAGGGTCTTCAACGAAAAGGGCAGTATCAAAGTGCTCGGGTGAGCCAGGAGCACGGCCTTTTGCACGGGTAGCCGGTGTAGCACGTATGCGACAGGTACGGACCTTGTCGGCTATGTATCGGTTACGGGGCATCCGAATAGAAAGCTGCTTGTATACAGCGAAACGGTCATGGCGATTCGGAATGATACCTGATCGGGGGAAATATTTCTTGATGAAAGAGGCGAAGGCGGGAATGAAATCGACAGCGCCGTGAATGTCCTCGAGCTGGGCGACAGTAACATCAGGGAATGCCGGTTCTTTAGCAATACAGTAAACTGTAGCAGGTAGGGCTGAGGCCGGAAGTTGTACTGTGAGCTGTTGGGCAGGTGGTGGCGCCTCGTCGTCATCCGAGTCATCGTTCTCGGCTGTTTCGGAAGTAAGTTTTTTGTTGACCCAATCCAGATAGGACTGCCGAAGCGCAAATGCCTCTTGGCGCTGAAGCCAGACAGTCATTTGGAACGTGTAATCCCGTTTGTTGGAAGCACGATACGCCGCTTTAGCAAAGTCTATATGCAGGCGTTCCGGCGCCTCGGTATTATAGCCATCGGCGCTGCCGAGAGAACGAATGCCGTCAACGTAGTGTTGAAGAGAATGGATCTTGGGAATATTAAAGTGCTCGCGAATGCCGAGCTGGATTAAAATATTTTTGTTGGCATGGAACGTGTCGAGGCTGGATTGAAGGCCGTCAAGGGTCCGGGAAGTATGGGACTGGAATTGAGCATAGTAGATGAAATCAATCAACGACTTGACAACGGTGAGAACCGGTGCGCTGACAGCGCCTGCCAGCACACCCAAGAAGACGCGCTGCATCTCCTTGTGCTCCGTTCCTGTCCACTGGGAAACAGACGAAATTCCTTTCTTGAAGTGCCGCAAACCCGCATGGCCGTGCATAGCCTTGAAACGCGCGTCAAACTCCTCCTCCCCGAGAATCGAAATGCACCACTTGACCAGATGGTCTTTGAACACGCCCTGGTGTAGCTGGTGAAGAAGGTCGGGGGTAAAACAAGTGAAGATGTCGGAATGTGGGAGATCGTGCCAGAAAGGATTATAGACGGCTCGTAAGCCATCTTCTTCAAACTTGGGTGGATTCCGTCCCTGCCGATGAGCATCCAGCGTCTCTAGCGTCGCCTTAACGTCTCGAAATGGCCACACTGCACCGTCCCCACGCTTATCGCGAGGGACGACACATCGAGGGCACCGGTTCTCCATGCAGCATGCGACCAGGCACTGCTCCGGATAATCGGCGATGTAGGCGGCCAAGATGGGATACACGCGCCGAATGAATCCATCGGCGCATACCATATCAACGCCATTCTTTCCAGCCTCAATCAGCGGCTTCAAAAGGGAGCGCATACAGTGATGGAACAGCCGGTATCCAGCCAGAGAACGCGTGGCATCGGTGAAGCACAACAGCTTTGAGACAGGTAGGTATCCTATCAGAACCATCGCATGCGACGAGGGCTGGCGGCGGATGTCCTTTGAGATATTGCCAATGGTAAGATACACTGGCCATGCTGTTTTATCGCCCTGGAACCGCGTGAGGTGAGTCTTGTCCGAAGATATAATCGCTGGGCTAATAACGACGCCAGGCGGTAATCTTTTCTAGATTTCTCGGTCAGAAATAAATTAAAGAAGAACGCGCCATCACATACCTGTAACTCCCACCACCAGTTCGCTGTCCACATCTCATCGAATATCCGGCTTGATTCGGCCCCCGTTTTGTCACTATAAACATGCTCTGGCATGTACGCCATGTAGTCGTGGAAAGCAGGATTACCCATTAATTCTTTGATGCATTCGACAGGGTCGCGCATCCAAAGCTCAAGATCTTCCTTCATCATCTCATCATTTTCGTCCAAACGATTGCCCGCAGCTGTAACAATTTCGCATTTCCACCCAGGACCAGTCGGCAGTTGGTCCACCTTTTGCAAATAGGTGTAGTTATTATGGTAAGATACCCGACTTCGTTGTTGTGTCTACGGAACTGGTGAGCTCGTGTCATTAATTTCATGTTCAACTTACAATCGGTAGCTTCAGGTATGCGTCTGTAGCTGTTTGGCTAACGTTCTTTGACAGCCAGCTCGCCAGCTCCCACTCGTCGGAATCCAGGAACGGTGCGTGCGGACCTTGCTCCATAGCCGTCTGTTCTGCTCGCATGCGCTCGAAGATGGTCTGGCCCTCTCCATAAGTTTTTGCACTGGGATTCTCAAATTTATCGCGCCCAGGGAATGGCTCTTCGCCAGGGAACGGCTCAACAAATCGTCGGAAGTTTTGTGGGTCATCCTCGTCAAACACTTCCTCCACGGTAGCCCGCCGAGACTGTGTCCCGGGATCTGCGACCTCGGGCTCTGGGGATGGACTGCGCGGCGGCGGAACAAAGCCCCCGTCATCCTCATCGTCTTCGTCTTCGTCGGGGACGTCATGGCTGAAGAACACGGGAGATGGCACACGCGGAGGAAGCTCCAACTCCACTGGAGGGTGCTCGGGTTCCAAAGTAAGATCTTCAGCCGGCTCGCTCTCAGCTCTTCTGACAGTAAAGGTGATACCAAGGCTTTCTCGCCATTTTTCCTGACAAGCCTCGGTCCTAGAGATGTGGCGATTGACGGCGGCCCTGTTTGGCCGGGAGGAATAGCAGTACGGGCAGCGGGGCATGTCGAGCGGAAGGTCGCGAGTATCACTTGTCTCAGGAATCATTCATTTTCATTTTCTTATCACGCGCCGTTGCTGATTCAAGCAACATGTTTCAGGGGGCGGGATGCGCGGTGCCGGTGCCGCTCCACATGCGCAGCCTTATCTTATATAGGCTCATTTGTTTACCGAAACAACGCGTACACCTTCCTCAACAACCCCCACCATGGTTCGTTGAAAAGAACCAAACAGACGCGTTCCTATAAAGGGGGCGTCCAACTTTTCACCTACCGTGAGTCTCCCCAAACGCACTTCACTCATCCCCTAACACAAAACACCCTTATCGCACAAAGATATGGCCCATTCCCAAATCGCCTCCCGCACCAAGTCATCGACTGCTACCACCACCAAGAACAGCCGTACGGCTTACGGTCACAGCGACAAAGAAAATCACCAACGTGGGTACTCTCCTCAGGCTGTCTCACTGGGCCTGACCCCTTATCTCAGCCCCTGCTCATTGGCATGCCCCTGCTAAGAACCGCGTCGACAACAACAACGATGAGGGTACGCTCATTCCTTCCCACCCATACCCGCACTTATATTTTATCAGAAGACGACGCGAGCGACAGGGACATGGATGTAGATTGTGAGTACTCTGCCTTCACTTATTCTATCACACCGATGCGCTATACAGACTCACCTGGAGACGGAATGGGAGGACAAGACGATGATGATGATGACTTTTCCAATGCCGGTGCTGACGCCCTGCTCGGTATGTTCTCTTGCCGATTTTTTTTTGGCTTTGGAGTGACAATCCAAGCAGTCTCAGACAAGGAGTCCGATGAAGAAGAAGAAGAGCCTGTCCAGCGTGGCCGCGCGCGCCGTGTCAGCGAGAAGGAGGCTCAACGCCGTAAGTCTTGCAAGTCTATTGTTGTTGTTCTGTATATTTACTTCAGATGCTTTTCAGGCGCCGAGAAGGACGAGGCTGTAGCCCGTAAGGCAGCCAAAGTTGCCAAGGCCGCGAAGAAACAGCAGCGCGAGGTGGAGCCCGAGCCGCTCCAAGACACTGTTGTATGTCTCTCCTTATATTAACGACCATGACTCATTGCACGCCCAGTTTACCTCCCGTGAGGTCCAGCTCCCAGCCAAGAAAACGAAAACCCTGCTGCAGCGCAATGCTCGGGTGCCTGTGATGCAAGCCCGCTCAGCCGCCCCTGACAATGGTCAGGTCCCACAGCGTGGGAGGTCTCCCGAGCGGAGCCGAGACCTTCGTTACATTGTACGCATCCTATTCTCATGCCCCGCTCTTCTACTAATAGCAACGTAGATTGCAGCGGGAGCCAAGCGTGCCAGCCACGTTAACGCTGAAGCCGGCCCTTCTAATCAAGGTCGCAAGGGGCTTGCATCGAGCAGCATCAGCGACTGGCGCACCTCCTGTGTCAATCCTCCGCCCATCGAGATCGAGGCCGAGCTACGTCCTCGGGTGCCACGTTATCGTTTCTTCATTGCTCGGCGTATTTAATTCTATCCAGTCTATCAACGGCAACATCTTCCCGGCTCGTGTCCACGTCAATCTCCGTGATCGCCACACTCAACCCCTTCCTCAACCCTCCGAGATCGACCAAGTGCGCCGCCACTGCCGCCCCAGCCCCAGTCGCAGCCGATCCCGCTCCCCGATCACAGGCGATAAGCGTGCGCACTCCGGCGATGACGACATGCAAGTCTCCCAAGCTCAAAAAATCACTGACCATCAAGGCCGGCCACGGGCAAAGGACTACGACGACCTCACCCAGGAGTTGGTCAGCATCGCCAATACCTGGTTCCGCTGCCTCCTCGCGACGAAGGATGGCTTCCCGGAGCACACATCAGAGGTCGATATGCTCAAATTGGCATGGAGCAAGGCCTGCGAGGAGCTTAACGTTTCGATGGTCTTCACACCGGATCTAGCGAAATTGGTAAGCCTAGCCCCCGTTACGAACTTCAGGCTAATTCCTTGACCAGACCAGTCGCCGTGGATCGCAAATGCGCGGGGAGCTGAAGACCAAAGTCCGCGCCCTCGCCGAGGTCGTATTCGGCTTCGAAAGCGGACAGAACAAGAAGAATGTCCGCAAAAATCGGCAGCTTGCGGAGGACTTGAAGGAGGGCTTGGGCTTTTGCTACAAGGTGCGTATTCTTGTCGGCATTTACTCCCTAATACTCACTCTGATCTAGGAAAATCCTGCCGATGCCGCCACACGCAAGGGGCTATACAAGGCTCCGATTATCCAGAAGGCCATCAACCAGATGTGGTTCAACAACCGCCGCGATGAGGGTGCCACACACCCCGATCTCTTCGGCCCTTCCCTTCCCAAGCCGGCCTTTGCTCTCGTTCTCAGCGCGGTGAGTTCCCTGCATTCTTGCTTATGTAATTCGATCTTAGATATTTCCAGATCGAGTGCTCTATTGACGAGTGGGCCACTGGGATCAAGACCGATGTCCCATTCACCTCAGCAGACTATCGCGCAGTCTATCAAGAGCACCTCAAGTGCCTGGATGAGTTCGAGAAGCACACTGCCCCACGCGACATACTCGGCAATATCTTGACGCGCGCCCACAATGTCGGACGGTATGTGCCTCAGTTTCTTGTTTCGTATATTGACTCATCGGTGCTCTGTAGCTTCCACTCCGGTGCTCAGCCTCTCGCTCCCGCAGCCGCCAAGTCGGCGCTTTCCCAGGCGGCTTTGGATGCGGCGATTCGTGAGTACGATGACGACGAGAACACTGCAAGCGATGGCGAGAACGGTGATCAGTCTGATCCCGAGGAATAGGCACATATAGTACTACATTTTGTGTAATCTTTTTAACAATCTATGCACCTTTTGTTGGTTTCTTTCGTAGACGGACCTGCAAGTATATTGGCTACATTGGTGTATAGGAACTATAGGGCACTATGGAGTCTATGACGCTACGGAACTATCGGAGATATTTTAGTCACAGCCGTAGCTATGGTGAGCTTTGTAGCAGTCTGTAGCTAAGACGGCCAGCTATTCACAGCTACAGAACAGGGGTCAGGCTACCGCGCTATCCCAGCTATCCTGGCTATATTCCACTAGGTACCCTGAGGGTTTTTTCCTGATGAGGGTTTCCTGCCGACTAGTATCTGCTGTAGCGTCGGCTTTTCTTTCAACTCGGACATCCTTCTCAGATAAGTACCATCCGACTTCTCCGATTCTGGACTGGGACTTCGACGACTTCAGCCCGCTCGCTTGGGAAAGAGCTCGATATTCCAAATCAAGCTCATTGAGCTGCTGCTACTTTAACTTGAAATCTGCCCTTAGTGCTCACAGGCCGCGAACTTGAAAGCAATATGGCTATGTTTGTTCTGAGACTGCGATTCGGACTCGGACTCAACCGCTCCCTCCTTGTATTTAAATTTACTTTGGCGCGTGGTAACTGCAACCGGGAGTAGTATCGTCACATGATGCACCATTGCACCGCTTCTGCTCGCACCGCCATTGCGAATTCCGTGAGTCACCTTACCTACCACTCCCCGGGAGTCCCATCTTCACCCTTGCACGACACTCGACTATTCATGCTTCTGGATCTATCTGTGGAGCTTCTTGAAGAGATTGGAAGCAAGGTACGCAACATATATATCGTCCAACCCAGTCCAGGTGCGCGATGCTGATTCGGAGCTGTCGCACGCAGCTCCCACACGGCGACCATGCCAATTTGCGCGCAGTCTGCAAAGTTCTGGATGGTGCAATGCAGCGCCTGTTTTTCTCCGTCCTAGTCTTGACACTCGGAGAACACCCGAAGCGCGATGATTCCGTTCCTATGCTCCTTGATATGCTTCAGGCCCTCGGAACCGGTAAAACTGGATGGTCCGTCCACGCGAGAACCCTGCGTATCCAACGAGGGAGAAGGGCGGGGCATCAGGGCGCTGTAGCGTTGCCTGTGTCCGAATATGAAATGAAGGATCTCCTCGCTTCTGCCCTGCGATCGGTTCCAAAGATCCGCACCGTCGTGTAAGCCCCGATATACGAACATTATGGCTCCGTTTGATGCCTACTTAACGGTTTCATCAGATGGGAAGTCGGCGAGCACGCCGAGCAGGACCCCTCACAATGGGAGAAATGCTCTGGAACCATCTGCACATTCCTGAACACATTGACCTCCCTCGATGAACTCCAGCTCGACATCCAGGGAACAGTCGACGTTTCTTCGCTGAAAGTACGGGGCCTGCGAAAATTTACGCTCAAGAACCCGAGGTGGGAGAGCAACTTCCATTTTAGCTGGATGACTCCACCCCCTAAGCCAACCATGTATGCGGACATATCGCAGCTGGTTGCGCAAAACAAGCTCACCGCTCTGCACTTGGAGGGCACCGACGCATGGTCTGGGGTCTGGCGCACATTGCGGATGCCATCGGACTCGGGCTCTCAACTCAAACTCACCGAGATTATTACAAATGTCGTCACTCCGGACCTCTTCGACTATCTGAGGTCGTATTCCGGGATCGAGAAATTAAAATTGCTGTACCCCGATGGCGGCAGTCGCGACGAGTCCGACCGTCTCGCAGACACCTTCTTCGAGACCATCCTGCCCCATCATGCGACATCTCTGGTGGAACTCTCCTGCCCGGCGAGCTACGAAAGCAGGTTCAGCTTTGGGACCCATAATGTGGATGTAATTTTGCTCCTGCATAATCTCAAGAGCCTCGAGATGAGCATCAATGCCAGTGCGGTTCGAGAAGTTGATACACCTGATGTATGGATCGAAGTGGACGGCAAAGAGTTTCCGGTCGATTCTATAGGCATATCGGTGGAGGCAGAGCAAGCCGATATTGATCCTGTCGTTGTACGTGGCAAGGAAATATTTCTCACCAAAATTAAATCCTGATCATCTTAACAGACACTTTTGCTCGAGACAGCTGCAACCCTTCCAGCCCTCTGTAACCTGGCCATCAACTCTGCCGAAACAGAAAGTAATCGGGGGGCGTGGTGCGGAAATGGAAGGATACATCACACTGGCGCTGTAGATGCGGCTATTGAGAAGGCGATGCAGGTTTTCCGGTCCACTGTGCCATGCTCGGCCATTGTGCGCGCGGGCAATTACACTTACGTGCTGGAGCCGTTGAGTGGACCGGATCCGGCAACGGAATGTCATTCAGATGCAGATCCCGAGATGTTGGGATATCAACAGAGGGGTTGGTTTTCACGCCTTTAACTTGTACCATGACGAGAAACAGAAACCCGACACGTACTTGATGATATCCTGAATTCTGCTCCGTTCAGTTCGGGTTTATTGCTAGCGGCGTTCCATGTAAAGACCACGCCTCCTTTGAACAAGCACTCGCCATTGTTTCTGGCACCTCGAAGCAGTACAAATGTATATATGAACAAATACAATTTATTCGAATTCTAAAAACATAGCGGTCTACATTTCAAGCTTTTGCATGAATCGCTCCAGCTCCTCTGCCTCGTGCACTTTGTCAAGTCTGCAATATGTCAATGCGAAATTCTCCATGGCTCCCCGATCGATGGACCGAGAAATATATGCTACATAGACGATCCGCATCGGGAGACAAGGCAAAAGGCTCTCCAACAGAGAACGAAATAAAGGGGGAACGCAAGTCATGATCTCGTTTGTCAAAAGGAAGAAGTGAAAGACAGAAAGGAGTGGAACAGCGGGGGACAGCCAAGGAGATGCCTCGAGAAAAGGCAAGATTTCGACGGGTATGCAAAATCAGCGCGAAAACACCACGCAGCACAAGTCGGACAAATGGTCTGCACATTAGATCGTCGAGCACATCGAAACAGAACCGTTAGCGAAAATGAATCGCATGCCGTCAAACACAGCTCGCGCGGAACACGCCGCACGCGGTGACACGGCAACGCACAAGAAGCTCGGTACGTAGCACGCAAGCCAAAAAGATCCTCCGCCAAAGGATCATCGAGCGAAAGGATCATCGAGCGACTCGAAAGAGACGCGCGTCAAGCTGCAGCATGAATCGCATGATCTGCAGCCCGTCCAGAGAACGAAACACTAGTGCCTCTTCCCTCGGGCCCAGACCCAAAGTTAGCCGACCATCCTGCAAGTCAGAAAATAATCTGATTCCGCGCCATAACGCACACAGAATAGCGCATGGCTCCGCCAAGGAGGAAGGAGAAATGACGAGGGCTCGATGCCCAACGACCAACGAGATCGAGCACGGTGCCCGGAAAAAATGGACGTCAATGGCAAAAAGAGCAGCAAAAAAGATGAATAAGGAAGAAAGTATCATCATGATCACCAACGCAAGCAAAGCAGCGAGCTCCAAAGCCACGATGACTCGCGGGTCTCCCAGTGCCAGCACATGAAGCGAAAAATGCCTGAAAAGGCCAACGCGTCGGGTTGATATGTCAGAGTCGGCGACACACATCCCACCATGAACGCCACATGCGGAAGTCTACTCCACGCGGTGCGCGCTTAGATGCATGCTCGACGCCCCCACACTCGGGCCCTCCAAGGAGCCAAAACACGGTCAAGGAAGAAGAAGAAAGGCACATTCCGTTCGTCTTCCACCTCATCCACCGCGCCCCAAGGATCGTCTCTTCCTCTACTTGCTCCCTCACCTCTGCCCAACCTCGATCTCGTTCGCTATTTCCACCACCTCGCCGCTGCAGCTCAGAGTTGCCGAATTGAGGATGAGAGGAGTGCCGTGAAGACATCGAATACGCATACGCAGTCGCGCTCGTGGCCGCCTGCATCGAAGCCGCGAGGACGCTGCGGAGCGTGTGAGATGGCGAAGAGCGCGTGGTGCAATAAGTTGCGTGGGGCTTCCAGTGCGCGTAGGTGAGCGTGCTGTGTGTGTGTGTCCAGACTACGGTGGCGGGTGTGAAGGACGAGCGGGGGAGGATGGAGGGGGAGAGAGGCGGCGGTAGGGCTTGCGCAGGGAACCGCACCACCGCAGCGGCAAGTGAGGATGTCGTCGTGTATTAGCGAATCGAAACTCGAAAACTGTAACCAAGAAAGAGATAGAGTCGAGATATCGATGCGAGCGACGCGTTGTTGTGGGCAGAAACAATGGGAGTGGGCAGCGATGGCCATCAGATGGGCTGATGGGAAGACGCACAGCCACCTTAAATCGCGCCGTTTACTTCCACACTGTTTTTTCGACTCGTGCAGTGTGTATTCAAGAAAATGTACAAGTATATGAGATGTAGTTAAAGTATATAGCTTTAATGTGTACAGTAAGTAGTCAAACCTATTTTTATTTGCCATTAATCCTCCATCTCAACATCTTCCTCCACCTCCCACTCCTCGACAATTTGTGGAACTAATTCAACAGTCTCCGGAACGGATTGAGGAACAGCAAGCGATGCCCCGTGGCTCCGATACCATTCAAACACTTTTTTGAGGGCCTCCAATTTATCAGCTTTGAGCCGATAATTGCTGATCTTCAAGATATCTGGGACGCCCCGAGCTCGATAGGCATTGAGTTGGTCAACAATCTTTGGAACAGTGAGTGCATCCATCTCAGAAAGAGAAACCAGTCTTCGCTTCAAGTTCTCCCGCAGCAGCTCCGCCTCTTTTCGCATTTTTGCCATTGCCTTCTCCTTCTGCATCGCGGCGGTTTTGACTCGGAAATCAACAATTTTCTGACGCATCCTGGCTTCCTCTCCGCTGGCGTCAATTCGCCTCGCCTCGCGCATAATATAAGCGTGGTCCTCCGGCGTCAAAACCGCGTCCATGAATTCCTGGGTGTCATTTCTTCTCCACATCGCCTGGGCATTGTATTGATGTAGCGTGAGAGACGGCTTGCCCCGAACAGCCACTGTGTACGCTCCGAGACCACCCTCGTTGGCGTCGTTGGTCGATGGCATCCATGCCTGCTGTCGTTCCGTCGCAGAACAGCTGTCGATCAGGCCACCGGGAGCAAATTCAGCAGAGAAACGAGTGAAGGTAACCAGCGCGCCTCGAAAGAAGGCAAGCGTAATTTCTTTGACATGCGGCAGGGTAGGAATAAGCCTGAAAACAGCTTCCATGGCTGGACAATCGCTCCATGGTTTCCCGTCAAGTGTGGCAGTCTCGTACGAAGCATCAGGTCCAAAAATAAGGTCAGGATCATCGAGGATTGCTTGAATGTGCTCTTGAACGGCTCGGTGAAGTGGGCCGAGGTCGAGGAGATTTGTATTCTCGGTCCCTGGTCCACGAACTTGGCGTAAATATGGGTGAGTGATGAGGACCCGATATAAAATCATGGCCACAAGTTCCGTTAGCGTAGCAGGATCACGAAGTGCTGCAAGGAGGTTTTTTTCGATATTGGTGAGTGAAGGGAAATGTTTTGACCACTCAATAACATCCAAGATCTCCAGATAAAGGGGGAGATATATAACAAGCTCCGCCGCTGCATCCCCGTGGCTGCCGAAGCGAGTGTTGTTTGTGTCAGGAAATTTATGATGTTGCTTCTTGAGTTTGGTGGTCATGAAATCGACGTGACGTTCGCCCTGGCCTTTCTTTTGGTCTTTGTTTCGGAAAATTGCGCCTGCAAGTGCACATGCCTTTACTCCGCCGCGAGTAGACGCTTCAAAGGCCTTGAATTCGTCCTCGGTGAGAACGGTATCACTTGGGAAAGTGTGATCGCCGATGTGGCGGAGAAGCGCTGCATTTGCCTTGTTTGCGAGCAGGACTGGACCAGGAACACCCAATTTTTTCCACTCCAACATCATTTCATTGTTGCCGCCTTTGAAGCTGTTGAGATCCTTGTGCATACAGCAGCCGCCCCAAACGAACAAGTCCAATCTCCGACGCTCCTCGGGAAAAAGAGCGTCGTAAGCTTCCTTTCCCAGGACTGCCACGATTTCCTTCATCAGCTTCACGTCACGCTCGGCTTGCTCTGCTGGCAACAATGTCTCCCATGCCTCTATCCCTCCTGCCTCTGCGACTTTCTTCGCGTTCCAAGCAGCCAAATAATGGACCAGGTCCATAAACTCTTTCCCTGCAAGCGCCTCTTCGCCAAGATCATCAAGGACTGCCTCGTGTTTGAGATCCTGCATCCCGCCGGATGTTCCCTTCTCGTTTGACGCGTGGTCGCCGTTCATCCCGTTCAGAATCCTCATGAACTGGCGGACAGAATATTGACGGTCTAGTCTACGCGCCAGTGGACTGCGATTGAAGATGTCGACGTTTTCATTGATCAAAGCCTGCCAGCCCTTGACGGATTCGGCGCTCGTATGGTCAAGGGTTTTTTCTACGCCAAGATATCGAACTTTGGGCGTTGAATTCGGGTCAATCTCGAGGTTACCCGACTTGTAGTCTGGTGCGCGAGTAGCAAGATGTCGACTCTCAATGTTCTGGCCTCGATTTGATGTACTATCTGCGCTGATTGTAACGCCTATCATAATTGGTCGTCAATAGCTTGCTCTCTGGAAACTGTGAATGCGTACCTGTGCTCTTGGATAGCTCATAAATGACCTGCATTCTCGCCGCTACCCCGCCCTCCTCAATTGCTCTGCCAACTGTTCTTTGGCTCATTGTTCGGTTTATGTGGACACCGAATACGTCCCCAATGTGTTCCATCAATGGTCCAACCTTCCCCCGAGCACACCCGCTGTCAACCATGATCCTAGCAAGCTTCCGTGCCTGCATGGTATAAATTCCCTTCTCTGTCACCCGCCGAATACTCATTTTCTTTCTTGCACGTTCGACAGTGCGCGAAAGACTTCGAACGGAGCGCCGAATACGCTGCCTGAGTGCTTTAACTCGCTTGCGTAATGAATCAATGATCGCCTTTGAAGTCGCCGATTTTTTGTGGCCTTCGAGGACGAATTTTTCGATGATAGAGCTCAATTCGGTGATCCGCTGGGAAGCGAGCTGAGAGGTGCGTTTTGTGCCAGCATCCTTCAATTCCAACGCTTCCATCTCTGCTTCAAGCTTCGCTTGACGTGTCTTCGAATGCCTATACTTTCGCCGAAGTTTTTCGTACTCATGTTTCCAGTTTTTCGGTGCAGGAGTTGATTTCTTTGGAGGTAACGGGATTGCGGCAGCGGGGGCAATATTCTCCTTGTTGCCAAGAGCATTGCGAGATCTGGCAGCCTTCTGTTCTGCAGTGGGCTTCTTTCGTCTCTTTGACGGCGGTCTTTTAGCCCCAGATCCCATAGCGCTCCCAGTAGCTTGAAATTGCGGCACTGGCTGATGTGAGATTTGTATGCTGCCTGACCGACGCCTAGGCCTATAAATTGTTCAGCATAGTCTTATAATATGGGAAAGTAGTGTGGACACTCACCTGCATTATTAGCTGGCCAAACGAGGCGACGGCGCGTGAAGAATAGTCGTGTCGGTGATTTTGACGCGCTAGGTCACGCTGATGTCACACCGTGTAACGACTCTGATGTGGCCGTCCGCCAATGCTCATTTTTAGACCTGTCAACCCAGTTTGGTGCCTCCGGCCGGGCGGCTAAGAAACATTAATATTAATATCTAGAGATTGGTTAACTCGAGAAGTTTCCCAGGCGTGCGCATTGCCGATGCCGGGCAAGTGACTACATTAAAAATTTCCATGTGCTCAACGCTGAGTTAACCAATTCCGAGATATGTATATTTAAGAGCATTTTGCGTGGTAGTTGTGTCTTAATACAAGTCCCACCCACTCAAAAATTGGCAGGCGTTTTGTACATGCCATTTGGCAGTGACACTTCATCAATCAACTTGTGCAAACAAATCACTGATCGGACGATCGCTGCCCACTCCCAGAAACAAAACAAGACCGAATGCGGATAGCCCGCACGTGCAGACGTGTGACGTGTGACAACGATGCCTTGTCCCAACCTTCACATAGACAAGACCTCAATGATGATTCTTCATGCGGAGTTTCCTCCCACCCTGCCAGTTCAGTGTGCTCATGCGAAGTTACTTGGTTATAGATTCTTTTGGCCGTGTTGTGTCCATCCGATGGGCGAGTCTTCTGTGTAAGTATTCTTGCTCGATTTTTGTCGGCATTTTGCTTGCCTATCGGTCAACTTCCTCGCTCGTCTCTCAGTCGTCTGTGGTGCTGCAATCGATACTCCTGTGGCCACATTCAAGTTCTTTGGGCTTGGGGCGTATCTATATTCGGACCCTTTCTCCCACTGCGCTCTCTTTCCATCTCAAGTTCCCAGGCTCGCTCAGCCTTCTTGTGGGAGTGGGCAGCGATCGTCCGATCAGTGATTTGTTTGCACAAGTTGATTGATGAAGTGTCACTGCCAAATGGCATGTACAAAACGCCTGCCAATTTTTGAGTGGGTGGGACTTGTATTAAGACACAACTACCACGCAAAATGCTCTTAAATATACATATCTCGGAATTGGTTAACTCAGCGTTGAGCACATGGAAATTTTTAATGTAGTCACTTGCCCGGCATCGGCAATGCGCACGCCTGGGAAACTTCTCGAGTTAACCAATCTCTAGATATTAATATTAATGTTTCTTAGCCGCCCGGCCGGAGGCACCAAACTGGGTTGACAGGTCTAAAAATGAGCATTGGCGGACGGCCACATCAGAGTCGTTACACGGTGTGACATCAGCGTGACCTAGCGCGTCAAAATCACCGACACGACTATTCTTCACGCGCCGTCGCCTCGTTTGGCCAGCTAATAATGCAGGTGAGTGTCCACACTACTTTCCCATATTATAAGACTATGCTGAACAATTTATAGGCCTAGGCGTCGGTCAGGCAGCATACAAATCTCACATCAGCCAGTGCCGCAATTTCAAGCTACTGGGAGCGCTATGGGATCTGGGGCTAAAAGACCGCCGTCAAAGAGACGAAAGAAGCCCACTGCAGAACAGAAGGCTGCCAGATCTCGCAATGCTCTTGGCAACAAGGAGAATATTGCCCCCGCTGCCGCAATCCCGTTACCTCCAAAGAAATCAACTCCTGCACCGAAAAACTGGAAACATGAGTACGAAAAACTTCGGCGAAAGTATAGGCATTCGAAGACACGTCAAGCGAAGCTTGAAGCAGAGATGGAAGCGTTGGAATTGAAGGATGCTGGCACAAAACGCACCTCTCAGCTCGCTTCCCAGCGGATCACCGAATTGAGCTCTATCATCGAAAAATTCGTCCTCGAAGGCCACAAAAAATCGGCGACTTCAAAGGCGATCATTGATTCATTACGCAAGCGAGTTAAAGCACTCAGGCAGCGTATTCGGCGCTCCGTTCGAAGTCTTTCGCGCACTGTCGAACGTGCAAGAAAGAAAATGAGTATTCGGCGGGTGACAGAGAAGGGAATTTATACCATGCAGGCACGGAAGCTTGCTAGGATCATGGTTGACAGCGGGTGTGCTCGGGGGAAGGTTGGACCATTGATGGAACACATTGGGGACGTATTCGGTGTCCACATAAACCGAACAATGAGCCAAAGAACAGTTGGCAGAGCAATTGAGGAGGGCGGGGTAGCGGCGAGAATGCAGGTCATTTATGAGCTATCCAAGAGCACAGGTACGCATTCACAGTTTCCAGAGAGCAAGCTATTGACGACCAATTATGATAGGCGTTACAATCAGCGCAGATAGTACATCAAATCGAGGCCAGAACATTGAGAGTCGACATCTTGCTACTCGCGCACCAGACTACAAGTCGGGTAACCTCGAGATTGACCCGAATTCAACGCCCAAAGTTCGATATCTTGGCGTAGAAAAAACCCTTGACCATACGAGCGCCGAATCCGTCAAGGGCTGGCAGGCTTTGATCAATGAAAACGTCGACATCTTCAATCGCAGTCCACTGGCGCGTAGACTAGACCGTCAATATTCTGTCCGCCAGTTCATGAGGATTCTGAACGGGATGAACGGCGACCACGCGTCAAACGAGAAGGGAACATCCGGCGGGATGCAGGATCTCAAACACGAGGCAGTCCTTGATGATCTTGGCGAAGAGGCGCTTGCAGGGAAAGAGTTTATGGACCTGGTCCATTATTTGGCTGCTTGGAACGCGAAGAAAGTCGCAGAGGCAGGAGGGATAGAGGCATGGGAGACATTGTTGCCAGCAGAGCAAGCCGAGCGTGACGTGAAGCTGATGAAGGAAATCGTGGCAGTCCTGGGAAAGGAAGCTTACGACGCTCTTTTTCCCGAGGAGCGTCGGAGATTGGACTTGTTCGTTTGGGGCGGCTGCTGTATGCACAAGGATCTCAACAGCTTCAAAGGCGGCAACAATGAAATGATGTTGGAGTGGAAAAAATTGGGTGTTCCTGGTCCAGTCCTGCTCGCAAACAAGGCAAATGCAGCGCTTCTCCGCCACATCGGCGATCACACTTTCCCAAGTGATACCGTTCTCACCGAGGACGAATTCAAGGCCTTTGAAGCGTCTACTCGCGGCGGAGTAAAGGCATGTGCACTTGCAGGCGCAATTTTCCGAAACAAAGACCAAAAGAAAGGCCAGGGCGAACGTCACGTCGATTTCATGACCACCAAACTCAAGAAGCAACATCATAAATTTCCTGACACAAACAACACTCGCTTCGGCAGCCACGGGGATGCAGCGGCGGAGCTTGT
Source organism: Mycena capillaripes (assembly GCA_029204075.1). NCBI lineage: Eukaryota > Fungi > Basidiomycota > Agaricomycetes > Agaricales > Mycenaceae > Mycena > Mycena capillaripes. The sequence continues at coordinate 920,201 of JARHKZ010000029.1, read as the reverse complement.
TATATATCTCCCCCTTTATCTGGAGATCTTGGATGTTATTGAGTGGTCAAAACATTTCCCTTCACTCACCAATATCGAAAAAAACCTCCTTGCAGCACTTCGTGATCCTGCTACGCTAACGGAACTTGTGGCCATGATTTTATATCGGGTCCTCATCACTCACCCATATTTACGCCAAGTTCGTGGACCAGGGACCGAGAATACAAATCTCCTCGACCTCGGCCCACTTCACCGAGCCGTTCAAGAGCACATTCAAGCAATCCTCGATGATCCTGACCTTATTTTTGGACCTGATGCTTCGTACGAGACTGCCACACTTGACGGGAAACCATGGAGCGATTGTCCAGCCATGGAAGCTGTTTTCAGGCTTATTCCTACCCTGCCGCATGTCAAAGAAATTACGCTTGCCTTCTTTCGAGGCGCGCTGGTTACCTTCACTCGTTTCTCTGCTGAATTTGCTCCCGGTGGCCTGATCGACAGCTGTTCTGCGACGGAACGACAGCAGGCATGGATGCCATCGACCAACGACGCCAACGAGGGTGGTCTCGGAGCGTACACAGTGGCTGTTCGGGGCAAGCCGTCTCTCACGCTACATCAATACAATGCCCAGGCGATGTGGAGAAGAAATGACACCCAGGAATTCATGGACGCGGTTTTGACGCCGGAGGACCACGCTTATATTATGCGCGAGGCGAGGCGAATTGACGCCAGCGGAGAGGAAGCCAGGATGCGTCAGAAAATTGTTGATTTCCGAGTCAAAACCGCCGCGATGCAGAAGGAGAAGGCAATGGCAAAAATGCGAAAAGAGGCGGAGCTGCTGCGGGAGAACTTGAAGCGAAGACTGGTTTCTCTTTCTGAGATGGATGCACTCACTGTTCCAAAGATTGTTGACCAACTCAATGCCTATCGAGCTCGGGGCGTCCCAGATATCTTGAAGATCAGCAATTATCGGCTCAAAGCTGATAAATTGGAGGCCCTCAAAAAAGTGTTTGAATGGTATCGGAGCCACGGGGCATCGCTTGCTGTTCCTCAATCCGTTCCGGAGACTGTTGAATTAGTTCCACAAATTGTCGAGGAGTGGGAGGTGGAGGAAGATGTTGAGATGGAGGATTAATGGCAAATAAAAATAGGTTTGACTACTTACTGTACACATTAAAGCTATATACTTTAACTACATCTCATATACTTGTACATTTTCTTGAATACACACTGCACGAGTCGAAAAAACAGTGTGGAAGTAAACGGCGCGATTTAAGGTGGCTGTGCGTCTTCCCATCAGCCCATCTGATGGCCATCGCTGCCCACTCCCACTTCTTGCATTTCCTGCCGCGGCGCGCACACACTGTCACAAATACCAAGCCTCTATTTTCCCGGAGCTTCCCTTCCTCTCGTCAACTATATCTCCACCTGAATTCTCTTCGTTACATTGTCTCTCCAGTCCATACATGTCCTCCGGCTAATCCATGGCTCAACCTCTTCTGATAACCGTATTTTCGCCGTTTAGTACCTGTCTGGAGTCTCTCCTCGGCAGCCAATGCCTACTGACTGCGATTTTGTCTCCCTGCATATAAACCAACAGCCTCCTCCTCGCCTCCTTCACGCTAAATTCTCCATTCATCTAACTCGCGACTTTCGCTCAAAGGATCATAGCTCCCATCCGAGAACATCTCACCCCCAGGCCGATGACGAAGAGTTTGATTCGATCTCACTTCAAGTCTCTCGAAGGTGAGCCTTGTCGCAATCCTATTGCTCTGCTTTATTTCTCCTCTTTTTCGTGTATCTACGACCGATACTGAGACTCCCTCTTCTTTGTCTCCGGATAGACCGCTTCATCTGCTCTGGGAATTCGATCCGCTGCGCTGCTTTGTGGCAGTGGTCGCCATTAAAATTACTCGACTGTTTACTTCTCGGGTGGTCTCTCCGTCCTTCCTGCGGCCTCTTGATTCTTGTAACTACTCTATCATTCTTGTGGCGACCTACCTGCCTTCCTGTTCAACCGCTCCTTCTAGCTATTATTTCGCGCTTGCGTACAATGGCGACGGCAACCTTGTTCCTCAAATGCCGATCTCTTGCTTGTCTATCGGGCATCTTCTCCAAATATGGTCCGCGTTATCGTATTGGGTGGCCTCTACATTTCGGAAACAGCTCCTCCGCGTGCGAAGACCGTCGGTATTTGCCTTCCGCGGCTCGGATGAGCTTCCGGGTTGAACTCACGATTGTCAGATACGCAGCATGTAGTGTACTGCATTTTTTTTCGTTAGGAAGATGGGACGACTTAATTCGTTGAATAATGGTACGATCCTATGTTTTATGAAGTCCATTCCTATCGGAATACAGATTGGCACGCTCTGTTGTTCGGGGATACCGCCGCGAATCAGGCCCGAGGTGGAAATAATTTCGTCGAGGGCGTGATGGGATGATCATTACCGGATTCCGTACGTTATTCGGACTCGCACGCCTTCCGCAGGTTTCCGCCACCTATCCGATGGTGATCGATGTCTATTGATTTAAGCAAGACTACAAGGTACAAGATACTAAGCGGAAACACGGAAAACGGACTGGTGCGAAATATGCAGTGCCCCGGCGTCTTTCGGCAAGCCGACGCCCAGGTCTGTCGTGCGATTCTACCACATGCGGCCTGGCGTCTTCTATCGCAATTACAAGCTTCAGAAAATCCTCAGCTGCGCGGCGGCCGCGATATTCGCATTGCGGATTTTGGACTGGCGACTAACTGACACCTTTCTTTAAGTGTACCACGGGGGACAGCGCCTTTAACATGTCTCCTGGTGCATCACTTTCTCCGCCTTCATCCTCTGAACAGCGAATCAGGGAAACGGACGAGAGACACGCGCGTGTGACATCTAGCGGCCGTTTTCATCATCTCTTCTCTTGTCCCTCTTTATATAATTACCGGTGTCTGTCTGAAGCTTTTTAAACTTCACTGATGGGTAATCAGCTCCGAATGTTCGGAATATCACCGATAAACTTTGTTTCTGGCCCCAATTCAAGCGCTCACAGCTTAAGCCTTAATCGCGCTCTTCCTGCTCACGATGGTCAGGCACTGCGTTCAACCCCCTAGAGGTCGGCAGAGGCTGTCGATCAACGTCTGAAGAGGCTGGACAACCACTGCTCACCTCATCTACTGGCTCTGCGTCACCCAGGATCCTATAAATTGTAGCAGGGATAATTGCAAAAATATTCCCAGGTTAATCTGTTTGACAGGCGGTGGTAACATAAAAGTGTAAAGATGTCATTATCACACTATTACCGAGAGCCTTTGACGGAGAGCAATCATCTGTTGTCCCTGAGTTTAATATTACTTTTTCTTCCCTTGGTTTGAATGTCTATCTCATGAATTGTATGAGCGGCCGGAATGAGGCGACGGCGAAGTGTATCATTATGGCTGTACGACATACGTCATCATGGAAGTTTCCATGATGACGGCAATCTTGCGGCAATCATCATCAACCATGTCTTGAGCTTGGAAAAGATGTTTTATTGATTACATGAGGTTGGTGACCTATTGCCGATGGCTGTGTGATCAATGGATGTCCCCCAGGGTCAGCACAGCCCTGTGTCGCCGCGGCCCTTGAACGCAGTGAAGCTGTATCTCTCGCGGACAGCCCTCGACGCCGACGGAGGCTGCGATGCGAATGATACGATTGACTGTGCCGCTAGTTCTACGGCGTCCGAACATCCTGCGAGCGATGCTTAAGCTGTTGAATTTACTCGATCGGTGGACCGAATAGATATCCAACGTTTCTTGAACGTTTCAGGCTCACGTCGACCCGAACCTGGTTTACAATTGGGATATCCTGTCTCATTTCTACCAAGTGTTCATGGTATGTTACGCGTTCTCTCAATTGTTTATTCTATGAGTGTTCATTGTCGGCAATCATGGGATAAAGCAGTCCAGCAAATGCCGGATTGGCTGATTTTCAGCATATTTGAGGTCCAAAATCTCGATATTACCGTTACGGGAACCCGAAGTGTGAAGTTCGGAGGCCTGCATTGCATGGCACCTTAACACTCGGTCGAGATGTTACAGTAGCGACTTTGTTACACCGTAAGGTATCGGTCGCTACATCTGATCAGTGTAACTTATGGTACGACTTTATGTAGTTGTTACGATATCTTGATACTGACCTTACGTCCCGACGGCGTCTTGTCGTCGGGCGAGAATAGATATCCCCTTCCGCACCTTCAAGCTGATCGCACTAACGGTATATAAAGAGTGCAAGTATAATGCAGCGAAGGAGTTCTTCATGTCTGTTCTTCACACTATTAAGCTTGAATCCGTCAAACTGTCTCCTCACATAAACCCACAATGGGGACGGAGTTCAACGCCGGCAATATTCGAGATAGCGTTCTGCGCAACCTTGCTTCTATTGTGCCCTGCATCTTTCCTCATTCCATGGTCGACACTCGAACTGTTCGATGGTTCTATAGCGAAGATGTTGGCCGGACTAGGTAGGTCCCGCTTGCACGTCTTGGCCACCCTTCTGAGAAGCATCATAGGTGACCTGGACGGAGTCTACAGGATATTAAATTCGGCACAGACAACGTTGCCGAGTGTTTTTGACGCCATGAAGCTCTACGGGAGCTGGGTTGTGTTCCAAGCGACGTTGTTCCTCGTACTGCCTGGCGCCACTGGATACGGCGACAAGACACCGGCTGGCAATCGACTCCGTTATAAGATAAACGGCCTATTGTCTTGGTTTGTGACCACTGGAGTTTACATACTGGGCGCACTGTCCTCGTGGTGGGATGCCGATATTGTTGCCAAGCAGTGGACAGGTCTTATGGTGGCAGCCAGTATTTACGGAATAGTGCTCACCGCCGTGGTATACGTTAAGGCGCACGTGGCCCCTTCCCATTCTTCGGACCGAAAGTTCAGCGGTAAACACCATCTGACGGAAGTTGAGAGGCCCAGAGACTCATTGGTTCACAGGTTCACTGTTCCACGACATCTTTGCCGGGATTGAGCTGGTACGTAAAGATCCAATTTTGGAACGACAATACTGAGATTTTCTTCCTAGAATCCGCGCTTTGGAGACTTGGATCTCAAGTTGTTCAACATTGGACGCGTTGGAATGACAGCATGGACGATTGTGCACGTCAAATAAACATTGCGATGATTTTTCAAGTATCTAATCCAGTCGTTCAGGAATCTCTCTTTCGCAGCTTCACAGTATCAGCGCTTCGGATACGTGTGCAACGGCATGATCGTCGTCAATATTCTACAAGGCCTGTACATCTGTGATTTCTTTTACCAGGAGGATTGGTATACTCGCACGATTGTGAGTCTCAGAGTCGCGCAGTCTCGTTTCACCAGCTAATCTTAAGCATCCATCCCAGGATATCGCCCACGATCACTTTGGTTTCTATCTCGCTTGGGGAGGCGCCGCCTGGCTCCCGAGCATGTACACGCTCCAGGCTCAGTATCTGGCGCGCTATCCTGTCAATCTGTCCCAGACTACGGCGCTGATCATCCTGCTCGTCGGAGTCTTCGGATACTGGATGTTTCGGGCTTCCAATCACCAGAGAACCGTCGCTCGACGCACGGCGGGGAACTGCGTCATCTGGGGGAAGAGGCCTGTGGTTATCACCGCACATTATACTACTTCTAATGGCGAGAGCCACACGAGTCTGCTACTGTGCTCAGGTGAGATTGAATTCAGCCTTTCTTTCGGCGTTTTCACACAGGTCAAAGGCTTCTGGGGCATCGCTCGGCATTTCAATTACATTGGCGACCTGATTCTCGTGTTTGCGATGTGTGCCCCATGTGGAACTCGGGACGTCCTTCCCTGGGCATATTTCGTTTACATGACCGCGCTACTCATCCATCGGTCGATCAGGGACGAAGACAGGTGCTCAAAGAAGTACGGAAAGGACTGGGAGTTGTACAAGGCTCAGGTCCCATACGCTCTGATTCCCGGTATTTATTAAGGAACCATTAGACTTAGAGTAATTCAGTTGATTGGGCAGACAAAAATAAAACGGATCATGCTTTCATTTGATTCTCTATGTTTTGCAAGTTGTCAGTTTTCGTCAGCGACTAACAGACAACGGGATGCTAACCTACAATCACCGCCAGAGCTTCTAGTCTCACTTCAACCAGAACCGCAAGCGTGGCGCAAGGCCATCCGCTCCCGAATGCATTGGCTCAAGTAATATGACACTTGCCATTATATCTTTTTCTCTTTAGAGAACCAATTCTGCAAAACTTACTCAGCTAAAAATCGCTCTCCGAAAGAATTCCTCCACCGAAGAATACGTTGAGCTCCCAAAGGCATGTTTCCTTGGTCGGGTCCTCCATCGTTGCCTAGAGGAGTTGCATCTCGCCCTGCAAGGAAGACATCCATGATTGGTGAGGGTTTATTGAATGAGCCGGAGACACGACGGTGGCGGAGGATGTCAGCATGCTCAGGTATTGAGGCCAGGGCACGGCGAGCGCACATCATTCGCTTCTGAGACGATCCACGCATATCTGGGTCAAATCAAAGTGAGGCTTACAATGAGAGAGGAGAATTTGACCTACATGGCCGTGAAATATCCTCGGGAATCTTTCATCCGGGAACCAATCGAGAATGACGTGGTGACAGCAACTCGAACAAACAAGTGCTCTGACCATTTGAGGGAGTTCATGGCGACTGGCACAAGACGGGTACATTTTTTCGCCACTCGGGGTCACCATCCACGTTTACCTCATTGTTATCTCGGAAAATTGGTTGGATCCCTACATAGAATATTTATGAGCTCAGTAACACGATCCATGGAGCAGGGAAATCAGAGGAAACCAAATCTTCTTGTTGGAGGATGCTTCCGAGCGGGGACGGGAACGGGAATCCGCCCCGGGAACAAGGCAGATGGATGGGTTGCGACTTTCAAAGGGTCCCAGCGAGACGCACGGGCCATAGGAATATGTCTAGCAGTTGCACGTAGGAGATACATTTCATGTCGAGCACGGGGTCTGTAAATGCTAAACGTTCGGGCTGTGGGACGTGCAGAGTTCAATAAGCGGATTCGAATCGGCGCCTATTACGTTTCAGGGAACCACAAGAATTTCAAATAATTGAAGGGCTTTGACCGGGTGGGGTCTGCCAGTTCTGCGCTGGAATTTAGACCGAGTAGGGCCACCCACTTGACTCATCAATGTTCGGTGGAGGGAAGAGCGCTAGCGAGAGCGCTGGGCGCGGCTCATCTGTAGCCGTAGGTAGAAGACGGATCAGGTCGGACTCAGAGACGAAATCGACGTATCGTGAGATCAAGGAAGGTGAGCAAGGGAGCTTGAAGGTATTGTGAAGGTCGCGGTGTGGGAGCAAGAGCAAACGTCCGGGCCGGCTGATCCGTAAGCAGGAACAAAGCTGCCCAAATAACCGTTCTTCGCTGACCACTTGATCCCAATACAACATGACGCCACAGCCCTTTCTGCGGCGGCCCAGCTTGTATGTTCGATCCGGTGGGCTCGAAGTCTGGAACACGACTCCTGAGCCAATCGCGAGTCGCGTCCAACCACAGCCAACCACGCCTGCCGCCTGCGAAACTCCGCGTTCCCCTAGAACACGACCGCCCACCCAGATGTCTCTTCGGCTCCAGCACGCATCAAGGTCGAGTATTACGCGGCTGGTTTGTCCGTGATGCGTCCTTCGGCGGTTCCCGATGTCAGAGCCCGAATCCTAACCGAGGGAACCCAGAAGGTGCATACTTAGTGTCGGACTCGGAAGATACCGCGGGGAGTCTCCCCAGGTTAAAGTGTGTCCAGCTAAGCTTTTTATTCTTTGACTCACTGGTTCACACATACCTCCTCCTCTTCCTCCAGATGCCCGCCAATCGTCACTTAGTGACTCACGGCCGGTACGCCAGATTTATCCACCAGCCCGACCATATCATTTGCATCTTCGTCCAAAGCCTCTCATGAGGAATGATATCGGGAGTCTTCATTGGAATTTCATATGATGACCCTTTTGTGTTCAACGGCGCTCTTGCGCCGGTTCTCGTTTACGTTCACGTTATACTCTGATGACTTGCCTTGGATATTTGCCTTGTGGTAGCGCCGTTTGTCCCGGGGTTCCCAACGCCACGTTCGCTCCCGGATCTTCCATACAACTGCCGTGGATTTCACGTTGTGCTCGCGAAGTCGACTGGTATCGAGCGCTGTCCATTTTTTGAAATGTTCTCGGCTGCAGTTTCAACTAACTGACACTATATTAACTGTTTCGCACCCCTGGTTTCCACCCAATTTTGCGCTAGGTTCGTACTGCACTTAAATGGAGAGTGGTGCCGGGACTGCTGAGGTGATCCAAGATGACGATTTGCGTTCCTCCGTCATTGCCTCACGATCTTGAACAGCAACCTTGAAGACTCAAGAATAGTGGATGCTTACCACAACTATGTTTGTTTCCTACTTATGATGCGTTTACTTGATTCCTTCTCGAGATCTCGTACTGTGCTATTTTGACCAATTTTTCATTAATTTCGTATTTTTCGATGTCCGGGATGGCCGATAATCTTTCTTTTCATTAAAGAGCATTTTTGCTGTGTCGCCGTCACCTGAACAACTGGTCAAAATATTAACAGTATGCCCTCTGCAGAAAGTTTCACGACTCGGTCAGACGCGCGGTGAGTTAAAGGGATTAACCGACGTATTGGTAACATGCGCAAATTAAGCGACGCCATTGATGCGCGGCGTATGTACCTAACCGAGACTTGAGAGGCTCGAGCAGCTTTTGGTGGAGTTCCCTTTATTCTGACTTTTCTTTTGTTCTAATTTGCTGTGATTTCAGGGTCTAAGTTTTATTGTTCCCCGCGGATCCCCAAGAAGATTGTTGGCCCCCTAAACCGTCATCAGACAAATTGGATTCTGATTTGTCCTGACTCCTGATCGCCGCCACCTCATATTAATTGGTCTCCACCAAATACACCGAGTACTTGATGCTGTCGGCGCCCGGTGGCCTCTTCCCTCCTCCAGCACAGACGAAGCACCAACGACGAGCTCATGGCTGAAAGTCTCAACGAGATCCTCCTGTATGTGTTGTCCCCTCAGGGGCGGCCCTCTCTAATGCGATTGGACCTATCCGTGCCAGTATAATGGTGATCTCCTCATGGCTGAACGTCGCCCTGTACACCCTCGAGCTGGTCCTCTGCGCGCGCTACTTTGCGCGCCCCTCTCGCCCCTTCATCCACAAAATCGGAGTAGCGTGTCTCGTCCTCGCAGACACGGCGTGTACCGTGGTCGTAAATCTTGACGTGGGCTTTGCCGTGCAGAGACTGCCACCGAAGAATCTAAGGCTCCTCTTTGCGCCGCTTGCTACTGAGATCATGGCGACATACGTCTCCGCGGTCATCTCGCAGCTATTTCTGTGTAATTTGTTCTACGTCTTGTGAGTCTGCACTTCCATCACGAGCCGTCTTCTCTTTTGACAGCACTAATACGGATACTCACCCACAATCCAGGACAGGTAAACGGATAGTGGCTGGGGGAATCCTGGTCCTCATCTTCGTCCATGCAAGTTCACTCCATTTGTCGGCGTTGCTTGCTTCTAAAGCGCCAGGACAGCTCGGGTTCTCCTGGGCGTCCGCCTTCATTATTATCAGAACATTGAATCCGGCTGGTATGGCTTTCACAACAACCACGTACGCCTTAGTTTCTTCTCTCTCATTTCGCCCGCGGACCCTTGCTTCCTTGTAGCGTCGGCGCAGTCTCGTGTGCAGCCACGGATTTCATTGTCGCCGGGTCCCTCGCGTGGAAGTTCTGGAGAATGATGGCGGTCACGCAGCGAGAAAATTCGATAAAGAGGTAATTAATAACAACAGTTCATCCTGATTCCGCTTCTCGTTCCCCATCCAAAGCTCGCTTACCAATGCCACAGTACCCTACGCCGCATTCTGATCCTCAGCGTCAGCTCGGGGGCAATCTGCGCGAGCAACACCCTGACAATGATGATCCTGCTCCTCAAGGGCAGCGAAGGTGCATTTCATCCTCACTTTACAGAACCACCTACTACCATCGCTTACCGCTGCGCCAGTCTTTCAGTTCTTCTTCGCATGCCAAGGGCGAGTATACGCGCTGACGATCCTGGGAAACTTCCTCGTTGGTATACCCGCGCGACAGCAGGTTGAGATGGGCGCGAGCCAACGGCTGGCGACGAGCTTTAGCAACAGCATCGTCGTCTTCCGATCTATGGCGGTAGAAACGTCAGTATCTCCTTCTCCTGGGCCAAAATCGCCGGAACGATTGCGACTCTCCCCAACCAGTGCGACGTCGCTACCGTACCTTGTGAGTTTAGCATCGCGGCTTCTAATCCTGTACAGACACTGACCGACCACATACTATGTTACAGACCCGCGAGTCGTTGCAGCTGGATGACCTGCCCTTGGAACCTCGACAAGAACGAATCCACATAGGTCGCTCGCATTGTACATAGATGGAAGAGATGTAATCATTCGAATCGTGCAGGTACTTGAATAGCAAGACAAAATGGTCCCGAGCAATCTAATCTTTCCCTTATCGCAATCCCTCGCTTAGCAGGGATCTGCGTTGACAAGTCCGCTCAGCCGCTTGATGGGCTGATGATCTCCGCATCCTTGCATGTGGGTGACGACGAACCGCACAGCCCATTTTCACGGGTTACAAAACTCACCCATCTCTCTCCAACTTGTGCACGTCCGTTGAACTCGTTCAAGCCAGCAATGGCCGCTGGGTATTGTAGACAACATTCCGCCAGTGAAGTTCGGCGTGCTAAGGCGTCCTATCAACTGTTGTGCGAGGAATCTCCATCATGACCATGTGCGGGGGCTGCATGACAACCACTTCCATCTGCTGGTCTGCATGCGCTTCCTGCGCCACGAGTACTACTAAAGGCAACGCACGCAAGGACTCGCGCGCCTCCCTCCTCACCCCCTTCTCTATATACGCAGTGTGTAAACGACGCCGCCATGGCCAACACGACGCAGCCTCCGCCCCAGATGCTCTTCACGCTCGACAACACTCTCGGAGCGGCTGTAGTTGGATTCGCAGTATCTTGCGTGGTCTTTGGGATGTACGTCCGTCCACCCAGCCAATTTTGCTGGGCATCCGACTCCTACTGACAGACATTTTCTTTCCTTCCTAGCCTACTGACCCAAGTATGGACGTATTTCAGCCGGTACAACTCAGATACCGCACTAGTGCGTGCTCCTCCGGTTACTTGACTCACCAATAAAAACTCCTCCCTTCTCACAGTACAAAATCTTGGTCATCGTGATATTGTGCGCCTCTCCTCCCGTCCCTTCTCTACCCACCCTGATGTCATCCCTGCACTCGCCGCAGACTCCTGGAAGCAACGGACCAGAGTTTCATCGGCCACTTTGTCTATTTCTACACCATGGCGAGCGCGGGCAACCCTTTCGCTCTTGCGACGGGTACCACCACGTGGTGTGTTTGTTCCTTCATTTCTTGTGCGTTGCTGCGAATGCTCACTCGTCGGTTCCTCGGCAGGTCGATCATTGTAAGCTCTCTCCCTCCCGCGGTAGCGTACACCATATAAATTCTCTGGACGCAGATGCAACAAGCAATTGGCTCCGTCGTGGGCACGATTGTAAAGTGGTATGTTGCACTGGACTCTGACTATTTGGCTCCTCACTGACCCACCTCTCAGCTGCTTCGCAACGCGCGTCTATCGATGTGCGTCTCTTCCTCCTTTTCTGTTTCATATTCCGAATCTTTGTTGACAAACGAATTCCGTGGCGTGCAGTTAGTGAGCGGAATATCTTCATCACTGGGCTCATCGTGCGTTTTCTTTCTTTTCCTTCCCTCTCCGCTGCCCTCCTGCTATGGAATCGACTAAAACTAACCAAGAAATGATGTACGCAGATCCTCCTCGCCCTCGGCCAACTCGGTGTCGCCATGGTCTTCACAGTACAAGCATTCCAGCTCACCTCCATCCCCGCGGTTTTCAACCTCAAAGTCCGCCTCCCTCGTTTTGAATCTATGTATCCAAATTCACGTGTGCCGTATTTTACTAGACCGTCGCCACGATCTCCCTCGGCCTCGGGCTCCTCACGGACGTCGTCACCGCCGGCGCGCTCACCTTTTTCTTGTGGCGCATGAGGACCGGGCAGAAGAATTCCGCGTGCGTTCCTTTTTTCCTCTCCTGGATACTCTACTCAACTCCATGTACTCACTCCTTGTTCTTCAACAGCGCAAACTCACTCATTTCCCGGCTCGTCACGGACGCCATCAACACCGGTGTGCTGACGACGGCTGTGAGCTTGTCGACGCTCCTGCTGTTCGACTTCCTGGAGGGCAACTTGATCTTTGGGGCGACCTATTTTATGTTGTCAAAACGTGAGTCTCTTCCTCTTGGTCCTTTCATTTACGTTTCGTTTCGTTACGTTCATTAATATGCTGTTGCCACACCAGTCTACGCAGTCTCCTTCCTCGCAACCCTCAACACGCGCCGCGTTGTGCGCGGGCGGGGGACCGACGACGAGGAGTCCATCTCTCCCTCCCTCTCTCACGCCCCCTCTGGTGCCAGTCGGAGGCGCAACGGAACGAAAGGGAGCGCGAGGACCGCGGAGGTAGAGACGAACATGTTTCACTTGGGGACGAGGATGCCCTCGATGCATGAAGGCGCGGAAGAGTATCCGTATATGCAATATGACGCTGATCTAAAGCCGGGGTTCCCGCCGGAGCCTGCGCGGTAAGTCTCGCCCTCGTGAGGCTGATGCTGGTTCATCGAGCTCATGTGGTTTAAAGGAATTACCCGTTCGCGATATGATTCGACCACTGTCGTTTGTGCACCCGCACCGTGTATAATCAATCACTTACCACTTCTACTACCGTATCTTCCCTTCCGGGCTTGGGATTCATCCACTCTCGTTTATTGGACAACTGAATCTGGACTGCTAACATTATACCGCTTTGAGCTTGCACGTGGGCCAGACATCTGTTCCGTGCAAGTGTAAGTGATACTGGGCACTGGTGGTGTTGGGATCGAACCCCACAGAACTTGCACAGAACTGCGGGAGGTTTAGTGGGTATAATTGTAGTACACTGCTTCAGAGCACTTCTTTCTTGTAGTTGCTGGCACCACGTCCCCGGATGAAAAATTCCCGAGGATATTTCACGGCCATGTACTGTAGGTCAAAGTCTCCTCTCTCATTGGCGCATCACTTTTATTTGACCCAGACATGCATGGATCATCCGAACCCAACGATTTGCGCTCGCCGTGCCCTGGGCTCAATATGTGCGCCGCCGCGCTATAAATTGACTGGGTCACTAAAAGCAGGCATCGTCGTGTCTCCGGCTCATTCAATAAACCCTCACCAATCATGGATGTCTTCCGTGCGACGAGATGCAACTCCTCTATGCAACGATGGAGGACCCGACCAAGGAGACATGCCTTTTGGAGCTCAACGTATTCTTCGGCAGAGCAATTCTTTTGGAGAGCGATTTTTGGCTGAGTAAGTTTTGTAGGATTGGTTCTCTAAAGAGAAAAAATACAATGGTAAGTTTCATATGGCTTGAGCACTGCATCAGGTGACGGAAGTCCTTGCGCCACGCTTGCGATTCCGGTTGCTTCAGCAAACCCTGATTCCCGTCATAGTGCCGCATAGTGCGGCACGTGCCGGTAGTGCCGCATAGTGATGCATAGTACGGGTCCCTTTGTTACGTAGCGCTCCATAGTGCTACATAGTACTGCTACCACAAAAATCAGGGTTTGCTGATGTGAGGTGGGACTAGAAGCTCTGGGGGTGATTGTAAGTTAGCTTCCCGTTATCTGTCGATCTTGCCGCTGACGAAAACTGAAAACTTGCAACACATAGAGAAATTAGAATCAAATGAAGGCACAATGCGTATCATTTTTGTCTGCCCAATCAGCTCAAGTACTCTATGTCTAATGGTACCTCAATAAATACCGGGAATCAGAGCGTACGGGACCTGAGCCTTGTACAACTCCCAGTCCTTTCCGTACTTCTTCGAGCACCTGTCTTCGTCCCTGATCGACCGATGGATGAGCAGCGCGGTCATGTAAACGAAATATGCCCAGGGAAGGACGTCCCGAGCTCCACATGGGGCACACATCGCAAACACGAGAATCAGGTCGCCAATGTAATTGAAATGCCGAGCGATGCCCCAGAAGCCTTTGACCTGTGTGAAAACGTTGAAGGAAATGCTGAATTCAATCTCACCTGAGCACAGTAGCAGACTCGTGTGGCTCTCGCCATTAGAAGTAGTATAATGTGCGGTGATAACCACAGGCCTCTTCCCCCAGATGACGCAGTTCCCCGCCGTGCGTCGAGCGACGGTTCTCTGGTGATTGGAAGCCCGAAACATCCAGTATCCGAAGACTCCGACGAGCAGGATGATCAGCGCCGTAGTCTGGGACAGATTGACAGGATAGCGCGCCAGATACTGAGCCTGGAGCGTGTATATGCTCGGGAGCCAGGCGGCGCCTCCCCAAGCGAGATAGAAGCCAAAGTGATCATGGGCGATATCCTGGGATGGACGCTTACGATTAGCTAGTGAACCAGACTGCGCGACTCTGAGACTCACAATCGTGCGAGTATACCAATCCTCCTGGTAAAAGAAATCACAGATGTACAGGCCTTGTAGAATATTGACGACGATCATGCCGTTGCACACGTATCCGAAGCGCTGGTACTGTGAAGCTGCGAAAGAGAGATTCCTGTACGATTGGATTAGATACTTGAGGATCATTGCAATGTCTATTTGACTTGCACAATCGTCCATGCTGTCATTCCAACGCGTCCAATGTTGAACAACTTGAGATCCAAGTCTCCAAAGCGCGGATTCTAGGAAGAAAATCTCAGTATTGTCGTTCCAAAATTGGATCTTTACGTACCAGCTCAATCCCAGCAAAGATGTCGTGGAACAATGAACCTGCGAACCAATGAGTCTCTGGGCCTCTTAAATTCCGTCAGATAGTGTTTACCGCTGAACTTTCGGTCCGAAGAATGGGAAGGGGCCACGTGCGCCTTGACATAAACGACTCAGGCCATAGTGGGGTTCTTATGCATCAAGGTGTTCCCGAGAGAGATCCGCCCTTATGCATCACGGGCTCTGGCCTGAGATGCGCCACGATGCATCAGACCAGAGACCCCCACTCTTTGGGCATTTTGATCACCCCCGCGTCCCCGCTCACTGCTTCCCGCCACCGCACGCGCGTGGCGGTGCTCTCCCGCCCTGCCCAAAATGGCACTCCCGCTGCGTATTTTCTGTTACTTAATGTCCTCCTGTCAAGGTGTGGGTATAGGATAGAGGCCTCGCGCGGCTGTTTTTGGGCTTTGAAAGTGCGTACAGCCAACGATATTGAGCATCCTAAAGGGCCGATTTGGCAGGGGGCGCTTCTGTTTGTGCCTGTTAGTTCTGAATCCTATTAACCCTTACTGCTTCGCTCCTCCACCATTCCCGCCTTTCCCTGCGTCGTACCAGCTTACCAGCCACGGAAGGGATTCCACGAAGGTGCCTTGTCACCTCTACACCACCCATGGCCTCATACACCCGGTAGTTAAACACCTACAGCTGTTGCAAAACCGGCCCTCCTCTGCCCTCCCCCGGCTTCTCGCCGCCCTCCAGCGCCCTCCACGGCCGGTTTAACGCTACGCCGATCTTACCTCACACCGCCCCCACCGCCGCCTGCCTGATTTGGGGCCCGCATGCCGCCTACCGCGCCACTTTTGCCACCCGATCCCGCCCCTTCGCACCCCCGCCTCCCGCCGCCCTCCAGCGCCCTCCACGGCCGGTTTAACGCTACGCCAATCTTACCTCTCACCGCCCCCACCGCCTCCTGCCTGATTTGGGGCCCGCGTGCCGCCTACCGCGCCGCTTTTGCCACCTGATCCCGCCCCTTCGCGCCCCCGCCTCCCGCCGCCCTCCAGCGCCCTCCACGGCCGGTTTAACGCTACGCAGATCTTACTTCCCACCGCCCCCACCGCCTCCTGCCCGATTTGGGGCCCACGTGCCGCCTACCGCGCCGCTTTTGCCACCTGATCCCGCCCCTTCGCGCCCCCGCCTCCCGCCGCCCTCCAGCGCCCTCCACGACCGGTTTAACGCTACGCCAATCTTACCTCCCACCGCCCCCACCGCCTCCTGCCCGATTTGGTGCCCGCGTGCCGCCTACCGCGCCGCTTTCGCCACCCGATCCCGCCCCTTCGCGCCCCCGCCTCCCGCCGCCCTCCAGCGCCCTCCACGGCCGGTTTAACGCTACGCCAATCTTACCTCCCACCGCCCCCACCGCCTCCTGCCCGATTTGGTGCCCGCGTGCCGCCTACCGCGCCGCTTTCACCACCCGATCCCGCCCCTTCGCGCCCCCGCCTCTCGCCGCCCTCCAGCGCCCTCCACGGCCGGTTTAACGCTACGCAGATCTTACTTCCCACCGCCCCCACCGCCTCCTGCCCAATTTGGGGCCCGCGTGCCACCTACCGCGCCGCTTTCGCCACCCGATCCCGCCCCTTCGCGCCCCCGCCTCCCGCCGCCCTCCAGCGCCCCACGTCTTTCGACATCGAGCCGTTTCCCTTCTACCCACATCCACCTCCTTACAGCCATGTACTCCACTCATTCTTGTTTAATGAACATGTCACGCGTATATTTCGCCAGTCCCTTACCGAGAATTATAATGCATCAGTTACTTACAAGCTCTGTGAACTTCGTGTCCCGCAAGACAACTCCATGTATTCTAAATAATTAGGGAACAAATATTGCGAACTACTGAAAACACGCAAGGGCCATTAAAGGTCGACAACAGGAACGCGAAATGGTGGCTGGGCACTATCTTAAAAAACAAAGGAAGCCGTGTTGAAGGCTGGAATTCGAGGGAACACCGTCGAGGGAGAGGGAAAAAAGGGAAAGGAGTTTGGCTGGTTGAGCAGCCATCGGACACATCTACCTACGCGTCTTTGCCTTCCTGTTTATTGTTTCCCAATTAGCACTGACTTTGCGCGGGGAGCAGGTACAAACACTTACTTCTTTGGTGGCGCGCTGCTCGTAGCCTTGCCCTTCTGCTTGGCAAAGCCATCCAGTATGCGCTGATCCTCCTCGCGCGCGACGTCTGCCCGCGAACGCTTCTTCGGGCGAATCATGTCCGTACCGTCCGGATTTTTCGTCGCCAACAACGCGCGCTTGGGTCGCGAGCCGGTAACGAACAGGTCGTGCTCGCCAGCGGGGTTTTGAAGAGCCGCCTGCCGCCGCTTTGCTTCGACGTCAGCGGCAGCCGCCTTCTCCTCAACCTCCTTCCCCCGTTTGCGCATCTCCGCGCCCACCTTCCGCAGCTCTGCCGCCTCGCGATTGATACGCGCGGTCTCCGCCCTCGCCTCTGCTGACATTGACCCCGCACCCGTCCCCGGCACCCCCTCCTCAGCGCGGGGAACTTTGGGCGGGCGTCCCCGGCTGCGCTTTTGCGTCTCAGGCACGCTGTCTGTCGCCGCCGCCCCAGCGTCGACATCAACGACGGCAGCCTTTTTCGGCCTGCCCCGCGCCTTAGGCTTCGCGTTCATCTGTGTCTTGCCAGCAGTAGCAAGTGGGTGACCTTTCGGTGCATTTGCCATCGGCCGCGACGCAGGGAACTGCGGAGCTGATACCGTTGCGGACGGCGCTGCCGCGGGCGTTGCAGACGCTACCAGATGAGGGGGGAGAACATTCTGCTGTTGTACAGCCGCAGTGGCATTGGCAACCGCAGTGGCGAATGTTTGTAGCGCGGCTTCGCGCGCAGGGGAAGAAGAGGCGGGCGGGGGGGTGAAGAGGTGGCGCAGATGTCGCAGCATTTGGTGGGGTGGTAGGAGTTGTCGTCGGCGCAGTCGGTGTCGAATTCCACGGTATGTTGCCAACGCCGTTGATTGTTGTCGTGTTCGCATTAACCGATGCCACGGGACCTGAGCCGCTTGCAGTCGCGTCAGCTGTGCGCGTTGAGGGTCCCATCACCGGGGATTTGAATGCCTGGAACAGCGAGCTCGGCGGAGGGAAGGTGGTCAGAGGGAAATTGAATCCATTGACCTGGAAGACTGCTGCTCTTCGTCTGGGACTCCCGATCTACATCAAAGGCCGCGCCATGATATATGGCACGAGGAACCGGGCGACTGTATACGCCATGGGACTCGGCGTACGCCACAAACGCCGGATCGTCCTCCTCGTCATCGAAATCCCCCGTGTCCCCGTTGGACCAGCCGTCTTGAAAGTCTAAATTGTCACGGCTGGTGGACGCGTCGCTGATGCCGCTGTGGCCGTAACCAGAGGCGTCTGTTGCCATGCCATAGTCGTACTCGAGGTCGAGGTTCTCGATCACGGAGTCGAAGCCCGGCGGCACAAACGACTCAGGTGCGTGGGTAAGGAAGGTTGTCGGAGGGTCGTCACGCGGTTTGGGATCGCTGACTGGTGCAGTGGTTTGAGACACAGGTTGGCTAACCGACGGGATGGGAGCAGGAGTGGGCTGAGTCACAGGACGTTTTCTCCTGATCCGTTTTGGCGCCACTGCGGGAATTCCAGCGTCCTTCTCGTCATCGCTGCGCACCGGGTCTAGCGAGATCAGGTCGTCCAGCTGAGGCGGCTCATCCGTCGTCTCCGGCGCCGCGAGCCCTCGCGCGTCGCGGATTTCGTGTGCTATTTGTTGCCTACGGTGAGTATGCTACCTCTTCCAAGAACCAAAGAAACTTACGGAAGCATCGTTTTGTCCACTTGTTGTGCTCGATCTTGAAAGTCTCGAAGTTGGGGCAAGCCGATTGGAAGTCGTTACCACCAGGAGTGGAGCCAAAGCAGATTCTGTCAAGAAGGAACACAATCAGCAACGTACACAAGCACCCACAACCCATAAAAAGGTCTTTACGTCTTTGTCGAGATCTGGCCAGCACGACGTGGCATTGGGCCTCCCAGCATGCAGAACAAATGCCACCCCGTCTCCTTCATAATTGCCTCCCCTACGCTGCCCAACACGGTGGAAATCTGGTCGATTGCACTGCAAACTGCGTTAGTTTGAGCTGGTGTAAGTCACATGCAAAACTTACTGCTGGTACTCCTCAGGCGTTCGTTCTTCGTCGTCTATGCGCGTCTTGCTCTCGGCCCGCTCCCGGTTTAGCACCTCCATCTTCTGCAGGATCTCCTGCTTCACCTCGTTCGACTCTGCACCGTATGCGTCGTCGGCCGCCTGGCGCCATACGGTCATGCGCAAGCTCCGGTTTTTCTGCACGCGTTCTACAGCGAGGTCGTCCAGCCGTTGTTCCTCTGCTTGCAACTCTTCGTCCGTCAAGACCTTCCCCTCGCCCGCAGTGGAAACACCAGCAGCGCGGTCCTGTTCAGCCTCCTCGTTCAGCAGGCCGTACCCATTCCGCATCGCCTCCGCCATGATCCTGGACGCGTAATTCTTTTGGTAAACCTCCACAGGGCGATAGAGTCGCTTCTTCTTCTCCCTCTTCAACAGCTGGAATAGAGACCGCCCACTTGCATGTCCACTGCCGCGCCCGCCTCTTCCTCGAGTGCGCCCACCCCTGCCGCCACTCGCCTCGCCTCCCCCTCCAGGCTCTCGCCAGCGCATCCACGTCTTCAGTTGCTGTAAAAGTACACGTCAGTATCCGTCATGGGTAATTCTTCCTGCTACTCACGGCTTTGGTTTTTTTCGTCTCCGTCCCTACCCGCACTAGGTCCTCTGGGAGCAGGGGAGGATCGCCAGGAACTCGGACAGGTAAACCCAGCGTCTGCTCCGCCGGCCACTTCAGGAACCAAGCTGCCTCCAGGGTGCTCCAGTATCGTGTCAAGGAAGTTTCTTTTGCAGAGGCCTTTGCCTCCAGATAGGCAGGCACATTGGTGTACAAGAATTCGCGTTGTGCGGGGGTAGTCCAGTAAGAGCCAACCATAATTTGGTGAGGGTTTTTTTTTCTAGAGCAAAGTAACTGTGCAGAGAGCGAGCGGGGCAATGCAGGGACGAGAATTCGGCCTCTACGCTCTTTTCTTTTGCGCCGAGACTTGACCAACTCAGGACATTTTTTATTTGCCATCTGATATTGGACTCAAACCCTGCGCATATTGGGATACCTCGGCAAGTATTGACGGTAACCATGCGTTCCTCATGACGTTTCTCCCTGTTGCTCATCCAAACCGGAGCATCACATCCGCTGCATCAATTGTAATCGTGCCTCCATCGATCTTGTGAGCCTATCAGCCGAATTTTTCGGGACGTCCGTTTCCGGTACGTCCTTCTTATCTTCTATCTCTTTTCTCCCTCTCTCCCTCACATCCATTATCCTCCCTCCCCTCAATGAGCCACCCCACTGCGACCGATGCCCCCACCTCTCGTCAACAATTGATAGGCTTGATCGCCACGGTGGAAAAGCTCGTCTTGCGCACCGAATCCTTGACCCGGACTGGACAGGACATTAAAGGTTCGCCATCTGGTTCTTTGCGCCACTCTACTCATCACTCCCTTCGCTTTAGACAAACTTTTCGATACCCTCCGCACCCTCAATGAAGAAGAGGCCGCCGACAGTATTTTTTTTGCGGGGTCTTTCGGGAGAACATTGCTGATTTTTTTCCACAGATGTGCGGGTCCGCACCCTCAACGAACAGGCCGGCGCAGACAGTATTTTCTTTTGGTGGTATTCTTTGGGAATTAGAACGTTGCTGACTTTTCTCCGTAGATGTGTGGGCCCGCGCTGTGGCCAAGACCCCCGACGCCGTCGAAGCCGCACACGCCGCCGAACCCAACGGGTCCCGCCCGTGGTGGGTTGTCTTTGTCGGCCGTCAGCCGGGCATCTACGCTACCGTGTAGGTTTCCCCGACTAGAATACCTGTCCTCTCCACTCACAAACGTATTAAGTGAGAGCGCCGATGCTCAAACCAAGGGTTGTCCCAAACAGCAGTGCCGACGCAAAGGAAGCAAAGCTGAGGCTCTCCTCTTCTACCGGCTCATGTATGCGGAGGACGAGGTGGTGAAGTGGGTCGAGGTCGTGGACGACGATTGCGACGCGTCCTTGTCCTCGTCGTTGTCCGCGAGTGGTTAACCTTATGCATTTTTTTCCCCCCTCTTCGTATACGCCATCGCCGAATATATTCTCGCTTTGCTTTCGTACAGTGGCTACTAGCTTAGGGCTCAACTAAATTCACTAAGCGTCCTTGTTCTTGGGAACCCCACCTAATGCTTCCCTCCGAACAGAAAACCAAGAAGAAAAAAAACGAAACATTGTTTGCACAGCGGGTAGAAGGACTTGTCATATGCACATTGAAAGAGGAAACCCGCGCTCATTCAGCGTCGCTTAAATCTTTAGACATCATCGGCACAAATTCCGCGTGATAGAGGAGTGAAACGCACGAGGTGTCGCCTCATCCGACCGACGGTGGGGTGGGAAATGTGGTCGGCGTCGCTTGAGAAAAAGCAGCGACTCTGCAGCAGCAGCATCGAGCACCAGGGCTGCGTCTGTGTCGCAATCGTTGCTACTTCAATCTATACACATCAGTCTCGCCTCCACTGGATAAGGTAAATACCTCTTGGAACCCCTCGCAGTTCGTGCAATTTTGGCGTCAGAATTTGGCAGCCCCTTCCTGGTAAGATTTGCAGTGCATTTTAGCCAGGGATGAGCCACGAGTATTATGAACATCAACTTACTTGCATGCAATCTTGCTCGGGGGAAGGACGGTGGGCTCAGCGGCGGGATTGACGTCGGCGGGCTTTGACTTCTTGGGGGGGTCCCAACGCCGCCTCGCGAGCTTCTTTGCAGCGCTATACGCAAACGATATCAGGCAGGCACCCGTGCGACAAGGAAGGCAGGCACACACCGTTGTTCCGCCATCTTGACCCGTTTCCTCTCTCTAGCCTCGGGGTGGTTTTCGTAGTACCGAGCCGACGCAGCCTTCCATTGACTTCGCTTGCTGACGATGGCGTTCTGCAGAGCACGGCGCGCATTGCGCTCTTCTTGTCGGGCTTCTTGTCGTTGTTGGGCCAACAACTTTTCTCTCCTGTCAAGTCACTTCGTCAACGAGCCGCAGTAGACGAGAGATCTGCGGCATACAGCAACTGCGTTTGCTGGCGCATCCAGTCCAACTCTGCGGGGCTTGAATCTGAGGACAAGCTTGAGTTTGACGGAGAGGTACTGCGCGACGACGACATGGTGGTCAAGGAGAAGCGCGGAACTTCCTGTTTGGGACGCATTGATCACTCTGATCCCGCTCGCTTTTAATTTTCTCCTGCTTCTCAACTTTCGTCCTATAACCTCAATCTTGAGCAAATCTATCATACCCTCTGTTTCGACTTCGTTTGAATTTTTGGCTATTTTTTTCGCAAAGAAAGGTGGATGGGATTGGCCGAGTCTAATCAATGGTCCAAAACTAGCGGTGTTTCCTGTTCGAGACGCAGTGATGTACCATGATCACGCTCATTTTCTCTGTCTAGACTTCAAATTTTCATCGTTTGCCCTCATTTTTCAATATGTACCTCATGCGCGTCTTACAAATCGCACGCCACATTTTGTAAGGTATTGGCCTCGTCAACGGTCTGCGCATCACGTATTTTCTTGTCTGGGCATTTTTTAATCTCCCACTCAAGCCATTGCTGACACTTTCAGATTCCTTGCCCAATTATTCATTGGCTTGGCCCCCCCAACCCTAAACTCATCGCAAACTTGTCAATCGAAGCCCACAAAGCCCTGAAATCATGGGGTTTTTGTGTGCTCATACAATATGACCTTCCACTTCTCAAATTTCCATCAGGACCACTGGTTTGTGAATCCAACACCAACCTTCATAAGAGTATATCTCAACTCTTAACAGATTTTAAACCGCATCCAAATTGGTCTGTGCTCATTCACGGCGATCACGCTTGTGACGGGAACGAGGCCGCTTGCCGAGCGCTTAGCTCCCACTTTAAAGCCGTGGTCTAGACATCCTTTTTTTTCATTTCTACACCCCCATCTACCTCAAAGGTATGTCGTTTATTTCCTCGTGCCTCGTAGTCTTCCTCTCACCCGGTGGCCGCAACGCGATACGCTGGGTCTTACCACAGGCCCTACAGAGGCGACGCGACCGACGCGGTGGAGGGGAGACGAGTGGCCCAGGGCTTTACGTGTCTTGACGCCTTAACGACCTGTTACTGACGTGCTTTGTTGGAGCAGGCTCTATGACGCGCACTACACGCCACGGCACTCGATTCTCCCCGTTCGATTTGGACAACGTCCATCTGCCACCCATCGGCGAAGTCCGTACGTTCCAAGCTCGAGTCTCGCTAGAGCCATACTTGCGTGAAGCTATGGTTCAAGACGCTCTCCGCGCGGAGCGGCTGAGCGGCCCAAACGCGATCGACGGCGACGAGGAGTGGGAGGATGAGGCAGAAGGTGAAGTCTTGTCGCGTCCAGCGACTCCTCTCTCGCGCTCGCCTACGCCTCTCTCGCACCCACCCACCCCTGAGCAGGCAGGCAGTTCGCGTTCGTCCTCACCTTTATCCGACGCGCCCCCCCCACTGCTGCCGAAATACAAATGTTGCGGGGCCGAAGGCAAAAAGAAACACCGTCAGCGCGACCGTATCGCCAACGCGCAAAACAATATCTTTGGACCGCCGCCCAAGGCGAAACATTCGCCGGACTATCGCCAAATGCCACCCCACCGAACATCTTTTGACGCCGACGACTTGCCTTCCTCCGGTTCGGGATGAACCGGCCCTCGCCCTAGAAAGAGGGCACGTACGGTACGCTGCAGCGTCTGGAAGCTGCGGGAGCTCATCGCTCAAGGTTACCAATTGGTTGAATGGAATGGGCGGTACGTACTTTTGAAACCCGCGTTTGATTGTCGGTTATTACCTTGCTTAGCGATCCAATGCTGATTCTCGATGCTGATGGCCGCATAGTCGCGGTGCTGCTGGGTCGCCCGGAAGGGAACGATTGGGACGAGGTTATCGCAGAAATGGCGGGCGTCTCGGAGGGCGTCCGACGCCGTGGCGTTCGGCGTGGTGTTTTCCAGGCCAAACAGCGTGTCCACCTCCGTGGGTCGTATTTCAAGCTAGGCCATGGTGTGACGAAGGGTCCCGGGCAGAAGGTATGTACATATCTGTCCAAATAGACGGTTGCGCTAACCCGAACTTTTTCGAACGCAGAGGCCCGGGAACCTCGCCCATTCCAAGGAATCTCGCCAGCTCCTGAAATTGATAACTTTGAACCATAGCATCCGACGCATTGCGGGCTTTCAATCGAGTAAGTCCTCATATTGATCTTCAATTAGTCCGAAAGGGGCTCACTCACTCAGGCGGCTTGGCACGATTCCTGCCGAAGCTGTATAAGGAATATTGCAATACCTTGCGAGGGATATTTGAATCGCAGCCGGAGCTGGAACACCTCTTCCCCAACTCGGTCTTCCCTGCCGCGACGTGGAACCTAGGCCCCAGCGTGGTTACGAGGGATCACGAGGATGGCCGCAATGCACCACATGGCATGTGCGGTGTGACGTCTGCCGGAGACTTCAATCACAAGCGCGGTGGCCACATCTACCTCAAGCAATTGAAGACCGTCATTGAATTTCCCTCGGGATCCTCAATCTCGATCCCTTCTGCTGCCATCACCCATGGAAACACGGCCATCGGCAAGGGTGAGACGCGCTACTCGATGACACAGTATGCTGCGGGGGAGCTGTTTCGTTGGGCAGCGTATGGGTACCAGGGAATCAAAGACTTGTTGGCCACGGAGGGCGGGGCTGAGAAGAAGTGTGCGTTGGACGGTGAGCCCGGGGCTCGAGCTGCGTGGGCGATCGGCCTGCTATCAAAGATAGATGAGTTGGAGATGGATCGAGTTGCTGTATTTGGTAGTCAATAGAAATTAAGCGGCGCCTTTTTGTATCTTGATTCGCGCCTCCACACCATCAATGAACACTGCTGAAAAGGAGATATGCCAGGTGGCTCGGTCTACTTGCGATCCGCACTGACTGTTATTCTAGGAACGTTGCAAGCAGATTCAGCGAATGGCCCGGCAATGGGCCTTTTTGAAGCGCCTCCAGAAAGCCGGTCGGTGTCACGATTCGGCTGGTGTCGATACCACGAGGTTAGTTGGAGGCTCGGTGAAATGCTTAGGATGTCCGCATGATGGGTGGAATCTTCCCCCGGACTGGCAAGACGTGGACCCGGAATGTAAGCATTATATTTGTTTTAAAAATGTTCACACTTTAATTGGTCGCGATAGGTTTCTGAAACTTGCGGGGCTTGGACGGCAAGCCCGGTGGTTCGAGTCGCATGGGCGATTGGCCTGCTATCAAAGATAGATAAGCTGGAGATGTTGCTGTATTTGGTTGTCGATATAAATTAAGCGGTCGCTTTTTCATCTCACCCTTTGAAACATCTTGATTTGCACCTCCACCTCTGTCCCACCGTCCATGAACGTTGCTGAAAAGGAAGCATGCCAGGCGGGAATTCAGAGACACCTCCGCTTCCGCCGCAATGGAACGCTTGTGCGGCTGTCTGCTGAGGGCGGTAAGCGCGTCTATCATTTTCTTGCGTGCCTTCGCTGAGACTCTATAACAGAGCAACAGATAATATTTACCGGTCCCCCTTCGCAAATCATCCAGGAGTTGCCCGGCGAGCATACGGAGGCCGAGAAACGGGCGCGCGTGCGCCTCATCCTCGAGCAGCGTGCACTCCTCGTTGAGGAGGCAGGCCATGCCCGGATGTTGGCGCAGCTGGCCAATTCGCAGGAGCTGACGGGCAGGTTCGCATACGAAAGAAAGCGGGAGCGTGAGGCCCTGCTGCTCCGCCACAGACGTGAACAAGTGGAGGTGCGTGGCAGTGCCGCCCGAGAACACGCCTTAGCGGAACTGCGTCGCGCGCCAAATCCCCCGATTATTCGCATCGTCCAAAAAGAGGGCCGGCGAGTGGCACGCGAGAATCTACTCACGGAGGACGACCTCTATCTCACCGACGCTCGGCCCACCTGGATCGCCTTTCCGAGTTTACACCAGACTTGCTCGCTTTGCCTTGGGTTAAAATCCCACCCAGTCGTGTGCGTGTTTCTTGCTTATTGGCTCGGACGGTTATACTGACTCGATTGAAGTTATACCTGTGGCCATAGCCACTGCTTCGTCTGTATTCGTCTGTCGCTGGAGTCTTCCTGGGGATGTCCTGAGTGCGCCAAGAAGATTTTTCGTCGCCCGGTTCCCCATGACGAGGAGGAGGTGAGGATCGAGCGCGATAATGCAGGGTGGGACAAGAGTAAGGTTACTTATAGTTGGGCCGGCTTGTCGTTCCCCCGCCCTCACTACTCGGAGGATAGCGAGTAGTTGGTCGATACTTGCTGTTATGTCTGAATTTGAATGCACTGAAGGGCGCTCTCTCTTAATCACTGCAGCACCCGTTAAAACAACCTGAATTGAATTCAACCCATGCGCTGAGTTACGCCCATGGCCCACAGTGTTTCTTCCTAGCCACCACTTCTCCAGCCGGCAGGATTGAGCGGCCCCAGGGGACACAACACATACGGCGGCCAGTCGGGAGATTCCCGGATTTGGAGCGGCGTCATTCCGTCCCACCGGTCCAGGTACCAGTCGTCTATCAAGGCTGGCAAAATATCAGCATCAAAAACGATTATCACGTTGAAACGCACCTGCAATGGCAGGGTCCGTAGCTTCGAGCTGACGGCGCAGACGGCGCCGTCGTGCTTCAAGCCCTGGTTCTTATTAGCAGAGCAAGATTCGGAGAGGAGAGGGACTTACGTCGAGCGCGCAGGCGTCCCCAGAAGTGAGATGCAGTCGGGAAAGAGTGGGCCATGTGGTGAGAAGTGGGAGACGATCCCCGACGATCCTCGCATCTGATGCCTCGGCAGTCTGGCTTGGACGGTTGTTGCTTGGTCGTTTCCGTTGTCTCAGAAATGGGATCACATGGACGGACGGAAGGGGGGAAAGGTATTTTTATTCCAGTAGTCGGTACTTGAATAGAGGACTAGAGGCGAGAACGGTAAACGACATGGTAGAAGTGGCGCGGCTGCCATGTGCAGGCGACATCGTAGGAAATAATTGCGCGGCAAGCGGAGTCAGCGGGCATGAAATACATGTATTCCATAGAGTGGTAATGCTCTCCTCTCTGCAAACTGAATAGATTGAGCGCCGCTAACGTGAAAATTTGGGAGGGGAAGGCTCACCTGGGTAATGTACCACCCACTACTCTATAAAATACTGGGGCCCGTTCTTTGTACAGAATCAATTCGCGGCCTGGACTTCATGAGGTGAAACGCACAGGTAAAGCCCAAATTGACTCACAAGGATTCATCGACATGGTTGTTATGGAAGAAGTTCTAAATCCGAAAAGGGACGCAAGTCCTTGATCTGTTTGATGCTCGGCTGGTATTCGCATTTGAAGCTTACAACAAGTCACAGTGTTAGGGTTTGGAAGAGAAAATAGTTGGATTGAGGGATAGCTAAAGCTTTTAGTAGATTTCTTCACGCGGTCGGGCTCGCGCGCTGTCCCAAGCGTGATAAATAAGGACTGGAGTGTTTGCGGCGTGGCAATGCACAAAATTGTAGCTAGGCTCCAAATAATCAAGACAATCCCCGGGCTGCATAGATCTGGGATAGATGAGCAGGTCGCTGGTAACGAAATGAAAAGTGCCGACTTTGGGCGGTTTTGAGCGGTGGATGATTCGCGGAGGGGAAGTGAATGGTACGGGGTAACTGAGGGGACGCCAGTGAGCAATACAGTGAGCAATACAGAACAGCCGGTAAGGACGCACAAGTGGTGGTGGGAAATGACATGGTGGTTGAAGAAGAGAAGCACGGACGAACGCTATGCCGCTGTCAATAAGTATATCTTAGAAAGGCGGCATCATCCGTGATGCCGTGCCGGTTGGTGCCGCTTTTTCTAATGATAATCATAATGTCACGGCAACACAGCCTCGCTTCCGTCTTTGGTTCCTCTTCGTCTGGCTCGGGTAAGCGAACACAACATCCCAGCAGGTGAGTTGTTGAGTTGGGTGGTCTCAGTTCTCATGACCAAGCGCAAGGTTTTTCTGGATGAGGACGATCTGAATGACGGGAGCGACAGCGACGACTCGCAAGAGGGTTACCAGACGCGCACGGGTGTGGAACGCCTCCACCACATTCCCGACGAGTCCACCTCGTTTGGCAGCGATGGCCGAATTCGCACCACGTTCACGACGGTCCCGACACCTGCTTCTCCTGCCAAAAAATCGCGAGTTACCTTGAATCCTGATCTGCCACCACCACCCGAGCCCACGAACACCACGGAAAGCTGGGAGCACAGCGAGTTTGATGCCGAGTATGGAGCTGGTATCCAGAAGGGTCCTCGCGCGCTGCGAGGCTCGGTGAGGGATTCCAAATTTTGATACGATGTGTGCCTGACACTTCGCAGGATAGGCCACACGAGCAATGGGCGCGCCTGGATCGGCTAGATTTCTTGGACGAGGTCCTGCGCCACGACGGTCGTGGCGACTATATCTACCAGGCTACCTGCGCGGGGGACGACTGTGCTGCCACAGGCCCATGTTTCCGGTGCTCAGACTGCTTTTATCCTTGCTTATATTGCAAGGATTGTGTTGTGAGCATCCATCGACGCATGCCATTGCACCACATAGAGGTAAGTCTCTCTCTTTCTTCACCACGCATGTGTTAGGGCTGACATAGGTATAGATGTGGGATGGCCGAACTTTCAAACGTCAAAGCCTGAAGGCGCTTGGCGTGCGTATTCAGCTGGGGCACCAGTGGGGCGACCCGTGCAGTACTCCATCAAAGGCCGCAGGCGACGACTTCGTCATCGTCAACAGCCACACGATCGACCAGGTGGGGCTGGATTACTGCGATTGTGGCTCAGCGAAACCGAAACCGATCCAACTGCTTCGGGCGCGCCTGTATCCCGCGACAGGGACGAATCCGCGATCTGCTGCGACGTTCAAGGCCCTTCGTCACTTCGACCACCTGTCTTTGGAGTCCAAATGTTCTGCGTACGAATTTTACAACAGCTTGTCGCACGAAACGAACAACACTGGGATCGAGCCATCTCGGGTAAGTATGGTGTTTTAGCAAGGGGATTAAATGCTTACGTGGATTTGAAGGAGCGATACGAAGAGTTTTTACGGATGACACGTCAATGGCAGCATATCCAGCTGATCAAACGCGCGGGACGCGGGCACGATCCGGCTGAGGACAGACTCAAAGCGACCAAGCCAGGGGAGTGTGCATTGCTTTGCCCGGCATGCCCTCAGCCGGGCAAGAACCTCCCAGACGGATGGGAGAAAGTTCCGTCTGAAAAAGCGTAAGTAGATGTCACAGGAGCATTGTGCAACGGCTAACGCACGATTTAGTTTTATCTATGCATTATTTATCGCGCTCGACGCGAATTTTCGACTGAAGCGCAGGGATGTCTCCAGCGAAGAGTCGGACCCAGGCCTGGGCACCTGATGGGCATTCTTTGGGGAGGTGAAGGCTTACATGGCACATTTGGATAAGCATTGGGATCAGAAGCAGGAGGTACGTCATCCCAGCACGTCCAGGAGCAAAGGCTTAACTGAGTGAATTAGCGGAGTACATGCGTCGCCCACGACGCGGTCGACAAGCCGGATCGCGAGTCCTTAGGAACAGCGTCGTCGGGGATTGGCACCGTGGACTGCGCCCGCCATAACATGAAGCGCCCGAATGGGGTGGGCGACTTGCAGAAGGGAGAGAGGTATATTCGGCAAATACTATTTCCGCGACTCGGATTAACAGTGTGTTTTGAAACAGATATCTGAATATGGACTACATGTTTTTCATGAGTCTCGCCGGTACCCCCCTCCTGCGCCTCTACGTCTCATATGACATTGCGTGCCAATGGTATAAAAATATTTGGGAGCGTATGAAAATTTTCGATGAGAGCGTACAAATCCACGAGCGTATGAAAATTCTCGAGGAGGGCGTACAAATCCACGAGGGCAAGAAGTACGTTGTGTTCTTGGTGCCGAAGTTCCACCTACCTGCGCACATAGAGCTGTGCAACATTTTGTTCTCCTTCAATCTCACGCCATTTGTTGGGCGTACGGACGGAGAGGCGCCGGAGCGTGGGTGGGCGGATGCAAACCGCCTGGCAAACAGCACCAGTATATCCGGGCCCGGGGCTCGCCGGGATGCGTTAGACGTCCATTTCCAGTACTGGAATTGGAAGAAGATCGTGGGACTGGGTAGGTCATCGTCTTTTTTGGAGTATCGGCAAAGCTTCTAATATTTCTAGGGCGAACATTACTAGATCGGGTGCAGAAGAATGCTCCCGCGATGCTGGAGGCACGTGCGGCATGGGTCGACATGGAGGCGTCCTACCCGCCCAGCGTGATTGAGACGTGGACGGCGATGGCAGTCACTTGGGAGGCAGACGCCAGCAAGCCGAACCCGTTTCAGTCAACGGTGAAGCACGAGAGTCTTCAGGAAGTTCGGCGGAGACAGGCGGTGGTCGCGTCCGAGGACGTGGACGATGTACGGGTTCGTGGGGACATGCACGAGACGGAAATGCTGTCAATGGGCCTGCAGCTTGAAGGGGAGCAGTACGTTTTCCTGCTCATTCAAGAGTGCTGCCACCGGCTGACGACAAATATAGGCGTGGGCTGGCTGCCCATATGAAGAATGTCAGTGCTCACGAGACAGTGGACCAGGCGACGACGCGAATTGACCGCGAGACGAAGCTGCGGCGCAAGATCGACGCCTGGATGACTGTGCAGCAGCTCTTCATTCCCTGCATCACCCTGCTGCGTGAGGCGGACGACGTTGCCCGGAAACGAGTGGCGGCAACGCAGGCGATGCCAGGGATACGGGCCCAGGACATGAAGCTCTGGCTCCCGTCCGCCATTGGGAAGCGAATCGATTGCGACAAGTCGTTGCAGGAGTACGAGTACGACCTGCGCAAGGGGCAGGCGTTCGCGGCATTGGATGAGATTCGGGGGCTGCTCATTCTGCGTACCCGGGAGTACTTATACAAAGACGACCAGGTCCACGGCGTCAAGGCAAAGGGACGGGCGGCGGCGCGGATCAAGAGCCTCCAAGCGCGCATCGACGTGTTGGCAGACGAGTACCGGGCTGCATGGTCCGCCCTCGCCGGGCTCGGGTCCCTGCTGAAGCGTGTGGAGTGGAAAGTCCACCTGAAGCAGCTGAAGGCCGAGGACGTGCGGGGGCGGCCGAAAGCAGTGTTCGGTGACGACGAGAGGAGGCAGAAAAAGAAGAAGAAGAAGGCAAGGCTGGATCCGGAGGCGGAGGCGCGAAAGGCAGCCCAGCGAGAGGAGGATAGTCTACCCCTCTCCTGGATCTGGATAGCGCAGGCCGGCGCGGCAGAGCCTAAGGATGTAGTGGACAACGAATGTAAGTGGGATCATTTGTACGTACGCGCTGGGCTAACGGACTGGCAGTTCTGCGCATTGAGTGGGCGAAGACGCGGGCAAAGGCGATGCGATATGCAGAAGAGGTGGAACTACTGGAGGAGGAGATGCGGCGCGTCCTGCAGTTTATGGACTGGCGCGCAGGGTGGTGGACGGGGCTTGTGGGGCTGCGGGCAGGGGTGCAAGACGAAGCTTTGCGCGAAGGTCATGAGGCGTACGCGCGGAAGCAGAGTGGATACATGTCTGGAATCGCTAACGGGTGTCGGGACATGTGGAAGGATGTGAAGCGGTACCTGGAGCTTGCACGCGCGGAGTACGCGTCCTTGGAGCCCGAGGATGATGGGGGAGACAATTCGAGCGAGGAGTCGGTTAATGGGGAGGGGGACCCTGGCTGGCTGTCGGCGTAGAAATATTGTCGTATTGAGGCATTTACGTACTACAAACTTTACATATGCTGTAGATACAAGTAATGTACATTGATACCTAGGTTTCTTGAGAGTTCTGGGAAGAAACGCGCCCAGCGTCGCAAACCGCGTGTTCTCGTGCATCGAGCCCAATTCCCTAATTGGGATGGATATTAGGTCAGCCGTCAAGGATTTTGGCAAACATGTCGAGACATGCTCGACAACGTCGGACACGACGAGCTCGCCTTGCCTGCCAACGCTGATGGCATGAG
Organism: Mycena capillaripes; assembly: GCA_029204075.1. Classification (NCBI taxonomy): domain Eukaryota; kingdom Fungi; phylum Basidiomycota; class Agaricomycetes; order Agaricales; family Mycenaceae; genus Mycena; species Mycena capillaripes. Next base: position 888,229 of record JARHKZ010000029.1, on the reverse strand, counting down.
GAGAGCGGCAACCTAAAAGGTATGCTCTTCTGCTTTGATGCATGAAACCGACCTCTCGCGAGAGTGTTTGATGCATGACCGCGGGTCTCTGTGGAGAATCGGTGATGCATTAATACCCCAGCTACTTGTGAACGACTGCGGTGAGCACTATTCCGTAAATACTGGCCGCCACCATAAGACCCGTCCACTGCGTGGCAACAATATCGGCATCCCACCACGAGCACAGTGCGCCCAGTATGTAGACTCCAGTGGTCACAAACCAAGACAATAGACCGTTTATCTTATAACGGAGTCGGTTGCCGGCGGGTGTCTTGTCGCCGTATCCCGTGGCGCCAGGCAGTACGAGGAACAACGTGGCTTGGAAAACAACCCAGATCCCGTAGAGCTTCATAGCGTCGACAACACTCGGCAACGTTATCTGTGCAGAATTGAATATCCTGTAGACTCCGTCCATGTCGCCTATGATGCTTCTCAGAACGGTGATCAGGACGTGCAAGCGGGACCTACCTAGTCCGACCAACATCTTCGCTACAGAACCATCGAACAGTTCGAGCGTCGACCATGGAATGAGGAAAGATGCAGGGCACAATAGAAGCAAGGTTGCGCAGAACGCTATCTCGAATATTGCCGGCGTTGAACTCCGCCCCCATTGTGGGTTTATGTGGGGGGAGACTTTGACGGATTTAAGTTTAATAGTGTGAAGAACAGACATGACGAACTGCTTCGTCGCATTATACTTGCATTCTTTATATACTGTTACTGCGATCAGCTCGAAAAGTGCAGAAGGAGATATCTATTTTCGCCCGACGACAAGACGCCCTCGGGACGTAAGGTTCAGTATCAATATATCGTAAGAGCTAAAGTCGTACCATAATTAGTTACGCTGATACCGGATTTAGCGACCGATATCTTACAGTGTAACAAAGTCGCTACTGTGTCATCTCGACCGAGTGTTCAGGTACCATGTAATACAGGTCTCTGAGCTTAATACTTCGGGCTCTCATAACGGTAATATCGAGATTTTGGACCTCAAATAGGCTGAACTCGGCCAGTTCGGCATTTGCCGGACTGCTTTATCCCATAATTGCCGACAATGAATCCTCAGAACATAAACACCTTAGGGAACGCGTAAAATACCATGAACATTTGGTTGAAATGAGAGTGGATATCCCAATTGTAGACCAGACGAGGAGGGGTTCTGGTGGTCGTGAGACTGAAACGTTAGATATATCCATTCGGTCTACCGAGCGAGTAAATTCAACAGCTTTAGCATGGCTCTCAGCGTACTCCGGCATCATGGAGCCAACGGCGCAGTCAATCGTACCATTTGAATCGCAGTCTCCGTCGGCGTCGAGGGCTCTGCGCCAGAGATACAGCCTGGCCATCGTAAGCAGGATGATGCAAACGGCCCAGACGTCACTCGCGCGTGTCTCTTGTCCGTTTAACACGGCAGATTCGCTGCTCCGAGGATGAAGGCGGAGAAAATGATGCACCAGGAGACGTGCACGAGACGCTCCCTACCGCGGCAGCACTTGAGCCCCTACAGTCGGAGACAGTTGTCAGTTAGTCGCCATTCCAAAGTTCGCAATGCGCATATCGGGCCCGGCTGCGCTGCAGAGTATGTTCTAGGGCTTGAAATTGCGGTGGGGCTTGTGGTAGAATCGCACGGCAGACCTGGGCGTCGGCTTGTCGAAAGACGCCGGGGCACTGTATATTTCGCACCAGCCTCCGTTTTTCCGTGTTTCTACTTTGTAACTTGTGGCTTGGACTGGTCTTGGTAAAGAGCTTAATTAAATATACATAGATCGGCTCTGGATAGGCGGCGGAAAGGCGTACGAGTCCGAATGCACTACGAGTCCGCTAATGATCATCCCATCACGCCCTCGACGAAATTATTTCCAACTTGGGCCTGATTCGCAGCGGTATCCCCGAACGACAGAGCATGCCAATTTGCATTCCGACAAGGGATGATTTCATAAAACACAGGATCGTACCATTATTCACGGAACTCAGTTGTTCCACCTTACTGACGGAAAAAAAGGCAGTAGACTACATCCGCGCATCCGACCCTCGTGGGTTCAACCCGAAGGCTCATCCGAGCAGGGGAAGGGAAATATCGACCGTTTTTCCATGTGAAGAAGTTTTTTCCGAGGCGCTAATTTGGAATTGTTTTGGACACTTTGAGGTTCTTCGACGCGGCGGTCAGAGTGGATTTAACTTCCGGGACGAATGAACCTAATTTTCTTCTCTCATGAAAAAATCTTGGGTTCATATGACTTTCACGCGCCATGGGCGCCCATATAAGTGTGATTAAGCAGTCAGCACCTCAACAGCAAGCTTAATCCTGATTGATTAATCACTCTGGGAATGAAGAGGGCATAGGTAGCATGCCAGGTATTGTGGGCTCTTAGATGTATTCTGTTGAACAGATCATGATCTGTTAAACAGCTGTTCAACCGAACCAAAAACGCCACCTCGCAGAGTCAGCTCGATGTGGGAGGGGTATCAAGACGATTGCCACTGCGCCGGTGGGACAAGATACCTGCCACGCCGAGTAAATCGGGGCTACCTGCTGCCCCCTTCGTCCCCCCCTCCCACGAAGCGGAAACGCTAATAAAGAGGCATAGTAACGACGACAACGTATCGACCAGTTGAAAGAACGAGACGACGGCAGGGTGGAGAAGAGCCTAAACCCTTTCCTCACCGACGCAGCTCCAGACTCGCGGACCACTTAACTCGCGCTCAACGAGAGCTGGACCTGGGAGTGGATCGGGCATATGGTGGCAATTTCGAAGGGTGGTTCGTATTGGAGCTGTGGGTGTACCCGTCCTTCATTTTTGCTTTCATTTACATGCCCTTCCCCGACATTCCATCCTCACTCTCCCCGCTTCCTCTGTCATTCTCTGTTTTCCCCCCAACGTCCGCAAGTTTTCGGGCCTGACGCACCACTTCAATATTACCCTCTGGCGCTCCGCTCGCATCCCTGTCTCCAAATCCTCGCCGTATATTCCCTCCCTTTCTTTCCTCCATCCTCCTTTACATATTATGCATCTTTCCTTTCCTTCGTCTCGTTAGAGCTCGGCCAACACTTCGCATCCGCAGTAATAAACCCCGCCCTCTTTCGGCCCATCCCTTCGCACACGGCGAGTGGACTCTGATGCGCGCAGACGGGAATTCCCAGTCCGGGGGCAACGATGGATAAGCATCATAATATATTCATCGTGTGTTCTTCCTTCTCTCCTCTCGCTATTTATATATCACTCGCCGCTCGGAACTCACGTTGGCGAATAGACGGAGCAGAACATCGCGACAATCACAGTGAGGGGTAAACTCGTAACCAGTCTGCCAAGATGCGACAATTCTTAGTGCAAGCACTTTCACCGGGGGCAAAGACCGACACGTGCGGGTTGCGCATGCGTTAGACGCATGTGCTCCGCATGCAAGTGGTTTCTGGAACAAAGCTGATAGTCAGCTTTGTTCCAGAAACCACTCGCATGTGGACCACATGCGTCTAACGCATGCGGAAACCACATGCGTCGTCTTTTGCCCCCGGTGTTTACCATAGGCAAACTAGTAAAACTGGGGCTGTGCAAAAGGGCTGAGCACGGAGTTTGAATCATTTTCTTCTTGGCTACATTCTTTGAATTCATCTTAGGTACACAAAATTACAGTAGATTGTTAAATTTAAGGACATTTTTCTTTCATTCTGTCAGTTCAAATTTCTTTAATTTGTCGCAGAGGGCGAGTTGTGCACACCGAAATTATGAGGGAAATGATGGTTCTGCATAGCCACCGCGATGCCGATGATTGGCACAACCCAAAATTTCAAGCTCAGCCCTTTTGCACAGCCGGAGTTGTACCAGTTAGCGCAGACTGGTCACGAGTCTTGGTGAGGGGATTGAATTGGGTGCGGGTACCGATTCGAATTCGAGTATCACCCTCTTTTTAAAATTACGGGTGTCTGAAGCCTTTTCAAACTCAGCCAACAGCTCTAACCTTTTTCGTCATGCTCTCTGTTCCCGCTCATGCCGTACTCGGCAAGTCCATTCAGCCGGCCGGGCTGCCGAAGTGCTCTTGTTACAGTTTACATAGGCGTGTGGCTTTCAGGCTTTCATCCGCGTTTATTTCGTTATGCGTAGGTTATGCATAACTTTGGGATGGTGTACCCTGCCCAAACCGTGCCGCCTTGCGCGGCAGATTATGTGACGCCCGTCACCTGCACACCCGATCGGGCCCTGTATCTATTACCATTCGAAGAAACCCCGTCTCGATAGGTGAGGGGTGACCAGAAGAGTAGGACTAGGACTGCCCCAGTCCTATGGAGTAGGACTGAGTCCTATGGAATAGGACTCGCTGCCGTATTAGACAGCAGATGACAGTCGTCGCTTGAAATGACAGTCATCGCTTGAATGACAGAATGACAGATATCGTGGGCATGCCGTACTTTCTCTCATAAACGACCATCTCGGTAAGTGCGGTAGGCGGATTGGTCGCGGTTCGATTTCTGGCAGCTGTCATGCCTGTCATGATTGGGCCGTACCTGGGCCGTGGATCCGTTGACAAGGATGCCTGTCTCTGTCGCGTCTTTATACCCTCCAGGTTTTTTCAGATCCCAGGAAGCTCCTATGGGGGCGACTCCGGAATTGGGGGATCTGAGGCAGAAATTTTGCGATTTTTCAAGTCCAGATTTAGGGGATTAGAGGCCAAACTTTTGAAAATCAACTCCAACTTAGGGGATTTGAGGCCGGTTTGAGTCCAGATTTCTGGCAGACCGCCTCTCAGAAAGATACCCGAGGAGATGGTTTTGATTTGAGGAAAACACATCACGAAAGTCAGCTATTAGCCTGTTTGCGCAACAGCCGTTGGAGCCTTTGATGGCTTTCGGGCCGTGCGCAAAATTGGCATGTGAGCCGGAATGAGATGAATGTGAGAGAAGAAAGGCGGAAGCAAGAGACAGGGCGGCACTACCAAACACTGCCACAATGTGGCTGTGTTGACCCGTTGTGCACTTTACCATCAAATATTGATGGTAAAGTGCACAACGGCGCATTTTACAGCCTCCACCGTACCATTTGGCTTCAATCTTGACCCTGGGTCTCATTCTAGAACAACTTCTAAGATCTTCTATAGAGACAGATTTCTTTAAAAGACACATTTGAGCCATCAGTAACTGTAACAAGGTTAGAGCCCAAAATGCGCCCCAAGGACTCAACACCTTGAGGTATAGCACAATTCCCTTGCAAAGCCCTTTGCTGTGTGTCTGATAACAAATTGAAATGGACAACGCTGGGTCCACACATCTCAATCCATTGTTATATTCAGAAATGTGAGCTGCACATTCTTCTACTATTTTCCCATCTGGGGCTCTATTTCAAAACTGGTAAATTGAAGGAGGTATTGTTTTATGTCAAGAACTCTGGTATCTATAAAATGGAGTGCTCGCGAAGAAAGAGATGTCATAAATAAGGTTACCTTGTCTCGGGTTCGAACCCACACCCATCTGGTTGAACTGAAATTGAACCGCGACCAATCCGCCTACCGTAGATAAGGCGGCTACCTGCTGCTACCTCACCCAGGCCCGCTTTACTAGATCTTCGCTGACGCCGATGTTGCCGAGATTCGAAATTTGCGCTGAAACCCATTTATTCTGCTCTGGAAACACAGAGCTCACTTGGGGAATTTGCGTCGAATCTGCGGCTTTTTCGATGTCCAAATACCCCATTTAGTTCTTCTCAACGCTTTATCGGATCTATAGATGGGCTTTAGCACTCATTGGAACATTGCTTATCTCCCCGGCATGCTAAGATGCCCTGGTTTTTCCCCAAGGAATGTCCGATGGCTCTCCGCAATATCTGATATTTAAGGCTGCATTACCCAGCACTACGCAGCTCCAAGCCTCCAACTGACTGTGCTGGACAATGAGCTCCCTCAGTGAGTTCTCCTGATTTCTTGCTACGATAATTGATATCCCGCTCAGACACTCGATTTGACGCCGCTGACGACCTCACTGTACTGGAGATCACTGATTACCGTTCATTCGTGAGCTCTGCTCTCCGCTTTCATTTTTGGGTCTGACATCCACATACAGTTCTTTCCTCCTTCTGTGTGCGAGCCAAATGGCGAAGTTTATTTCTCTCTTGACGACGCACCGGAGTGGATGACGGCCTGCGGCTACCGCTTGTGGCAAGAACACGACCCCACAAAACGTCTGGATCGCTCGTTTCACCCAGACAATGCATTGTTGAAAGAGTTACGTGGCTATCGGAACCAGGTGAGTAATGTACATGTATAACCAGCCTGCAATCAGCAACATCCATACGACAGACAAGATAGAACTGCTTGCATACTTGCTGAAGACGTGTACAGTTCACTTTCAACGGTCCGTGAAATTTTTACATTCAGCTCCAACGGTGCGGACAATATTAATCTGATTTCAGCCACATAGACGAGCTCTCCAAGTCCAATGTCTTGCCAAATGTCATCATCCGCCTTAAATCAATCCTTGGGCTGGACTCGCAAGAGGAGATCGACGCATGGCATGCATTCTGCGCAGGTCAGACGCACCCGAAGGTCCAGCGTAAGTTGTGGCTCTCTTCGGTTGATTCGGGCTAACTGCCCTTCAGAGTGGTACCTTCAGAAGCAGCGAAATCCATGGTACCTTCCTTCCGTCAACGCGCATCTCTCGAAAGTCTCGCGGGACGATTGGAACATCACACCTCGGACAACTAATATTGCCGAGACGTCTCACGCTTCGACCAATGCGGACACATCCACAAGTCTGCCGCTCCTTCCCGCTATTCTTGCGTTAGTCATTCTATGTTGTGCATGATTTGGACATCTGATTGAGTTGTCCCCAGGACACAAGAGCGGGACAGAGACGATATCGACGAAATACACCAAATTGCCCGCGATGGTATCAGGCGGAAGCGCTGGAACGGACCTTCTGAGCGCGAGCGCCTTGCCGAGCAACGAGCGGGATGGAGTGCGCGCAAGAGGGACGAACGCAACGACGATCTTGCAACGTATGATGCCTTGGCCCAGGATCGGGATGAGGGGCAGGAGGAATGGCGCTTTTCCCTCGCACGTGGTCATGCACTCCAAGAGCAGATTCAGTTGGTGCAGGCGGAGTTGAAACTCGACAAGCGACGGACGGACTTGAGCGAGGAAATCAAGACGCTGCGGGCTGCAGTGGAATTTGAGAAGCAAGCTCGGCGCAATTGGGTCGTTCGGCGTGGGCAGATCGATGTCGAAATGAAGGTGTTGCGAGCGGGGCCGTTGAAGGGTGTTCAAATCAATCGGACGCGCATGATAACCGACCAAACAGATAGCATAGTACCCGGTGAGACAATTATTTTGTCTCGTTCTTTGTTCTTCTTCTTACGCAGCCCGGATACAGAATTGGGTTCACCACTTCAGGTGCCAGATATGAGTGAGTAAAGAGTCTTATTTTTTCTTATTGCTCACGGAGGATGGAGCAGATGACCCCAACGACGAGCCGGAGCAAGAAGTGGATGAGGATATGACCCAGCTGGACTACTTCCCCTCAAATCCAAATGGTATGTTGAACTGCTGACTTATTGTTCATTCATTGAGCCTGATCAGATCCAATTTTCGACGATCTTATGCCCGTCGACACTGCCCTGCCACCTCAGGTTACCACGGAACATCCGGCTGAGCCACCCTTCCACTGGAGCACTAGCTTTGTGCTCGATCCCGCACTTGAACCCAACTATCATCGTAAGCACGCTTGTGTTAATGTGAGATGCACAACTTACTTGGCAAAGTCCTAGGAGGGTCGGATGATCCTGTGGCTTCGTCGGCTCCTAACTACAGCGCTTCCGGCTCGGACTACGTGCTTTCGCTGCCACCACTACCACCACCGCCGGCGGATCAACCGACGGAGACTTCCGGGCCGTCTCGAGCGCGACGTCGCAAGCGTGAGCCGGAGGTGGATCCTGCAAATGAAGTTGAAGGGAAGCGAAGTCGAACGGCATCAAGGCGCGCAAGGGGTGAAGAAATTCTGCAAGATAAGATTAAATAGTGTATGTAACATTACTTCATCGATGTCGAGAATATACACGCGAGGGTTAGCGAGAATGATCATGTTAACCGATGGAACGTAACAATCAGCCGAGATAATGGGACTGAATACTATTCCAGTCCTATTTCATAGGACTGGGGCAGTCCTAGTCCTATTCTTCTGGTATATACTCTCGATAGGTAGGCAGTGCTGCATTAGCGGGCAAATGGGGTGGCAGCTGTGGCGATGCTGCGGACGTCCGTTCCCGACGGATCAAGTATGAAGATGACAAAAATGTGGTACGCCTTCGGGCCAGAACACTAAAACCATGGCCCTGAATGGTTCCGAAAAGAATTAAAATGGAACCCATTCGGAGGTTCCAAAATACGCTAGATTTGGTTTGGAAACAACTTACTTTCCAACCGTGTGATAGCGTCCGCAGAAGCCCTCCGAGACTGGAAGGTGTGAATTAATCCAACAGAGCTCATCTGAGCCAGTTCAGGGTAGTCCAGAGCTCCGTGAATATTCCAGGCGAGATAGCAACTCAGAATCGATTATAATTACTCCGAACCGTCGTTTTCACAAGTGGTCCGAGTCAATTTGTTGAAAAACAGTTTACTGTGCGCGCGACTATCGGATGGCACGGCAGAAAATTAAGCCTAGAGCGTGGGCTTCACACTGATATTGTCAGAAAGATTAGCCAGCCCAAAAAGTAGGAAGATTTTTTGAGTGCAGTAAACGAAAGCGCTGACTTTTTGGAAAGGGATGCGGTGCACGCGCAGCCAGCGGCACAGTGACTGGTCAGCACAGCTTCGGCTTGGCTTCGAGACAGTTCCGGGCCCGGCACACAAGTGTTGTGTCAGAACTCGTGCACATCTGCCGAAGCCAAGACTAAAAAAAATTCAGTCGTCGTAATAAGGCCTACCCAGGGCATATTGCAAAGTTGATTGATAATAAACATCAGCAATAAACATCAGCAAGATGACAAAAAACTTGTGAACTTTCGAACTTTTGTCTTGCTTGTGTCTTAAGGGAAAAAAATGTTTACAGAAATCATGTCTAGCCGATGAGGTGGATCATATATATCGGGTCTTTTGGGATTCTAGACATGTCTTATGGCTGCGAACTTTTGAGCTTGTCCACGCTTGTACAATGCCGTACGAGACCAAAAAAGTAAACTGTCAAAAACGCGATGGCGTTGCAAGTACCACGACTGTCGGAGCCTGATATTTGATCGCACAACACCAAAGGTCAACGATCTGTCTTCTTTCTTTCCGGCGGCCACCGGTCACCACAAGATTAGCTTGTGGATACCGGTAGTGGATGTTCAATCCACCTCCAACTTAGTCCAAACTTGAACATATTGTCTTGATCGTTTCCTTCGAAGTCCCGTGCCGCAACATTCTGCTCTATAAGCCACGATCCGCGTTCTCACGACGTTCAGACGTCTCCTCCCATAAGTAGCCCTCGAGCCGGTGTTCTCTTACTCCATCACAATGTCTGCTCAAGACCTCCAATCCCTCATGCCCCTGCGCGAAATTTATTTACAGCTCGCGCTTTTGTCCCTGTTCATGCACGGCACGCAGTCTACGTCCTGCCATCGTACATTTTCTTTTTTTTTAAACGTCTCCTAGGGTTATATACTGCGGTCTTCCTAGCGACCCTGTACGGCACCGGTGAGATCACGTTGCTATGCATTCTGTACGCGCTCACCCGTGGTCGCCAGTCACACGCAACAGGGGACAATGGAACACAAGTCGTGTCTTCGTGTATATCCCGATACTCGCAATGTATATTGTATCCACCGGCTGTGCAGCGACGTTATGGCTTGTCGCGAAGCGCACTTTCATCACGCATGGTCAAAGTCCAGAAGATACAGTCGCGTATCTCATTTCGAGCCCAATGGTGGACGTGATAACAGCGGCGTTGCCGGTGAACATTTTCATCGCAGACACCATTTTGGCAGGTCTTCTGTAACCGTCCAAAGATTTGACTCTGAATAGCTGCTTTTAGATCTGGCGGTGCTGGAGTGTGTGGAACCGCAAGATCAAGATAGTAATTTTGCCGGCAGCTTGTGTGCTGGTCGGAGCAAGTATGGTTCTGGCTATACACCAGTCCACTGCTTAAGGTCATATTTTTGGTGCCTGCAGTCCTAGGAGCCATTGTGATTGCCACCGAAATCCAAGAGGGCCTCGTTACCGCCGTCAGCGGGAAACGCGGGGCAGACCTCGCATTATCTTACTTCACCCTGGCTCTAGTCTCACAACTCTCCGCCACACTCTTGATAATTTACCGCGTCTTCAGCCTGAAACTCGGCCAGACCCACAGATATGCGCGTGTCATCGAGATGCTGGTGGAGTCCGCCGCACCAAACTGCATCATCCTTATATGCTTCCTCCCCTTCTACGTGCGGAGTCCGTCGGTTAATAACTACTACCCCAGGCAATTCTGGTGCAGACCGCGGTGAGCTGGGACAAGAGTCTGGTGACCACTATAGAGCTAATTGTAAACGCATCTTCAATAGGGAATCGGGCCCACGTTGATCGTAGCGCGGGTTACGTTCGGCATGGCTCGCCCTGAAGATGAGTGGGAGTGCGATCGCAAATCAGGCATCCGGCGAGCGGGAGGGCTGCCGGTGCCCAACCACATGTCCCGATCTAGTCCGACCATCACTAGTCCAGGGAGCATAATTTGAAGATAGTTACGCGTACGATTCTTTAGTGTACCTTTGAGCTGGGCACCTCTTCTTCTGTCTTTATAAAATTACGGGTGTCTGTCCGAAGCCTTTCGCGCTCCTTTCATGGACTTTATGGCCCGAGAGCAAGGTTGCTCGCACGAGACCGGAACTAAACGGCACTACAAATCTGGGTACTGGGTACTCTCACGGCAGGCGCTAATTTTCCGATTGTGCGGCTATCTTCAGTTGCACTCAAGCGGCTCGATAATTTCCGTGCACGTTTATGTTATGTACTCATTGCGTTATGAAAACGATCGCTTCGGCCTTAAATGTTGTAGATTCCCCGGTGAATATCTAGGCAGTTACCCATAAAACTAAGTCAGCTCAGCTCAATCAAGTGTGCAATAAAGACTGTTGAATATCAATTCAACTCCACGGACATTTCAAAGAAACCCATTAATAATTTTGCAAAAGGGGGTGGGAGTGGTCAACCAGCCCCTTGTATTCCCACGAATTACGAAACGGTTTACATTTCTTCATGTTGGATCGAAAAGGCACAGAAGCAATGTGGCACCGGAGTCGAAAGTCAGCGAGGTATTCGGAATGTACGATGGTGGACGTACGTTGGCATAATTTCTCCTGGCGGAAGACGAATAAGCATCGAGTTACGAAGAGGGTTTATTGACATTTTTTATTTCGAGTAAGGATGAAAAGGGAGCAATGGGAAGAAATACAAGTCAGATGATTCAATTTAGGGTAGGAGACATACCATTGACTGCGGATTTCAGTGCAATTTCAACGCGCCATATCCGAACGATTGCACTCAAAACAGCTCTTCTGAGCAAAATGTCCCAAAACAGAAAAAAAAAAAAGATACCGCGCTCTATGTTCCGCAAAGTGCTGAAATTGATTTTCTGGAGCGTATTTTAAATTGGTTTCTGACGTTTTTCGCATGTTTGGTCGGTAAATAATTGTCCCTGTGGGATCCGCTTTGACTACTGGAAAGTCTAAATCAGGTTTGGTTGCGCAGTCTGGACATCGTAAATAACGGGTTCAGTGGGAAAGATTGCACGCATCTGGTTATGAATCGTTCATCTGCTCGATCTGAAAGTCCGAAAGCGGTTCAAGCTTTGCAGGCTCCTCCTCCACACCTCAAAATCCCAATTGGGAATCGTTTTCACGTAGCAGGATCATGGCCCTAGTGAGAACGGTTGCACACATTTGGAAATACATCTGAGGATGTTCAACAGCCAGTAGCTGCTGGGGGTGAGGACATGGCGAGAGAGGCATGAACGGGGGGTGTAGGCATCTTCGCGTCAATTGCAGCCTGAAGTATGAAGGGAAAGTCTCTTCAACTTGAGAGCATGATTGTTTCAATGTGTTGAGCCCACAGGGCACCCGTGTCACTAACCATCAGACTCATGGCATGGCGGTAGCCAGGGAAATTGCACCGTAAAGCCACGACACCAGTCGTCCACGGCTAGCGTCATGACCATTGAACTCCTTTCCTTCCCCTTTGGGCAAGTTGAAACTTTCCCAGGTGACCGCTTGCCACCTTACCGCTACCCCGCACCCCCAACCCGTAGGGGGACCTGCATCATGAAACCTGCCACATAGCCGATGTAGTCATTATTAATTTCCAGCCAGCGTTATTAAGCTCGGAACGAAGTGTCAATCACTGTCAATCCACGGGCGATGCAGCCAATCACGGCCGAATTAATTCAAGCCGCCTCTTGCTTCCGGCAACTACGCACGAAAGAATCAACGGCATGACGGCAATCCCGCCGAATGGGGTCGCGGTTGTATGGGCATAAAATGTGGAGAACGAAGGGGAGCGGGGACATGGAAACTAGGGAAAAGGACCAAGGTTCGGCGGCGCAAGTGGTTTGTTTCATGAATTCTACCTAATATACTGACCCCAAAAAAAGAGGCCGCAGATAAAAAAAAAGGAACAATAGATGAATGAATAAGTCTGGCAGCGGAAACAACGGCTACATCACAGTCCTCATAGTTAACCGTTCTGCACTTAGCCGGATAACAACAACGAAGCGCGGACTTTGTAAAACCTCTGCGCGATCTCAGCGGGTGATAAACTGGCAAGACTAGGGCGAGCAAAACATGACGCCTCTCTAAGGCTGTGCTGAAACCATGCGAATTGCTGAGCCCGGGACACGGTGGTGGATGGGTGAAGGTTATTTCTACTACTGCTTCCTCCTTGCAGGCCCTACACAGATTGTTGCGGACTTGGCCTGCTACTATGGACTCACTATCGGACGCTGAACATACACGGAACGACGCCGATTCCGAGAACATGCCGGCGGGACCCTACGATCTCGGCGACGCTGGGGCGACGCAGCGGGACGACGACATGCGGTGTTGCGGGGGCTCTAATTGATTGTACTAAAATCGAAGTATTTACTGATATATACGACCTGTTCGCCGTACATGCAAGATCAATATCTGTCGCGAACTGATGCAACTTCTAGAATTACTGCACAATCGCTCGGCAGTTTGGCCTCAAATTTTGCAGGATGTCAGGATCCATCCCTTCGAAGATTTGGGAAACACCGAAGGACTTTTTCATTTTTTGGTAGAAAAAAATTAATAAAATAACAAGCATATCGCAATCCGGCTGGGGAATTATTTTTCATGACCCAGCACATATGTTCCAAATGCTATAATATATCTGGAATTTTTCGCCCAGGGCAGGGAGGACAATGAATTAAAGTTTGTTTTTATTTCCGTCGCGAACTGATGATGAGTACTCGATTTCGTAAAGAATTCAGGTACCTTCCTTACTCAGTTACTACTCTACATACAATGACTATCACGCCTTATGGTCGCACACCCCTGAACTCACCCGGCCTCAACAATAGTGAACAACCTCGCTCTGCAGCAAATTTCCAACCTGCTGTTTACATTATAGACTGACCTAGGTGTAGGCCGACAGGGCCATTTTGGGACCAATGATAAACGCCACCTCATCGCGCTGCCCGTACGCATGCCGAAAGTGAACTGCAGTCTTCCGCCCCCACATGGTAGATGCAGATACAGTCTAGCGTGTCCACCGACACTTCAAAGTGACATTCAGACCCCAAGAGCCGTATTCGCCTTCAGTCCGGGTACTTCCGCGCACGGCAATCATAGTAACAAGTAACAGGAACACAACGGCCCGAATCGTCAATCAATGATCACACAATGGCACAGCTCAAGTTTTGGCCGCGGATGCCATATCGCCGATGCTAAATCAGATGGCCCTTTCGATGGGCGTGTGACGGCGCTGATGGGAACGCGTTTGCCGATGACTACCGATGATAATTCGCGCGGTCCAACCACCCGTGCGGCAGGCCCATCTTATGTGCGCCGGCAGCGTAACACGGCAAATTAGGGTGCCTCAAAAGCTCAGCCACGGTGAGTATAGGTCATACGTCGAGTGGTGTCCGTGCACCGGTGGAAGGTGTTTGCAAGCTCCCATGCAAGCACGGCGGGCATGGTGAGGATGAGGATAAGAGGTGGGACAGCGGAGCGGCGGGCAGGCGCATCACGAGCGCGGCCGCTAGCGACGATCAAGACATCAAGCACAGTGTGCGGATTCACTTATGTAGCCCCATCCAATCTCAACCCGGAAGGCAGCCGCCCGCCCATGCGCAGATTCTATCCTGTACTCTGCGTGCCGCAGAATCCTGTTCATATACAGTATCCGGGCCCACCCATCAAAACCGCTGAGCCAATCTGAAGCGAGCGTGCGCCTGACGGCGGGATCGGTGGTGGGTAGCTTTCCCCGTCCAGCACCGATCCCGTGGAGCGAGCCAGCGTAAGCGCGGGCCGACAGCAGGCGCGACAAATTGATGGAGGACGGTGACTCACAACCCCGCTGTGCTCAGCATCCGCTGCACCGGTATCCCCATCCCGCTGGGGCATAGGTAACCTATATTGCGGCATCAAGAGAGAAACATTAATATTTCACCGGTGTCAAATAATGGGCCGTCAAGCCCCCTCCCCTCCTCGAAGCCCCAAATGGACAGCCGGCTGCCAGCACAGCGATGGGGTGCTGGCGAGCGAGCTGGCTAGTGTCGTGGCGTTACGGTGCAATTCGCCTGGCTAGCTCCGTGTGTCATTAGTATAATTCTTAGTGTTACGGCTCCACAGGGCACTTTTACAAAATAATCATTCGCTGTCTAATCAACGCCCCGCGTTTGCTGACTCTGTTGGGATGTCCGCTAGATACGCAAACATACGATAAACCTTCTCAAAGGTGTGCGTCTCAGGCCGGCGCTCAATCTTGGAAACTCTTGTGAACCCGGTTTCCTTCACATTCGCCGACGGGCTGGCAATCTGATACATTACCATCCAGTGATGGCGCTACAGACGTGATCAGCATGTGAGGCGAAACTGAAACAAGTCATATGCTTGGAACCACTCCAAGTCCCAGCTTTCTTGGTGAACCTTGCACATCGATCGTGAGGCCGCGTGACGGGAGGCGATGAGTCAACACACCATGGCTCGGGACGACAATTGCGGGAAATACCGCACATAATTGTTGCGCCGAGGCGAAGGCTGAAGTTCGACGACGCAGCCAGGATGCAGCAGGATGCGCGAGAGTGCGGAATCCATACCCGCACAGCTCCCCGTATCGAGTGAAGCGCACAGCGCAACATTGCGGAGGCAATTTGACGGAGAGATCGTCAACAAGGTGCTCACTGCCTGCGGGCCCTCAGTCTTCCCGATCCAGAGAGCCAGAAAGGCGAGATTTGGAAACACTGATAGGTCCACCGGTCCATCGTGCGGCCGCACCTCGTAGTAGTCAGTCCCCAGTTTAGGTATTTCGCGGGACATCTCTCACCCAAAACTGAAGCGCCTCGAGATGCGGCAGAGCAGGCCTGAGCTTGCTCCATTGCAAGATGCCTGGATAGCTATGCACTGCCAAGACGCGCAGCCCCGAGAATTGAAATGGACAGTGATCGTGCTTGAGCCAGGCGGAGATGAAGCCTGTCATGTCGTGGACTTCCAGAGCCCGCAAGGCAAGCGGGGGAACCCCTTCGCGGAACACGGGACTCAACGTCTTCTTAGATTTCTGCAATGCCCGGAAGGTGACCGATCGCACAGACCGCGAACAGGCGTCCCACATGTCAGCCCAGGTCGACGTGGCGGAGCGTGGTCAGGGCGAGCAAGGGCGTTAGTGCGGGAGCAGCGCGCATGGACCAGCTGCGCACGGTAACCCTAGCCAGACGTGAAAATGACACGCGGGCAATCTGTTCCATGAGTCCATCGTACGAGAGAGCTTTGAGATTCAGATCGAGGTACCGGATGTGGCGGATGAGGTGGGGACTACTGGCAAGAACTGCGAGGAGCTGGCACCAGAGGCGACGATAGTCATCCATACTCCCCCACCAACTTCTCCATAATACTGCCACCTCGAATATGCACGCCTGGGCGGAGTACACCCAGCCACGGCAGACCAACGCACAAGATCGTACGTCCGTGCGCGATTCACGCAGATGCGTGATGCAGGTGTCGACTAGCTCGGGAACATTTAGAGGGTTTCTTTGCATCCTTGAGGGGAGGGAATGAGGTAGATGGAGAGCGACAACATGGTGAGCTGTGTTGACAGCTTTTGAAGACACGCTGGCCTTGGGTACGAATGACATGACGGATCCTCAGATGTTTACCACTGCTGCCCAAGTAACCCGCAAGCCGGTGTGGAGTTAGCCGAGATGCCGTGCGGCACCACCACCCCGGTCGTTCCGGTGAGAATATCGGAGCTGAAGAGGGCGGGGTGATGACTGCGGGTGTGAAGTGTTAGCCGAGCTCTAACGGAACGAAGGAAAGACGCGGAATGGGTAAAGGAGGACGGTGGAAAGAAAGGGAGGGAAGAGACAGCAATGAAGGGGCAGTGATGGTCCTAAGGCCTTAAAAATCGACCCTCAGAATTTCTAAGGCCTTAGGGCTTAGGTTAAGGCCGTAGGCCTTAGGTGATCTAAGGCCTTAGCTACCCAAAAAGGAAATTTATTCTCAGTTGTGTATAGGGCTTCTGCTGCATCACGCCAGCAATTTAATGGCCGTAAATCTCGCTATCATCAATCTCCATCTCCCCATCATAAAGCGAGTCGTCCTCTGCATCAAGCTTCGCTATAATCTGCATGTACTTACATCTCCTCTTCCTCCCGAGCACAGCACAATAATCAGGTCCAAAGAGACTCCTTCCACGGTGAAATCGGCCGAGGTGCGGCAGAAGACAAAGATTTCGTTTCTCATTGCCCATGATGAGTGCCGGCTTGGTCGCGGCAGTAAAATTTCCATTATATTATAAGTCACACGTGATGTCTAAGGCCTTAGGTCGAGGAGCGACCTCAACCTAGGCCCTAACCTAAGGCCTTATTTAAGGCCTAAGGCTGTAGGTTGAATCTAAGGCCTTAGGGCTTAGGGCCAACACTGTGAAGGGGAGATGGGGATGCGAGCGGAGGATGCCCACTACATTCCCACCAATGTTTCTCGACGGACAGTACATCGCTTTTGAACGCCGTAGCAGGAAATGGACCTGGCCAGTGCGTATTTCAAAAGAAATATATTGTTACAGAGAGGTAATGAATCCAACACTCACGGCTCTACAGTACTTCCGCACAAAGTCAGTGCGTGCATGCCAGGCCTCACAAGTTAAGATTACTGTACAGTTGTGCTCGCTCATCGCAAATCGACAACCTCCAGCGGCACATCATCGCGCATCCGTACGTGCCCCGTGTCCGCGTCCTGTGCAGCGATGTCAATAGGAGGACACAAGACAGCCAGATGGGCGGCAGATAGAGCAGCTCAGATGCAATGGGATACCAACTCGCGTGGTGAAAAAAGATGATGCGCGCGAGGCTGCGAAATGGGAAACGAGATCCCACTTGCGAAACGAGGCGCGCAGGGCAGAGAATTAACGTACCGTGTATATCGGTACATCTGGATGCGGGTGGAATGCCTCCTTCGCCGTACACTCCAGCACGGTGTGTAACCCGGGAGGGTTGGTGAGGCGGAAGATGCCAAAACTACAATGAAGACAACCAAAGTTAGGACGAGAATGGGGGTTCCAACTCGGATGTAAGAACGAGTGTGAGATTGCACGATGAATCCCAGATACACATGCGGCGTACGAGATGCGAGAACGTGAATGCTGGAAAAGGAAATGAAGGAAGGACTGACCTCGGCTCAGCCTTCGGTGCACACACAATGGCGATCGCCTCGAGGAGCATTTGCTGGAAGCCCGCGTGCGTGTGCAGGTCGACAGAGGACATGAAGCACGATTGAGAGGGATGGGTGTGGATCTGCAATTAAGTAGATTATTCGGTCCCGATGGTACATAAAAACGACAAGTAGGCTGCGAAAGAGGAGGCGGGGGGCGGAATGAAAGGGGACGAATTCCGCAGAGTGGATAGCGAGAACAAGGCGTGCAACTCACCCACCCAAGCGTAATGAGTCCCCGCGGCTCCGAGAACGCGATGATTCCCTCTTCCTCGTCCATGGAGCAAGTGTCGCTCGTTGCGTGTTGCTTCGGGACGAGCAGCGTCTCCACGACGTAGTGCGAGCTGGGTTGACCGGCCTTAGATCCTGCGAGGCATAGAATAAAGTCGAGAGATGATTAGAAAATGAGGAGAGACATTAGGAAGAAGACCAGGAACGGAATGCGGACGACTCACCCGCGGCTTTGCTAACGACCTCCTTCCCTAGTAACAATCCACACGTTTCCAAATTCCTCGCCGTGTTAGCAGTCGCGACGGACAGGAAGCGTGGCACCGTGGCCTCAGGTAGCACGACCGTCCGGAGCTGCGGACTCGATGGGTGGGATTGAAGCTTATGCGTCGAACTCTCCGCAGCTATGCGGGATGCGACGGGAGGATGGACAGCGGAGGAGGTTGCCGTGGGTACGGATGTAGTCGTAGATGTCGGCGCGAGCACGAACGTGGAAAAGGCAGGCACAACGGGCGGGAGCACGGATCCCCATGCGCCGGGGACATAGCCCTGCGTGCGTTGATGGATCGACATATGGCGGGCGAGGGCGGGGTACGCGGTGGGCGCTGTGGCTCGTCGGCGGGAGACCGTCGATGTGCGAGGCGGGCGCATAATTTCGACCAGGCGCGGCGGAAGCGGGGAGGAAGCGTGCCATGAGAAAGGAGATCGCCGAATGTTTGGCTGCGGCGTAGTGTTGCCGGAGTTCGGTTCTGAACCCCAGCCGAACCTGAACCGAACCCGAACCGAACCCGAATTGGGGTTCGAGGTTCGGGCATTCTCAGTTTTCGCCGAACCGGTTCGAACAGGTTCGAACCTCAACAGTGTAGATCTCAAAAAACCTCGAAGAACTTCATCTCTGAACAAGTTTCACCTGTATTCAGTGATAAGAATGGACCTCCAGAGGAACTGCAGGCATGGGTATTGTGAAATGATCACACAATGGCTTGAATGCTCATTGAACTTGCGAGTTCCAATTGGAAAAAGACGGTGGAAATTATCTAATGAGGAAAGAAAGTGAGATCGTGGGGAAGACTTGAGAGGAAATCGTGGGTTTTGCTCACAGAACTAGTGGAAAGGTCCTCTTCCTACCATTCCAACCCCGCCAACATGGCTGGGGGAAACTAGAGAATTCTGATGGTTCATTCAGGTTCGAACCTGAACCGAACCTGAACCGCACCGAACCCCAGGTTCGGTTCGAGGTTCGCAAAAATCAGGAAAGAACCGAACCTAACCGAACCCCGGCAACACTACTGCGGCGACTGATCTGAATACGATCAATCCGGTTTTTCCTTCACGTTCCCGGTATGGTCCGTGCTTGGTGGTGCGTTCGAAAGAGTTGGCCATGTGTTCGGTCCTCCGAAAATTCATTCCTTGGATACACTGCTCGCCGTTCCAATGCTGCATTTTTGTTTTCATTCTCATTTTTAAGTGCAAGTAGTCCAAGAAATTCCAGCTCTTGTTCCAGCTTTGTTCCAGCTTATAATAGCACTCCTGAGCACACAAGGTCAATTCTACGTTAATTCGGAAATTTCTTCCCAATAAAGTAAAAATGCAGCAAGCAATCACGCCAATGTTTTACTTCAACCCGCACTCTTCGCAAACTTGGCCAGAGTGCGCGTAGGCCGCGCGAGACCCTCCTTGCTGGTCGGCTGGCCTCCGTAGTCTGGTGGATAAATAGGGCCAGTGTAAATATTTCAGAAGAAACGGGCGCCACGCACAGCTAAACTCATCCCAGAAGCTGAATCCCTCGACGATGTCGGTTGCAGTAGCAGGTGGGTAGCCGTGCGCACCGAAGTGGTCTACAGACTCTTCAACTGTTACCTGCTTGAATACAATCTTCTTTTCGGTGACTGCAGAGTGCTCATTGCTACTCATTTACCTACCTACTTAACGTCCCCACCCTATACCTTGACGTCATGCGGTCCTACCGGCCGGCGCACACCTCGGATCTCGGGCGCGGGGGAGTCTGACGCGCCACGGGGCAACTGCGGCGTAGCGCACGCACAGCGTACACGATATTCTCCTTTGGGTCTTACCCCGCGGCCTTCCTTAAATGGTTGGAGACCAGCGTAGTGTAAAGTCGCTAACTAGTCGCATAGTCCATAAATGGCCTATAATATACAAGCGCTCGGGGGACCGCTCCGCGGTCCCCCTCCCTCTTTATCAATCACATAGATCAAAAAACATAACAACCTTGGATTTATAGTCGTTTGGATAAGCACCGGATGGCTGATGTAATGGTGCTGATTCTTGAAGTAGAATCGGATACATATGAAGGAATATGATTTTGTTTCTATGGAAACTGTGTGGTGGCGATTTTGGTTTCGAGATCACATCACAATGGACCTAGTAAAAAGACGCGACGTGACACGACAGTCACGTCGCGTTTAATTGGGTGCTAGGAGAATCTTCGGCAACGTGCTGGTGCTCAGAGTTTAGGGTGAACAGCTAATTGATGCAGTCTAAAGAACTACGCGCCAGTTGGGCGCCTCTGAAGATCCGGGGTCCGATATCCATAAGCGGAGTTTAAAGGCTTCAGACGGACACCCTCGGAAGCTCTTTGTTTCCCTTGCTGGTGGGAGAAAATGTCGGCATTCAACGTCGATGTGGCGCCAGGCAGTGCATGTCAGATTGTTGTCAGATGGTGACGGCAAGCTGCCATGAACGGCGCAAAGCGGCATTACCACGGCATTGGTACGGAATGATGGGAGCACTTGTTTAGCACACCGTGGGCTGTGTACCGGCAGCTGAGCATCAGAACGGCCCGTAAAGACATCAGCGGAGCTTAAATGGCTTCAGACGGACAGAGAAGCGTAATCTTATAAAGAGGGTGATTGAGTTCACCGGCTAACTTCGCCCACATATCGTTCCGGTCAGGTAGCGAGTGAGTCCTATGCGTCATAAAAACCGCTACCATACGCGAAAACATGGAATAATGACTGCCAGCGCTCTCTCTCAATGACCAGCAACCCAGTAGAGCGGAGTCCGGACAAGCCGAACGATCCAATTCGAGAATTCCCAACCTCGATTATTGCGTGCGTCATCCAGTGCTTTCTTTAGCTTCGATGCTTTGCTCTCGAGTCGTGCCAGCTGTTGCTGCATCTTCGCTCGCTCCTCCTCGACTATTCGTCTGGCGTCTCCGTTGCTCCGATTAATGGCAGAAATATCGCCTTTGAGGCGTTCTATTTCCATCTCTTGCGCTTCGAGGAGTTCGTGCACTTCCTCCCGACGCACCGAGCCGGCCATGGAGTCCACGGAGCCTCCGCCATCCACACGAATTTGCTCTCTGACCCTAGCATCCGTCTCAGATTTCGGGGCCAGGACCGAGTTCCCGTATGCATTCGGATCGAACTGGGACGTCCCCTCCCGGTCGTGCTTTGGCCGCTGTCGAGGTTTCCCTTCAGCACTCAACCCTTTCTTCAGCATCAAAAATTCGCTCTCTCGCTGCGCCAATTGTTGCTGTATATTGGCTCGCTCTTCCTCAAGCGCGCGTTTCGTTTCCACGTTGTCCCGATCGAGAGTGGCCATCTCTGCCTGGAGGTCTGCCATCTCTTGGTTGTGCTTAGCAATGCGCCCCTCCACTTCCTCGCGAAGCACCGAACCGGCAGCGGTGTTTTCGAGAGTTTTGCCTTGGACACGGATCTCTTCGGTGATCTGAGGATTCTCGGGCACCAGGGAGTAAATATGGCTGAGCACTTCGCGGGCGTCGTCAACAGTCTGGTGGTGACGCATGAAGCGCGCCCCGCCTTCGACAAGCGGTCCGAAGAAATGGGACTTGAGCTGCTCCTCGCGCCTCTGTGCCTGGCTTTTGTCGACTTGGCTCCAGAATGTGGTGAGGATTACAACATTCTTGTAGTATTGCGCCCCGCAAAGCTCTTTGAAAATCCGCAGATTTCGGGCGGACTGGCCACCGAACCTCGGGTCGGATATCCGGTGGAGGTAGATCAGGCCATTGTATACGTGTTTGGAGAAACGTTGAGCGGCTGCTGATGAGGTTATGAGGAACCTGCTCACGCAATCACGACCTCATCCTCCGTTGGACCACCAGCTGTGTCGTGGATCGAGGCGTAGTTGATGTCTAAATCAAGCGGAGGATGCATTTGAGAAAGTGTGAGTTCCTTACGTATACCCCCGGCCTCAGCTTTATATTCTGCGAGGGTGTTTTTCCTCCCCTCGATTGCGATCTCAGTGAGTCGTACCGACATCACGCTGGGATCCAATAACTCGGCTACCTCGTGAGCTCACCATGGAGTATTCATGTTTCCCACATGTCGCTGACTTGGAATGCATCCGTACCCCAAATTCTCCCCGGCAGTTGGCGCCCTGGCGCGGGGGGTGTGCGCGAAAGAATACGAGAAGCGTCGTATCATGGTCAGGCACATGTACTCTTCGTGGCAGTAGCGCCGGGAAAGGAAACCCCGCCGTAAACCCGCTCCACGGTCACAATGTCTGTCGCCGGGATCTCCCACAGTAAGTTGAATGACGAAGTAAACATCCGCAATGAAATAAGAATGGAAGCCAAGGCCTTGCTCGCGTGAATTTGAACGCCGTCGCACACGAGGAGTAGTCTGGAGTGTTATATCGATAGTA
The DNA here is from genome assembly GCA_029204075.1 of Mycena capillaripes. Classification (NCBI taxonomy): domain Eukaryota; kingdom Fungi; phylum Basidiomycota; class Agaricomycetes; order Agaricales; family Mycenaceae; genus Mycena; species Mycena capillaripes. Next base: position 865,454 of record JARHKZ010000029.1, on the reverse strand, counting down.
CCGGCACCAAGGCACTCAAACCAAACCAAGCGGATTCCGACCTGCGTGTTGCAGCTCATTAACCGGGGATTGTAACACGGATTCGCGTTGTCGGGTATGCAGGACGTGGGACTCTCGCGGATAGCCGAATTATTGACAGCGTCGCGATAAACATGCAGGCGTCTGCAGCCAATTGCATTGCAGAACATATTTTATCGCCACAAATACACTTCCAGATATAAATTTCGATGGACCGTTTGCCTCGATGGCGCCCCCTTTTTGAGGGGACACACGGGGCGTACCTGCCCGTATGAAGGCTACTTGAATATTGGATGGAGGGCTGAAGATTATCAACAAAACCAACGGTTGCAGCAGCTGTGATTAAATTTTGCCACGAAATCGTGCATCATCCAAATTAAATTTACGCACATTTTCGTTGTGCATACGAAATTTAATTTTCGCACATTGTACTGCAATGGCCACTCAGAGATTAAATTGCACAATTGGTAGTGAATAGTATGGTAGCAGCTGTGTCTTATAGGATTTAATTTTGCGATACGATTAATTTCACGAACAAGATTGATTTTCTTGGTCTAAGTGGCAAGGGAAAGACCAGCAGCAATAGGGATCGAACACAAGACCTGATGAGGTAACCCTAGCCGGGCGATCAAAGTGAAAGTTAGTCCGATAAGTAACTATTTGCGCTCTCGAGCCAACGCTACCTAAATCACCTCCGCAGAATGAAGCATGTGCATGCATTCCAAGCCAGCGACACGAGGGAAACATGAAATATCCCATGTTGATCTCGCGAGGTGGCCGAGTTACTGGTCCAGGACGCGGGCACGTGTCACTGCGATTAAAATTGAGGGCAGCGGGGGAAAACCTCGAATAATATAAAATGCTGAAGCCTTGCTTATGCGTTCAACCGCCACTCCAGCCTTGGAGCTCGCTCTGCCCGAAATGTCTCTCTCACCTGATTCAAAGACCGACTATAACTCGATCTCTCAATTCTCCGAGGTAGCTGGTGATTCCAGCGAAGATGAGGTCCTGATCGCGTGAGCATGTTAGCCCTTTACCTCCCACGCAGCGTTACTGAACATATTTTAAGTGTAATGGGGAGCACAGGAACGGGAAAGTCTTCTGTAAGCTACGCATTGCCGCAAAAATTGTGAAGACTCATGCCGCCGTTTGTAGTTTATTCAGCTTATCACGGGAGATGATAGCATCAATATTGGTGAGAGCCTCGAATCCGAGACTTTCGAAGTCAAAGACTTCCGTTTTGTCGATCATACCGGTCGCAAGGTCAGAATCATCGATACGCCTGGCTTTGACGATTCCCGTCCAGGGTTCACCGATACGGATATCTTGAAAGGCATTGTCGGCTTCTTGCTCAAAGAGTATGTTTATGCCTCTCAACTTCGGCCATCATTTTTGACATTATTGTTGCACAACAGGTACGACCAAAAGCGAAAGCTTAATGGTCTCATCTACCTCCAACGAATTTCCGACCCTCGTTTCGGCGGCCAGTCTGGGCGCAACTTGAAGATATTCAGGGAGCTCTGTGGCACAGACAGCTATAAGAACGTCGTGGTCATGACGACATTCTGGGACCAAGTCGACGAAACCAAGGGAGGAACGCGCGAAGCGCAGCTGAAGGCGAAATTCTTCAAGCCCTTCGTCGATGGCGGCGCCCGCTTCATGCGACACAACCTTACCATCGAAAGCGCTCACGCAGTCCTCGAGCACGTCCACACGCTGGTCCCCACGAATGTGGGCATCGTCAACGAGATCCGCATCGAGGGCAAGAAGCTGGAAGACACTGCAGCCGGCTCAGTGCGTCGAGAGGAGGTTGATCAACTCATCGCGAAGCACAAGGAGGTAGTTGCGGAACTTCAAGCGCAGATGTCTGCAACGCAGCAGAGCAATCTGCGGGCGATACAAGAACTGCAGGACGAACGAGCCGAGATGCAGAAGCAGCTAGCGCACTTCGAACGCGAAGCGGGCGAGCTGAAGAAGGGTCTGGACGATGAAAAGAAGTCTCGCGAGCGCCTGGAGGCGGAGGCTGCGAAGGAGAAGGAGAACCACGCGGTATGGCGTGAAAAGCAGGAACGCGAGTGGACATCGCGTTTCGATTCGCAGGCCCAAACCCATGACAAGTCCGTCCAGGAGCTGAAGGCTCAGCACGAGCAGCACGTGAATGGAGCGGAGAGGCTTCAGGCAGCAGAGTGGAGAGCAAATAGGGCTGAGCTCTTACTGGAAATAGAACGGAATCGTGATCATGGTGGCGATGGGGGTTGCATTGTGATGTGATGGCGTATGATAGAGTATTGACGAGAAGGGTGGGAGTGGGACCCGCCCACTCCCACTCCCTCACATGTGAAAGTGCGAATCAGTGTCCATCAGTACGACTCAGCGCTCCCTAGCAGTGACAGTGGGACTCGCTTAATTTGCTTAAACAACTGTGACGGGTCTGGTAAAATGGCGCGGGGCGTGGACTGAGGCGCATCGATGCGCCGGAAGTTACTGATCTAGGATTATTACACACTATCATTGTGTTAGATTGAGCTTGGGATTTAAAATGAAGTCGAACTACGCACACTCTAGCTCGCTCCCCATCACTCCCGAGCTCGTTTTCTTTGGACACTGCCCAGAAAGCATGGGATTCGCGACCCGCCGCCGATATGAAGATTTATGACCGGCCTCATCCTAACGAGAATCTAACAGAGTTTCAGATATATCCTCTTTCATCATATGGCGAGCTCAAAAGTGAACGTGTTTATGAGTTACATCCTATTTATTCTTTCTGTAATATCTCTCTACTATAATATCCATTGTTTAAATTTCCAGCGCCGGAGGGAAGCGTCGGCACGTCTTGAAATATGACAATCTTAGATCCTCCGAACCTCTGAACAGTACAGTATCTCCTCAATTCTTTGTATATCTTTGATTTGTCCCCTATATCGCTTATTTCTTTCCTTCCAACTCCCACTTAGTCAGGCTTATTCCTCGAGGTCAAATGACCCCGCGCAATTTCAACGTAGGCCGCTTTGACAGATCTTGAAATGCATCCTAAACTGTCTCGGAATCTCACCAAAGACCTGCCCACAATTGATCCACGACAGATGAAAGTTGACCGCGAAACTGCTACCCACAGCGCAGCCAATTCGATTTCTACAAGACATGCCTTTGCTTCACTCCGGAATAGGTGCAGGCCATCAGCTGTAAATTGCTGAATCATAATGATTGGAGCTGGTCTCTGGTTGACATTGTATGGGGAAAGTGTTAGAATGACCAGTTCAAGATCACCCGCTGTGGTTATGAATACGAGAAAATGGGGGTGAGAACTACAGGGAAAGGAAACGGGTGAGCGTTACGAAGGTTGCCGACGCTTGCGCGTGAGCACGGACTCGATATTTCAACAGAAAGCACATTGAAAAATAAAACACAAGTGAAAGGGAATGCCAGAATCGTGTGTAGAATCGCTTTCGCAATCGAGGCGGTCAAATTTGGAGGCGATTTTGGGCAATTCTCACACGATTATGATGGAAATCAATTCTCAGAATCGTCTCAGAATCGTTTCCATAATCGCCGTCAGAATTGCCCATAATCGTCTATTTTGACCGTCACTATTGGAAATATACTGCGCTTTGGATGTTCCATTGCACTTAGATGTTGACCCTTGGGCCTTGAGCCCACTTTGGTAATTTGATACTATCTCGCGGTGGTGTCGAAAAATTCATTAAGAATTTGCGGCTGTAGGCATGCCGTGCTACGGCTACGTGAACGAAGCGACTCGAGACCGTAGAGACTAATTCAACGTCCATGTACACCGCCAATCGTGAGAAATGGTTAGTCAATGTTTACGGTGCGATGTTTGAGACCAATCGTGAGATCATCATCAAATGTTGGGAAAACATCACTCAAATAAAAAGTATCAAATCCCACAAGGCTTGTGGTACATCGATATTTTGGGGATGTCAGCCACAACATTTTACCAATGTCTCCATAAGACTCCCTTTTTCTTTTCATTTTACCCACTATTGCATGTGAAGGCACAGATTGTTTCACTTTTGTACCTTTGTGACATGTCGAAGTGGAAAAGGGGGGGCAAACTGGGAGAGAACCCGAGGGAATACAAAAGAAAAAGGCAGCAAAAAAGGGTGGAAAAAGGCTACTGTGAACGACCCTGATGTTCGTCAGTCGTGAACGGGTCACATATGTTACTTAATCTGGCCCGGGATCACAAGTTGAAAACTGCTGTCGTCCATGCCAAGAATCATAGCTGTAAGCTGTCTTCAAAAAGCCTGTAAAACCGAGATAACAAGTATATCGCCCATAGTGTTCAGTACTGTCAAGTCTTCTGCGAGTACTATCCTAGTTCACAACTTGATCGTCTCTGTCCAACACACACAACGGCTCCGGGACAATTGTATCACCGATTCCCTCCAGATGTATCACTGTGCGGGGTACGGGCTTTCCCGGTAGATTGTATCGTGCAGTCTGGTTGGACCTGGTATGAGCGCCGATTGTCCTGTCAACAAGAATTTCTCACCTCCTGCGACCACCACGTGTTTCCACTCACAACGTATGGGAGGGCGTGAAGCCATCTGGGAACAGTATCTGATGTGCCAAGGATGCTGTCGGCGAGCGCCTCTGAAATAGCGCTATCAAGCCTAGCCTCACACTCCACGATCCGCTCCCTTATGTAGACTTTGACGGCGAACGCAGAAACAAAGCCACGTCCATCAATACCATGTTGTAACAACATGGCAACGAGGTTGTTGCCCAGTGTAGTCTGTTGCAATTCCTTGTCATATGATGCCACATCTGTTGAGATGAGGACCGGTGTCACATGAACAGAGCGAAGAACCCACCGTTCTCCATTGAAATTGCATCTGAGCGCCTCAGCACTAGTCAATGCAATTTTATGGTAGCCAACTCACCAATAGCTAACCTCTCGCAGATGGCAAGCAGTGGATGCTGGAGCTCTTGGTCGGTGACGTATATGTCCAGGGCATAGCGGGGTGCCGCAGTGAGACAATAACCACCAATGTTAAGGCATCTGTGGTCCAAGTACTGCGAGAGGTTTTCGTAAACTCGGGTCTCTTGGCTCCTAGGATATTCTTCAGCAACGAATTTCAATCAGCCCGGGAATCGATGCGTACCCTAGGAACTCGGCGGCCCGGTGGCTAAACTGCCTATACTGTTCAACTCCGGTGCTGGCTTCCATTTCTCGAAATACGCTGTGTGCCAATTCTTCTACTGTGTATCCAGCCCTTGGAACCTGCGATCCGTCAGACTCGAGGACGAAACACTGTATTGATACTGCCCACCATTTCTCCGAGAATGATTTGGGCGATACGATTGTTCAGGTCACATACCCCCGACTCTTGAAACTTGTGGTCGAGGGTATTGGTCCCAATCTTATCAGAAAATTATGGACCCACCTCTTTTTCGATCCAGTCGTCTGTGAGAAATAAAACCACGAAAGCCTTGCAAGCACAGATCATCTTTTCGAATTCTCCGTCTGGGATGTCTGCGAGTTCATCTAAGCCAATAAAGCCTCGAGCGAACAAAATGGACTTCATTTACTTCTGCAGATTGATAAGGGCAGATTGCAGAGGAGAAAAATATCCTGTTGTTTCTGCGATGCGAATGGCCAGTTTTCGAGGAAAAAAATATGCGTAGCGGCAATGATTTCTTTTGCGCGAATGTGCTCCCGAGCGGGTGGGAATACGGATAAGACGGCGGGCATTGCAGTGGGCGGGGTGGACATGAGGGTGGACAGGAAGCGACCTAACTAGCTCAAGATAGGTCGTATCTGAAGCCATATCACTTTGTCGGAAAAATTACGTTGCCGTATCAGTGTTCGCCCAAAGGGCAAAGGTCTTTAGGCTGAAGGCCTTTAGTAAGCCCTTTAGCTTTTTTAGTCCAAGCTAAAGCCTTTGCAAAGCGAGATTTTACCTGCAAACAGGTAAACTTCTCCATGTCCTGTGGCAATTTCTTTTTTTCAAAATTTTACATCATGAGGCGGAAAAGCATATCCCGGCAGAATGTAATGCCCCAAAAATGCAGACAAATGCTGCTGGCTTGGACAAGTCCGGCTCTCTCACAGCGTGGGAGTTTTATCTAAAGGGCTCAAAATACCCTCTGGTCTAAAGCCTTTGCCTTTAAAAGCCCTTTAGCACCTAGAGAACCGGATCTAAAGACTTTAGGGCGAACACTGTGCCATACCCTCGCATCAGATTGCTCCTATCTGTTCCATCACTGACTGATCCCCGACCAGCCTTTTTCACCGCCTTTCGTCCTCCAGCTTTGCCGCCCAGCTGAGGCCCAGTGGTCATTCCATTCTCTTGGGCTGCCAGATGACCCTCATATCAGAGTTTATCTTTGAGCGCCAACGATTTGATGCCTCTGAACTATTTTCCACATCGCCGATCAGTCGTTCAACAGCCGTTCAAACCAAAAGCCAGGTGCACCGTATCATTCTTCGTTCCAATCCCCATCCAAGCTCCTACAAAGCCGCGGGTTCGAGGATAACAACATCAGCAAACCCTACCTTGCTAAGAGCCGCTCTGTGCTATGTAGCGAGGTCCGGTTGCTACGTAGCATTACTTGGCACTAATGTTACCGGAAATTTCGGACCGTGTGATGTGACTTCAAAGCTGGCTCAGCCCAAACTTTCTGTCACGGTAACATCACGCATAACATCAGTCCGATTAGTAATTGGCTGAACCGGAGGTTTAGCCACCCAGGAGAACATGAATTTCGAGCTATTCTGCTACAAGTACAAACAAAAAATTGTCATTGCTGAACCGTCAGGTTTGGCTACCCTAGGGAACTTGCTGATCGCCCAATTTTGCTACAAGGACAAACAGATTTTAGTCATATAAATTTGGTCATTGCTGAGAGCGGAAAAAAATCAGATGAAAAAAATTTGAGTTTGAAAACATATACTCCTCGTTGTTATGTAAGGAGGCTCGTTCGACCTGCTGATCTTCCGAGTGTTTTCTCCTGGTTGTACGAGCTCAGCAAAGTTAGCGTCCAAAATTCTGCTTTACTTGATGTGTCATTCTTATTTTGTGTTTGTCCGACTGTGTCGGCCTCGGAGCATTTCTGCCTCCGAGATCAACTGTCTGTCACCAAGTGCCACGTCGACGTAACGACAACATTTCTTCCTTTCGCCCTCCATGTCCTCTCTTACTACCTTCTGCAATGTTCCTGTCTCCTGCCTCGTTATCCATAGGTGCGTCATGAATTATTTATTGCCATTTTCATGTGTTCATATATTTTAGTTACAGGATCGTCTTCTGTTGCACCGGTGTTCCGAGGCGACATCGGTGTGGACCCGTCGTCCTCCTCATTAGTGTCCTGGGGTCGACCTGATGTAGTATTGACCCCCTCGTGTACACCCGGTACGCGAGGTGTGGCAGACCCTCAAACTTCTGTCTTAAACTCGAATAATGATGTTATTGTGAACCAATTGCGAATGAATAATTTATTTCCAAACGAGCCATTTTCTGTGCCATCACTCGACCATCGTCCTTTTGCCCATCTTGATCTGCACGACAAAACGGCCGCTGTACGCTCCGTTGTTTTTAATAATCGTCTTAGTATTGCATTACTGAGAGAAATGACTGTCCGTCATCAGCATATGCGTGCAAGAGATTCAAGTGGTAAGAAGAAAAGTGCTGATGCTCTGCGCGCAGATTTCTCCGCCCATGAATGTACAGAATCATGTCTTATACTCATGTCTGAAGCTGCAGCCGCTGGATTCAATCCGAGGTCTCTTTCAATTGCTGAAGTGAGAGAGTGCACGATGATTCTCGATAATGGGTCCAAGTCCAGGAAAAGAAAAGCCATGTCCGCACTTGGCAATGCTGACAAGGTTCCGCGCCTATCCTTCGAGACGTCTGCAGCTGGTGTTATTTTCCCGATTATGCTGTCTCAGAGTGAGAAGGACCAAATTGTTCGTGAATGGCGTGAATCGAGCAACAATGATTCATTGAAGCAGTATGAATGCTCATTCTGTGGTAAACTAGAGGCCGCGAAGGAAATCAAACTGAAATCGGTGGACTCCTTGGATATCTCTCTTCTTGAAAAAGCTGTACAAGTACTGCGCAATGTTTGCCGCCAACCACGAATCCAGTGTTTCAGACCAACAACTATTCATCAGAATTCATATGTTCTTTGCCATTTGTGTCATTCATCTGTTGTCAAGAAGTCATTTCACTCAATTCCGGTTCACAGTTACGCCAACGGACTTTGGATTGGCGACGTTCCAGAAGTACTTCGTTGCTTGACATTCTTGGAAGAACAATGTATTGCACGTGCCCGAGCAACAAGATGTATGTACAAACTCTCGATCGGTCCTTCGGGCCAAATGGCTGCACGCGGAAATGTTTGCATTTTACCTCAGGACTCCAGTTCATTTGTCTCTGCCATGCCTGCTCCATTGTTCAGGATCAGAGACGAGATATGTGTTATTCTCGTTGGTTCTCCCGACACTGAAGTTACCCAGGATATGTTGAGGAAATCCCCGCTACTTGTTCGTCGTGAATGCATTCGCAGAGCTCTATTCTGGCTTATTGAAAACAATCCATTATATTCTGACCTGAACAAGGACACGGTGGTTGAGAATCTTGAAGAATATCCAGAGCATGATTGCCCACTCGCGACAACTGATTTTCTTCGGACAAATTCCGCAAGTAAACAAGGATCCTCCTATACGACCTATTCTGACCAAGCAAATTCTGAGTTGTTTGAAGGCTCCGATACATTTGAGCTTAATGCTACAACGCTTGTGGACGTAGACAATCTACAGTCATCCTACAAGCAACGCAAACTGGAGGCACTGAAAAAGCTGAAGAAGCAAGAATCTGGATTTGTCAAATTTCCGTCTGGAGGCACGCCTTTGTCGACTTCTAAAAACCCTCGAGTATTTGGATGGTTGTTTCCAACTCTTTTCCCTTACGGGGTCGGAATGGTTGATAACAATAATGCTAGGTTAAGCACAGGCATTGGATTTCGCAACCTTGACACACGTCCTCATGTTCAACACTTGTTGAGCATTGCAGATAATCGTTTCCAAGTCCATAAATCCTTCATGTTTGTTATGAGCAACATCCTGCAACGGCGCCAGTCTTCTTTCAAGTCCCGTCTTGCTGTCAACCGGTCTTGGTTTCCGAAGATACATGGGCTGATGCAGAAACTTGACCGAGAATCGATGGACTCCTACCAGGCCAGGCTCGAGAAAAACTCATTTGCGAGACCAGAAACTGAAGGCGAGAAGGCTGCCGCAGACATGATGAAGTACCTCAATTATGTTTCCGATCATATTCCAGGCTCAGTTGGAGACGTCGCCAATATGAAACAAGAGTGTCATAGCAAAATTGTGTGTGATGGTTTGCCCCATTTCTTCGCCAATGTCAATCCTGCAGATTCCCATAATCCCATTGCCCAAGTTCTAGCCGGAAGGCAAATTGATCTGGACAAGATATTCGATTACTTGGATGATGTTGCAAAGGAACCAAGTACACGGGCAAAAACATTAGCCGAAAATCCTGTTGCTGGGGCTCAGTTTTTCCACTTGATGGTTTCAAAATTCTTCGAGATAATCCTGGGCACAAAGAGAGCCTCAAAGATCGGAATCCTTGGTAAAGTTAAAGGATGGTATGCTGCAGTTGAAGCTCAAGTCAGAGGATCTCTTCATACTCATCTTCTCATCTGGATTGAGGGAGCACCTGCCTCACCCTTTGATATGAAAGAAAGAATGAATTCTGACCCCGAATTTAAGCAGAAATTAACTGCGTGGTACGATGACTTGATTTGCCAGAGCTTCCCCAAAGACACAGTTCCTTATGTTCCCATGGAAGGTGCTCCCAAACAACTACCGGTTTTGAGCCGCCCATTGAATCCTGATTCTCCAGACTACGAAGTCAAAAGGGCTCAGCAGCACCGGGATCTGGGTGAGACCACCGGCTTGGTTCATGGACATAATGCAACCTGTTTCAAACATATCCCTCGTCGAATTCACTCACTTCTAGACCCAGATAATGATTGTCGGTTCCAACTTCCCAGACCTCTCGTTCCTGAGACACATTTCGATGAAGATGGTGATCTTGTTCTTAGATGTGAGAATGGCCATTTGAATGGACATAATCCAACAGCTACACTTTGTCTTGGATACAATACTGACCTCAAACAAACTGCCTCCGGGCCTGCTGCAATGGCCATGGTTGAGTACATGGGAAATTACACCATAAAGTTGCAGCTTGATACTTCCATAGTCTTCTCAGCTCTCTGCGCTTCAATCAAAGCATTACAAGAAAACCCACCAATGGATATCAATGGGAATGTGGACAGTTCCGAAATGAGCCATTTAATGATGGTGAAAGCAACAAATACGTTGGTTGGGAAACGCGAGCTTACTGGTCAACAAGTTGCAAGTTTTTTACTTGGTCGGAAAAATCATTATACATCGGATGATTATCAAGTTTACTGGTGGTCTTCTATGTTGAGAGACATCGCCCGCGAAGTTTTTTCACTTGAGCTGCAACTGGGAACCTCACACGTCAATTCCGACGTGACCAACGAAGATGGAGGTACCGTGGAGTCTGAGCTGCCCCCACAAATGATCATTCCTGAGGACGAAGATGATTCGTTGATTTTCCTCTCACCCGACAATTTGGACCGAGATCCAGACTTCTGGGATGAGGACAAGCAAGAGAAAAGATACTCACGATTGTTTGATGACATCTATTACCGGCCTTCGGAATTGGAGTCAACTTGCACCTGGGATATTTTCAGAAGTTATGTCAAAGAAAGAAAGCCAAAATCAAAGGCACAACGAAAGACCTATCTCAATTTCAAGCCCGGACATCCTCAGCATACTACACATTGCTTGAAGAAACTCGATGAACCCGTGATTCCAGTGTTGAAGGGATATCGTGTGCCTAGGAATGACTCCGAAAATGACAACCTGAAGTATGCCGTTGTCATTCTTACTTTGTTTAAACCGTGGTCAAACACCAAATCATCACCTCTCAAATCTCCCGATACGCCATGGGAACAAGCCTTCCACGAGTTTAAAATGATCATGTCTCCCGAACATGTCCGGATTACACTCAACATGCAGCTTTTATACCAAACACGGGATGCGAAATTCGCTTTTGCTGCTAAACGCAAGGCACGACTTGCCACGCTCATGAGAAAGGCGCAAGACTCTGGAATGTGTTTGGAGGACACAGAGGGCGATGATGATTACGACCCTGTCTGGGAAAATGCGATGCAGGCTGCTGTCGATATTGATGAAGACGATATTGCCAGAGACACAAGAGCCTCACGAGATGCGAAAAATATAATTTCAGAAGCAGAGGGTGGAGGGTTTTACCTTATCAACAATTCACCGAGCCAGGAGATACAAGCCCATTTTGGACAGAGAACTCGAATTGGTGATGAGGACGATATGATCAATGCAAGCATTGCAAGCAAGAATCTTCTCGATGAGAAAAACTTGCACATCAAGCGTTGTCTCAAGGCTGTAGAGGACAGGCAAAAAAACACCCCGAATCTTCGACGACCGTCTGACAGAATCGCACATGCCATCTGTACAACGTTGAAAGAGGAAGCCAAAAGAGCTCAAGAATTATATGAAAGACTTTCCCGCAAGTCAAGCAGAGGCTCACCATGGTCGTCTCTGCGTCCCTACCAGCAATTATGTTTCTCCTTAGTCATTAAACATACCCTCAACGATGAACAAACGCGGGCATTCCTCCTGCTAGCAGACAAGATTGGTGTTGAATTGGAACAAGGGAGAAAAGACTCACCCATAACACTCCTCTGCACTGGACCGGGTGGAACTGGGAAATCTGTCATTTTTCGAGCTTGGGAAGATTTCTATGAGGCAGTTGGACATCCAGAGCATTTACGTCTTACAGCTCCGACCGGTGTTGTTGCTAGTGATATTCGAGGTTGCACTATTCATTCGGAAGCAAGTCTACGAGTTTCACCTGCCAAGATGAAATCCACTCCGAAGCTCCGGACTAATCTTGAAGAACGGATCGCTCACCTCGAAACACTAATTCTAGATGAAGTCTATTTTCTAAATGCGAACGACTTAGCCCGCCTATCTGAATATCTGTGTATGGGAAAGGGAATGACCGATGAAATATGCGGCGGATTAAATTGGGCAACATGTGGGGATCCTTGCCAACTTCCCCCGCCCCAAGGGAGGTCTCTGTTCTCCAACGAGCTCGTACAATGTCATTTCAACAATGATTTGAATGACTTACACGAAAATATCCGCCAAGATGTGAAAGGCATTCAAGTTTGGCATCAAGTTAAGCATGTTGTTGTACTCGAGGAGATCATGCGGCAAAAAGATCCTGTATTAATTGGCATACTCACACGGTTGCGAAAGGGATTATGTACTGCAGAAGACAAAGCCATTCTGGACAAGTATGTGTTATCGAACAAGGAATGTAGTGCAGAAACAAAAGGACTTACCAATGTTCAAAGATGGATTGAGGAACCGGGACATGCATGTCCGCTCATCGTGTATACCAACGTCGCCCGAGATTACCATAATAATCGCACAGCTCAGGCTTTTGCGACTGCGACGGGGCAAGAGTACCAGTTGTACCATTCCAAGGACACCAGGGGGCGAGGGAGGAAGAAGCGGCAGCTTAGCGGCTTGGCTGCTGAAGTTGCTTGGTCCATACCTGTGAAGGAGGCCAATGATCTCGGCGGAAAGGTTCCTTTCGTGCCCGGTCTTCTGCACGGAGAACATTGCAACCGAGCTGGGGATCTCTAACGGGAGCCCCGGAACACTCATCTCCATCATCTATGAGGAGGTTGAAGGTCGCCGCTATGCGATCTCGGCCAATGTCGACTTCAAGGCCTATAAAAACAGCAATCCGAATGTTCTACATCCGCATCGGGTTACGCTGAAAACGTGCACCACTGAGATTCACTTCTGCCTGGAGGGATCTGAGAAGATCTACCACGCTACTCGTTCCCAACTCCCGCTCATTCCGGCCTTCGCTTTTACATCCCACAATGCACAAGGTCGTTCACTGAATGTCTGCTGCATAGACCTAGCAAGTTGCCCCAGCATTCAGAGCGCATATGTAATGCTCTCGCGAGTGCGCACTTTCGAAGGCCTCTGCATCCTCCGACCCTTCCGGCTTGACCGCATTCAAAATCACATATCGCAAGAACTCCGAGAGGAGCTTAGACGCACAGAGCTGAAAGCCGCGGAAACGAAAGCCTATTCCCGTGAGCGGCTTTCATGGTTCTATGAAGTGATCCCGGAAGGCGAGGTGAAACTTCTCACCGCAAAAGATCGGTAAGTTTTCCTATTCTGTCAAGGAATCGACCATTTAATCTTGGAAAGATCCCCAGGTGCACCAACAGAGGATCAAACGGATTAGTTGGCCTTGAACTATGAGTGCTTCAGTGGTTTTACGAGTAAGTCCTCAATGCATTGCAATTTGATTCAGAAGGCTGATTGTCGCATGATAGTTTGTACTGTGATCAATGAGTTGTATCGCTGGAGCGCGCTTGCGGTCATCGGGACCTCGATGGTAGGAAGGTGGAAAGTAAGGCGTTGGACCTCGAACGCATGCATATTTTTTGAGATGCAGTGTTGTGATTGTTCCTTCAGTTACGTCTGCATAGTAATTAAAGCGGTCATCTCCCTCTTCTCCCGGTTCAGCACCTGCCTCGAAGAGGCCCAATCCCACGTCATCTGAAATTGGTCATCATCGAAAATCAGAACAGCAGAGAAGTACCACAGGGATTTCTTGAGTCCAAGTGGTAAAGCTTTTCCAATCTCCCTCCCTTCAATTTTACTGGATTTTCTGGTGTGGTATACAATTTACTATATCTCAAAGTCTTGCTCAGTTGATGTGTCACTTGTGTTTAGTGATCAAGCAGTGTATCAATTGCCATGTCTACAAGATCGCTCATCTCCATTGAACTGCCGTAGTACTGCTGTTTCCTTGTCAGACGGAGTCATCCTGTCTATGGGACCTAACTGTGATTCGGATTTCCTGTGTACTTGGTGCAACTCATTCCACCGGTTTTCCAAATGCCAGAGGTCTGTTTTCCAGGGCAGTAACAATGTGAGCCAAGTTTGAACATCCAGCTGCAGTCTCGGCTTATCTTGAAACTGATGGCCAGTCTGGCTTCCCCTGGCAAAAACAAATCAGCACGGTGCAGCAATGATTGAGGCTGGTCGGCACCGTCGGTTCAACATTTTCTATTGGAAATCAACGGCACATTTTTGTGCTGCAAACCAGTGAGCTCCACTAGAGTCCAGCTGTGGTTGGACCAGTGACCACCTCGGAATCTGCCAATTGGTGGATCTATTTAAAGTATGACCAAATCACAACAAGACTCATCTGCACCATTTGCTTCCGGACTTCTGCTGCAATGAGAGTTGGTCTACGTGGCCAAAAGTGTTGTCTTAAATTTTACTCAGAATCACCTTCTACGTATCAAGTCTGGACGGCTGTTGCTCAGTTACTGGAGAGTATTTATACAGCCTCCCGAAGGTTCAGCCACCCGCCTCGCAGAGGCCCAATCCCACGTCATCCCACTGACTCAAATTCTCTGCATTCAATTAAATTTATGATCCTACTAGGATCGTGAGCCTCGGGCTGTGTAGGAGCCTGACTACCATCATCATGATGCACACCGATAGCAAAATTGAATCATACCGCAGTGCATGCAAAGGCAACGGCCCGGGCGTCTTCGGTACTGCTTGAGTACTGCGTGCACCATTGATACGAGCACAGAGGATTTGTTCATTAAGCATACGAACGCAACAATCATCCAGAAGCTGTAATTTACGATTTGTAGGTGACGAATTGGAGGAGTTTGTAAAGCTGTAAAAGTATATTCAACATAGAACAATGCTGCAATAAGCGACAACATGCGCTGTTAATATCTAGAAGCCAAATGAAATAAAAACCAAGTCTTTTGGTAAAGAGCACAGAGCGCTTGCCCTCGCATAATAGCGCCAACGTCATCGTATCTCCCACTCATCAAACTCACGCTGGCCCGTCGAACGCTCGAGCGGCCGGCGGACGGCTTGCGAGTAGACGAGGAGTAAGAAGAGCCTGACGACGATGCGGAACATGTTTTGGTACCGAGGGAGCGACAGCGGAGAGAGGAAAGGCGGATATCTCTCCGACGCTGTTTCCATTTGAGATAAAGTTCTGGTTGGGAGCTTGGAAAAAACTCAATGACGAGTTTTAAAAAAAAAGAATTCCAGAGAAAAGTTTAGACAGTGTATAAAACAAGATTCGCCAGCGATTGATACCTGCGGAGAGGCCTCCTACTTCTGCCTGATATGTTTTGAGGTTGTTGCACATCCTCTACTCCTGCGGAGATGAAAGGCCGTATGACCGTCCGGACTGAACGAGGTCCTCTGCACGAATGCCGCGGACAGGGATTTTCGCTTAAATGGCTCGACATGCCACAAGTGCTTCGAATATGATGTTCTGTGCCCGGGGAAAACCAAGACAAGCACGCGGGAACGCATTGATAGCGGCGCCAATGGGAAAGATGCAGAACATATTTGCAGCCGCAAAGCCTCGGGAGCGATCAGTGGAGCGAATCACGGCCTCAGCGTTGAGCCGTAAAGCAAGAGAGAAAGAAAAGACATTACAATACCGATATTAAGATGAACGAAAGCTTAAAACGGGGATGCATGAGAATGGAAGCGAGAAATTTACTTTCAGTGCATGTATGGGGTTAACACGTCCTGCGTCCGGAGTCGAGGGTGAACAGAGACGTGGACTAATGAGGAGATTAAAATCCAGCTTCTGATTCGGGTGGACTACTATATATTCTGCTGGCCACTAATATGAAGATCGATGTGAATTGGACCAAAGAAATGAAGGACGCACAAAGTCGACTCCGCGATGGGCGCGAGAAAATTTTGATACGGTAACCAATCATTCATCTCTTGGTCTAAGAATAACGAGGTCTGCGGTGCGGCTGGACCGTGCCAGGAGAGTATTTGCTTTGAATATATTCAAAGGGGTCTCCCTCGGCCCCGCGCTCAGGTGTACGATGCTACTTGATAGAGTTATTGACCAGAAGGAAAAGGCGAATGCACCGATTCGTCAGCAACCCATACACAAATTTGACGGTACCGTTGATTAGTTTTGAATGCGAAAGAATGGGAAATAATGTGCACGAGATGGGGTTCGCGCCTCGACGTACCGGAAACATTTCTGTAGTCAAGATAATGCAACATGGGCGCCGAGTTAATTCGATTTGACTGAGAAAGGTGGATTGAGTGAACGTACCTCGACTCGACCGAGAATTTCGGAGGCGAGATAAATGCCCTGCTTGAAAGGGCCGCGCCTTGAACGATGCTGACGTGGGTTATGCCCAAACGAGCATAAAAGGGATCGGAGTGGATGCGGAGCTACTTGTGAAGGGCGGCGGCGGCGGAATGGGGGTTGGCTTGAGGCGGTATGACTGGATGCCCGAAGGGAGTTAATAAGCACCATGTAAGCGGCCACGAGAGAGGACAGATGGCGGCAGAAATCCAAGGGAAAGGCGGGGATGAGGAGGTAGCGCAGTGTGCGGTATGTGCACCGCGGGGAGAGAAAAGCGAATGCGATTTTCCAATTGGAACGCCGCGATCACTGTTGGCTGCCGTTGATAAAGTTTAAACGGCGCCAATGGACAGAGGTCAATGCATCGTTGCAGTTATCGATACCATGGAGAGCGGCTTGGACAGATGAGGTAATGGAAGGAAATGCAATGCGAAGGGGAGTGGTGGAGAGCAGGCATGGGGGCGGCAGCGTCGTGGTACTTATCAGTCGCAGCATGGATAGATGTGTTGAGAACGCCTTTGATGCCTTACACACATCGCATTCGAGCAAGTTATCCAGTCTTCTGGTGGATGACGTGGAAATGCCGGACCGCATCGCAGAATGGGTGACCTGGAGCAAGCGGTCCGCGGATATCGTATTAAAGAGGTGAGCCAGGATGAGTGGGACGGGGTGCGGGGAGGGCATGTGACGGCAAAGGCGGCGGGCGAGGCGGCGGCAAGCGCGGGACGTCGGGGCGGACAGACTTGAGCAGGAATTGAAAGAGAATTGAATCAATTTATTGTGTTGTTGTGTACTAGTGAGTCGAAAACCGTCGAGCAGAATCGATGGGAGTGAGGAGATAGATGCGCGTTGTTGTGGGCAGTGACAAGACTCACCGACCGCCGAATGCGGATAGGCTGCACGGGATCGCAAGTGTGACGTCTTCGCCTACACCCCGAGTTGGGTACTATGGGCAGATGATCTGTTCATACGAATCGCGATGCCAGATGCGATATCACGTGAAACAAAATTCGCTATCGGTCGTAAACGATCTGGAAATCGCAAAAAAAAAGAAGAATAACATTAGGTTGAGGATGTGGGTGAAAATGATGACGCACCAGTCGAGAAAAATGGGGAGATGATGCGCTGAAGTAATACACTCATTTGTCGCATGGTGAAATAGACTAAGAATTGATGCATATATGCGGGTCATAGGATCACTGACCTCTCTGGGTTGTTACTGTCGAGGAAAAAGTAAGTATCATTACGATTAATTGGTGTCAGAAGTGCACTCACTTCTCTTGGTTTGAGGGAAAGGACGGGGCAGCGGTCTAGAGTGGATAGCCAGGAGAGAGGGATGATAGAAGAGACCGAGAAGAGCCAGGGGTGGGGAGAATGTCGGGAGGGAAGACTCAGACTACAAGCGGCGTCGCGAATGTGTGATGTGCACCCACCTTCCATCAAATCAGCTGAGCCTCGAGAAATCAAAATCGTCGATATTGGACATGGGATACTACTGTGAGGTGGGCGCACAGATACCTGGCATCGGCTGGTAGGCAACATGAGGTCAAGTGAAGTGGAATAGAATCCAGTACGCACCTTGAAATAGCAGTTGTTGCGAGAGCGGAGTCATCGACCTCAGAGACCGCACTATGGGACACGGTGAGAAGGAAAAGGAGGGAAGATAGGATGGAAACATACCCATAAGTAACAGTGAGCTGTCGATTGACGTCGTGGCAGCTGCTAGCAATGGTGAGACAGTTGCGCATCGCATTTGGGTACCTGGACTGCGAGCAAAAGGCAGGAGAACCATTCAAGATGGGGTCGTAAATGAAGCCTGAGAGGTCGTTGAAGTATCAGACTGAGGCGATGAAGAGCGCGATCTACGCGAAGCGGCGGCACAGAAATTATAAGCTGGTCACACCACGAGCAGACCTGATCCCTGGGCTGGGAGAAACCTGGAAAGTCCCTGGAGAGCAGGCCCAAGCCTTGGAACACTCTTGCAAGCACATACTAACCTCGGAAGTAAACTCACAAGCCGTCCCAAGGTCTTGCAAGTGCCTTAATCCACCTTGCCAAAGTCATCTGACACCTCATCGGACAGTTATTGCGGCAGAACCCCGAAGCAACGGTTGAGAAGCCACGACTGCAGAGGTAGAACAGGAGACAGTAAGAAGACTTCCAGGCAGAAATTCACGGAGCCGGGAGGGGGGACATCGGAGAAAGTGAGGTGGGCGACATTAGTGGAGAGAGCAAGCACCGGATGATGGCTGGAATTCAGTGATTCAGTGATGGTTGGGGTGATTTGATGTGTCCGTCCGACATCGGGCAAGAAATTTGGGGTTTACGAAAAATCGGATTATCACTGAGCATCGACAATCATTCGGCTTTTGTGCCGTCCACAAATTTTGGCAGAGGAATCGCTGCTTAGGTGAAAATGGATGACAAAAATGTGATGCTCTGCAAGTGGCTGAAGTTAGGGCTCGCTATAAGAACCCGTACCTTACGGTAGCGGGAATTGGGACAAGTGATGGGCGATCCGCCGTTGATGGCCGTCGTTCTCAAAAAGGAAGGAACCTGTGCTGGCCCAAATTCCCAGCGATACGCGACCCCTGCGTCAACAGTGGTTCCGCGCAGTTGGTATGGACTCCGAGGTCCTTTGCATTTGACCTTCATTATCCTGATCTCGGGAAGATCGATCAATTGTGGAACAAATACCATCCCCGTTGAAGCCAGACTTCAAAGGAGTGGGCGGCTCAGGTGGAGGATGGTTGAGGAGCTCAAGAGGCTATCGTGAAATTCTGTTACTTTTCCTGTCGCAATTTCCCACTGTAATTATGTTTCGATGTCATCGTATATCTTGCGCCTTAAGATGTTGTAAATGTTTTCCCATCCAGTCAACGGCAGCTACTATTTTCGACTGGGCAACCGGCCATCATGGCATTTGTGGCTGGTTTTCGAGGACTGTGGTGTCAATATACCTCCCACTCTTTGGTGAAATGAAGGCAGGTATCCTATGAATGGTTCAATGCAATTTCCTCGATTTTGCACCGAGTGTTGATTTACCAGTGAATATTTTAGCGCGCGCGTCACCAACAAGGCCAAATACTAGCCAACCGGCCACCCCGTTAATTAAGCTCTAAAGGTACCAACTTAAGGCAGCTTTGCTCAGAAAGATACACGAAGGGTCTAGAAGCTATTCTGTATCATTGTGGTCTACATATATGCCCTGGAACAGGGAAAAATATACCTGTATATTGGCAGGAGAATGTGTGGAATCCCAGATCTCGGACAACCTAGCCATCTCGGCAGGCCCTGCAGTTGTAGCGGTCCAGGATCAGCCAGGGATCATTAAATAAGAAGCATACCAAAATTTCAGGATGCCTGACTTGACACGAAGCGGCCGCTGTGTTCCGAAAAAAATTCAAATGTCTCAGGCACCGAGTTTGTGCGGTGTTGTGTACACGACAGCAGTGAGAAGGGAACTGAGGCCGAGGAAGATTATGGAGCACACCAAACTGGATTATTAACATTCGAAAACATCCACTCTAAATTTCAGGCCCATAGGGTTGACGGTCGGCACGATGTGAGCACGGCCAGCATGAGCCACGCAAGGGGAGAGTGTCTCCATACTCCGGGCCCCTGCCAGAGTGCGCGGCGTAAGTGGGCGCCGTATCTGTTTCGAATTGAAGCCCTGCGTCATGGGAGCAGAATGAGCCCAGAAAGTTGTTGAAAGCCAAAGAACTGACTGAACAAGAGCGAGCGCAGTTTTGCGCAAACAAGGAAACGTTGATCAGCACTGATAGGCCGAAATCACACATGTCATAACTTTTGTTGAAATCTGGTATGGAGCAGCACTGCAGGTCCTGTTCCTTCCTCGAGCCCCCAAATCGGACATATACGGAACTCCCCCCTCAATAGAGGCGAAATGGCCGGTTGGCTAGTGTGGCCGGTTGGCCAGTCGGAAATAGTACTTCCTTATGAATGCGAGTGGTATTGTATGCTTTCCTCCAGCTCACTTCTCATTCTCCTTCTCGTCCAAGCAGATACAAATTGCCGCCATCATCGCCAAGTCCACCCCAGGTGCCACACTGACCTGGTAGGTCTGTTGGTTCCCGAATATTTCGCGTGCATTGAAGAAATTCCTCCCAATCTGGCCAATGACTTGGTCGTTGTGTGTAATCGTCGCTTTCCGATCGAAAAAATCGCCCTTGCAGATGAGCTCAACATCGTGGCCGTCAAAGTTCTTGAACGTAGCGCCCATTTTGCTTCCTGTTGGACACATGTACGTTAGCGCTGGGTTAGGGTTAGACTCGAAACACGTACCGAAAAGCTGAAACTTCCCCTTGACAGTCATCAGCACATTTCCTGCTGGATCCTCAGCATGGAGGGTCTTGTGGATATGGAAATGCTTGGTCTTGAGATCGAACAAGGGGTTTCCTGCCGAATCCGAAAATTCTGTTGTCGATCTCGTCAGCACGGCACAAACCTCTCCTGTATGACAAGTAAACGCACGTTTCTTGTCCGACCAACTCAACGCTTTCCCCTCACACCTGATGACCACGTTCCCGAACTGGTCCTTGACCGAGAAGTCGTCTCCGCTGAAAGAGAAGACTTTCTCCTTCAGAACTAAGGTTATTTGTTGCTGTGCGCAAAACTGGGGGAAGATGCCGAGTTTCGGGGACGATTGGAGTTGTTGGGCCATCTTGGAGGGAGTGGAGGTGGAGTCTTCCTTCTAAGCTTAAGTACGCCAATGGATTATGTAATGCTATGCCTGTTGCTACAGCCTCGCCGTGATAGTGATATGAATGTGTCAGAGAGAGGATCAGGCGATCTTGATGGGATCTCGAGTGGAACCAGCGTGAAACTCCTCTCACAAAACCCAACCAAAATCTGTGCCGCTCTTCCGTACAGCCAAATCAGGCCAGACAACAACTCGAGCCCCAGCTTCGATTATAATCATATTCCAAAATATTATTTACACTTATGGATAAATACGGATTGAGGGAGGTGACATCGCATTGCGATGCGCTAACCTGCGATCAATGAGTATGAACGGGTGCCCAAGTTTCCTTTGACGCGAACCTGGGGCCGTGTGAGGATTTTCAGTGTTGTACTTGTCTCTTGCATCATAATGTCCAGAGCGCGCGGATACAGAGATCAGGCGAGGCAGATGCCGCGCGATCAATGAGTATGAACGGGCGCCCAAATATCCTTTGACGCGAACCTGGGGCCGTGTGAAAATTTTCAGTGTTGTATTTATCTCTCATATAATAAGGTCCCGAGCGCACAGATACGGAGGTCCGATGAGGCGGATGCCGCGCCATCAATGAGTATGAACGGGTGCCCAAGTTTCCTTTGACGCGAACCTGGGGCTGTTTGAGGATTTCCAGTGTTGTGCTTATCTCTCGCATCATAAGATCCAGAGCGCACGGATACAGAGATCAGGCGAGTCAGATGCCGCGGGATCAATGAGTATGAACGGGCGCCCAAATTTCCTTTGACGCAAACCTGGGGCCGTGTTGGGGCCGTTTGAGGAATTTTCTGCCTCGCCTGATCTCTGTATCCGCGCGCTCTGGACATTATGATGCGAGAGACAAGTACAACACTGAAAATCCTCACACGGCCCCAGGTTCGCGTCAAAGGAAACTTGGGCGCCCGTTCATACTCATTCATCGCAGGTTAGCGCATCGCAATGCGATGTCACCTCCCTCAATCCGTATTTATCCATAAGTGTAAATAATATTTTGGAATATGATTATAATCGAAGCTGGGGCTCGAGTTGTTGTCTGGCCTGATTTGGCTGTACGGAAGAGCGGCACAGATTTTGGTTGGGTTTTTTGAGAGGAGTTTCACGCTGGTTCCACTCGAGATCCCATCAAGATCGCCTGATCCTCTCTCTGACACATTCATATCACTATGTATAATATTATTTCTCGCATCATAAGGTCCAGCGCGGACGGATACGGGGATCAGGTGAGGCAGATGCCGCGCGATTGACTGGTGTGCGGGTGGAGAGCGGTTAGCGAAGCTCTTTGACGGTCGGACGCCGCATCTGTCCACAGATTTGGACTGGGTACTGAAGTGGAAATGTAAGTCGAAGGTGGGAGGTGCAGCGCGCAGCGCGTACGCGCCATAACTTACACAGGATGATCTTTTTTTCTGATCAGTTCCAAAGAAAGGTGATTCACATTATCATTTACTCAGGAAGTTCCGGTCGCCCGTCACCCAGATTGTGATAAATAATGTCAGTAGAAGTGAAAGACTGCCGAGGGTTTCCAACTATGCTTCCAACTGCGCCGCCCACGGTCTCAGGAGGCACTGGTTTATCGAGTGCAACATTCACTGGCGTCACGCGCAACAACTGTGGGGTGACTCACGAGTTCAGCTGCGGAGGTGCCCATCACTTACACCCACTTTCCCCCGCGGGCCGACGGACAATGTAGTGGTAGAGATCCCGTAATTATCCTGGTAGCTTCCGCCCCACAATTCGCTCGTCTGTGGATTCGGAATGCGTGAGGGAGCTCCATCTCTGATTATGTATACGCTCTGGGGAATCCTGGAAATGCTTGTATCGAAATCAGGAAGTGCCAGATTTCTAACTTGTTCAGATCCCTCTGATCCTCAATTCCTCTACTTTCTGTTAAGGTAATACTTGCAGAATACTCGTGGCTTCAATCCGGCTCACGGAAATACTTCCGCATTGGTCTCTCTTCCTTCTAGCCTTGTCTTGGCCTTGTCAGTTCAACCGCAAATCGCACATCCAGCCTCGTTTTTGAACGATCCAACTGTCCTCCGCTCATTACCGTTACTGCACTCAGGACGCATCCATATCGGCCCGGAGGCTTCTGCGAGGCCTATCAAGCCTATTTAAAAGACGCCACCTTGCTTGGCCTTCGTGGAGTCTTCGATTAAATATTCGCAGATCCGATGTTCCGCTGTTGTGCCATTCTCCAACGAAATGTGGGGCAGATTCGTGCAGTTCATTATAGTATTTGGATATTTGTGGGTTTATTCGAAACAATTTTACATATTGTCGCCGTCAGTCCGGATCAGTAGTGATACAGCGGCAAGAGTTTGGATCTTCCGGTCTTGAGTAGTGTTTAGTCAATGCATCCCAACTTGTACAGAACAGAACGTCGCGGCTGATTATACGTACCAAATTTGAAGCGCCCACAAACATGAGCATTGTGCTTTGATCGTGGCTCTCAGGATAAAAATATCCAGCCAAGCGGGTGGTCAAGATTGGGATCATTGTAGCCGTTTTTGTCCATTCATCAGGGAAAGCTCTTTTGGTAATTCGGCTGGATTACCGGAATTTTTGTCCGAACCAGCTCCGAAGCTTCAGGACAAGCCGCACATTGGTAACCGCATTTAGCGGTCAGTGGATCTTGTCTCTGCCCCCAATAACGCACATCTCGGCTTGTTACTCGCATTGGCAGCGAGGCAATGGCGAGGTGACCTAAATGCACAGCAGTTTGTGTCTGTGTCTACGTTCCCTTTGTCACAAATTTTTAGAGATAAAATGGGGTCGTTTACAGTAGCCGTCTTTGGACTCCTTTTTTCTCCTTTTTAGCATTCCCTCGATTTTAGACATGTAAAAAGGAGACATAACCGAAAATAAAATGGGGTCTTACATGCAATTCTGGACGAAATGGAAAAGAAAAAGGAGAGCCAAAAGGAGCAGAAAAAGGGCTACTGTGAACGCTCCGGTTTGCGGCATCCTTTTTGTCTCCTAGTTGGCTTCCTTTTTTACTTCCTTGGCTTCATGTTATGCAGAGTGGGTGTAGATATGATTCCTTCAGACAATCCAAAGAGGACCACAAGCCATTTTTTGCAGGATTTTTACCCTCTTACAGCTGTTTGCGAAACTAATGACACGCATCAAATTTTGATGAAGAAGAACAAAATTGATGCGCCGGATTGCCGGGCTCGTTTCTCGCCCATTTCTCAGCCGTTTTGCTTGATTATAGGTGCGTTGGAAAGCGGTTCAGTGGCACTTTCAGACCATACTACACTTGCCTGTTGAAACAAGAAACTCCAAAATCTCAAAATTGAGGCTGTGTGGTAAGACCTTGACACGCCAACGGCCAGTTCTCGGCCGATTCGGGGCTGATTCGCTTCAATCCGAATCATTCTGAAAGCTGGAGAGACGGCAAACAAGTGTGAATTATTCGGCTGTGTGGCAGACACGATATGCATTGTACAGAATGAAATTACTCAGTGCTGCAGACATTCCATTCAGCAGTAGTCATTTTGACAATAAACCAAAATATCACATCACACAGGCCTATGCCTTGATTTCACCTTCTAAATGAGTCTAGAACCGCTGGAATCGGCTTAAAATCCACTGAGGAACATGCAATTCAATGTCGAGTTGAAAGTCTGCAGCCCGAGTTTTGAGGAACATAAGACTTGGGCTGTACCTAAAATGCATGAAATAAGGAGAAAACCCCGCTTCCCCGCTCTCCAACGCGCTTAAAATCATATTAATCGCACCAGAATTGATCGAGAAACGAGCCCGACAATGCGGGGTGTTTAAATTGCTCTTTCTTAATCTATTTTTAGGAGGTGTCATTACTTCCGCAAAGAGCTGTAATTACGTCTCTTTGCCAAATGTGAAAAAGGAAGCCAAAAAGGAGACCAAAAAAGACAACTGTGAACAACCTTAATCTATTGCGCCCTTTTGTGTTGAATCTTGCTCGCATGGCTCCGAGTCTTTAACGAAAGCTGATTTCCCCACCTAATGTCCAGTTTACGGTCCAGTTGCTTTTGGTGATCGTGTTGGAAGTAGAGTACAACTGATCTTGCCTCCATTCTCCACAGCAATTACAGTGGCTTCAGGAATGCATTATTTTATTGTCCTCTCCATTCTACTCATTGTTTAGCTCCATCTCATTCTATGATCCAGTATGAAGCACATAGCTCTTCACAGCTATGCAGCCATTTATCATTTCTATTGTGGCTCACAGAATGTAGAGACCTGTATCAATATCTACCTGTCTCTTGAATATACGCAGTCTGTTCTTTAGTTGCGAACACCCATCAGTATAACCTTCCCATAGATCGGAGGATCTCGGACCAATCTTTAGCAGCTGCTCATGGCGTTCGGTTGGTAAAAGGTTGAGCCTGAACCTCAACGTCACATTTGGGTCAGGTTCGAACCGATTTTTGAACCGAACCTGGCCACCACTAGAACAGAGCAACAGCTGGCGCCCGTCGTATTTACTCAGGCCAAGAATTGGATCGGGCACACTCAGCAAAAAACATCAATATTCGTTTGAAGGATCCCAACGCGTTAATCCTATTAGCGGCGACGGTTATTTCTATGACGCACTGCTATGGGCTATGTATTTGATCCCGATATCGCTGGTTTGCGTTGTCCTTCAATCTTCAAGGGAAACCTGATCCCACTGGCCCAGTGGCAATGAATTCCGTTTTGTAGATTGACCCATGAGGGGCCGGTCGGGAGTGAGAGCAGACGAAAGCAGGAAGCACACATAATTGAGACAAGAGGCGGCCCACCATTTCAGTTGAGTAATTAACACCACAATTAGCGCCGTTCTCGAAGTTTAAGGCTGATATTCCAAAGAATCGGTACTGATTTGCTGAAAGCGGAGTTTGAAATGGCTTCAGACGGACAGGCGTAAGTCTATAAAGAGGGTAATGAAAAGACGAGTGTGTGCGATCTTCATGGACCAGATAGAAATGACCCCAAATCAAACGATTTTCGCGCGGACTTCACGCAATGTTGACTAGCAACCCCTCCGTGCTCCCAGCGACTGCCGGGAGAAGTCCACCGGGCAAGAACTCGAGGGCCACGTATTCGTCGCTCCCGACGAGAGATGGGACGTAGTTGGTCGCTGTGCTAAGACCGACAGCAGACATGTGTTGGTCACCGATAAACACGAGCGAGTACAGTGTGGAGGTGCCGTTGGTTATCGTCCACTGGAACGCCTGCGACGCATCCGGAATGGTACCGTTGTTGAGCGGTGTGATACACGCCTCCTGCGAGATGGTGATGTTTCCGGTCCCGAAGCCCGACGCGGTAAGACACAAGTCCGTGGTGGGGTCCGCAAGCGCGCTGTAAGATTTGCGTCAAGACCCGAAAGGAGGAGGACTTGCAGTACACATACCCGAACACGTTTATCGTGCCGCTGCTACTGGGAGTTCCACCCCCGCTGCTGGGCGATCCGCCCCCACCCGACGCACCACCGCCAAGGCCGCCGCCCTGACCGCCGGCAGCCCCGCCCCCAGCGTTGCCGCCTCCGTTTTGGCCCCCATTACCAGGATTACCACCCCCCTGGCCGCCCGTATTACCGTCCCCAGCGCCACCTGCGCCACCGGCCCCACCATTGCAGCTATAGGCGGTCAACGCGCGCGTGGAGATACTATCGAGGGTCGCAAGGATTCCGTTGCCATTCGCGTCTACCTGGGTGGAGCCGAACCCTAGTGGGGTTGCAGTGGTGAGGGCTTCAGCTGTCGTGCCCCAGAGGAGCGTCTGAGAAACACAAATACCATTAATTTCGGGTGGCAAGTTAAAGTGAGAGGGGGGTACTTACTATAGCTCCGGGGGTCAGGCTGCATCGCACTGCGGAGACGGAGCTCGCAGCGAGGAGAGTGGAGAGGATGGCGAGGCGAGTATAAGTCATTTTTCGTGAGGCAGGTCTCAGAACTTAAAGGAGGAGACGCGTCGCAGCAGTTTAAATACTACCCTCAGGCAACCGTGAAGCCCATTTCGGATGCGGGAGGTAAGGAGGCGAATTCAGGGACAAGGGCAGGTTCGCGGAAGGTAGAAGGCAGACGCAGGGGCTCGGGGAGGAGCCCAAAATGATACTGGAGACCTGGAGGGATAGAAGAAGAATTCAGAATATAGATTTTGCCACTGGTGGAATAAATAATTCCGAGCCATATTTAGCCGAGTGAGAATCCCAGTACCATGGCAGCATGGACATACAAGAAGCTACACACTCAATAAAATTAGACATGGAAGCCGTCTCCAAAGATGTCGAGGTACTTATAAGAATAACCTCGGCTTGGCTCGGCTCCGCCGAAGGATACACCATTGGTTCGTTGCTCTTGACTTCCCACAGATACGATTCGGCATCTGTGATTTCAGGAACAGCAACCCGTACCGGATTTCGGTGGCCCTGGATTTCAGTGGCCCTGAACACTCAAGACTGTGTGGGCGGAGTCCCACGGAATCACTGCATTCCGTGGCACCGTCGGCAAACCCCGTCCCCCCGTCGGCAAACCATGTTGACGTGGGCTGACATCGGTCGACTTCGGCCGACCCTAGTCGGCAGACCCTCGGCAGTTGGGTCGGCCCACGTCGACCGATGTCCACCCACGTCAGCAGGGTTTGCCGACAGGGGCACGGAATGCAGTGAATAGGGCTGCTGATCGTACCGTATACGGAGACGGCCGTACATTCGACGGCCGTACATTCGACGGCCGTACATTCGACGGCCGTATTTTGGCCTACTCTTACCGTATGCCGTCCGGTCGCCACAAATTGCAGGGACTCGACGGTAGGGTAGGGCAAAAAAACGGCCGTATACGGAAGAACGGTCCCTAAAAACTGTAGAAACGACTCTACAGGTTAATCAAGGTGCGCCAAGTGACCCACTCATCACTCTAGCCTCGGATTCAGGTGTGATACGTCTGGGATTATCTCTGGGATGCATAATTGGGAGGAGCGACTCAGCAGCATTCAAAATTTCCGTGTCTGAACAAGGTTATTCATCCCATCTACGTTGACTTTCCTCCGGGAGAAAGCTACTATATTTTCTAAGACACATCTAGAGAAGCAAAATAAAGGATAAAAGTCAGGATAAAATCATCCAGATACACGAGCAGCGTAATAATATTTGAATCAAGAATGAAGCAAGTAGTATCTGAGGAATCCCGAGACCGTATCAATCCACTGAGGTGAAATTTTGAACCACTGCACTTGGAGTCAGCTGGGATGCAAGAGAAAAACATTAACTCACCAAATCGTGTAATACACCTGTCACAGTCAAGCCTAAATCGCGTCCAATATCAAAGATAAAGGATTGGGGAGTGCGATGTGTATAGCTTATGTCACAGTCAAGACTAAATCGCGTCCAATATCAAAGATAAAGGATTGGGGAGTGCAATGTGTATAGCTCGAAAGAGGATGGAATAAAAGGTTAACTACTACAGACGACTAGCTACTGTATATATACTGTTTTATCGGGCCGTGTGAACGAGAACATAAATATACTACAATAGTCTGTAACCATGTGTTGTACATGCGTTGTCCATGAGATCTGTCAAGACCTATTAATTAAATGTGTGTTCCTCATGTGAACCGTCCCTCCACCATGTGTTCTTACAAAGCGACCTGTATCCTCATGTATAAGGTGTGTTTGTCGTGTGTTTGTCCAGAACGTTCCGAGGATATTAATAAGTGCTCATATAATATAAGCGCCAAAGATTAGATAGGCACATGTTTACATAAGGCGTTGGAACGATTAGATAGTATCAAATCGTGACAACACCCATCACTTGCAAAGTCACTGGCGGCCACCAGTGGCCACTAATGGCTATTGGCGGCCATTGTTGGACGGCGTGTGACAATAAAATAACTGTGACCCACCGATTGACACCGGAAATCATCGGCCCACATTATTACTTTGCCTCTGAAATCCAGTGGTTTCTGTTGTGTACTGCTGGACATCGATGGCTTTGACCCTCCACAATCTGCCATGAAATTTTATTTGCACATGAATTACCAGTAATATCAAGATGAACCTGTGGTCAAGCGCATGAAGTAAAGATTCACGCACACTATAAGCGAGTACAGTCATTTTTTACTGTATCACGAATACAGTATGGCTACGGTACGGTAAGCACACTTTACATGAATCACTGTACGGTAGGGAAGAAATATGACCGGAATACGGGTTACGGAATGATACAGAAATGAAATATTATCACCCTCATCTAGCATCTCAAGCTGCCGAATGGGGTAGAAATGGAGTATTAGCAGGAGAGAGGGCTCGGGTTGCAGAATGCAGGCTGCCTGGTATGGCATAATTCCGACAGAGACGGCATTTGCGACCCAATGGAGGGTCGCGAGCCGAGCACGGTGGAGCTGTTGGCAGCCAAATTGGGTTCTCAGATGGGGTAGAGGGAGCTCAGAGTCAAAGAGGACCAGTAACATTTTTTTTTTGCAGCGGATTCTGAGAGATGTTGGGAGATGTACAGTCAATCCAGTCATTCCTGTGTAACTTTTTTAACAAACATTGTTCTGTAATCTTCGTCACTACCAAGCAATTTGTGGCAGTGCTCCGACTCGCTCCCCTCAACTTGAGGAGGGGAACACGGTCACATGGTTACATTCAGGAAAGAACGCGACTTTGTTCGGGCGTAAATATAGTACGATGTTCTGCACTGTGCAGTGTGACTCTAGGCATTATTTTTGCATTCTCCATACATTTTCTAGTCACAGCACATACATTTATTCACCCAGAAGATTCCGTAGAGTAACACAATTCAGGGAAATTGACTAGCTCTTCCAGATACACAGTGAGTTCCAATGAGTCCGATCGGATTTCATTACACTCCTCAAATACTGGTTCTGGGGGCTTCCACCGGTTGTGAAGGTAGACACATTCCATCGAACTGTGTTGAGAACCGGCGTGGGATGGTGGAAAACACTGGAATTCAGTGGTTTTAGGACGGAGGCTCCATTGATATCCACTGGATCTCAGTGGGCAAAAGCTCCATGCGTACCGCCATTGAAGTCCACTGATTCCCAATGAGCCGGCAGTGGAGTACAGCGATCACCAATGCCGACCATTGCCGATCAGCCGTTTGACAGCTCCGCGTGTATTACTGACCAAATCTGGCAGGGCACGGCAGTGCCGGCATCGCGTATTGCCGATCGATGCCGAGGATCCCCGTCTATCAAATGGTCCCTCTCAATTGTTTCAGCTGTTCTTCCGCCGAGTTCCGTTCCAGTTTTATTGGTTTCTATTCAATTGCCGGCCATTTGGACATAACTGTGGAGATGCCGTAAATACGGTTTCAACGCGTATACGGCCGTAATAGCGTACGATACGGCAAAGCCCATCCCGTCGGTACACCCACCCAAGACACTCCAGCGAAGGAAGAAGTACATGCTGCACACCGCGGCGACCCGGCGCCAAGAGGGGCCAAGAATTAGCACACCCTAGGCCTCTGACGAAAGAAAAGAGGGACTCCAAGCCCATTGTAGAAGAAGCCGAGGAGGATATAATGGCCGCTTTGCCGACATTTTAATTGCAGAAACCACTCCAGAAATGATTTCAGAAACGGGTCGGTCAGATTCCAGGTGGTTTCTCCCACGTTTCTGATGAAATCTTTACAGGAACACCTTCAGAAACGACGTCAGAAACGCCGTAATATAGTTACTCTGACTGACCTTAATGTAGATAGATTGCAGTCTTTTAAGCGGACTCGAAGGGTCCAGTCGGACTGTAGTGAATTGCGACTTGCCTAGTGGGAAAACTAGGCCTGCCATGACGTTGATGGCGCTGAATAACCATCGGTTGTGTTCAAGCGGCTCGTTCAACGCTGAGGTAGGACCAAGTCTGGTTTACTGCTTGAGTTATGGATAATTTTACAGAGACGTATGCAATATTTGGACTCGGGTTTGTGCTTCGTCCTGGCTTACTTCCGCTTTGCATCACTCAAAATGACCTGAGCAGCTTTCTCCGCAATCTACCCCACGATAGAGAAAATTTACATTGATCCTTGACGCGGTGATTGAAGCGCTTACCATGTACGTAGTCGATGTTGGGAAATATCCCGGAGACTCCGGCCAAGAGCTTGCATCTACCACCCGCAAATTTTGAACGCCGCGGACATTGAAGTCTCCATCCAAGACGGCTTGAGGATCTATCCAGAATACTTAGACAAAGATTAAATTGGGCCAGGTTTGTTACCATCTTGGGTTCCAATAGGATTCGTACAGCAGGCATGGTGAGCTAGCGACGTTAAACTCTTATCAGTCATTGGACAAGATAGATCTCACCAAAGACGTTCTCCAAAATATAATTGTCCAAGTCGTGATCGCTGGTCACATTTGCACCAGGTACTACCTCCTTCTCGAGGTGCTGCTGGACTTCGGGAGCATTCATTATCTCCCTCCATTGTTTGACTCTTTCTCGGAAATCAGAAATGTCTTGCTGTCCACCCGGTGCTTGGAATCTAAGCTTGTTGATATCCAGTTGATCCTGTGGGTGGGATCCGGTGAGACGAACGTAGCCTCTGGATGATGCCCGAGCTTTGAGATTGACAACGGTGAAAAAATTTGGTGTAGCTGCTGAAAGGGCGTTGAATCCTGGATGGCATTGTTAGAAAATATACCAGGAGGTCCAGTAATTAATACCGTGGTTAAATCCCGTGAACTCTGTTGGAAGCAAGTATGTGTCGAGATCAGGCTCGAGGGACGTGGAGTTTTTCGACGTAGCAAAGATCTCTCCGAACGAGAAAGGTATGATGTCAGGGGAGAAATTCTGCTTGAACTCCCAGACTATAGCAAGTTCGTCGTTATCTACCACCAAGAAAAATGAGCAGAGCAGTGTGACGTGTTTGTATTTTATTACCCTGTAAGTTGGATCCGACTCCGGGGAGGTGAACAATGGATGGGATACCAAACTTGTTAAGTTGTGCAGAATCACCGATCCCAGATAGCTGCAGGAATCAGAGAGTTAATCTGGGAAGGTTCGTCCAGAATTCAAGGAATACCATGAGCTGAAACCAATGAGCATGTGACTATGAGGAAGGGAAGAGAAACTCACCAATTGCGGACTTTGGAACGCGCCGGTACTAACTATCACCTCTCTCTTGGCAGCAATGCTCATCTTGTTCAGCTTCTGCTTGCCGGTGAAACCCTCAGCGATTGGTAACTTCGCTCCAGGAGCTACAGAGACTCCATATGCAACTACGCCCTTCCCAGACTTGCATAGAAGAACTTTCGTTGCGAGGGTGTCAGTCATGATCGTAAGTTTGTCAGTGGAGTTGGCAGCAACTTGAACCAGTCTGTCATGAATTGAGGATCTTTGACCAGTCGAGTTGATCGTAGCCGTCGACAGACCACGCCCAAAGTGTGGAATAGGAAAATGAGAATTGGTGTCTTCAATGACAGGTCCAGCGGCGTTGATGATGGCGGTTCCTATCGCTTCATATTGAGGATCTAGAGGATAAGCAGTAAATTCTCAAGATACAGAAACAAATTGTAAAAGCTCCCCTGCCGAGCTGAAGTTCTCCGATGCCAAGCGACTCGTACTTAACCACCCATCAAATCCATGGTCGGGGTTCGGAGGAGTCAGGTAGAGGTTTCGCTCCAACAATTTATAAAAACTTTGCATGTTATCTCGAGACCAAGTGTGATCATTGAACATCTGCGCCAAGTTGTCGAATGTTTGACGAAGGCCACCGATGTTATTCAACATGGCATTGTGGATCTGCAAGAGTCCGAAGGTGGAAGATGACTGAGAAAATTACATACCGTACAGCCTCCAATTGCTGCTACTCGTGGGTACCTATTTTGATGCGCGAGTAAATATCCGGTATCGACAACAAGCCTAAGCTACTTACCAGATGTCGTTCCTCTGAATCGGAAAGTCGGGAGGATATTCACGGATGGTGTAATTGAGGTCGATTTTTGGATCTAAAATATGCGTGAGGTACGTGTCTCCGCTCAATGTTATGTTGACCTTCGACTGCGGCACTGGCTAATGCCGGAGACGTAGTGTTGATGTTTTTGCCCTGATCAATACCGGTCTCGATGACAAGAACTAAAATGTTTAGTTCAACATCAACATCAAAGATATCAGAAGATCGTAAGAGACGCACCTGAGAATCCATGTTCTGCGAGTCTTGCAGCAACCGGTCCACCGCCAGCTCCGGAGCCAACCACAATGTAATCGTAGATACTGCTATCCGAAGTTGAACATTCCTCGAGTGCGTCTAGTCCTTGTGCCGTACTGCTGCTGGACGCGACTCGAGAAAAGAGGACGGCGAGAAGCACTGCTCGAAGAGCAGAAGGGACTGGCATCACAATGATTTCAGTGTCTTCGGTAACATCTTGAACGAAGAACTTTATATACAATGAGACGGATGAATTAAATAGCCGGAAAGGAATGACGAACAAACAAATCTGAAGGAAAAACGTGCAGTTTATGAGTGGCTCTCGTCATCGGCGATGTAAGTTGCACCCGGGTGCGTTGTCAATTGCACGCGGATGGATATTCCCGCCGTGACGTCTTTGACATGTGAGTGCCTCACCACCTTTTAGGCTGTAATGTAACCATCAATCACCAAACGCGCCAGAACCTTCGAAGGATCGTGAAAACACCTTCCAAGGCCCAAAAGGCCTTACACGCCAGATCCAGCCTTGTACTAGGAAATTGGCATATGCCTATGTATGTCCGATCCGTACGCTGACGGATTTGGTCCGATAATACCCTCCATGTCCGATCATAGTGCGGACATTCCAGCCTAAAATTTACCTGATGTCCGATCCAGGATAGGTCTGGAAGTCGCCAGTCCGAGCCGATGTCCGATCCACGTTCGGACGGAACTTTGAACCCAGCAAACATGCCAACGCGATTTTCTTTCCATGCGTGTCTTCGAAGTTTTACTGCTGTTTTAAATTTCACTCTGCTGTTCAGCCTGTCCCGTCAGCGAAATGGATCGGACATCTGGGCGACGCAGTTCCGTCAGCATGGCGGATTGGACCTCTCACAAGACGGATTCCATTCGCATACCATAGAAAAAAAAATGAGGGAAATAGCGGGATGTGAGTATTATATACGATGTAAAAGTATTTGTAGTGTTAGCCGAGACGGGATGACGCGAAACATAAGTTCATAGTATACTACATATCCGGAGAAACGCCGGAACACGCACTAATTACTTGCACATCGTCGGATGCATTAATTGAGCTGCGCGACTTATTCCTGGCCCAACTATTTCACAACGCTCCACACCTTCAAATTCTCATGGTTCAACTCTCTAATACCGAGTTCTTGAAGACCGTGATTTATTCCAGACCGAATATCGCACTCGTGGCAAAATTTGCGTACAATGTTCTTGAGTTGTTTTATGCTGTGCCTGTCTTACGTCCCTAGCTGGTTTTTAGAGGTCCCCGAGTTTCCACTAATTGCTTCTCGTTTTATCCTTTAGCTCTACGACGGCGATTCGAAAGATTGCGACCGTGAGCTCGGCTACGGGATGATGGAGGAGTCCAGGAACAGTAGTGTACAATAGTGCCTGTACACTCAGATACTTCCTGGGCCCCGGCGTTCCTAAGTGGGACCGGCCGTGTAATACTACCTACCTACCTACCTACCGGACTAAAAGCCGATGTACAGAAACGGTCGAAATCGGCCCAAATGGATCGGACATCAATAGGCGTATGCCAATCTCCTCTTGTACTACTCTTGCCCGGTGCCTTTAATTGACTTTCTAAATGCCTTCCAGGCTGAGCCGCCTTTTACAGCTCTTTGCGGTACAACAGGCGCGGACCGTTTTTTCTTCCTTTTTGGGCATTTTGTGATCTCCGCGACTAGGACACTCGTTGTGGCCTCAATTCTCATCCGTTTGCCCTTTCCATAAGCTCATTCGAAGCGCAATTAAAATCCGCACACAATGACCTCCTCAGATTTCCTGTCTTGCACTTAAAGCTGCTTCTTGAGCCATGAAATCAGATTTTTGGCGACTTTTCAGAGAATTTCCCACTAGAACAGTTGTTCTGCCCTCAGTTCTTCGCTTTTTTCCTTATCCATAGGCTCATTCGAAGCGCACTCAAAATTTGCACACAATGATAACCTCAGATTTCCCGTCTTGCATTTAGAGCTGCTTCTTGAGCCATGAAATCAGATTTTTCGTGACCTTTCTGAGAATTTCCCACTAGAACAGTTGTTCTGTCCTCAGTTCTTCGCCTTTCCCCCTGAGTATAGGCTCAATCTCTCCGCGTTTTGAATTCAAAGCGAAATGCCACCTCAGATTCGTTATTCTAACCCCGAATACCCCGACTCGACACAGAAACTCCGCAACAGATCATCGTGTTTGATCAGCAGTCGGTAGAACGGCCGTTGCAGACTCGAATGTCGCTCAATTGTTCCTTCCATAGGCTCATTTTCTTCCCCTGACAAATGCGCACAAGGTCATATCTTCATATTCCTCAGAAAGTACCCGAAGGCCATGCTTGACAGAAGTTTTCTTTGCAAACCATGCTCATTTTAGTAAATGGCTTTGAGGACCTTTTTGGATGCCCACTAACTAATATCTGTCCGGATATCGCACCTCAGGCCATTTCCCTGGATGTAATGTATACTTATATTGACCGGATGCATCCTATTTCATATTTTCCATGTATCTTCACCTGAATTGTGTGAAAAAAAAAAGATTTTATGAAGTATGGGATAAGAATTCTGAAGAGGCAGTTCGCTGCGGAATCGAAACACAAATAGAATGAGCATAAAAACGAGGGAAACGATGAAGATTCGAGATCGCAGCAACTGTTCGACTGAATGCCACTCAGAAGTGAATATCGTGTCCCCAGGTATCCTATTCGGGGTCAGAAGAACAAATCTGAGGTGGCAGTTCGCTTTGCATTCGAAACGCGGAGAGATTGAGCCTATACTCAGGGGGAAAGGCGAAGAACTGAGGACAGAACAACTGTTCTAGTGGGAAATTCTCAGAAAGGTCACGAAAAATCTGGTTTCATGGCTCAAGAAGCAGCTCTAAATGCAAGACGGGAAATCTGAGGTTATCATTGTGTGCTCACTTTGAGTGCGCTTCGAATGAGCCTATGGATAAGGAAAAAAGCGAAGAACTGAGGGCAGAACAGCTGTTCTAGTGGGAAATTCTCTGAAAAGTCGCCAAAAATCTGATTTCATGGCTCAAGAAGCAGCGGTAAGTGCAAGACAGGAAATCTGAGGAGGTCATTGTGTGCGGATTTTAATTGCGCTTCGAATGAGCTTATGGAAAGGGCAAACGGATGAGAATTGAGGCCACAACGAGTGTCCTAGTCACGGGGATCACAAAATGCCCAAAAAGGAAGAAAAAACGGTCCGCGCCTGTTGTACCGCAAAGAGCTGTAAGGCCTTGTGGGCCTTGACAGGGCTTTCTCGTACATCCAGGTCTCTCCGGCGTACATGCAAAACATCCAAATATTGTGCAAAAAACATGCCAATTCCAAAGTGCTAATGCAAAGCAGGCGGTACACGAAGGGAGCCATGAGTGAACGGATTGGATACAGCAATTTCCGGCAAATGACCGATTAGAACCAGTTCATTGGAGTTCATGGTTTATTTTCCCAACACCACGAGAATCGCGATACCGTCGGCGACCCACCAGATAGTTCGCGGAGCGGCGGTTGGGCTAGTAACCAGCTGATCCTCTTCCTTGTCGTCGGCGCTTCAAGTACAATCTCAGGCATAGCTTCCTGTGAGACACACAGGCCCGGCAAGTGAACATGTATTATTTTTACACCTAAGAAGGAAAGAAGGAAGGGAGGAATATTTTAACCGCAGCGGTGGAGGAGAGCTCCCGAGAGCTCCTGACCCAGCACCGCGAGAGTCTCGGTGGCGCTCTGGAGAAATATCTTCTGCCGCAAAATAGAAAGCTGAGTCGCCATGTCGGCAAGATGTCCCTTGAACCAAATATGCATAAAGCCTCTCCTATTTTCGTCACCATCCAGTTCTGAGCAAATTCTGAGACTGCTCTCTGCGGTCCTCTCTGTGGAGGAATCCTCCGCTGACGCGAGATTCCAGATGGCATTCTTCACCTGTTCATATGCTTGAGCCTTCCGGGGACAGAATTCCACGCTCCTCTTCAAACGCTGATCGCCCGAGGCTTGAATCTCATCTTCGATTATTTTGTCTCTCAATTGGAGAAAGGACGTCAAAAGCGACGGTGTCAGAATATCCATACATGCCCATAGAGAGACTAGAAAGTAATAAATGGAGTAAGAGAAAACGGAGAGGTAAGGAATTCAAGATGTAGTAATTTTCCGGCACTCACGCAGACCCCTTCCCCGTGCCGGTGCTCGCGATGAGTCGACGTCCCCGAAAAGAGGAGATACCGCGCGCTCGAAGTCTGGGAATTCAGGTGCCGGGCAGGCCAAGGGAAGTCACGGCGACGGCTTGCTCTGCGTGTGGTGGCGTTTCTCAGGGGCGCGGCGGGCGAGTCGTTAACCGGCGGCGTGACATGGCGCTAAGGGTCAGTGTGGCAGGCGAGGAGGCTACAGAACGATGGGGAAGGGCCACATAGGTGCACATGGCGTTCGCGGTGCGCGGCAGGTTCAGGTTTGGATCGGCGCGGCGCGTGGGGAGGCGATGAGGCCGGCGTAGAAGCAGAAAAACCCCTGCCGCACTGGGACGCGGGGAGATAATCAGCGCGGTGCGGGCAATGGGCAGCGGCTGCTCCATGTCGGGTGGTCCGTGTCGTGTTGGAGATGCGTTGTGGACTGGGAGAGTCCTGCCTGCTGGAGATTAGCTTGGCGCGCGGGGAGGCGTAAAGGCGGCGCTGGCGATGGTGCGCGTTAAGAACGGGTGAAAGGGATGCCGTGGGGCACAGCAGGTGCGTGCCCCAAGTGGCGAGGGCAGTACACTGCTGAAAAAGGTCGCGGTGCCCGGAGGCGATGGAGGCGGCGAGGGCGGCGAGGAACAGCAGCGTCGCTGGCCGGTGCTGTGGGCAGAGGCTAGGTTGCGCGACGGGACGGGATGGTGTCGAGCGTGTGGACGTTGTACAGGATCGCGCACGGTATATATAGTGCGCGTGTAGCGGCTTCCAAGTCGTGACGCGCGCTGCGGCCACACTGCGGATCGTGCCGATCTGCTACGCTCCAGCGCGGTTGGGAGCGACGTAAGAGGTACGTGGCAGAGGAACGGGCGGCGGTGCTGCGGAAGATAGTTGTCCGAGCTGAGTTACGATGTGGATGAGTGTGGGCGCGCGCATATTGGCTGACGAGTATGCATAAAAAGAGGAGCGCCCGCTGGACAGGTCAACGAAGGAAGGTGAGATGACAACAGAGGATTAAATGCATACCTATTAGGCGAGCATGAAGGCACAAGGACGACACCATGGATCGAGAACGCGCAGGTGTGAGAGAACGCGGCGTGGATGGCGGTAGGTGTATTCCGCTCTGACCGATGGAAGACCTACAAGGTGATTAGCGAAGATCACTGGGCGTAAAAAGGCGAGTACGATGCTCGCGATGTGGGTTCGCAGCACCGATAGGCGATCCGCGTGCACGCTGCGAGATGAGGATTCTCGTCTATACAGAACAGGCGCGGCGCAAATATGCGGACGCAGCAGTACTTGGGCAGCGCGGGAAGGGGTAATGCGGCACCATGGAGCGACGCGGCGGAAGGAATGCGCACGGCAGGCGTGCGTGGGACTGGGAACACGCTCTTACGCACGACGCACCTCAAATACATTCACTTCGCTTCCCCATCCGGCTTCTCAGCAGTGTACGACGGGGGCCTGCTTGCAGACTAATTACGAGCCAAGTCCGCGGCCTATGGATTCTTGAAAATGTATAGGACTCTGTAAGCAACGTACGAAAACTTGAGGAGAATACGCGGACCTCGACTCATGAAGACCTTGGAATACGGCTTTCCAACCGGGGCCGTGGCGAAACGCGGCGTTGCGCGATGGGGTACTGCGCGGAACGGTCGTGTGGTGTAACCGCCGGCGCTGGGAGGGCGTGCGAGGCGTGACAATGGCGGACACGGCGACATGCAGTGGGGAGGCTCTGTGGAGGTAGGCTAAACAGTCAGAATGTGAAGTAGACGAGAAAGGGAGAGGGTGGGATGGGTAGTTGAAATGTACACCTTCCCGGCAGAAGCCCGTGTGGTTTCGAAGTATATATCCAGCATCCCTCGTACGCATGCGAAACGGCCATTTTTGCTTGCGGGCCAATTCGTGAGAGGGGGTCGGAACAGGAGACAAAGGGATACTGGTGTTGTGGGTTTTGCAGCCGACGCAGTGGGTTATGGGCGGTTTGCGGTCCGACTGGATTTTTATGTCTTTGCTTGTTCAGTAGGGGGTATTGAGTCGATCGCAAAAAGAGGACACGGGGTGGCGCCAAGCACGGCGGGGTGACATGGGCGAGAACTGCGGTTTCGTTGCATATGACGGGGGGCGGAGTAGCGTAGGAGGGGCGGCGGCGTAGCGTGGAGCAGGTGGGCGGCGGCGGGGTAGGAGGCGGGAACGGTGTGCGCGCAGGTCGTGGTGAGTGGGTAAGCGAGAGGGCGGCGCCACACATGCGCAAACAAACGCGTCGCGTGGGGCTGGGCAGGAGGCTTGGGCGCATAGGGGAGGGCGGAGGCAGGCGGGAACGAAATTAGCCTCCATCACAGATGCACAGCCAGTGCACAGCTCTTTTTATGCAGGTCGCTGACTGGTCAGTACTCAGTGACTAGCTGTGACTAGTTGAAAGGTCAGTCAGGTCGGTCCGGTCACCGGAGCGACCTGACTTGGTGACCTAACTTACCACAGCGACGTTACCATACCGTACGCACATTGCCGAAGACGTGGGGAGCGGTCGCTCGGCTAGTGTCGGTTAGCGTCGCCGACCCACCAACACTGCACAGCTCTTTGGCATAGGGGCCGCCTCATCAGATGGCGCGCTAAGACATCGACGAAGGCTTCAACAAGCGCATTTTAATTTTGGAGGTCTATTTCATTGAGAAATTCCCTGACCTTGTTCAGGCTGAGTTATTAACCCTAAGCTTCACCTCTTAACCCCCAGCCTCCTCCGACCCCTAACTTCCAACCTACTTCGGCACTAACCGTGACCTATTAACCCCGGCCTAAACCAACTTCCACGCCACCCACTGCGCCTTACAAAACCTACGCACCACTCGTATCCGCCCGGCCCACTTCACCGATCTATTCGGTACACTCTGCCCGCATAGCTGTCCTGCTTACCACGTCAAACACGCTCCGGGAGCCACTCTGTGTGGCACCAGTGGCTCGTGCCCAACATGTCCAATAAACGATAACATTAAGCTGCCATCGGAGCCCCAGGTACATACTCGTTGTCTTCAGTAATTGAATCTCACCCCGTGCAATAGACGCAATCCAATGCTGGAGCTGGGAGCTCCATTTGCTATTCTGCCAGTGACTGAATTTTCACTAAACGGCATGATAAATTGTGTTTTGAATTGGCCAGGCGGATTCCCGGCCTCGTTCATTAATTTATTCCGGTTTCCTATCTTTCTCTTCAATGGAAAAAAACTGAGGTATTACCCGTTCTCTAACGACAAGACGATCCTCCGCTTCGCTCCGGGATGTAGGAGTGCAAGACAAAGAATCGCAAATCTTGTCGCAGGCCAAAATATGGCCAGAAAATTCCCCGTGTAAGTACTTGAAAAAAATCCTTTATTTTGAATGGGGAAGGGCAGTTAAGGTATTTCCAAAGATTTCACAACATTGTGGCTATGTTGTTTACATATATTTTATTCCAGCCGCTGTGGAGAGGTTTATCCCAACTTAGGTCACATCATTTATCACATCACGTCCGGTCCGATCTTTCCGTTCACCCATTTCTTCTGTATTAGATTAAAAGTACTACTACTGTGTCTGATGAACCTCGAAACTGCGGCTGGGTAGGAGACTGGGATTTTGGTTGATGGATTCGAGACAGCTCAAATTATGTTCTCCTAGGGTTATGGGGTCTTCGCTGCACGGGTTCCCGGTAGTGGTGGGTCACCACCCGAAAGCATCATGTTTTGCTTGCGCGTCAAGATGAACTTTTTTTGAGGAATACGGTTATGTAGGGAATGTTGCATGCGATTGGGTATGTTCATATACTTATTGTAAAGTTATATGGGCCTATCCAGGGTAAAAATGTGCTCTGTACGCTGCATGGCCCGCTATTTGGTTCCTACTGCTCATTCGGCCACTTTACTTGGCTTGGAATGGACCCAGTATTGGTAGCTATACACCTCGAACATACTGACTGAGTGTAGGCAAACACGCATTTGGGTCCCTTAATCTGTTTTGGATACACCGCAGTGAACAGTACGAGCGCGAACTGACAATTTACCCCGGGGGCCGACTAGCCCGTTTTTTGCGGTTTTGGGGATACAGCCAAAAGTAAACTCACAGAGCGACAGAATCACCGTGTAAATTCAGGGAAAATATGTCAGCTCATTTCTAGAATGTATGCCCGTGTTTAACAGCCAAAATGCGCATCCGGACTTGACTGTCCGCGTTGGCTCGGGGCCCAAAATGCTAAGGTGGCCGAGTAGGCAGTCTCTAATAGCCTGGATTCATATTGTTTAATTATTTATTTAGAAAGCGGCTCCTCTACCTTGACGAAATTGCCAATTAATTTTCAAAGCATGTGTGTGGCTTGCCGTGCCAACGCGTACATGTTCTTAGTTGACCTTGCGACAATGGTCAGTTTTATCAGAGCAAGCACCACTTGACTCCAACAGCAGGTGCACTGTGTCCCTCTCCCGGATGCTCCTTCTCCCCACATGACTCGAGGTGCGGTGACAGGCGGGTAGATGGAAGATGACACTGATGCGACAGGATAGGACGAATCAAACTGGAGAATCACATGCTGCATTGGGCCAGATCTTACGCCAGGTGCCGCATCTGGACGCTCGCTCGGTACAAGATGCACCGCCGCGCATACAGAAGAGACTTGCTTGAATTACTTTCACCACAACTAACAGAAACAGATGAATTGTTCCGCGTAAAATGTATGGATTGCA
The DNA here is from genome assembly GCA_029204075.1 of Mycena capillaripes. Taxonomy (NCBI): domain Eukaryota; kingdom Fungi; phylum Basidiomycota; class Agaricomycetes; order Agaricales; family Mycenaceae; genus Mycena; species Mycena capillaripes. The sequence goes on along the minus strand of JARHKZ010000029.1, from coordinate 823,384 downwards.
AGATGACTTGACGAATAAGAGGTCATGCATCCGTATAAGAAAATTACTCACGTCTGCGTTCGGAAGTATCATGCTTTTTTCTGAGCATGTCTGAGTTAACTAGTCGAACAACTGTGTCGGTCGGAATATTGCTGCGCGACTTGAGGTTCGTACCTACTTCAGTGCACAATCAGTCACAATCACGCGCATTGCGCTAGAGACCCTGAACGGCGGGGTCAATTAGTTAAAATCTGGGGAAGGACAGGGGTTTCCAATGTTCGACCTTCCGGAATTTGCCATCATCTTACCAACATCGAACCTTCACAAAACTCAATTGAAACGCCGTTCAACCAATAAATACACGCCATATATTCATACCACAACACAGTATGATCACGCATGGTCAATCCCCGATGGTCCAACCCCAATGGCAACCGTATAGACATGCAAAGGCGTGACAATCCGGTTTACTCCCCCAGGGCTAAACGGCACCCCCCGGTTCAGCTGCGCAGCCGGCATCCACAGCTTCTCATCACTAGAGATCCACATGGCATCGACCCAGAGCAACCTCTCGTCCCTCACCACCGTCACTCTCGTCCCGTTCGCATACACCTTCTCAATCGCCTGCCTGTCCGTATCACTCACGTAGATGCTCCCCTCGGCATCAATCGCCGTCCCGCCCGTGCTCGGCGTCAGCGCAAACGGCTCGACGTACTGCGCCAGCGTATTTGCCAGGCTCGAGTTGTAAAACGCAGCGTCGAGGTACTGCGTCTCGATGCGGAACATGCCCCCGCTGGCGGGCTGCCAGTGTAGGTACGTCCCGTCGGGGCTGACCTCGAGCTGGTCAGCCGTAACGAACGAAAACGCCCCCGTTGAAGACCTAAGCAGCGTGCCTTCCCCGCTAGGCGGCGTGAACGCCCCCGTCGACTCGTCCCCGTCCAGCACGCGGATCGCCCGCCCGCTGTCGAGGTCCAGCACGATGAGCGCACCCACGCCCGCGTCCGTGAGGTAGCCCATGCCCGTCGCCGGGTTGAACCGGATGTCGTCCAGAAGGCTCGCGCTCTCGGTGACGTTGGCCATGTTGTACACCCTTTTCACTTGATTCGTAGACAGGTCGACCACGACAAGCTTTGGCCCTGCGGGCAGGATCACCGGGCTGCCGAACCCCGGGCTTCCCGTGTCGACCAGCCACAGGTTCCCGTCAGGTCCAACCCGCTGCGAGTTGACGCGCACCAGCGTCGTGGCCGGGTCGGACGTGTTGCCGGCGTACGAGTTCCACGCTGCGTTGGGGAAGGGCACGCCGGTGTCATTGATCCATTCCACGACCTCTGGTAGTCCTTGAGCTTGTGTCCCATCTACACGCGCGTAGAGAACAAAAAGGCGGCCGGACGGGGTTGTGGAGACGCCGTTGCATGGGGTGTCGAGGGTCAAGGCGACTTGGACCCTGGAGTCGGTCTCTGCCTGACTGAGGGACAGAAGGCCGGCTGCGGCTATGACCAAATATAGGTACATCTTGAGTGGCATACAATTATGATGTGAAGTGATACAGCAGCTCTGGCTATCTAACTTTTTATAAAAGCATTCGGTTTTTTACACCCCCCAAAATGGTCATATTGCCTGTGATCTTTGATTGATCTTTGTTTTCCTTCACACTCGATCGCTTCGATCAATTATTTGTACATAAGCCCTTCATCGGCTTCATTGTGGAATGTATGTCTGCATTTCTCATCCATTTGCCTTTCCTGCTTGCCTGGTCGACAACTCAGCAGGCCGCACCAATTTCAAGATGATCCGCCGACAGCTGTTGATGGATCGACTTTGAACCGGCTCGAGTTTCCCATGGCTTCTTCCCACTGTGGGATCGGTGTTATCCTGTACACTGATTTGGTTTATTCACAAATGAAACACCATTGGCGGCCGCATGCCGCGATTCGCTTCGATAAAATAACCCGGCTCGAGTTTCCCATGGCTTCTTCTCACTGTGGGGTTACTCGGATATTATTGAGATGCCTCGAATCAGAGTACACCTGTTACCCCAAAATTGCCCCAATCATTATCTCAGCTGACCCGTTTGTCCTGCTTTTTCTCTGGATGCCACCATGCGGTTAGAAAAGGTAATCGGTCAGCATGCCAAAAATACCTACATAAAAAACAACACACAAGTTGGGGAAATCATCGGGAAAAGCCGCCATTTATGGGGGACCTGTTCCTTATATTGTACACTCTATCGCATTTGTTCTATTGCCAATGAATGTCCCGAAAGTACCGCGTGTGTCAGTGCAATTCGATGTTTGTTCCTCTGCACCTGAAAGCAATAACTTTCCGGACCCATTCGCCCCTGTCCCATACCACACTTTCTGTAAGCAGGTCCCTTGTTCATGAAGACGCCCATGGAGTTCAGGATTGATGGTCGCCTCCATTGAGTATCTTACGTCCGAAATTAAACTATCCATTATTTTGACATCAGTCTATTCCAATAGACTAGCTTTTTCAGTGCTATCACAACATCATTGACCCAAGACATCCTACGCTGACGTGCGAGCTCCAGTGAATCAATAAGGCCATGCTTTATCAGGTGGTCGCAGCCAAGGTTTGGCAGGTATTTCAGATTACCGAATATCAGTAGAACTCTTCGGTGTTAGATAGGCTCCAGATGTCATATCGAACCGGTGCAATTTGAGCGAGATCTGCATATCGGAGTAAGTGTCCGTCGGTTTTTCGGCCGATTCGATTGATGGTCAATCACATTTGATCCAATCATACAAAAATTGGCTGAGCCATCAAAATAGGGCGCTACAGGACCCACTAACTAAAATTAGTGGGCATAATACCTGTAGCGCCCTGTCGCGGCAAAGCCCACTAACAGTCCCACTAGAACACTTGATATTCCAATGGTTTCAGACATTTAAATATTGACGAGCTTTCCATGAAGTCATGATCATGAAGGCATATGTTACTTAGTGTACCGGAAGGGTGTTTTTACGTGTAAGGTTTCCGGCATGGAAAGCTCCGGTTCCGCTTCGAAAAATCCTGTACCGACATAAACCATCTTGCAAGCCGCAGACTGAGAATTGACGCGGAGGGTAGGGCTGCCCACCGTCCCGTCAACGGGTACGGCCATCAAATTGGCGGCCGTCTTTTCGGGATTTTGCGCCCGAGACGGTACGGGACGGCAAAAAGACGGCCGTCAACGTGGACGGGACGGGAGTCCCAGCCGAGCCGACCAAAGTGGATACCTGATCACAAATGGTTGGCCAGCCAAGGTCTAGTTTGCTCCGTTGGTGACCTCCAGCCTATGAAATAGGTTCGTTCGGACTTGCCTGCCACACAGAAGCAAATTCAAGCTCAGGTCGATCCGAACTGCCGAGATGGCCGTGAAAATTTTCGCGGTGACATGACTCTGACCAAATTATAGGGAGATTAGGGATAGTATCAAAGTTGCCTCCATTGTAGAACTGTTGGTCACCCTAACATTGATGACTCACAGCATTTTCAGGGAGAAAATGGAAAGCCAGTATCAAGCAGTTCAAGTTGCGGTAAGTACCAGTGGAAGAAAACCAGCAAGTTACCAAGAAAGAGCACATATGAAGTCGCTATCATCTCCCTTTCCCCCCAGTTCCTGTATGCGCTGCCCTTCTCTTCCCTTCCTCGAGATTTCAGGGCCTATTCTCGAAATCCTCAAGTCTCTCTGTTACCATTGGCTCCACTCTTCAAGTTTGTCTCCAGGCCTGTACTCAACTGTGACGTCTGCATACATCTCTGTGTCCAAAATGGCAGTTCTCAGTGCTCTAGTTAGACTTCTCAAGCCCTGTTTAAGATCTCCCAAGCAAACTCCTCTCCCCAGCAGTGGCCAGCACCTCAGGTTAAGCCTCATGAGTCTTCTCGCTCTCTTTCGCACTGAAATGCTCTGGCTCTTCCGCGGCCGTCAAGTCTCTTCACCGCATTCTTGGGCTCTTGGACTTGCAATTAATATGATCTTGGTCACCACATCCTTCATGCTGCCCCAGAGCGCTGGGGTGCGCTTTCTTTAGCCGCTATACCTTGCTGACTCCTCTTTTCTGCAATAGACAGTCCAAGCTTTGAGACGGTTCGACCTTTGTATGCAGTCCTCCGTTTTTTTTCGCTCTCTTTGCCCATAACCGGGGTGATCTTCCCCTGCAACCGTGAGTCTGATTCACCTCAATATTCTAATTGGTGTGCTGATCAGGACATATTACTTCTTTGTTTGCATCCCCATCGAGCCTATCCCCTTCCCATCTGCTCTCCTGGCCCTCATTCATGAGCGTCAAATGACCCTTCACACCGTGCAATGGATCAGATATAAAAATCCGCGCTGCATTTCCTTCGGATACAATCCTTTGCCCATTGACCTCAAAGTGCTATACCTGCAACATTCTTGTACAGCTAATCCCTCAACGCTTATGCTGTTTGCTGCTCGAGACTCTCGTCTATTCTAGTTTAAATCAACTCCATCCTCACCCTTGTTCCTGGCTGGCTCATCCTTTGCCATCTTGGGATCCTTATGAATTAATGGAGTGTTCTTTCAAAGTTTTCGCTGGCCAATTACTGTTGTGTTGGTGTCCTTCAGATTCGGAGCCTTTTTATCTTGGGATTCATCTTTTTGCTTCATAGCGGCGGTCCACTGGAAACATCAATGTTCACACTCGCTTCCTCTGCCTTTCGACCCCAAACTCTACTGTAGAATTACATTCAATTCGGCAGTCACGTGTCACGGAGGGGGTTGACGGCGCCGAACTTTGGTCGGTGTCACGGGTCACGGCGGCGGTTGACGAATATGTCCGGGTGTCACGGTATTTTCAAAATTTTCTTCATGGGCCACATCTCTTAATTTTTCTTTGCCACAGCTGCCTTCTGGTGTAGTTTGTGCCCATTTCCACGGATTTCTGTCATGAAATGCAGAATTCTGCTGTCCAGGGGTGAAATATGTGAAAAGAATTGCAAGTTTTTGTTCTTTATCAAAGATCTGGTTCAGCCTTTGAATGCTCGCTTCCTAGGCCCACCTAAAGTTGAGTTATCATGTGTGTTGAATTTTATCTGAAATCTCCATACTGACGAAATTTTACGTGTGTCACGGTCACTCCCCGGGGTTGACGAACTGACGAATATGTTCAAAATGTCACGCGTCACACCCCCTGCCGAATTGAATGTAATTGTACAGTACTGTATTTAACACGATGCACAATAGGCTTGGCTATCCCATACCGCCCGGCCGCCAATATTGTTTAATTAAACCGAATGGGCTCTCCTTGTGCTCAATAATTTGTCCGTCTCCGACGTCTGTTCTTAGGCTGAATGAATGCATTCTTTTCTCTTCGGGAAGCGTGAATGATCCACTTTATTGAATTAATGCTGTCGTAGCCTCCGATGTTGCACTTTTTTTGGCCTTTCAAGCTGTCCCTCGACTGGAGATACCGTAGCGGAGGGGAGGTCCGTCTTGTGGTTGTGTCTTTGGGATCTGATCGGGCATCAATTACTTGTGACTGTGACTGACTCACTAATGTCAACAGTCCATTGCAGATGCACAGCCAGTGCACAGCTTTACTCTTTCTATCTTTTGCCATGTCCGACGAAGACCTCGCCGTCTTCCAGTCTATGTCCTTCGCTCAGCGGTGTTCCGCTCTTCGCGACCGTCTTATGCAGATTCGCGGTTTTCCTCACTACTTCTCCCTAGCCAATCCAGATCATGGCCAATCAATTGACCCTATCACTGAGCTCTGGGATCTATTCTCTCTTGGTACTCCACTCTGCTACATCTTCGATCTACTTCCCGAGGGGGATGGTTTCCCTAAAATCAACTATTCCGAGTTCGACCCGGACGCCAATCCGGACCGCGCAAAGTTCCATGCCATTGCTCTCTTTGCTATGCAGATTCATTCAGACCATTTCATGAATAAAATCCCAGACTCCGAGCCCTTTGCTATAACAGATCTTATGGATCGTACCTCGACTGACAGGTTTCTCAAAGTACGTGTCCTTCCCCTTCCTGCTGTCTTCGTGCTCAGCGTTGCAGGTCGTTGATACGGTGACGGCAATCATCAATTATCTTCCGCCGGATGCGTTTGAGGGATCTGCCCCTCCTTCGCCCATGTGGAGAAGGTTACTTACCCTCCGCGATAATCCTCCTAAACGCGCCACCCATCCTACCGAAAGACAAGAAATGATCGTCCGTGAACTAGTTGAGACTGAGCGCAAATACGGAAAGGATATCGAGCTCATGCATGTTTGTGTTCTGCTTGGTCTCAGGTAGGATACCGCCTATTTACTCTGCCGTAGAAATATGCCACCGTTTTGTCGCAAAGCAACTGGATCGACGATGACATCAGGCTCGCTCTCTTCCCCAATATCAACGAGCTTTTCAACTTTCAGCGCAAATTCCTAATTCGCATCGAAGAAACTGCGGAACTTGCGTGGCAAGGCCAGAATTGGGGACAGCATTTCCTTGAGGCTGTGAGTGTGCATGATGATGTTTGGCCATTAATTTATCTTATTTGTTCACGCAGGAAAAGGAATTCAAGGAAGTCTATGCGCCCTACTGCGCAAACTATGTCAATTCCTCAGAGTTCGTGGTCACAGACGAGGTGCAACAGAAGCTCGCCGTGCGTTTCCCGTGGGCCGGGCAACAATCATACAGCTAACATGGTCCTTTCCAACAGCCACTTAACCACTTGATGAACGTCAAGTCGGAACTGCCCGCGTTTATAAAAAAGCCCGTTGGACGTGTGTGCAAATACCCACTCCTCCTTGACGTGTGTATCCCTGCTCTGGTCTATCCAGCGCTGATGATGCTCTACTTTAGTCGTTACTCAAGGCATCGTCGGAAGCCAACTATCAACATTATAACGCTTTGAAAAAAGGTTCAGAGGCTTCCAAGCGAGTAACAGACAGCATCAACGAGGCACAACGCCGCGCTGAAATCGAGCAGACCGTGAAATCTCTGTCAACTCGCGTGGCTGATTGGAAAGGCCACAACATCAACAATTTTGGCGAATTGCTCCTCTACGACCACTTCATCGTCAACAGATCGGCCGTTGACCGAGAATATGAGGTCTTCTTATTCGAAAAGATGCTGCTCCTCTGCAAAGCAGCTTCCGAGAATCCTCCAAACCACAGACCAATCTTCTCGGTCGCGAGGAACACGCCTCTCGTACTGAAGGGCCGGATTTTTGTGTCCAATGTGACGCAGGCCGTTCCAAGCTCGGAAAACGATTCGGACGCTACAAGTTCGTTGGTTCTCATCTTTCGAACATACAATACCTGATGACAAATGTAGCCCACTACGAGAGACGGTACCCACTCACAGTCTGGTGGAAAGGGGATGATCTTGAACGCGACAGCTTCCTCCTCCGCTGCCGTCGCGAAGACCAGCTAAAGGTGTGGGAATCGACGATCAACGGGTTAATTAGAGCATCTAGTCAAGACTCTCAGCCGAACGATGGCTCGAGCGGATTCGATGTGAATAAACAACCAAAGACTCTTGCGGCCAGTCCGACTCCTGCGGGCAACACTCTTCCCGGTGATTGCCAGCCTCGAGAACAGACGAAACCCAACGACGCAAGCCCCGCGTTCAATGTCGTCAAGGTGAAGGTGCACGTCAACGAAGCCATGTTCGTCTTGCAGGTCCCGCGGACGATAGACTATGACGGCCTCGTGGAGAAAATTACGCGCAAGCTCCGCCTCCTCGGTCCACTGCCGGAAGGACCTGTGCGATTGAAATATTGCGACCAAGACGGTGACATGGTGGCGGTCAGCTCTTCGGAGGATGTGCAGATGGCGTTGGAGGAGTGTCATCCTGGAGGCGAGTTGGCGGTGTATGTTAGATGATCAGGATCTCTTGTATGCGTGGGCGCAGCTATTGCAATAGGGAACCTTTCCTTTGTTTAAGTTGGAAAATAAGTGGCGGCGAGGTTAAGGCTGTCTTTAGGCAGAACATTCTGACTAAGAAGCGTTACTCTTCCAATATAATTAGGTTTCACCAGTTGGCAACGGAAGCACTCGACAGGTGCGTTTACACAAGATGGATACGCAGATAGAACCTTCGATGCAGAGACGAGAAGGTTTGGATATCTTGGTGAGAGAGCCGGTGTCTGTGAACTATTATAAATGTGGTGGGTTCTGGCCAAATCATGATTGGTTGGACTTGTGTAGATGTGTTGCATAGATAAATAAAATGCCTAGGCAAGCTTGCTATATACATCAGGTGGATTTCGACGTAGCTTTGGAACGGATGGCCTTGCCTTGGGATGTAGAGTAATAAAACCATACAACAATGAAACATCTCACAATCGCTATTACAAGCGCGTGTGGGTGGTCACGGCATTGTCGCATAGAAATTGACTCACCAATAAGTCGTTGCTGGTTCTGAGTGTGCTGAATTCAACAACATTCAAGGTGTAGTTTCACCTTCTCGACGTTCAATACGTGGTGTCAGATCATTGGATCTGCACAAGGAGCATCAACGATCTAATCCAGAGAAATTGAACATATCTGTCACCAATTTGATTCCCGGGGATGCGTGTAGGAGTGCAGACAGTTCGAGATTCGACAAATGGGCAACATCATTCTCTACAACGCCTACATTTTACCGGAATCAACAAACTGGGCCGGCGATCTTGAGCGCGATCCTTGCCTTGCATTGGCTTCCTCTCTGGCTCTAGCGCGTGCAGGCAATTTCCAGATTCTCCTCAAAGGGGACTTGAACGCGCGAACGTCGTCTAACACCCCGTCGGCCAACGATCCCATCCGCACGTCAAAAGACGAGAAACCTATGTCACCCCGCGGTAAATTTCTATTCAGATTATGCAATGATTACGATTTGGTCTTCATCAGCGGTGCAGAATGCTTCGGGCCAACCAGTGGAGAATATACTTCATTTCAAGGCTCTCGCAAGACAGTCATTGACTACGCCATCTGCTCTCGCTCCCTCTTCCCCAAAATCCGCTGTTTCAATGTTGAACCGCGAATTAACGGATATGATCACGCCGCTCTGGGACTTCAACTTGAAGTGGACTCAACCTTGCTCTCAACAAATGCTCTTGCGCGTCCCAGGAAACGCAAACACGAAAATGTTGAACTTCCAAGTGAGACCGAACTCGACAAAATCCTCATCGAGACCTTGGCTGCTGGCAAAGATACCGCCAAAAAAGGACTCAAACTATTTGGTCCCGTACTGGCGGTTACAGCGCCGATGACAGTGACGATATGCGGATATTGCAAAGATTCCGGGAAGCATTCGGCGCAAGCAGGTGCTGCAGCATTCTTTGGCAACCACTCTAGTTTGAACAGTCACGCCCGTGTTTGGGGGCCTCAACACAATGCACGCGCTGACTTGGTGGCCTTGCTTCTCGCCGTTCAACGAGCGCCGAAGACAAGAAACCTTGTGATTTCGACGAGATCTGAGTATGCAATTCACTCCATTAAGGACTATGCGTATAAAAACGATGCATGTGGGTGGACATGCGTGAACGGCGATATCCTCAAGTTAATAATTGGGTGGATCCGATCCCGAACTGCGCCTCTTCACCTACATCATATCAAAAAGGACAGACTAACAGAGTTCTACAAAGCAACGAGAGAGCTGGCTGTCAATGGGTCCCAGCTACCGAGGTGTACACCCGATGCTAGTGAGAATTATGCTCCATGTCCCGGTCCCCCGCTCTTGACTAATACGCAGCATCTTGACACGGAAAAAGTTACCTCTAACTTACCCGTAAGCCCAGACACACCAGAAACAGCACCCGTACAGCGACGCGCGGAATACCCAGCCCCTCATCGTGGCCGCGACCGGCTGCATGACATTCGAGAACGAAACCGCAACAAATTGTTAGAGGCCCGGTCCGCCGCAGTCATTTGGAAAGAAATCAAACGATTATCGGACCCTGCGCCAATCCCTCTATCTGTAACTGCTGAAGCGCTTCGCGACGTGTTTGAGAAACGACTCAACCCACCTGAGGTTCTACCCGAGTCATTCAATGGAACCGAACACAAGTTCAACCGCTTCTTAGCTGCCCTCATTCCTGAAAATACTATTGATTCCTCAAACGAAGGCTTTTTCTCTGCCGAATGGACGGAGGAAGATATCGCAGAGGTGAAGGATCACGTTCGCAAACATGGCCTTGATAGTGCGACCGGGGAGGATGCTATTCTTTATGGTGAAATTCTTGAGGTCCCGAATGATGCACTTGCTTACCTCTGCAACAAATGTATTCGCCGACGAGATGGTCCTTCCATCTGGTTCAGAACAGCGGTAATTGGCCTCCTGAAAAGAGGTAAATTGAATTCTGATCCCGACAGCTATCGAATCATTGCCCTGGAAAGCTGTGTCCTCAAACTTTTAACACTACTAATCCACAAACGGATTACGAAGTGGGCGATTGCGGGCGGGCTCATTCCAGATTATCAGAATGGCTTCCGCGAGGGGTACAGAACGAACAATAACCCTTTCATCTTGAGGTGTGTAAAGGAGTGGTCACGAGCGAACGGATTCTCCGTATATGTTGCAGCGGTGGATGCAACGAATGCCTTCCCTTCAACTGATCATCCGACGCTATGGCTGAAGCTCATCCGCATGGGAATGGGAGGAGCGATTTTCGACTGGCTCCGCATGCTATACGAACGCATGGAATACTATGTCAGGCACGGCGACCAGAACTCTGCCGAATTCAAAGCTTTCATTGGACTACTCACCGGTGACCCGGCATCACCAGTTCTATGGAATCTTTTCATGGCAGATCTTGTCTTACTGGACGACCCCGACGACCCTATTTTTTCCAACGTTCGGATCGCAATTCTGGCTCAGGCAGATGGCATTCTGCTCATCTCTCTCTCGGCTGCGGGGTTGCAACGTCGCTTGAACGCTCTTGAGATGTGGTGCTCCAGAAATTTCATAATTGTCAACAAAATCAAGACAATAATTATGATCTTTGGACCCGCATCCATAGCTGGCCTCCAATTCCATATCGGAGCGAATGTACTGGCTATTAAAGTCGAACAGAAATATGTTGGCATGAACTTCAACACCAACACAAGAAATATGTTTGAGGATCACTACAAGGCAAAAGCGAGTACAGCGAGGTACTGCGCGCATCGTATAATGGGTATCGAAGATTCGACTGGCCGCCTGACACCAAAACAGTTCAAGGACTTGTACATGGCTCGTGTGGACTGTCACCTCATCCATGAATGCGAGGTTTCACCAGATAGCGAGGATACGCACGTCAAACAGCTGGAAACTATTCAGGTTGATTTCTTGCGGCAAGTTTTGAATGTTCACTCCCGTTCCATGCTCGTAACCCTCTTCACGGAAACCGGGATCATGCCGCTTCGAATTCGTCGGTTCTTGCTCCTTCTTGGCTACCTACAGTACCTTATTTCCCTCAACAATTCTTTCTTTGCTCGTGCCGCTCTCAATAACTCGATTGAACTTGCGACCGCTGGGAAAAAATCTTGGGCTGGAGACGTGCTCAGTGCCGCGAAGAAACCGCCATTCTCAATACCACCACTTGATTTCGCGAATGCTACACCAAAGAGCATCGAACTCTATCGAAACTCAGTGGAAAGAGCCGCCGAGAACTGGCTACAGCAAGAAGTGGACAAATCAGACAAACTCTATCTGTTGCACGGAAGAAGAGAGCCTCAGAAGGATAAACCTGCCGTTCAAAAAACCCTTTACCTAAGGCACTATCTCTCCATGGTCAAGCCAGCAAGCCATCGCGAAGCTTTGACTTCGGTTATGTTGTCAACCCATTTACTGGCCTTAGAAAGGTGGCGGTATGTTGATCATGCACACCAACCTATTCCCCGCCACGAGCGTGTCTGTAGATTCTGTACTGCGGAATTTGAAACCCCAGAACATGCACTCATCGAATGTCAAGCATCCCCGACGGTGCTTGACCTGCGTGCTAAATTCTTGGAGAAATTATTCCGGACTGTCCCGAAACTGCAAGACAAAATGGCGAAGCTCACAGCTGTTGAGTTTCTGAAAGCCATGATTTATGAGCGCTCAACTATTGTTCTGGTTGGAAAATATGTGTATGAAGTCCTTCAGGAGTTTTACGCCAATTCGTTGCAACGCCCATAGAGTACATGGTCTGATCGAAGCTGATTGATTCTAGGTCACTGTTTTTGCTACTTTTTCTGGGTTCTACGGCAGGGCACGGGGCAACCTGTGGGATCTGCTCACTGGGGCTTAGAGGGCGGAGAGTGGTCCAGGGGCGATGGTGTATTTTTACTTGCTTTGTACACCGGGATAATCCCTGGAAACCGGCGTTCGTTATTCGGACCGTGCCGTGTAATGCTACTTACCTACCTACCTACCTACCTACCGACACGCACCGGAAAGTATGAACGGCGAATCAGCGAGAAAGCGGAGAGAAACAGGTGGGCAACGCAGCTAGAGTGTCAAGCAGATGGAAGATAATGACTTCTTTGCTGCATCCAGCACGGTGGTCATAGACTGAGAGAGCACAGGGCGGGAGTCCAGGTAATAGAGAGTTTGCGCAGCAGCCATTCGAGCCATCTGATGGCATTTTTTACGTGCGCAGCGAATGGCTCCAGAGCCAAAAAAATGACGTCATTGGCTCACAGGAAGAAAGCGCTGAGTGAGACGGGAGTCGCGCGGGCGAGAATTTAGCGTGAAGGCACCGGGGACAGGGGTGGACGGCAATGAGGATTATAGCTTTGAAGGCGAGGGAATACTAGGGTAAGGAAAACACGCCCGTGAACGGTGAGGGGGCGAGCGCAGAGGACGCACAGAGGGCGTGGGGTGAGGGCGGCTTAAGGAAGTGGCGGTGTCGATGGCGGTGGGCAAACAAGGCGGGGTAGCGCCATCAAGGACGGTATGCACGCAAAAACAACGGGTTGGCAAAGTTAGCGGGTAGGCCGGCGCGTATGATGTAGTGTAGGTGCGTCCAAGGGTAGGGGGCATGTCAAACGTGCATGGGCATGTGCGTAGAGGGGTAGTGCCGCACTACTAGTGCAGGTGGGCGATCGTAGACCGGTAACCGATCTGTCTACGGGAATTCTGTCGGTAGACAGACCGGTCGATCTGGGTTTTAATTTCATCACCAAAACTGAAAATACCTGGCATGACCTGATTTAGGAAGTCGTGCCGGGTGCCGTTGCCAAGGCCTTGGATGCGGGCCGCCTGACCCGCCGTTGCCTTGCATGCTGATACCTGGCCAGGTAATCCCTTCCATGGCGACGACTGGCATGGAATGGCCTTGCCAGATCTTTGGAACGCAGCTTTGACTTCCCAAACCTTTCAAGTCCAAGTCTGGTATTATAGAACCTGACTCACCACAAACCGCTGTGGTTTCCCTCCAAGGCCAGGTGAAACCTTCCAGCGCTTCCGGTCCTGCCATGCCTTGTATGGCTATATATGGCTATGCATTGATTTTCTGGTTTTGGTGATGTTAGATGACGCGCGCTGGCACCGCCACAGCACTGCCATCTAACATGTGCAAGTCACGTTTGATGCCCCATCAGCGACCAAACACGACCATCGGACGCGCTCGCGCTCTTCGGCTCCCACCTCCACCAGCTTTCTTGGCTACTATGGCACAACCTATCCCTTATATTCCCCCGGACACAGGCTCTATTCCGACTCCGTCACTACTCAAGGCCCTCCTGTACCGTAAGACGATAGAAACCATGGACCAGATCCACATACCCGCTGCTCTCTATGTGATTCGACTCCTCGATGCAGAAGATGTACTGAGGCTTTCTGCGTTCATAATACCTCCTCCTCTTCGTCCGAGCATGCCATTTCTATACGGACTTTTTGATGCGGACCGTGTTCTAGCATTGCGCATCTGCCTACTTGTGTTTACTGTCACCCGTGGACGAATCGTACCCCACGATCTCCAGCTTCAAGCTGGTCTTGCTGCCGCTAAAGGGAAAGAGTGCTTTGTCATCGCTCCTACAGGATGGGGCAAGACCCTCTGCATCGCTATTCCCCTTTTGCTGCGTCCAGACTGCATTTCAATAACGATCTCTCCCCTAAAACGACTTCAAATGATGCAGGTGTGCAATCTGACGAATAATCACATCTAAAACTTATTAATACCGACGTAGGTTTCCGATTTCCTGAAGAAATTCGGCATTGTAACTGTAGCCGTGAACGAGGATACTCCAAATTGACCCGTCTTATGGTCGGTGCGTGGTTTTTACAAAAGAATCTTGTCAGTACAAGTTTTACTGCAGCAACAGGCTATTTCTGCTGGAAAAATACCGCATCTTATAGTCCAGCCTGAACAGTTCTTAATTCAACACGGTCACCTGCCTAGAATGGCACGCCTCCTCCATGACCACAAATTTGTGTCTCGTATTGGAGGAGTTTCTGTTGATGAATGCCATAACATTTACACGGCCGGATCTAGTCGGAACGGCCGCCAAGCCTTTAGACCCTCATACGGTGCCCTCCCCCAGCTTCGAACACGGCTCGAGAAAACAACAGCTTGGTCTTTTCTGTCTGCTACGATCCCTCCACATATCTACAACCACATCCACGCCACGCTGGCCATTGGCCCGAGTCCTACCATTGTTCGAGTGTCTACGAATCGCCCGAATTTGATTTATGCAACGCACATCCTTGTCGGCAGCCGCGGCAACATGCATAACCTCGATCCCATTATCCCGGAAGATTTTCACCCGCCAATGCGTCTCCCTAAATTGGTTATTTTCCACGGGAGCAAGTCAGAAACTGCAATAGCACGAAAACATCTGAATTTGCGATTACCCGAGGCGTTTCGAGATCTTGGAATTTGTCGACACTACCACGCTGATATGTCTCGCGAGTATCTTGAAGAGACCTATGCGAGCTTTGCAGACCCTGATGGAGTGACATTAATCTTGAATGCGACGGCAGGCCTGGGGAGGTAGGCTTATTCTTCTATTCTGCGCTCACATCCCACTAAATTTAATTATAGGGACTGGATATTGCGGGTATCGATGGTGTTATTATTTACGGTATTGTGGCTGACATCCCGACGAAAACCCAATGGGAGGGACGCGCCGGGCGGAGCACCAATTCGGAAGCTTTCTGCATCCAAATGATTGAACCCTGGGTGGCTGAAATCCCCACCAGCGACATGGCAATAGATGCAAGCGACCCGGATCGCCCACTTTCAGATGCTGCCCTCACGAAGAAGAACCCGACGAAAAAAGAACGGACTGGTCGAGCATCAGTCCACCATGCAACATCGCCGGAATGTGAACGAGTCCTGAAAGCGGCTTACTACCAGGACAATTCACCAGATGGTACGCTTTTCACAATCCATTGGACAACTCTTATTCATACCCTTAGCTCTTCATTACACGGGACGCTGGTGTTGTGACTCCAGCACTCACCAGGGAAACACTTTCGCTCTCGATGCGCTATTTCTCGGTCCCATTTACACAGAGCCGCCGGCGCCGGAACCAACCAAGAGACAACGCACCGTTTATCGGCCCACCAAAGAACGCCCCGAGCTGGAGGAGGTCCTCGTCCGCTGGAGAACTCAAATGCACGGAAATTTCATGCTACGCACGATTCGCCCACCTACCTTTATCCTGGATCCCGGCGCAATAAAGAAATTGACTATGGCGCCCGCGTCGTCGATAACTTCAGCAAAGAGTATCACCTTGCTGTTGAAACAGAGTCCAGAGTGGGAGTATCTGTGGGCGAAGAGTCTTTTCGATGTTATCTCTCAGTACAAGCCCAAAGACTCCGACTCTGAGGATGGGGACAGCGACGAGAATGAACCGAAACCAAAGCGTAGAAAGACGTAGAATCGTTGTGCGTTTAATGTAATTATAAAAACCCGAGGTTCAAGATACATTAGAAACCGCAAATAAGATTAATCCGACCGTTATTGCTCCTCCTCGTTATTGAGAACTATGTCCATAGCCGGAATGTCGTCGACATCTTCCTCTGAGGTGGAAATGATACCGTTGAAGAGTTCTCTTCGCTTCTTGTTGAAAGTGGCGAGGGTGGAAGATTTCAAAAATGCCTCGCCAACGACAAGAAGATCGGGTGTTGCCTTGCCCTCTCGGCCGACCTGTGGGATATTCAAATTTAGTTCGCAAGCCTTCCGAGCAACCCTCCAGACTAGATCAGAGGTATCGACATCCTTGTGACCGGTGCCATTATACGATGCTCCCAGAGAAGCCGCGATACTGGTCTTGATGGAGTCAAGGACATCAATCGCCGCAGAAATATTCGCAAGTCGATCCCATCCCCCGTATACACCCTTTGCAGCAAATAGCTCCTGTTCAATCGGCGACATAAGAAATTTTCCCCAGCTTCAAATAGAAAACCTGCCTTGATTTTGCCAATATTATGTTCAATATTCATATCGACGCCTTGGCCCTTTCCTGGGCCGCCGCTCAAATTGAAAATCATGTTGTCGCGCGTAAGGTCACTATTATTCAACTTTAAAAATGGATCATCATCGCAAGGAAGCTACTCACTCAAAGCCATCCCCCTTCCACACATACTTAAGGTTGTGTACGAAGTAGAGAATTTCCGTGCAATAATTCTTTGAACCAGCGCCACGGAATATCATCGCAAGATTTCCGAGTAGATCTTCCACACGTCCAAGGTCGCCAGCAGAAATGGCTCGAGTAACTTCGGCCACGTGCAGGAGGTCATGGATGAGCCTGCGGATATTGCCGTGGACATTATCAACTGGAGTCGTCGAGGGAGATGACCGTTCAGGCATTGCGTGCTCGGATAGAATTCGGTCCGCCATTGCGAGGATTTGTTCTGGCGTCGGGGTCGATGCTGCAAATGCAGCCAAGCTCGGAAAACCACACTCGAGCCGCCACGCATCGAGTAGGAGCCCGTCAAGGATCTGCATAAGCGCCGCCAAAAGAGAGTGGTAGTCGGGATGTTTTCCGCCTAACCGAGCCTTCTCAAGGAGGACAAAAAAATACGCAAGACTGCCTTCCGTAGATTCATGGCCGCGGTGGGAATGGAGAATTGCCCAGATGAGATTGAGGCATAAATGAAACAGTCCAATGCCGAGCTGAAAAACTTGTGCACGAAGAAAAGGATTAACGTCGAAGGCGCGAATGGCTTTGCAGCCTCGGTTCAGGGCCTGTGTAGCTTGGTCGTTGATAGATAATATGGCGTTTTTGCAGAGCTCAGCATAGGTCAGCTTGAGTTGCGTTACGAAGACGTTCTCGTGTACGGCGAGGTTTCCCGGTATGGAGTTTTCTTCAATGGTTGAAAGACGGACTGGGAACTGCTGGGTTATATGATCGTCGGGCATTGGACGGCGGGGAATGAATCGAAATGCTGCTGTTTCTGTGTACTCCTTGTCGAACGCCTTGTTGTAGCGGAAGAGAACGCGGACGACGTGAGCGCGAAAATTGCAATACGTGCTTATGCTCTGTTCGAGAGTCGGGCAGACGTCGAGGTTGAAGTCGAGGTCCGGCGCGATCTCTGCTCTAGCAAGCAACGGAGCGAGCGCCATTGCGCCGGGGTTGGGATTCCGGAAAGCATATATGATTGCGTAGGTTCCAGATTGGACTTTGGCTGGGCCACCACCGCGCTGCTCGACATAATCGGAAGTCGATATATTTATGTTGTCCCAGTTGCCCATAAATCCATTTGGATCGCGCGCTGCGACGCGAGCGTCTTCGATGCAATAATCGGCAACAGAACCAACCATAGTGAGAGCAGAATCAAAGCACTTTGAAAGGCCGAGATTTTGGAGGACTTCAAGGCTTTCACGAGATGCGCCGTTCTTCCACCAAAACAGGGTCATGGGACCTGCAAAATCGGAGCAGTTTTGGGAACGACGGGATGCAAGCTGGCCTATAATTGAGTACAAGGCCTATGCACAAAAATCAGAAAGCTTCGTTTAAACGGTTGGATCAACAAACCGTGTCGGATTTTTTTTTCTTGTTCTTTTCAAGACCTCGTTTCGTATGAAGGGCCGAATGAAGAATTTTTACGATGTCGGGGGCAAGATTTTCGGCGGGCAGGACTACATTGTCTTTGAGGCTCCATGCACGTAAGAACTTCGGAGTGAGCTGGGTGATACTAGATGCCGTGCTCAAGGCCTTGACCATAGCATCCATCTGAGTCGACACAACTTTGCATGTAATCTCCACGGCTCTGGGCCTTGCCCATTCATCAAAAACCTGAGCTCCACGTTCATCTTCTACCATCGCATCTAGCAACTTCGTCATTTGCGCTCCCGATTCACGAAAAAACATGGCAGCGTGATGGTTGTACTGATTATTTGCCAGAATTTCCATGAGAAGGTCGGCCGGGGAGAGGCGAGCATCACGAAGTAGCTGCAGAGCAGTAGCGATTCTTTCGGGATGGGAACCACGCAGTCTGAAGGGAGGAGGAGCCACTGAAATGACCGGAGGAGCCGGTGAGGCCGGGGGTGGTACATTCATGCGAGAATCCGCCTCGATCACATCGAGCAGAGTCATGGTTGCGTCGAAATCAAACTCGATTGAAGTATCGGTAATCGATTGAGAATCAATGGCGGGAATGTCTGCCGTAGAAAGAGAGGAAATGGAGCCACTCTGGGCCGGCAAAGTTGGTGTGGGAGTCAATGGAGCATCGTCAAAGAGATGCGGGTTTGATTGGGTCCGCCGAAGTGGTGCGGGCATCGGATTGTAATTGAATTCGGAAGACCGAAATTCTGCTCTCCGATCATTTATCAGGTGCGAGATCGGGCGAGTGATGTTTTGCATTAGGGAGCTCGAGGTTATACTGCTTCTGGCAAAGAAATCATCGTAATTTGAAGGAAGAAATGAATCAGGAGCAGCGGCTGGATTTGGAGTGGGAGCACGCTGGGCTTTGCGCTTATGAGAGCGCTTCGGATGTGTATTCGACGTAGATG
Organism: Mycena capillaripes; assembly: GCA_029204075.1. Lineage (NCBI taxonomy): Eukaryota > Fungi > Basidiomycota > Agaricomycetes > Agaricales > Mycenaceae > Mycena > Mycena capillaripes. The sequence goes on along the minus strand of JARHKZ010000029.1, from coordinate 804,542 downwards.
GCTGTCCGGGGCTGTGACTGATAGGAATCGTACGAGAAGGCGGATTGCTTGCAGTGGGGAATGGGATGCTGTCAGGCATGTTTTGAGACATGAAATAGGTATGCGGCGCGCCCGGAAAGCTGGTGGAGGTGGGAGCCGAAGAGCGCGAGCGCGTCCGATGGTCGTGTTTGGTCGCTGATGGGGCATCAAACGTGACTTGCACATGTTAGATGGCAGTGCTGTGGCGGTGCCAGCGCGCGTCATCTAAATTAAAACCCAGATCGACCGGTCTGGCTACCGACAGAATAATCTGTGGTAGCGCGCTGTGCGGCAGAGCCCACTATCTGGCTTATATGTCCTCCACCGCCGTTTGTTCGGGTCTGGTAAAAATGACGCGGGGCGGCGCGGACTGACGCGGACTGACGCGGCGTGACGCGGCACTGACGTGGCGTCGGCGCGCCGCCCATAAGTTCTCAACGAACACTCCATGGATGGTGAATCGAGTTGTCGTGAGGGTTTCTTGTTCCAATACATCGTTTGGAGCAAAAAAATCTCATCCTGATTTTTGGTCAGTCAAGACTAAGCCTGGGGTAAAACTGAGATTTTCTGGGTATGGGAAAGATAACATGGTAATCAACGCAAGGTTCATGATTCCGAATGGCCTTGAATGATTTTTCATGATAGAGTGCATCTTGATAAAGATGGAAGCAAAGGTTAGTAATGTCTGGGAACGATATTTTCCCAGTGTTTGTCCTCAAGGCCTTGGGTGGAGGTCTGGAGAATCCCAAGGTCTTGGCCAACCCCAAGGCCTTGACCCAAGGGCGCCGTCAAGGCCTTGGTTTAGTTTTCCCACGGATCTCAGGCCGCAACAAGATAAGAAATTTTCACCCTAGTCTAGGGACGATATTCGTCGTCTGAGTCAATTCTCGATAGCACCCTCGTCGGGATGTGAATCCTCCCCTGCATCCGCACACGCCTCTATGTCGGCCAGGGTATCCAAAAGTACATGGACTCTTTTTTGGCGTTCCCCCGGTGGAAAGCGCCCAAAGCGGGTTCTCCGCCATGGTCGGAGACAGCCAGAGATAAAAGCTGAAGAAAAAAGATAGAAACAAAAATTACAAGTGGCTAAACATGATACCCCAAGGCTTGGCCAAGGGCGGGTTTCCAGGTCAAAAAATCCAAGGCCTTGGCCAAGCCCTTGAACCAAGGCCTTAGGGGTCAAGCCCTTGGGCCTTGGGCGAACACTGTATAATTTTCCATGCGGGCCTCAATTACAATACCTACATTCCTGGGGATGACACTTCGGCATGCGATTCATTTAATGACAACAATGTTGCCTGGCAAAGGATGTGCAGTGCAGCGATGCGTGCGGGGTGAAATGGCGCCGCGGCAGTTAGTAATTCGGTGTTTCTGATGCTGTTCTCCTGAAATTCAATGACCTTAATTTGGTCTGGAAAAAGCCATGATATACAGCAGTCCTCAAATATGAAATGTATATGGAAATGTGCAATCTGAAAGATGAATGGCCCAGCGTGGCGAAGAAAAAAATGGGCCAACGGCAATTGAGAAGCGGCTCTTCCTGATGCCGTTTTCAACCACCACCGCCACCACTTGGTCTAGGGAAAGCCACGATGTACATGATTGTTTACACCATATAATCTAGATAGAAATATCAAGTCAGAGGGGTGTGTGGTGCAGTGCAGAAAAGTGTGAAGGGGCACCGTGGCAGTTGGCAAGTCGTTCTTCCTGTGGACGTTCCCAGGTCCTTCACGAGCCAAATTATTTTCGGGTGGGAGGCATCATGTATGGGATCCCTTGATATAATATCTGGATGAAAATATCAAATCTGGGAGATGAACGGCGCGGCGCGGTGAATTGTGAAACGAGGCAGCAGTAGTTGAGAGGTAGCTCTTCCTAACACCGTTCTCATGGGATTAAACGGCCACAACTCGGGCACTACGATGTGCTCTGGATATAAATTTCAGATCCGGGATCATTTAGCAGGGCATCCCAACATATGCGCACGTAGAAATTGAGTTGTGCATACCCACTGGTAGAATCACTGGTCTGTCATTGCTCGGAAACGCGTCAGTGTGCGGTGATGCCGCATCTTTCAATCCTACTTTCTGCATGTCTGTGGATACAAGCATGAGGATTGGATGGGTGTTCAGAATCTAGAACACTGTGCAGAGCACAGCGCCGCTGTATCACACTTTTTACCTGCCGCAATATGTCCTTATTAAGTGCCGCTGACCACCGCGTGCGTCAAATAAGGGAACGCGGCGAAGAGCAGAGGAATTCACTACGTTACCGCCCTTGTATTGACTCGATGGTGTCAAACAAGATGAACAAGGAAGCCAAAAGGAATTTTCTTTCGCCAGACTATAGTACTGCACAGTACACGGCCTCCCATCCCATAAATTATAATTACATCCCTGCAAGAGTAATACTACAAGATAAAATAAGTGACAGAAACAATAGAGAAGTAGGGAAGAGACAACCCACGGGAGAGTGAATGGCTGAGGATGTCTCTGGTATGTAGGTATTTAAATATTGCAAGAGCTGTAACGAGCGCTATACAAGCATTGTAAGTAAGGCTGCGAACAATGGGGAAAAACAAGGTGCTGAAAATCAAGTGGGATGAGTCTACGCAAGCGCGCGCTAGAACGCCGGAACCAATAGCTCCAGATTAGCGCACTCCTATCGATTTATGGCATTACTTCAACAGTATTGAGTAGAATTGAGGGCCTTCAGACATAGGATTGACACGGCGCCTGACACGGCATTGACGCGCACTGACGCGCAGTGACGCGGCAGTGACACGCATTGACACGGTGTTGACGCGCAGTGACGCGGCACCGACGAGCAACTGACGCGCAGTCGACACGGCTAACCCAAAATTATGTGGCCTTAGAATGACTCCAAAATCATCCAATTCAGCCCCATTTTTTCTTCCAGTACTGCAACACTCTATCTGACAAGAACAAGTCTTTAGGATACCGACTTACCACCTGTAACTGTGCTTTTGAGCCCAATATCACCTATGATACCTTTTATTTGACCCTCAACGGTCAATGAGGATGTTCAGAAGGCTTATTCAAGACACTTTGAAGCGATTGGAAACAGTTTAGTCAACGATCGGGATGCCGCATCAATGCCGCATCAGTGCGCGTCACGCCGCGTCATGCCGCGTCAATTTCTCCTGACCCCGTTTGTTCTTTTTGATTACTCGGTTTGATCCGAATCCTTGATGCCATCTCGGTGTGTGATGGGTATGATTTCTACAGAACTTCAATGTAGCAGCCAGAGCTCACAGAAAATGTATTGAGAGCACTATTCACAGGTGCAAAGTTGCTAGTCCAAGACTTGACAACCCAAATAGAAGCCCCCATAAGTTCAGAAATAAAGTGTTTTTTGAATGATGCCATCGCATGGGAATCGATTTGAGTGATTGTGCCGGGCTAACCAAACCGTTCAAGCGTGAAGCCAACCGGGAAATGTGTAAAGACAGAATAGGGAGACGTGATGCCCCCAACAACGCTGCCGTGAGGTGGTCCAAGCCTCTAGCATGTCAATCGCCAACGCACTCCGAGTTAGCTGCGTTGAGATCAGTTACAACTTTTGGTGAGATGTAAATCCCCGGGGCCGACTTGATCGGAACTGCAGGCGCAATATTAGCGAGCACTCCTGAGAGTGAGCCTCTCAAGGCGAGTCAACCTCACAAACGAGACTGTCAACATTGTTTTACACTTAGGCCTTGCGCTGGCAGACCATGGAAGTCCAACTCATTGTATATGCTGAACAGATCACTGTAAATATATTCACAAGAGGATCTAACGAAAGAAAGACACTGTCGTTACTACTCTTACATTGAGATGAGCCCGATACAAATAGTGGTGTAGACGACAAACTGACCAATGCACTCGAGGACATTACGGCCACAGCACGTATGGGAAGATGTAGTTTCGCCTGAAACACCTGAAACGGGTAAAGCTAACCGCCCCGGATAGGCAGATGTGGCCAATTCCGTAGGGACCACAGTAGCCAATCCCGTAGGGACTACTAACGGATTTCCACCGCCTGCAGAGTCCAAAGGCAAACCACAGTATGTATAGTTTATTGGTTGTGAAACATCAACAGGTTGTATGAGAGGAGGGGGCGATAATGCTGTATGATGGTTAGTAAAATATATATGCTAGAGGGGGGCAAACTTACAGTTTGAAGATATGTTACCCGGCCCCGCGTTCGACTGCGGGAATGCACTAGATGACGGCGAAATGGTGGGGTCAGGTAGCGGTAAATATCAACCCGGTATAGCAGTGTGAGTGACAGTCTACGCACCTGTAGGCTTCACGGCAAAGATGAGACCATGGATTGCATTGGGTTGTGTGGGAGACAAAGACCGATGAGCCATTCCCGGACACTGGCTGTCCAATCCGAGCCCAGAGAGACATCCATGTCACGATTTTGCTGGACAGAGCAATCCAGAACAACAGTGAAAGAGCCCTGTAGACCACCGTTGATAGTCAAGCCAAGCAGATCATTGCAGCGGTTCAGGGTGATATTGGGGTGATACAATTGAAAAATGCGGCGGAGATGGCAGTCCCAGGTTGACTAGATAACACTAAAAGATTGGTGTGAACACCAGCTACCAAGATAGAAGCAGCCATGGAGATGGAGCTGAGAGACGATGGGCGAGAGTGAAGTGGGGAAGAGAGAAGCTGGTGACGTAGCGATGGTACTGTTTGGCATCAACACTTCGGGATACCGGCGACTCGAATTGCCGCGAGAGCCAAAAAAAAATGTGTACAGCCGGGTTCGAACCCAATCATATAGATTTCAGCTTACGCGGATTTTTGTTTGGTGTTATTAGCAAGTGAAGCATACAAAATTTGGCTGGGTGTCTGCCAAAATAGGGCGCCTACAGGACCCACTACTAAAGATAGTGGGCATTCCCGTAGACAGATCGGTTACCGGTCTAGGGCGATCGAGGTGCGGGCCGGAGTGGTGACGTAGGTGCCGACGCAGGTGGATAAGAATGCAGTGGGCGTACGAACTGCGGCAAGGTCTTATCCACGTTTGATCCACGTCGTGATGACATCACCGGCCGAGTAAGCAATCAAACACTTTTGTGATCGCATCACAGGCCCAAGTACGCAACGTTTGCGCTGGGTCAGATCAAGGGTCGGATATTGAACCTCCGGGACCATATATTACGGTTAGATCTGGGCGTGAAGACCTAAAACGGGCCGTGCGGGATTTTCGGCTTCCAGAGGACCGCAGCCTTGGCGTCCTTCGTTTTTTTGGGGGGGCACATTGCAACAGCAGGAAGGCGGGATTTGCTATTTTTTCGATGCGCAGGTACAATCATTCACCAGAGCTACAACAGTCCAGTGCTTGAGCCAGAATTTATGTGAGAGACGTACAGAGCCAAAACCCGGATCCCCAAAAAAAGGAACGTTGACCCTTAATTTACGGCCGTGAGAGATAAATGCAAAGTTGCGTACAGTATATAACCTAAATTGTATCCTCAAATATTTTTAGATTTTTTTTTACTTCTTCTAGCCTATGCTCATCTTTTCTTTGACCCAGAGCGTAGTGAAGCTTCAAGGTCAATCTCTCACACTCGTGGGAGGCGGCTGTTGCGTTGGTGTCACCGCCGCTATACTTTCACTCTATTTTGGCAGTCCCGCGAGCGGGACGAGCCACTGCGGAGAGTTCCTCCGTGATATTGTATTTGTGTTAAGACCACCGACTCCGCACTACATGCTTCGACGTATTGGCAGAGCCATCCCAACGTTTGACGCTGTGTTGTGTTCCCGATAGGAATCAGATGCGACAAGGGTGCTTTTCTTCCAAGACAGTTTCGATGAGGAACGTATCCCGCCACTCCTGACGTTCTAATCACCCAGAATCCTATGATGCTCCCGGAGCGTGTCTCCGATGACTGTGAGCACCACCAGCATCTCGATTGAAGTTTGGATTTGCGAACGGTGGAATTTGTATCCTAGGTGAGGTTACCTCTTATGTTTTGCGCGACTACACACTCCTGACCTGTCATTCATAGCCTTGCATTCTATCATGTATGTCGAACCCATCCCGTCATTCTAAATTCATTTTGGAAAAGTCCATGAGCGAGGCCAGTATTTGATTACCCATGTGTTTGCGCCCAGAGCGAACATACAAGCAAATTGATAGTGTCATAGCTTTCCTTCCTCTATTCAGCTGCCATCCGATGCGAGATTGACCACTATTCGCTTGGGAGGAATTTTATTTCCCTTCCATTTATTCCCTACCTCTGGTCACCGGTCAACAGCCTGGGATCCAAACTGGAGCCATTCAGGGGTCGTGCCGTAGATAGACTGTAAATTGATATCGCATAGATCGTAGTATGCACTAGATACTTTGCGTAAATGAATGGATTTTTTGAGCATACTTATGCTCTAAAGACCAAGGACGAGATATTTGCTGTATACGCCGAAAAAAATTGTTGTTCTGTAAATTAATGCTGGTTAGTTTCTGTTCCGCCACCACATTTGTTACTTACGCCGGAGCGAAGCGACGGCATGCCTTGTTGCCGGTTATGACATTCCCCGATCTCCTGATGGCCATGCGTCCGATCATCGGCACTCCCGCGTGGGCGGCAGCTGGACTTGATTTAGCGTATGCTTGCTAAGCCGGGGCCCGTTCAATCTAACCCGGGACATTGCAGTAATATCAGAAGGTCTCTCGTACTAGTAAGTAGGTGTGCTGTGGTATATAATGGGCTTAATTAATAACCACGGCATCCATTTCTCCGAAGCGGAGAAATTAAACGTCAAGACCCAGTAATACACGCGGAGCTGTCAAACGGGTGATCGGCATTGGTCGGCATTGGTGATCGCTGTATTCCACTGCCGGCCCACTGGGAATTGGTGGACTTCAATGGCCGCACGCATGGAGCTTTCGCCCACTGAGATCCAGTGGATACCGATGGAGCCTCTGACCTGAAACCCACTGAACTCCAGTGTTTTCCACTGTCTCACGCTGGTTCTCACCACAGTTCAATGGGATGTTTGTGCCTTCGCAACCGATGGAAGCCACCGTAAACCACTGAACACCAGTGGGATTCATCTGTCAATTCTCATTCAATGAAACACCCTGGGGGTCAAGGTAGAGATTTAGAACACTTTTTTTTTTGACAAATACAATGCCTGTCCTTGCAAAGTTCTGCGCAAATGGTCAGATGGACGACCAAAGAATGAAGGAAACACAGATTGAGATGAATTATATGCAGCAGTTCAGATAAATAGAGGTAATACAGTGGGTTCCATAAAATACCACTGACTGCTGCTGTTCACTTTGCTTCATACATTGTTCAATGCCACTTTCACAAGACATAATGTCTCCTTGTCCCACTCTCCTTGAGCTCCCTCTACCCATCCGACAACCCAATTTGGTTACCTGCAGCTCTATCCTGCTCAGCTCACCACCCTCCATCACATCTCAATTCAGTCTCTGTCTGAACCCTGCTATGCTAGGTAGTCTGCATTCCGTAGCCCTAGCTCTCTCTCTCTTACTTACACTGTCTCTACCCCATCCAACAAATTGAAATTCTAGATGAGGCGGATAATATTTTCAACGTATTCCGGCCTTACGTCCCATACTGTATCGTGGAGCAATTCAGGTCAAGTGTGCTTACCGCCCTTGTAACAGATATGCGAACCGTTTGCATCCGCAATGCACCCAAAGTGCATTTTTGAGCTTTCTGAACAAGGTCGTACTGGGGACCTTGTTCCAATTCTATACCCTTTTTTATTTCCTACAGATAACAATCTTATTCCCATTATCAGGTACAAGGGCAGTAGAGTACAGCAACATTTAGCATATTATTCAAGTAGACAGTGAGTACGTAGTTTAGTTTTCTGGAATCCAATACTTGCCCCACTCATCTCGGTGCGAAGCTTGCGGTTCTTGAGAGCTTTTTGGTGTCTGGTTCACGTCATATTTCTCTTGACCTCACATTACTACAGCTATACTGTATCTGTGATACAGAAGAAAAAAAATGACCGTATTCCCTTGTAGTGTACTTGAATCTTTGCTTCATGTGTTTGACCACAAGTTCATCTTGATATATCTGGTAGTTCATGTGCAAGCAAAATTATACAGAAGATTTTGGAGGCTCAAAGTCATTGCTATTCAGCAGTACACAACGGACACCGGTGGATTCCAGTGGGCAGAGAAATTATGATGTGGGCCGATGATTTCCAGTGTTAATCGGTGAGTCACAGTTATCTCATTGTCACACACCGTCCATCAATGGCCGCCAATAGCCACTGGTGGCCGCCAGTGACTTTGCTAGTGATGGGTGTATTACTCTCAAGACCGACCTCCGTTTCGCTCCGGAAATGAATCAGAGAGCAGAAACAACAAAGAGACATTTATATTGACGTAGCACGAAATACAACCGAACGAAAGCTGAATACGGACCACGAATTGTGATACACAATACGTACCTGGGTAAGCGATTAGTTCACTACGTCATGGCGCCAGAAAGACCAGAAATCGAAGTTGTGGGCGCCAGGCGAGGAACAATTCGTGCTGCAAGCAGTCCGAGGTAACCGGCGAGATTGGTACGTGTAGACAAATATAGAGGAGTGAGTGGAAGAAGGAACTCAAGTGAATACCCGTGCTAATCCAAGCGAGAGCCAATGGAGGTCACATTCAACCCAAAAATAAAGAAGATACCCGTTGACGGATCGATACGAATTGTTGCGGCAAGAATGTTTGCAGTTCCAGTAATTTTGGGTGCGAGACGGCCCTTTCCAACAGCCGCTTAATCATTTGATTAACGTCAAGTCGGAACTGCCCGCGTTTATAAAAAAGCCCGTTGGACGTGTGTGCAAATACCCACTCCTTCTTGACGTGTGTATCCCTGCTCTGGTCTATCCAGCGCTGATGATGCTCGACTTTAGTCATTACTCAAGGCTTCGTCGGCAGCCAACTAGCAAGATTATAACGCTTTGAAAAAAGGTTCAGAGGCTTCCAAGCGAGTAACAAGCAGCATCAACGAGGCGCAACGCCGCGCTGAAATCGAGCAGACCGTGAAATCTCTGTCAACTCGCGTGGCTGATTGGAAATGTCACAATATCAACAACTTTGGCGAATTGCTCCTCAACGACCACTTTATCGTCAACAAATCGGCCGTTGACCGAGAATATGAGGTCTTCTTATTCGAAAAGATATTGCTCCTCTGCAAAGCAGTTTCTAAGGACCCTCCAAACCATAGACAATTCTTCTCAGTCGCCAGGAACACGCCTCTCGTATTGAAGGGCCGGATCTTTGTGTCCAATGTGACGCAGGCCGTTGCAAGCTCGGAAAAGGATTTGGATACTACAAGTTCGTTGTTTCTCATCTTTCGAACATACAATACCTGACGTCAAATGTAGCCCCCCCGAGAGACGGTTAAAGGTGTGGGAATCGACGATCAACGGGTTAATTAGAGCATCTAGTCAAGGCTCTCAGCCGAACGATAGCTCGAGCGGATTCGATGTGAATAAACAACCACAGACTCTTGCGGCCAGTCCGACTCATGCGGGCAACACTCTTCCCGGCGATTGCCAGCCTCGAGCACAGACGAAACCCAACGACGCAAGCCCCGCGTTCAATGTCGTCAAGATGAAGGTGCAAGTCAACGAAGCCATGTTCGTCTTGCAGGTCCCGCGGACAATAGACTACGACGGCCTTGTAGAGAAAATTACGCGCAAGCTTCGCCTCCTCGGTCCAATGTCGGAAGAACCTGTGCGATTGAAATATTGCGATCAAGCCGATGATATGGTGGCGGTCAGCTCTTCGGAGGATGTGCAGTTAGCGTTAGAGGAGTGTCAACCTGGAGGCGAGTTGACGGTGTATGTTAGATGATCAGGAAGTTGTCTAATAGTTCTCTTGTATGCTTGGGCGCGGCCACTGCAATAGGGCACCTTTCCTTTCTTTAAGTTAGAAAATAAATGGCAGCAAGGTTGAGGCTGTCTTTACAGCTCTTTGCGGTACAACAGGCGCGGACCGTTTTTTCTTCCTTTTTGGGCATTTTGTGATCCCCGCGACTAGGACACTCGTTGTGGCCTCAATTCTCATCCGTTTGCCCTTTCCATAAGCTCATTCGAAGCGCAATTAAAATCCGCACACAATGACCTCCTCAGATTTCCTGTCTTGCACTTACCGCTGCTTCTTGAGCCATGAAATCAGATTTTTGGCGACTTTTCAGAGAATTTCCCACTAGAACAGCTGTTCTGCCCTCAGTTCTTCGCTTTTTTCCTTATCCATAGGCTCATTCGAAGCGCACTCAAAGTGAGCACACAATGATAACCTCAGATTTCCCGTCTTGCATTTAGAGCTCCTTCTTGAGCCATGAAATCAGATTTTTCGTGACCTTTCTGAGAATTTCCCACTAGAACAGTTGTTCTGTCCTCAGTTCTTCGCCTTTCCCCCTGAGTAGAGGCTCAATCTCTCCGCGTTTCGAATGCAAAGCGAACTGCCACCTCAGATTTGTTCTTCTGACCCCGAATAGGATACCTGGGGACACGATATTCACTTCTGAGTGGCATTCAGTCGAACAGTTGCTGCGATCTCGAATCTTCATCGTTTCCCTCGTCTTTATGCTCATTCTATTTGTGTTTCGATACCGCAGCGAACTGCCTCTTCAGAATTCTTAATCCCATACTTCATAAAATCTTTTTTTTTTCACACAATTCAGGTGAAGATACATGGAAAATATGAAATAGGATGCATCCGGTCAATATAAGTATACATTACATCCAGGGAAATGGCCTGAGGTGCGATATCCGGACAGATATTAGTTAGTGGGCATCCAAAAAGGTCCTCAAAGCCATTTACTAAAATGAGCATGGTTTGCAAAGAAAACTTCTGTCAAGCATGGCCTTCGGGTACTTTCTGAGGAATATGAAGATATGACCTTGTGCGCATTTGTCAGGGGAAGAAAATGAGCCTATGGAAGGAACAATTGAGCGACATTCGAGTCTGCAACGGCCGTTCTACCGACTGCTGATCAAACACGATGATCTGTTGCGGAGTTTCTGTGTCGAGTCGGGGTATTCGGGGTTAGAATAACGAATCTGAGGTGGCATTTCGCTTTGAATTCAAAACGCGGAGAGATTGAGCCTATACTCAGGGGGAAAGGCGAAGAACTGAGGACAGAACAACTGTTCTAGTGGGAAATTCTCAGAAAGGTCACGAAAAATCTGATTTCATGGCTCAAGAAGCAGCTCTAAATGCAAGACGGGAAATCTGAGGTTATCATTGTGTGCAAATTTTGAGTGCGCTTCGAATGAGCCTATGGATAAGGAAAAAAGCGAAGAACTGAGGGCAGAACAACTGTTCTAGTGGGAAATTCTCTGAAAAGTCGCCAAAAATCTGATTTCATGGCTCAAGAAGCAGCTTTAAGTGCAAGACAGGAAATCTGAGGAGGTCATTGTGTGCGGATTTTAATTGCGCTTCGAATGAGCTTATGGAAAGGGCAAACGGATGAGAATTGAGGCCACAACGAGTGTCCTAGTCGCGGAGATCACAAAATGCCCAAAAAGGAAGAAAAAACGGTCCGCGCCTGTTGTACCGCAAAGAGCTGTAAGCAGAACATACTGACTAAGAAGCGTTACTCTTTCTATATAACTAGGCTTCACCAGTTGGCGAAAAAAGCACTCGAGAGGTGCGTTTTCACAACAGATGGATACGTGGATAGAACCTTCGATGCAGAGACGAGAGGGCAGATATCTTGGTGAGATAGCCGGTATCTTGGGCTCCCTCATACCCGAATTGGTGTCCGTGACCTAAATGTAGTGTGTTCTGGCCAAGTCATGATTGGTTGAACTTACCCCTGAGGTGTAGATGTGCCGCATAAAAAATAGTACCAGGGCAAACTTACTAGGTCCCTGCAATAAGCCTGATAGGAGGTAAGTAACTCTCTGTAGTCCCGGCGGCAGACCTACATTCTGGGGATGGCATGACCGCTGAAGCGTGAGTCAGCCTCAGATATCTGAGAAGGATAAAGAAAGTACGTTGTGGCATGGTTGACAGCGGCTAGCGTAGTTTAGGTATATTGGGTTCGGATGTCTGTGTTGGGCAATCACATTGGGTTTTCCTCTGCTTTCACCCTCCCTGCTGCGAGCACCGTTGGTTCATCTCCGACCCCAGAGAGCCCGAGTGCTCTCCGACGTACATGCAGCAGAGGGAAGCATAGATTGCGTGTTTGACGCTAGGAGTCAGGGTGTACTCGCGAATCCTTGGATCGGGCAAGTTGAGCCAAATGCGAACCGGTTACCTCACAGAATACTTGACGCTCAACACGCTGCCGCAGTCGAATGAAACCATGGGACTGATGAGCTGTAAAGAAAATAGTTGTCCTGACGCGGTGGACACCACAGTTGATTGTACGGTAGTTGGCAGAATAAAAGAAGGAGAGATGATGTTGATGCGCGGGTGAATGTACGGCGCAGGGGAGGTCACACAAAGTAGCAGAGGAGCTGGCGCTCCTACGTCGCTGGACCGTCGGAAAGTGAGTTCGCATTCGCCAAATAGGCCTGGAGAATCCGCATCTATGCATCTCACCGCGGGCGATGCGTTTTGGCCGAAGAATGAGGCGTTTGATTCGCGCCTACGCTGAGATAACAGATGAAGGTTGGGTTCTCATACGGCTCACGGGAAGAAAGCGCCGAGGGAGACGGGAGTCGCGTGGGCGGAGGATTTAGCGTGAAGGCACGGGGTGTAGGGACGGACGACAATTAGGATTATAGCTTTCACGACACCAAAAACGGGTTGGGCAAATACAACTGTGTAGGCCGGCGCGTATGATGTAGGCTTAGCTGTGTAAAAAGGTAGGGTGCATTGAAGTAGCGACGTAGGTGCATGGGCAGGTGCATAGTCCCACGGCAGCTACTAAGATGGATAGTACGCCATGGTAGCAGCGGTAGGGCGATAGCAGCGTCGGTGTGGGGGCCGGAGTGGGCGACGTGAATGTAGGGGGCGTAAAGGCGGTGGGGGCGGGCCGTCGGCAGCGTAGTGAGCCGGGTCGGGATCGTGAGGTAGTGTAAGCGCGGCGAGTAGGGATGGGACTCCGTAGTACAATATCGATCTCGATTACCTGGAGAACTTTCACGCCAACCAAATTTCCTGGAGGCAGCGTGCCAGTCTTGTCTCACGCCAGAATCCGCAAAGCAATTTTGAACCAACAAGCAGAAATTCGAGAACATTAATATACATGGACGTTCAAAACGCAATATGAACTCCGTCACGAGCCAGAACCATCGCTATCACGCCCGTCTATAAACCGATGGTAGAAGGAAGTAAGAGGGCATACCATCGGGGAAAGCTTCGCGCAAGATGTTGAATCTTGATATCTTCGAAGCACAACTGCATGCGGCATCATTATCGAGAATAGGGTATGGCACAACGGAAGACATACCAGCTCACTTGACCTATGGAAGCATTGTTTGTAGTCGGATTATGCGCCGGCTAGGATGAACCCACCCCCACACTCGTTTCATTTGAGGGCTGGTTCTATAGGCGATGAAAAATCACCCGCACGCTGGTAGATTTCCGTCAATGGGGTTAGGTCTCTTGGGGAGAACACCACTAACAAGCTGATCGACGTTCCGTCAATGGAGGTCTCTTGGGGAAAACACCACTCACAAGCTGATTGAAGTTCCGTCAATGGAGTTGACTCTCCTGTTGCAAAAACTACTCACTTGCTGAACGACATTCCGTCAATGGAGTGGGTTTTGCTGTTGCAAAACTACTCACTTCCTGAACGACATTCTGTCTATCGAGTTATTTTTGCTGTTGCAAAACTACTCACCTCCTGAACGACACTCCGTCAATCGAGTTATTTTTACTGTTCCAAGAATCACTCACTAGCTGGAACGATTTCCATCAATGGAGGCGAATTTTCTGCTGCAAGAACCACTCACTGCCTGAATGATAATCTGTCAATGGAGTCGGATCACCTGTCACACAAACTACCCACTTTCTACGAAGTCCCGTCAGTGGAGTTAGCTTCATTTTGCAAGAACCACTCACCACCTGAAAGAATTCTATCAATGGAGTTTAGGTTTCCTGTTACGAAACCACACACTGCCTGAAAGAAGTTCCCTCAATGGAGTCGAATTTCCTGTTACACAAACCACTCACTTCCTGAACGACATTCTGTCAATCAAGTTAGTTTTGCTGTTGCAAACCCACTCACTTCCTGAACGACATTCCGTCAATCGAGTTAGTTTTGCTGTTGCAAAAATCACTCACTACCTGGAACGATTTTCATCAATGGAGGTGGATTTCCTGTCGTACAAACCACTTACTTCCTGAAAGAAGTCCCGTCAGTGGAGTTAGCTTCATGTTGTGAGAACCACTCACTTTCTGAGCGACATCCCGTCAATCGAGGTAGTTTTTCTATGGCGAAAACCACTCACTGCCTGGAACGATTTCGGTCAATGGAATTATCTTTCGTGGTGCAAACCCACTCACTGGCTGAATGAAATTATGTCCATGAATTCAGCTTTGCTTTTTCAAACACCACTCACGTTCTGAATCAATTGCTGTCAAAGGCGTCGGCTTTACTGTCGCAAAACCACTCACAAGCTGGATGAATTTTCGTTAATGCAGTTGGGATGCATGTTACAAAACCACTCACTCCCTGAATGTCACTCTGTCAATGGAGTCATCTTTGATGTTGCATAAACCACTCACAAGCTGAAGAAATTTACATCAATGGAGTTGGGTTTCATATTAAAAAACCACTTACGATCTGAACGAAGTTCCGTCAATGGAGTCAAATTTCCTGTCGCAAAAACCACTCACAGTCTGAGTGAATTCTTTTCAATGGAATCAGCTTCATGTCGCGAAAAAACCACTCACGTCCTGAAGTTCCGTCAATGGAGTCAGCTTTCTCATTTCAAACACCACTCACGGGCTTAGCGAAGTTTCGTTAGCGAAATTATCTTCCCTGTTGCAAATAGTACTCACAAGCTACACCAAGTTCCGTCAGTCGAATCAGCTTTTCTGTCGCAAAAACCACCCACGTCCTGAACACATTTCTGTCATGAAATCAGCTGTATGGTTGCCAAAATCACATACGTTCTGAAGATCGTCAGTCTCTCACATATGCCTCTGCAAAAGGATCATACCTTTCGCTTCACGATATCATTGCCCTGGTCCTAGCAGACTATGTATCATATCTTCGGCCCCAGATGAGTATGAAGAACCTTGGGGAGCGGAGTGGAAGCCACCCCGGTGTAAAGGGCACTGGTCAATAGGATCAATTTGAAGAATTGCATGCTGTATGAGGTGAGTATCGCTGTGGGAGAGGTCGAGATGAAGAGCTGCTGCTTACTAGGGCCGACATATATTCGTTCTTCATTCCATTAGTCCTTTTTGAGCGTACATGCGAATTGCATGGGTTAGGCAGGAAATTGCGATTGTAGCGGCCGCCACGGAAGTCTGCCCACCCGGAGCGAAAGGGAGATCCATCGGCGATGTTTACCGATGACGTGAAGCACCAAATCACATGCGGAGAGCGCAGTTCGAGGACGGCGATATCTTTCTGGCCGGGAGACAAGTCGTGCAGCGCCGCGCCCACCATCGCGTGGACGAGCAAAGCACAAGCGAAGAGCGCAGCTAGAATAGCGAGTACCTCGTGTTTGAATTTGGCTCTATGGGAAGTCAGATCCCCGAGACATGAAGATACCCCACCATCGTCAGCAGAGAGGAGTCTCAGTACAAGTTGAATGTGCAGGCCCTCAAAGCATGGCGTACGATTAGTACTGTTCGCCTGCGTGAATCGCCACCGACACGGAGCCAAGCATGCCAAGCAATGCTGGTACCGACTCGGAGTCGAGCGGTTCGGGTCTAGACCGCCTGCTTTGGGTTCAATGAACTCACCAAGTAATTTCGCTAGCGTTCGAGGTTGACGCCTGCCGCCTCGGTCAAACATGAACAGTGTGAATTTGTGCATACCCACAGCCTGCGAGAAACCCGATCTAGAGGCGACTGAATGGAGCTGGAATGGGATGCGAGGAAGTTAAAGAGGTTCAGGGGTGGGTGAGAGAGGTTGCCAAGCGAAAGGCAAAACGTGCGGCAGCCAACATTGTTTTATGCAATGCGTACCTGAGTCAATCAAAGGGGTACTCTAGAATATCTCCTAGAAACGGGTTAGAAATTATTAGAAATCCGATTAAGGAACTTGGGGCCGAGGAATTTTGACACGCGCTGTCACTTCTCTTCGGGTCCCTTTTTGTTCTCTTTTCTTAATTATGCTGACAGCCTCCTTCACCGCAAATGGCGCCCAAGAAAGTTGACGAATACGCTGCGAAAGCAGTTTGGACCGACCCGGAAGTCAAGGCTATGCTCAAGGGCCTCCGCGACAAGAAAGACACCTCACCAGAGGGAATAGCACGAGCGGACAGCAGGGTCACAGGAAGAAAGCGCTGAGTGAGACGGGAGTCGCGCGGGCGAAAATTTAGCGTGAAGGCACCGGGGACAGGGATGGACGGCAATGAGGACTATAGCTTTGAAGGCGAGGGAATACTAGGGTAAGGAGCAACATACCCGTGAAGGGTGAGAGCGCAAACGCAGAGGACGCACAGACGGCATGGGGTGAGGGCGGCTAAGGAAGTGGCGATGTCGATGGCGGCGGGAAAACAAGGCGGGGAAGCGCCATCAAGGATGGTACGCACGCACAAACAACGGGTTGGGCAAAGGTAGCGGGGTAGGCCAGCGCGTATATGTAGGCGGAGGTGCGTCAAAAGGTGCATGACGAAGGTGCATGGGCAGAAGGGTGGTGCCGCACTACTAGTGCGTGAAGGTGGGCGATCGGGGTGCGGGCCGGAGTGGTGACGTAGGTGCCAACGTAGGTGGATAGGAATGTAGAGGGCGGCGATGGCGGGCCCAGCGGGGCGTCGGTTGCCCGGCATTGGGCAGCGAAGTGAGCCGGGTAGCTGGTATACGCGCAGTGAGTAGGGAATCTAGGGATGGTGCATGGCAGCTTGCGGAGGTAGGGATACGGCACAGTCGATAGTGGTAGGGGCGCAGGTGTGGTGGAAGTAGGTGGGCCGGTCTTATCCACGTTTGATCCACGTCGAGGAATGCCCACTAACTTTAGGTAGCGGGTCCTGTACCGCCCTATCAAAAGTTTTTGAGTGTAATGATCTCATTGATGCTAAAAGATTGATTTGGTGATCGTTTCTCTGATGAGTCCGCCAAAACAAAAACGATGGTTGATTGTATTGGTGATTACAGCTCTTTGCGGTACAACAGGCGTGGTCCCGTTTTTTTTTTTTTGGCAAATTTTCACGAGAACGGCTGCCCTGAGCTCAATTCTCAACCGTTTCCCCTAAAAATAAGCTCATTCGATTCGCATTGAAAATCCGCAGCGAATGTAATACCGGTATTTTTGATCCTTTTACATAATAGAATTTCTCCCAGAAAGAAATGGTTTTGAGTAGGACACCTGTAGCATTTGGAATACTCCCTCGATTAGCCTAGTTTTTGGATATGCCATACATCTGATGTGTCCCTAGATAAAGGTGTGTTTATTTATACTACATGGTGAATGATTGTGATCCAGCGCACACTTTAGCGAAGTAGATATGAAGACACTACCATAAGTAGAGCTGTTCATGGAGGTTTGAGTATATTAAGTTCCATAAACACCCACATTCGCTAGGGACACATCCGATGTATAGCATATCCAAATACTAGGCTAATCGGGGCAGTATTCCGAGTGCTACAGGTGTCCTACTCAAAACCATTTTTTTCTGGGAGAAATTCTATTATGTAAAAGGATCAAAAATACCGGTATTACATTCGCTGCGGATTCTCAATGCGAATCGAATGAGCTTATTTCTAGGGAAAACGGTTGAGAATTGAGCTCAGGGCAGCCGTTCTCGTGAAAATTTGCCAAAAAAAAAAAAACGGGACCGCGCCTGTTGTACCGCAAAGAGCTGTAATTGATTTCCCGTCAAATGCCCTGAACCAAAACCAAGGTCTTTGATCCTGCTATGGAAACCAACAGCGCCCGCCCCAACAAAATGATGATCCACATCAGTAAAACAGCCCATTCGTCTTTGGCATCTTACATCTTTCGAAGGCATTTTCGACGTCTTTGTCTTTGAAAGTACATCTTGCGTCTTTGGCGACCAGTCTTTGGACGTATTTTGTCTTGTGCCGGCATCTTACATCTTTGGGATGGCTTCTTGGTTTTGTTCCATGTAAGTCATTCAAGCTCTGCTCGTGGCTCGTGCGCATGTGATACCATCAAAGATGGTTGGTCGATTGGCACTTGCCCTCTCTCTTCTTCCCCCCATCCTCCCCTCGTCGCCTCTGTGCACTCGCGGCCTTATTTCCTCATCGGACCATGTTTTCCAGCATCAAGACTCTGAATCTGCTCCAAGCCTTCCTCCTCAACCCCTCAATGCTTCGGAACTCAAAACCGTCAAGTATCGTGCTCACTGAGAAAACAAGCTCATCTACGCCTTTGGCCTTGGTTTTCTGTTCTGCTTGCTGCTTGGGACTGTGGAGTGTCTTTATGCTCTGCGCTGCTTGGGCCTGGAGTGTCTTTTGACCTGGATGTATTGCCGCTGCTGTTGCCTACGCACTGACTTCTGAAATAGATCTCAAGCCGGCACTTGCGGCTCGTGCTTGCTCATCTGCATCCCTGTTCGTGTTTTGTTTGTGCATGATGACTCCGTGTGCTGTGAGTTGTGGTCAATTCTGTATCGTTGCCGATATATTAATGATCTTCGCACAGATGCAATTTTCGTTTCTACCATCTAATGGCGACTCCCCCTGCACCTCGCGATCTCCCATCACATCTATTTTCCTCCCTCTTCCCCTTTGCAACCTCCCTGACCCCCGCCACTCCGTGCTTCGTACCCACTACCGCCTTCACCTACACACGACGTCCTGCCCTCACCAAACGCGTGCGCACCAGCACAGTCACCATCTGCACCTCTTTAATGTGCTCACGAACATGCTAGAGGGGGTGCGCCTGCGCCGCAGGGAGGGGAGTTTAATCGGGGCGACGATGAACCGGCCTCGAGGCTGCGGACATCCTTCCCGAATGATGTTTCGAGTCGTGTACGCCATGTTCCGAGTTTTAAAATTTTATTTTTAAACTCGGTTTTACCTCCATTTGCCCGCCAAAGTGAGGGTGTTTTGTGTCGAGTGACGTAGAGGCTTCGTGTTGGAAGTATTTCTGTTTATGGTAATTTCTCGTGGTCTCCTTCCTTAAGGAGCTTTGGATTACGCATTCTTCATTACTGTTAAGAAATCTTCGGCCAATTCCCCAACACGCGTGGACTCAAAATGGCTCGGATCTACATCAGCGGCAGTTTCCGGGTCAAGCTCGCAATTGCTGTTGGGGCTGCAAAATAAATATAAGTACTTGAGTAGCCACGTCTCATTCACTCTGCTTAAGGGATAATACTTCTATGTGCCAATAGCCTCACCGCCCTGGAGAACGTCACCTATTTAATGAGGATGGACCCGTTGCAGTGGGCACAGCTTTGCGCTCTGATTGATCTGATTGTTCGGTTGCTTGGGGATCACGGATGCCATCAGCTGTCCCTTCTGAACACTCCTCTTGCGAGTTTTCCGGCGTCCGTACTAGATTCGTTTCAGCTTTCCTAGTCTACCGGGCGTGAAATCTGAAGATATTCGTTCATATAACGTATATTAGAGAAGCTGGAGTTTACGAGTACAGGCGAACATGAGTTGCCTTGAAGTTTGAATTAAGTGATGGTTGCACACACCTTTAAGATGTAAATCAGTGATTGGCCTCAATCGGCCAAATCACCGGAACAAACAGGCCACGATAACGCGAACGCGCGCGTCTCTGCAGCGTGAATGTTGTACTACACACCGTCCCGGCCTTTTGCTGCACACCTGGGGCAGCTCCTGTTCCTACACGACCCAACGCGGCTTACAGTTACGAGGCCCGATTCACCACTGGGATCTTTGCAAGATTTTTGACAACGTGCTCAATATCACGGCGCATCCCCAAGGAACGGTCGTGCGCGCAATTTCAATGGCCAGCGGAGACCTCAGTTGCAGACCGTCTTCTCGTGGCATTTTGGTGCATGCAGCCGGCTGGCTTCGAGACGGTTGGAGACCACTTTGCGGCAGTTTTGGACCCTGCACACAATAAACACCAGAAAGTCTTTTTTTTAGTCACAGCATTTCTGCAGTGTAAATGAACAGATCCTAGTCCCCACCCGATATCCATCGTTCAAAGAATTTTCAAAGATCCCCGCTCCCAAAAGCACGCCGTGGCAGACGACAAATTACATCTTGATCTTCCTCGACACGCGCTTCCCCCATCTCAGCTTCTCTTTCCCGAGCTTCCCAAAGTCCCAAATAAAAACACCCACAATGCTTTCATTGGGCACTTCAAGTCATTCTATCACGCTTGAAGAATGAAGTTCTGTCACCTGCTTAGGAATTCTCGAGCCAGCTCCGTCTCAAACGGGCCATCAACCTCGAGCGGCTCGAGCCAGTATTATTTTTCTAAATGTAGTATATACAGATATATTGCCCCTTCTTGCGCCCCGCTCGAGCTGACTCCGACTCGAGCCCTCTGCCTGCTAAGTCGACCCAAATCATTCGCCCGCTCGAGTCGACTCGTATCTGGACTCCGCATTGATAAATAAAAAAGAGTCGGTGTACGCAACCACTTGAGCCAGCCGCCAACTCAAGCAATTGTAGGCTCGAGTGAGATTGGTACCATTGAGATCGATGTCCGGGTTGTTAGCCGAAATCCTTGAAAAGAGTGTAAAGAAACGGCTCACAGTGGCTTGAGTATATTGTGGTTTGGTCGATAAGACATCATCAGCGGAATAGAAAACCTGTATTATTTTGTCTCGATGGTCAGACACCGTGTGTATGAGAGATACAGGAGATCGCACCCCGGAATTCAACAAAATATCTGGGGATCATCCCGCGCCGATGAGGTTGGTGTTGGTCAGCCACACGCGACAGACAACGAGCATTATTCAAGCAGCAGCTGGAAGACTCACAACTGATCCATGCTGACTGTTTTGCACAGTACAACGCCGGAAAACCAGGAGCCTTGAGATGCCAATTGTCCTCATCTGACCCTGGAGTATCCTTGCCACGGCGGGATTCATGAAGTAACAGAGTGTTTGCCCCAGTACTCTGCCATAAAGAAGCGGCGACGGCATCAAGAGCAGCGGTATCTCGTGCACCAATAAGTACATCAAAAGTATGGAATACTAGTAGAATTCACGTTCAGGGACTCTGGGAAGAACGAACATGGGCCAGAAATATAAGCAGTGTTCGGGTTTACCATTTGAGAAATCCTCATGCGCGTACTAAAAAAATGCCACTCGTGAGCCACTTTGCCACCCACAAGCCTGTGCAAGTCTTATACGAGCCGTCGAGCACTATAGGATAGTACAGAGTATAGCGCCTGTCCAATAGCAGAGAGGTAGGACACAGTGCGAAAGTGGCAGGAATCAGTACATAGTGAGAAGCAAGGAGCATTTGGGTGCAAAGCCATGAGAGTTGAAGACAAGAGCGGTTCTTTGTTCTTTGTATCATTCATCAAAGTCACTGGCGGATCATGAATTTCCTGATGCGATCACTTCGGCATCTTTCCGTTCACTTGGGGGTCAACGTTTACAAAGGCGTATAAACCAGATGATAGAGCTTTAAATGTCGGCTTGTCAGCAAAATCCTCTAGCCCGCACAAATTCTGTCTTACTTTGATTGTGTTTCAGCGATCACGGAGAATCAGCTGGATCGAGCTCGGAAGATAAATTGTTGGGAAAGGGTGTCAGACACTGGATGCTAATAGATATTCCGAATCCTTAAGCGGGGCTCCTTGTAATAAGAGGGACACCTGTCTGTCTTCAGTCAATCAAAATACATCCCGCGCAGAAAGTGTACTACATAATCGAGCCTGTGATGAATGGACCTCTCGAGCTCAGAACAAAAAGGGTGCGAAATCTTAGTACACATGTCCGGAAAATGTGGTGCACCCTGAAACTACATAGGCGTCAACAACAGTTCTTCGTAGATCAAATTTACTTGCAGTGAAGGGCTCGCCCGTCTTTCCTCAGACGCGTCCAGACAATTACGGAGTTGTAGAGGGACTCTGAGGGAGCGGGGTTGGATAGTACGATGATTTGAAGACTTCGATTCGGATTAATTAATCAGTACCATCGTCATTTTGGAATGTGTAGACTTGCACTCGATACAATGTGTTCATCAAAATAAAGCCGGGGAGGACGAACAGTGATCGATTGATCCGTGCCACTTTGATGATTTATGCCACGAGCAAAGACATGATCTTTGACCCAACCCTCACCACTCGACTCTCAAACTTTAGGCCAAATCGACCAACTCCATCCACTCAAGTTTTCAATCCACTGCCCGAAATTGTGTCACATCGAGGGCCGGGGAAACTATGTGGTGGAATGCTAGGTGCGTCACGTTCACATTCCTTTTGCTTTCGCATTTGTTATTCTGGTGGTTCTGAGCCATGACTTCGTTCTGGAACCCCGACACTATGCTCGCAACGTCCAGGCACGTCCACTACCTCAGCCTTCTGATTGTTTAAACAATCATTGCATTGCATAGCCATGAACACAGCGTGGTTGGAGAATCCACGGCTAGTTAAGTCAGTTAGGTGCGCCCCTTGTTGCTTGTACTCGGTCGCTAATTCTACCTTGAATTCGGCGCTAGACGACACTGAACATGTCTTATGGACCACTAGATCACGGAACAGGGCTTTGGTTGCCAGGTGCGTTTCTTTCGAAAGTCACATTTCTATCTCATTCTGACTGACCTGCATTCGTGTATCACTTGATTGGTGAGTCAATGAGTTGGGTTTAACGGTGGATACTGCTCGCGATATATACCAAGCATCAGCCTACTGCGGTAGGTCAATTATCATTAGTTAGAAAACGAGTTTCCACTGTCCTTGTACATGGTTCATTCATTCAACGACAATGCCAACCGGTGTTCTCTCACAGACGCGATAATCTCCGTGAATCTTTTGCCCCTTCAACACTGTCTGTGATATATTTCTGTGACTGGCGGGCGCAGGCTCAAGTGGACGGCGGACTTCAGCGGAGACGTTGGCTCGAGTGGAGCGTTGACTCGAGCCACTCGAGTCGGAGCCGGCTCGAGCTGGAGGCGAGAATATACGTAGATTATGCTCTTTGTAGTGTATTTTCAAAATATGGGTGTCCCGAGCGACTCGAGCCGCTCGAGTTTGATGGCCCGTTTGAGACGGCGCTGGCTCGAGAATACGTCAGCTGGATTCATTGAAGTTGGCACCCTGCTTCACCCCTTTTGTGACTTCACACACGAGCGGCGGCGGGATGAACCTGCGGAAACATTCTCGTGGTACGAGGTTTTGAATTGAAATATGACAAAGAGCCAGGAGATCATTGCAGTCAATGCATTGGCGACTTTTGCCTGCCTTATCAGCATTACTGTCAGGGACAACGCCCAGAAGAAACTTGCGCGAGCTGCCGGAGTCTCAGTCACGGAGCCCACTACGGCCGAGCCACAGCCGACACCCGAGACAGACCCCATCCCAGGTGGGCCCGGCAGTGCACGCTTCGCAGGAACCATGGTAGGAGCAGAAGGAACAATCATTTGGGGAGGGAGGATGATGCGGAGTGGGGGAGGCGGGTCAATATCCATGTCGGAAGACTCGTGAGTCGCGCCGCCAGTTTCTGCGGGTGCAATAGGAGGTGGGTCAACGTCCATGGAATCAGATGCTGCCTTGCGAGCCATGAGAATCTCCGCATATTTGGGCAGGATCCTGCTGAGCAGTTTGAATAGGTCTTTACCAAGCCGCGGGAAGTACTCGCAGTCGTGCATGATGCCCCACAAACGGTCCAAGCTGGTACATGCACACGGTCCACAATGCACTGGAGAAATGACTCTGGGAGGTTGAAGACACTCCCACCGCCCGTATTTTTGGTCGGTCGAATCCTGACGTACATCCTCGCCGTCCATTGCACAAGAATTCTTGTAAGCGACTGCTTCAAGACGGTGTTGAGGGCCGTGTAAGTCCCATCCGAACGAATAGTCTTCGCCTTCGGTGCGTTGTTCTGCTCCCGCTGTTCGTGTAAAATGTTTGACCCATTCCGCGATCGCTCAAAGGTTGCGGGATTGCTGGGGCTTGGGGTCATGCAAAGAACAGCACTCTGGGCAGAGGACAAATTCCTCGTTGTTATACTTGAGGTCCACCGCACGGGGACAGAAATCAACCGTCGCATTGGGCGTCTGAAGAGTTACAGGCGGAAGCTGCTTGCGCCATTCCAGATCTGTGAATCCCAGTTTGGTCGTGATCTGGGACTCTGGTATCTGTCGCACCCAGGCCGGTGCATGGACAATCGCAGTGGCAGGACTGCCATCGCGGCCAGGATGTCCCATTTGTAGCTTTCTGACTTCCGGGGCGAGGAATCGTTGATAGAGTCACCGAGATGGACGGTTATAACACGGGCGAGTGCCGGAATATCAGTGCCATATGTACAGGTATCCGTGACAATTCTGATGCGTAGAACGGAGCCGTCGTTGATGTCGGTAATAAATTTATGTCGATAATCGACAGGCATGAGAGAGTTATACAACCTGACTACCCCGGGGCGACCCGGCACCCACCCGGGGATCAATCTTTGCCGTCGCCGAGTTGATGTGGTAGATGCACGCCGCATTCTGCCGCAGAAGATTCTCAAGCCACGCCTGGGAATTGACAGGGTGATCCGTGTAGGGCTCGGCTGGCCCCTCGGACGCCTCCATTTGCAGCGGCGGTCGAGCTTACTGGACGGCGATGTGCACTCTCTGGACGCGTCGTTATGGCGTCGACGTGTTCGCTCAAACCGGAAGCTTGTTGATACATCACATGGCCCATGGAGTCGTTCGACTTTAATGTTGATGTGTGCCCCTCAAAACGACGGCCGATCCCGTGTATACTAGTGCTGTGAATGCGACCTCGTCATCTTGACTGGAGGACCTCTTTCTCAGAATCTCACGGTCTAATACTGCGAACTCCTTGGGTACTCATACAGCACGTAAGGGCTCTCGTCTCTGCAGAAACATATCTGATGGAATAATTACACCTGTTCAGAATGTCGAGCCACCTGTGTTGTCTTGGGACAAATTATTCTGGTTTTTGATGCTCCAGTGCTTTGTGGTTAGGTGGGATGGAACTTAGCTCTTTGAAAGAGCACCAGAAATCGTTTCAAGGATTCTCAATAATTTCCCTGAAACATGTTCCGGTACAATTCTAAAAATTCTTGGCATCCTAGCAACGTCCGTTATGGGTGGACAACAACATTTCTCAGAATTGCATCAATATCTCGTAGGGGTGACGCAATTTTAACAGTGTTGTCATGCTGCTGAACTACTGCCTAGATTTTTACCATTGGGCAAAATCAGCATTGGCGAAGCGTTATTTCCAGTAGCCATCAACGGCCTTCATGTATGTAATTTTCTTCTCTCCATACCGATCTCAAAGCCTGAAGCCATTTTTAGATGCACGTCTCATCCTTCAGTGGGATCGTGTGATTTACCGCACAGAAAGGAAATAAGTCAGTGCCCGCCGTGTTTGGGCAAAAATCCACTGCTTCCTTTCGGAACGAGCTACGTCTGTTCAAGTCCTAATCGAAGATATCTAACTCAATTGTGGACACTTCTGGGCGCCTCATCTCCAGTAGCTCTGGTGATACTACAACAACTCGGGTCGGGTTCATGCCAACCAGTTTTGTGTTGAAATATGGACGGCATCCCCAAGAATCAAAATCATTGCAGGTTCGTGATATCAGATTTACAATCTGTCTCCTGATATTTTAAGTCTAATATTCATACTGCGGTGTTTTTGGCTCTTCTAGATCCTCCAATTCTTCATCCAGTGTTTCTCCGGGTTCGAATTTGGGGTCCTTTAGCTGTGCGTACAGAATCACAAAGCATATTTCCGTACCCAGAATATTTTCCTGACACCCAGATGCATATGGACCAGGGCCCACTGTCCATCGCGAATGAATGTGAGCTGTATCCGCAGCAATTCAAGAGCAGGGTATATTGTGTCATCCTCGTCCATGTCCGGGAACGCGCCAGTATTGAAGGTACGTCCCATTATGAGTCTTCCAATTGCTTGTGGCTTACCATAAATGATTTCTCGGGCTTTTGCCAGTTCTTCACTTCAAATGCTTCACCTTAGTCGATCACAGTGAAACGTTCTGCGCTAGCTTCTGCTGGTAATAGCTTTCAAGCAGTTACCAGCATTTGTTGGTGTCTTCACGACGATTGGGATGTAGCGGCATTGGACTTGGATCTCCCTTGGTGTTCTTCCCCTGGATCCAATTCTTCAACTGATTTTCAGTTTCTGCTTGTTTCTGCACCTGTTTCAACACCTTTGGAACATTTTCTTCGCGGGTGGCATAGTGCGCTAGTCTTTTCGCTCGGGGTCGAGTCCTTTGATAAAAGCACAGGTTCTGGTGTATTCCTCACCTGAAATTTGTTTCAGCTGATGTTCAGTGACGTCAGGGAAACGAACTGAAAAAGATTCAACATTTCTCATTTTCCCTCGTTCCTTGGGTCGCGCTTATGAGCCTTTTTCGGAGCTGAAGCTTGAAATCTGGTGGGAAACAGTTATTGAAGAGCCCTTCATAAATTGATTTGACAGTCCAGTCTTTGCGATGCATCGCCACATGTTTCATGAAGAATCTAATGCCTTACTAGTCATACAGTTCACATTGGTTGAATACATCAAGATTGGGCTTCCCTTAAGGGGTCTTAATTTTAATCGACCATAAAACCTTTCAAGTTCTTATGTTCCTTCTTGGCTGACTTTCTTTTTGACCGAGGGGTTCGTCTGTGGCGCCGCACAGAACAGGAGATGGGACGAAGACATGATTGAATTTGAGTCTGACCTTGAAGAATTTTCATCGTCAGACAGATGATGATCAGCTCGGTGGTCCCTTTGGCTCCCCCGTTGTAGGTCCAAACTGCTTCTTCGAGGGTATTAGAATATAATCTTGTGTTTGTCTGAGGGGTTATATACTCTGGTCGTTCCCTGAAAAAAAAATTCTACCACTATTTCTGCAACTGAGTATCATCGTAAATAGGTGTTTGCCCTGACCAGGGATTTGTCTCGCTATATCTCGTCGATGTCTCACCCTGCTGAATAATTAACATCTCCTGTGAGAGCAGAATTACATCTCATGTGAGTACAGAATTACTTTCACTGTCCCACAGAAATGCTATCTCTAAACATCTGTAGACCGGGCTTCAGTCAGAGTGCTTGTTGAGGACAGTGAGGCTTGTGATGCAACATTGCAAGAGCGATTGATGCATGCATATGACCTTAAGTGAGGTAGCCAGCAAGTAACTAATATTCCCGTCGCAAACGTGGTGCAGGCGAGGGGAACATTCGGAATTCAAACTCCGATTGTGCCGCTTTCCACCGGTGCAGAGCCTCCAGTGCGCTGATATTTAGGGGAAGTCAAAGCGCCGGTCGGAGGGGACCGATTCTGACCCCGATTCTGATTCGATTCTCGGCCGATTCTTTGGACAGAATCGATCAAGAATCGGTGTCAACTTTGACCACCCCAATTCTGAAGTCACTGATTCTGAGCTCAGTTTCTCAGCAATTGACAAGCAGGCTGCAGGGTCAGGGGCCTCCTCATCAGCACTATCCTTACTTCTATTTGAGGCATTGGCCCCCTTCTTCTTTTCCGCTAAGCTCTTGCCTTTGCGGTTTTATAGACGGGAGCTTTGGGTGCAAAGAGGCTTTTTCCTTTGCAGGCATGGTCATCGAGGTCTGATATAGTGTATCTATATAAGAATTAAGAGTGGTTTATGTCTGACCACACACTCTGATTGGCTCAAAAGGCTCCAGTGAGGTAACGCACTCCACCGCTCCACTGTGATGTTCAATTATCCACCCCAATGTTGAAGTGCTATTTATAATGTCATGATGGTGAGTTGGATCTACATAAGGAACTTACCAGCACCGTCCTCACCCCTGTGAGCGAAGAATCTGATGGGACAGGTTTTGCCGTATGGTACACAGTAACCTCCACTAATGCGACCAGATACTAACCCGTAGAATGCACAGAAAATCAGGCAAAATGGCAGGAAATTCGCTGGGATACAGCGCAGATCCCATTGATACAAACAGTCGGCAAACAGCAGCCGTGGGGAAGCCGATTCCTCAGTAGGAATCGGCATTGGACGGCATTATCTGATGCTGCTCATCGGTCTTTTGTCAGTGGCATACATGTTGGTGGATAAGAGTGTGAATAGTCATTCTATGTGTCTGACCTGATTAATTGTAACCTCTGTAACCTTAAGTTCTGGATAAGAAGAATATTTTCAGCAAGGATTTGAGCAGCATTTAGTGAAAAAAGAAAAATAAGGTAGAACCCAGATGTGCCGCACTAATAGAACATCATGGTCAGTGACCCACTGTCAATCCTCAGTGGTGCTGGCCAACATTTTAGTCCTGGCGACTGCCGCGTGCGACTGTATGTTACCTGCATCATACTTCGGGTCAAACAGCAGACAGGCTGAGTAGACACAAATACATTCTACAGTACAATCTGCGGTCCGAGACATCTCGGTTCATGATATGGCTTCTCATTTGGGTCAGTTTATGTTATATAATATAGGTGAACCTAAGAACTGCAATTGATTTGAGGACCAGACGATATTCGTCAATAGTGTGCAAAATATCCCAGTTTAAATGAGCACATAGTCGGAGCTGATACAAGCGTTGAGACGGAATAAACCTCAGGTACATGATGAGCATTGTAATTGTTTCTCAACCAGCAAGCAGAAGCTTTTTCTTTCTCATTCATCCGTATATTATTCGATACCCGGGCTCTATAAATGTCAGTCACATAGAAAGCCTCCGTCAAGCTCCTCAAGGTGTCTTGGGTATTAAAGATGGAGAAAATGAACTGTCTCTGATTTAAATTCAGCGGACACTTTGGCCCGTGAGTGGTTCAAGTCTGGTGAGATCCAAGAAAAGAAAAGAATATTGGAACTGCTCATGAGGCCGCGAGAAGCCAACCGAAGGTTGGCGACGAGTGGTATTTTCGTCTTCCGGAATCAGAAAGTAGTCACTTAAATTAAAAATACAATAAACCCCCGTAGCGTAGCACGGGCATACTGCTAGTTTCATTCAGATAAGTATAATATTATATAATTGAATCAATGGGATAAGGGCAGGGATACGCCAAGGTTTGAAGTGGGCACCGATTCTCAAAGTGATTCTGCGCCGATTCTGAACGAGTTCCTCCTCTGGAGGATGAACACCGATTCTGACTGATTCTGGGTTTTGATCGATTCTGCACCAATTCTGGTGCCAGAATCGATGCGAGAATTGACATCGGAATCAGCGTCAGAATCCGCCTCTTGTAACCGCTTTGACCTCCCCTATTTCGAGCTCGCAGATTTTCGGACTCTCACTAAGGCTGAACCAGTTTGGGAGAAAATTATGCACAACAGTGAGTGCAGTGGTGTGTGTAGGCAGATGGATCGCACTCTCAGTCTTAGCTGTCCTCTCATTTGTTGCTACGGTCCAGCCGACATCCCAGACATGAACAGGTTTGTGGATATGTCAGTAACTTGTTTCCCACTATTGTGTGAGCTCTCACGGAACTGATTTGGAATAGGTCCATGAATTCCTCCAGTTCATATCTACGAACAAAGGGTGTAGAGTCCGCCCGTTGTCCACACAGCTAATCCCAGCGAGCCGTTCTCAAGCTTTGACCATTGTTTGACCAAGTGAATCATTGAGCCCACAACTATACCTGGACTAGATATAGTGAAAGGGACGCGTCGCTATTGCTTCGTCCCGCAAGGCTGAGAAGTACGAAGATCTGCAGCTGGCTTTCTGTGACCACCTTAGCAAAAGAGAAATTGCAAGAAAAAGTATCAACTCGGTTATGCCATGCGCATGCAATGGCCTCAAGCCCAAGTATATTAATACTGTTGTACAATATATGCTCTTTGCCTTGATCTTTGCTGCGTCTTAAGCATCTTTGAAGTATCTTTGAGGCAATTTTGGGACAGACAAATGTTTGGCATCTTTGCCAAGACAAATAATCTACTTTAGAAAGATGCGACATCTTGGAAAAAAATGCATCTTTGACGTCTTTCGTGTCTTGCCAAAGATGTCAAAGACACCAAAGATGAAAGTACTGTTTTACTGATGCAGCGTCTTTCTTTCCTTCCGCCCATCGTCATGTAGGCTGCTCTCGCAATTCTGGCGCAAGTCGCTGCCCAACCCTGGTTCTCTGTTCGCTGCCATCAAAGATTGCCTTTGTTTACAGCTCTTTGCGCAAGTAATGGCACTCATCAAATTTTGATGAATAAGAACAATTTGATGTGCCAGATTGCCGAGCTCGTTTCTCACTCATCCCTCACCTGTTTACTTTGATTTTAGGTGCGTTAGAAAGGGGCTAAGCGGCGCTTTCAAGTCGTACAGGACAGAGTGGCTAATTACTCGAAGATAGAATGTTGTCTTTTACTGTTACCCGTTCAAACCCCACCTTAAATTGGCCATTACTCGGTCAATTCTGAGCCAATTTCGATAATTTTGGATTCATATGGACAGGTATTTAGAGGCACAGGCTGCACATATTTGACATTTTGGTTACATATCGAGATGAGTACTATAGAATGAACTGATGACAGCACAGATTAATTTCATCCTTGATGCTGCAACTCAGGGGTGCCGCACATTTTAATGTTTCACACTTGGTTGCCTCAATTTCAGCTTTAAATTTCATTTGGATTCAAAGAGATCGGCCTAGAATTGATTGAGAACGGGCCATTGGCGTGTCCGGTTTAAATAAGACAGCCCGAATTTTCAAGTATGCAATCCTCTTGATGCGCCAGAAATGATGGGTATGATTCGAAAGCGCTGCTTAACCGCTTTCGAACGTACCTAAAATCATGGTAAACGATTGAGGGATGGGTGAGAAACGAGCTCAGCAATCCGGCACATCAAAATTGTTCTTATTCATCAAAATTTGATGAGTGCCATTACTTACGCAAAGAGCTGTAATTTTGCAAGAACTGTGTCCAAGCTTTCGCCGGTTTGGCTTGTCCACATCAACATAAATTCGGCCACCTCGCTTCTCAATGAATGATCACGAAAACCGCGACAGCCGCGACCCGCAAGAAGGTTGCTGCCGCTCTGGAACTTTCCTTACATTCCTTCATCAAATTTCGTTTCGTGACCTGTCCGTCTAACCAAGCGCTCAGACCCTTGGTTAATTCATACTCATTGTCAATTATTTAGTATCTGATATCCCTGAAGAAAGGGTTCGTTCACTGCGACTGGTTAGCACATGATCTATATATGGCTGCTCCTTTCCATTCACCGCTACGTCCACCCACGACGCTCGCCAGTACCAACCCACCTGCCTCTTGCTCAAACTGCCACCTCCAGCATATCCAGCCTGTTCTTGGTGATGCCTGTGCCCCGTTTTCGAGGAAGTTAGGGCAAGTGCAGTGCACCCTCAGCAACTCCCGGCTATTTGTCCTGTCATTGTGGCTTGCTGGTTATTATCTGTGACTGGGTACTCGGCCACCTTAGCATGTTTCGCTACGAGCCCACCCATGGAGGCTGGTAGATACGGGTTTGTGGGCTCTGGACCATGGTTATGCATCCCATGAGTGACTCCACATATTTTCCACGAATTCACAAGGCGATTTCATAGCACACCGAATTTTCTTTTCGGCGGTATCCCAAAGGAGCAATAAACGGGCTAGTCGGCCACCTGACTATTTCGCTCGTTTACACTAGTTTTCTTCACCCCAGTGCAGTCCAAATGCTTCAAAGGATATAACTACACGATTCTATACCCCCAAGCAGTACATCTGAGGTATAT
Source organism: Mycena capillaripes (assembly GCA_029204075.1). Lineage (NCBI taxonomy): Eukaryota > Fungi > Basidiomycota > Agaricomycetes > Agaricales > Mycenaceae > Mycena > Mycena capillaripes. Next base: position 772,638 of record JARHKZ010000029.1, on the reverse strand, counting down.
GAGGATCATAACAATTTCCCTTTCAAGCCGAGCAGAATGGGTGAAATGGTGGTGCGGAGCAAATGGTGTGCTCCGCAAAGCAGAGAGCATATTTAGGGCCCAAATGAAGGTACAAAATACTCAATAGGATATATTGGGACACAACCATTACCACAAGACGCCTCCCGCATTCCCATAAACCGTCCAAAAAATCCATCTTTACATGCCAGTGAAATTTGGTGGTTTGAGGTAGTGGCCAACTGTGAAAGGAAGGTCGGACAATTGAAAGCCAAACGAATTTAGAAGGATGCTGGGTTAGATGCTCCAAGTGCACATATCAATTTCCAAGTTCGTCGCAAAGACGGGTGGATTGACAGAGAGGTGGCTGAATTGAGCGACTTAAGAACAGTTTGAGATGTTCTCGACGGGTCCACAAGTAGAGGGGGAGTTATCTTCGCATATTGAATCCAGCAAGAGAGTTCCCTAACATCAAGGGAAAATTTTGAGTCTTAAACCTCGTGAACTGGTGAAGATTTGGTGGAGAAAAGACCAAAAGACGAGCGCGAGGGCCGTTCGGAGATAAGAAATGATGTTCACACACCGGCATCTTGATAAAAAAGCTCCCACAGTTTTTGATCGCCGTATGACTTCGCCTCAAATTTTGACAGACAGGGTCCTTGAAGGTCGAGCTCCATCCCACAGGGGCCAAATCCCAGGTTTCAGCATCGAAACACCGTCTATTATGCAAGTGGCCGACTACCTAGTGCGGCCGAGAAGGCAGTCGCCGATAATAGGGTTAATTCAGGGGGTGGGGGGAGAGGAACAGAATAAAAAATGTGCACACGAGGCTTTAGCGTGCTGAGCTGAGTGGCCCGGCTTGGGGGACCCCCGAGCGCAGTGAGGGAGGGGAGGGCCGCGAATGGTCGGTCCTCTTCACGCACATGAAGGACTAATGTTCAACCATTTTGATTTTAATATATTGTTCTTAATCTTCCTTTCCCTCCAATGAGCTCCATTTTTTGATTTTTTTTTTGCATTGGTGATTACTTGTTGGCTTGCTCCTTTGTTTGTTCCTTGCCGAGAATGTGGCCGCGATCAAAATTCCCAGATTCAGAAGTCACGTTTTGGCGGAAAGTATGCAAGTGGTGCTCAGCGGCTAATTCTTTCAGATAGAATTGAATCTGGCCTGTACGATATGAGCAGCATATTTTTGTACCTGTTAGTGGGCTTTGCCACGACAGTGCGCTACATTTGTTATTGTGATGACATCACCGGCCGAGACAGCAATCACATACCTGTGATCGCATCACAGGCCTAAGTACGCCTTTCAGCGTGGGGTCAGATCAAGGGTCAGATATCGAACCTCCGGGACCGAATATTCGGCGTCCCACATTGGTTACGGTAAGATAAGGGCGGGAGGACCTAAAAAAGGCCGTACGGGATTTTCGCCTTCCAGAAGACCGCAGCCTTGGCGTTCTTTTGTTGGGGGGGTGCCGCTGCAACAGCCAGAAGGCGGGATTTGGTGTTTCTTCGATGCACAGGTAAAATAACTCACGAGGGCATCAATAATCTGGTGCTTGAGCCAGGATTTATGTGAGAGACGTACAGAGCCAAAACCCGGATCCGAAAAAAAAAGGAGACCCCCTACTTTACGGCCGTGAGAGATAAGTTCGTGCAGTAAATAGCCTAAATTGTATCCTCAAATATTTTCAGAATTTTTTACTTCTTCCAGCCCATGCCTCATCTTTTCTTTGACCTAGAGCGTCGTGAAGCTTCAAGGTAAATCTCTCACACCATGCGAGGCGGCCGTTGCGTCGGTGGCACCGCCGCTATACTTTCATTCCTCTTTTGCAGTCCCGCGAGCGAGACGAGCCACTGCGGTGAGTTCCTCCGTGATAGTGTATGTTTTTAAGACCACCGACTTCACCCTACAAGCTTTGACGTATCGGCAGAGCCCTCCTAATGTTTGACGCTGTGTTGCGTCCCCTGTAGTAAGCCGACGTAACAAGGGTGTTTTTCTACAAAGTCAGTTTCGATGAGGAACGTATCCCGCCATTCCTGACGCTCTACTCAGCCCAGATGGGTCTCAGAATTCTGTGGTGCTCTCGGAGCGTGTCTCCGAGAACAAATGGGAAATGGGAAGTCCGGCGATCGAGTCCGGCGTGCCCGACGGCAGGGGGTACGGCGATTATATAATATGAACATGGCAATCAATGCAATCAATTGTTGAGAAGGTTCCGCGGCGGCAACCCAAATAAGATACTCGACTCCTGTCTTCCACGATGGCCCTTCTCACCATCCTTCAGCTGCTGGACCAGCATCCAACGTTGCGACACATTACCACCTTTCAGCTCTTAGACTTCCTTCGCCTTGCGGCCCATCTCCGACGAGATATCGACCTCGCACAACCTGCCAAACAAGATCTTGACACCGCGCCAGATCATATTCCCGACAGCGTCTCTTTGTTCCTCACCGGTGCTACTGGGCTCGCTGTCGACGATGTGACACTTCTATGGGCCGCTTTCAAGGAGGAAGTCTGGACAATGCAGGCCCCGGACAACCTCGCCCTACTCGAGGAAACAACTTTCAAAACTCACGGCTGGCACCTTGGAATTAGTGCGTGTCTTTGTGATATATAGCTGCTCTGACATGCGCATATGTAGCGTCGTTGACTGTATATCCACCCACCAAAACATGTACCAACGCAGACTGCCCCAAGAAAGGTGTTCTGAAACGCGCCGAGCAACGTCAAGTAGTTGTGTATTCCTTGGCACTTGGTGCTCGTTCGGCGTGGTCCGTGCACCTGGGCTGTAGCCGTAAGCATCTAATTGCCTACTTATACGCCCTCCTTGGCTGATCATCTTTGTAGACTGTCAGACCAACTACCACAACAAATTTTCCGTCCACGCCGGTGTCAGGACCTACTATGCGGGCATACCCGAGCTTATCCAGATTGGCGAGCATCAATTTGCTGAATTAAAGCTCGTCAACATGTGGATATCTTCTATGCTTCTGGGATGGTGCGTCGACAGATTACTTCCCGCCTTCTGAGCCAGTACTGAGAAGTAAAAAATCAGGTTCTCTGCTACAAACTGCGCTAAACTGTACGATATCGCTCTCTCTGATCGCGCCAAGCACGAGAGTGGGGGTTGGCAATTCGGCCTCAAGATTACACCAAATCACATCTGGGATGGCTTTGTCATAAAATCTCTTCTTGACGACTGCCATCGGAATGAAACCCTTCTGCAGGTCAATCACGGCGGCGACCAGCACCTTCTTTTCCAGGCTGCCATGGAGGCCCGGAACCCGCACATTATTTTACTCGGCCAGGACGAGGTCCCGCACTACTGTGATCGCTGTATGAGAGTGTGGGAAGACGATGACGGGATCCTTCGTGAGTTACCTCCATTCCTACTGAGCATCAATGTTTACGTGATCTAGATCGAACGTGGGTTGTGGCTTGCGACGGGAACAGCATGGGACATCCCTGCTGCGGAGAATTTCGGTGCACCGAACCTGTCCAGTCCACACATCAGGGAAAACCTCCCTCCACATTTTTTGCAATTTTTCCGTAAATTTTTTTGTGACGACCAAAATTTTCGAATTTTAGGCAATTTATCGCAACATTTACTCGAATTTGACCAAAGGTACCAAATCTCGAATATTCTGTGATCATTTTCTCGAAATTGTACGTCAATTATCAATATGAGGTAGGAATCACCTCATACTTCGTATATTAAGGAGATGCCTCGTATCAGTATGCACCTGTTTGGTTTCGCACGCCACCGGGCGCCTGCTAATTCCCGAACACATCAGATCACTATCATATTGTTATTTTTAAATCAAGTTTCCCGGTGCGGAGCGCACCGTTGCGAACACCTCGAATTGGATTGCCTCTTTTCTTTCCTTTCTTTCCGTCCACCTCCTTTGACCTCGGTTGAACTTCAAGTTCAACGTGCCTCCGAGTCGAGGCTTTTGTCCTTTTCCCAACATCAAAGTTTAACTTTTGAAGAGCTTCGACGGGCTGTACGCCATGACGCGTGAACAGGCCACATGCCTGTTGATCCCACGCTCAAAGCCCGCTCAAATGAAAGACCTGTCCGACGTTCTTTCTTCGCCTCTTCCCATCATCATCCCGCCTTTCAGCCGTGGTCCCCGCCCTTCAATACAGTGCCTCCCTTGGTTCTCCTCCGCCATCAATACGGTGCTGACTCCGCAAGTCCTCCGCAAGCCTTCCACAAGATCTGTGTACCATCAAGACTGACGCAGTGCCGTGCTTAATTTCTCACAAAAGGAAGGCCTGTCTGATTTCTCTTCGTTCTTTCCCCCACCATCATTCTGGGTTCTTGCGCCTTTCGTTTTCCCTTGCTTTTGCGCACACTGCTTAGAAGAATCCCGCAAGACTACCGTGCCATCAAACCCCGCAAGACTGTACGTACCTCAACTAACCTCAACGTGTTCTTGACAGGCGACATTCTTCGGTGCATGTGGGGACTACGTTTCGTGGATCTGCAAGAGTTCTCGGGCACCAGAACGTTCAACAACGGCTGTGGACCGCAAAATCTTAAGCCAACTCGGAACGAATCTGCAACTGGCCAGATCTGGAATGGTATCTTACAGCCGTTTTCATCCAATCCGCCCTTCCGCCCCCGCCATGTCATTTGACCGACTCCTTTACATCTCACTCTGGCCTCAAACATCGCCGACATTCTCCAAGACCAATGTTGGGGTAATAAATGCTGTAGTGCGGTAGTAGCCCAGGATACGGCAGGTTCGTCAGAATTTCCTTCCTCCATTCTTTTGCTAAAATCCCTTAGCATATCGCACTATATTCTGTACTGAATTGCATCGTCCGTGCTGTTCGACTCTCCAGTTGTTTTTTAATCTACCAACTAACCACTCGTATAGGTTACGAACACCCAACTAGAAGATGGCGCCCAGCTTATTTTCGATGCGGCTGGCCTTTGTAAGTGTGACCGATCTCGTGCAGCTCAGCCTGTCCGCTTCCCTCTACTCCCATTCCTCAATGAGGTAACGTTTTCATGCTCTTGGGTTCCTCCCCTGTTTGCTTTACCGACATCTCAGTTATATTCACAGGTTACCTCCCGACTTCCGACGCTCCCTGTGAGCCAGCGCAATTTTAGATCCTCTAGATTTGCATATTTAACTTCAGATTGTGCAACTATTTGCAACGTTGTGCCATCATCTACGCGCGCCACAGTCGGGCAAAAGGTAAATCGTTTGATTGATTTTTTGGCATTCCTCGGAGCCGCCTTACGAGTTTCGCTCATTCTTACCTCCACTGTTCGGCCCCTTTAGCTCAACGATGCTAACATTTTGGATTCAGTTTTTTTTGGGCTCCCACCTATGTTTAATCAACTTTTTTGCGCCTCTTCTGCACGCGGTAACGAGTTTCTTATTCACGTGGTATTTCTTTTGGCATCTCACTTACCCTTAGCCCTATCAGGCAGCAAGTTGTTTCATCGTGTAACACGTCGAATCCGATACTGAAATATTATTTCCGTTACGTTTGGTTATGTATGTGTCTGAGTTGTTGCTCAGGTTGCACTCAAGTGTCGGCCGAAGGTATCCCCGACGCGTTCGAAGACAGTAGGTAATGTCGGGGCGATATCTCATATGTTTTACTCAACCACACAGATACTATGTTAACCGATTCTGATATGCATTCGTCCATTCCTCAATTTGAAGTTTGAGCCCCGCGAGCGACTCGGAGCGAGGTGAGTATTAAAGTGTTCTATATGTTCTGGCGCTCGATGCTCACAAGCGAATTAACAGTGTTGTAATACTTTACCTCTATTCGAGCTGCTCTCTGGTATGATGCATATTTTCCCACAGTTCGAGTGTCTGACCATCCGGTCTTCGTTCAGTCGTTTGTCGATGGGTGTTTAATCATTTTGCGGTCACTCTCTGATTCCACTCGCGGCATGCTATGCAGTAGTCTATCGTCACAGATGAAAGGGGTGAGTTTGCGCATTGGACTGTGACTTATTTATGGCCCATAGTATGTGTACATACTTTGTGTGGATTAATGATTTTTTCGAATATGTTTCCTCTGTACTTTTGAACCCCTGTTCACCTTTGTCACGGAGTTTGCAAATACAGAACGACCGTACACTGTCCTTTGATAATTTCTCAACGACGGTTAGTTGCATCTCAAGCTGAGGCTTACAAAATCCTGAGCACTTATGCCGGAGCGAAGCGAAGGCACGTCTTGTTCACCCTTATTCTAGTACAGTGTTGCATATATGTGACAGTCAGTCCACGGATTCGCAAAGAAAACGATGGTCCAAATTTGGTCCAAATATCCCAAGTCCGTTGCCGAGACACCGGCCCTAAATGTACGACCATCAGGAAAATACTACCTCCCTAATTTACCAGTAACTTCCCCCTAATTTGTTTCTCCATAATAAATGAGGCCGAAGAAGGGCGAATATAGGATAATGGTAGTAATTTAGGCCATATTTCCAATATTGCCACAGTATCCTCAAGAAGAAACCTCTTGTAAATGTTTCGACCCGCATGAATCCACGCCCGTCATCTGCGTTTTAAGGCTTAAACCTGACCGGAATATTTGGCCGCACTGTCTTCGACAACTTCGCGAAAGTCATATTCACGAAAGATGTCCCAAGTCTAGCAAAGGCCCACCCTAGACTGTACGGCACCCAAGTACAGTTTGGTACGTGTACGGCACGCGTACGGCACTGACCACGTGTGCGTGAGGATGGTTCGTTTTGATCATGTCACAACAGCATCAAACACTTCTCTTCCTTTCCTCCCATGTCGCACTTCCCCCCTCATCGATTTCCCTTCGGATCTCCCTTGTTTTGCCTAGCGCTCGCTCAATTGTGCCATCCGATCCCTTCGTGAGTCTTTTGACTCCATCCACGACGATCCCGTTATGCTGATAGTCGCTCCTTTAAGGCTAGGATCGACGTGCGCTATCAACGACGAGTTACACTACCTTCCAAGACACCTTGACAGCTTCCCAACGTCCATCAGATGAACTCTTCAGGATGTGCGTACTCATTATACGTGTGGTTACGGCGCTATTCCACTTTTTCCCCTTCAGACCTCATCAACATTGGGGAGGTGTCGTCTGGCTCGACTCCACTGTGCGTGCTCTTCATCTCTTCCTATGCCATTATCATTTAACTCTCAACTGTCGTCCAGAAAGCATGCCAGCACATACAGCACTTGTTCCGGACATTCGTGCACTGCAACCGTCCATGTGCGTGCCCCTGTTTGTTTGTTTTTTCGACTTGATAATCACCCACCTGCAGAACAGTTTTCTGGCAGTTCATCGCTCGTCCCAAGTTCTTTGCACAAGCGTCATCTGGAACGTTGCGCATGGTTCTTGCCGCCCCGATGCCATACTTGTCCTCACGTTCATGCAGCTGGAGTGTGGCTGCACTGTTTCATCCCATGTACGTCTTCACTCCTGTGATGTATGTCCTTGTATTTTTAGCACTAACTCATGCTCTGCCTCGGCGTGGACCCGCTCTTCCACAGCGGGTTCTCCAGCGACGTTGCGTCCCGCGCACGCCCACCAGCTCATCGTGAGTTTTGAGGTGCGCCAGTATTAATCTTAAATATCCAGAACGGCATCATCGTTTCCAACGCCGTCTCCAACGTCACCTTCAACTCCGACGGCGTCGTTGCTGTCAGTTCTTCCTTCGTCAAGCCCAATAGGTTTCCGCATTATCCGCTTCTCTGCGCAGGCCCCCGCCGCCTCCATGCCCTCCGTATCTTTCGATAACGCCAAGACGACCACCATTGGGCCCACCTCAACGCTGAACGTCAACGCTGCATACGTCCACGTTCGCTTTTCCCCTCCTCCATTTTCTAATTTTCTGCAGATTGTGTCACTGCCTCCATTCAGGACTCTGCTGGAATTAACAACGCCGGTTCGTATTTCTCTTTTCCACATCCTTGTTTTACTAAGAAGCATACCCCAGATTTTGCGACACCTCCCGACGGTGACTCGGGTATGTACTATCCTTGTTACCCCAACCTTGGCAGCCCGGGTTGCCGGTCTGATAACACAGTGCCAGTACTGTCGGCATGGTCAATCCTCTTAGTGTACATGTTCTGTTCATATACTTTATGTTAATGATCAATAATTGTTGTCCTATTCTTGATCTGAGGATGCTATTCGTGCAAACCGCCAACAAACTGAAGAAAAAAAATGGGCACAACTTATGCCAAAATTCGGCTCAAAGTTCTTTAAAATGTGGCATTTTTTAGGGGGACAACATATTTACACTCAAAGTTGCCCACTCGAGGAACTGGCAATATTTTCGGACATTTTAGCTAAAAATGGGCAAAAATATCTGAGGGGGGTTTCCCTGATGCACGCGGCCGACGCCATTTCTGTGCAAAACACAACCATCTACATTCTATCTGTGCTATTGTTGGCTGCGATCGTCCTGTCGTCCCCGGTACAAAATCCTGCGCACTATCCGAACATCAAGAGATGGAACGCCTCAATTCCGCTCGGGGAAAGGCGGCTTTTACGCTCAAGCATCGGCTCCAACGTCAGAAGATCCGAAATGCCATGGCTAGCGCCACGCCCTCTGGTGCTCCTCCGACCAACGACAATGTGGGCGCGGATGATGACGAGGTTCAAGAGACAGTAGAGTGGTTTGACATTGAAGATGACGGTACAGTTCATCGATATGAGGGCAAGAACCTGTGGTCCGTTGGGGTGCCCGACGACAACGACGACATCGACCCTTGCGATCCGAAGTCGGAGAACGGCAATACCAAAATCAAGGCCCTTTTTCACCGGCATCGCACGCACAATGAGCAAATACTTGTGCGGCCTTGTGGTGTTATCTTCGCTCGGGCAACATTCTTCGGTGCCGAGGCTGTTTCCAATGTCTTGGTTTGTCTCTATTTTGTTACTGTAACTCCATGTCCGCGCCGCTCATTGACAAACAGCTCTTCGTCAAGAATGCCTTCTCTGTGCCTGGAGCACACAAGCCTGACCATTTCATTTATGACACCAATTGTGACGCCAAGCAGCAAGTCATGAAGGAACCCCGCGATCCGTGGTGGGACTCAGTCGGCATGTGTGTTGACGTGTGGCACTTTCTCAATAAGCACAAGGTATCACACGAGTTCTGTCAAAAGCACTGCAACCCCGTGGACTACCCGGAGCTCTTGAACGACGATGGCAAGACCTGGTTTTTCAATACGTCGATTGCCGAGCAGGTTAACGTCTGGCTTGGAGGCTACCACGCCATCGTCCGCGAAATGCTTCCGGTAAAATACAATTTCTTCTTGGACGAGATGATTCGTCTGCGAAACATTGCTACTGTAGCTCAACTCGAACATGACGGCCACCATCCTCGACATGCTCCACCCCCGGATACTTCATTGTGATTTACTGCATGTACTCCGATGTCTTATTCTTCTGACTCGTTTTGGTTCTGTCTTTGTCTGCTACAATAGACACATATTAGTATGCGGGCTGGACTGCTTGTATATGATTTTAATTACCCAGAAGAATGCGAAATTTCTGTCGCATTGCTAGCATTTCCAATGGGATGAACGAGGATCTCGCCATTGTTGTGGATACGTCTGAAATTGGTGCCGGGGGGATTAACGGAGGACGGGTTACAGCACTTCTCGCAATGAATATTGGTCTGTTTCTGGGTTGCACAAAAGAGGATGGGGTTGCATCTCTTCTCGCAGATAGCATCGATGGTGCGCGACTCCATGAAAGATTGTGATGTGTCACATTGAGCACTCGATGCGACGTGACAACGAGCGCTCGTGTTCGAGGTGAGAAGAGCACCATTGTGAATCCAGAGTCAATGCAGCTAAATAGAGCCTAAGAGGTACAAATGGGATAAGACAAATCTAGGTAAGGTTGTCCAAGGAGATAGAGTAGTACGAAAGTAAAGAATTGGCCATCCATACACGCCTAATCTACTCGTGACGACTTTTTGAGGGGGATAGCCTTCTGCCAATTCGTCCATAAACCAAGAGGAGTTCGTCCCGCATTCAATCCGCGCTCGCGCTGGGCGGACGTTGCTTTCTCCCAGCGTGCCAAGGCATCCGAATAGGTTTGCTTCTTGTATGGCCGACGGAAGACATGATGAAAGCGATCTGGAATTGACAGTGTCTGAAGGTCGGGTGACGACATCGACCTGAAACCCGCAACCACCTCCAGCACATAAAAGCCGGCCGGGAAGGGTTGGCTCAAATCGACATGAGGGGTAGGATGGATCGAGGCGGCCGAGGTCGTTGATGTCGCCGGGGAGGAAGAGCGAGAGGTTGCGGTCGGGAAGGGAGAGAACGACGTGATGGATAGTGAGGGCGTTGCGGAGGATTGTCTGCTAGAATGTCCAGGGATAGAAATATGCAGCTTTGGCGAGGGGGCTGGGAAACGGAAGCCGATTGGGTGGGAATGGAGATTGAGAGTGGGAAGTCGTCCTCGCCGTCGTCTGCGCTGCGGATGACTGTCTCCTCGATGATCTCCACATCATCATCTGACTCCGAGGCGTGCGCGACCTTTCTCTTCTTCTTGTGTGGGACATCATCGTCCGATGAGTCGATCTCGATGAGATGGATATTAGAGACTTGTTTTTGCCGGCGAATAGAACTGCGGTCGCCGGGTAAGTTGTGTCGGATGTGGGCTGGCTTTGCGGTAACAGAAGAGAATATCTCGGCGAGCTGCGAGCACTTTGCACCCGGGATGCGTAGAAACAGGTGTCCATCTGCGGTGAGTGTGTGTCGATAATGGACATTGATTTCCACCCAGAGCTTGAGCTTCTCGTCGAGATGCTCCACGATCTCATCTTCAATGCCCAGGCGCACCATAAGGTGAGGAGAATCGCTAAGGGCCCATGTTGGCCAGTCCGGAAGTTGTTGCAACGCAAGGACGACCGGGCGGGTAGATATCTAGAGATTATGAGTCATGATGGACAAGTTAAGGGTAGAGCCACGCACCAGACCCCAGAATATGAGCGTCAGCTTCCGGCCTAGAGTCAAGTCCAAGGACGTCTTGTACAGATCTCGCTTGATCGCAGCTGCGTCGGCAGCCGTCTCGTCCCGATATTGTCTCATCCATGATTCTGACATTTGCGTCGTCATCTTGGGGCGGCGAGATGGTTGGGTGGACCCGCTGGGTGTTTTGCCTGCCGGATAAACAGGGTGCAATTGTTGTACGCTCGTCGACGATGACGAAGGTGCTGGCATCGCTGACGACGAAGAGGCCGCCAATGAAGGTCCTGCTATTGGCAGGGACGACGAGGAGAAGGAAGAGGTGGCCTCAGACTCTGCGTAACTTCTTTTCGATAAGGTGATCCCAAGCGCCATATTCGCTTCGTCTAAAGCGTGACGTTCTTTGTCAGATAAGGCTGAGACAGAGGGGACCGGCGAGGCCATAATCGACTGGAGGTCCTGGTCCTGGGTGAATTCTTCGGCCTCATCACGCCAGGCATCGTTATCGAGATATTCAGTGATTGGGCCTAGTTGGTTCGTGGTTAGTCTCTCGTAGACAGACACTTCAACGTTGAAACTCGTACCTCGTTTGTTGAAGTCTGTTAGTTACCACGGGGGTCCGATCAGGTCAGGATCTTATTACATAATCACATCTCGATAGAAAACACTCGGTGAAAATAGAACTTGCTACATTCATTCTGAACTACTCTAGGATGGATTGCCTTGCCTATAAATCTCGTGTGCCAGGCCCTGGGAATTTTTCGAGCACCAGGTGCGATCAAGAACGATTTGTCTTTCGGGCTGCTGACAAATGGCATCAAATGTCGCACGGCTCTGAAACGCCGTTTGAATTGCATTTTCGAGCATTCTGAGGAGATAGAATGCTTATATATGTATACAAGAGCCCGTATGAGGTTAAAGCAGGTGAAAAAATGCCTTTTTAAAAAACCTTGAGGTGCGGTGGATTTCAAACTCCGACGATTATGTAATAAGATTCTGACCCGATCCGACCCCCGTGGTAACAACAGGACTAGTTCGTGGTAGCCATTGCAGGCCGTGAAACAATCACTGTCTCCAGAATGCGCTGAGTGCTCGGTGATAAGGAGGGGAGACGTAAGCTCGGGGGTGGCGGCGTTATGGACGGAGGCGGGGTTCTCTTCCGGTGCTTCTCGCGCTGGCGAGCAGTGAGACGCTCAGGCTGATGCCCAACAGCAAGGCATCCTTTCTTATCGACGATACAGTGGGTCTTGCAGCGATTGTAAGAGCACGTTGGCGACGCCTTGCGCCCGCAAGGAGAATTGAGACACTTGACACCAATTTCGCCAATGTGACATCCTTCGGGGTGCTGATTGGGTGGCGCAGAAGACGAAGCCCAACTAGAACTGCTTTGCGACCGGTTACTTGGTTGACGGACTAAGAGCTTTGGCGGGGCCCAATTGGGATGAGGTGGAATATGAGCAACGGTGGGCGGGGTGTCTCGCTGAGGGAGAGCGTGAAAGAATTTGTCGCGCTGGCACTGGGCGAGCGAAGATTAATCGTGGCCGGGCCAGCGGGACTCGCCGTATGCTTACTTGTATATAATAGTGACCTTACGATTGACCGCCTGCAGCAAACTTGATAATAAGGTACGCAGAGCATTCTGGGCAGGTATTCTCCGCATCAAGGGACGGGGGTTTCGCGTAATGCATTGAGCGGGACGGGGGACACGCACTGGTGGAGGAGGATGGAAAGAGAGAGAGACGTATCCAAATCCGGATATTGATGGTCGATTCAAAGTCCGTCTTGCCGGCGGTCTTGCCGCCGGACTTGATGCCGGCTGATTTGCCGGACTTTTCAAATCCCATACTTTTACGTGTCTCCGATGTCTCTGAGCACCGCCACCATCTTGATTGAATTTTGAATTTGCGAATGGTGGAATTTATATCCTACACCCCCAATTTGGTCGGAGCTGCCGCAAAGCTCCGAGTTGCCATATTCGGCCTGATACGCGAGGAGCTCCGTAAAAAGACTCCCAGGATGTCGAAACAGACAATCCCATGAGAGACGCTGGAGAGGCACTTGCTAGAATGTCTCTCCTATATCTCAGTGTAACCTTCTGACCCATAGCCTGCTGTGACACTTCAGTCTCTTTATAAAATTAAGCCTGTCCGTCTGAAGCCTTTTGAAACTCCGGCATCAGCGCTAACCTTTTTCGTCACTTCACTTCACTTCACTCTCTTTATAAAATTATTTAAACAATGTTCCACAACAAGGCTCAGAATGACATGTGCAGTTCTTGTATTTATTATATTTGCACGAGCACGTTCAAAATATCGGTGGTTTCACACGAACTGTTATTTGGGCCATGGGCCGCGAAAGGCAATCAAATTCATGCAGGGTACGTATAACTATCCGATATATACTGTGAATTAGGTGCAACTACGATGACAAGGAATAAGGATTAAAGGTATTGATAAATGGTCGAGGCTTGATGCGGTATGGGGTTTAGTTGAAGATGGAGATGTCGGGATTTCCGTAGCTGCGTCGGTCGTTCTTGAGGACGCGTGCGACGGACCTGGAGTCCCATGTTAATGATGGATCATTGCAGATAAGTGGATGAAAACTTACTTGGAAATTTTGACCTCTGGGTTCTCGTCGTCGGCGTAGCGGTTGCGAAGGTCGGCCAGTTGTTCTTCAACCTTCTCCCAGAGCTTTTGACCGCCATGAACATCCACGAGCACTTGACGCTAGTGAGGCTTCAATGAAAGCGAAGGTGGAAACGGGATTGAAAGCTTACCAAGATGGCGACACGGCCCAACATTGGCAACGAAACTTTGACCCCGGCATCGGGAACGAGGTCAGTCAACGCTTCGCAGAGCTGAATGATATCGAGGGGGTCTGCGCGGTCGGTCATGACGGTCTCGCCGTTCTCGTCCTTGGTCACAGTCCACAAAGACTCCAAAATCTAACGAGACGCAGAAACATCAGCAGCCTGCATCATCAAAACCAGATTTACGCACCGTTTTTTTTGACATTGTAACGGGCATCAGTGAGACGATGACGGCAGCGGCTTGCGATCGGGTCCCAGACATTCTTGTCCTGGGTCTGCTTGGTGGTGATACCCCAGTGAGGGGTGTGCGCAAGAATTGCGTTCTCATTTTGTGTCAGTGGCGGCATGAGAAAATATAAATAACCTGACCTTGAGAATTCCGCTGGGGCTGTCGGCACCAGCCTTTTTGACGTAGGCACTCAACGCAGGGTCCAGGATGGTGCGTATGGAATGGATGGTGACCTTGCCCTGTGAATATATAAGTAAGACTGACAGTATAAACAATATGAATGGACCTCGAATTTTTTGGGAATGACGAAGCCCGTGGCGGCGGGGACCATGAGGGCTTGGTTCTCGATGATCTTGATGAGCTGGGCGTACATGGCAACCTCAGACTTGCTGTCGGCAGTCTGAGAACGATGAGTGAGTGCACGATGAGTGTGTAATGGCCAAATACCGACCTTGGAAAACTCCTCAAGCTTCATGTTGCCCTCGGGCTTCAGCTTGAGCTTTTTTCCCTGCAGGGCCCCGAACTGCGTGAAGTCCCCGAGCATGTCATCACGACGAGTCCGTCTCCCGACACGCGGCGAGGCGTACGGTGACGACTGAGCACCAGAGCGACGGCCAGAATAAGTCGGGGTGCGCGAGGGAGCACCAGAGCTGGACGGACTGCCTGCTGGCGTGGTGGTACGGCCGGCGCGGCCGCTCGAGGGTGATGCAAGCGGAGAGCTTGGGGTATCAAAAAGAGCGTTGAGCCTTGAGGGAGGCATATTGTGATAAGTGAAAGGGTGTTCAAGGGAGGGTGGAGGGGATGTGGGGCAGGATGCAAACGGGAGAGGGAGTGTGTGTGTGGTGGCTGGGAGTAAAAAAAAAATGGGGCGAGTCAGCGTGGAGTCATCAATTTTGGGGACACGTGAGGCTCTTTGCGTTTGAGAACCGACGTCCGACGCGAGGACAGCCGACGGCCGAACACCAGGACCATTAGTTGTGCTGCAAGGATGCCAGCCATACGCACAAAGAGATACGATGGAGGTGTGTGGAACGATTGAGTGTTAATCTGATCAATCATAGATACCCGATAGATTTTGAAGATATTGAGGACGAGCCGATGCGCGTGAAATGTCTTACCTGCTCTGCAGAACTTCTCAGATCTGGAAGGAAGGACCACTTGACAACAACCAAACATCTTGCAGCCATGACTTCTCTTGAGGTTCTTGCTGCTGCTGGTCCTTCAAATTTAGCACACCATACCGAGACTCGAAATCCCTTGCCAGAACAGCGCGCAGTCTTTCATCTGGGTGATATGTTTGCAGATTCCGATAGTGACAGTGACCCCGAACGCCCCCAGTGGCAACACACTCCTCTCGCCGACATGATGGTGGACGGCGACCACTTTTATGACGCCGATTGGAATGAAATATTCTTTTCGGCGGGAGCTCAACAAAACCGCCAAGCAGAGCGACAAGACTTGCTAGCTGGGATTCGGAATCTTGATTACTATGACCATGTCATATTTGGCAAGATGGGAGTACAGCGAGATACCGACGATGCAGGCGAAGACTTGACTGTGTCTGATGCTGTTGCAGCGATGATCGATTTGGGTAAGCCTTTGTATGGGAGTGGTATTGGTCTGATTGGTGTCTTCAGGGCTGGAGAGCGATGAAGAGGAAGAGGACGAGTACACTCACAATGACGGGGACTGGAGTCCTCATGGTTCGAAGGCGGTGTGTGGGCTTACAAACATCTGATCTTGTCGCTGATTAATTACGTCCCGTTATAGATGTTCATGCTTGACCTGTTGGACAATTTACCACGTCTCAGACTGTCCGACGATCAACTCAAAACAATTATATGGGTAATGCGAGAGTGTCGAAACCCTGATGTTCCGTCATTTTCCGCGTTGAGGAAGAAACAAGCACAACTTACGGCAGATTTAAACATCAAATCCAAACGCCATGTGTCTGCGGTCGGAAACGAGTTCTACATGAACCATCCAGCAGATCTACTCGCACTGGTAAGATATGCCAATTTGCTGGTCGTGATTTTACTTAACTTGTCAAAGGACTGGGCTAACCCACTCATCCGGGAATTTATCCAGGTGTATCCCGAGATCACCGAGAAGATCTCGGAGTTCATCCAGGCCGATAAATGGACCAAGGAGGTCAACGTCGATGAGTTATCTCCAATGTGGGCCGACTGGAAAAATGCTGCTCATAAACATTTCTACGTAAAAGAGCTTGCGCGGTTGAAGAACGGCAATTTTGTTGTTCCAGTGCGTTGGATTATTTTCAAGAAGGAGGGGTATGCCGAAGTCCACAATGTTGCATATGATGTTGTTGTCAGTGCCTCCCTTCATAAACCACTGAGTTCTGAATTTATTTGCAGGGAAAGACCTTTATCATTATTGCTGGGGAAATTGTGAGGGTCAAGGCAACAGAGCTGAGGGAAAATTATCTCGACCTTTGTGCTCAGCTGCATGACTTAAATTTTGTTGGTCAGTCAATTAAAATGGATCTTGGTGTTATATTCATTGATAAATCGCAGACCCCTCCCCGGAATGGGCTCACCACATGCCAAATCCCATTTGAACTATTGCCAAAGGCCGGCCGGTGTTTTCTATTCGAATAGTTCCCTGGAGCGACGACGTATCTGGCAATGTGAGCAAGCAGTTCAACCCTCACATGAACATATACATTGCGAACGCAAATCTACCTCACCGGAAAGTGGCTCAAGAATATTTCGTGCGCTTTTGTTCCACATCGCCACATGCCTCATCGGGCGAGCAGTTTGAGGCTCTGGCCGAGGATCTGTAAGGATCTTTGAATTCAAACCTGGAAATCACACTGAGTTAACATACCGCTTAGGGATCCCAAAACGTATCATGAAGCATACAATTGTCAGCTGCAACAAGAAATTTTATTCCGCCTCTTTGCCCATGTTCTCCCGGCAGATAATCCACATCAGGCCGAATCTGCGTCGAACGCCGGTGTCCATTCTAACCAATGGTGCCGTTATGACGATGGAGGTGGAGCCTCGACACACCGGGAAACAAACGAAGGATATTGTGCACTCTTTAAGGTTTGCCAACTCAAACCCAGAGAATCTAAACAACTGCTTACTCGTTACGCATATAGCCCGGAAATCCCGTACACCTGCAGAAACAATCCGTACAATTCGGCGCCAAATCTGGCTGGCCTGCGCCGGTGTCCAGGACGTGGTTGACAACCTCCAGACAGCAACAGGCGTCAAGGATAAGACAGCCCAGTTCTGGATCGAGAAGGTGATTGTAATGGCACGGGAGCAGCAGCAACAATGCTTCAAAGAGGACCCGCGCTTGAAAAAAAAGAGTCTCATCGGTGATGCGCGCAGAGATGTCAAGACTAAAATCCGTGACCTCATTCAATGGCGGGTCTACAACTGGGTAATTCGTCAACCGGAGGATCGATATGCGAGGTTGCCAATGAAATCATGTACGTTCCAAACATTGTTGTGGTGTGGCACATAATCATTTCTCTGTGCAGCCAGTCGACATCGTTTGCGACCGGGTGATCATTATAACATTCTTTTGAGTATTAAGGGTAATTAAATATCATCCACTCTTCTCTGCGGCACTGAGCAATTTTTCAAGGCCTCGATCCCCATCAAGACAGTCCCTGCGAAATTCTACACGCAATCCTTCTGGGGGACAATAAATATGTCTGGCACGAAACAAGGACAAGGCTAAAGGTGAAGCCTTCGCCGTTCGTCTTCAATCTTCTTCGACCAATGGCCTGAACTTGGCCTCCATTCGGGGTCGTTACATGGTCAAGTACAAAAACGCACTCATAGGAAAACATTTTAAAATCCTCCAGCAATTGGGTATCTTCCATCTTCACGACGATCTGTGCTCCCCTTACGTGTTTGACCTTTGGCGGGCTTCGGGTGAACTGGGTGCGCTGTTATGGCTCCCTGTAATCCGAAATATGCGGCAGCACTTGGTTCGTCTTCATATAAAGCCTTCGAAATTGGGACTGACACATCGCAGGCCGACGTTCAGATTTGCATTGACAATGTGTTAGACATCTGGGGGCTCATCGACCCGGCCCGCATTGTAACGAAGTTCAAGCTACATGTTCTCCCGCATATCCCTGACGATGTTCGTCGCTTTGGCCCGTTAATCTTGTCTGCGACCGAAGGCTTCGAGTGCTGGAACAAGATATTTCGGCTCTGTAGTATTCTATCCAACCATCAAGCTCTAAGCCACGATATTGGTGTAACGCTTGCCGATATGGAGCGTTTCAAACATCAGGTTAGCGGCGGCTGGTGGAAGCCGTCCAGCTCTTCCGAATATATTCGTGCGGGACACAAGGTTGCATCATTTTTGGATCACAATAAAGAGCTTCAACGTCGCTTGGGTTGGATGGATAAGTCGAAGCCAAATCCAGGTGAGTTTCAACACTATTCTTCTCCTCGCTGTCTGCTCATCTGACTTTAGGAACCATCAAGCTGGAATCCCGTCGAAAGGCAATCACTGCCGCCTGGCGCGAAAGCCTCGGGGTCTATTGGACCCCCAAACTTGATGCTCGCGGTGCCGGAAAGCTGTGGAAGTCGTGTAAATATGTCATTGCCAAAACTGGGGATGTTTGCACGAAGCTCTCTTGGGTATTTTTCAAATCTCAGGTTAGATTTGACATGGTGGTGGTTGAATTTTACTCATCTGAAGATATAGGAAACTGGAGTTATATCAACAGGCCGCATCCGAAATATACTGATTCCGGTTGTTTCGGCAACACATCACAAAGAGGCCGTGGTTATTGTGCAGCGATTTGATGTGTCGGCGACGCGTGATGCTCGGATGCACATGCCGGTGCTCTCGCCGTCTCCAGAAATTATTGTGGCTCAACCCGAGGTAGACATTCACTGGCTATGAAGTGATTTATTGACCTTGCCTTGTAGGATATTCTCTTCTTCGTCAATGCTCAGCACGACTGCCGTGGTCTCAAGTGCAGAACTGTTAACAATGCAGAACATGTCACCCAGGAGCGCTCACTCACCGGCCGAACCCAAGCGGCAGTCAAGCATGTTGAGACTGAAATTTATTTCCTCAATATGCATGGCCTTCACAACGCTGAGCTAATTCGGGACACCCTTCCACGTAGTCTCACAGCGCCTATTCCTTATTTCGAAGATCGCACGGCCAAACGTCGGGAATTTGCAGCCCTGCTTCGGGTGTCAGGGCCGGCAAAACGGGCAGCCACTCAGAAAAAAGCAAAAGAAACACGGGAAAAGAACCAGAGGGCAAAGGATGGGGGGAAGAAAAAGGTGGCACCAGAGTTGGAGGATGAAGACAACGAGGAGTTCGAAGAATAGGTATTTTTTTATTTTGTATGTCGAGTTTGCCGCCAAACAGGATGGGTGGAAGGTTGAACTCGCGGAGCAGTCAAGAACCACCGGCAAAACCTCAGATTGAGCTCCACCGGACATCTTACGGATATGCCTCAGGACATTTGCAAGATGTTCCGCAAAAAGATCTGTGAAACATCGACCCCTATATTTTCCGGAGCTTCCACCCGATATCCGCAGACATCCGTGATGTGATATGCGCCGAATGTCCGACCAAATTGGGGGTGTAGGTGAGTTACCTCTTATGTTTTGCTCGACTACACTCCTGACCTGTCATTCATGGCCTTGCATTCTATCATATATGTCGAACCCATCCCGTCTTTTACTAAATTCATTTTTTGAAAAGTCCATGAGCGAGGCCAGTATTTGATTACTATTAAAAGGCGGGGACTTCAATGCTCGGGTTGGTGAACGGATTCCATCGGGCGCTCTTCTCGCACGAACATCTTCTGACCCAATCGTGAACACACGGGGACGGTGGCTGCTGCGACTCTGCTCCGATACCGCTATGACGATTCTTAATGGCACAACCAAGGAGTCTACGGGCCGCGGCGCCTTCACTTCCTTCCAGCCACTTGGCTCCTCAGTAATTGACTGCTGTTTCATATCTCCCGGACTGATACCCCGAATCGGCGAAGGTGCACTACGCATTGTAAAGTCGCCGGTCTGGTCAGATCATGCTCAGATTCAACTGACGGTGGTGAAACCCGAGGCTCGCTGGGAAATGGACGCCCCTGCTCGCATCCCACGACCTTCACCGTTCGCATTCGATGATCCAACTCCTCTAGATCTGTTACTAAAGGCAACGCTCGAAGCTAGTGTTGAGTCTGCGCCATCTTCGTCACTTATTTACTTCGCTTAGCGCTGCGAAAGCTTGTAACTTTGATGGGAATTTGTGAAAGTTCGTGAGTTTGATATCTTTATGTGAAAGTTCATGAGTTAGTATTCCGGGCTTATCAAACGGCGACTCCTCGGCACATTACGGAGTGATTGGCATCAACAGCTTGCCGCGGTTGGCTGGTTAGGTTTGGGTTAGTTGGTTGAGGTTAGTGGTTAGTGGTTAGAGGTTAGTAGTTAGGGGTTAGAGGTTAGAGTTTGGGTTAGAGGTTAGTGTTAGGCCAGGGTATCTATATAAAAAAACGGGGAGAGAAGGAAATGATGGCCAGATTGATGCGTTTGATTTGTGTGGTTTGTCCACCTCACGAACTGTCCTGGGAATTAGCCAAAGTGACGAAGTTTCAGAACTTTCCATCAAAGTGACGAAGTTTCGCCAGCTTAAGCGAAGTAACGAAGTGACGAAGGTGACTACTACTCGCTAGTGTTAGCTCAGAGGAAGCCACCGCTCGACTCTATGGTCCCGTTCTGACCACATCCAACCCAATCTCGATCTTCATTGGTACTTCATGCCGAGGACGCGACGCTGCGTTCACAATCTGCGAGGGCCCGGACAGTAACCACAATGAGGCATTCACTGTCAAGGACTGCACGGAGGTCCGGGCAGCCATCCTGGCGGTACTGTGTATCGTGCACGGCTACCCCGTGCATAAGCAACTGCTGATATATATGGCCTCACAATACGCGATTAAATCTTTTTGCTACTGGGCTGGAGATAATGAGACCCGAGGCTGGGGATGCGCTAACGGGGATGACCTGCGCGACGCTGTAGGTTGGCTCGCGTTACGGCAGGCACCCGTTGAATTCAGATGGATCTCGTCGACTACTCCTCCATCAAACACATCTCTGGTAGCAGCGAAAAAATTCGCAAAATCAGCTCTCACGGGTAGTATACCCAACGTGTTCTCTTACTCCAGCCCTCCAACGCCGCCACAGGACCTTGGAGTCGGACACCAGAATGTAAAAAAGGTCTCTACAACACTTACCGAGTGGCCCAGCCCGAAGGAGGTTAATCTCCCGGAAGTCGTCGTCCACGAGGTCGTCGATCCCGATATTGCTCACCGCGGCCGAAAGAGGTAGCGCGGATTGAACCATCCCCGCGAGATGGCGCTGACAATATTACACAGGGAACGAGAAATCATGCACGATAACCTTCTGAGACTGTTGGCGTGCATGGGGAAGTCAAGCAAACAATTCTGGAGCCTCGTACGAAGCTGGACGGATGACAAACCGGTGAGACCACGCGTGACTATAGACCAGCTCCACGACTCTTTCAAGGCTCGCTTGAATCTTCCGGCGGAAATCCCGGAAACTTTCGACGGCAACCTGCACGAGATCGTAACAGCACTTAACGACACGATACCGAGGCGCACCCAGGATCGTACACCGCAGCGCTTCTCCTCCCGTAAAATCACGGTGACAGACATGCAGCGAATCAAAAAGAAGCTGCGCAAGAAGACCTCCCGCCGCTCCTCGGGAATTGATGAGGTGACATACGCAAAAACCATGACCATACCAAACGAAGCTCTCGTTAAACTCTTTCAAACGTGCGAGGATGAACTTGGCGCGCCTCAACAATGGCTCGTCATCCTTTTAGTGGGGATCCTTAAACAGGGCAAGGCAGTTGACAACCCGGAGAGCTACCGGCTAGTCACTGCGTTCCGACCCCCCGTACACTCACCTAACTCTACCTAATCCTACATGAACTTACATGTGGCGAGGTTAGTGTACGTGCAGCTACCTATGTGTACGCAGGGACGTAGACTCACCTTCGGCTATCTAATCCTAGGTCCACTTACGTGCTTCTACGTCGCGTAGACACAGCCTCGGCTACCTTCGGCTACGTGCATCTACGTAGGTCTACGTACGTCGGCAAGGGAGGCTGACGTGGTCCGACAACAGCCGATCACCTACTGACTTGTGCCGACATCAGTCAACTGATGTCCCTGATCGGCCGTTGTCAGCCCATGTCGACCCACACTGTCGAACGCGGCCAACGACACCACGCAACGCAGTGTCTACGTGCGTCTACATGTGTCTACGGCATGATTCAATAGTGTTGCCGGGGTTCGGTTAGGTTCGGTTCTTTCCCAATTTTTGCGAACCTCGAACCGAACCTGGGGTTCGGTGCGGTTCAGGTTCGGTTCAGGTTCGAGCCTGAACGAACCATCAAAATTCTTTAGTTTTCCTTAGCTGTATTGGCAGGGTCGGAATGGTAGGAAATTGACTTTTCTGGCAGTTCTGTGAGCAAAATTCATGATTTCCTCTCGAGTCTGCCTCATGATCTCACTTTCTTTCCTCATTATGAAATTTCCACCCTCTTTTTCCCATTGGAACTCGTAAGTTCAACAAGCATTCAAACCATTGTGTGATCATTTCACAATACCCTTGCCTTAAGTTCTGCTGTGGGTCTATTCTTATCACTGAATACAAGTGAAACTTGTCCAGAGGTGAAGTTCATCGAGGTTTTTTAAGACCTGGATCGTTGAGGTTCGAACCTGTTCGAACCGGTTCGGCAAAAACTGAGAAAGCCCGAACCTCGAACCCCAATTCGGGTTCGGTTCGGGTTCGGTTCAGGTTCGGCTGGGGTTCAGAACCGAACTCCGGCAACACTAGGCATGAACCGACGTAGAGTAACGTAGACATACGTTGTCTACATGGGTAGACGAACTTCTTCGTCTACCCATCATCTACGGGGGTAGACACACCCTCTGTCTACGAGGGGTCGGAACGCGGTGAGTGAGCATGGAATGCGGGCTACTTCAGATGTACACCATGCTCCTCGACGAGCGGCTTCGCGAATGGGGGGATGCAAATGACTTTATTCCTGACTCGCAAAACGGTTTCTGCCCTAACCGGAGAACAGATGATAACTCCTTTATTCTGTTGTGCGCAATCCAGCGTGCCCGAGCTGAAGGTAAAACACTGTACGTCTTCTTCGGGGATATGACCAACGCGTTCCCATACACGGATGTGGCGAGGCTCTGGACCAATATGTACGCGGCTGGAGTCTCAGGCCCCATGTTCGACATGATCCGGATGGTTTACGTGCGTATGAGGTATGCAGTGAAATACGGCGACGAGCACTCCCTCTCTTTTCGCTCCCTCATCGGTCTTCTCACCGGCGACTCTGCTTCGCCAACGCTCTGGAATATCTTCTTCGCAGACTATAGGCTCCCCCCGCACAAAGATGACATACAGCTTAATGGTCGCCCAGTCTCACAGGCGGAGCAAGCAGACGACAACCTGATAATGAACGCCTCTTTCTCCGTATTCCAAGCCAAGGTCACCATGTTCTACAAATGGACGATCAACAAGCGGGCATTTGCGAGCGGCGACAAGTCAAGATGGCAGATCTACGGTCCCCTCCCACTTGTACTGCCAACGCTCAGAATGGGGGAGATGGTTATCACACTTGTTCCAGAATTCAAATACCGTACCATTTCGTTCAGATCGACAGGGGGTGTGATGCGTGACCCTTTCAACCAATTCGACAAATCGACAGCGCCGAAAAATTTGCGTGACACCTCGAAAATTTCGACTTTTGCGAGGCAAAATTTTCGAAAATTTGGCCTTTTTGCATCTCCGGGGCGATTTTGGGACCTTGTTCACGCTCGGGACATTCGACAAACGCCTGCGTGACGCGTGACCCCGACCAAAATTCGACATCGACAGGGGGGTGCGTGACGTGTGACTGTCGATTTGAACGAAATGGTACGGTACGTGGGTATCTGGTTCACGTCCGTACACACCATATTTTTGCTAGGCATTATGCCTTAAAAGCGTCCAAGGCCCGAAGCGTCGGTAATGCCATCTTTGGTCTAAAGCACAGGATTGGATCTCTCCCTGTGCGGGAAGGCCTGTTGCTGTACAAGGCTCGGATGGACTGTCACCTAACTTCGGGATGCGAGCTCTCCCTCGACACCGACTCATTGATTACTGAACATGTAGAGGTCCAGCATCTTTTCCTACGTCGTATCCTGGGACTGAACCCGCACTCAATGCTTGCTGTCTTGTTCACGGAAACTGGTCTGATGCCCGTGCGCATCCGTCGCCTGCTCCTTGCGCTGGGCCGGTTGGAGTACATGCTGTCTACCGATCCCGAAAGTGTTGTGCACTCTGCACTCCTCAACACAATCGCGCTGTTCCGAGAGGGCAAACCTGGCTGGGCTACTGATCTTGCAATCATGCTCAGATGCCTTCCTACTGCGATTATGGTCGGAGCCGACGATCTTTTTTGCGCCGAGACGATTGGCGACGTAAAAAAGAAGGTCATCAGCGTTGTGGATGCAGACCTACAGCGCGACATTGACATCTTGGTCAAGACACATTTGCTACGCAACCGGTTGGAGATGTGTGACCAGCAGTCGCTTACACTGGTCACCCGCCGACTTCGTCACTATCTAACGATGGTGACTGTCCCCGCACATCGCAAAGCAATGACCAGCCTTCTCCTCGGGGATCACAACCTCAGCGTCGAACGCCTTCGCTACCCGGCGCGGTACCGGGACGCGGTTCCGCGTGATCATACGTTGTGAGACTCTGCAGGGGTGGCGTCGATGATGAGGTGCATGCACTCTTTGACTGCAGCGCCTGCCCTCGGCTTGTCAACATGAGAACCGACTTCTTGGCAGCGCTCAATATCTGTGATACGGCCCTCCGGGATGCTTATATGAAGATCCCTAATTACGACTTCATGCTTAAGCTCATCTCGTCCAGGAAGGCAGTCCAGGTTTTTGCAAAATACATCTGCCTTGTCCTAGGTCTGTTTGACGAATCACCCCGTTATTTCCCCGTGGTTTTGAGGATTCCTAGTTAACTTACAGCTCACCTGTCTTCTCAGCTCCGCTCGTGAGAGGTCTATTACCCTGGGTAAATAGGTTTTCACAGCGAGGGAGCCGTTGATGTCTGTAGCTTACAATTTGGACGCATTGTATGTCGGTACAGAACCTGCTTGTTCCTTAGTGGGACCTCCACAGTAATACAACCTTCCTTCCTTCCTTCCATGTGTTTGTACCCAAAGCGAACATACAAGCGAATTAATAGTGTCATAGCTCTCCTCCCTCCATTCAGCTGCCATCCGATGCGAGATTAACCACTATTGAAATTCGCTCGGGAGGAAGTTTATTTCCCTCCCATTTATTCCCTACCTCTGATCACCGGTCAACAGCCTGAGATCCAAACTGGAGCCATTCAGGGGTCGTACCGTAGACTGTAAATTGATATCGCATAGCTTGCAGTGTGTACTGGATACTATATGTAAATGAATGGATTTTTCGAGCATACTTTTTGCTCTACACACCAATGACGAGATATTTGCTATATACGCCGAAAAAAAAATGTTGTTTTATAAATTAATGCTGGTTAGTTTCTTTTCTGCCCATTGCCGTGTATGACCGATCTCCTGATGGCCATGCGTCCGATGATCGGCACTCCCGTGTTGGCGGCAGTTGGACTGGATTCAGCATATGCTTGCTAAGCCCCGGCCCTTGGGGCCCGTCCAATCTAACCCGGGACTTTGCAGTAATATCGCAAGGTCCTCCTACTAGTAAGTAGGTGTGCTGTGTTATATAATGGGCTTAATAACTACGGCATCCATTTCTCAAGCGGAGAAATTAACGTCAGACAAGATGTACCGCCGCTTCGCTCCGGTAAATCACACCGTAGAGGGAAAACAAAATTTAATTTAATTTGAGTGTATACATGCTGCCGATATATAATAATGCCGTGAAATGGCCTATCAACCGTCAAGAGACACGATTGGTCGCCGTAATAATCCTGTTTAACGCCCGATCTTGTGCCCACAGAAAGATTTCGAATGTCGACTAGCCGAGCCCGAGAGAACCAATGTCATGGAATTGGAGGGAGACAGAATGAATTGGGAGAGCAAAGAGCGACGAAAGGCTTGAACAAATAGTTTGAACCACAAAAGATACGATTCTTGCCAGGAAAC
The DNA here is from genome assembly GCA_029204075.1 of Mycena capillaripes. NCBI lineage: Eukaryota > Fungi > Basidiomycota > Agaricomycetes > Agaricales > Mycenaceae > Mycena > Mycena capillaripes. Next base: position 746,431 of record JARHKZ010000029.1, on the reverse strand, counting down.
CGGATTCATTCAAACGTAAGGAAAAGGTTCAACTATTTGAACACAGCTGGGGCACAGACAATAATTTGTTGCACCTTGGGTTGATCGGTTGAGGAAATCAAAAAGATTGAAGCAGCGCCAGCAGAGACCCGAAATCATCAGCAATTCAGCAGCGAGGGTTTCATTTGAGGGTTTAAAAAATAGCCAGCAGTACACAGACTCGTTGCAGCTGTTCCCGGAGAAGAATACTGCCGGGTAGTGAATTGAGGACACAGACAGTGGGCAGACGATTCACGGTCGAACAAAAGTAGGGACCCCTTTTATATGTCCACAACCGGCGGGAGTGCGTGGCCCACCGGCGCAGTGATAGGGATCGAATCGAGCTGCGCCGTAGCCAGCAGCAACTGCGTCCCGTCAAGAAAGACTGCGCGCTGGTCAGGTGGTCGATCACAAATGGAAACACTGTCGAACAGCAAACAAAGTCGAAGATATAAGGGGTTACTTCAAGAGCAAGAGCAGAGGATTGTCACGGGGCTGGCCCCGAGATGGCCGGAGAGGAAGAGGAAATCTCAAGGGCTAGGGAGCCCCGAAACTGGCGTTGATTCGACGAAGCGTACTACAATGAACCAAGAGAATATAAAGTACAGTAAGGCAGTGGGTGAGGTAACATATCGTAAGTATCATAAAACAATAAGAGATGTCATAACACAATAAGAGACCTGTCTGTCATAAAACAATAGAATATTAATTAATATAGTTGATGTAAGGGGCATATCGGTGATGATCCGCCATGCCCCTTACAAGGATCACTACACAGGAACATTAGCACAGCCGAACGAGAAATTAACGGTTAATGAGCAACGGGGCTGCGATCGACTGCGTCCTGTCAAGAAAAAGCTGCGTACAGGTCAGCTGTTTGACCGCAAATGAAAGGCAGTGTTGAAGAGTTGAGGACAGAAGGGGTTAATCGAAGAGCAAGAGCAGAGGAAAAACAAAAGGAGAATGATTACATGGGGATATAGCACAGCCGAATGAGCAAAATCTTAAAGAACGGTTAATAAAGCACCGAGGATGCCGGCACAGCTGTCCATTTCCGACAGTGGCTTACAGCCGCTCAAATTGCCTTATCTCGGGGATTTCCGAGATCGGTTCAGTTGACTCATCTACTAGGATAGCACAAATCGATGGACAGCCAGAAGCATCCCACGACAATCTCACGAGGCCCACCGCATGGCACTGTGCACGTCGACACCGCATTGCTCTCTCTTCGCGACCACCATGCCTGAGATCTACTCCCTGCTCAGTCAGTCTGAAGCTTCGCCTTACAGTGTTCTATCTGACTCTCTTCCAGTCCAAAGTGCAGATCAGCTTGTCTGGAAGCCCAGGCCGTTTCGAAACGCCAATCTCTACGTCACGGTCACCGGCGGCTCTCGCAGCCTCAAGACCGAGACTGCGTCAACCTTGACGCCGCAATGGAGCTTCGAGTCCAAATTGTAAGTCCTACTCAATGTCCACTTATCAAGACTATTGAGGTTGGCGAAGCTGGACCGATTCGAGATCCACGGAGCTCACCATACAACTTTTTCACGGCGGAGTCCGAAAGGATAAACTACTTGGCAACTGCAAACATAAAATTGAGGATCTTCTCCAGCCAGCCGCCGCCACCGAACAGGGTTTGTTTTCTTTCCTCCCTTGCTTATTTCTGTGATTGACGACATGGCAGCAGTAGCGGTGGATCTTAAATTGGGCAAGAAGCATGCGGGGAAACTGTGGGTGCGCCTGACACTTGATCCAGGCAACAGTGAGCTAGCTATCACTGCCTCGAGCCGTGAAGCGTCGCTCGGCAGGGAGGCAACTACCCCCGCTTCGACCCATACGGTAACACCCTTGCCCGACGCGCATTCTGATGACGCTGAGGATCAATGGAAGAAAGTGATTTGCGAGAAAGTCAAACGCACGTGGCAGGGACTTGACTGGATTGCGAAAACAATAGCGCCCATTGTTCCAGAACCTTTTAAAGGTCCTCTCAAACTTCTCAACGCCATCTCAGATGTGGGGGCAGTGCGTCTTCTTCTTCCGCGGCATCTTTTGTTGATGCTCACACGCACTCCCAGAAATACATCGACAACGAGGAAAAACTGAAGGATTCGATTGAAAAGCTTTCAGCTCGTCTTGTCGAAGTCAACAGTCTGCTTCTCGAGACCGACAGCTACAACATCGATATCGCAGAAAGCAGCCAGCAGTTGGCCAGGTGTGTCCCAGTTTATACAGAAACTACCATACCACTGACACCATCGTTCCAGGCTGGTGGTAGAAGAGACACTTAAGATGGACAGCATACACAAATTACATCCAGTCAAGAAGATTCCCCAACAGGGCGATATTGCCGGCCGAATTACTGCTTGTCTGGACCGCCTAAATCAAGGGACAGATGATCATCATGTAAACCAATAATTTTTGGACGTATAACCTGTTTCTAAGCATTTTCAACTAGCGACGGATGACTCAAGCTATTGCTCGAGACATAAAGAAGAACTTGGAGTTTGCGCTGGTACACCGCTGTCGTTTGATTCCCATTCTGTCGCTGATAAACTGGTTCTAGGCCTCCAGGTTACCTTCCTATGCTTCTAAAGCACTGTTCGACGCGGACACAAAAGCTGGCGGCTTGTCGAGACGGGCGTGTACGCCGGAAACGCGCAAAGAACTGCTGGACAGACTCGAACACTGGGTGCTCGATACATCCTCCGATAGTTCGCCAATTTTTTGGCTCAGTGGCATGGCTGGTACCGGCAAGTCCACTGTGGCATACACCCTGTGCCAGCGCATGCGCGAGCGCAAGCGCTTTGCGGCATCGTTCTTCTGCTCCCGAAATGACGAAAAGGCTCGTTCCCGCGCGTTTATCATTCCCACCATTGTCCGGCAACTGATCCCTGTCTACACGCGTTATGCTCACGCCATCGGCAACGTCCACCTCGATGATGTCGTACCTGCTTCCGACCGTCATGTTGACGAACTTCTGATCCACCCGTGGTTGCAGTCAATGGAGCAGGAAATTGACCCTCAACCATCACGGCTCATCGTCATCGACGCTCTAGATGAGATTGAGGATGGTCAAGGAGCTCGTCTCATTGAGCATCTCATCAAGTCACTCTCTTCTTCTGGGAAAACACTTCAAGGACTCAAGTTTCTGGTCACCAGCCGCCCTCACCCTCACATCGTTGAGCAGTGCCACCCACTTCAAGAAAGTAGTGTCTATCGCTTGGAGTACATTGAGCCAGAGAAGGCCAAAGCAGATGTCCGCTGTTTTGTGCGTGCAGAATTGGAGTTTTTGCCCGCACAAGATCAGGATTACATTGTTGATCAGTCAGCCGGGATCTTCATCTATGCTGCAACTGTTATACGACACCTCTGCCCACCTAAATTCTTGTTGTCATCAGATCAGCAGAAAAAGCGGCTCCAGCAGATACGCAACAGTGGCAGATTGATCAAGGCTGGCAAGGATGATTTGCCTATTGATTCCTTGTACAAAAGCATCATTCTTGAAGCCCTGCCAGACATTGGGCAGGAGGTGGAGATCCCGAAGCGTGTGCTGTACGCTGTCATCACAGCGCGTCAGCCTCATACTGTCCAGAACCTTGCTCCCCTTGTTGCCGATGCTTCGGAGGAAGCTGACGAGAGAGCAGTCCAAAACAGTGTCAGTGCGCTCTATGCAGTACTGTATGTATCGAAACGCGATAGGTGCATCTATTCATATCACAAGTCTTTTGATGACTTCGTCCTCGATCCTCAGCGCTACGAACACGCTCAATCGGCAGCAGCGTACTTTCCCCAACGAGCATTCGGCTGTTTAGACATTACTAGCAGTGTGCCCGTGCTACGCTACGGGAAACACTCCAGAGTAGATAGATAAATACTCAAAGAGATCTTACTCATTCAAGAAAACCCGTTGGAATGTGATTGAAAGATGCCGCTCGTCGCCAACCTCCGGTTGACTCCTCGCGGCCTCGTGGACATGCCACATCTGTCGTTTCAATGGTTTCCTAATTAATTGAAACAGACAGAAATTTTGTGGATAGCCTGTCCTATGTATCCTATAAGAAACCCCATTTTTCGCACTGGTAAGTTCCAATTCCAATTCTCTCTGTCAATCAACCTTGTGCTAGCGCCTCTGTGAGCAGTTTCAATGCAAGCCCTTTGGGAATGCTGTCAGTAGTTCAGACTTTGTGTCTTATGAATATATAATACTTTACCGGGATGTCCAGCTGACTGTGGGTGTGATGCTCCAGAATTTCATAAACATTGGGATTTCTGCAATACCTGGTTCAATGCAGATTCAGAATCCGACTGTGTTTAGCCTGGCTGCTAGAGACCAGCTGAGGTTCCAAAAAATTCCTAAGAGTGTCAGTGAAAACATTGATCCCCGCGCGATGCTGCAAGTTCACCAGCATCCCATTTATTGGTCACTGGGATCATTCCTGCCAGTGTCTGTCCTCCTTGCATTCAGCTAGGTGAATTGGTGTTCTCATTCTGCAGCTGGAGATTCAAGAATTTCACAGTGCGGTGGAAAATTCACATCACGGTGACAGTGCCGCGGCATGGCGTTTGAAGCGTTACGGCCATGATATACCGTGGTCTGCCGCTGCAAATCGGCTGGGCTGAGTTGATGTGGCACAGTCGGTTACCTCCCGGCAAAAGACTGCAACATATGTCGGCATGCTATGAGCTTCTGTTAGCCATAATCCAGCAGTGTTTGCAAGGAGTACTTCACGGCGGCAGGGTAGTACAACTCGACATCATGACAATTATAAATAGAAATCTAACATCTCGGTGGAAAATTGAACATCACGGTGGAGCAGTGGGGCCAGTGACCTAATTGGAGCTTCTTTGTCTGCGATAGAAGGTCCCAGCAGCCAATCAGAGTGTGTGGTCAGACATAAACCACTCTTAATTCTTATATAGATGAACAAATCACTACGCTTCAACATGTGCAACCTCCGGTCATCTTACATGCTCGACACAGAGGACGAAGGGTTGCCCGAGCGGATCACAAAAAACATCGGAACAGAGCTTCGCTATGCTTGTCGGTACTTGGCTGCACAACTGGTATCAGTGAGATATGAGAACGAGGCCGTTCAGCACCTGGCAGCAAGTCTACGGGATTTTAGCACCTTGAAAATACTCTTCTGGATGGAAGTAATGAACTTGTTAAACTTGGACTGCCGACCTGCTCTAAATCACATACGGACGTGGGCCTTGAAGGTGAGTATGGTGATCTTTTTGGTTCTCCATGTTGACACCACAGTAGGTTCCAAATGCTGAGGAGCTAAACATATATTTGGCTGCCAGTCAGAGGCTATGGACATCTTTCATAAATGGGAAGGCATCACTCTCCACCCCACATCTCTACATAAGCAGCCTTGCAACAGAATTAGGGATGTCCTCTCGTGGGGGCTCTTGTATCCTAGGGACATGGCAAAAATGTTTCCCTAGGGTGCCTGATGTTGAATGCAGGGGAATCACCACTCAGGGCACATTGGTGAACATGCAGGGACATGGGGACTTGGTCTGGTCAGTGGTATTCTCGCCCGATGGCACACGCATCGTGTCTGGCTCATCCGACAACACCGTGCGCATCTGGGACGCAGCAACTGGCACCCAAGAGCAGAAGCTCGAGGGACATGGGGACTCGGTCTGGTCAGTGGCATTCTCGCCCGATGGCATACGCATCGTGTCTGGCTCAGAAGACAACACCGTGCGCATCTGGGACGCAGCAACTGGCACCCAAGAGCAGAAGCTTGAGGGACATTGGGACTCGGTCTTGTCAGTGGCATTCTCGCCCGATTGCACACGCATCGTGTCTGGTTCATCCGACAACACTGTGCGCATCTGGAATGCAGCAACTGGCACCCAAGAGCAGAAGCTCGAGGGACATGGGGACTTTGTCTGGTCAGTGGCATTCTCGCCCGATGGCACACGCATCGTGTCTGGTTCAGAAGACAACACCGTGCGCATCTGGGACGCAGCAACTGGCACCCAAGAGCAGAAGCTCGAGGGACATGGGGACTCGGTCTGGTCAGTGGCATTCTCGCCCGATGGCACACGCATCGTGTCTGGTTCATCCGACAACACTGTGCGCATCTGGGATGCAGCAACTGGCACCCAAGAGCAGAAGCTCGAGGGACATGGGGACTCGGTCTGCTCAGTGGCATTCTCGCCCGATGGCACACGCATTGTGTCTGGTTCAGAAGACAACACCGTGCGCATCTGGGACACAGCAACTGGAACCCAAGAGCAGAAGCTCGAGGGACATGGGGACTTGGTCTTGTCAGTGGCATTCTCGCCCGATGGCACACGCATCGTGTCTGGCTCAGAAGACAACACCGTGCGCATCTGGGACGCAGCAACTGGCACCCAAGAGCAGAAGCTTGAGGGGCATGGGGACTCGGTCTCGTCAGTGGCATTCTCGCCCGATGGCACACGCATCGTGTCTGGCTCAGAAGACAACAGCGTGCGCATCTGGGACGCAGGCACGACGAAATTTTTTCTGTTTTGGGATGTTTTCAGAGAATTGTAAATATCTCGGTCAGTTCCCCGCCGGTTTACATAAAAACTAGATATATTTGCTCAGCTCATTCATGTGCAATTAGTGACAGAGAGGGACTTTTGAAAATATCATGTATTAGGTAATTTATGTTTTCAGGGTGTTTTCACACCAGATGCTGTTTTTGTATGCCTAGAACATGTCGAAGAGGCCCAATATTTTGTGGGGAACAACATATGTACCTAGGTAAGGAGGTGACAGAGCCAGAAACACATGAAACACTCAGATAAATGTGATTCTCACAGGATCTTCAGATGCAAGAAAATGCTCAATGCCTCCAGTGCAGCTGGAAGAACTGCAATAAGATTATGTGTATTTGTGGCTCTGTCATTTCCTTAGCTAGATACATATGTTGTTCCCCAAAGAATATTCGGCCTTTACAACATGTTGTAGGCATGCTAAAACAGTATTTAGTGTGAAAACACCCTGAAAACACAAATTACCTAATACATGATATTTTCAAAAATCCCTCTCTGTCACTAATTGCACATGGATTAGATGAGTAAATCTATCCAGTTTTTATGTAAATCGATGGAGAACTGACCGAGAAATTTACAATTCTCTGAAAACATGCCAAAACAGAAAAAATTTCATCGCGCCTTCGGTTCCGACATTAGCTGTAAGTGAGCCCAAGTCATGAGTACATATCTTTTCCTTTATGATGTTCAACAATTTTTTCTTCTCAGAATGCGGTTTGCCCCCAGCGGGGGAATAGATAGCACCTCACCAGATTAGAGAAGTAGTATATAAATCACAATCGAGTGCAGCACTGCTTGCTAATGCCTTTGAAGGTGTGCTTCAGCGCAAATTGCCCACCAATCTTCAACTTACCAAAAGGTATGTGGAGAGAATAAAGTAGCCCATATTTTTCAACGACAATAGACAGGTTTGTGTATTGGCTCTGATTAAGACAATAATAATTCTCTGAGGCTCTATTTGACGTCGGTAAATACTAATTTCGCTCGCAGTGGAACCGACAAGACGGCCATCTGGTCACCAGGCCTGTGCCGCAGACATTTTGTTAACTCACACGACGGACTGTTGAGTGACAAGTCGTGCACATTTTAGACCCGTCGAAACGATGGCCGTGCCGGTGACAGGCACGGCGTATAGCCCTAATGAATTTCAATACGTCGAGGAGGATGGCTTCCCTACAATCAACTACTCCGAGTTCAACCAGAACGCCATTCTGGATCACGCAAAGTTGGACGCCAATGCTCTGTTTGCTGTGCAGATTCGTACAGACAAGTTCAAGGGAAATCCCAGTCTCCGAGCCCTTTGCTATCACACATGTTCGGGATCGTAACTTGACTCACGGGTTTCTCAAAGTATGTGTCGTTTCTCCTCCCTGCTGCCATCATCCTCAGCATTGCAGGTCGTCGATGCCGTGAGGGCAATCATCAATTAACTTTCGCAAGAAAATACCATCTGCAAACCAGTTGAGACTGAGCGCAAATAGGGAAAGGATTTGAATGCTTCAAGTTGGTTGTTTGTCATCCTTCGACCCGCGGATGATCGACTACGACGGCCTCGTGGAGAAAACTACGCGCAAGCTTCGCCTCCTCGGTCCCCCGGCGGCTTTCCTTTCTTTGACTTAGAAAATAAACGGCAGCGAAGTCAAGGCTTTCTTTACACAGAACATTATGACTAAGAGGGGCTTGGTGAAAGTGACGCCAGTGACACCAAGTGACACCCTCTGCCGCCCCGATTGACGCCCTCCTGCCGCCCTCATTGACGCCCCCATTGGTTTTGGGGGCGTCAATTTTGTCACATCACGCATCGAGTGACACCCTCAGTGCCGCCCCCTCAAATTTTAGTCAAACATTGTGATTGGTGTAGATTTCAGAATGCCAGAGATCCAAAGAATACATGTCCAGTCTGCACTAAGTGAGATATTTGGATAATAGGTGGTAGTACAACGTTCGTTGAAAAGTTATCAATTACAGCCCTTTGCGGAACTTAGGGCGTGGGCTGTTTTTTTTTTTTTTTGGGTCTGTTTTCAACAATATGCTCGGTGTGAGCTCAAATCTCAGCCGATTTTCTTGAAAATATAACCAATCGATTCGCATGGCGATTCCGGAGGGCATATCGGGCCGGTATTTTTGATGGCATCATTTCAGTTACTATATATGGAAATTTCGGTGTTTTTATACATCACTGCTGTAGCGCTGTAGATATGGCCCCAGGAAGCTTAGATCTTTGTTTTGAAACACTCATGACCATTCCCAAGGGCATCTCGAAGCCAGAATTTGTTTTCAATCCCTCCAGTAAATCGAAAGGGGTATTTAAATTCATCATAAACTATGATTGAGATGGGAAGGGTTATGTGAATGTGAGAACCAAACCTTTCAAAGACAGTAGCACTGTGGCCAAAATCGCAGATCAATTCCAAAGAATGGAAGCAGTGCATTTAGAGCGCGAGCAGGGAGGCAAATTGCCCCCAGTGGACGAAAGTGGAAAGAGCGGAGTTGGCGGAGTTTAAAAAACTTCAGACAGACGGACAACGTAATTTTATAAAGAGGGTGATACTTTGTACACGCACAAATGACTGGGCTAGCAGAGGCAATTTCGTGAAGTCGTGAACGAAACTTGCAGCAACGGCGATGAATCGGTCATCTCCGTTGGAATTAGAGTAGCCGATGCGCGAATTGTGATAAGAACTGGAATGTATATGTCACATCTGGGACAAAGTAAGTAAAGACAATGTTACGGTTGTACAGAAGTAGAGGTGAGTTCCGAAGTAAATACTATCTATTAATATTTTAAACCCCACCACTCTAGGTATTCCCTCCAAATTCCCTCAAGCTCTTTTTCTTCCCAGTCCAACAGAGGCGTCGCAGACTTATGGCCTGATTTGGCCATGCCACGCAACATTAGTTACACGCGGCGGCCCGCGGCCCATCGGCAAACTAAAACTGGCTCCCACACTCACGTGGGCTGTGGGAAGGTGCCGCTTAGGTGCACCAGGATGCTGGAGGCGCTGGGGCAGAGATCCGGACTCGCCCAACATGGCCGAGACAACCTCGGCCAACGTCGGCCAACCTCAGCCGACATCTACCAAGTTGGCCGAGGGGCCATCAAAATGTAGTGTATCTCTAGATAACCAGGTAGATACGCTCTTCCTGAAGATCCTTTCCTGCGGCTCAAATGGCAGGACCTCCGTGCGAGAATGATGTGCCCCATGTTGGAGAGGAAGGTCGGAATCGATGTCGTACTTTTACCTCATGGGCCAATTTTACAGTTGAGCCGGTGACGAGGATGGATTTCTACTTGAATCTTACAGCAAACTCCACCGCTGTCGCACCAGAATACACTGGGCTCGCACCGTCTTTGCCGGGGTCAATCCGGCCAATCAGGGCTGAGTACCGCTGGTCTATTGATTTTCATCAGGCTTCGAAAGTTCAGTTCGGATAACGCTGGGCGGGCGTTGAAAGAGGCGTTTGATCTTGTCAGGACCACTATCAACAGCACGTGCCGCGGGAGAACTGGCCAAAGGGTGAGACCCAGGCACCGTAAGCAGAAGCTCGGCGTGCTGAAGTGAGCCGGCGGCGCGCTCCTCAACAGAATACTGTATTTTTACGTTCAAATCGACAGTCACGCGTCACGCACCCCCCTGTCGGTATCGAAATTCGGTAGGGGTCACGCGTCACGCGGCCCTTTGTCGAGCCTCCCAAGCGTGACATGAGGTCCAAATTTGCCTGGAAAACGCAAGAAGGCAAATTTTCGTCTTGAAAATCGATTTTTTTTTGCTGGTGTCACGCAAATTTCTCCCCTGTGTCGAAATGTCGAATCGGTTGAACGGGTCACGCGTCACACCCCGTGTCGATCTGAACGTAAAAATACAGTATCACACACAACGGAAGCAAGAGAGTTCCTTGCTCTGTGACCAAGGCTCAGAGAATGGCAGTAGCAAGCATGTCCTGGACTGATGTAGTCGGTGCAACGTAGGGAAAAGAGAGGAGTTGTGATGACATCACCGAGAGAGCGATCAAACACTGATGTGATCGCATCACAGACCCCCACCTAAGTATGCAACGTTTGCGCCTTTCAACACATTGGGGGCCACATATTGACAGAATATATTGTCCCATGCAGGTGACGGCAATATCTGGGCGGGAGGACCTGAAACGGGGCGGAGCTACAAGATTTTTCTACAACAGCGGGAAAGCGGGATTTATGGTCCATGCAGAGGTAAAATAATTCGCCAGGGCTTCAATGATCAGGTGCTTGAGCCGGAATTTATGTGAGGGACGTATTTTTGTATAGAGAACTGATCTAGAGGGTCCCTGACGGCCGCAGCCGACGGGCAAACGGTCGTCTCTCTTGCGAGCGTGCTGGCCGGGATAGGCGGGGGCGTGATGGTGGACATGGCATTGTGGACGTAGGGATGCGAGAGTGCTTTCCCATCCTCCCAGATGCGTAAGGGACGCAGATCAACGGCGGTGTGAATAATGATTGGTGTGTGGTCTGCTGTATCACGATGGTGGTGCATTGCCTGAGTCCTAAGATTGAATATTGATTTATTTTGGCCTCAAAGCACACACCTTGCAGAACCACGCGAGAAGGATATCCGAGCTCCCGACCCATTCCGCGGACTTTTGGGCTTGGAGTTCACCCATTACGCTATCCTTCTGGTCCTCCACGAATTCCTTGGGCACGCAAATGAGCATCATCGTTTCCTTCGGTTCAGGCCACATCTTCCACAACATCCGAGCCCCAAAATTCATTGCCTGGAAAACTCCAAGTTCGAACCAACCCCTTGGCGGTGCAGCCGAAGGCTTGTCTGCAAAAGCTTCGAACGGTGCGCAGTCCCACGGCATCCCGGGGATATTGTCGATGTTCTCGCCGTTTATCAACCGCGTCCACGCGTTGAGGAAGGCGGCTGTTCCGAGTGTATCAAACAGACCATGACTCACAGTGATTCCGATAAATGTGATGTCGTCGAAGGTGGTTACATGCACATGGAGAATGGGCAGTCTGCCGGCGAGACAGCTTTTAATGTTGACTGGGCAGTTCTTGCTCCTGAAGTAGACTTCGAGCGCAGGGCATGGCTGGACAGATGGAACAGACATTCCGTCTGGCCGGAAAGGAATCGCGGGTCGTCCGCCGATCGGTGTAGCGTATGTTTCCGCATAATTCTCCGTCGTGAAGACCAGGGGCTTCACCTTTTCGGAGAACATTCGGGGAATCTGGAACTCGTAGATCTGGTCCGCGTGAACAAACAGCGAATAGTCCCAGCAGCAAGAATTGACCCACCCCATTCCTCATCGCAAACCGTGCACCTGCCCTTTGGAATTTGGTTTCTACGAGGGTGCTGATGCTTTCCTCCAATTTCGCAGCATCCAGGCGATAGTCGACGACTATCCCGTTGGTCACAAATAGTTCGCAAGCTCAGACATCGAGGGCGGTGCAGGGGATTGCATGCATATCTGCTGGTGGGCTCTCCTGCGAGAACAGCGCCCAGATTCGCTGCAGTATAGCTGGCGAGAGGGAAGTTGCGTAGCTGCGTAACGTGGAAACAAGGTCAGGTGGGATATCGGCCCTCCGCAAAAACAGCGCGACGTGAGACGGAGGGAATAGCACCCAGGCGGCGTGATAGCAAGCGTGAGAAATGCAAATTAACCCTTCATTAACGAAATCTTACGAAACCTGTGTTATTTCTCCATATGTCCCTCCTCTTTGTATGTTCTCCTTGTTGTTCCTCTTGCCTTAACTCTTTTTGTCTTCAACTCTGTGAGCTATTCAACACAGCTGAACGCAGTACTAGCAACCTTCAAGTTGCCCACCTCTCGAATTCGTCTATACGAACGGCTCTCTCTCCTGTGGTTATCTGAGCGTGTGGGTTTCTGTGTGTACTCCTGTCTTGTTGTGGCTCTCATTGGTGTTATTGGCAATATATATTCATTTGAACCACCTTCTGGTATATGTGTCTACTAATGCCAAACATCAATGACATTGTCTCTCACCGGATAGGACGCTCCAATGCTCGCTGCTCTTTTCACGGAATTAATTTCGGGGGATTTCTTGGCATATTCTGGGCTCATTAATCATGGCTTCATTTACCAGCCCTCGGTTTCCCGACTCTCCTTTTAGGTGGTTGGATAAATTGTATCGGATCGTCTTTCAAAATTGAATTGGTTTTATCATATTTTTGCTTCAACTTCGTTGCCAGAGCGAAGTGACGGCCCGTCTTGTATATATCTTGTATACCAAGGACATGCCTCCAATCAGATTTTACATCTTGTCCTTTCCCTGTTTATCCCTTGTTTCCCATCCACTTGTTTGCAATACGAGGCGCCAAATTGATTGCTTCTAGACTGACCAGGCTACCGGCTACATCCGGGATAGACTTCGAGAATGGGCGCTCATCTCCACATATCGATCTCCAACTTCACCGATCAGCACTCTGTTGGACTTTGATCCGCATCGGCCCGCTCTTTTACTTCACCACATTCGCCGCCCATTCACATATCCTTTTACCAGTATGCCGCACCCAACTATCATCCTACCTTATATGTATTCGCTCTCCTGGACGCCCGCCCGCCAGTCGCTTGTTACGCTACGTCGACTGGGGTGCGTACTTTATTTATTACTCTTCCTATGTATTACTTAACGCTCCATAGTTCTTATATATCCTAGTTAGCTAGTCGCTTGTTCCGCTACGTCGACTGGGTTCTTGTATATCCTAGATTCCTCACGTTCCTCGTTTCCGCCGAAATTACAACCTCCGCTCAAAGGAAGATTATCTGGCGTTTCTTTTGTCTTTGGCACCCCATCATCTCAGCTGCTAAGCCTATTTCGCTGGCCCACCAGCGGGTTCTCGATTTCGCTGCCTAAGGCTCAGCTATGCTCCGAATGCCTGAAGACACTTCAAACCGTTCAAGAATGTAAGGATCAAACCCACGAAACCTCCACTCTCATGGACTCCGGATTCAAGATTCAAGATGAGTTTACAGATGCTTCAAGTCGTTCAAGCTGTGAGGACTCCACGGGACTTCAAGGCGCTGCAAGACCTCATTTTTCAGATCTCAGGATGTAAATTCAAACAATACCAGGACGTCAAGACTGGAAGATAAAGACTCCAGACGATGCTCTGCCATCAAAACTTCAAGCGTCAAGCTCTCGGTGCCTTCAATCAACGCCGATGGGAGGGTCGCATATGCGGCTCATGGTATGTTTTTCTGTGCTTATTGAGTCTTTTTATTGAGTCTAGTTCTGATTCATTTTTTTTAATTACCCGGAGTATAAACGCGGCGAAGTTTGTTTCATCGCACTACTAACCTAATTGATTTATCGTTTCTGGGTCGACAACACCACCTCAGGCTACCCTTCCCAGACCCCCCATGGGCCTAATTTTTAGTAGAGAATAACCGTCCTAAGGGGGGTCAGTTTGAGTGGTGGTCCCATTTCCCATGGGACTTCCCACCTTTGAAGGGACTTTTCACCAAACCACTGGGGGATGTCCCACCCCATTTTTTTGAGGGATATCCCACCCGCCGCAGGCAGGCCCGAAAAATAACTGTGGGATGTCCCATCTTTCCCATTTTGCTGCACCAAAAAAGCACCATTTTGGGGCCATTTATAGACAGTTTTCCATGATGCTTGGCAGTATATGTGGCTTGAAGGTAGGCCAATACTGCTACACATATGCTGCACCCCGCACAGCAGATTTCCCTACGCAAAAATACAGAATTTTGCACCAGAAAAGGCTGGTTTTGCAGCTGTTCCTGCAGGAATTTGGATTGTACATGGTCATTCATGCAGTCTCAAGGTAAGGCAAGGTCCATAGCTATACGCCGTGCCCTACAAGCAGCAGATTTATGGGTGGAAACACAGGATTTTGGAACAGAAAAGCTGGTTTTTGCAGCCATTCCTCCACAGAATTGGATGATACGTATGGGATCACATCACAATGGACCTCAGTAAAATCAAACGCGACGCGACGCGACGGTCACGTGGAAATTCGGAACCCCTGCAGGCCGTCAGCTGCGTTCCAATTAAGACTGGAGCAAAAGCGGAGCTTTAATTGGGTGGTAGGAGAATCTTGATGCAGTCCAAAGAACTGCGATCATGTGTGCCGAATACGCGCCACTTGGGCGCCTCCGAAGATCCGAGGTCAATGTCCATAAGCGGAGTTTAGAGGACACCCTCGGAAGCTCTTTGTTTCCCTTGCGGGTGGGAGAAAATGTTGGCATCCCTACGTCGATGTGGTGCCTGGGCAGTGCCTGCCAGATTGTTGTCAAGTGGTGACGGCAAGCTGCCGCAAACGGCGCAAAGCGGCATTAGTACGGAATGATCTGAGCCCTCGTTTAGCACACCATGGGCTGTGTAGCAGCAGCTGAACATCAGAGCGGCACATAAACACATCAGCGGAGCTTAAATGGCTTCAGACAGACAGAGAAGCGCAATTTTATAAAGAGGGTGATGACTGAGTCCCATATTCTGATATATCGCTATTCTAACGTATCACATTCTGGATGTATCGTGCCACAAACTTGAAATACATTAAAGTCTAGCATTGCTACTACACCAATAATGTACTACTCAATAAATCAAAACAGAAACGGGCGCAATAAGTTGGCAGGTTGAGCCGCCACAAAGAAAAGGCAGGTTGAGCCGCAAGTAAAAGAGCGGGTTGAGCCGTCCAACGCGCGCACAAGTAGGTCGCACACGTCGAAGAAAACAGAAAGCGGGTTGCGCCGCTACCACCATGTGCCGACAATCACCTAGGCCCGTTTAGTTCTGAGTAACAAAGTACGTTAGCCAAGGAAATGAAAACGAAATTGAGGTAAGAGAATACCTTTTTGCTTTGGGTGCAGGCTCTACTGGCTGCGCTGCTGCCTTGCGCTTGATGGTGGCCGCCTTGTGCTTCGATCCGGGCTGCTCCACCGCCGCCTCGGCCGCCTTGCGCTGCAGGGCCTCCAGCAATGCCTTTTCCTTTGCCTCCCGCTGCTGCTGGCGTGTGAGCTTGACTGGCAAGATCAGATCTGAATTGTCAGGCAGCGTGACAGGCCGGCATGTGCGGGGATCGCGTGGGGCAGGAAGGACGTGGACACCATGCATCTTCGGGTCCACCTTCTTCGCCTTCTTCCCAGCCTCGCGCGCCACGTCGACTCGCCGATTGAAGTCCCGCGTTTCGTTGGTGCTGCTGGTGATGTACACAGGCTGCGTGGCAGAGGGACCGGCGACGTTGGTGGCCTCGGTAAGAACAACAGCGTTCGGATTCTGGCCACCATCCCCCACTTCCGAAGTGTTCCCCACATCGCCATCTCCATCGTCGTGATCCTCCACATCCGCCCCTGCCGCAGCCCCCTCCTTTGTGGCCCTCGCCACAGCCTTCTTCCCTGTGACCTTCGCCGCCGTCTTCGCTGCCTTCGTGCCCCCTGGCTTGCGTCCCGGCCTCCGATTTGGTTTTTGAGCCGTGGCCGCCTTGGCTGCAGGGGCGGGCTTCGCCATGGGGCGGGAGCGAATATGAATCGGCGTGGGTGATGTCGTCTCGGACGCGGGTGTCGGTGTCGCCTGGGGTGGAATCGCAGGTGCGTTTGTAGTCGACATTGCGACCGGGGACGCTACAGTTGCGGAGGGGGTCGCAGTCGACGTGACAGCCATTGATAGTGAAGGCGCGCGCATTGCGAGTGCAGTGGATGCGATACGCGCCACCGAGGAAGAAGCGCGGGACGTTGTCCGTGTAGATGGCGCGACGGAGAGGGCAGACCTCTGCCCCGAGCCAGTCCCTAGTCGGCCGGAAGATGGGACAGGGGTGGGCGTCGCGGCTCGAATGGGACTGGAGCTGATGTGGTCGCGGAATTAGCCGAATAGGTTTGTGAGGCGCAGCGGTTCGCCATTGAGGCGTGATTGCTCGGCGCCTGGATCCGCCGACGCTTCATGGAGCACCGTCAAATTGCCGAAGAGTGTCGAAACTGAAGATGAAGTCAAGGTGGGGGGCTAGGGGTCACGGACATTGCCAGCAGCGTAGGATCGATGGGGAGCGGCGCATTCACATACATCGCTCCAACCTCAGATCCCCCCCGCTCAACCCTTGCAGCTGCAGCTGCAGTCCCGGGGCTCGATGGAGGGCCCATCAGTAGCGGCCAGGCCGTCACGGGTGCGTTATTCTCGCTGTGTCCAAGGTAGCCAAAGACGTCGCAATTGTTGGGCGATGTGTCGAAGTCGAGTTCGTCAAAGGGCTCTGCCTCCTCCGAAATGGCGTCCATGGGAGCAGGAGGGGGTGCCAACGAGTCACCAGTAGCCAAGTCATGTGCAATGGCATCAATGGGAGCGAGAGGGGATGTCGACACATCGCCAGCGGGGGTCTCGGCAGACGCAGAGAGTGAACCAGCGCCAGATAGCCGCTGAGGAATGGCAGTGGCTATGAAAAATAAATATAAGTCGATATCAGGTATAAATTGATAGTCTGCTCACAAAAGCAGCGCTTCAAGTGAGCTTGCCACGGCTTGCTCACGGCATCGTCGAACCCGGGGTAGGACTCCTCGAAGTCGTTGCCAGCAGTAGTTTTTCCAAAGGAGATGCTAGGAGGTGAAGGCGTCGTAAGCTAACATAACCAGGTGATGAAGAGTGAGAACCAACCCGTCTCACTCTCTATCGACTTGCCCACCTTCAGCAACATCTGCGGCAAGGCGTCAATATTTCTGCAACTGGGAATCAGCGGTGCTTGAGCTCAAGAAAAAATGAATGCACTTACTGGAACTTTCGGGGCATGTCGACCTCGGCTGCATCGTCTCCCGCCTCGCCTGCCTACTCCGAGCTCTTTTTCTTCGCCAACTCCCGCTTTTCCTCCTCGATAAGCTCGTCAATCGTCTCTTTCTCTTCTTCCGACGCAACTACATAAAGCCCGTCCAACACGCGCCGCTTGACCGTCATACGCACCGACTGCGCCTCCTTGACACGCGCCGCATGCACCTCGTCTGGCTCGTTGTCCCCGTTTACGATGTCGGCCGACTTGGCTTCTTCGCTGATCTGGAAGTATCCAGCTGCCTGAAGAGCGTCCTCGACCTCGCCCGGATTGCGCCTCTCATACAGCTCGATCGGGTGGTGAGCGCGCTTGCGCGTTACTTTCTTCCCGAACAATGCCTGTGCTAGCGCGCTCTCCTCGCTCGCGCGAGGAGCGGTGGTCCCTTGGACGACTTTCTTACTGTGATGACGGAACCAGTTCTCCAAGCGCTACGTCCAGGCACATCGGTCAGTCTCACGTGTCTTATTCTCCAAACCGACGCGACCGCCTTTCTTTCCTTTATAGCTGCCCCAAGTGCCTGCACCGGGGTCAAGTCTGTGCGTGGCTCTTCCGGAAACTTGCGAAACCAGCCCTCCTGCATCTGCGGCCAGAATTGCCACAGTTTCTTGTCGGCTTTGTCGAGAATGTACTTCGGCATCTGAGTCTGGAGCCATTGGTATTCGTCGGGCGTCGTCCAGCCGTGTGGAGCCATAGCAAACGAGGAGGAATTGGCAAAGAGGTAAATTTGCGGTCGAAAAATTCAAGGTTGATGTATCATCCGTGACTCCGATTGATTTCGTCTTGATTTTTTTTTCTTCAGTCATAATTAGCCTACTATGGCATATTTTCTCCGGATGACAGTGGCCCGGCGGTGACTTGTCTGTGCGCCCGTCATCTCCTCACAAAATTTACTCCCTAACCCATCCCTTTATGGGCTATCTAGATTCTCGATCTGGACAACCGTAAACGGAAGGCCTTCGCTCTGATCTCCACAAGGCTTGTATCATCAGGTGCGCGCCACCATCTCTGTTCCCACCTCGTTCCTTGATTATCCTGATATCAATGAATCAGGGTATATCTTGCGATTGGATCGTCGGCTCACCATCCCCAACTCTCCAACCACCAGCACTCACCCATGGCCGACTCCTCCTCCTCCGCAACTGCTCCCAACGCCCCCAACCCCCAGCAGGAGTTGGAGGCGTTGGTATCTCTCGTTGCAGCGCTGTCGCAGATGTCGCTTGCCATGGCCAAGCACTGCCTGGATGTGCAGAGTAAGTTTTCTGCGACACATCGAACGTTAAGGTTCACCCCACCTTTTAGCCAAACTCCCTGCCGTGTATAACGCTGCGGTTGCCGCCGCCGTTGCCTCCGGTGGAGGCGCCATCACTCGTGTGTACTATCCGCTGTTGTCCAGTTATCGATCTGACTGTCCTAGCCGCTGCCCCCGCTTGGATTCGCCTGGTGTCGCGCACTCCCGACGAGCTTGACGCTGCCCATCCTCCTGCTGACGGCCTCAACGACCTTGCCTACCATGTGGTCACCAAAGGTCGGGAGCCTGGCCTGTACACCAGCGTGTAAATATCTCCTCACACCCGCGTAAACTCTATACTGACCCGATCTCACCCAGAGATCAGTCGGACTACCAGGTTCTCGGGGTGCCCAGTGCCAAACGTCTCAAGGTCACCGGGCGTGGCGCGGCGCTGGCATACTATCGCGAGCGCTATGGTGCGCAGCAGGTTGCCAAGTGGGGCCACCCCAATGACCCCGACACTCCTGCTTCTTCCGTGCCTGTCTCTGCGCCCTCTTAGTAGCAGTAAGTTTCATCATAACCCATATCTCTCTCTTTATAAAATAACGGGTGTCTGAAGCTTTTTAAACTCCGCTTATGGACTTACAGACCCCAAAATTTGGAAGCATCTGTCATCTGATAACAGCTCCACACCGACGGCCAAGTAGGCGCCTAGATTTAAGCACCCCCGCCGTGCCGCTGTCTTCCGTGGCCGGGCCGCCTTCAAATAAACTCGGGAGCGGCGCTTGAGATCCAACCAGACTCCAAGATTCAACTTTCCAAAATATTTTTTGTTCTGATTAGCGCACGGTTGAGCGCCCGGATTTTCCCGCTTCATTTGACCTTTTTTGATATTGCTGGGCCTTCTAATGGAAAGTACGCCGATTAACGCCGGGATTGGCGCTCGGACTATCGGCTGATTAGCGCACGGTCGAGCGTCCGGTCCTGGAAGCGCCTTTCGTCTGTTGGCCGCTCTGTTCTAGAGTGTTCCCCAATAGCAAATGGTTTGCTGTCACATTCTCCCAAAAGTCTTTGACTGCGCCGATCGCCTCATGCGTGCTTTAACGGGATGCTCAAACAAAGTCTGGGGTGGACACGTTAATCACACTTGGTGATTTTCGCCAGGTATATGCCACATCATAGAAATAAGGTTTATTATGTTCTCATTTGCTTAAGGTTGCACCTGTTGTCAGATCTGGGGACCAACAGCAATATGCAAAGCATCTCTGCACACGCAATCCATCTTTCACCACTTCGTGATTTTGAAACTGGAACCAGCAATGCGGCAACGCCATGACCTAGCATTCTCTTCCTTGACACCATTGGCGATGATTACTTTCACAACTCAGTCGACTTGGGCTACTCACAGCATACACAATCACTTCCATCCAGGGCTGTCTCCAACCCCACTGTCTGTGTTTCTAGAGCCATATTGAGCCCTTTCAACCTCATTGTGGATGAATTCAAACACAGCGATTCTCCATAGTGTTCCAGGCTGTGCACACTACTAAAAAATGATATCAGTGCCTCAAACGAAGCGGTCTTCAGTGATCCTGAATTCCTAAATTCACTTCGTGAACCTGGAATCCCACCCCGTGGATTATTTCTCGAAGTTGGGTCTATATGCCATTTTCACTGGTAATTTTGTTGACCTGGTAAATCGAATAACTTTCCTTTTGAACAACTCCTAATCTTACTCCAGATTTGACTTATATCCCACACATTGACTGCCATTTTTGGCCTCAAGGTTTTAATTTTAATGTCCAGAGAAAACATGCATATAGCTCTTTGTACCACTACTTTTAACGGTTGCCAAGGGCTCACTGTTCAAAAATTGGGCCTTGATTTGCGTCGGCTGGTATTCTCGGACAGTTATATTGCGCAATGACCCACATCCTCGACTCTGAGAATGTTCTAATCCTAAAGTATGAGGATGATTCTCAACGTATACAACCAACATCGTTTGGGATGAACTGTTTTGTAATTTTACGAACTTGAATAGCACGATTTTATTTTGTATGAACAAAGGGGATGACGGCCCGCGGAGCGGGCCGTCAACCGCTTGTTACTCTTAAAATCATGATAATAATATTCCGACTTTTAAGCTTTCTGTAGCTCCAGTGTGTAGTTCCAGTGTAGTATACTGCGTGCAATTAACCACCTTTGCTCCCTCCCTCCTCTGTATTAAATTCAAGCTATGAAGAGAGCAAAAAGCGAGGGAGACGATTCCTGACCTTATTCCCATTGAGGTACTTGAGTGGAACTGATGAGACGGGAACGCTAATCCATCGATCACTGAAATAAAGTACCAGTATCCAAGGTAATCGGATAAATAATTACCGCCATTGCAGCTACTTTATGAAATAAGTAGTCCGCACGAAAGAATGAAATCTCAAGCCGCTTGCCCATATTATAGCCACAAAATTATTCAGGAGGGACGAAGGATTGCGTACAATCCATTGGAGCTATCCAAATCATGACAGATTCTATTGAGTATGTACTATCATGTATCAGGAAGATTCGCCTAACACAATCAAAAGATTCAAATCAACCGACAGCAGTGTGATTGCTGAGATACTCACCTGTAATTCCCACTCACCCTCCCCACCGAGTACACATCCAGCAAGTCGCGCTGCTCTCCCAGCTTTACACACCTGCACTTGCCATGCGTTGATAGCGTATCCTTGACCATAGGTGAGCAGGTCCCATGTGGGGGGCGTCCAAGTAGCCCATTGCTGCTTCTCGACATGCGTTGGCACGGTGAGTTTACCCGCATTCGTCTCGGCTACCCAGATCTGAGCAGATTGAACTGGGGTTAATGCACCCACCTGCCCGGTAAAAAGCAGTTTGAGCTCTTGGACACGGGAAAGCGATGCAGCCCCGGCAGGCAGCCTTCCTGCCCGGGCCGCGGCGCTCACCGGGCCGTCCCCCAGGAGAAAGTCGGGCGGAAAGTGCAAGGGTGTTTGTCCAGACCTGAATACGTTAACATAGTCAAACCTCAATTATAAATTCAGCACGTACTCGATCGAAGAGAGCTGCATGGCCATCTCCAGAATGGGATCCCTCGAGTGAATGCCCTGGCTGTTAAAAAAGACAAGTGTAAGAGGAAATTTGGTGTAAGTAACAGGAGGCGCACAGAGTGGGAATACGCGCACCTGGCCAAATCCCGCTGTCCATCCAAAAACAAAGCTCTGGAAGAAATACATTCGCCAGGTATTAACACTGCTGAGACGAAGTAACCACTGAATACGATTGTCATGTTGACTCAATGCAGACGGCGTTACTCCCTGAGCAAGCTCAGTGAGCGCACTGCATGCCAGACGTTCATCGGGTGTTGGCGAATCCGATGTACCTGCAGCGGGCTCCTGCGAGACTTCCCGCTCAGCGACAAAGAACGTCAGATCACTCCGAGCACGGGGGTCCAGGAATGAATGAATGTCTGAGACCCCATCCCCGGCCTCCTGGCTCTGCATTTCGGAGGCGGGTACCATCGTATGAGAAATCATCTTTGATGGTGGCGGAGGATCCCAGCGGCGTCGCCCCGCCTTCACTGCGGCACTGGTGACCAGTAGAAGGTTTGGACACAGTGCAAGAAACCAAAGCGTACTCACCGCCGTTCTGCGGCTTGTATTCGTTGTTTTTCTCGAATATCTGGGTTCCTGGTAGTTGAATGGTTAGTACTATTATAAACTCCCACAGATGTAGCACACGCACCACGCACGGTACTCAGCTTGCGCTTTTCGACGTCTCTGTGCTTTTTCCTCCTTGCCAAGGCTGATAATGACCTTTATTAGGGACATGTTGGCCTAGTAGAGTGCACTTACCGTGGGGAATATGTTTGCGTGTCGTGCGCAGCGTTGCGGCGGATGTTTTGGGGGTTCTTCTTCCGCGACTTGGTGATCATGAAGGTAGAGACGAAGAACGATCACAATTTGATTTCCGATTATGATCCCCGGCCGACAGATCTTTTTCAAGTACTCTCTCCACACACAACCGGTATATTGACAAGGTCTGCAGATTAAGAATCGGCTTGATCTGTCCATCTATATGGTAACAAATTTGGGCCCCAAAAAAATCTGCAGGGTCACAAAAGTCGCAATTCGATCAATCGCTGATTCCAACACCACCTTTTTTTGTTGCTGAAGTGGCCCTCTCATTGATTTATCCAGCCCAATTCTGCGCCAAAAATGTTCCAATATGAAGGCTAGTAAGACTCCAAGTTGTCTGGAGCATTTTTATCCATTGGTTTTAAATTGTGTCCTAAAAACATCCCTCGAGGTCTCGAAGGCGCCATACGTGTTCTCTTTCGGACACCAAAAATGTTCTCACCACCAGAACATTTTTGCGAATCCTCTTGTCCCTTAATCTTGAGGCTCCTCAACCCATATACTTTTGAAATTGGTTACATTCGAAGTCCTCTTCCATTGCGCAGATGAGGGCACAAGCCTAATTACATGCACCACAATCCACCTAGACATGAATCGCTGATTTTTGACCCCCCCTGTTTTCCCCGATTTTTTGCTCTGAGTCCAACTTTGGGTCCATCCGCGGCCTTCGGTGCATGATGAAGCCTCCTGTCACTTGCTTGTCCCCAGAAAAACTCAAAGAAATCCACTACTGTGTAATTCAATGTCTGGGGATAGCCACGCTACTGGGATATCTTGAATCCTTTTCATTGAGGATCCGAGAGATATTGCGCATGTAATGGACCTTCATTCCCGCACTACAGTCTCGTACATCGTCCGCCGCATCCTTCAACTCAAAATCGCGGATTTTATAAATCGGTAATTCTGTCCAGTTTCTTCAGGGAATTGGCAGGTTTTAAGTAGGTGAGTGATATTCCACTGACGTTTTCTTTATTTCGTTCCACTAAGCCCCACACCACTTCAAGTTGTAAACCGACCGATTCCCAAATGGGGAGTTTTATGTCACGAGTCACATCGCAGACAAAGGGCGAATATCACCCACGACTTTTATCCTCTACCTCTCCAAACCGATCCCGACTCTCTTTCCTAGGCATCCTGCCTGCCCCACCGAGACGTGAAGGCTCCCTCCTTCACAGCCCTTCCCTGTTTTGTGGGGCCTAATGACGGTAAATCTATTTCCGTTTCCTTTCTGAGGCTCCAATTGTTTTCGTTTAGTTTTGGTTTTAAACCAATAAAACCGTTTTTATTTTTATTTAGTTTACGGGGGGTTGTAAACAGTAAACAAATCAAAACTAAACCCTTAAACCATTTTCATTTTTGAAATAATTCGCAGCGCGCCACACCTGTGAATTGTGTGCACATTGAGACTACTGATCTGCCGGGCTTCGGCCGGGCTGTGATGAGCTGCAACTGGAGATTGGCAACCCTGCCGGAAATCAATGATGTGACGCCACCTTACGAAAGAGTCCCCTATATCTAGCTCTCTTTTGCTCAATTTGCTCTCCTAAGAGTCCGAAAGGCCGTTACAGTAAATCACCGGTCAATGACACAAACCGCTCAATGACACAGTTTTTTTCTCCCCCTGTACTGGACACCTTGCTCTGAAACCTTCTCTCCCTGACAGATTAGGCATAGAAAAAATGTAGTGGCGGGGATTTTGGCCACTGAATGCTGTAATTCTTGAGCAGTGGGGGCAAGAAAGTGATTGTTTGGTCATTGTTTGGCACTGATTTGGGGTTCACCATTCAATGACACAACCTTTTTTATTTCGTTTGCCTACTATCCCCCTTCACAAAAATCTGAGAAATTCTCATAGCATTTTAGAAACATATTTTTGACTATTGGCTGACTTAGAATTGCCAAAAGTCACCTGCACTGGGTACACAAGCGAAATCTTATTTGTTTGTGTCGTTGACTGGTGATTTACTGTAATTGATGTTTAAATCCTACCTAGCTTAAACCAGCTTGTATAAGTCCTCAACTTTGTACAGTGATTTTTTATGGAAAATCTTACTGTTTATAAACAGTTTAAACGGTTTCAAAACCTTTTATTAAGGTTTTGGTTTAGTTTACGGCCAACCGTAAACCAAAACTAAACAGTTGGAACCTTATTCCTTTCTTTTGCGCAGGTCGACGATGCGTCAATTTCCTCGAAAGCGGTGTGCAGAGCTGTACGCTGGATCTTACCACAGGTCCTATGGTGGAATTGCACACTGTTTTCGAAGGGCTTGACGCGTCGGTGACCCCGGTTTCTTCTCTTTCCTTGTCCATGACCGTAACTCATGGCAGTATTCATTTGCAGGCGGCCGCAGGCGGCGCGTGCGTGGTGCCATGGCACCAGTCCCGCGCACAACGCGCACAGGCACCCAGTTTTCTCCGTATGAGATTGACCTAGAGAAATTGACAGTCAACGGCCGACCATTTGAGGTTGTGCACACCAACGTGTCAATTGCCGAGCTGCTCCAGCAAGCCCTCTTGACGGCGGACGAGCACGAGGCAGGCGTCGATGCGCAGACTTCGAAGGAAGACGAGTGGGAGGATGTGGAGCTCGACGACATGGTCGATGTCGTGCCACTCACCTCACGATCCCCTTCCCCCGTCTCGCCTTTAACCACACCCCCGGCTTCTGAACCGCCATCACCACCACTCTCACCGCCCCCTCCCTCCCCGCCACCCACACCGCCGCCTCATCCGCCTCCGCCTCTGCCAGCATTCTCCCACCCCATCGAGCAACAGCGCAAGAAAGCCGCCGCCACCAAACGTCGACAGGCACGCCGGCAGCGTGCTGTCCCATCCACTCCCTATGGATACTATCCCAAGGCTCGACATTCCCAGACATATCGCGAGAGCTCTCCGCGCTCCGTCAACTTCGATGCTCAAGATCTCCCAAGGTCGAGTGGCGGGTCGTGGATCGGCAAGCGTACCGATGACGGCTATACGGTGTTTACGCTTCCTGAGCTTGAGGAGATCGGGTCTGAGTACATTAAATGGAATGGCCGGTACGATTCTTCGCTTTCTTTAATTGTTATATATTCTCATCGAGCTTGCGTTCAGCGACCCAAAACTAATCCTCGACTGCGATGGGCGCATCATCGCGATCCTCCTCGGCACCCCCGACGACCCCGAGTGGGAGAACGTCATAGCCCAGGCTGTTTGAGCTCTGATTGAAGCTCGCCGCGCTGCTCGCCGCGCTGCTCGCCGCAAAGGTGCTTGGTCCCGCCACGTCCATCGTCGGGGGTGGTACTTCCCCATCACAGCTGGAGTTTCCTTTGGCGGATGACAGCGGGTACGTCGTGCCTTGGGTGTCATGCTCAAACTAATCTCTAATCCATCCAGAAACCTGGCAACCTACGCAATGGTTGTACCATCCGCCGCATCCTCCTCAAGCTTCTGCGTAATCCCTACATCCGTCGCATCGTGGGCTTCCAGTCATGTAAGCTTTATTACATCTCCGTCTTCAAAAATCTGACTCGATACAGCGGGGTTCGCTATGTACGCTCCCAAGCTATATCGGTACTACTGCGATGTACTCAAGGGACTGTTCGAGCACCACCCCGAGCTGATCCACCTGTTTTTCAATTCCATATTTGTTGAGGTACAAGCCTACACCGTCTCTCTCTTTACTTACTCTCTCCTTTACGGACTTACTTCCATACATAGCTATTCGGACATTAATCCACGTACTCGTAAATTCTTCCTTTCTTTACGTACATCTCAGTTGGTTGTCTACGAACGCCCACTGAGATGTGAGTCCACTCGCTATATTCCTATATACTTAATATTGACTTTACCTAGTTATCTTAATTATCTAGGTACATAATATATTCAGTTGGTTGTCTACGAACGCCCACTGAGATTTATCTTAATTATCTAGTGCTCCTCCGAGTCTGCGCTCTACAGGTTATGGGCCCCGGCACTGACTCCATGTCGTCGACTTCTCAGTTGAAAATCACCAGACTCCCGAAGCTCAAAGACGACGGGTCGAACTGGATCAACTACCGAGACCTTGCGATGAACACGCTCACCGCAAAAGGTCTACGGCGACATGTTGTCGGTACCATCAAAGCACCACCAGAGCTCATCGCGCGAGACGGCTCTTTCTACCTCCCTGGACGCCTCGCGCCACTCTCCGATGACGAGCTGGAGGAACACGAGACGAAGTTGGATGAGTACCTGCAAAAGCAGGCGCAAGTCCGCGAGGTCATCTACCAGACCGTGAGCGAGGCCACATTCATGCGCATCAAGAGCGCGCCTACGGCGCAGCTCATGTTGCATCAGCTGGTAGCAATCTTCGAGGGCAAGGGGGAGATGGTCCAGATCGACACACTCACCCGCTTGCAGAGTTTGCGCTGCCCCGAAGACGGCGACGTTATCCTGCACATCACGGAGATGAAGCGCCTCAAAGAGGCCCTCGACTCGATGTCGGCGCCGATAGCGGACGCGCAGTTCTCCGCTTACATCAAGGCCTCGCTACCGCCCGAGAAATTCGGCGCGCTCCTCAGTACCATCAGTACCGCCTCTCGCATCGCCGGACGGCCGATCTCCAGCGAAGCGCTGATCCAAGAGATCTACGAGACATACGACGAGAGCACTGTCCACAAGAACTCCTCCAGCAACGCCGAAGATACGGCAATGGCGGCGTCTGGGAAGAGGCGCGGAGGCGGCAAACGTTGCGACAATTGCGATCGCACGGGTCACACCAAGAAGGACTGCTGGTCGAAGGGGGGAGGAAAGGAAGGGCAGGGGCCGCGGGGTAAAGGAAAAGGAAAGGGAAAGGGCAAGGCTATCGAGAGCGCTAATAGCGCCTCGAGGGACGACGACGACGATGTCGACGTCGCGTGCATAGCTTTCTCCACGGACATCGTCGATGACGAGCTCGGGGAAAGCGCCCTCCTCATCACCTCTGACCGCCGCGACAACGAAAGCACCGACGGCGAGGCTCAGGCCTCCGCCGCGGAAGCCACCAAGCCCAAAGACATCCTCATTGACGCCGGCGCAACACGCCACTTTTCCCCCGACCGCAGCAGCTTCCTCAACTTCGAGGAAATTCCTCCTGTCCCCATCCGAGCGGCCGATGGCCGTACGTTTAGCGCCACAGGGCGCGGGGACCTCAAAGTCCCTCTCCCGATGGGAGACGGCAAGAAACCCACACGGGTGTTGTTCAAGAACGCGTATTACTCACCGCATCTCGCATACACGCTCCTCTCCGTCAGCTGCATCGACAAGAAGGGATGGACCATCAACTTCGAAAACGGGTCATGCACGCTCAGCACGCCGCACCCGGAAGCCCGCGTCGTTGGACGCATCCCGCTCGTTCGCGGCCTGTACCGTATCACCGTGTCAGCGCCGTCGACACTCGCGAAAGGCTCCACACCTACCGCCGCGTCACCACGAGAGTGATGACCATCATGGAATTACATCGCCAGATGGGTCACGCCGGGTTCGACGACCTGCGCGAGATGGTGCAGAAGGGGATGGTGGAAGGTGTCGAGCTCGACATGGACTCAAAGCCCGAGTTCTGCGAGCCGTGCGTGAAGGCGAAGGCGAAGCGTAAAAGCTTCCCGAAGAAGAGCGACACCGAGCACCGCAAGGCGTACGGTGACAAGGTGGTCGCGGATCTGTGGCGGCCAGCGGAGGTTACTTCCTTGGGCGGGAAGGAATACGCGTGCTCTTACATGGACAAGTACTCACACGAAGAAAAGCCCTATTTCCTAAAACGGAAGTCGGAGACCTTCGAATCTTACAAGGATTATGAGGCTTGGGCGAAGGTGCAGCGGAAAGTACGCACCATAAAAATCTTTGGCAGCGACAGGGGCGGCGAATTCGAGTCCAAGGCGTTCAAGAAACACCTGCGCGCGAACGGCACAGCTCGGCACCTGACAGTGCACGACTCGCCGGCGCAAAATGGCGCGGCCGAACGCAGCCATCGAACGCACGCGGAGTGCATGCGAGCGATGCTTGCAGCGAGCGGGCTCCCCAAATTCCTATGGGCCGAGGGTTACCGCCATTCCGTCTGGCTGCGGAACCGCCTCCCGACGCGCGCTGCCTGTCGCGAAGACCCCACACGAAATGGGCACGGGGGAGAAGCCTAATCTGGCTACTCTTCGTGAGTGGGGATGCAAAGTGTGGGTGAAACTCACCAAGTCGCCGAAATTGAGCGACAAAACCGCGCAGGGACACTTCGTGGGATACGACAACGAAACCAAGGATGGTTATCGCATCTACTGGCCCACGAAGCGGAAGGTTACCGTGGAGCGCGACGTCTACTTCAAAAAAGATGAAATCCTGGAGCCGGATAGCACGCCGATTGAAGGGGGAGAGACGAGTGTCAATCCAGTCAATCCGCGTGCTCCCCAAGCTCCAGACGCTCCGGAACCTCCGAAACGCGACCCTGCGACGCCCGCATCAGACGAGACCGACGAAGCGCCGGTAGAATCGTCTACGCACCGTGAAACGCGCACCAAAACCCCAGAAACTCCTGCCATCTCTCCACCACCCGATTCCGAGCCCCCAGCACCAGCACCACACGAGAAACGCGTACGACGCGATGGTCTTATCGAGCCGGAACCCAATACCGGCCGTGGGATGCGTCGACGCCATGATGCCGGGTACTACAAGGGCCTTAATCGGAATGCGGGCGCAGCCGAAGAAATTGCGTGCTTCGTTGACGCAGAGGCCGTGGGTGAGCCAGGGGGAGTCGAAGTCGACGATGTTGACGACGAGTGGGTGTCCTATGCGTACGAGTTCACGATGGCGGCGGACGAGGGAGGAACACCGAAGACGGTGGAGGAAGCGCTGGCAAATCCCAAAGCAGCGGCTTGGTCAGCAGCGATCGAAGCCGAACTGGCCGGCATCGAGAAACACGAAACTTGGGAGCTCGTCGAAGCCCCACCAGGCGCGAATATAATCAAGTGTCGATATGTCTTCAAAGTCAAACGGGACGCCGTCGGAGCCATCGCAAAATTCAAGGCTCGTCTCGTTGCTAAAGGCTTTACCCAGATTTTTGGTATTGACTACTTCGACACATACGCGCCAGTCGTGAAGCTGGAAACCTTACGCGCTCTCCTCTCCCTCGCTGCCTCCAAGGGCTCCATTATCCATCAGGCTGACGTCAAGAACGCGTACCTGAATGCGGAGCTCAAAGAAGAGCTCTATATGGAGCTCCCGCCGCAATACGACCAATTTCGGGACTTACCTCCTGACATGCAGCGCTTACGCGACGCGGGGCGCCGCATCGTCGTCAAGCTCAAGAAAGGTCTCTACGGCACCAAGCAAGGCGCACGCGAGTGGTATCAAAAACTTTCGTCTGTATTTCTATCACTCGGGTACAAGATCTCCACGGCCGACGAAGCGGTGTTCTTCAAATATTCTGGGGATCACTATACTATCGTCGCGTCCGCCGTGGACGACTTTACCATCATCGCCGACACGCTGGAAGCGGTAGAACTCATCAAGAAGCAGCTCAACGAGCACTTCGAGCTAGTTGATCTTGGCGAGATCAATTGGCTACTCGGCTTCAATATTACTCGCGATCTCGACGCGAAAACTATCTCGATGGGCCAGCAGGCCTACATCGATGAAATCCTCGTCGAGATGGGCCTTGAGAACGCCGCGCCGGTTGTCACTCCGATGGAGCCCGGCGTGGATCTCAATTACGATGCGCCCGGAGTATCAGCCCAACTCCTTACGCGCTCGCAGAACGAGCTCTACCGCAAGGCGGTAGGCATGCTCCTCTACGCGTCTCGCGGGACTCGGCCCGACATTGCATTTGCCGTGTCCCACGCCGCCCAATTCGTCGAGTCGCCGCGCACTACCCACTTGAAGGCTGTACAGCGTATCTTCAAGTATCTCAAGGGTACGCGCGAGTACCGACTCGTGCTCGGCGGCAAAAATGCTACTCTTTCCGGCTATTCGGACGCAGACTGGGCCTCGCAGATGCACCGCAAGTCCATGTCTGGTTTTGCCTTCTTTTTGGGTAACGGCGCGATCTCCTGGAGCTCGAAGAAGCAGCCTATTGTCACGCTGTCGAGCACCGAGTCGGAATACGTCGCACTCACCCACGCCGCCAAGGAACTC
Organism: Mycena capillaripes; assembly: GCA_029204075.1. NCBI lineage: Eukaryota > Fungi > Basidiomycota > Agaricomycetes > Agaricales > Mycenaceae > Mycena > Mycena capillaripes. The sequence goes on along the minus strand of JARHKZ010000029.1, from coordinate 715,829 downwards.
ATCTGGCTCCGAAAATTACTCGCGGAGCTGTCATTCCTTTCCAACTCCGCCACCACTCTTTTCTGCGATAATCAAGGGGCTATCATCCTCTCGAAGGACTCTACCTTCCATGCTCGTACCAAGCACATCGACGTCCGATTCCACTTCGTTCGGCAGACTATCCAGCAAGGCCACACCACCGTCATCTATTGCCCGACAGCTGACATGATTGCTGATGTCTTCACCAAGTCGCTCGGCCGATCCAAGCTTCACAAGTTCCGTGAACTTCTCGGGGTCGAGAAACCGGCTTTAGCTTGAGGGGGAGTGTTGAGGTACAAGCCTACACCGTCTCTCTTTACTTACTCTTTCTTTTACGGACTTACTTCCATATATAGCTATTCGGACATTAACCCACGTACTCGTAAATTCTTCCTTTCTTTACGTACATCTCAGTTGGTTGTCTACGAACGCCCACTGAGATGTGAGTCCACTCGCTATATTCCTATACTTAATACTCACTGTACCTAGCCCTATCTTAATTATCTAGGTGCATAATATACTTAGTTGGTTGTCTACGAACGCCCACTGAGATCCCTATCTTAATTATCTAGTGCTCCTCCGAGTCTGCGCTCTACATGGTCGTCGTTAAATTACTCTATTGTTCGCTTCTCGGATGGTCTCTCCGTGCTTTCTGCGGCCTCTTGATTCTTGCAATCACTCTGTCATTCTTGTGGCGACTTACCTGCCTTCCTCTTCAACCGCTTCTTCTAGATCTTATTTCGCGCTTGCCCACAATGACGACGGCGACTCTGTTCCTCAAATGCCGGTCTCTTGCTTGTCTATCGGGCATCTTCTCCAAATCTGGTCCGCGTTATCGTATCGGGCTACATTTCAGAAAGAACTCATCCGCGTGCGAAGACCGTCGGTATTTTCTTGCGCAGCTCGGATGAGCCTCCGGGTTCAACCCACGCTTGTCAGATACGCAGCATGTAGTGGACTGCATTTTTCTTTCGTTAGGAAGGTGGGACGACTTAATTCGGTGAATAATGGTACGATCCTATGTTTTATGAAGTCCACTCCTGTCGGAATACAGATTGGCACGCTCTGTCGTTCGGGGATACCACCGCGAATCAGGCCCGAGGTGGAAATAATTTCGTCGAGGGCGTGATGGGATGATTATTACCCGATTCCTTACGTTATTCGGACTCGCTGGTGATCGATGTCTATTGATTCAAACAAGACTGCAAGGCACAAGATACTAAGCGGAAACACGGAAAACGGACTGGTGCGAAATATGCAGTGCCCCGGCGTCTTTCGGCAATTCGACGCCCACGTCTGCCGTGCGATTCTACCACATGCGGCCTGGCGTATTCCATCGCAGGTACAAACCCCAGAAAATCCTCAGCTGCGCGACGGTCGCGATATTCGCATTGTCTAACTGACAACTGTCTCTGAGTGTGCCAGGGGGGACAGTGCCTTTAACATGTCTCGTGGGGCATCATTTTCTCCGCCTTCATCCTCTGAGCAGCGAATCAGGGAAACGGACGAGAGACACGCGCGAGTGACGTCTGGGCGGCCGTTTGCATAATTTCTCTCTCTTTATACAATGACCAGTGTCTGTCCGAAGCCTTTTGAACTCCACTCATGGAAGATCAGCTCCGAATCTTCGGAATATTACCGTTAAACTTTGTTTCTGGCGCCAATTCAAGCCCTCACAGCTTAACCGCGCTCTTCCTGCTTACGATGGCCAGGCATTGCGTTCGAAACCCCTACAGGTCGGCAGAGGCTGTCGAGCTTATCTGCTCCACTCTGCAAAGTTTGAATTCGCTTCACTCTTTGCATTTCATGAGTTGACTCTGCGTCGCTCAACCGAGACCTTTCACAGCTGTTTCGTTGCCCTTTCTGATTTCTTTGGCTGCGATGCCCGCGACGGAATTCTGGTGAGTGGCTAATCTATCCGACCAATGGGATAGGATGGGATTGGGATGGGATACCAGTTTCTATTCTGTATCCTATCCTATCCAATCCTATTCCATCCCATCTTGATCTTATCTCATCTTATCTTATCCCATCCTATCCCATCCCATCTTATCCATTCGAGTCCGCCTCTTCCCACGTTTTGGACACGGCCTCCTCTCACCCGTGCTTCGGAATCATTTACCAAATTTTTGGTCCTTGTAATTAGGATAGGATACCGTGACTTTACTATAGGATACTTTAGGATAGGTAGCTAGGATGTCCAGTAGGATGTGGAGAAATTTAATCCTACTGCCCACAAGTTTGTGGAAAGAATCAATCCTACCCGCTGCGGTCGTCGCGATTGAGGCCTTGCATGGTATTCAACTTCCTTGCAGAATAGCCTTAGTCTCCCTAGTCAGACCATAAATCAAGGAATATTTTTTTTTCGAGATTTGGAGAGTGCAAAAAATAACCAGATTTATGGTCTGAAATTTACCTGGCGATCAGAAGCCGCAGGTCAGGCTTCCCGATTAGGACAGTCCCAATCGGGAAGTCCGACTTTGGAAGCTAAACGCCTGCAGTTCGGCAACCGTAATCCTGTTGGAGGAGAAATCAACAAGCCTATACCTCCGCACCTTTCCTTTCGTTCGAACCACTAAGTATGGGTGTTCATGGCATCTTTCGGCGAGTGCGACTGTGTGGCTGTGCTTCAGATTCCCACGATACTCGACTTGCTGATTTTTCAGCTTCAAAGACATCGCTGTGAGGTAAATTGAGATCAGCACACAGATCGACATTCAAGACCCCAATCCTACATTCCTACTACTTTCAAGCTCAGCAGGGTGCGTATTGAGCTCACTATGAATGATGTGGAGGAATCCTGACCTACGGCTACCACATGACAACAAAAACTAGACTAGAATAGCCTTACATTATGTGTCCAGCAAACTCAACTTTGACAAGAATACTTATTTATTTAAATACCCAGTGTGCTACCTAGAATACATGCTCAGGTTGACCTTGAATTCCACCGTGCCACGCAGTGGTGTGATAAACTCAAATTTATCAACTGTCTAGAGGCTACGGCAAGTAAACGGCATGATTGTTCGCATCATTTCGTCATGTGTTCCGCCTGTGACTGTCACCATCAAAGGCTTGAAGCGAGTCGCACTGACAGTCTTCGAGTCGCACTGCTGACGGCCTCGTCAGTGCGACTCCGGGGTTAACAGTGGTGGTGGGCAATGACCGATGCCTGATCAAAGTTCCCACGATTGATCACTTGATCAAAAGACCCATTCCGACTGACCCAGAACTCGCGGGAAGGTTTTCGAGGGTCAAAATATCCGCAATCTTCTTGGCTACAAGAAATAATATGCTCTAAATATGTAGAGGCATGTGGTCTCCACGCCTGAATTTCTAATTTCGACGATGCTTTGGAGCAAGTTTGATTTTGGCCGATAAAGTTGGTACTGCCGCAGCGGAAGTAAGTAAATGGAAAAACCAAGCTGGAGACCACATGCCCCGATGGATTATCAGAAATGTTTTCCAATTGACCCAAGGCCCATTCTTCACCGTGAATATAAAAGGATTTTCAGACGCATGCAGGTCCCATCATTTTATACCTGTTTTGATCGTACAACCTCGCTTCGACTGGGCCATAGCTCAGTTGTGTGACCTTTGCTGGGAAAAATTCCTTTGTAGATAGCTAACACCGGGGGCAAAGATTGACGCATTTGATTTGATATGCAGCGGACGCATCTGGTTTGCATTTGTTGTGATGAGTCACAATAGGTCTCTTTCACCACAAAGCCAGCCTTTGTGCAGTCTTTGTGCATGCTTTGTTCACCCAGTCCAAGGGAACCCAGCATGCACACAAAGCCAGCACAAAGCCTGGCTTTGTGGTCACAAAGAGCAATTGTACCGTGACAACAAATGCGGACTGAATGCGTCCGCCGCATGTCAAAACAAATGCGTCACTATTTGCCCCCGGTGTAATGTCATGCTGTTTGGTGCATATTGGAGAGAAAAACCCACCAAAATGCACCCAGGTAATGCATCCAATTCTTGGTCGATTCGTGTCGGGCTTAATCGGCATTACTACTCGCAGCAAAATTGCGCATTTTCGGGTATCTCTTGGGCATCAAATAATGTATTGGTCATCTCTTATCCTTAGGACATGTTAAATTATACATTTGAAGCCGAGTTAAATATTTTTCTGCAAGAATGAGCTCATTCCAGCGCAAAGATTGGTGGGTCAACAAATTTAGGGCACTGCCCAAGTAACGTGACACGTGATCGTCACGATTTGGCAATCGGCGTTGCCCACCACCATTAACAGTGCGACTGGATGAGTCGCACTCGCACCCTCCCCGTATATACTCTATGACGCGTCTGGTTCGTTCGTGAGGCGTCCTTCGGCGGTTCCCGATGTCAGAGCCCGAATCCTAACCGATAGGCTTGTCTTGTGTGCGCACTGGCGAGGGAACCCAGAAGGTGCATAGTGTCGCACTCGGAAGATACCGCGGGGACTCTTCCCTGGTTACAGTGTGCCCAGCTAATCTTTTTATTCTTTGACTCACTGATTCACACATACCTCCTCCTCTTCCTCGAGATGCCCGCCAATCGTCACCTAGTGACTCACGGCCGGTACGCCAGATTTATCCACCAGCCCGACCATATCGTGTGCAACTGAGTCCAAAGCCTCTCAGGAGGAATGATATCGGGAGCCTTCATCGGAATTTCAAATTACGACCCTTTTGTGTTCAACGGCGCTCTTGCCACCGGAGTTTGGGCTGAATAAATCACCAGCACTATTTGGCCAATACTTGATGTATTGGCCAAATACTGGTCGAATATTGGGGCCCAGTATTGATTGACCAATATTTGGCCAGTACATCCAGTATTGGCCAAATATTAGATAGCTTTTACTTCGACACGGACTTGGGTCGGAAGAGACATGTGACGCGATGCGCGACCGCGTCCTCTTTGCTTCCTCCTCGCACCGTGGCATTCACATCTCAACACTCGCGAACTCTGGCACCCTGGAACTGCTCGAATCTCTTTGTCTATACCTTGGCCTCCCGCACCTCGCCTCTCCACCCAGCAGATCCAGTATCCCATCCACTTCAAGAGCTTCTTTACGCTCCAAAAGATCGTTCATTCTTGCTTTTAATATGCCTTCCAGCATGCTTTATTTTATGGGAATTCTCTTCTGAAACTTCCAAATCATGCGAGCAGGCAGAAGGGTGTACTTTGCGAGAGCTGATCAGGCTGACCAAACTCCACCTCATTCTAGGTGAGTATATGTCCGATTCCCTTCGCCCGGGGCTCGTTCTGACCGCCCCACAGCTCCTCTCGCGTGCCCCGCAGCTTCTGAGGCCATCGGAGCCCAGACGCACGCGCCCGGCGTCGTCAATGCGACCTCATCCCCCCTGACTGAGATTCCTCCTTGGCTTAATGTCTTCTCCCCCTCCTTCCTTCACATCGACACTGATGAAACAGCAGCCAAAATGTCGCGCACGCCGCGCCAACACCGCCGAGTGCCGCGCGACGCACAATGCCGTGGAGCGAGAGACGCTTAATGGGCGGTTTGGGGTGTGTCTTCTCTCTCTTTCCCTCGCCCTTCCTCTTCCTCCCTCTTTGTGTGTGCGCGCATGACTGACTAACAATTAATCGTACACGGACCCTCGCATTGATGCTCCCGCCCTTCGCGGCCATCCGTCGCCCCAGCAAGGCCTCAATTTAGCTCGAGGTGTGTGCCATTCCGCATTCCGTTCTCCATCTCTGAGGGGAGGCGGCTTCTTTCTCTTGGCGTGTCTGCGTAGGAGATCGTCGTACGGGTGCTGGGCGAGATCTATGTGGCTGCTTCCTACTCTCCTCTACTGCCTCTTGCCCCTCGTTCCTCTCCTCTCCTCTTTCCTGGTCTGCCTCTTCTCTCCATTGCCGTCGCTGATCAGCGTCCTATAGCATCGCAACCGTCCACACCGCCTACCATCACCGCCTCGTCACCGCAAAAGTGGTCCTCGACCTGCAGCTGGTACGTAATTCATCTCACTCGTGTCGTCGGACTGAACTCATGGTGCATTTTCAGCCCAGAGCTCGTCCGCTGCGTGCGTCGGTGAGGGCATAAGCTGGATCAGCATTACGATACGTGGATTTGGAGTCTTCTGTACCTCGGCGATTCTTGCTGATATCTTGTGTTGTAGATCTGGCTTCTTGCTGTTCCAGGTACGCTCTGTGTATCTCTTCTCTCTAGAAATGCAAAGCTGACTACGGCGCTCTAGCACTTGTTTGACATGTGGTGCTAGCAGGACGATCGCGACTTATTCAAGTATGTGTTTTTCCTTACTCCCGGCCATTCCGTTCTGATCTTCTCATTCGGCTTGGCAGCCGAGCTTCCGCTCGCCCTCTCCAGTGACATTGCCACAATGCTATACGTACGATACTTCATGTGGTAGATAGTCAATAGACCTTGTTTTGTGTCAAATTTGTACGGTGTGCAAAGAAATATATATAAATTAATAAATGGCGGCTGCCCTAGGCAAAAAAGGGTCGGCCAATATGTGGCCAATATGCGGTCCAATATTCGGTCAATATTTGGCCAATACAACGTATAGTGGCTGAATATCGGCCGATCACTATTTGAACCTTATTTGGCCAATACTCCCCTAATACAGCGTGTATTGGCGTAATAGTGGTCGCGATTTATTTGGCCCAAACTCCGGTGTGCGCCGGTTCTCGTTTACGTTCACGTTATACTCTGATGACTTGCCTTGGATATTTGACTTCTGGGTAGCGCTGTTTGTCCCGGGGTTCCCAACGCCACGTTCGCTCCCGGATCTCCCATACAACTGCCGTGGATTCCACGTTGTTTGCTCGCGACGTTGACTGGTATCGAGCGCTGTTCATTTTTTCGAAATGTTCCCGGCTGCAGTTTCGACTAACTGACACTATATTAACTGTTCCGTACCCCTGGTTTCCACCCAATTTTGCGCTAGGTTCGTACTGCACTTAAATGGAGAGTGGTGCCGGGATCGCTGAGGTGATCCAAGATGACGATTTGCGTTCCTGCGTCATTGTCTCACCTGCGTGGCCTTGCACCACCGCGACGATCGACAATCGACCTTGAACAGCAACCTTGACGACTCAAGAGTAGTAGATGCTTCCCACAGCTATGTTTATTTCCTACTTATTATACGTTTACTTAACTGATTCCTTCTCGAGATCTCGTACTGTGCTATTTTGACCAATTGTTCATTAATTTGGTATTTTTCGATGTCCGGGATGGCCGATAATTTTTCTTTTCATTAAAAGGGATTTTTGCACACAGTGTGTCACCGTCACCTGAAAAACTGGTCGAAGTAGTTACAGTATGCCCTCTCCCCAGAAATTTTCACGCATCGGTCAGACGCGCTGTGAGCTAAAGGGATTAACCAACGTATTGGTAACATGCGTAAATTAAGCGACGCCATTGATGCGCGCCGGCGGCGTATGTGACTAGCCGAGACTTAGGAGGCTCGAGCAGCTTTTGGTGGAGTTCCCTTTATTCTGACTTTCTTTTGTTCTAATTTGCTGCGATTTCAGGGTCTAAGTTTTATTGTCCCCCGCGGATCCCCAAGAAGATTGTTGGCCCCCTAAACCGTCATCAGACAAATTGGATTCTGATTTGTCCTGACTCCTGATCGCCGCCACCTCATATTAATTGGACTCCACCAAATACACCGAGTACTTGATGCTTTCGGCGCCCGGTGGTCTCTTCCCTCCTCCAGCACAGACCAAGCACCAACGACGAGCTCATGGCTGAAAGTCTCAACGAGATCCTCCTGTATGTGTTGTCCCCTCAGGGGCGGCCCTCTCTAATACGATTGGACCTTTTCGTGCCAGTATAATGGTGGTCTCCTCATGGCTGAACGTCGCCCTGTACTCCGTCGAGCTGGTCCTCTGCGCGCGCTACTTTGCGCGCCCGTCTCGTCCCTTCATCCACAAAATCGGAGTAGCGTGTCTCGTCCTCGCAGACACGGCGTGTACCGTGGTCGTAAATCTTGACGTGGGCTTTGCCGTGCAGAGACTGCCACCGAAGAATTTAAGGCAGCTCTTTGCGCCGCTTGCTACTGAGATCATGGCAACATACGTCTCCGCGGTCATCTCGCAGCTATTTCTGTGTAATTTGTTCTACGTCTTGTGAGTCTGCACTTCCATGAGGAGCCGTCTTCTCTTTTGACAGCACTAATACGGATACTCAACCACAATCCAGGACAGGTAAACGGATAGTGGCTGGGGGAATCCTGGTCCTCATCTTCGTCCATGCAAGTTCACTCCATTCGTTAGCGTTGCTTGCTTCTAAAGCGCCCGGACAGCTCGGCTTCTCCTGGGCGTCCGCCTTCATTATTATCAGAACATTGAATCCGGATGGTACGGCTTTCACAACAACCACGTACGCCTTAGTTTCTTCTCTCTCATTCCGCCCGCGGACCCTTGCTTCCTCGTAGCGTCGGCGCAGTTTCGTGTGCCGCCACGGATGTCATTGTCGCCGGGTCCCTCGCGTGGAAGTTCTGGAGAATGATGGCGGCCACGCAGCGAGAAAATTCGATGAAGAGGTAATTAATAACTGTTCATCCTAATTCCGCTTCTCGTTCCCCATCCAAAGCTCGCTTACCAATGCCGCAGTACCCTACGCCGCATTCTGATCCTCAGCGTCAGCTCGGGGGCAATCTGCGCGAGTAACACCCTGACAATGATGATCCTGCTCCTCAAAGGCAGCGAAGGTGCATTTCATCCTCACTCTACAGAACCACCTACTACCGTCGCTTACCGCTGCGCCAGTCTTTCAGTTCTTCTTCGCATGCCAAGGGCGAGTATACGCGCTGACGATACTGGGAAACTTCCTCGTTGGTATACCCGCGCGAGAGCAGGTTGCGAGCCAACGGCTGGCGACGAGCTTCAGTAACAGCATCGTCGTCTTCCGATCTATGGCGGTAGAAACGTCAGTATCTCCTTCTCCCGGGCCAAAATCGCCGGACCGATTGGCACTCTCCCCGACCAGTGTGAAGTCGCTGCCGCGTCTCGTGAGTTCAGCATCGCGGGTTCCACAGAAATTGACTGACCACGTCCTGTTTTACAGACCCGCGAGTCCCTGCAACTGGATGAACTCGGACGTTGAAGACAAACACACATAAATAGATCCCTGGCATTGTGTATAAATGAAAGAGATGCCATAATCGTACAGGTCGTGCACTGTCGTGCAGAAAGACAAAAGTGGTCCCGGGCAATCTAATCTTTCCCTTATCGCAATCCCTCGCTTAGCAGGGATCGGCGTTGACAAGTCCGCTCAGCCGCTTGATGGGTTGATGATCTCCGCATCCTTGCATGTGGGTGACGACGAACCGCACAGCCCATTTTCACGGGTTACAAAAATCACCCATCTCTCTCCAACTTGTGCATGTCCGTTGAGCTCGTTCAAGCTAGCAATGGCCGCTGGATACTGTAGACAACATTCCGCCAGTGGGGTTCGGCGTCCTAAGGCGTCCTATCAGTCGTTGTGCGAGGAATCTCCATCATAAGCATGTGCGGGGGCTGCATGACAACCACTTCCATCTGCTGGTCTGCATGCGCTTCCTGCGCCACGAGTACTACTAAAGGCACCGCACGCACAGGGCTCGCGCGCCTCCCTCCTCCTCCCCGTCTGTATATCCACAGCGTGTAAACGACCCCTCTATGGCCGACACGACGCAGCCTCCGGCCCAGATGCTCTTCACGCTCGATAACACTCTCGGAGCGGCTGTAGTTGGATTCGCGGTATCTTGCGTGGTCTTTGGGATGTACGTCCGTCCAGCCAGGCAATTCTACTGGGTATCCAACTCCTACTTACAGACATTTTCTTTCCTTCCTAGTCTACTGACCCAAGCATGGACGTACTTCAGCCGGTACAACTCAGATGCCGCACTAGTGCGTGCTCCTCCGATTACTTGACTCATCAATAAATATTCCTGCCTTCTTACAGTACAAAATCTTGGTCGTCTTGATATTGTGCGCCTCTCCTCCCGTCCTTTCTCTACCCACCCTGACTCATTCTTGCACTCGCCGCAGACTCCTGGAAGCAACAGACCAGAGTTTCATCGGCCACTTTGTCTATTTCTACACCATGGCGAGCGCGGGCAACCCTTTCGCTCTTGTGACTGGTACCACCACATGGTGCGTTTGTTCCGCCATTTCTTGTGCGCTGCTGCGAATGCTTACTCGTGGGTTCCTCGGCAGGTCGATCATTGTAAGCTCCCTCGCTCCCGCGGTAGCGTACACCGTTATGAATTCTCTGGACGCAGATGCAACAAGCAATTGGCTCCGTCGTGGGCACGATAGTAAAGTGGTATGTTGCACTGGACTCTGACTATTCGGCTCCTCACTGACCCACCTCTCAGCTGCTTCGCGACGCGCGTCTATCGATGTGCGTCCCTTCTTCTCTGCTCCCTATTCCAAATCTTTTTTGACAAACGAAATCCGTGGCGTTCAGTTAGCGAGCGGAATATCTTCATCACGGGGCTCATCGTGCGTTTTCTTTCTTTTCCTTCCCTTGTCCTCCTCCCTCCCTCTCCGCTGCTTCTCCTGCTATGGAATCGACTAAAACTAACCAAGAAATGATGTACGCAGATCCTCCTCGCCCTCGGCCAACTCGGTGTCGCCATGGTCTTCACGGTGCAAGCATTCCAGCTCTCCTCTATCCCCGCAGTTTTCAACCTCAAAGTACGCCTCCCTCGTTTTGAATCTGTGTATACAAATTCACGTTTGCCCGTATTTTACTAGACCATCGCCACGATCTCCCTCGGCCTCGGGCTCCTCACGGACGTCGTCACCGCCGGCGCACTTACCTTTTTCTTGTGGCGCATGAGGACCGGACAGAAGAATTCCGCGTGCGTCCCTTTTTTCCTCTCCCACATACTCTACTCAACTCCATGTACTAACTCTTTGTTCCTCAACAGCGCAAACTCACTCATCTCCCACCTCGTCACGGACGCCATCAACACCGGCGTGCTGACGACGGCTGTGAGTTTGTCGACGCTCCTGCTGTTCGACTTCCTGGAGGGCAACTTGATCTTTGGGGCGACCTATTTTATGTTGTCGAAACGTGAGTCTCTTCCTCTTGGTCCTTTGATTTACGTTTCGTTTCGTTACATTCATTAATATGTTTTTGCCCCACCAGTCTACGCAGTCTCCTTCCTCGCAACCCTCAACACGCGCCGCGTTGTGCGCGGGCGGGGGACCGACGACGAGGAGTCCATCTCTCCCTCCCTCTCTCACGCCCACTCTGGTGCCAGTCGGAGGCGCAACGGAACGAAAGGGAGCGCGAGGGCGGCGGAGGTGGAGACGAATATGTTTCACTTAGGGACGAGGATGCCCTCGATGCATGAAGGCGCCGAGGAGTATCCGTATATGCAATATGACCCTGATCTGAAGCCGGGGTTCCCGCCGGAGCCTGCGCGGTAAGTCTCGCCCTCGTGAGGCTGGTGCTGGCTCATCGAGCTCATGTGGTTCAAAGGAATTACCCTTTCGCGATATGATCCGACCACTGTCGTTGTTGCCGTCTCGCATTTTGCGCACTCGCACCGTGTATAATCAATCACTTACTCTACTACTGTATCTTCCCTTCTGGGCTTGGGATTCATCCACTCTCGTTTATTAGACAACGGAATCTAGACTGCTAACATCATACCGCTTTGAACTTGCATGGGGGCCAGACATCTGTTCCGTGAAAGTATATAATAAGTGATACTGGGCATTGGAGGTGTATTGATTTGTACTCCAGTATTCTCCCTCGCTGCTCAATGGATGTTTAGCTTAACGACCGTTATTTCCGCACAAGTTATTCCGCACAGTACATATTCCTCATTTTCATCAACAGGGGAAAAGGCTATAAGAGCGTTGTACTCCGATTGCTAGACAGCGTTGGAGGACCCGACCAAGGAAACATGCCTTTGGGAGCTCAACGAATTCTTCGGTGGAGCAATTCTTTCGGAGAGCGATTTTTGGCTGAGTAAGTTTTGCAGGATTGGTTCTCTAAAGAAAAAAGATGTAATGGCAAGTTTCCGCATCAGGGTACGGATGGCCTTGCCCCACATTTGCGATTCTGGTTGAAGTGAGAATAGAAGTTCTGGCGGTGATTTTAAGTTAGCTTCCCGTTATCTGTCAATCTTGCCGCTGACGAGAACTGAAAACTTGGAACACATAGAGAATCAAATGAAGGCATGATCCGTATCATTTTTGTCTGCCCAATCAACTGAATTACTCTAAGTCTAATGGTTCCTTAATAAATACCGGGAATCAGAGCGTATGGGACCTGAGCCTTGTACAGCTCCCAGTCCTTTCCGTACTTCTTCGAGCACCTGTCTTCGTCCCTGATCGACCGATGGATGAGTAGCGCGGTCATGTAAACGAAATATGCCCAGGGAAGGACGTCCCGAGTTCCACATGGGGCACACATCGCAAACACAAGAATCAGGTCGCCGATGTAGTTGAAATGCCGAGCGATGCCCCAGAAGCCTTTGAACTATGTGAGAACACTGAAGGAAATGCTGAATTCAATCTCACCTGAGCACAGTAGCAGACTCGTGTGGCTCTCGCCATTAGAAGTAGTATAATGTGCGGTAATAACCACGGGTTTCTTCCCCCAGATGACACAGTTCCCCGCCGTGCGACGAGCGACGGTTCTCTGGTGATTGGAAGCCCGAAACATCCAATATCCGAAGACTCCGACGAGCAGGATGGTCAGTGCCGTAGTCTGGGACAAATTGACTGGATAGCGCGCCAGATACTGAGCCTGGAGCGTGTACATGCTCGGGAGCCAGGCGGCGCCTCCCCAAGCGAGATAGAAACCAAAGTGATCATGGGCGATATCCTGGATGGACCCTTACAGCTCTTTGCGGTACAACAGGCGCGGTCCCGTTTTTTTTTTTTTGGCAAATTTTCACGAGAACGGCTGCCCTGAGCTCAATTCTCAACCGTTTTCCCTAGAAATAAGCTCATTCGATTCGCATTGAGAATCCGCAGCGAATGTAATACCGGTATTTTTGATCCTTTTACATAATAGAATTTCTCCCAGAAAAAAATGGTTTTGAGTAGGACACCTGTAGCACTCGGAATACTGCCCCGATTAGCCTAGTATTTGGATATGCTATACATCGGATGTGTCCCTAGCGAATGTGGGTGTTTATGGAACTTAATATACTCAAACCTCCATGAACAGCTCTACTTATGGTAGTGTCTTCATATCTACTTCGCTAAAGTGTGCGCTGGATCACAATCATTCACCATGTAGTATAAATAAACACACCTTTATCTAGGGACACATCAGATGTATGGCATATCCAAAAACTAGGCTAATCGAGGGAGTATTCCAAATGCTACAGGTGTCCTACTCAAAACCATTTCTTTCTGGGAGAAATTCTATTATGTAAAAGGATCAAAAATACCGGTATTACATTCGCTGCGGATTTTCAATGCGAATCGAATGAGCTTATTTTTAGGGGAAACGGTTGAGAATTGAGCTCAGGGCAGCCGTTCTCGTGAAAATTTGCCAAAAAAAAAAAAACGGGACCACGCCTGTTGTACCGCAAAGAGCTGTAACGATTAGCTGGTGAAAACAAACTGCGCGACTCCGAGACTCACAATCGTGCGAGTATACCAATCCTCCTGGTAAAAGAAATCACAGATATAGAGGCCTTGGAGAATATTGACGACGATCATGCCGTTGCACACGTATCCGAAGCGCTGGTACTGTGAAGCTGCGAAAGAGAGATTCCTGAACGATTGGATTAGATACTTGAGGATCATCGCAATGTCTATTTGACTTGCGCAATCGTCCATGCTGTCATTCCAACGCGTCCAATGTTGAACAACTTGAGATCCAAGTCCCCAAAGCGCGGATTCTAGGAAGGAAATCTCAGCATTGTCGTTCCAAAATTGGATCTTTACATACCAGCTCAATCCCGGCAAAGATGTCGTGGAACAGTGAACCTGCGAACTTCAATGAGTCTCTGGGCCGCTCAACTTCCGTCAGATGGTGTTTACCGCTGAACTTTCGGTCCGAAGGATGGGAAGGGGCCACGTGCGCCTTGACGTATACCACGGCGGTGAGCACTATTCCGTAAATACTGGCCGCCACCATAAGACCTGTCCACTGCTTGGCAACTATATCGGCATCCCACCACGAGCACAGTGCGCCGAGTATGTAGACTCCAGTGGTCACAAACCAAGACAATAGGCCGTTTATCTTATAGCGGAGTCGATTGCCAGCGGGTGTCTTGTCGCCGTATCCGGTGGCGCCGGGCAGTACGAGGAACAACGTGGCTTGGAAAACAACCCAGATCGCGTAGAGCTTCATAGCGTCGACAACACTCGGCAACGTTGTCTGTGCCGAATTGAATATCCTGTAGACTCCGTCCATGTTACCTATGATGCTTCTCAGAACGGTGGTCAAGACGTGCAAGCGGGACCTACCTAGTCCGACCAACATTTTCGCTATAGAACCCTCGAACAGTTCGAGTGTCGACCATGGAATGAGGAAAGATGCAGGGCACAATACAAGCAAGGTTGCGCAGAATGCTATCTCGAATATTGCCGGCGTTGAACTCCGTCCCCATTGTGGGTTTATGTGAGGAGACAGTTTGACGGTTTCAAGCTTAATAGTGTGAAGAACAGACATGAAGAACTGCTTCGCTGCATTATACTTGCAATCTTTATATACTGTTACTGCGATCAGCTCGAAAAGTGCAGAAGGAGATATCTATTTTCGCCCGACGACAACGCCCTCGGGACGTCAGGTACAGCCCATATCAAGATATCGTAAGAGCTAAAGTCGTACCATACGTTATGCTGATACCGGATTTAGCGACCGATATCTCACAGTGTAACAAAGTCGCTACTGTATCATCTCGACCGAGTGCTCAGGTACCATGCAATACAGGCCTCTGAACTTCATACTTCCGGCTTCCGCAACAGCGATATCGGGATTTTGATCTCAAATAGGCTTAAACTCGGCCAGTCCGGCATTTGCTGGACTGCTTTACCCCATCATTGCCGACAATTGAACACTCAGAAAATAAACACCTTAGGGAACGCGTAACATACCATGAACACTTGGTCGAAATGAGACTGAATATCCTAATCTTAGACCAGGTTCGGGTGGTCGTGAGCCTGAAACATTCAAGAAACTTTGGATATATCCATTCGGTCCACCGATCGAGTAAATTCAACAGCTCAAGCATCCCACAGGATACTCCCACGTCACGGAACTAGGGGCGCAGTCAATTGTACCATCCGCATCGCAGCCTCCGTCGGCGTCGAGGGCTCTGCGGGACAGATACAGACTGGCCATCGTAAGCAGGATGATGCACAAACGGCCCTGACGTCACTCGCATGTGTCTCTCGTCCGTTTCCCTCTCGGATATTAAGGCGGCAAATTCGCTGCTCCGAGGATGAAGGCAGAAAAACTGAAGCACCAGGAGACGTGCACGAGACGCTCCCTCTAACCGCAGCACTTGAGCCCATACAGTCGGAGACCGTTGTCAGTTAGTCGCCACTCCAAACATCGCAATGCGAATATCGCGCCCGTCTGCGCTGCAGTGGATGTTCTGGGGCTTGAAATTGCGGTGGAATACGCCGGGGGCTTGTGGTTGAATCGCACGGCACTGCAAACATAGGCGTCGGTTTGTCGAAAGACGCCGGGGTACTGCATATTTCGCACCAGCCTCCGTTTTTCCGTGTTTCTATTTTGTAACTTGTGGCTTGGGCGGGTCTTCGTAAACAGGTTAATTGAATGGACATCGATCGGCTTTGGATAGGCGGCGGAAAGGCGTGCGAGTCCGAATGCATCACGAATCCGCTAATGATCATCCCATCACGACCTCGACGAAATTATTTCCAACTTGGGTCCGATCCGCGGTGGTATCCCCGAGCGACAGAGCGCACAGATATGCATTCCGACACGGGAGGAATTCATAAACATAGGATCGCGCCATTATTCACGCAATTCAGTCGTCCCACCTTTCTGACGAAAAAAGGCAGTACACTACACCCGCGTATCCGACCCTCATGGGTTCAACGAGCACTGACAGAGCTAACGGAGACGGTGCGTAGTCTTGTGATGATGGAGGAATGTGGCTGTGGGCACCTGTCTATCGTCTCTTGCTTCCTACCGCCACATCCCATCGACACACTTCGACTTCATCTGATCTATCGACTCTTTTCTGCCCCACCCACCCATTCCCATGATTTTTCTCTTAGTCTTGTAGCTTGATTTGTAGACAGTTTTGTATTGGGTCGGTGGGTCATCCTCAGCATTCCCATCGGCCTCGCACCCTGGAGTTCGGCTTTGGACTTCTCTCCCGACAAGCTTCAATACGGATCTGTCTACACTCACTCTTTCCCGTATGCGACTCGGAATGGAGTCACAAGAGCTCATCCGACCCTCTTCGCATGCGAAGAAGTTTTTTCCGAGGCATTAAATTGGAATTGTTTTGGTCATTTTGAGGTTCTTTGACGCGGCGATCAAAGAATGGATTCGACTTCTGGGACGAATGAAGCTAATTTCATCTCTCATAAAAAAAATCTCGGGTTCATATGACTTTCACGCGCCAACGGTACCCATATGAAGTGTGATCAAGCAATCCGCATCTCAGCGGCAAATCCTGCTTGATCCGCATTGATTAATCACCCAGGGAGGAAAGAGGGCATAGGTAGCATGTCAGGTATTGTGGGCTCAGATGTATTCTGTTGAACAGATCGTGATCTGTTAAACAGCTGGTCAACCGAGCAAAAAAAGCCACTTCGCAGCGTCAGCTCGATGTGGGACGGGTACGAGACATTTGCCACTACGCCGGTGGGACAAGCTACCTGCCTCGCCGAAAATTCGGGGTTATTTCCTGTCTTTTTCGCCCTTCCCTCCCACGACTCGGAAGGGGGAGCGCTAATAAAGAGACATAGTGACGACGACATCGCAGCAACGAGTTGAAAGAACGAGACGAGGGCAGGGTGGGGGGAAGACGGTGGTTGGCGCGCCCGACGGGCGGGACGGTGACGACGAGTACGAGAGGGTGTTCGTGTATAATAATTCTTTTGGGGGTTATCGTGAGTGTGCATCTTCTCTTCCATCTGCTCTCCTTCCTCTCTTTTCTCGTACGAACAAACCTATTCGCTCTCGCGCTGATATGGCCGCGGCCTAAACCCCTTCCTCACCGACGCAGCTCCAAACTTGTGGACCACTTAACTCGCGCTCAACGAGAGCTGTACCTGTGAGTGGATCGGGCATATGGCGTCAATCTCGAAGGGCGGTTCGTGTTGGAGCTGTGGGTGTACTCGTCCTTCATTTTTGTTTTTCATGTACATGCCATTCCCCGACATTCCATTCTCACTCTTTCTCTTATTTCCCCCGAACGTCCGCAAGTTCTCAGGCCTGGCGTACCCTTTCAATGTTGCCCTCCGGCGTTTCGCTCGCATCCCCGTCTCCCAATCCTCGCTATCTATTCCCCTCCCTTTCTTTCCTCCGTCCTCCTTTGCCTATTCCGCATCTTTTATTTCCTTCGTCTCGTAAGAGCACGGCCAACACTTTGCATCCGCAGTTATAAACCCCACCCTCTTTCGGCCCCATCCCTCCGCCCATGACGAGTGGACACTCGCGGCTCTGATGCGCGCAGACGGGAATTGCCAGTCCGGAGGCAACGATGGATAAGCATCATGATATACTCACCGTGCGTTCTTCCTTCTCTCTTCTCGCTGTTTATATATCACTCGCCGCTCGGAAATCACGTTGGCGAATAGACGGAGCAGGACATCCCGACAATCACGGTGAAGGGCTTGAATTGGGTGCGGGTACCGATCTCGTTTTCGAGGATTAGGTAGGCGTGTGGCTTTCATCCGCGTTTATTTCGTTATGCATAGGTTATGCAGCAATGCAGCAGCATGCTCGATTTTCTTTGGGATGATGTACCCTGCCGCCTGCGCGGCAGATTATGTGACGCCTGCCAGTGTCACCTGCACCCCCGATCGGGCCCTGTATCTATTACCATTCGAAGAAATCCCGTCTCGAGAGGTAGTAGGCAGTGCTGCATCAGCAAGCAAATGGGGTGGCAGCTGTGGCGATGCTGCGGACGTCCGTTCGCTGACGGATCAAGTATTTAGATGACAAAAAATGGGGTACGCCTTCGGGCCACAACACTAAAACCATGGCCTGAACCATTTTGAGACGAATCAAATGCAACCCATTCGGAGGTTCCAAAATACGTTAGATTTGCTTTGGAAACAAATTACTTTCCATCCGTGTAATAGTGTCCGCAGAACCCCTCCAAGACTGGAAGGTCTGAATCAATCCAACAGAGCTCATCTGGGCCAGATGCAAGCTTCCAGGTCGGGGATGAGTCAGAAAAGCAACATGGACGCAAGAGGTATAAAAAATTCAAATGTAGTTCAGGGTAGCCCAGAGCTCCGTGAATATTCCAGGCGAGAGAGTAACCTACTATCTCGGACCCCTTAGTTGGCCACCCCTTTTAGTTGGCCATTTATTAGCTGGCGTTCCGGGACTTGATATTGGTAACCTAGCGTAATGAGGGATGAGAGTAGCATCCATAACGAAGGCCTGAACCGAATTTGAGGTCAAAGTGATGAGTTGATGGAAAGTTACGACATGTCGGATCAGCCTCCGAAACGTGTGAACATCATTTTCTTATTCCCGACGCGGCTCGGCTTTCTTGTGTCAGCTCCCTCTCGACCCATTCCTCGCCGTTCTGGGACTTTGTATGCTCGTTCTGTTCCCCAACTTTGGGCGTCATCTAAAATGATCCATATTGTGATTAGGTAATACTGGAGTATTACGTTCAATTCGACACCACCGCCGGTTTTTTGATACTTTTAAAAATCAAAGAAAATCAGATAAATTGAGAAAAAATTATTGCCGCCCTCAGAAAAAATGAGTGTGACGTGTGACTGACGAATTGAACGTAATACTACAGTAAACTTCCTTGCTATCCTCCAGTGAAAGTACCACCACTTTTTTTGAGTGGCTGATCCTGGCCAACGTCGTATAATACAAAGCTGTGGGGCTGACGATCTGGAGCTTGACATGGGGTCTTTTGGGATCCAATACTTTAATTTAGGATGTACTTCGAAATTTTTGCTGCTCAGCTCCCTTCTCAGTGTAACCCTTTGTTGCAAACAACACAATTTTGATCATGCCAACAACATAATTTTTTTGGTGAGCTGCGAGCACCTTGGGATGAAATTGTTTATGCAGATATGCTGCATACCTTCCCTTAACACTGTTTGAAACCTAATTTGGGGCCCAGCCTGATTCTATCTTTTGCTAGACACACCGTTGGTCAAGTGGTCTCAGGCTGGGCTTTTTCCCCATCTGAGGAGCAGTCATTTACACCCGGCATACGGGCTGCATGTAGACTGAAATATGTTTTAATTGTGAATATATGCCCCAAGTACGACTCCCGATGACTCCGGTGGCCGAGTTCCAGCTTCAAAGCTTGATTTGGGGAGGTGGCCAACCAACCTGTTTTTTGGCCTTATTGAACTGCCATCCGAAGGAAATTGACTGCCAAGGCAAGTCTTTATATATTTGGTTGGGAGTGGGCTTAATCTCTTTGTAGGATGCATGCCTTTCATCTGACACCTTTTTGTCGGCATGGAACCACACTAAAGGCTGATGCTGAAGCATGAATGCTTAAGTGGCCAAGTAAGGGGTCAAAAATAGTAGAGTTGATCATAATTACTCCAAACCCTTGTTTTCACAAAACGTCCGCTGAGTGAGTTGTTGAAAAACAGTTTACTATCCCCGTGACTATCGGATGGCACGGCAGCAAGTTAAGCCTAGAGCGTGAGCTTCACACTAATATTGTCAGAAAGCTTAGCCAGCCCAAGAAGCAGGAAGATTTCTTGAGTGCAGTAAACGAAAGCGCCGACTTGCTGGAAAGGGATGCGGTGCACGCGCAGCCAGCGGCACTGTGACTGGTCAGCACAGCTTCGGCTTGGCTTCGAGACAGTTCCGGGCCCGGCACACAAGTGTCGTGTCAGAACTCGTGTACATCTGCCGAAGCCAAGACTAAAACAAGTTCAGTCGTCGTAATAAGGCCTACCCCGGGCAAATTGTAAAGTTGATTGATATCAACGTCAGCAAGATGACAAAAAACTTGTGAACTTTCGAACTATTTTGTCTTGCTTGTCTCTTGAGGGAAAAAAATGTTTACAGAAATCATGTCTAGAAGCCGATGAGGTAGATCATATATATCAGGTCTTTGGGGATTCTAGACATGTCCTATGACTGCGAACTTTTGGTCCACACTTGTACAATGCCGTACAAGACCAAAAAAGTAAATTGTCAAAAACGCGATGGCGTTGCAAGTACCACGACTGTCGGAGCCTGATATTTGATCGGACAATACCTAAGGGCAACCATCTGTCTTCTTTCTTTCCGGCGGCCATCGGTCAGCACCAAGATTAGCTGGTGGATACCCGTAGTGGATGCTCAATCCACCTCCAATTTAGTCCAAACTTAAAATATATTCTCTTGAGCCTGATCTTTTCCTCCGAAGTCCCGTGCCGTAACATTCTGCTTTATAAGCCACGATCCGTGTTCTCACGACGTTCGGACGTCCCCTCCCGTAAGTAGCCCTCGAGTTGGTGCTCTCTTACTGCGTCCCAATGTCTGTTCAAGACCTACAATCCCTCATGCCCCTGCGCGAAATTTATTTACAGCTCGCACTTTTGTCCCTGTTCATGCACGGCACGCAGTCTTCGTCCTGCCATACATATTTCTTTTAAAAAACTTCTCCTAGGCTTATACACGGCCGTCTTCCTAGCGACCCTGTACGGCACCGGTGAGATCACGTTGCTATGCATTCAGTACGCGCTCACCCGTGGTCGCCAGTCACACGCGGCAGGGGACAATGGAACACAAGTCGTGTCTTCGTGTATATCCCGATACTCGCAATGTATATTGTATCCACCGGCTGTGCAGCGACGCTATGGCTTTTCGCGAAGCGCACTTTCATCACGCATGGTCAAAGTCCAGAAGATACAGTCGGGTATCTCATTTCGAGCCCAATGGTGGACGTGATAACAGCGGCGTTGCCGGTGAACATTTTCATTGCAGACAGCATTTTGGCAGGTATTCTGTGACTGTCCAAAGAATAGACTCTGAATAGCTGCTTTTAGATCTGGAGGTGCTGGGGTGTGTGGAACCGCAACATCAAGATAGTACTTCTGCCGGCAGCTTGTGTGCTGGTCGGAGCAAGTATGGTTCTGGCTATACCCCAGTCAACTGCTCATGGTCATATTTTTGGTGCCTGCAGTCCTAGGAGCCATTGTAATCGCCACCGAAATTCAAGAGGGCCTCGTTACCACCGCCAGCGGGAAACGTGGGGCAGACCTCGCATTATCTTACTTCACCCTGGCTCTAGTCTCACAACTCTCCGCCACACTCTTAATAATTTACCGCATCTTCAGCCTGAAACTCGACCAGACCCACAGATATGCGCGTGTCATCGAGATGCTGGTGGAGTCTGCCGCACCAAACTGCATCATCCTTATATGCTTCCTCCCCTTCTACGTGCGGAGTCCGTCGGTCAATAATTACTACCCCAGGCGATTCTGGTGCAGACCGCAGTGAGCTGGGACAAGAGTCTGGTGCCCAGCATAGAACTGATTCTGAACGCATCTTCAATAGGGAATCGGGCCCACGTTGATCGTAGCGCGGGTTACGTTCGGCATGGCTCGCTCTGAAGATGAATGAGAGTGCGATCGCAAATCAGGCATCCGGGGAGCGGGAGGGCTGCCGTTGCCCAACCACATGTCCCGATTTAGTCCGACTATCACTAGTCCAGGGAGCATACTTTGAAGATAGTTACGCGTACGGTTTTTTAGTGTACCTTTGAGCTTGGCACCTCTTGTCCCCACGAATTACGAAACCGTTTACAGTTCTTTATGTCGGATCGAAAAGGCACAGAACCAATGTGGCATCGGAACCGAAAGTCAGCAAGGGATTCGGAATGTACGCTTGTGGACGTACGTTGGCATAATTTCTCCGGGCGGAAGACGAATAAGCATCGAGTTACGAAGAGGGTTTATTTCCATTTTTTATTTCGAGTAAAGATGGGAAGGGAGCAATGGGAAGAAATACAAGTTAGATGATTCCATTAGTAGGAGAAATACCATTGACTCCGGATTTCAGTGAAATTTCAACACACCATATCCGAACGCAACCGTACAGAACAGTTGTCCTGAGCAAAATGTCCCAAAACTGAAAAAAAATGACCGCGCTCTATGTTCTGCAAAGTGCTGAAATTGATTTTTTAGAGCATATCTTAAATTGTTTTCTTGACGTTGTTCGCATATTTGGTCGGTAAATAATTGTCCCTGTGAGATCCGCTTCGACTACTGAAAAGTCTGAATCAGGTTTGGTTGCGCAGTCTGGACATCGTAAATAATGGGTTCAGCGGGAAAGATTGCACGCATCTGGTTATGAATCGTTCATCTGCCTGATCTGAAAGTCCGAAAGCGGTTCAAGCTTTGCAGGCTCCTCCACACCTCAAAGTCCCAATTGGGAATTTTTTCCACATAGCAGGATCATAGCCTCTGGGAGAACGGTTGTACACATTTGGATATATGTCTGAGGCTGTTCAACTGCCAGTACCTGCTGGGGGTGAGGACAGGGCGAGAGAGGCATGAACGGGGGGTGTAGACATCTTCGCGTCAGTTGCAGCCTAAATATGAGGGGAAAGTGTCTTCAACTCGAGAACATGATTGTTTCAATGTATTGAGCCCACAGGCACCTTTACAAAATAAGCATGTCTAATCAACGCCCCGCGTTCGTTGACTCTGTTGGGATGTCCACTAGATACGCAAACATATGATAAACCATCTCAAAGCGTGCGTCTCAGGCTCGCGCTCAATCTTGGAAACTCTCGTGAACCCGGTTTCCGTCACTCTCGCCAACGGACTGGCAATCTGATACCATTCAGTGATGGCGCTACAGACATGATCAGCATGCGAGGCAAATCTGAAAAATTCATGTACTTGGAACCACTCCAAGTCCCAGTTTTCTTGGTGAACCTTGCACATCGATCGTGAGGCCGCGAGACGGGAGACGATGGGTCAACACACCATGGCTCGGGACGACAATTGCGGGAAATACCGCACATAATTGTTGCGCCGAGGCGAAGGCTGAAGTTCGACGACGCAGCCAGGATGCAGCAGGATGCGCGAAAGTGCGGAATCCATACCCGCACAGCTCCCCGTATCGAGTGAAGCGCACAGCGCAACATTGCGGAGGCAATTTGACGGGGAGATCGTCAACAAGGTGCTCACTGCCTGCGGGCCCTCAGTCTTCCCGATCCAGAGAGCCAGAAAGGCGAGATTTGGAAACACTGATAGGTCCACCGGTCCATCGTGCGGCCGTAGCTCGTAGCAGTCAGTCCCCAGTTTAGGTATTTCGCGGGACATCTCTCACCCAAAACTGAAGCGCCTCGAGATGCGGCAGAGCAGGCCTGAGCTTGCTCCATTGCAAGATGCCTGGATAGCTATGCACTGCCAAGACGCGCAGCCCCGAGAATTGAAATGGACAGCGATCGTGCTTGAGCCAGGCGGAGATGAAGCCTGTCATGTCGTGGACTTCCAGAGCCCGCAAAGCAAGCGGGGGAACCCCTTCGCGGAACACGGGACTCAATGTCTTCTTGGATTTCTGCAATGCCCGGAAAGTGACCGATCGCACAGACCGCGAACAGGCGTCCCACATGTCAGCGAAGCGTGTGGGGTCACTGACCTCGCACGCCAGATCGACGTGGCGGAGCGTGGTCAGGGCGAGCAAGGGTGTTAGTGCGGGAGCAGCGCGCATGGACCAGCTGCGCACGGTAACCCTAGCCAGACGTGAAAATGACACGCGGGCAATCTGTTCCATGAGTCCATCGTACGAGAGAGCTTTGAGATTCAGATCGAGGTGCCGGATGTGGCGGATGAGGTGGGGACTACTGGCAAGAACTGCGAGGAGCTGGCACCAGAGGCGACGATAGTCATCCATACTCCCCCACCAACTTCTCCATAATACTGCCACCTCGAATATGCACGCCTGGGCGGAGTACACCCAGCCACGGCAGACCAACGCACAAGATCGTACGTCCGTGCGCGATTCACGCAGATGCGTGATGCAGGTGTCGACTAGCTCGGGAACATTTAGAGGGTTTCTTTGCATCCTTGAGGGGAGGGAATGAGGTAGACGGAGACCGACAGCGTGGTGAGCTGTGTTGACAGCTTTCAAGACACGCTGGCCCTGGGTTACTTACGGATGACATGACGGATCCTCAGATGTTTACCACTGCTGCCTAAATAACCCGCAAGCCGGTGTAGAGTTTAGCCGAGATGCCGTGCGGCACCACCAGTCCCGTCGTTCCCGGTGAGAATATCGGAGCTGAAGAGGGCGGGGTGATGACTGCGGGTGTGAAGTGTTAGCCGAGCTCTAGCGGAACGAAGGAAAGACGCGGAATGGGTAAAGGAGGACGGTGGAAAGAAAGGGAGGGAAGAGACAGGAAGGGGAGATGGGGATGCGAGCGGAGTCACCAGGATCCCCACTACATTCCCACCAATGTTTCTCGACGGACAGGTCTAGCCGAGTACATCGCTTTTGAACGCGGTAGCACGAAATGGACCTGATCAGTGCGTATTTCGAAAGAAATATATTGTTACAGAGAAGCAATGAATACAACACTCACGACTCTACAGTGCTTCCACACAAAGTCGGTGCGCGCACGCCAGGCTTCCCAAGTTAAGATTACTGTACAGTTGTGCTCGCTCATCGCAAATCGACAACCTCCAGCGGCACATCATCGCGCATCCGTACGTGCCCCGTGTCCGCGTCCTGTGCAGCAGCGATGTAAATAAAAGATGTGATGTAAATAAAAGATGAGCGAAATGGCGGCAGACGTGATGCAAATGGGATAAAGCCCATCTCGCATGGAGAGAAACGAGCATCCGCGCGAAACAAAGAGAGGTGACGAAAGGGGAACGACCCCACTTGCGAAACGAGCGAGGCAGGGCAGAGAAATAACGTACCGTGTACATCGGTACATCTGGATGCGGGTGGAAGGACTCCTTCGCCGTGCACTCCAGCACGGTGTGTAACCCAGGAGGGTCGGTGAGGCGGAAGATGCCAAAACTACAATGAAGACAACCAAAGTTAGGACGAGAATGGGGGTTCCAACTCGGATGTAAGAACGAGTATGAGATTGCACGATGAACCCCCAGATACACATGCGGCGTACGGGATGGCGCCCGAGAACGAAAATGCCGGAAAAGGAAATGAAGGAAAGACTGACCTCGGCTCAGCCTTCGGCGCACACACGATGGCGATCGCCTCGGGGAGCATTTGCTGGAAGCCCGCGTGCGTGTGCAGGTCGACAGAGGACATGAAGCACGATTGAGAGGGATGAGTGTGGATCTGCAATTAAGTTGATTATTCGGTCCAGATCGTACGTATAAAGGACAAGTAGGCTGGGAAAGAGGAGGAGGGGAGGGGGGCGGAATGAATGGGGACGAATTCCGCAGAGTGGAGAGCAAGAACGAGACATGCGACTCACCCACCCAAGCGTAATGAGCCCCCGCGGCTCCGAGAACGCGATGATGCTCTGTTCCTCGTCCATGGAGCAAGTGTCGCTCGTTGCGTGTTGCTTCGGGACGAGCAGCGTCTCCACGACGTAGTGTGAGCTGAGGTGGCCGGCCTTGGATCCTGAGAAACGCATAGAAGAAAGTGAAGAGATGATTAGAAGAGAAGGAGAGGCATTAGGAAAAAGACCAGGAACGGAATGCGGACGACTCACCCGCGGCTTTGCTAACGACCTCCTTCCCTAGTAACAATCCACACGTTTCCAAATTCCTCGCCGTGTTAGCAGTCGCGACGGACAGGAAGCGTGGCACCGTGGCCTCAGGTAGCACGACCGTCCGGAGCTGCGGACTCGATGGGTGGGATTGAAGCTTATGCGTCGAACTCTCCGCAGCTATGCGGGATGCGACGGGAGGATGGACAGCGGAGGAGGTTGCCGTGGGTACGGATGTAGTCGTAGATGTCGGCGCGAGCACGAACGTGGAAAAGGCAGGCACAACGGGCGGGAGCACGGATCCCCATGCGCCGGGGACATAGCCCTGCGTGCGTTGATGGATCGACATATGGCGGGCGAGGGCGGGGTACGCGGTGGGCGCCGTGTGGCTCGTCGGCGGGAGACCGTCGATGTGCGAGGCGGGCGCATAATTTCGACCAGGCGCGGCGGAAGCGGGGAGGAAGCGTGCCATGAGAAAGGAGATCGCCGAATGTTTGGCTGCGGCGACTGATCTGAATACGATCAATCCGGTTTTTCCTTCACGTTCCCGGTATGGTCCGTGCTTGGTGGTGCGTTCGAAAGAGTTGGCCATGTGTTCGGTCCTCCGAAAATCCATTCCATCGATACACTGCTCGCCGTTTCAATGCTGCATTTTTGTTTTCATTCTCATTTTTAAGTGCAAGTAGTCCAAGAAATTCCAGCTCTTGTTCCAGTTTTGTTCCAGCTTATAAAAGCACTCCTGAGCACTCCTGAGCACACAAGGTAAATTCTACGTTAATTCGGAAATTTCTTCCCAATAAAGTAAAAATGCAGCAAGCAATCACGCCAATGTTTTACTTCAACCCGCACTCTTCGCAAACTTGGCCAAAGTGCGCGTAGGCCGCGCGAGACCCTCCTTGCTGGTCGGCTGGCCTCCGTAGTCTGGTGGATAAATAGGGCCAGTGTAAATATTTCAGAAGAAACGGGCGCCACGCACAGCTAAACTCATCCCAGAAGCTGAATCCCTCGACGATGTCGGTTGCAGTAGCAGGTGGGTAGCCGTGCGCACCGAAGTGGTCTACAGACTCTTCAACTGTTACCTGCTTGAATACAATCTTCTTTTCGGTGACTGCAGAGTGCTCATTGCTACTCATTTACCTACCTACTTAACGTCCCCACCCTATACCTTGACGTCATGCGGTCCTACCGGCCGGCGCACACCTCGGATCTCGGGCGCGGGGGAGTCTGACGCGCCACGGGGCAACTGCGGCGTAGCGCACGCACAGCGTACACGATATTCTCCTTTGGGTCTTACCCCGCGGCCTTCCTTAAATGGTTGGAGACCAGCGTAGTGTAAAGTCGCTAACTAGTCGCATAGTTCATAAATGGCCTATAATATATTGAGTTCACCGGCTAACTTCGCCCACATATCGTTCCGGTCAGGTAGCGAGTGAGTCCTATGCGTCATAAAAACCGCTACCATACGCGAAAACATGGAATAATGACTGCCAGCGCTCTCTCTCAATGACCAGCAACCCAGTAGAGCGGAGTCCGGACAAGCCGAACGATCCAATTCGAGAATTCCCAACCTCGATTATTGCGTGCGTCATCCAGTGCTTTCTTTAGCTTCGATGCTTTGCTCTCGAGTCGTGCCAGCTGTTGCTGCATCTTCGCTCGCTCCTCCTCGACTATTCGTCTGGCGTCTCCGTTGCTCCGATTAATGGCAGAAATATCGCCTTTGAGGCGTTCTATTTCCATCTCTTGCGCTTCGAGGAGTTCGTGCACTTCCTCCCGACGCACCGAGCCGGCCATGGAGTCCACGGAGCCTCCGCCATCCACACGAATTTGCTCTCTGACCCTAGCATCCGTCTCAGATTTCGGGGCCAGGACCGAGTTCCCGTATGCATTCGGATCGAACTGGGACGTCCCCTCCCGGTCGTGCTTTGGCCGCTGTCGAGGTTTCCCTTCAGCACTCAACCCTTTCTTCAGCATCAAAAATTCGCTCTCTCGCTGCGCCAATTGTTGCTGTATATTGGCTCGCTCTTCCTCAAGCGCGCGTTTCGTTTCCACGTTGTCCCGATCGAGAGTGGCCATCTCTGCCTGGAGGTCTGCCATCTCCTGGTTGTGCTTAGCAATGCGCCCCTCCACTTCCTCGCGAAGCACCGAACCGGCAGCGGTGTTTTCGAGAGTTTTGCCTTGGACACGGATCTCTTCGGTGATCTGAGGATTCTCGGGCACCAGGGAGTAAATATGGCTGAGCACTTCGCGGGCGTCGTCAACAGTCTGGTGGTGACGCATGAAGCGCGCCCCGCCTTCGACAAGCGGTCCGAAGAAATGGGACTTGAGCTGCTCCTCGCGCCTCTGTGCCTGGCTTTTGTCGACTTGGCTCCAGAATGTGGTGAGGATTACGACGTTCTTGTAGTATTGCGCCCCGCAAAGCTCTTTGAAAATCCGCAGATTTCGGGCGGACTGGCCACCGAACCTCGGGTCGGATATCCGGTGGAGGTAGATGAGGCCATTGAGCTTTCGCTTATTGTCATATCTTCGCAATTTAGTGGGTATTAGTTTATGAAACAAGGGACTGAAATTTTAGGGAAAACATACTCATGGAGCAAAGAATCGGCGATCTTCTTCAGTATATCGGTATCCGTCACTCCGGAACGTGAGTCATCGAAGCCGGGCGTATCCAGAATTCTGACTTTGCAACCAGTGATGTGGTCGACAAACTGGAAGTCCTTGACGTCGAAAGTCTCAGATTCGAGGCTTTCGCCGATCTCAACACCGGAATTGCCCGTTATGAGTTTGATGAGCTGCGAGTGACGTGAGTCTGAAGCAGTTTGTGCGGAAATATTCATCTCACTGAAGATTTTCCCGTTCCCGTGCTTCCCATCACCCTTTTATACGTGTTTGGAGAAACGTTGAGCGGCTGCTGATGAGGTTATGAGGAACCTGCTCACGCAATCACGACCTCATCCTCCGTTGGACCACCAGCTGTGTCGTGGATCGAGGCGTAGTTGATGTCTAAATCAAGCGGAGGATGCATTTGAGAAAGTATGAGTTCCTTACGTATACCCCCGGCCTCAGCTTTATATTCTGCGAGGGTGTTTTTCCTCCCCTCGATTGCGATCTCAGTGAGTCGTACCGACATCACGCTGGGATCCAATAACTCGGCGACCTCGTGAGCTCACCATGGAGTATTCATGTTTCCCACATGTCGCTGACTTGGAATGCATCCGTACCCCAAATTCTCCCCGGCAGTTGGCGCCCTGGCGCGGGGGGTGTGCGCGAATGAATACGAGAAGCGTCGTATCATGGTCAGGCACATGTACTCTTCGTGGCAGTGGCACCTGGAAAGGAAACCCCGCCGTAAACCCGCTCCACGGTCACAATGTCTGTCGCCGGGATCTCCCACAGTAAGTTGAATGACGAAGTAAACATCCGCAATGAAATAAGAATGGAAGCCAAGGCCTTGCTCGCGTGAATTTGAACGCCGTCGCACACCAGGAGTAGTCTGGAGTGTTATATCGATCATGAAGATTCCCAATCAGGTGTGCAAGGATAGTAACGGCACCGAGGCACTCTAACCAAACCAAGCGGATTCCGACCTGCGTGTTGCAGCTCATTAACCGGGTATTGGAACACAGATTCACGTTGTCGGGTATGCAGGACTTGGGACTCTCGCGGATAGCCGAATTATTGACAGCGTCGCGATAAACATGCAGGCGTCTGCAGCCAGTTGTGCAGAACATATTTTATCGCCACAAACACTTCCAGATATAAATTTCTATGGACCGTTTGCCTCGATGCCGCCCCCTTCTTTTTGAAGGGACACACGGGGCGTAGCTGCCCGTATGAAGGCTACTTGAATAGTGGATGGAGGGCCGAGGATTATCAACAGAACCAACGGGCGTAGCAGCTGTGATTAAATTTTTCCACGAAATCGTGCATCATCCACATTTTCGTTATGCATAAGAAATTTAATTCTCGCACATTGTGCTACAGTGGCCACTAAGAGATTAAATTACACAATTGGTAGTGAATAGTATGGTAGCAGCTGTGCCTTATAAGATTTAACTTTGTGCCAAGATTAATCTCACAAACAAGATTAATTTTCTCGGTCTAAGTGGAAAAAGAAAGACCAACAATAGGGATCGAACACAAGACCTAATGAGGTAAACCTCGCCGGGCGATCAAAGTGAAAGTTAGTCCCGATTTTGAGGGACCATATTGGACAAAAGTCCGGCCTCATTTCTGCGAGATCTCGCAAGATCTCGAGGGCGTGTTCAAGATTTGTCGAGATCTCGCGAAGTCTCGGCTGCTCTCGCGGGATCTCGCGAGATCTCGAGGAAAACCATTTATTTTTTTGTCATGGGTCCAAATTT
This sequence comes from Mycena capillaripes, assembly GCA_029204075.1. Taxonomy (NCBI): domain Eukaryota; kingdom Fungi; phylum Basidiomycota; class Agaricomycetes; order Agaricales; family Mycenaceae; genus Mycena; species Mycena capillaripes. The sequence continues at coordinate 685,681 of JARHKZ010000029.1, read as the reverse complement.
ATTTTCTGGACACCTCGCGAGATCTCGTTTCCCCGCTAGGTAATTGTTTTTTTTAGCATGGAAGCTCTTTTCAACCAGTACTTCAAGATGACTCGAGATCTCGCATCGGGTCGTACTGAGTCTGCCGACCGTCTCTGACGCCTTTGCTTCCCAAGCTTTCAAAATGATCCTCTCGAGCCAACGCTACCCACATTCCAAGCCAGTGACACGAGGGAAACATGAAATATCCCATGTTGATCTCGCGAGGTGGCCAAGTTACTGGTCCAGGACGCGGGCACGTGTCACTGTGATTAAAATCGAGGGCAGCGGGAGAAAACCTCGATTAATATAAAATGCTGAAGCAATGCTGAAGCCTTGTGTATACGTTCAACCGCCACTCCAGCCTCGGAACTCGCTCTGTCCGAAATGTCTCTCTCACCTGATTCAAAGACCGACTATAACTCGATCTCTCAATTCTCCGAGGTAGCTAGTGATTCCAGCGAAGATGAGGTCCTGATCGCGTGAGCATTTCAGCCCTTTACCTCCCGCGCAGCGTTGCTGAACATGTTTTCAGTGTAATGGGGAGCACAGGAACGGGCAAGTCTTCTGTAAGCTACTCATTGCCGCAAAAACTGTGAAGACTCATGCCGCCGTTTGTAGTTTATTCAGCTTATCACGGGCGATGAAAGCATCAATATTGGCGAGAGCCTCGAATCCGAGACTTTCGAGGTCAAAGACTTCCGTTTTGTTGATCATACCGGTCGCAAGGTCAGAATCGTCGATACGCCTGGCTTCGACGATTCCCGTCCAGGGTTCACCGATACGGATATCTTGAAAGGCATTGTCGGCTTCTTGCTCAAAGAGTACGTTTATGCCTCCCAACTTCGGCCATGATTAATGTTGTACAACAGGTACGACAAAAAGCGGAAGCTGAATGGTCTCATCTACCTCCAACGGATTTCCGACCCCCGTTTCGGCGGCCAGTCTGGGCGCAACTTGAAGATATTCCGGGAGCTATGTGGGACAGACAGCTATAAGAACGTCGTGGTCATGACGACATTCTGGGACCAAGTCGACGAAACCAAGGGAGCAACGCGCGAAGCGCAGCTGAAGGCGAAATTCTTCAAGGCCTTCGTCGATGGCGGCGCCCGCTTCATGCGACACAACCTCACCATCGAAAGTGCTCACGCAGTCCTCGAGCATGTTCATACGCTGGTCCCCACGAATGTGGGCATCGTCAACGAGATCCGCGTCGAGGGCAAGAAGTTGGAGGACACCGCCGCCGGCTCAGTGCGTCGAGAAGAGGTGGAGCAACTCATCGCGAAGCACAAGGAGGTAGTTGCGGAACTTCAAGCGCAGATGTCTGCAACGCAGCAGAGCAATCTGCAGGCGATACAAGAACTGCAGGACGAACGAGCCGAGATGCAGAAGCAGCTAGCGCGTTTCGAACGCGAAGCGGGCGAGCTGAAGAAGGGTCTGGACGATGAAAAGAAGTCTCGTGAGCGCCTGGAGGCGGAGGCTGCGAAGGAGAAGGAGAACCACGCGGTATGGCGTGATAAGCAAGAACGCGAGTGGACATCGCGTTTTGATTCGCAGGCCAAAACCCATGACAAGTCGGTCCAGGAGCTGAAGGCTCAGCACGAGCAGCACGTGAATGGAGCGGAGCGGCTTCAGGCAGCAGAGTGGAGGGCAAATAAGGCTGAGCTCTTACTGGACATAGAACGGAATCGCGATCATGGTGGCGGTGGGGGTTGCATTGTGATGTGATGGCGTATGCTCGCCTTCATTGTTTAACTTTCCAGCGCCGGAGGGAAGCGTCGACACGTCTGAAATATGACAATCTTAGATCTTGAGTACATACAAGTTTAGTATCATTAGGCATTAGGCATTCGCGCCAACGCCTATTCCGGTTTGCAAATGCCTATTTCCCTCAACGGCATTTGATGGGTCATCAATTCCGCCGTATCTTAGGAAATAAAATGCGAAGGGGAGTGGTGGAGAGCAGGCGTGTGGGCGGCAGTTTCGTGGTCCTTATCAGTCGCAGCATAGATAGATGTGTTGAGAACGCCTTTGATTCCTTACAGACATCGCATTCGAGCAAGTTATCCAATCTTCTGGTGGATGACGTGGAAACGCCGGACCGCATCGCAGAATGGGTAACCTGGAGCAAGCGGTACGCGGATATCGTATTAAAGAGGTGAGCCAGGATGAGTGGGACGGGGTGCGGGGAGGGCATGTGACGGCAAAGGCGGCGGGCGAGGCGGCGGGCAAGCGCGGGACGTCGGGGCGGACAGACTTGAGCAGGAATTGAAAGAGAATTGAATCAATTGATTAGAGAACATGCAGGCCCCGGGAAGCTCCTATGGGGGTAACTCCGGATTTAGGGGATTTGAGGCCGAAATTTTGCGATTTTCAAGTCCGGATTTAGGGGATTTGAGCACAAATTTTCGAAAATCAACTCCAAGTTAGGGGATTTGAGGCCGGTTTGGATCCAAATTTCTTGCGGATCGCGTCCCAGAAAAATATTCAAAGAGGTGGTTCAGCTTTCGTGGAAAACAGGTTACAAAAGTGGGAAATTTGAGATTTCGGGCGCGACAGCGTCCAGGAGAGCCAGATGGGCGAAAAAAAAGGAGATTTCGTGGTTCCGTATTTGGAAATGTCACTGATTTCATGGCGTGACTGCGTGACAAGCCTCTCCGACTTAGGGGATCCGAGGTCCAAAAACCGCAAAAAGTTAGGGGATTTGAGACCATTTTGAAGGAATTTTCCGGAGTTACCCTTATGGGAGCTTCCCGGGGCCTGAACATGCGGTGGAGCCACCCGGCGCCACCCAGCGGCTCATCAGGCATGCGGTACCGGGTGGCTACGTCATTCGGTGGCAGTTCAGGTGGCTACTTCTTATGGCGTGAATGAGTGTCCACTCATATACTACTTGCTCTACCTATGCAGAAAGACCATTCTTGAGTCCCACCTTGACTTTACTGCCTCTCTATAAGAATCACTTAAGAATTGGGGAAAAATTTGTCAATGATATGACTTTTATTAGTTGTTTTCAGCACTTGTGTCTATACAGGTACATACCGGCATATGCATGGTGCTTATAGAAGGTCGACAATGAGCTCTCTCCATGCAACTTGAATAGCCACCAACTGATGTAGCCACCCAGTACCGCATGCCTGATGAGCCACTGGGTGGCGCCGGGTGGCTCCACCGCATGTTCTCTATTAATATTGTGTTGTTGTGTACTAGTGAGTCGAAAACCGTCGAGAGCAGAATCGATGGGAGTGAGGAGATAGATGCGCGTTGTTGTGGGCAGAACAAGACTCACCGACCGCCGAATGCGGATAGGCTGCACGGGATCGCAAGTGTGACGGGTGACGAGGCACATCATCAATATGCGGCTTGTCCCAAACGTCTTCGCCTACACCCCGAGTTGGCTATACTTGGACAGATGATCTGTCCATACGAATCGCGATGCCAGATGCGATATCCAGCTGCACTCGCCTGAATGTCTCTCGACGCGCCGCGCGTCCCGCTGAGTCCGGACTCCGTAAACGACTACAACGTCGCGCCGCCGTTCATTCTACGTTCTTCGTACCCGTTCCCCGATGCCGTCGCCGCCGCTCGATCCTTCGCTTCATTTTACACCGCTCCATTCCCTTGTACAGCCTTTGGACCTTGGACAGGGTATTCTTCCATTTTTTCTCCTATTTCATTTACTATTTATTCTCCATCTAGTAGCTCATTCTATACGATCCTTTTCGACCCCGTTCCACGTCCCTCGTCGTTATCAGCGTTGGCCATCGTCGTTGCCGCGCTCACGCTCTCGCTCGGCCCAAGTCGCCTGAGCACTTGACTGATCCACCTCACACACACACTTCACTTCCATTCCTCCCTTGTGCAGTTCACCTGCATTTTAGGTTTTTCTCGCGTTTGGCCGGCTGGTTGGCGTGTCACTCTTGCTTCTATCCTTGTCTGTTCAACCGCAAATCGCACATCTAGCCTCGAGTCTTTGAACGAACTAACTGTCCTCCGCTCATTACCGTTATTGTACTCCGGACGCATCCATATCGGCCCGGAGGCCTCTGCGAGGCCTACCAAGCCTATTTAAAAGACGCCACCTTGCTTGGCCTTCGTTAAGTCTTTGAATGAGCCGGGAGCCCACTGTCCTCCGCCCATTACCTTTACTGTACTTGGGACGCATCGATATCGGTCCGAAGGCTTCAGCGAGGCCTACCAAGCTTATTCAAAAGACGCCACCTTTGCTTGGCCTTCGTTAAATCTATGAATGAGCCGAGAGCCCACTGTCCTCCGCACATTTCTGCTACTGTACTCAGAACGCTTCTATATTGGTCCGAAGGCTTCTGCGAGGCCTGCCAAGCTGATTCAACAGACGCCGCCTTTGCTTGGCCCTCCTTAACTCGAGGGCAAACCCTTCCCGTGGTCCCGTCTACTGACTCAAGCGATGCACGAATCTACTTCTGATTCTGCCGTGGAGATACTGTGATGGACTGTGAAACACCCTGATTGCATGAAGCTCGCTTGGAAAATCTCTGTCGCTGGCGAGAGGTTCCAACATCTACCTTGAAGTTTGTGATACTTCAGGCTGAATTCTGGGATCCGCAGAGCTGAATAGTGATATACACATTTGGACTGGATTCTCCTGACTCTGGAACTACGAGTTGGCCAATGCCGCGCACTACCGCCCACCAAAAACCCGTCCCGAGTACCCACCGAGACATTCCCGGAACACGGAAGAATCGCCTACATGACACGGGCAATTGTACTGGGTATAAATGCCATACCGGCTCGGGGGCCAGAACAGCGTTTGGCTGCGCGATGCCTCGTATGAATCTGTGGTACGGCCCTCTGGTTGTAGCCATCCACCTCCTTGCGCTGTCGCGTGCATCCTATGGCACCTACTTAGGCAGCGACGAACTCATGAGACGGCAAATTGACCCTGGTTCTCTCAAGGCTGCTTACGATTACATCGTCATCGGGTCCGCTTTTCCCCCCGTCCATCTTTCCTCCAGCACGCTCATATTTCACACAGGGGCGGACAAAGCGGTCTTGTTATCGCCAACCAGTTGAGTGAAGATGCCACTAGTGAGGCTTTTTTTGCATATGCTTTCTCGGCCTCGCCTGAATTCTATGGCTTTCTCTGCAGAAACCGTATTGGTAGTCGAATACGGTACCTTTGATGACACGCCCGGCCAAGTTGAACCCAGCAGTGCGACGAACTACCCCGCAAGGGACTTGTTCAATGTGACCTCTGTCCCACAGCCCGGTATCGGGAACAAAACAGGTACGGCATAACCTAGCGGGCGCGCTAAAACAACCTCACGCTTGCAAAGGCACCGTCTATGCCGCCGCAGTCGTTGGCGGCGGTTCCACCGTCAATGGAATGCTCTTCGATCGTGGCTCGGCCGAGGATTATGACAACTGGGAGAAACTCGGCAATGCCGGTTGGGGATTCTCGGGGCTGCTACCTTATTTCAAAAAGGTACCTATTTATTCCGCAGGCTTGAAAAGATGCATACATACCTAACGCGATCGATGCAGAGCACAACTTTCAACACGCCCATTGATCCCGCTGTTGTAGCTGACGCTAACATTACCTGGGACACAAGCGTCTACGGTACGAATGGGCCGATTCAAGTGACCTACCCGCCATGGGTGTGGCCTGGAACTAGTGACTTGCAGCAATATAACGTTCGCATTGGACATTGACTGACCAATATCCCCAGAGATCCAATTCAAAGCCTTCAACGAAGTCGGCGTTCCAACTCAGGTTGAAGCCGCCGCCGGTAACTCGTACAACTCATTCTGGGTCCCTTCCAACGTCGACCCCAATGGCCGCCGTTCATATGCCCGGAATCAATACTTCGATCCCGCCAAAAGCCGGCCCAATCTCTCGCTTCTGGTCAACTACCGTGTCAACGAGGTATTGTTCTCGAGCGCTAAACGCGCTCAGTCCGTGAGGATCCAAGCCAGAGGAACGGCTAATGGGGCGGCGACGATTACTGTCAACGCCAATACAGAGATTGTGCTCTGTGCCGGATGGCTGCATACCCCGCACATTCTTCAGAGAAGTGGGGTCGGCCCGAAAGCGTTGTTGACGGCAGCAGGAATTCCTGTTATCAGCGACCTTCCCGGAGTTGGCTCAAATTTGTGCGTATCTTCCTTAGTTCGGGGCATGCACTCCTGACCAGCCGGGTATCATCTAGGCAGGATCATCCGGCCGCGTTTATTCAGTTTGCATGTAGGCTCCAAGCGTTGGATTTTAGATGCAGCGCTGACGTTCAACGTTTCGTCTTCTAGACAGAACAGATGTCTTCCCCAACCCGTCATCTGCGCAGACGAACGCGACATTCGCAGCGTGGGTTCAACAGCAATGGACGCAGCGCAAAGGCCCTCTGTCTGTGACCACTGGAAACAGTCTCGGGGCTATTCCTCTGACGACCATGAACCCGACTGGCTACCAAGCCATCATCACGAAAGCGCTCGCGCAGACGCCCGCGACATACCTTCCGAAAGCATACACCGCCGAGCAGCTTGCCGGCTTCGTCGAGCAACGCAACATCCTCACCGCGTCGTATGGGTCGTCCACAAACGGAATCTTCGAGATCCCGTTTAGTGGCGGTGCATCGACCGCTCTGTGTCTCGAAAAGCCCATGTCTCGCGGGACAGTGACCCTCCAACCCACCGACCGATATGCCGAGCCCTCGATCGATTTCAACACCAACATCAACCCCGTCGACGTCGATCTGACCATCTCCGCTGCGCGATTCTACCGCAGATGGATGGCGGCTCCGAGCATGCAGCAGCTGGGCCCCGCGGAGCTGTCCCCCGGTACCAGCCTCACGACGGATGCGCAGCTGAGCACCTGGGTCAGCAGCAGCATGGGCTCGAGCACCGCGCACACGTGCTGCACCGCCGCTATGATGCCGCAAAATCTGGGCGGCGTGGTGTCGCCCGAGCTGTTGGTCTACGGCGTGACTGGGTTGAGTGTCGGCGATATTTCGGTCATCCCGTTAATCCCTGCGACGCATACGTGTGCGACGGTTTATGCGATCGCGGAAAAGGCGGCGGACTTGATCAAGGCGAGGGCGGCGGCATCTGGGGGTGACCCGGGCACGACCTCTTCAACAACACCGACTTCGACGACGACTTCGACCACGAGCCAGCCCCCGACGACGACGACGACGACGACGACTACGGCACCAGTCTCTACGCAGACGCATTGGGGGCAATGTGGTGGTAAGTTTTCTGTTTTTAACCTTTGGACACTGTCGCTGAATATATGTTGTAGGTCTGGGCTGGCAGGTTTGTAAAACGGCTGTTTGCTATTTTGGGACGGTTATTTACAGATCAATTTCTGCAGGGACCGAGTGTGTGCGCCTCTCCGTTCGCTTGCAAGGTATCGAACCCATGTGAGTGGTGTGCATCCCGTCTCATATTTTGCGGCTGATCCTTTTCCAGACTACTCGCAATGTCTGTAGGTACTTTTTGCGGGTCATCAGTGTGGGTTTACATGTAAACTTGTATTTCAACGTAATCCTGTCCTTCGAGTGCATTGCATAGCGTAGCTTCGGCAACTCAAGCGTGCCGTTATTGTTATCGTATGTTGAAACGGTCGTGGCAGTCACACCACGCATGGCCTGGTGCAAGGGAGACGTCGGTTGCAGCCATATGTGAATCAGCAAACAGATGGACTTGAATTGCATTGCAATGGCCTGTCCTTGAGTCGAACCAGGAATGTCCACAAATTCACTTCGAGTACCTACAGTGGGTGGGTGCGGACCGCTCCGCCTCTGGGTCTTTTCTGTGACCAAGTTGAACTCGAATGAAAGCTAGCGATACGATGGTGAGCGATCCAAAAGAAAGAAAACAACCCACGGTGGTATGACCCGATCTCGAGTCGAACAAGGCACTCACGGGCCAATCTGCGGTCCCGAACGACTCAATCTGTGAAGGATGAGGATTTGGAGTCGATGAGCTACTTCTTGTTGGATTGAAAACCATCGAGGTGCTCTAATTCTATTTACAAGCGGTTGGGAGAAGGGCGAGCGAGGTGCGACGTGACGCCAAATAGACAAGGTGAGCACGAGACCCTTGGAATCAAACACTAGTTGTATGCGGGTGGGCGCGAAACGAGAAGCTGTTCCAGATTCCGAAGCCGCTCCTCCACTTGCGGATCCGGCGCACGCCCGGGCGCATGCGCATCCACGTGATGCGGATCCCATCCCATAACCACTGGCAACGAATAACGATTAAGTAGTCTCCAGTCCAAGCCGCGGCTGTGTCACGTACCTGGGGGATGCTTCGATTTCGACGAGGAGCCCGGCACGGAGGGCACCGACGCCGTCATGGCCGAGTGCGTCGTCGACATCGGGGCGGGAGAGTGTGAGCTCGCCGGCGGGAGGAAAGACTGCGACTCGGAGGGCGCGGACCCGGGGGTGAATGGTCCGTTTGCAGTTGGATACGGCTGGTACGGCTCCACGGTGTATCTCATTGCATCGGTCCCGCTGCCACGGGGGGGCGGCGCGGCATAGATTTTATCGTGGAAATTGGTTGACATAGCCGATGGCTGCCTGGACGATTGTCTGCGGCGCCAGAAAATAAATGCTGCCCCGAAGAGTGCCAGTGCGCCAACAACACCAACCACGGCGCCGACGATGGCGCCGGTTTTTGACTTTGGCTTGGGCGGCGGAGGGGGGACGTCGCTGTGTGCGTATATTTATCAGCGCGAGTCAAGCGGCGCAAAACATGGATTTTGACCTAGTACTTCTAGAATCGTTGTTCAAAAAATTGTCGGAATGTTAGGCAAAAGAGGACGTACGATGGCGACGATGTACTGCTCGAAAGACTGACAAGAGAATGTATGAGCGTGCGTCAAGGTAGAGCAGTAAGGATATCCGACCTAGTACTCCTGAAATATCGAACATGGTCAAAAATTCAGAGGTTGAGTGATAAATGGGGCGTACAATGGTGACGTGCTGCTCCCTGAAGCAGAAGAAGATTGTGGTTGATCGACCGTCACCAGAGCGTAGTCGAACAGCATGCTGCCATTATCGGCTTCTCCGGGCGTGTTCACCCACGTCACAATGTGCTGGACGGTCGGGTCCAAACCGGTGGCCGAGAAGAATAGGACATCGTATACGTAGCCCGATCCCCTCCAATAGTGGAAACCCGTAAGGGGTGGGTTCTCCATTGCGAACGTCACATTGGAATCGTCGAACCAGTCGATTCCGTAGATATAGACCGCTGACCCTACGAGACAATAAGTGACGAGCCACACGACTGAGCCAGATAACGCCGCGGGGGCACACCTTGGAATGCGAATGCGCCAGTGGTACGGTAGCCGTCGTGCCAGCTCTGGTTAACTACCTTGGTGGGATCGGGCTGGGCGCTACAGTTAGGGCACAGCGTCTGTGCTGTGACTGAAGTCCACGCGCCCTGTTGGAGAGTTCCGTATGACCAGTGCTGGAAATCCGTGTCGTCAATCGTTGTGTTCGTGAGGACGGCGTGCACCTGTCCGCCAGAGGACCAGGCCAGGAAGGCCGACAAGACGAGGGCGACAACAGTGGGGATCATGGTAGTGGCCTCGAAGCAAGCGCGCCCCTCCCTCGGCCGGTTGCGGAGACATTAGTCGAGGGATTTCGTGTGAAAATATCTGAAGTGTACTAGTTTCACGTCAAAACCAAGTCAAAACAATGTTGGTAACCATGATATTCAAGCGCCGGAGCCGCGATCAGCCGTTATCTCGCCTCATGGTTGGAATGCATTTCGAGCACCAGACATACTACCCACAGGACCGCCAGTATCTGGAGACTGGCGAACCAGTTCCCACATATCCAATGCATGAATTGGTTGTCAATGAATCGGTGAATGTAAGCGCCGCGACGCCTAATACCTCGGTTCACACCACTAGCGCTCCACAATTCCTCCCGACCGCAATTTACCCGTTTCCGCTCTCCACACCCAGGGTCAAAAGATTCTTCTAAGATTGATGTAGGAAGCGGGACGCTATTCCAATGCTATTTTGAGCTTGATATGCCGCTCTTTACCTGAGTAAGTCCTAGCGCAAAATTCAACAAAACTCACTGAAGACCAAACCGCTCCGCTTCGACCACCAGTCGCTCGAGCGGCAATCGATCGAGGCGATTCGCAGTGCGAGGAAGGGCCAGAATTCCGGTAATATCCAGAGAGGCAACAACTTGAAGGCGGTCACGAGAATATGGACTCAACGTGGTAGCCGAGACTTGAAAAAGTTGATCGATCGAACGCTGCCAGTGAGGCAGGACGTTGCGAATTCAAGGTACGGATGGAAATCTGTCGGAGTGCATTCAACCTTGGCACTGTATTGTGGACGCCAATCCCGCTCGGGAAAGAAAATGTCTAGCTTGTGTGTGTGTGTTTTTCATCTTTTTTTTTTTTTTTTCCAAGTTTGAATCTGTTGTGATAAATAAATCTAGTTGGAAAGAACTGCAGTGGTGAAGGCATCCACTATGGTCGGGCAGGGCAGAATAGGTTTCTCTTTGTAAAAAGGTGAGTATTCGGACTAGTAGAATAGGAGAACCCAGAGCGAACCTGAAAGAAGCGCAGTGGGAGAAAAGAGTGCGAAATTCCGACACGACCTACAAAATTTGAAGCAAAATTGAGAGCGGTCGCCAAAAAAAATGTAGATTCTAGCTAGATAGACAAGACAAGACAAGACAAAATTTTGAATGAGATGCCCGATGGGAAGGCAGGGCTTGAGCAAGAAGCTGAATGTGGGGAAGAAAGAAAACAGCGCTGCCTTTGGAAGCCGAATATCTAGCCCTGACGACGGGGGAGAAAACCAAAGACCCAGTGATACACTCACGGCGCGTCTGAGATCGAAAGCTGACACAACAACTATCATGCTCAACACTTCTTCGACAGCCGCAAGGTGTGTGTGCAAGTGGGTCGCTCCATTTTCATTGCCTGGCTGACCAAACAAGTGGAAGTAAAATTGGACGGCGAAGGACGACACGACTTGGGGCAAGACGACAAGGGACCTGATGATGACGATGACGATGGCGATCACGGTGGTGGACGATGGCATCGGGACGGCGGGAGACTGAACTATGACGATGGCGAGCAAGGGCAACCAGGGACGAGGGACGATTATGGTAGATTGAGATCGATCTATTGCATGTGGGGGCAATGACCTTCCGTAGATAAGTGATTGTAGGGCCGCCCGTAGCGCGCAACCTTTTTTTCGACTGGAAAAGCGGCAGTTAACTTGGTTCTTTGATTCATCAAATAGCTTTCCTCACAGGACCAATGTAAAACTCGTTAATGTTCCGATTTGAGCCAATGCACATCTGTGATTCCTGAATTTTACGCGAGCGTAGTTGCACGGGTCCATCAACGCGTGCACGCAGCATGTGCATATTTTAAAAGTGCAAATTGAAACCCATCGATGATCCCAAGGATGACCCGTCGCGTTTACTCTTCCCACATCCACCACCCTCACGCTGTGCACGTCTCCGCTAACCGTTCTGTTTTCCAATAACGCCCTGATCCTAAGAGAACGGCCCTTGCGGCTGCCCGAAGCTCCTTGAAGGACGTGACGAAGTGCGAAGCCATCATGGACACAATACCGGACAATCACTGCGAAAAATTGTCTGACTTTCTCCCTGCATTCCAAGCCAATCTGGACCCGGCCCACTCTCCCGGCGGAGACTTGCTCGATATCCCATCGACGTTCAGGGGCGGTACGGTTTGCCTGTGCAGAAGTCTTTCTCAGCGCGATCTAGACTATGATCAACCGTGTCGAATGGGGTGTCAATCCTGATGACTTTCCGGACATGTGGCCGCGAATCTGGGCTTGTGTCCGGTTTATGGATTCGTATCGAGACCAATTTCCCGTCGTAGACGGTGTGGATTCGTAAACGTAGTTGTGAATTTCAGGGACTATAATGGGCCGATTTTTGCCGCTACACCTGGCCTTCGACAGATGTTGGTCAGAGGTTGGGGTCCGTCCTGAAATGCGACAATCCTCTGCGGGCCGTACTGGGATTCAATAGCTTATCTCGGGAGTGCGAGCAAAAACCTGCGATGAAGTTGATGAGCTCATCGAGGGTGCAGGCGGCGGCAACCCCGCCGTTCCAAGGGTGATGCTATGCTTCATCTCCGCCCAGGATTCCTCCATCTCTCGCTCTGCGGAGAGGAAGACAACCAGCGGTTCACACAAATGTTTCTGATCGGGGGCGGTAGCACACCCCATAGAGTATCCGATTTGTCAGTAAGATAACTTTCGACGGGAGGATACGCAATCAAATGTTCTACACCTCCGCCTTCCCTTCCTTCCCCTGCTCCGAAATAGTGCCATCGATCGCGCCTCCCTCCTCGAACAGAAGTGGGACGCGCACCTCACTGGTCTCTTCATCAACTCCGCCTAGAATGGCCCACACTGCATCCCCGAAAAGGCCAAACGTCAAGGCCATATAGAAAAGCCCCATCGCAAACGCCAGCCCCACCACAACCCCGGCAAGGAATGAGTCGATGCGGCGCAGGTAATACACCGCCCCCGCGCCCACAGCTACGAGCGGCGGGCGCTTCATGAGCACGGGGTCCTCGGACTCGGGGCGCCAGGCGGCGGTGAAGATTACGAGGGTAGCGAGGAGGGAACAGAGCTGGAGGACAACGGGCCCAAGGATGAGAATTATGGGTCTGGGAGTGGGAGGCGATGCAGCGGTGCCGGTGCCGGCCTCCAACGCGGCGCGGCTGGCGACGGTTCCGCGAGCCAAAAGCACGGTCTCGCGGAAGAGCAGGGAGAACAGCTGGTGGGCGGCGCTGATGAGTACGAATGAGGCAAAGCCGCGTGCAAGGGCGGTGCAGACAGCGGCCACGGAGGCCGCCTGGGGGCAGGGATAGTAGCGGTCGATGAGACGGGGGTAAGGAGGAGTGCGAGGGTGAAGAGGACGATTAGGCCAGTGACTTTGCGGGAGGGGGAGAGGGGCCCCGCCATTGCGGGCTTTGGATTGGAGAGGATGTGGGACTGGAAAGAGTGAGAATGATCCTGAATGACCGTGCCTGGCAAGGTGGCACCGTATGCCAAATGGGGTCCGGTCGGGATCGTACGTTTGACAGGCCATCAACATCACACGCATGTTGGTCGCTCTCTTTCTTTCCTCCTCAGTGTCACCCTCCTTTGCACTTCAAGCTTTCATGACAATGCTGACGGCTCGTTGTTGCGCGCTCCTGACGACCTCCATGGACTCCGACACATGAACAGGTAGGCGGCCTAGTTTCTCGCGCGTAACTCCCGGCTGCAGTAGCTCGACGATCTTACCGTAAGACGACAAGCACTCGACAAGTTCATCACAAAGTCTACCTGCCTCACGAGGCCTGAACCTATTGCGGTCTCTGCCCCTCCATCCTCAACGTCACGCTTTGGATGTCAAGCCATTACTCGCATCAAGTCCGACACTGTCAAGACCCTCTAGCGTTACTTAAATGCTCAAACTGTCGCCCCAGCATTACCAGTAAGCCAACTTCTTCACTATCTCCAGTTTATTCGGATATATGTCTTCAAGGTCGTAGATTGAATACTCTGCTCCACAAACAGATCCAAATTGTTCTGCAGTCCCGCAATAATCTCTTCTCAAGGATAGGCCGTACACTGCCGTGGAGCGATTCTGGCTGCACATGATGCTCAGCCCCACGAGTGTACGCTTCCTCCTCCTACCCCCGCGCGCGATCTGATCTCTTGACGCAGGCGTCACGGCCCCGCATCCTTTCCTCGCCGTGTAGGATCTTGCTCCATCGGCATGCGCACAGTTTGGAACTGAACGGCGCAAGATCCTGAGCCATATATATATGCCTTGTCGTTTACTTGGAAACGTAGTCTTTTCCGACACAATGCGTGTTCCTTCACTTTGTCTCGGCGTACCTATACCCCCACTCCCTTCTTCGCTCCTAATCCACGCTCTCTTCCTCCTCGTGCTCCCATTCCACCCGTTCTCGTGTTCGAGATACTAATACAACTCCCCAGCTTCGAATCCTCGACCGCCAAGTCCATGCGCTCTGCAGGGTTTCAAAATTGAAACAGATGTACATGCGGGATTTTGGTCTGTCAAGAGCGGTACGTTTTTTCGTCACTCGATCATTCTCCCTTGCTCCGCTTCCTTGTACTACGGGCCCCTTAGCATCGTATCATGCTTCGCAGTACCATCGTCCTTCACACATTTCCCTTTTCGTTTCATCCTTTCCTTCACTCTTTATCTCTTCCCTTCCCGGCATATGTACATTCTCGTTTTCTCCTCCTCCCTTTTATCTCTACTCCTCTTCCACCGCCCAAACATGTGGCTCGTTCTGGGGCTGTTTTCTTTGTACCTACATCACCTCTCCGCATTACCCATCTTTCGCTTCTTACTCATGACACATACTGTGTGCATAGCCTTCTTGAACATAGAGCTTTCATCCTCATTCCTTTCTCTGCGCAGGCTGACAGGCTTCGGCCGATTTAAGCACAATTAATTCTCGCTATTCCTCTTCCTCCCGGCTCCAAGCAAATTTTCTACAGACGCTCCTCTTCACTTGCACACCGACGTCTTTTCTTGCGATTCATAAACGGTCGCGATCCGAATTTGCTCCGGATGGTGAGCGAATTTAAAATTTGCAGCGGTGTCAGGGTCGATGAGCAACGTTGATTCCTGCCCAAAGTACATTGTCAAAAGTTTGCTTCAAAACGTAATCGAAACCGCAAACCAATCCCAAGCCACCCGCAAATGGCCGGGCAAGAACTCAACGCCTGGTCATTTTAGGGATTCTCACGAACTCGCAGTGCCCCTGACTCCTCAGAAACTCCAAGCCGGCCATGACGAGTTGAGATGATATGCCACTGGCCCCACACCGATGCCTACGGAACAATTAAATCCATTTACAAGTTTATCTCTGGCGTCCAAGACTTTGATATTAACGCGAGCAGTTTGAATAGTGCGCAAAACATTGTCACCAGCAACAGCGCCATGACTTACTTATGTGCTGTTTCTCTTCTCTTCCTCGTACAAAGACCCTGGCTCAACTTTTTTTCTTCTTCAGAAGTTCCCCTTCTCTTGCACACCGAGTCTTGTCTTGCGAGTCATAAATGGTGTCGCAATCCGAAAGCTCCAGGGGATGACGAACTTGAACTAAACACGTACTCTGTAGGTTTCTGGCGGACGCACAAGTTACAGCTGTCCTAGCAAGAAATGCCAGAGAGATGGTGGAAATTCAATTTTCTGCGCCCCAAAGAAGACTGAGTGCAAATCAAAAAGTCTTTATACTCTTCAATTAATTCAGCGTCGCTACAGCTACATACAACCAGCGACAATTTTAAACGAAACAAAACGAAACAGTATTGATAAACAAGGGATACAAGTCCAGTCCGACGTCAAAGTCGCAGGCAAAGTCCAGTCTAATGATCGTCTAACATCTCAGCAACGGCGCTCTACTAGAGAACAACAGCCGCAAGGAGCCAGTAAACAACCGGCGCAAGGAGTAAGGAACCAGCTCTGCGATGCGATAGTGGTAAGAAAAAAGACCGACGCGGGAAGTTGGGAATTAACTACCTGCTGGACTTTGTGGCAGCGTTGCTGGGGATGGCGCTCGCCTGTGCGGTGGCGCCACTGGCGACATTGCTCGCTTGCGCGGCGGGAGGGGAAGCGGCAAGGATGGCGTTCGCCTGGGCGACGGCGTTGTTGACGATGGTGGCCGCCTGCGTGCCGCCAGGAGTGGTCGGGGTGGTGGGGGAGGCGACCAAAGGTATGCGGGCTGCCCCGTTTTCCGGTTTGACCTCGCCCTCGGCGGCCGCGCCCTCACCCTCGGCGCCCTTGCCCTCACCCTCGGCGCCCTCACCCTCGGCGCCAGCCTCACCCTCGGCACCGGCCTCACCTTCGCCCTCGCCGCCCTTGATTAACCCAGCGTCCTTGCACGCTTGAAGAACCTGCTGGCCAACCTCGTCCGATGCCTTCAAGATGACCTTTCCCGACATCGTCAGCGACTTCGGATGGGCGGTAAATCGCCTCAGCGCACCTTCAGAGCTTCCAACTGGGCTTTGGTGGTCTCCTCGAGCTCGCCGCTGGAACGAAGGTGACGTGAGACTCAGAGACAACAGCGGAGTGGGATACAAGGAAGGATGGAGGGGGAAGAGTTCACGCACCCCTGGACTTCGCTGAGCAACGAAATGCTGGACGTGACCAAGCTCCCGGCGACGCCACCGACATCGCACTGAGCGCGGGTTGTGAGGATAGTTCAATTTGAGGGAGAATGGGAGGGAGTGGCTTACCGCTAACTGGAAGCCGGCATTTCCCTCGCCTTCACCGCCCTCGGCTCCACCCTCAGCGCCACCCGCACCCTCGCCCCCTCAGCACCCCCCTCACCCTTGTCACCCTCAGCGGCCCCCTCACCCTCGCCACCCTCAGCGCCCCCCTCACCCTTGTCACCCTCAGCGCCCCCCGCAGCCTCGCCACCCGCAGCCTCGCCACCCGCAGCCTCGCCTTCGCCGCCAGCCTTCTCGCCGCCAGCCTTCTCGCCCTCGCCCTCACCACCCTGGGCGCTGCCCTCACCTTCGCTGCCCTCGCCCTCGCCTTCGCTGCCAGCCATCTCGCCGCTAGCCATCTCGCCTTCGCTCTGGCCACCGGCAGGCTCGCCTTCCTCTGCGCGGGGCATCGCATATCCAGCGCGCGCCAGAGCATGAGTGGAGAGCCGTAGCGCGTTCGGGGCCGGGACCGCGGATGCAGTGAATGCTGACGTCACGAGGACGGCAAGGAGGAGGGAGGCAGAGAAGCGGGGCATTTTTAAAGTTGTATGTGAAGGAGGGTTATGAATAATCCAAAATATCCTGCCAGAACAAGCTGGAGCGTAGAAAAGAAAGCAAAGGGCGAAGGGGTGCGGGGAACGAAGGGAATCCGGGTGTGGACCGAGCCAGTTGTAAGGATGAAGAACCTGGGCCCGGCTTTTAAGGAGTGCGGTAAAAGACGCGTGCGATTCTTGAAGTCCTGCAAACCTTGGCTAACCTTGGTATAAACGACCAGATCTGCTTTCGCGCGTGGTGGAGTGCCCTCGCGACGTGGGCCAAGGAGGACAAGCCGGTTGAATCCTTACCGATGTTCATAGTATGAATTCGCGTTGTCGCCAAGATGGAGCCACTAGAAAGAATCCGCCAAAGACAGTGACAGACTCGGCCAGATATGGTAACCCCTCGACGGCAGCCATCAGAATTTTCTTCCGACAAGTAGGAACCAGATTAGCGATGCAGCCATCTTACTGCAGTATACCCCTTCGTGCAATAGATTCGTGCGGCCATCTCGGAATTGAATCGCTGGGCTTGGACTGGGCGATGTGCTGATCCACCATGACGGTCGCAAAAATGTCCTGGATCAATGACCTCCGACGGCTTGTATACCTCCGTCGACTTGGATATATCTTCTGATCATGACATGGAAGCTCTTGGATGCATGGTTTGATGACGAAACTGAATCATATGCATCTTCCAGAGTGCGCGATCTTCTGGTTTGGGAACCTGGGGCGACTTAAAAGAGAAGAACACTAAGAAGAAACACCAGTAATGCCGTGAAGTTGATTGAGAAGTCAATGGCATTTTTTCCATTGAAAACGACCAGAGGCGTGGATGCTGGAAGTGACCCAAGAATCTTGTCCCAAGGGAACGGGTGCAGGCGTAGGTCGTGCCAAGATTTCAACGGAGACATGCGCATACAATTCTGTAATATCCGGAGCGGGCGCAAGCAGTACAGATTTTGCCAAGATTTATTCGAAGATCCAATATTCTCTGCGATAATATAGAGCTGATGCAGATATTCGCCAAGATTCCGCAGCCAGGAAGCATTAATATTCACTGTTCAGGGATGGCGACGTTCTTCAGGGTCGTTCTGGCAAAGATGAGGTGACTCCGATACTGGCCAAACTTGCCTTCAACTTTCTGTGGACATATTCGGATACTGCACCAATGCTGTTGCTTGAGGATGGATCATGGACGTTTGTGCAAAGGAAGCCCACGTGCTCCGGCCCGGCGCCTTCTAAGTTCTGGCTGTCAATTTGGTTGATGTTTTGGTCTACTTGTTTTGGCGCGGCATCACACATCATGTCAAAACCGTAACGAGGGTCTCGACCAACCCTGAAGGATCACGATCAAGGGTGTTTCTTCGATATCTTCGAAGAAAAAACAGCTCCACATATGATCCTAATACCAAACTTTGCATCTCATATTATCATGATATCCTCAATATGCGGAGCCGAGTAAATCCTTTTGAGGCACTATGATTTTGAGTAGGTGCAAAAGTTCACGCTAACTGGCCATCTATATACCAGATCACCATATACGCCCGTGGTCCTCGACAATGAATGTGCGGCGAAAAGTCTTGAAACGGCCGGCCAAGAATGGGGCACAAGCGACGGGGACGTAAACATTTTACGGCTCATCGCTGTGTAATTTTCTGGTTTGATGTGAACCTGTTGGAGATGTAATCCGGCATCTCCTAGAAGATGCTGGAACGATAATTGAGCTTTACTGATTGATTAGTGATCCGGCCGAATGGCCTAATCCTCCCTGAGGAATGTTCTGAATGCTCTACGCACAGTATAAATATAGTAGATACAGTAGAGCTCCTCATGAGCATAACCAAAGGCTAACAGCCAGGGATGATCAATTGGTTTTCCCAGATAAAACCAACAATACGTCTTTGTACGCAGCTTGGAGAGTTGCGTCGATTCTAGAATCAGACTACTGTACGCAGGAAGCTCACGTTAATCACGTAGCAGGTGAACTACAGTGCATCACTGAACGTGGTCTTGACGGGGATAACCCACCTTGACAGCTCGGACAAATCACAGCAACCGTGATCCAGACCCTGAGAGTACCAAGTATAGAGGTGGTTGTCCGGTGACGGACGTGAGCTTTCCTGCCCTCGCGCTCTGTCGTATAGGGCCACGTAGGCTGCAAAATGCCGGTCCTGTGATGTTACACGGATGTCCGGTAGTGCAAAGCAATTCACGTCCGTTATGTATCTCGAAAGCAGTTTTACGAGTCAATATTAATTTACTGTAAATTGAAAGCTGCCCGATCATCCGCGGAGCGGAGCAGTCAGTGTCTCCTTGACATGGTTGCGCGTGCCAAGAAGACTCAAGAGAGTTTGGATCGGGAAGTGTAACATCAAGTCCTCCATGGGAAACATGGAGTTCAGCAACTGTAATCTGAAACAGCCGGTGCCGCAGGGTATATACACCCAGCTCACTGCTACAGATGAATGTGATTTAATTCTATTGTATGGCGGTGGAATGCGGAGGGCAAAGATCCCGCAACGATCTCGGAAGGAAATATACCGAGTGCGTCGGCATGCCTATATGATGTAGATGAAGCCGTTGCGCAGAAGTCAACTGTTCACGAACTACATCAACTGGCCCCTATGTGTCTCGAAATAATTAATTATTTCGGCTCCACGATTGAATAGTTGATTCTGGCTGGCAGTGGCTGAACCCACCTTTCCCCGACAGGTCAAGGCGGTTGTCCTGGGATCAATTTCGGATTTCATAGGGGGCATTTTTTTCAACCCTCACCTTTTTTTGAGCCTGTGAGCTTAAAGTCCGAATCCACCAAGTCTGAGCGAGCCAGAGAGAAGCAAGGTGAGAAACGCATGTGATGATGAAGAACCGGGAAAGCTGTGCCAGAAGTGGGACTTAAGACAACACGAGAATAAGCAAGAGCCGGCGCCCGCAGTTTGAGGAAGAGCCCCGAGGTTGCCGCTCAGAATAATTTGAAAGCACAGGCGCCAGAACACCGCACAACAATAACCTACCTCGAAGACACTCAAAAGCAGCAGAAGGATTCGCGAAGGTTTGGGTCAAGCCGAGATTGATGAAATCACACGTCACACGTGGGCACTCAGTGTAACCGCATCGGGCGGTCAATGGATCCTGTCTCGGCCCACAACACACCGGGGGCAAAAGCCGCCGCATGCGGACCCCACATGCGATGAATGCATGTGGTTCGCATGCCGGCGTGACAAGTAACAAAGCTCTTTGTTAGATTCAAGGGATTCGGTAACTAGCCACTAAGTACAATGTAATTAATTAGTGCATATCTAATAGATAGTTGGAGAAAATTTATGTGTAAGCTAAGAGAGGAAACGAGCGCGAGCCGCGACTCGGCTGGAGATGCCGCCAGGGCTCCCAGAAGTGACGGCACAATGCCGTTGTGGCCGAGTCGCAGCCATGTGACTACTCAGAATCGAGCCAGTCCTTGCTGGCTCGTACTAGTACTGTGGGCATATTGCAGCGGTGCGCTCCGCACCCATACCAGACACTGCTGGCCTGACGTAGCGGCGTGCCACCCGCCCATCCCACGCCCCGCATGGCATGCCGGGAAGCCGTCGCGCTTGATCCCCGTGGCCAAGCCCACGTGCGGTCCTGACAAAACGACGTGTGGACGCAGTCGCCGTCGGGCCACAGTCCCGACAAAGGTGTCGGGTGGGTAGGGTACAGCGTCGACAAAGGTGTCGTGTGGGTGGGGTCCAGCATCGACAAAGGCATCGTGCGGGTGGGGTCCAGCATCGACAAAGGCATCGTGCGGGTGGGGTTGTACACCGACAAAGCCGGTGTACGGAGGCAATTGCCCGCCGACAAAGACTCCGGGGTTCAAGCCCGACGGGTTCCCACCTGGGCATGCCATGCGGGGCGTGGGATGGGCGGGTGGCACACTGCTACATCACACTTGCAGTGTGTGGGATGGCAAAATTCCTCTTAGCTTACACATAAATTTTCTCCAACTATCTATTGGATATGTATTAATTAATTACATTGTACTTAGTGGCTAGTTACCGAATCCCTTGTATCTAACAAAGAGCTTTGTTACTTGGCACGCCGGCATGCGAACCACATGCATTCATCGCATGTGGGGTCCGCATGCGGCGGCTTTTGCCCCCGGTGACAGCGCCTTATCTTTGCCTTATCTGCCTCATTTGCTTGGTTCGCTTTCTACAAGCAAAATCACTTCTCTTTGTTGGATTTGGCTAGGACACTGGATTTTATTTATTTGTTTCTTAGGACTCTCATACTGTACGAGACCCATGACATCTGGACGCTCCACAAATACCGCACCGCCCCGGAGTCCCTCCATCTAACTCGGTGTCGCCATTGTCCGCCAGGCTGCATCACTACTTTTCGCCCCCGCCTCTCCTGATACGGGCACATTGCCCGCCGACGCTGCGTTCCCACCACCCGCAGAATCACACGTAGACGCGACCCGCATCCGCGATCACAATGCTCTCGACAAGGCCATAAAATCCCAGGCAACGGCTCAGGCAATGGCGAATAAAAAACACGATATTACGATTGCCGCGCTGCAGGCCACTATCCGCACGCTCGAGTCGACTGTCGCGCGCCTCCAACTCACTCCTGCGGCGCGCCCGTCCCCTTTCTCGCGACCCGCTCGCGTTCTCCCCTCGTGGTCGTATCCACCCCCGATCCCGTTCGCCCCCGGAGCAGTCTGTTATTGCCAACAAGCGTCCCCGTGTTCCCTCGCCTGACAGTAACGCATTCGTTGTCATGGGGCCAGTGGAGATCATGGAATACATCCCTCCGTTGCAGGTTCTGCGGATCTACATGGACGCCCGTTTGCCTGGCTTCGCCCTCCCAGAGCCTGGACGAATCAAGGTCATTTTGGACCCCACCCAGGCCAACCATCTGCGGATCTTTATGTCCACCGCAGATGTTCGCGCCCTTCGAAATGCATGTTATCTGCGACTGCCTAGTGGGCCACACTAGGAAGTGGGCCATTTGTCGATTCCAGGGCTAGACACTTAACCAAATGCCAAGTTTGTGCTTGGAGGGTGGAATACCATGTATGCCGTTCCTCCATACCAGTTTTCGGCCGAAAGTGATGTGTTGTCATTAAGCGGTGGCGCGATTGACGTCGGCACGGAGGGTGGGAACATCAATTCCTTATATCCGAATAGCCGTCTCCCTTCTTTCTCGACCAATTCTTTGTCAATCTACGAGTTCGGGGGCCCGTGATGCTCCCCTGATCTCAGGCTTTTCCATAGGCATATAAGTATCCCTATACTTGCACTCCTTAAGTCCTCAACCCCCGTCAATGAATGCCATCCGAGCTCGATCATTGCAATCTCCCCACCTTTATATCAAATGACCCTGTGCCGATACAGGTCCGAGACTTAGCATGCCTCACCTTGACATGTAGCCCATCTATTTTGACTATGTCCGATAATTCTAGCTTGCTAACACCTCCCTCAATATGTCTAATACCCCATATTACCCTGTTTTCTGTGGGATCAAAATTCGAACTCTGTGTTCTTGGGAGTGCAACACAAGAATCCTATAGGTGGCCCAAATATGTTCATTGGCCTCTCATGAACCTACCTACAACTTTCCTTGATCAAACTCACTCTCTACTCCGTGTGCAAGACTTGTTTCTTTGTCAACATCAATTCTGCCGCTCATATCTCTCACCAGAAGTGTACGGCTACACCACGGTATAAGGTCAATTGTAATCTTTCAATGTATAGAATCCACCCTCTATATCCTTTGAGCAATACTATGCAGAGAAAGGCCGCCAATGTAGCCTCCAACGGCGAATTTACATGGGTGGCCCACTACCCTGTCAAGTGCCTGTTTGGGAAGTGCGACAAAAATAAATTCACCGAGCAATCAAGGCGTCACCAAAATGCGCCCGAGTATGCTCAAACTCTTCGCAGGATATGCGCCTGTTGTTCGCGACGCATAAACCGAGAGAAAGGTACTCTACATGGTGGCCAGGGGGGCAAAACCTCTAAGGTGGCCCAGTAGGCAGTCGTAGATAATGGGCTCAGAGAGGAAATAATGCGGGTTCAGTCGAAATGGAGGCCAGGGGTATCGATGATGGTGCGGGCTCTTATACGCCGGCGAGTGGTTCAGGAACGAGCAGTGGTGGCAATGGTTTTGGTCTTGGACGTTACTCCCAGGCTGGATCTGGATATTCTGGGCGTTCGGCATCAGCGAGGCGTTGATTACTTCGTATTTTCTGTGTGGTGATACTGCGAGTAGTACATTGGACAAACATGCTATTTTGGAAACTCCCTCGGATCTGTTCTTCCATCAATTGGTCTTCGGTTGGTGCACTCTGATCCTCTAGGAATTCTCTATTCGGGCTCTGCCCTTTCATGTCGATTCTTGATGAACGACTCTCCCCAGAAGTCCTTGGGTATGGTTCTTTGGAGCCAGATGGTATGCATGCATTTGCAAAGGCAAAGACGTACGACAGCGTTTGGTGGACTGGTGGACACTGGGGATTTTTACCTGGGAGGAGGGGAGAACTCCTCCCGCACACCAGCTGTTTCAGCTGTCAGTGGTCAGGTCCCAAGTGGTTTTAACCAGAGGTCTTGCCATTCAAACGGCCGGCCAGTCCCCAGATTGCCAGCGTCTTGTACGATTGACCCCCTGGAATGATGTTGTGCTCAGTTGGCATCTTGTAGGATTCTGTAAGGATAACCACCCATACAGTACTACATGTTTGTCTTCTGTAAACTCGCTGTTCAGCCTGTGGACCGCGCGAGTATAATATACCCCCCCCCCCCCCCCCGCGTCCACCGCCGGCCATAGCGGGTGGGATAGGAGGAGAACCCTTACAAAGTGCGGCACCATTCTACTCCCTCCCTTGCCACTTTCCTCCCTGCCCTTGCGGGGATGCATACTCTTTTCTTTTCTCCCTAATTTTATCCGCCTCTGCATCTTTTTTCTTCTCATCCTTTGCTTCCGCATCTTTTCTTTCTCATCATTCTCTTCTTTCTGTCCTTTGCTTCTATCTGCTTTTTTGCTTCGTATTTTTCATCTCCTCCTTTTCTTCCCCACCTCTCCGCATGCCTTGCCTTGTGTCATCGACGTATATAGTAAAGCTTTTAATCGACGCACTGACATCCACTCCACCCCCGCCCTGCCCCCGCCCTGCCCTCTCCAGCGCGCTGACGCCGTCGACACCAGCGGTGACGAGGGTGACTGCGTAGGACCGCGTATGCGCAGTGCTATCGCTCCAATCTGTTCAACGCGCAGCATGCAGATGGGCACACGAATCCTTATGAAGGGATAGAAAGGCGAGTTGGCGGGAATGGGGGTTAAAGGACAGGCGAGGCAGCATGAGGAGAGGGAACAAAGGCTGCTGCGCGTATAGTGAGATGAGGTGGATCCCGTGGATTTTAGCAGGTGCGTGTTTTCATTATTTGTGACCCTGTTTCTCTTTCCTCTTTTTTTTTGGGGGGGTACGCTGCGCATCCCACGCATCTTTGCTTCCAGCGCCATGACTATGGCTAGGCGGTCGACGAGGATGGCGTCCGATCCGCTTTTTTTTTTGCGATCGTGCCATTCTTTTTTCTGGTGTCTTCCCCGCCTCGTGGCGTTGCGCAGAGTTCCGCTGGTCATCGTGCGCCATAATGCACTGTATCCGCGCTCGCCCTGGGCTACCTATCCGTGTGCGCCGCATGCTATCTCGTTTTTCGTGGATCCAGATACATCGTCTGAGGTGATCGGCTGATTGCTTTGATATACCGTTTGGGTTAGACGGCTCTTTGATGCGGGCGTCTTTGGCTTCGCGAGCGCAGTGCAGGTCATGCGCTCGCGCGTTATACGCCTGCTTCGGTTTCTCGGGTCAGAGATGCGTACAATCTGTCTGAACTACGCGGTCCGTACTGCGGTTTTGTGTTGGTGTTTGCATGCACGTCGATACCTTTTCTTTGTTTCCCCACTCCTTCCCCTTATATTTTCTGTCTTGTTAGAGAGGCAGGCAGTCTTTTTTTCTCTTTCGCTTTCTGCCGCGTGCCGGGGTGAGTCGGATTGTGTGTGCAGCAGATGTTTTCGGGTACATTGCATCGCATCTCCGGGGATGTCTTTTGTGCCATGCGACCAGATTCTCTGCATGTTGATTTACTCGTATGCCATAATGTACACATGTACACATCTTCTCATATGCAAGTTTGCGAGGCAAGTTGGGGGAGCTTATTGAAGTTGTTTTGTATTCCGCTCAAACGGAGGAAGGGCGGCAAGTTTTTCCCTTTCTCATATCCATCTTTGTATTTGGATTACCTTTTGTCTGTGTCCATTTGGCGAGCGAATCGTGCCCAACCTTTTTGCCTTGCCCATGGTGACATTCCCGTTTGCATTTCCTTTTTTTTTTTTTGCTTTCTTTGGTGAGATGCGCCATCCTTGTAAATAAAACCTCGTCACCAGGAAGTTCTCGGACCGCATGTTGATTCTTTGAAACGCCTCGAACACACGAGGGAAGGTGGTCAATTAGATAAGACTATTATTGGTTATAATGTGCTCTTCTACAGCATGGTAACAGCTTCAGTTCATGACGACGCGGATCTACGATTACTCACTCTAGAAACGGGGCACGCCATTCAGAGCATGGATCACAGAATCCAATCCTCGGATAGGTCTCTATCAAGAAAGAAATCTCCACTTGTGCGGTACAATATTTACAGGGAAATCTAGCGGACGGATCACTACTGCTGCTCATAAAAAGTCGTCTCGTAAAATTGCAGTGGTAGAGAGGGTGGAATTGAAGCCATTGAAAAACCACTGGCCCGCTGAAACGCGTCGAGAACACGAGAAGATGGCGGGAGACTATGTTGATGCGGTCACATGGTCGCGGTGGTGCAACGGAGCAACAAGACCACACGCTATTGAATGGCAAAAGTGGAGATATTCGAGAATGAGGGCTGCTGCAGAAATCAGCGCATCATTTTTGTTAGCTCGACTAGATCATCTGTTTAAAACACTTGAATATTACCGATGGAACGTCACTCGAACGGAAGTGAATGAAATTTGAGGTATTGCCGGATGTTATATCCATCAACTGGCCCAATATGTATGTACGACGCTAGTTAGGTGAACTCAAGGCCATCCCGGAGTTTTCAGACAAGGCCCAATTTCCTTTATCCGCAGCTCTGTTTGCCTTGTGACTGTCGCATTGTACCTATCTATAATTCGGACTCGAGCCCAAACGCACTTGGTGGACTCATATCATGAATTTTATCGCACGGTGGAGGCTATTCACGATGCGTCAAGGCGTAGACGTTGCGTAGAAGAATTCTTCGGTACCTCGCTCAAGTTTCAACATCCGCATATGCATCATATAATCTTTGGGCTACAAGAGGCAGCAAGAATGGATTTACAAAATTTAGAAACAAAATATTAGCTTGCTTTGAGCCGTGATCACAAGCTACTGTTAAAGCCCGTTCCAATTAACCACCTCAGGCTCATCCCACTTCTCCCCCTTCGCAACCCCCGTCGCAAACATATCCACAAGCCCAGACGACCCATCTTTCACCAGCACTTGCACATTTTGACCGTTGTCATTAGAGAAAGTCACTGCGGCCAAAGGCTTGGACAATGAGCTCGTCGTGCCCGACGGTTTCGTCGCCTTCTAATCCCAGCACTTAGCCGAGGAATAGCCGTACTCCATCACCTCGCCGTCGGGATTGGCGAAGTAGAGCCGCAGATTGTACTCGCCGGCCGCGGGCCCGGGCCACGCAATGCGGACCTCCGGGGTGAGCACCTCCCGGTCTATGTCGGACCCCTCGATGTCTGACTGGTGGATGATCTTGTGCAAATTCTTCAGCTCGGCGATGTAGAAAAGATGGAACGAATAACTGTCGTGGTAAGGCTCAATCGCATTCACGTAGGCAAGTTTGGTGCCGCGTCGCGGATCCATTAATACTCCTCCTCCGCTAGCGAACCACTGGCCGTCGGAGAGCCACAGTAGCTTCAAATCGCCCGAAGTTTGCTGATAGTAGACCTTGATGCAGTCGTTGCGCTTGCCCCAAGTTACCGCGGCTAGGTTGGTGTCGCCGGAAGCGATGTCTGTGGCCGGGAGCGGGTCGCTGACGGTCCATGTGCTCGTTCCCGTGGCATGCACCACCACTCTGAGGTTATTGTCGGTGTCGAGGTAAAACACATGGGTTTCCACGCCGTTTGTGCCGCCGATAACCGAAGCAAGCGGCGTGTCGCGGCGCACGTCGGAGGCGATGGGGTCGCCGTTGTTGCCTTTGAGGCAGGGTCATCGTGATCCCCGTGGTGATACACATCGGACCAGACGAATTCGTACAATTTGCCTTCGTCATTCACGAAGTAAACTCGAATCAACTCCTCGACTAGGAATAGATGGTCAGTTTAATCGTTTTATAATAATATTTGATGACTGAGGATTGGGCCTCTTCGAGGCGGGCGCCAAACCTTTAGGTTGAAGCTCAAGAGTGTCGGAGGCAAACAAAATGATCAATTGATCAAGCCGGAGCAAGCTGTGACGCAGTGTGCCAACGCACACCTCCTGCTTGCCTCCTGCCACGACGTCCTCTGGCAGCCTGGCTTTATCAACTTCTTCAACACACGCAAATTTCAACAGATTGCATGCTTTTCAATTACGAGCAATCACCCTTGGCATTTACATACCATTGCAAAAACTGCAGATACTTACAGTAGCTATTTCTACCATATGCCATAGGCACAAATTGAAGAGTGAATTCTATGATCCAAAACAATTGGGTTGGATAGGACCAAAGCCGCTTACAATTATTTGCATAACTCGTGAGAATCGCGACGTCACCACACACATGTGGAGCGCACTTGAGCGAGACTGTATCCCTCATAGCTCAGGCAAACCTTCCCATATTGCGATGTTTCTGGCACCGTTTGAACCAGAAAAAAACCCCGCATCTGCTTATCTACTTTTTTAGGCCATATAATCACTGTTTGTTTAGTATGATATGTTTGGATAGCCGAAAAAACTAGATAGGTCGATGCGGGGGGTTTTTCTCGTTCAATCCATACTAAACACTCTGGGGTTGCACAAAGATTTGAATGAGATACGGGCTATCGAGTGTGGAACATTATATGTGTGGTGACATTTGGATTCTCACGAGTTATGCAAATAATTGTAGATAAAGCCGCTTTGCAAATATGGCCAAAAAAAAAGAAGAAAGGATTGCGTGCGCTAGCAAGATCAGTCAAGCGGTGATTTCGGAGCAGTGTTCCAGAATATTCTCCTACTTTCGGATGCTGGCCCGAACATAAAGCAGAAATGACTAACAACCAAAATCAAGTGAGAGGATTTTTGCACCCGAGATGGGCTGGGGCAACCAGCTGAAAGCAGCAATGGCAAGGACTCATTAAGACAGTCAGCTGCGCTTAAAAGTTACTGTCTTTCCAAGTCCCTTCCAATTTTTTTTTTGTGCAATGACTAATGTTGCATGACTAACTCTGTTTGTACATGTAGTAAAATCAGAATGAAACCCAAGTTCCTCAGGGTAGCCAAACCTAAAGGTTCGGCAATGAGTTACCTCCTCTGGATTTCCAGTCTACCGTGGTGATGTCGGACATTAGGATTTATGAGAGAATTTAAACAAGCAGATGACCAGGGCATCAGGAAAAATCCTGATGAATACATAGTCCTATGTAACTCATGTAGTCACTGTAGTCCTGTCGACAACCCCCTATTATATAGCACGCTGTAGCACCACGCGACAGCTCTGTAGCACTACATAGTTTCATAGTTCTGTAGTCAGATAGCCTATATAGCGCAATGTAGGCTTCATCGTTCGAATATTGCGCACCCAGATTGGTTGTCGAGCTATTCATGGTCACAAATATTATTGGAAGCAAATGATATTGACGCTACATTACATACAGAAACATACACGAACAAGAGATAAACGAAGGAATATGGATACTCGCAAATGAGCAGTCAACGCTCCACCAAGGCCACGACCTCGATGCAGTCCAGAGTCGGGGGTGACAGCGAGGAGGTGAGGGAGGAGTAGGAACTCTACGGTTAGATCAGACGAAGAACTATGTAGAAGTCATGAGACGACCGCGTACCGCTCAACTGTTTGCTGTTTCACCAAAGGCGAATCAAAAATGCAGCACTCAGCCTAGAGAATCACATTATTATCGTACAGAAGATTAGAACAGAGGTTCTTACTTGGATCTGCGTACCCAGCCGCATCTCGGAAATATAGAGCCAACGAGCTTGAGGGACTTGAAAGAGTTAATGAGCTTGTGGGAGTTGAGAAGCTTGAAGGAGAAACACAAAACAGAGAAGCATCACACAAGAGCCTCGAGCTCGGCCAGGAGATATGAGGCAGAGTCTTCAGACTTGACACAAGAGTTCTGCGTGGCGATTGCGGTCTTGCAGTGGTATCTTGCATGGTCAGAGGCGGAGAACACGAAGAGTCTTAATGCTTGCATGTGGGATGGCACCGGCGGGGCCCGAGGAATGGCGAGAGCGAGTGTGGGGATGGTGGGGGAAAGTGAAGATGGGGGCCAAAGACAAGAGGGATGCGACGTGGCATCGACCAACCATCCCGTGATCCATAAATCACGCCATTGATGGAGCGGAGTTTGAATGACTTGAGTAATTTCTCTTTCTCGCGCCTACAGCTTGCGTTGCCGCCGGCGGCTGTATCCTCGAATCTCGAAGACCAACCTGTCCGCGTGCCTGCCCCGAGAATACCACCTCGATCTGCCTTCAGTTCCCTGTCGCAAATATTCTGAATGTGCACCGTGTGATGCCCCTTTAAAATGTGCAACTCATCTTGTGCGAAGAGCCGCTGCTTTAATTCTACTCAAAGAGGTACACATATGAGGAACGCGGAAATTACTGGTGGGTAATCATTTTGTCGATGTACTTATGTAGACTGTTATCGCGACCGCGGACAATGTAGCCCTTCATAGTTCTTGCGCAGAACAATGTAGTTCTTCATAGTTCTCGCGCAGAACAATATAGTACAACATAGTTGGCGCAGGGAACTATGTTGCCTACAGGGCACTATATAATGCCCTGCCAAGCTATGGCAGCTATGGCAGCTATATGGATCTACGTAATTAACCGGGCAACTACGGCCCGTAGACATTTTCCTGATGGGATATACATTTGAACGTGCCAGGCGTCGAGACGAATGTCAGCTGGATGACATGAGGAATCCTTCCCATTCTGGGCGCAAATCCTGAGCTGTCCAGTCCGTGTTGCCATAGAACCGTGTCTCTTTCTATAACAAAAACAATACATGGCCGCAGTATTTGCCGTAGATATTTCTTACTACGTGGAGTGGACACCGAAACAGGCATTTCTGCGCACAAGCAATTCACAGGACGTGGCTTCCGCGCGTGGACCACTGAATGGGTCAAATGATGGACAGATCGCAGTCGGTCGCAGTTATTCGGAAATCAGGTCTGAACTAGTATAGGTGCACTGTGGCTCGATTGTGGCCGCAATGTGGCGTGGCTTGGGGCCGGAGTGACGGACAGGTGGGGTTGAAACAGCCTTATGCCAGATCAAATGGGGAGAGGGACCATTAATAAGAGCAGAGAGCAGCGGGATGGCAACCGAGAGCAAACGTAGGTAAGTGAATGGGGTTAGCACAGCCGAGGAGACATTTCGTTAAAGAATGGTTATGTAATGTATCGGCACTGTTCGCAAGGGTGGTTGGAATTTTGTTGATGGATCCCGCGTCTGAAATCCTACGGCACGTTCACACCTATTCATACACGGGATCCCATCAACAGAATTCCATCTGAATTTGGCCAAAGTTCGGTGGCAGCAACTGCGACAAACTGCGCCCAGTGGAGAAAGAGCTATGTATCAGTCAGCTGTTGAGCCACATGAGACGTTCCAGGGAAAATAGCCTGTTTACGCAGGAGCCATTCGAGCCATCTGATGGCTCTTTTGGAGTACGCAGCCAATTGCTAATGATTCGCATGGATTTTAACGTAGTGCTCATGCTGAGCTCTCTTGCTTCAGCTCTAACCACATGTGAGCTCTATTCCTCACCTCGAGGTTGAAGTCTGTTCTGGTGATCCATTTTGAAGTCCATATTGTGTACTTTGGTTGATTGTGTAGACTCATAACCAGTCCGCCAAGGTACGGCAATTCTTAGTGCGAGCACTATGCCGTAGTCTTGACAGGCTGAGGACAAACCTCGACGCCGCCGGGAAGGGTTATATGTCCCTACCACTCAACATGATTCAGTAACGTCTCCGCCTACACGTGATGCAGTCCTTCCATTCCAGCCACAGCCCGCCAACCGATCCAGAGGCGACGTCGCGCCGAAGCCCGCACGCAACGCACGGCCAGCACTCGTGTACGACGTCTCCGAAAAATTAGCACGCGTACGGCATCGGGACAGTCGCAGTTCAGCTTTTGCATACCCAGACCTCCCAGATAGGCGTCCGGAACCAAATGCAGAAGCGGACGCAGACGAAGAGGTCGTCGAGTCTCCGTGCGCCCGTTGCATAGCGCAAAGCCGCGAGGTAATTACGACTCGTTTCCGTTCTTTGCCATCTTATTCTGTTTCCTTTCCTTTACCGCTCCGTTTCCCTCCCCCCCCCCTCGAGTGGAAATTATGCTTGCTGACCGCCCCTCTTTTCTTTAGAGAGACAGAGAGCGAGACGTCGTCGGGAGCGATGAGGCGTCCTCCGCACTCACTGACGTCAATGGAAGTGTGCTCATTGAAGGGAAGAGGAGTGTGCTCGCCTATGGCAATGGCGGGGCGTTCGTCAACGGCAGTGCGTGAGGTGTTTTGGGATCTAGGACCGGCTAGCGCTGCAAGAGGCGTACAGACTGACGCCACAAGAGACGTACTACTGACACTAGCTGAGTTGACAGGTTTGAACTAGCTTTTGATGGGAAAAGTGAGTTCTTTTTTTATTTCATTGCTTCAGTGGGCGGCTGCTGAAAAGATTGTTTCTGCGTGTTCAGTCCTCGTTGGGGCGCCAGACGCGTTTGATTCGAGGGCTGGACAGGACAGGTGGGGGGTGATGCAGGCGAGCTGCATGTTCTTTCTCCCTTTCTCCCGCGTTCTCCATTCCTTCCTCCTGTCTTCGCTAGCTTCTAGCTTGTTCTATGCTCATTTTATCTGAAGAGTGCTCTCTGATTACTTCCACTTCCTTCCTTGCCAATTACTCCTTAACAAATTAACCTTAGATCGCGATCGTGCCCATCCACTCACTCAATCTTAAACAGTGACGGGCCGTCGGAGTTATCAGGAGGGCACGAAGTTGAGTGATCCGAGATGCGGCTGGATCCAACTAGAAGTTGGCGTCTTCTTGAGGTATCTTGAATTCGAAGAGCTGACTGAACTAATACCCTCAAATAGTAACCGTCCCCATGTATAACCTTCAAGTTTCTCATGCCATGCACACGATTCAGGAACGCTCGTCGAAAAGACTTGATGGTATGATACATTCTCACTTTTGAGCAGCAATATCATTCCAATTATCGAATCTCAGGTCAGCTCTTGACAGACTGTAACTGACTTGCCACATCTCAGAACCACCGAAGAATGATGATATGTGGCTGGCAGCTCGCCAGTGCTTGAACCCCCGGACCCAATGTATGAATATCTGTGTAGTTTTTTTTCTCAAGTTCAGACTAGGAAACAGTCTCGGATTCTTCTTTAAATCATTAATATTGAGTGGAAAAGGGGTTGCCGCTTTAGTCCTCAAATCATCTTGATTGGTTCGCTGTCGGACCCTGAGAGTTTTCACGTCTAATGTTGTGTCCGGTGATTCTCTGGCATGTCAGATATCGTCGAGCTGGATAACCATCTGCAGATCTGATCATCTTATGTGCCTTGAGAAAAGTGTCAAGTCTGAGACCTTTTGGACGCGTTTAAAAGGCTTCTTGGGTCGAAACTTTGAATAAAACCCACCCCACATGGTCAACTTTGTTCACAATGTCACTGCCCTTGCAGGCGCGTTCACACTCACCAGAATCTTTGACTTCCAAGGGCATCTAGTCACTCTCAGCCAAAATCAAGTCTTCAATGGTGCCCCTATTGTCAGTTTTCCGCCGACTTCTGGAGCCCTCAACCAGGAGGTCAGAACAGAGAGATCCCATTCATTGCCCGCGATTTATCTTATCCTGTAGTGGTTCATCGACCCACTACCAGCCAACGATGGAACCTTTATCATGCAAAATTGGTTGGGTAATTTTTTCTCAGCCGCAGATGCAGGACAGGGAAATGGAGACCACTCTCCTGCCGTCGCGGCGCCTTCGTCCAATGTGGGTTTGGCCACTGTGTTCAAAATGCAGACCGTGGGTTCTGGTCCACAAGTCAAGTAAGTTGTTCTTGTTGAATATGACACCATTTATTGATTTTTTAGTTTCATACAGGCTTTGGGCAGCGATACGTACGCCCTGACAGCGTGGTCCAACCCGGACCCAGCGACTCGAACTGATCCCACCACTCCAGTGCGTTTGATTTCTTCTTGGTGAATACCTGCTTACCTATGAATGAAGATAACTATGGAAAGACTCATGGTGCCGAATTCATTCATGCAAACCTTCACAATTCAACTTGGTACGTCTCACAATTCCATCTATCCATGCACCTTGAAGAAGTTGAATGCGCTGGTAGTGTAAATTCAGTGAAGGCCGAGAAAATTCCCGGTCAAGAGATTTTAAATATTCGCAGATCCGATTATATGTTCTACAAGGGGCTGGTCGGCCGCTTCGCGGCCTCCCATCCCCTTTGTGCAATTTATTGTTTAAAGTTAAAATCACTGCTGTAAAGTTAAAATCACTGCTGTATCAAAAAAGGGGAGATCAAGAGCAATACACCATCACCCTCTTTATAAAATTAAGCCTCTCTGTCTGTCTGAAGCCGTATCTCCATATGGTTATATTGCGCTGCCTAATACACTGCCCAATCAAACCACGAGCCGCTCGGCACGACAGCTATTAGCGGCATCCAATCGGCATGTGGGACTTCAATATATTTAGCCCGCTCGGATGCCGATCTGCGGAAATGCTGGATCGGTGAAATACAGTTTTTGTGAAGGATTCATTTTTATGTTTGCTCTTCTCGGCTTTGGAACACTTCACTTCACCCTCTTTATGAGATTAAGCCTGTCTGGATGTCTGGAGCTATATCCCCATACTCCTAAGGCGCGAACAGAGAATTTCTGTTTTGAAACGGATCAACATACATCTTTTTCTTCAGCTTTAAAGGCCGCCTTTTTCTCTGCTCTAAAAACTAACATCAGCAAGTGGGAGCCGGCGCGGAGCGCCGGCGAGCGCTTGTTTGAATTCAAAATATCTGTGGGCTTGGATACCAAAAATTATTTAAAAGACTGGCCAGCTTCAACCAATGGGAGCAAGCCCTTTGTTTGCCTTGTAATGGGTGCAAAGGAGTTTGTATTTTATCGAGAGGGAAAACAATTTTTTTTGCAGTCCAACACCGGCCAGCTTCAGTCGGGAGGAAGCTCTTTGTTTCCGTTGCAGGTGGGAGAAAATGCCGGAATTCATACGTCACTTTGGCACCACTCAGATTGCTGTCAGATTGCTGTCAGGGGATGACGGCAAGCTGCCGTGAACGGCGCAAAGCGGCATTAGCACGGAATGATTGGAGCGCTTGTTTAGCACACCGTGGGCTATGTAAATCAAGACCGGCAGCTGAATATCAGAGCGGCAATAAAAGACGTCAGCGGAGTTTAAAATGGCTTCGGACAGGCGTAATTTTATAAAGAGAGAGAAGAGAAGAGACTACTGTGTCATTCTCCAACGAAATGCGTAGTTTTCATAGTTTTATAAGAGAAAGGAATACGGTCGTTTTTCTTGGGCTAGCCTGAGGAAATTAGAAGGCGGGAGCATGTCAATAATTGATGGCGTAATTTTTTTTGGTGTGACGGGGAAAGTTCGAGGTCATGATAATGAGAGTGGTGACCGAATATAACGTTAAAGAGGAGATAGCCAGGACATCATTGGGCAGCCAAATGAGTTTGTCAGTCTGAGGACACCAGCTACCCGTGACCTTCAGAGACACGCGTCGAAAGCGAGAGCAAGGAGATTCAAAATTCAATTGGGGAGATGAACCCAGGGGAGAGAGGGGACCGTCTGGGAGATGAATATTGTTTTCGTCTTCATGACAGTGTGTACACAGAATACAAGCCTGGGCGAACCTGAGAAACCGCAGGCTAAGCATGTGACAACATGGAGTAGGAGAGGAATTGAGGGAAGTTAACAGGTTTGACGAGCACATATGCAGATCCCGGCACAATGTACGAAGCAAGATGTGGAGAAGATGCTCGCCAAACAGGCAAGCGGCTTGAAGACACAGAGAACTTGAGGAGCAAGGTGGACGTCGGTTCATCTCCGTTGCGCGTAAGCACAGGGTAATAAGGTGCCGTTGAACAGGAGAGCATGAAAGTTTTAGTAATAAGGGAGCCGCAGGAGAACACAGAAGAGACCATAATTCATAATGTGTTGTGGATAAGGTGAAGAGGGAATCTCAGTATCGGCGGAGAACATGTTGCAATAAATAAATTCTGGTGTGAACGCAGAGGATCCCCGACACCAAGGCGAACCTAATAAAAAATAGGAGAGCAGCAGGGCCTCTATCCCGGTGGCGGCAAAGTAGCCTAGAGGTGTCAAAGGCGGTCACTAGAACATAGGCAGACTACAGCGCGAGACAAGCCTTCAAGAAAATTCCCCAAGGGCAGTTCTCGAAGCGAGATAGAATAAGCTCGGCCAAGGCGCGCGCCCTGCAGATGACAATCGAATACTCAGAAGAATACAAATCTGGTGAGATGACCAACCAACACGCCGACCGAAGCAAAAGTGGTACAAGAATCGGGACGGTTTGCGAAATAAGATCGAGCTGTTGAACAACAGAGAGAGAACATCCAGCATGAGAGGCAACAGCATAGTAATTTAACAACGTGGATACAACGCAGTCCAGCCTAGACGAGAAGAAAGGGGAATCTCAGCCTTGATAGCAGATAACCGAGAGAGCGGGGAGAATGTCTAAGAATATAGAGTTTTCGTTTTCGTGAGACAAAGTGCATACTTGCACAGATGGAATCCATTAGAGAAGCCTGAGCCAATACGAGAGAAGCAAGGAGAGAAGCGCAGTCGGAGGTCGGACCCAAGAACTAGGTACGAGCCAGGGCGGGAAAGAAACCTGAACAGGGTCACAGTGTTTCACGAGAAAACGGATTCCAACACAAGTGAAGAATGCAGAAACACGACCCCATGATTGCCCCAAGATCTGGAAGAAGGGCGACGCAAAAGCCAACTTGAAATGAGAAGGAACGCCTCCAATCAGAGCCACGAAACTACGAGCACCGCCAGAGGTCTCAAGCAAGAGCGCAACATTTCGAGGGGGACTCTTGAGCTCTCGAGTTGAAGCCGGAACTGCCAATGAAAGAATTAGAGAGGGCGCTGACACGGGATATAAGTATTTAAGAAACCAAGTCGTTGGTCTGTTTGAGGCATTGACGTCCCACGGTGAGCAAAAGGAATCGTTGTAGCGGATAAATTCAGAAGGAAGTGAATAATATCTGGGAAATAGATCGAGTTTGGCCTTGGTAACAGTGCGTGTAGTAGTACAAGGACGGAATCCAAGAGGCCAAGCCAGGAAAACATGAGAGAAGCAAAGAGAGAGGCGACTTAAAAGGAAGAACCCATTAGGAGGGGCAGGGTGAAAGTGACGCTTTGACGTTGCACCGACGTTTGACTGACGTTGTGACGTTTGCCGATTGACGCAGATCGGCGGTTGATTGACGCATAATGTCACACTGCCGCAGTGTCACGTTCTAGTCATAATATGGGATTCCAGGTTCATTGACGCACACCGACGCACGCCCTCTGCAATCACTTAGATATGTATACATTTCGCAGCAAACAACCCTGATAGTGCTCGTAGATGTCCAGTACCGCAAAACATGCGCACTGTGAAATTCAACAATCCCTCCATTCGCCTCACGCTCCGTCTCATACAAATTGGCTATTGCTTTGAATAGTCAATATAATTTACAATATCAATGGGGCATCACGGGTATATGCTGTACTTTACTTCAGGATCAAACACAGACACCGCGATGCAAAATGGTCCGGAAATTGAGTGAAGGTTTACTACTCAATTCTGCAATGTAGTGGCTGTCCATTGCCGGCAATTTTGACTTCTGATTCCGAGCTGAACAGATCCACCTTCAATATCTGAACCTGGTTGAATGTTGAGTCTGTCAATGTGAGTGAGACATCACTTACTTAGAGCACCCGAAACACAGGTTGACAAGCTGGTATCAAACTGTGATTAAATTCACTGTTTTGCGGTGGATTAGCCGCTGCATCGGACTGTTGTACTGAAAACAAGGTATCACGGAGCAGGTTCCTTCTTCATTCAACGTCCCCTTGTCCTGCAAAGTGTTTGGAAGTTAGGGAGATTTTGAGACTCATGTCTCTCTCCCTACAGGTGATACGGTAGGACTCAATAATTGTGAACAAGATATGCCGTCGCTTCGCTCCGGCTGTGAGAGTAAGCCTCATGTCTCTCTGAGGTCCACCAATGACAATGTTCGACTTGTTAGGTCTTGATCAAGTTCTCAAAATCAAGATGGGATAGTTGCACTTACAGTGAGATGTATCTCCCGAGACTGGACGCGTGTGGTTTGTAAGCAAAATTAATCTCATATTAAAGCCTGGTCCGCTCCGACTGACTTGACATCGTTACCACGTTTATACCTACTTGGATACAACTCAAACACTTTTTCCACCCCTTCTCTATTTACAAATACCTCGAAGCGAACTCACCGTGGTGTGCGAGTCGCACGGCAAGTATCTCGCTACCTCGCCTTGCGGGGCATGGGTAGTCAGAAGGACGTCAAAGTAAAAAAGATGGCGAGACTTACTTAAGATTCCGATCCGATGTGCAACACCTTCCAAGTCGCAGCTGCAGTTGATAAATGTTACCGCACGCATTATCACGCGATTGATCGATATCTGAGGCATTAATAATTCTCAGCATTCAACAGCAGAGAAAAGCTCGCGACGCAAATATAATGGAGGTGGAATGGAGCTCGGCCAACAGGAGTCGTTTGACTCGTTGCATTGCGAGGGTGCGATATGAAGGCATAGCGTCACCCGGAGAACTCAGTCATAGGCAGCATGGCATGGGAACGGAAGGGCTAGGAGATGAGAGGAAGTTTATGAGAGGGACTGGGAATGGGAAATCACATCACGTCAAACGTGCCTTTTAGATCCTCTGCGGTTCGGTTATCTAAGAAAGTTTTCCAGCAGTCAGTTTGAGTGAAATATAAGCGCGAGGGATGCACCTCATTGGGGCGCTCGCGGCCTGGGAAAAATACTTCTCCAGCACCTGGCATTTTTTCTTCACAGCTACATGAGCTGCAGACTGGGGTCGTTTTATCGGCCGGGGAGAAGCATCGTAGTGTATTGCCCCGCGTACCTGCAACGATCGTCTCGAGCAGAACTGCCCGCGGAGGCGACGCGCCATTCAACTCGAAAGTAGCGGAGGAACTTGGCGCACGCCTACGTACCTGTGCATCGATGCGCGTCGCCCCGTTTCCTTACATCGTACCTTCCAAGCCTTCTATACCATGCGGAGAGGGGACGGATACAATCTGACACATCCCCCGTTAATGCGTACAGCGACAAAGCCCTGGCGGACGCGTTAGCCCAGGAGGGAGCGGGGGGGAGAGGCGCACGCACCATTAAGTGTTCGCGTTGCATTTCTGTTGAATGTCAATCGAACGATTATCTGTGAGTCAAATTACAATCGGAAACAAACACTTCCTGCACAGATAATTGGCCATAGAGATTAAATGCGTTGTAGCTTGGGATATACATTTGTTCACGTTGCATGTTTGTTGAAAATCTTGACATCGTCGAGAACCGTATTGAAGTGGAAGGAAGGAACGGAACTGGCAGAACTTGAAAGTCAACCGGCGTTGAGCTCGTTTGCGGCTTAGGCTTGTTTCGGCTTGAAGTTGTGTTGAGGTTTGAGCATTGTGCGACATGTCAGTCCTTGCGGTCGTTCCTTGAGATATCTTGCATGATTGATCGCGACTCGGACGCTTGGGATGTCGCTTAGAGGTGGCTAGGCTTGTACTTGCTTGAAGACAGCTTTGGGCAGGATTCAGAGCAGAGAAAACATTGAGAATTGGCAGAAGCGCAGGAGCATCGTGGTCGGGGGAAGAAGCGAGGGAGATTAAAAGGTACAGCTCGCTTTTGAGCGGCTTTTGACCGCGTGAATAGACGTCAGAACGCGGTGCCAGCCGAAATCGTCCTGGGCGCTCAAGTTGAGCGCCGATCCGCCGTTGTGGATTGCTGTTGCCGTAGGCCCGGCAGAGATCAACACTGATCGGTGAACTCGCTTGCTGGGAAAAGAGAACCAAGTCAAGGATAGTTGGGAACGTGTCTCGGAAGACGCCGGGCGCCCTGGCCTTTTGGGGTTTTGTCCGGTTGATGAATTAAATATAGGGTGGATTTCGACATCATAATTTACGCACTTGAATATAATTAGGGGTCCTGCGGTCTAGTAGTATCGCCTCGAGACACGGCAAAATCTAAACGGGGTATTATCGGAGCAGAGCAAACACGGACAATCTGATTCGAGGCATCTGCTTAAGATACGAGTAATGTCATCCCTGTAGGTGCCAGTTAAGTGCAGTATTGACACACGATACAGAGCAACGCCCCAGTGACACTGACCATTCCATGCATTGCTGGAGAATGAATTTGGCCGGCAATCGAGTTCCTGAGATGATAAACATTCAAATGTGTATTGAACCGAGTACCTCAATTTGTGGAGCTCTGGCAATGTACAGATGGAACTGTGGAAAGCCTGATGTGGCTGTGGACGGAAAAAATGTCAAGGTAGGATATTAGTATCCTCGCCTGCATTGATAACAAATGGTACAAGAAATCCATACGCCATTCGACGGTTAATACCTCAAGTTCCACTTCGGTCAACGTCAGTCAATGTACGGCACGGTTGCCATACCAAAAGTGTAAATGAGGGCATTTTAGCGGCGTCACTCAACATTGGCGCAGATTGGCTGTGCACTGACGCAGAGCGACGCGTCGTTGACGCTGGCCCATATACACATTGGTGAGGTATGTATTTTCTTCACAATCGAGCTTTTGGGATGCGGCGCATGGAATGTGGTAAATTGAATACTATTCGTGGCGCTCTGACAGGGTGGAGGTTGAACCATAGGAACCTTTTTGGTGGCTGCCCGACAGTAAAAACCTAAAGGATAGCCTTCAAGCTCGGATTAGTTTTTGGATGGTACGGAGAACCCATAACTTACGCGTCTTGGATAGTTATGCGGTACGGTCACTCGAGACACAATTTCCAACCATATGATCATTTCCCGAATAACTTGGCTAGGGTGGATGTGGTACGGCTATGGTAGTTAACAGACATATTTGGAGCACTACCACAGTCCTTTGCAACATTAATCTCGAATTTCTTCTCTCGATGCATCGGTCAACGTCAATGTACAATTGACGCAGGGTGACTGTGCACCGACGCACAGACCGACGCAGGCAGTGCCAATAGTTGTAAAGTGTGCCTGCTCATTCCTCACGCTGGCCTTCACTCAAAATGAAAGTATTCCGGTGGTTAAAGGCCTCTGAATCTCGAAAATAAACATTGGTTGAAGGTTGGGTTCAACCTCAACACAGTGTCATACAGGTGAAAGCGGCCCAAATTGTTAATGTTCTGATGTACCTTGAATGTAACTCATAGTGAGATACCAGTGTTCAAGTACATATAGTACAGAACGAAATGGAGTCATAGGAGCTTGAAGACCGATTGCAATATTTGGCAAGCTAGCAAGTTTGCCGTCATTGTCAGCAGAAAATGTCAGGTGAGATATAGAGAAGTCGCTAGCTTGAGACGTAATGGATTGGAACAACTGTGTCTGAATATAAGAGAAAACGCTGGCAGCTGTTTTAGAGGCGAGACAGAGCAATGTTTACCAGTGCAACATCGGCGCATTGACAGCGCATATGGTGGCGGACCGAACTTCATGACAACTTGGAGTCCCGGTTTGGTAATTGCTACTGCTGACCCAGTTTTTGAGATAAAATGATGTCAGTAGTGCAAATAGTACAAGAAGAACCCAATGTATAGACCTACCAGAGTAAAAGTGTCAAAAAGTTGATTTTTGTGTTTGCTACTCAGATTCTGCCGTTTTGATTGCGGAACAACCGGCCCGGTGGCTGTGCACATGCCATCAACACGCCTCTTCCTCGACAACAATGCCCTGCCACCCCGGTAGAGCAGGAATCCATGTCCAGCGTGGCGCCAACAGAGCATTCACTTCCAATTCTGCACCACCATGGCGTAACGGGACCGGTTGCTAAATTTGCTGTCAAGCAGTACCGTTTTTATTGAGGGGTCAAAAAGACGGAGATTGAGGTGGCTGAGGCAAACTGGAAGAAGAAGAATCAGCTAGGTAGCCAAGTCTAGTACATGTAATATTTTTTGGGGGCCAGATAGGTACACATAATTTTGATTTTTTTGGTCTCAAAATCTGCTGTTTTTAACCCCAAGTTAGGGTTGCCCCGTTTTTTTCTGAAATGGAAATTTTGTGCATAAATCCACCCCATATTCCTTCTAAATATCAAATCTTGAGGCAATCAGACCAAAAATGCGGCTTGACATGAAGTTTTGACCGCCACTATACTAAGTTGACGTTGACGTTGAGGCGACGCGGACCGGTCACATTGACGTTGTGCCACGGCGCAAGACCGGCGCAGATTGACGCAGCAAGAAGTGCAATTGACGTTGCAAGCCGTAGAATTGACGCGCACTGCCGCAGACTTGACGCTGAAAATCGGCGCAGTGACGTTTGTGACGCAGTCACATTGACGTTGACTGACCTTGATTGACGTTGCACAGAATCTAGTCAAAGGTTTTTGACGACCTCAACAACGACTATCTGTACGTTTTTTTGCTGCAAATGATGTACTAAGGACCGTAATATATGCCCCTGCGACATCAGGCCTCAGGGTCAGCGGCAAATGCAAGTTAGAACATTGACGCAAATTCAACTGACGCAGACTGACGTTGCATGCGTCAAACATCAGTGCTGCGTCAAAATCTCCTTGCCCCATTAGGAGCACGGAAAACATTCAGTGAATACATTCGCATACGGCATCTCACGACTCGGAAGAACAAGAAGGTGCCGGATGGTCAAGTAAGAACGCGCCATTAGAAGGTTCGATTCAGGTGTGGTTACCGGGAGAGGGCCTAGAAAACCACGCAGGACGCCAGCCCCGCACTCTAGCCAATAGAAAGACGCGGAAATCAGCCAACACTCGCGAAGGTTCGGGACAAGCTGCAGATTGATGACATCACCTGTTACACGTGCGCACGTCATCTTGAGCGTTCCGCGTAACCGCATTTAGCGGTCGATGGATAATCTTGTCTCTGCCCACAACAATGCCGATCTCGTCTGCTCGCTCATCGACCCTTTTTTGGTTACGCTTACGCTATGCGACTCTATTCACAATCAAACAACGACATCATCACTTCAATTTTCTTTCGACGTTTCATTTCGACTTGCGCTGTGTTATTGTTATTGGCATTCTGGTAATCAACTAATACTCTTGGAGGCAACCTAATTCCAAACCACGATGATCCGAGTCTACCAGCCCCAATTTTTAATCAAGGGACGAAAGGGAGGAGGCGTATCAATCTATGTGTTTAGGAACTCTATCTACCCATCCATCCTTCTTTCCGTCTCCTAGTCTGTTCATTCATTCCTCATTAATGCAGCGGTCTGTCTGACTTCCATTCCTCTTGTCCTCAAGAAATCCGTATCAACGACCGCCATACGACCTACCTAGATAGGTATGTCGAGTCGTTCGTTCGTCGTGTTGGTGCGGCTGATTTTTGGCGGTGTAGCGGCACCTGTATCGCGCTCACACACACCGTCTTCACATTCACTCGGATCAGGAGTAAGAAGGATAGGAGAGATATGCACTTCCACGCGCCCGAAGCGCCTCGGTATATCTTTGACTGTCCTTTCCTTCTTCCACTCATGAGCACAGTCCATCTCCCTATTATCCTACTCGCTTCCTTTCCGTTGTCCTCACATTCGTGTCCTTACACGCCCTCCTCCTATCCACTTTCTCGTCCTGTCACCGGGATGCACATCTATTCCCTTTCCTCCTCTAATTTCATCAGCCTCCGCCTCTTTTCTTTCTTCCTGTGCGCATCTTTCCTTTCTCACCATTCTTTTGTTTCGATCCTTTGCTTCGTACTCACATTCCTTATCTGCTTTTTTGCTTCCAAGCACAGACAGCCCCGCCTCCCTCAGCGCCGGGCTGAGCCTCTTGCACACCCTCCGCAGCGCGCTGGCGGCGTCGACGCAAGCGGTGGCCAGCGTCATCAGGAAACAGCCAAATCGCTATGGGCTGCCACATCGGATAGGCATCAGCGGAGCTTAAAAAGCTTCGCATGCGTCTTCTCCAATTCTGGCGATTCCAGTGAATCTTCTCGACGCTGTAGACTTCGATTCCGACTTTGACACAGGGGGCAAACATAGCCGCACTTGTCATAAGCGCATCCGACAGGCATGCGCAACGTCTTCGCTGCGTCTTTGCCTGTAAGCTTAGGTAATTGAGAATTTCCTTGACGTGGGTTCAATCCCGTCCAATGTCATCTTTTATATTCTGGGCTTTCACAATTGGGGGATTCATGACCATTCCTACTATGTGTACCTTGCAGTTCAGTGCAACATAAATGAATGTATACCATTCATTCCTGACATGTCAAGCAGTTGATGTGATAGGTGCAGGTTTTTTAATTTGTGTGAACAGATGTAAGGTGCTGGTTTTCAAATGAGTGCAAAGTGCAATAACAAAAAATCATCTCAAGTCAGCTCAGAATGATCAAAGGCTCACACCCGTGGTACAACTATTGCCAATATATTTTCTGAAAAGAGTCTGATATAGACCACAAATATTAACAAACTTTCACTGCACAAGACATATCATGGTATAATACCAGCAGAGTACTTGTTGCACCCCAGCTAATTGGGCCTGAAACCCAAAGTCTGAGGACTCTGAGGCTACTTCTCATCTGGAATTGCTGGATGGTAAACACATATAATTTCAGTAAAATCAGAGCAATAAACCATGATAAATGGCAAACACAGGGAAAATTCTCAGGTGTTGGAAAGTGTTTCAGAGGCTGCATGTGATGGTAGAAGTAGGAGGCAGAGGGATGTATTTACATATAATTATGAAGTCACAAATGAGTGCATCAACAGATTTAAACTGGTCCATTAACTTCTGTT
Source organism: Mycena capillaripes (assembly GCA_029204075.1). Taxonomy (NCBI): domain Eukaryota; kingdom Fungi; phylum Basidiomycota; class Agaricomycetes; order Agaricales; family Mycenaceae; genus Mycena; species Mycena capillaripes. The sequence continues at coordinate 641,575 of JARHKZ010000029.1, read as the reverse complement.
ATTTGTTGGGGTGCACATATGGAGCACAAAAATGTACATGACAATTTTTTCTGGCCTGAAGTTCTCCAGCATTGTGCCTTGGACACATTAGGCCGAAAGATAAAAAGATGACATTCAGCGGAATTGAACCCACGACAAAGAAATTCTCAATTACCTAAGCTTAGTGGCAAAGACGCAGCGAAGACGTTGCGCATGCCCGTCGGATGCGCGTCGGATGCGCTTATGACAAGTGCGGCTATGTTTGCCCCCTGTGTGATGTCTAGCTTTCTCCGTCCAGTACTTGCACATACCCACCCCTGTCCCCTTCATATTTCTCGTTTACCGCGAGCTGCTCGACGGGTTTCTGCCATACTGGTATAGGGTTTCGCTCATCTTTCCTTCTTCCAACCCACTGCTGATTTTTCTTTTCAGCCAGCGCGGTGTAAACATTCACACCCTGTGTTTGTGCTCCGGCCAAGCGATCTGTGACACGTACAAGCCTACTCTTGATGCACTCTTTGCAGCTGGTATGTTTCATTTGCTGACGCCGCGCTGACCCTGCCCCGAGAGCGATACAGCGTCAGCATGACCCACGATGGCTTATTTAATTACCTCCGCTGCAGCGGATGTATCCCAGACGCATCTGTGGCCCCGGCTATTTACACTTCGTGTTCGGGCAAGCCTCAACGACGTGTTTCTGGTAGCTGAATCGCCAGAATTGGAGAAGAAACATGCGAAGCTTTTTTAAGCTCCGCTGATGCCCAAGTGACTATCCTATACACAAAATCGCGGAAGGCGCTCAATGCTCTCCCGTGGGTGGATGTCTGTCACCAGGAGGGTTTTATTCGAAAAAGTGGTCTACGCCCCGTTGTTTCCGACGGCCAACCCCGTGCCAATTCTGAACAACGAGCACTGCACGGTATTCCCCTACGTGCGAATGATCGAGATCAGTGGTGACAGCATGGATGCAGGTCAAAATCCTCCGAGGCCCAATTGGATTATATATAAAAAAATCTCCGCCTCATGCCCAAATTCGGTGCACTACGTTCCATGGCGCTCGTTTATCTAGATGCCCGGAATCTCTGGGATATCGGGCGCTCTATACCACAATTCATCAGGAAGACCATAAAACAGGTGTCTATTGGTGGCCCGCGATATCAAATGTCCCAATTTGCAGCATTTATATTCACGTTTACAGCCCTCGAGACCTTGTTTTCCTCGGGCGAAAATTCACAGTGGGGGCAACTCACTCACTATGTGGTCCCTCCTCCCGCGAGCATCAGGGAACTTTCGTGTTGGAGCATATACCCGGAGGACCTCCTCGCCATGAGATTCTTGAAGTGGTTCCTCGATCGCCATCCCGGTATAATCGACTACCTGGATCGCCAAAATCTACGATGTAACCACCCCATCGAGTTTGAGCAGTTTCCTAGCCGCTTCGGGGCCACAGAAAGTGATTAGTCTGCAACATAATGTGAGGTGCACAATCGGGCACACTCAGCAAAAAACCTCAATATTCGTTTGAAGGATCCTAACGCGTTAATCCTATTAGCGGCGACGGTTATTTCTATGACGCACCGCTATGGACTATGTCGTTGATTCCGATATCGCTGGTTCGCGTTGTCCTTCAATCTTCAAGGGAAACTTAATCCCAGTGGCAATGAACTCCGTTTTGTAGATCGACCCATGGCAGCAAACATAATTGAGACGAGGCGGCCAACCATTTGAGTTGAGTAATTAACACCACAATTATGCGCCGTTCTTGAAGTTTAAGGCTGATACTCCAAAGAATTGGGGCTGATTTTCTGAAGGCGGAGTTTGAAATGGCTTCAGACGGATAGGCGTAATTTTATAAAGAGGGTAATGAAAAGACGAGTGTGGGCGATCCTCGTGAACCAGTCTGCAATATAAAAATAACCAATCAACCACTTTTCGCGCGGACTTCACGCTATGTTGACAAGCAACCCCTCAGTGTTCCCAGCCCCGGCCGGGAGAAGTCCACCGGGCAAGAACTCCAGGGCTACGTATTCGTCGCTCCCGACGAGAGATGGGACGTAGTTGGTCGCCGTGCTAAGACCGACAGCAGACATGTGTTGGTCACCGATAAACACGAGCGAGTACACTGTGGAAGTGCCGTTGGTTATCGTCCACTGGAACGCCTGCGACGCATCCGGAATGGTACCGTTGTCGAGGGGTGTGATACATGCCTCCTGCGAGATGGTGATGTTTCCGGTCCCAAAGCCCGACGCGGTAAGACACAAGTTCGTGGTCGGGTCCGCAAGCGCGCTGTAAGATTTGCGTCAAGACCCGAAAGAAGGAGGACTTGCAGTACACATACCCGAACACGTTTATCGTGCCGCTGCTACTCGGAGTTCCACCACCGCTGCTGGGCGATCCGCCCCCACCTGACGCACCACCGCCAAGGCCGCCGCCCTGACCGCCGGCAGCCCCGCCCCCAGCGTTCCCGCCTCCGTTTTGGCCCCCACCACCAGCATTACCACCCCCCTGGCCGCCCGTATTACCGTTCCCAGCGCCATCTGCTCCTCCGGCCCCACCATCGCAGCTATATGCGGTCAACGCACGCGTGGAGATACTATCGAGAGTCGCAAGGATTCCGTTGCCATTCGCGTCTACCGGGGTGGAACCGAACCCTAGTGGGGTTGCAGTGGTGAGGGTTTCAGCTGTCGTGCCCCACAGGAGCGTCTGCGAAAAGCAAATACCATTAATTCCGCGTGGCAAGTTGAAGTCGGAGGGGTACTTACTATAGCTCCGGGGGTAAGGCTGCATCGCACTGCGGAGACGGAGCGCGTGGCGAGGAGAGTGAAGAGGATGGAGAGGCGAGTATAAATCATTTTTCTTGAGGCAGCTGTGAGAACTTGAAGGAGGAGACGCGTCGCAGCAGTTTAAATACTTTCCTTAGGCAACCGTGGAGCCTATTTCGGATGTGGGAGGCAAGGAGGCGAATTCAGGGACAAGGGCAGGTTCGCGGAAGGTAGAAGGCAGAAGCAGGGGCGCAGGGAAGAGCCCAAAATGAGACTAGAGACCTGGAGGGATAAAAGAAGAATTCAGAATACAGATTTTGCAACTGGTGGATATTTTAATCTGAGCCATATTTAGCCGAGTGCGAATTCCAGTGCCATGGCAGCAAGGATATACAAGAAGCTACACACTCAATAAAATTAGACATGGAAGCCGTCTCCAAAGATGTCGAGGTACTGGGACTTATAAGAATAACCTCGGCTTGGCTCGGCTCCGCCAAAGGGTAGCAGACCATTGGTTCGTTGCTCTCGACTTCCCACAGATACGATTCGGCATCTCTGGTTTCAGGAACAGCAACCCGTGCCGGATTTCGGTGGCCCAGGATCTCAGTGGCCCTGGACACTCAAGAATGTGTGGGCGTAGTCCCACGGAATAGGGCTGCTCATCGTACCGTATACGGAGACGGCCGTACATTCGACGGCCGTATTTTGGCCTACTCTTACCGTATTCCGTCCGGGCGCCACAAATTCCAGGGATTCGACGGTAGGGTAGGGCAAAAAAACGGAAGAACGGCACATAAAATTGTACAAACGACTCTACAGGTTAATCAAGGTGCGCTAAGTCACCCACTCATCACTCTAGCCTCGAATTCAGGTATGATACGTCTGGGATTATCTCTAGGATGCATAATTGGGAGGAGCGACTCAGCAGCATTCAAAATTTCTGTGTCTGAACAAAGTTAATCATCCCATCTACGTTGACTTTCCTCCGCGAGAAATAGGTAAAACAACCATACTTCCCAAGATAAATCTAAAGAAGCAAAATAAAGGATAAAATCATCCAGGTACACGAGCAGCGTAATAATACTTGAACCAAGAACGAAGCAACGCACCCTTTAACAGTAGTATCTGGGAAATCCCGAGACCGCATCAATTCATTGAGGTGAACTTTTGAACCACTGCACTTGAAGTCAGCTGGGATGCAAGAGAAAAACTTTACTCACCAAATCTGGCCGGGCACGGCAGTGCATCACGTAGTGCCGATCAATGCCGAGGATCCAATCTCCCTTTCAATTATTTCAACCGTTCTTCCACCGAGCTCCGTCCCAGTTCTATTGATTTCAATTCACTTGCCGGCCATTCAGACATAACTATGGAGATGCCGTAAATGCGGTTTCGACGCCGTATACGGCCGTATTTTCTACGGCCGTAATAGCGTACGATACGGCAAAACCCGTCCCGCCGGTAGACCCACCCAAGACACCTCAGCGAAGGAAAACGTGCATGCTGCACACAGCGGCGATCCGGCGCCAAGAGTAGCCAAGAGTTAGCACGCCCTCTGACGAAAGAAAAGAGGGACTCCAAGCCCATTGTAGAAGAAGCCGAGGAGGATATAATGGCCGCTTTGCCGACATTTTAATCGCAGAAACCACTCCAGAAAAGATTTCAAAAACGAGTCGGTCAGATTCCAGGTGGTTTTTCCTACGTTTCTGACGAAATCATTTTACAGGAACACCTTCAGAAACGATATCAGAAATGCCGTAATATAGTTACTCTGACTGACCCCAATGTAGATAGATTGCGGTCCTTTAAGCGGACTCGAAAGTTCCAGTCGGACTGTAGTAAATTGTGACTTGCCTAGTGGTAAAACTATCGGTTGTGTTCAAGCGGCTCGTTCAACGCTGAGGTAGGACCAAGTCTGGTTTACTGGATAATTTTACAGAGACGTGTGAAATATATGGACTCGATTATGCTCCGTCCTGGCTTACTTCCACTTTGCATCGCTCAAAATGACCTGAGCAGCTTTCTCCGCAATCTGCCCCACGACAGAAATAATTTACACTGGTCCTTGGCGCAGTGATAGAAGCGCTTACCATGTACGTAGTCGATGTTGGGAAGTATCCCGGAGACTCCGGCCAAGAGCTTGCATCTACCACCCGCAAGTTTTTAACACCGCGGACATTGAAGTCTCCATCCAAGACGGCCTGAGGGTCTATCCCGAATACTTAGAAAAAGATTAAATCTGGTCAGGTTGATTACCATCTTGAGTCCCAATAGGATTTGTACAGCAGGCATGGTGGGCTAGCGACGTTAAACTCCTATCGGTCCTTGGACAAGATAGATCTCACCAAAGATGTTCTCCAAAACATAATTGTCCAAATCGTGATCGTTTGTCACATTTGCACCAGGCAGTACCTCCTTCTCGAGGTGCTGTTGGACTTCGGGAGCATTCATTATCTCCCTCCATTGTTTGACTCTTTCTCGGAAGTCAGAAATGTCTTGCTGTCCACCCGGGGCTTGGAATCTAAGTTTGTTGATATCCAGTAGATCCTGCGGGTGGGATCCGGTGAGACGAACGTAGCCTCTGGATGATGCCCGAGCTTTGAGATTGACAACGGTAAAAAAATTGGGTGTAGCTGCTGAGAGGGCGTTGAATCCTGGATGGCATTGTTAGAAAATATACCAGGAGGTCCAGTAATTAATACCGTGGTTAAATCCCGTGAACTCTGTTGGAAGCAAGTATGTGTCGAGATCAGGCTCGAGGGACGTGGAGTTTTTCGACGTAGCAAAGATCTCTCCGAACGAGAAAGGTATGATGTCAGGGGAAAAATTCTGCTTGAACTCCCAGACCATGGCAAGTTCGTCGTTATCTACCAGGAAAAATGAGCAGAGCAGTGCGAGGTGTTTGTATCTTATTACCCTGTAAGTTGGATCCGACTCCGGGGAGGTGAACAATGGATGGGATACCAAACTTGTTAAGTTGTGCAGAATCACCGATCCCAGATAGCTACAGCAATCAGAGAGTTAATGTGGGAAGGTTCGTCCAGAATTCATAGAATACCATGAGCTGAAACCAATGAGCATGTGACGCAATGAGGAAGGGAAGAGAAACTCACCAATTGCGGACTTTGGAACGCGCCGGCACTAACTATCACCTCCCTCTTGGCAGCAATGCTCATCTCGTTCAATTTCTGCTTGCCGGTGAAACCTTCAGCAATTGGTAACTTAGTTCCAGGAGCTGCAGAGACTCCATATGCAACTACGCCGTTTCCAGACTTGCATAGAAGAACTTTCGTTGCGAGGGTGTCAGTCATGATCGTAAGTTTGTCAGTGAAGTTGGCAGCAACTTGAACCAGTCTGTCATGAATTGAGGATCGTTGACCAGTCGAGTTGGTCGTAGCCGTCGAGAGACCACGCCCAAAGTGTGGAATAGGAAAATGATAATTGGTGTCTTTAATGACAGGTCCGGCGGCGTTGCTGATGGCGGTTCCTATCGCTTCATATTGAGGATCTAGAGGATAAGCAGTAAATTATCAAGTTACAGAAACAAATTGTAAAAGCTCACCTGGTGAGCTGAAGTTCTCCGATGCCAAGCGACTCGTACTTAACCACCCATCAAATCCATGGTCGGGGTTCGGAGGAGTCAGGTAGAGGTTTCGCTCCAACAATTTATAAAAATTTTGCATGTTATCTCGAGACCAAGTGTGATCATTGAACATCTGCGCCAAGTTATCGAATGTTTGACGAAGGCCACCGATGTTATTCAACATGGCATTGTGGATCTGCAAGAGTTCGAAGTTGGAAGATGACTGAGAAATTACATACCGTACAGCCTCCAATTGCTGCTACTCGTGGGTACCTATTTTGATGCGCGAGTAAATATCCGGTATCTACAACAAGCCTAAGCTACTTACCAGATATCGTTCCTCTGAATCGGAAAGTCGGGCGGATATTCACGGATGGTGTAATTGAGGTCGATTTTTGGATCTAAAATATGCGAGAGGTACGTGTCTCCGTTCAATGTTATGTTGACCTTCGACTGCGGCACTGGCTAATGCCGGAGACGTAGTGTTGATGTTTTTGCCCTGATCGATACCGGTCTCGATGACAAGAACTAAAATGTTTAGTTCAAGATCAACATCAAAGATATACGAAGATCGCAACAGATGCACCTGAGAATCCATGTTCTGCGAGTCTCGCAGCAACCGGTCCACCACCAGCTCCGGAGCCAACCACAATGTAATCGTAGATGCTGCTATCCGAAGTTGAACATTCCTCGAGTGCGCCTAGTCCTTCTGCCGTACTGCTGCTGGACGCGACTCGAGAGAAGAAGACGGCGAGAAACGCTGCTCGAAGAGCAGAAGGGACTGGCATCACAGTGATTTCGGTGTCTTCGGTAACATCCTGAACGAAGAACCTTATATACAATGAGACGGATGAATTAAATAGCCGGAAAGGAATGACGAACAAACAAAACTGAAGGAAAAGCGTGCAGTTTATGAGTGGCTCTCGTCATCGGCGATGTAAGTTGCACCCGGGTGCGTTGTCAATTGCACCCGGATGGATATTCCCGCCGTGACGTCTTTGACATGTGAGTGCCTCACCACCTTTTAGGCTGTAATGTAACCATCAATCACCAAACGCGCCAGAACCTTCGAAGGATCGTGAAAGCACCTTCCAAGGCCAAAAGGCCTTACACGCCTGACCCAGCCTTGTACTAGGAGATTGGCATATGCCTATGTATGTCCGATCCGCACGCTGACGGATTTGGTCCGATAATACCCTCCATGTCCGATCATAGTGCGGACATCCCAGCCTAAAATTTACCTGATGTCCGATCCAGAGTAGGTCTGGAAGTCGCCAGTCCGATCCGGTGTCCGATCCACGTTCGGACGGAACTTTGAACCCAGTAAACATGCCCACGTGATTTTTTTTTTCCATGCGTGTCTTCGAAGTTTTACTGCTGTTTGCACTCTGGTGGTAGTATACTATGAGCTGCTGTGTCGCGTCATCCAGTCTCGGCTACACTACAAATTCTTTTACATCGTATATAATACTCACATCCCGCTATTTCCCTCATTTTGTTTTCTGTGGTATGCGAATGGAATCCGTCTTGTGAGAGGTCCGATCCGCCATGCTGACGGAACTGCGTCGCCCAGATGTCCAATCCATTTCGCTGACGGGACAGGCTGAAAACCGACTTGGCAGATCCCAATGCGTACATATCCGGAGCAAAAGTCGATGTATAGAAACGGTCGAAATCGGCTCAAATGGATCGGACATCAATAGGCGTATGCCAATCTCCTCTTGTACTACTCTTGCCCGGTGCCTTTAATTGACTTTCTAAATTCCTTCCAGGCTGAGCCGCCTTTTAAGGCCTTGTGGGTCTTGACAGGGCTTTCGCGTACATCCGGGTCTCTCCGGCGTACATGCGAAACATCCAAATATTGTGCAAAAAACATGCCAGTTCCAAAGTGCTACTGAAAAGCAGGCGTTACACGAGGGGAGCCATGACTGGACAGACTGAATACAGCATTTTCAAGCAAATGACCGATTAGAATGAGTTCATTGGAGTTCATGGTTTATTTTCTCAACACCGCGAGAATCGTGATAGCGTCGGCGACCCGCTACAGATAGTTCGCGGAGCGGCGGTTGGGCTAGTGACCAGCTGATCCTCTTCCTTTTCGTCGGCGCTTCAAGTCTAGTCTCACGCATAACTTCCTGTGAGATACATAGGCCCGGCAAGTGAACATGTATTATTTTTACACCTAGGAAGAAAGGTATATTTTAACCGCAGCGGTTCAGGAGAGCTCCCGAAAGCTCCTGTCCCAGCACCGCGAGAGTCTCGGTGGCGCTCTGGGGAATTATCTTCTGCGGTGAAATAGAAAGCTGAGTCGCCATGGCAGCAAGATGTACCTTGAACCAAATATGTCTCCCAGATTCCGTCACCATCTAGTTCTGAGGAAGTTCTCAGACTCCTCTCTACAGTCTTCTCTGAGAAGGAATCCTCCGCTGACGCGACATTCTAGATGGCATCCTTCACCCGTTCATATGCTTCGGCCTTCCGGGAACAGAATTCCAAGTTCCCCTTCAAACGCTGATCGCCCGAGGCTTGAATATCATCTTCAATTTTTTTTTGTCTCTCAATTGGAGTGGAGAAAGGACGTCAAACGCGACGGTGTCAGAAACATCTATACATGCTCATAGAGAGACTAGAAAGGAATAAATGGAGTATGAGAAAACGGGGAGGTAGGGAATCAAGGTGTAGTCATTTTCCGGCACTCACGCAGACCCCTTCCCCGTGCCGGCGCTCGCGATGAGTCAACGTCCCCGCAAAGAGGAGGTATCACGCGCTCGAAGTCTGGGAATTCAGGTGCCGGCGCAGGCGATGGGAAGTCACGGCGACGGCTTACTGCGCATGAGGTGGCATTTCTAAGGGGCGGCGTGGCGGGCGGAGTCGTTAACCGGCGGCGTGGTATGGCGCTGAGGGTCAGTGTGGCAGACGAGGAGGTTACAGGGCAATGGGGGACGGCCACAGAGGTGCACGTGGCGTTCGCTGTGCGCGGCAGGTCGAGGTTTTCGAGCGGAGGCCCGCGTCGGCGCAGAGGATCGGCGCGGCGCGTGAGGAGGCGATGAGGCCGGCGTAGAAGCAGAGGAGCTCCTGCCGCACTGGGATGCGGGGAGATGATCAACGCGGTGCGGGCGATGGGGAGCGGCTACCCCATGTCGGGGTGGTCCGTGTCGTGTTGGAGATGCGCTGTGAACTGGGATAGTCCTGCCTGCTAGAGACGAGCTTGGCGCGCGAGGAGGCGTAAAGGCGGCGCTAGCGATAGTAAGCGCTAAAGAAAGGTGAAAGGGACGCCGTGGAGCCCGGCAGGTGCGTGTTCCAAGTGGGGAGGGCGGTACAGTGCTGCTGAAAGGGTCGCGGTGTGCGGGGAGGCGATGGAGGCGGCGAGGGCCGCGAGGAATGGCAGCGTCGCGTGTTGCGCGTGCGGCTGGTGGTGCGCAGAGGGGCCAAGGTGCATACGGTCGCGCACACTATAGCGCGCGTGTAGCGGCTTTCAGGTCGTGGCGTGCGCTGCGGTCATGCTGCGGATCATGCCGGCGAGGCGCATGTCGTCTGCTACGCTCCAGCGTGGTTAGGAGCGACGTAAGAGGTACGCGACAGAGGAACGGGCGGCGGTGCTGCGGAAGATAGTTGTCCGAGCTGAGTTACGATGAGGATGGGTGTGTGGGCGCGCGCATGTTGGCTGACGAGTATGCATAAAAAGAGGAGCGCCTGCTGGACAGGTCAACGAAGGAAGGTGAGATGACAGGAGAAGATTAAATGCATACCTATTAGGCGAGCGTGTACTGAGGCTGAGAAGACGCTATGGATTGAGAACGCGCCGGTATGAGAGAACGCGGCGTGCATGACGGTAGGTATCCTCTCGCCTCACGTGTATTCCGCTCTGGACGATGGAAGGAAGACCTACAAAGTCATTAGCAAAGATCAATGGTAGTAAAAGGGCACGTACGATGCGCGCGACGTGGGTTCCCAGCTCGCGTACACGCAGTGAGACGAGGATTCTCGTCTACGCAGAATAAGTGCGGCGCGAATATGCGGACGCAGTGGTACGCGAGAAGGGGCGGTGCGGCACCGTGGAGCGACACGGCGGATGGGACGCGCACTGCACGCACGCGTGGGGACTGGGAACACGCGCTAATGCACGACGTACCTCCAATATATTCAATTCGCTCCCCCACCCGGCTTCTCAGCAGTGTACGACGAGGGCCTGCTTGCAGACTAATTACGGGCCGAGTACGCGGTCTATGGATTCTTGAAAAGTATAGGACTCGGTAAGCAACGTACGAAAAATTGAGGAGAATACGCGGACCTCGACTCATGAAGACCTTGCAATACGGCTTTCCAACCGGAGCCGTGGCGAAACGCGGCGTTGCGCGATGGTGTTCTGCGCGGAACGGTCGTGCGGTGTAACCGCCGGCACTGGGAGGGCGTGCGAGGCGTGACAATGGCACGGACACGGCGACATGCAGTGGGGAGGCTCTGTGGAGGTAGCACGAATAGCCAGAATGTGAAGTAGAGGAGAAAGGAAGAGTGGGAATGAGTAGATGAAACGTACACCTTCTCGGCAGAAACCCGTGGGGTTTCGTGGTGTATCCAGCATCCCCCGTACGCATGCGAAACGACGACACGCGACTGTTGCGCGGCGCTTGCGGGCCAATTCGTGAGAGGGGATCAGAACAGATTGTAGAAAAAGGGATACTGGGGTTGAGTTTTGCAGCCGACGCAGTGGGTTATGGGCGGGTTGCGGTCCGACTGGATTTTTATGTCTTTGCTTGTTCAGTAGGGGGTATTAAGTAGCACAAGAGAGCAAGGAGGGGATTGGTTCATGGCCCATGCAGGGTCGTCGGGCAGAGTGGCGCGGCGGGGTGGTATGGGCGAGAACTGCGGTTTCGTTGCATATGACGGGGGCGGAGTAGCGTAGGGGAGGCGGCGGCGTAGCGTAGGGCAGGCGAGCGGCGGAGTGGGAGGGCGGGAACGGTGTGTGCGCAGTCAACGTCGTCGAGGTCGTGGTGAGTGCCAGTGAGTGGATGTGGCGTCGGCAAGCGAGAGGGCGGCGCCACACATGCGCAAACAAACGCGTCGCGTGGAGTTGGGCAGGACGTTAGGGCGCGTAGGTGAGGGCGGAGGCAGGCGGGAACGAAGTTGGTCTCCATCGAAGATGCACAGGTGGTGCACAGCTCTTTGGCATCATTCTATTTGGCACCCAGCTTGGGCGGCCTCATCAGATGGCGCGCTAAGACATCAACGAAGGCTTCAACAAGCGCATTTTAATTTTGGAGGTCTATTTCATTGATAAATTCCCTGGCCTTTTTCAGGTTGAGTTATTAGCCCTAATCTTCACCTCTTAACCCCAGTCAATATCCCTTATGCCCAGGTATGCCCAAATCGGCTCAAATCTGCCCACCCAAAAAGCGGCAGAAATGAACAGATGGGAGCAGAAATTTGGCCATATAGCAGATTTGATTTTGATGGTAATATGTCGAGACCTGCTCAGGTTGGTATTTTTATGCTCAAATCTGCTGCCATCCGCTTAGATATGGTCTGCTATAATCCCTGATTCCTCTGTACATATTAATCGGAGACATTGCATTATTGCTAACTACGACACGATAGCTACATAACACAGAGCCGCCTCACCCCTCTGTAGCTGCAACTGCAACTCACTCTGATCCTCGCATGCACCCAATACGCATCGATGGCGAGCGACTTGGGATCGAGACTGATGCCGGTAATCAGCGCTAGTCAGCATATGCACGCAATTGGTTCTATCGACACGACATACAAGCATTCCAAAGATGCTTTTGGTCAGTGTACGGCGGGAGCTACGAGTGGATATCAGTACACGCTAACCTCTCCAAGTGTGAAACCATGGCTCACTTGGTCGTGGTAAGTTCAAGCCATCAGACAAGCGAAGACTTGGACAAACGTCAGCGAGTGCATGTGCATGGAATTGAGGTACTTGCAGCGCATCGCACGAAGTTATAAGGCCAAAGTATGACAGCTTTTCCTGGACAAAAATACGATGCAAATCGATTTGCATCGCAATTGCATCAAACATCACAATGCAATTCGCTGCAATTCGATTTTTTTTGATGCAAGTCGATGCAATGTGGTGCAGAACGATGCATTCTGATTTTTTTCGATGCAGTCTGCGATGCAAATTGGTGCACTCTGAGCGGGCAGACGTTGTGATATCCTGCACTACACTGCATCACATCGCATCGTTGCATTGCATCGTGGAGCAATGCAATTGAACGTTCATACACACAATGCATTTCGATGCAATCTGATGCAAATATCATCAATTGCATCGGATTGCATCGAATCGCCCGATGCAATTATCACCAATTACATCGAATTGCATTGAACTGCACTGACGTCTCTGCATTGAATTGTATCATTGAAAATATTTTTGCACACAAACTTCCCAAATCAGGATAAACCAACCACTCAAGCTTTGTTAGACCACAGGCGATCCAGAGAAAGCGAAAATCACAATTCAAATCCAGTAGTGGTCATCGTCAACTACCCTAGTAAATTTACATAAGCTGTTCTCCGCCATGAAGCTGTCAAATACCATGTGAAGCTTTTGAGCCGGACTCAGCTTCTTGTCCAGAAAGCCGTGGAGCTTGCAAACAAAAGCCAGCCCAGATTCAAGGACAATGCAAACAACAACTGCAAGCAGGAAGTGAGTACTCAGACATTTGTGGTACAAGAACTCACCTGACCGGCTGCACAGTACAACAGCCACCGAAAGAGTGAAAGGAGTCTCGAGCCAAACAAAAGGAGATAATCGGGTAAAAGAAACAGTTGTGATCGGCGATCAGTTGGGCCGTCCGCAGGAGCGCACAATTGCGCAAGGTGCATCGATTAGCATCGATGCAGTACTGTTTCTCAATGAGAATGCAAATCCAGATGTGAGCAGTGATGCAATGCAATGTAGTTCAGTGCAATGCAATGCAATTACCATGCACTATAACCAAAACCAAATGCATTGCATTGCACCATCAGGTGCATCAAATTGCACCACTTTGCATTGATTTTCACCGAATTTAATCGAATTGCATCGCGGATCACGATGCAAATCGATTGCATCGTATTTTTGTCCAGAAAACACCGTCATACCAAAGAGAACGTGCGATGCAGGTGGCGAAAACGAGGAATGCCGAGAGCGCAACTGGGAGAACCACGATGAAGTCAAAAGATTTATACGAAGATTTGGATAGGCGCACCGTGTAACCACACTACAACGTCCCATTACAAGCTATTCCATGTGCCAGTAAGACAAAAAGAGGAGTCGTAGCGACGGGGGTACGATCCAAACGCTGTATGCCCAGAAGGGGATTAGCACTTCCGACCTTCATGAATCTGGGTGGAGACACACCCGATGGCTCAGCATGACACAGAAGGACCCTACAGAGGCTTCCATCGCGTCAAGTAAGAGACCACAGTGATAGGGAGTCAATGACCATGAAGAACGCGTATTGGCGGCGTCGGCGGCGATTTTGGAGCACGAACCTAACACAAGGATCGGGCCAAGTCCGAGGCGGTCATAAACCCACTTTCTACGCTGAGGAATTGGGGCGGCACAGACACATAGCGCGTGAATGGCAGTCAGCATGGAAAAGCGCGTGATACAAACCGATACGCACCGAGAGACCTCATCAGCATTCAGCGAGATGCAGGACGGAGATTTGAACTGCCTCAGTCGCATGTAGAGTTCAGGATACGCGTCGAAAACGCTGAGGATACGCCTCAAACACGAAATAAAGGAAGCTTTCCAATCTGGTTACCGCGTCGTTTGTAGCGTCGTACTAGGGACCGACGACGCGTCCTTCGATCGGGAAGGATAGTATGAGGGTCGGGCACGACGAAGGACAGAAGGGATGTGAGAGGGAAAGGACATCAAACAGATCGATGGCGCGGGAGGGGGATGGTGGTGGTAGGAAGCAAGGAGTGTTTCAAACTCCGACCGCCGTGCGGCAGTTACGTACTTCCGTCGCGGTTTCTGGACAGGATTCAAACCTCCTCGGTGGAACTTATTAAATTTGAGTTTGAGAAGAGTAATTTTGAAGTTTTTAAGTGCAAAACAGATGGCGCCTGAGCTGGGCAGATATGGACAAAAGTTGAGCAGATTGGGGCAGACGTCGGCAGATCTCGGCATAAGGGATTTTCACTGGGTCTTAACCCCCAGCCTCCTCCGACCCCTAACTTCCAACTTACTTCGGCACTAACCGTGACCTGTTATTATTAACTCCGGCCTAAAGAAAAACCGCTCACTTTCTGAATGAGGTTGCATCAGTTGAGTTAGCTTCATGCTGTACGAACTACTCACTTCCTGAACGAGGTTGCGTCAACTGAGTTAGCCTCATGTTATACGAACTACTCACTTCCTGAGAGAAGTTCCGTCAATGGAGTCGGAGTTCCGGCTGCAAATACCACTCACGGGCTTAACGAAGTTCCGTGAACGGAATTATCTTGTTTATCGCAAAGATAATTCACTTTCTATGAAGTCCAGTCAATGGAGTTAGCTTCATGTTGCAAGAACCACTCACAATCTGAGAGAAGTTTTGTCGATGGAGTTAGGCTTTCCTGTTGCGTAGACCACTCACTGCCTGAAGGAAGTTCCGTCTATGAAGCCAGATTTCCTGTTGCACAAACCACTCACGTCCTGGAACGATTTCCATCAATGGAGTTGGAGTTTCTGTTGCAAAACTACTCACGTCCTGAAGGACATTTCGTCGATCGAGTTAGTTTTAGTGCTGCAAAAACCACTCACTAACCGGATGGATTTCCGTCAATGGAGTTAGCTTTCGTGGTGCAAACCCACTCACTGTCTGAATGGCATTAAGTCCATGAATTCAGCTTTGCTGTTTCAAACACCACTCACGTTCTGAATAAATTACTGTCAATGACGTCGGATTTACAGCCGCAAAACCACTCACAAGCTGGAGGAATTGCCATCGATGGAGTTGGGCTTTATGTTACAAAACCACTCGCGATCTGAACCAAGTTCCGTCAATGGAGTCAAATATTCTGTTGTAAAAACCACTCGCAGTCTTAGGGCCTGATCGGCAACTGTGAATTCACGCGTGAATTGTGAATAGTCACAATCAGTCACACCCGATCAAACTCTCTTCTCGCGCTCATTTCCGTCGCCTCAAGCATCGTGCTACGCGTCCGCATGCCCGGCGCTCTCGTCATACGTCGCGGCGACACGCAGAACATCACCCCCGACATTCCCCAGCTCCTGCAACGCCGCCGGCACGCACTATGCTCTGCTATGCTCGCGACTATATTCTGCACAGACAGCCTCTTGCATCTCGAGCGCCCCATTCCCATCCCACGGCATACATCCATTCTCACAGGCCAAGACTGGCTTGATGAAATCATTAACGGCCATCCGGACCGCTGTCTCGACCAGCTTGGAATGTATCCCGCGGCTTTCTTGTTGCTTTGCTGGGAATTTATAACAAATGGAGGCCTTGGCGACAGTCGGCACATCACTGCCACAGAGCAAACAGCAATATTTGTCTATTGGTTTGTCCACGGGAGCAGCCAGAGGGACTTGATGGAACGCTTCCAGCGTTCAAACGACACCATAAGCAGATACACGAACCTCGTGCTTGACATTGCTGTGGGCAGCTTTTATCAGAAATATGTCCAGAACCCTGCAGACTCCACTCCCCTGAAAATCACCGACGATCCCGCATACTTCCCGTTTTTCCGCTATTGCCGTGGCGCTGTTGACGGTACACACATTGATGCCTTTGCACTCGCTGCCGACACCGTCCGTTATCGAGATCGCCATGGAGATGTCTCGCAGAACGTTCTTGCGGCCTGTGATTTCGATTTACGCTTCACGTATATGATGCCTGGATATGAGGGAACAGCCGCCGATGGACGACTTTTTGATACGGCACGTCGCAACGGATTTGCACTGCCGCAATATCGCTACTACCTTGGAGATGCAGGATTCCCAAACTGCGACCTCATTCTGGCGCCATTCATTGGTATACGGTACCACCTGAAGGAGTGGGACAACAGCGGCCGCGAACCCGAGACACCGGAGGAGTTGTATAATCTTCGGCACTCAAAACTGCGGAATGTCATCGAGAGGATCTTTGGTGTGTCGAAGCGTCAGTTTCACATCCTCGTTTCCAGCCCCGAGTGTTCGTACGAAGTACAGGCAAAGATCGTAGCAGCAGCGGGTGCCCTTCACAATTTTCTTCGCATACACGACCGGCTGAACTCATTCACTTTCGACCTTGACAACCAAGAAGAATGTGATCCCAACGCCCACCCATTCCTTGCCGGGGCAGTTATTCCGGAACGTCGTGTTCTCGCAATCACAGCAGAGGAATCGAGGAGGGCAAATGCACGGCGGGAGAGGATCATGATGAGCATGTGGGCTCAATACATTGCAGAACGGGATCCCGAGTAGTACAACATGTAACAAGAATACAAATGGGGGTTCAGAGTTACAAACACAGGAGCGACGAGAACAGCAAAGGACACACAAACTACACCCAATTCAACGGCACATCTATCTCCTTCTCCGTCAGCACGCGCTTGATCAGAGCGATGCGTTGGATACGGTTCTGAGTCTTGATAAATACGCGTGCGCGCATCTCGTTCGAGCTTAGGGCATCCAAAAATAGCGCGTAATATTCGCCCTCGGGATCCGCAGGGAGAAGGGTGGGATCGGCAATGAAAGCCTCCACGATGGCATCGACATGGGAGGTGTCAGCCTTTGTGATGAGGGGAGCCGACATACCCTCGCCAATCATCTTGAGACCACGCGCAATCTGGTTACCCATTTCAGCATTGCGCGATGCGCGACGACCACCAGAGCTGGAGCCGGCGGAGGTCGAACGGTCATGATCGCGGTCACGGGCGCTGGCCTTCTTCTTCTTCGGCTGCTCATTCTCGTTGTCGCTGTCGTCGTCGAGGTCAATGGTGGTGTCAGAGAGGCGAGAACGTTTAGGAGGTGCGGGGAGAAGTTCATCATCATAAGGTTTTGGGGAAGGAGGTGGTTTGGGGACTGTATCTGCAGTTCCAGAATCAATGTCAATGTTTTCGTTGTCAAGGTTCTCGAGGGGCTGGCACGTGCGTTTGCGCTTGGATGCAGATGTAGAAGAGGAGCCGGAACCGGTACCAGAAGCAGCGGAAGCCTTGGATTTCTTTGGTTTGGTGAGATGCAGGATGTGCGCGCCGGTGGCCTTGTTGCCGCCAAAAAGTTGTGCAAGGCGATTGTAGTATGGGCACGGTTTCTTAAAGCATTTCAGGTATTTATCGCCGTGTTCCTAGGCCCCATTAGCACGTATCTGGACGCGAGATTTAACTGTACGCACCTCGATAAACTTCTTAATGAAGTCAGCTTCTGCCGTCGCCATCTTCAGCTCGTCATCCCACCCCACACCGCTCTTCCCACGCACAAACTCGTAGTCTTCAAAAGCATGTTTTACCTGAGACAGCATTAGGTTCTGCGGAACATACAGCGGACACGGGTAATCACGTAGCGCAATCTATTTCCGACAACGTCTTTCGAGCGAATGGGGCGGCCAGGGAACTTCTTCTTGAGAGATACAGAAATGTCCGTGCATGCTTTCGTTTTGAATCCGTTGCCGCTCAGGTACTGGGATGGATCCTTGAGCAGGAAGTCCAGCGCGTGGTTAGTCTCGGGCCTGGTGAAGGAGTTCCCGGCATTTTCAGGGATTTCTGACGTGTCTGTCTCGTTGCCAGAGTCGCCAGGAGAGTCGGGATGAGGGTCCATGGTGTGTCGGAGGTCGAGGGCGGTGGATGGTGCGGGGCGGAGGTCGAAGCGAAGAAACGGAAGTGTGACAGCAGCGTTACAAAAATTCACACAATCACGCGTGAATTCACAGTTGCCGATCAGGCCCTTAGTGAATTCTTTTCAATGGAATCAGCTTCACGTCGCAAAAAAAACCACTCACATCCTGACGTAGTTCCGTAAACGGACTTATCTTCCCTGTTACAAAAAGCACTCACGATCTACACATAGTTCCGTCAGTCGAATCAGTTTTTCTCTTATAAAAACCACATCCTGAACACATTTCTGTCATGAAAGCAGCTGTTTGGTTACCAAAGTCGCTTACGTTCTGGAGATCGCCAGTCTCTCACATATGCCTCTGCAAGAGGTTCATACCTGTCGGTTCACGCTATCATTGCCCTGGTCCTAGCAGACTTATGTATCATACAAGACATGCCTTCGCTTCGCTCCGGCAGTGGCAGTCATTTCTATTTCTATTCTATTCTACCTCTTATAAAATTACGCCTGTCTGTCTGAAGCCTTTTCAAATTTCGCTTCCGCAATGTTCCGATGAGCTTCTTTCCCCGTTTGTCTGTAGCAACCTTATTCCCGACTTGCGCCGCTTCAGCTTTTAGAATTCAGTTCCTCCCTACAGGACTCAGCGGAAAAAAAATCATGGACATTTATCACATGGTCGTTGGTTCCGAAATTCGGGCCCAGAGGAAGGAGATGCAAGGCCGCAAAGCGACCAAGCAGCCGCTTGTAGCATCTATGATTCCAACCCTCGGCGCATCGATTCTGTAGAAATGTTCAAGTTGAGATTTGGAGCCAGGCTTAAACTGTTCCATTGAATGACATCAATGATGGGTGTTGTCTTGTGCATGAATACTGTTAACGTGAATTGAATTGATTGTCTGGGATACCGTGAAGCTACAAATACAGCTACTGGACATACGAACGAACTGTAGTAAAAACTCTCTCGTCTATCCGCTTGATACCACACGCGCTTCGGAGTCGCTGTACAATGATAATGGGTCAGCACTAATAATGGGGATCCTCGGGTGTGTAGTACCTGTTTGTCGAAGATCTGATCTCGTGACGGCGGTGGTGAATGTACGAACCGAATCAGACAGATATCATTAGGCCATGTTAATGATATTGGCCCTGCTCTTGATGGAATGCTCACCTCAAACAAATGATTCATCGAAACTCCTTGCTAATAATACCAGAATGCCCGAAGATGTTCCGGTTCGGGCGCCAGACGAGGTGGGTTGCGGCTGGAGATAAGCAATCGTTAGTATGCTGCAGTGAATAAAAGCAAGAAAGCGACCTCGGCGAGTGGCTCGATGTTCACGCAAACAGGATCGGACCTGCAAACGGTGGCGTCCTACTCTACAGCGAGAATCGCTGCAGTGGCGGCGGGCGGAGAGGTCCGACAGAGCCGGCAGCACATATCCGGAGGCGGATTGGGTGCGAGAGCGAGGTGCGAGGCGTTTGGAAGTAAGTAAAAATACATAACAATTGTGAATGGAAGAGCTGCATACCCCCTGGGGCATCTCCGAATGCGCACCATTCCGATCACAGATGCGGCCGGGTTCTGCGTTCACGGGTGGTTTGATTTCAGCGATAGGGTTAAGGATGTGTGAAATGAGCACACCATCATACGAGGGAAGGGGCTCGGCTCGGCAGCGGACAGGGCGGTGGGAAGGTTAGAAACGAGCGCATCGTGGTTGGAAGGGATCTCTCAGCCTTGGGAGACGTGACGATGAGCATGAATGTCTCTGTTCCCAGGTAATTTTAATGCTACTGCCAAACGCCTGCCAGACTGGATCGCGCTTCGGCTATGAAGAGGAGTTAGAGAAAGAAAGGAAGTTTCGTAAATAAACGCACTTTGCTTTATACGAAAGCGGCCTGGGATATCAAGGCAGGAAATGCTTTCAACGTGAGGTGAAGCACACATGATACTGGGCGGAAAGTCCATAGTGGCGCAGTAAAGGAGATGGAGACCGCGCAAGAGCTCCCATGGAACCCGAGAAACTTGGTTGGAATTCCGAGACGAAGCTTCGGACAGTGACCATTGAGGGCTTGGATCTTCTGATTGATGGCTTGCATTCGTTTTCCAAGAGCTCGTCGCCAGTGTGCAAGAATTTGGAGACTGTGCTACAGATTAAGAGCCATCGAGATTCTACAACGCAATACCCAGAAGCCCTGAGCGTCGCCATCTCGCAGTTTGATCAATGACCGAACGTATCCATGTCTTGACTGAGGTGGCCCGTCGAGCTCAAAGGCGTGTTGGAATGTTGCTGAACTTTCTCAGGTAGGAGCAGCGTACCAGATCCAGAAGATTCTGTAGGATTGACAGTAATGGAGGCGGGAGGAAGAAACGAATGATAGGAAAGACAGGTGGCGTTCTTTTTGAACAGTTATCGAAGGCTTCGTCAGAGAGCACGAGGTGAGTGCCGGCGAATCGGCAAGGTTCAAAATAGCGTTCGGTTTCCCGCACAAAAGCTAATCCTTGATGGACCGGTCAGCTGGATATCCAAAAAGAGTCGTTGGGGCTCGCCAGGTGCTGGGAAGCTGGAAGTGCTGCTGGCATAGGACAAAAAAACGTGTGCAATCTGATTCGTAAGAGCTCCTTAATATACCGCGCGCTTGATTCACCTTGGTTGTTGAGCACCGTGTCGGATCGCGGGCGGGTGGTGGGGGAAGGAAAGCGAGGAAAAGATACGCAGGCCTGCCATTTGAGCGGGCTTTAAACGCGTGACAATGGGCCGTATATCTGCTCAGAACGGAATGGCGCGGAATAAAGCGGAGCTTGCCGGAGCTGACTGTGATCGAGAACATCGTCTGAGAATAGTCATGGGAGAAATGCAGACCCACTTCGGCAAGCTTGGACGGATGGTCGTCTAGAAATAACCATGGGAGAAAAACCGACTGAATTGAGTTGGCCCGGAGCCACGGCTCTGAGACAGTTGTGAAGAAAATCGCAAATCGAGGAGATGGTATACATGCGCACATTTTTTTCCATCTACTTCTACTTAATATACGAGGTATCCCTTTCCGTTCCGACTTGCAATAGAGTCAAGGGAAGCTGAGCCGGGAAGGAGAGATCTGAATGGCGCAAGGATGATGGAGGTGTCGAACCAAGGAAGATCAGACAGAGCTGTTCCTTTTGAGCGGGCCTTGGGCGCGATCGTCGGTGATAGAAATAGTGGCCAGGGGCTTGATCGGCGAGGTCGTTGAGAGAGAAGAGCCAAATCAAGTATGGTCGACAACGTGTTGCGGAAAAATGCGAACTGACGTGATGGTAAACATGTGCATACTGATTCGAGGGATCTCTTTAATATACGAAGTATCTTCGGCCACAAGATGAACAAGAAAAACCTTGGGGAGCGAAGTGGCAGCTGGAAACACAAATTACTTAATGCAGAATATTTTCAAAAGTCCGTCTCTCATTAATTGCCCATGAAATAGCTGAGTAAAGGTATCTAGTTTTTATGTAAATCGGTACAGAACTGACCGAGATATCTACAATTATCTGAAAACATTCCAAAACAGAAAGAAATTCGTTGCGCCTTCGGCTCCGCACAAAGATTGACCCTTAAGCACGATTTTAGACACATTTTTAGGTTGCCGAGGTGGTCGAACTTTTCAGGTTTTGGACACGCTCGAACGCCGAACCGAACCTGAACGCACGTTCAGGTTCGAGGGTCAGTGTTTAGCCGAACCGAACGCCAGGTTCGGGTTCAGCGTTCAGAGTAAAGGGCCCTGAATTGGAACTGAACCGAACCGTCCCATCACTAGTTTTCCCCGCCAGAATTCGTATCTTTCTCTTCTCTCTTCATTTTAGCGAGCTTTCCAGCCCCGCGCTGTCGCTGTGTCATGCCGCCGCCCCAAAAGTGGCGGCGTTGGCTCCAAAACTCAATAATACTGGTAGCAGACCCAAATTCAAATTCAAAAGCATTGCTGCGTGATTAAATGTACATTTTGACCCCACAGACGAATGTTGGTTATATAAGTCATTTCATATAGAAAAGTTTATAGACTGTACTTGAGCGCGCACAACCATCAAATGCCACAAAAGCCGTCGGTTGGATCGCTTACGAAGAGGAAGCCTCCTCCCGCAACCATCCCTTCGCCACCCTAAAAAGGAGACCATGAGATGAGGGCAGTGGAAGACATGAAATGTGTATTTCACCATGGCACAGTCTTCGTTTATAGTTAAAAGTACACTCTGGCAGTGGTTTGGATCCGGGGTATCTGGGCTCGTGATTACGTTCAAGGCAGTGAGCTCACCTAGGAGGGCATAAATTAGCGTCGAGATGAGCATAGGCGAGCACACATTTGAACGGTTTTCCGGGGTTATTGAAGCATTGGCTCGCAGTGTTGCCGATACCGATCTATAGTGACCCAGGATTGACTGAAGAGTGCCGCCAACTTGCGAATGAATCACGCACCGAATCCTTAGCAATATTGGTGCAAAATTGAGTCACGAAGGACGAGCAATCTCCTGCAACGCCGCTGCTGAAGCAAGTACTGCTCTGGCTTAGGGAAGGCGTCACTATCACGGAGAGCGCCAGGAAACGCAGTAGCTGCAGGAAATCAGCGGTAGACAAGCGGATAGGGAGGACTGCACACTGACAAGGTGGAAATATGTGTACATTGAGGCAAAGGCGACTGGGTTGCACCGCTCCTCTCGAAAGCACGCTTTTTCTATAGTTGCCAGGGGCGGCCGGAATATCAACTCCGTGCTAAGAAAAACACACTAGGACCGACATGAGCAACCTTGCTCGCGTTCTTTTTCCCTTGTCAGGGTTAGTCACAGGGACGCCTTCAGGTAGCCTGTCAGACTTTATCACACCGTTCAAAATACTTTATATTACTAGTTCACGGAGGTGCCGCGCCTGGGCGGTGCTTGGATCGGTATCACGTTGGGTATTTATCGGTTGGCGGGGTTGTAGAGGTTGGCGGGCGGGCGGGGCAACTTGGGGTTGCACCGTCATGAACTAGATGCAACATTCAGTTGCGGCAAACACTTAACCTGCTTCGAAAACCCCGAACTTTCCCCGACTCGCGAGGCTTCTTCCATCCCTGACCATGATGTCTCTGTGGATCAGCTGGCAGATTGCTACTGCCCTGGGGCCGTGTTTGGAGAGCTCCTTCGCGCAACTGTGGCGGTCTTGGCGTAAGGGTTTTATCTCCCATTTTGGCCTCCCAGTTCAATTAGAGAAACACAGTAGTTCTGATAGCTCATAGGGGACAAATGAGTACGGGTCGAACACTGATAAAGCGGAAATCTGAGTATATGGGGGCAAATGAGACTGAGCTTCACAGTCATTTTCACTGGTTATATCCCTGCCGGTTCCCGCTGCAATAAGCAAGATCTGGTGACATTGTGGAAATCTGGGAGTCCGGACGGACAGAGCGGTCGGTTCCTGTCTGTCTGTCTTTCTGTCTGTCTGTCTGTCTGTCTGTACGTCTGTCTGTCTGTCTGTCTGTCTGTCTGTACGTCTGTCTGTCTGTCTGTCTGTCTGTACGTCTGTCTGTCTGTCTGTACGGCTGTTCGTCTGTCCGTCTGTCCGTCTGTGCGTCTGTCTTTTTTTGGCCGCGCCCTCGGTATGGTGGCGGACCGAACTTCATGACAACTTGGAGTCCCGGTTTGGTAATTGCTACTGCTGACCCAGTTTTTGAGATAAAATGATGTCAGTAGTGCAAATAGTACAAGAAGAACCCAATGTATAGACCTACCAGAGTAAAAGTGTCAAAAAGTTGATTTTTGTGTTTGCTACTCAGATTCTGCCGTTTTGATTGCGGAACAACCGGCCCGGTGGCTGTGCACATGCCATCAACACGCCTCTTTCTCGACAACAATGCCCTGCCACCCCGGTAGAGCAGGAATCCATGTCCAGCGTGGCGCCAACAGAGCATTCACTTCCAATTCTGCACCACCATGGCGTAACGGGACCGGTTGCTAAATTTGCTGTCAAGCAGTACCGTTCTTATTGAGGGGTCAAAAAGACGGAGATTGAGGTGGCTGAGGCAAACTGGAAGAAGAAGAATCAGCTAGGTAGCCAAGTCTAGTACATGTAATATTTTTTTGGGGCCAGATAGGTACACATAATTTTGATTTTTTCGGTCTCAAAATCTGCTGTTTTTAACCCCAAGTTAGGGTCGCCCCGTTTTTTTCTGAAATGGAAATCTTGTGCATAAATCCACCCCATATTCCTTCTAAATATCAAATCTTGAGGCAATCAGACCAAAAATGCGGCTTGACATGAAGTTTTGACCGCCACTATACTGTCTACAACTGCCTAGTGGGCCACACTAGGAAGTGGGCCATTTGTCAATTTCAGGGTTAGATACTTACCTAGATGCCAGGTTTGTGCTTGGAAGGTGGAATACCATGTATGCCGTTCCTTGATACCAGTTTTCGGCCGAGAGTGATGTGTTGTCATTTAGCGGTGGCGCGGTTGATGTCGGCACGCAGGGTGGGAACATCAGTTCCTTATCTCCGAATAGCCGTCTCACTCCTTTCTCTACCAATTCTTGGTCAATCTACGAGTTCGGGGACCCGTTATGCTCCCCTGATCCCAGGCCTTTCTGTAGGCATATACTTATCCCTACATCCTCATTATTCAAGTCTTAAACCTTGGTCAATGAATACACCGCCAAAGTGCTCACACACGGTCTCCAGCCAACACGACCATGTGACTGACGGGTAACGCGAAAGCTGGTGGTCGGCCAAAAACCAGCTGGAGGCCAGCTGCACGCTTCAGCTGATTTTCCAGCTGGCCACAACATGGTTCACCACTTATCCGCTACGTAACTTGATTGTGTGAGTTCCAGGTGCATTACATTTTTGTAATGCCGACATAGTCGTTTACTGTAGAATGGAAGTAATAATATATATATATATTTAGGAGGAACCGAGAACTTTGAGTCCTTAGTTTCAGATCTAGTGAGGTGCTGGCAATCTGGGTACTATTTCGACTGAATGTAACTCAATGGCAGTGGCGGACGCCGGGTGACCCCAATTTTTTGTGGGGGTTTGAACCAGTTCGGTTACAAAATTTCTGTGCAGTATTGCGCGCAAATCTTCAGAGATTTTCACAGTCCAGATGAACAACGAGAGACAACGAGGTGGAATCTGCAGAATTCTGACAAGTCTATTCAAGCTCCGCCATCAAGTCTCGTGACGCAACTTGGTGCCACGTCGCACTCTCTCTTCGACCATCATGGCCTCCGAACTCAGCCCGCGCTGCTTCCGACACATCGCCTGCACCCTCATCGACGCAAACGTTGCCCCGGCGCCCTCAACATCATACGCCATCCGCGCTGCCTCCCTTCCACCACCGCGCATCTCATTGCCGCCCCCACGATCCGCAAACTCACTGCAATTGGTTCCGTCATGTCGTCGCTGCGGACGACCACTGTCTCATCAAGCTCGGGGCCAAGGCCGCTCCGGCATAGTGCTGGGGTACGCGGACCTGAAGCTCGTGGCGATGTCGGCATGTTTTTGAATCTTTTTGAATACGGCCTTCGCCTCAATCCCTCTGGCCATCCGACCCCTCGCCCTAAAGCCTGGTTCAAACATCTCGTCAACCCTTCAAGCTCTCGCTTCTCCAAATCCCCCGCAAGTCAGCTTCAAGATGACAATTGTGCTTCCTCAATAGGCTCCCTTCATCTCAAAACCTCTAATAAATGCCTCCTTTCAAGTTTCAAGTATGCAAGATAGTGTAATTGGCGGCCAAGTTCTTCATCGCCGATGTGAAGATTGTGAGTCAAATTTCTGGGTCAAGATTTCGTCGAAGCTTGGATCCATGGACCATAGCGCAACGCCTCCGGATCCACAATGGAAGAAATTCATCGAAGACCCGAGCGCGAAGCTCTTGGATACTGTCGACTGCGACCTCGTCAAAATTCGTCAAAATTCGTCAAAAAAAGCCAATAATCGACTTGGCAGGTAAACATTCATTCGTGTCCCCTGTGTCTCTTACTTATGGTTCACAGAGCATTCCGACACATTGTTAAGAAGGACCGAGAAGTGCTTGGGATCGATAAGTACCAGATCGACGAGACTGTCGACGCATTGCAGCAAGAAGTTGACAACATCGTCCAGGCAACCAGCGCCAACGCCAACGTGGTGACCCCGGAGGATAACACCAAGGGTGGGGAGGACAAGATGATTGATATGTAGCCTAGCTGAACTGTTCTGCCTGCAATATATTGATTTAATTCATATGAGGCTACTGTGTGGAAAACATGTATCAGGTGAATACTTAGTTGACTGATGGCCAGCATGATGCTCAGCTGGCCGCCACACCAAGGTGGCTCCACTGTGGAGCTATTCGGTAATCTGCTGGCGGCCAGCTTTCAGTCGGATGGTGACCAGCCGACATCAACATGTATTCACCTGTGTGCATCTACGTGGACTCCACATGTCTGCCGTTTGGCGGTGTACCATCCAAGCTCAAATATTGCAATCTCACCACCTTTATAGCAAATGACCCTGTGCCGATACCAGTCCGAGACTTGGCATGATTCACCTTCTGCGATGGTGAGTAAGACCTGGTCAGGGCGTGTGGAATCCTGCTGGTTAATATTTGTGGTCAGGCATATCGGCTCGAGATCGCCGAGTACGGTCTCGAGACCATGCCAGAAGGTTTCGTCCTTGATGAGCGCGCAATACTTTTCTGCATCTGCACGCAGACGCTCGCCTTCCGTGGATACTGCAGTACCAACCTGGGCGTCGATATTAGCCTTACGGTTTTGATAAACAGCGAGCTGGATGGGCTCCTTCAGTATGAAGAGCCGCTGGAAGGCGACGAAATGAGTCGTCCAGCGGGTGAGATTTGCGATAAGGTACGCGAGGATAATCATACGGCCGACGTTTTGCATGCTGATAATCTTTTGTGATTTGTCAAATATCTTGCAAACTTTGCCGTGGTTGTTGAGCCACGAGATCAGCCCGGTGGCGTCCTCGGCGATGGCGGCCGCCATATCGTAGACTTCGAAGTAGTCGTCGAGGATTAATTGACACTGACTTCGATGTCAGCAGATTCTGCGCCTCGGCGCAGCATGAACACGCACCTGATGCGCCCAACACGAAGGTAAAATTAACCAGTGGCGCTTTTTACCCAGGTTGAGTCTACCTTTCTTGCTACCGCCGTCTGCATCAGTGGTGAAGTATCGGATCCTGCAATTGTATTTTTTCTCAACGCGGTCAATCATGTCCTCGAAGAGTTCACATAGGGCGGTCCCGTCCTTGTTCAACGCCGTGACCTCGGCAAGCTCAACCAAGTAAGACTTGAGAAGCTATAAATGCCGCGGACGACTTCGAAGTATAAAATCGCACGTACTTTATAATTTGTGTTGGCGCAGACAGCATTTACAGAATCCCTCTTCTTGCACTTCCAACCATCGGTTCTGTTTCACAAACTTAGTAACAATGCGGTCATATTCAATGAGGACTCACGAAAGGCCCGTGTCCTGGTCGTTTAGGGCCCTCACTGTCTTGGCGTCGACTTCTTCCATCGCTTCGTTAAAGAGTCGGCCGCCCACGACCTTCCCCGTTGGCATGATTGCTGGGGCGGTGGAACGTAATATCACAAAGAGAAATAGCATCTCTGGCTCGCGAAAGGCACCGAGTGGTAACCCGCCCGAGACGATGGCGCGCAAGGCCTGCCGCTGCACTGCAGCCACCTCCGAAGCGGCATAGGGCATGTCATTCTTCCGGTACGTCGTGAGAGTTGACTGGTTTGGGCGGGCTGGTACTTTTTCGGCTCCGGTTCCATTGTATCCGGTGTGGCGGGACGAGGGCGCTTCTTTTTGTTAGTTGCTTCCCGTTGGGCCCAGGCTTCGGCCTTCGCATCGGCGGAGGCGTTCCCACACTCAGACTTCCCATCAATCAGATGTGCAATCCATGCCAACTTGTCAGAACGAGTATGTCCGACAGCGGTGCAGGCTGAATGAAATGAGTTATATATTTTTAGACATTCACTGAGTGTCTTACCATCTTGGAAGAACTGCCCTGCGTCAATATGTCGGTCATAGGAGAACCAGCATTTTTCATATGCCGTTTGACACAGGCTTTGCAGCAGGTGTGGAAGTGAGTGTTATTTTGCCGCTCCCCCAGCGGGACCGTGCCGTGTAATGCTACCTACCTACCCCTTGTGGAAGTACGCCCATAATGCATTGGACATTGAGACGTCGCCGTCGTCGCGACGTGCGGAAGAAAAGATGGAAAAGATGGAAAATCAAAATTACAAAACTACCCCCTTCACCGAAGGACAACTCTTGGCCCGAAAATCCTGAAGGCCTTCACTAATAAGGCCTTCGCCCTTCGGGCGAACACTGCATATAACCCATCTCTTTTGAGTATCTCTTATAATTCTAGCTTGTTAACACCTCCCTTAATATGTCTAATACCCCATATTACCCAGTTTTCTGTGGGACCAAAACCTGAACTCTGTGTTCTCGGGAGCGTAACACAAGAATAAAGCTGGTAGGGCCGACAAGCGGCAGAGCCCGGTAACGAAATAAATCCAACCTAATTGCACTGAATTCAACCTATCATCGGTAGGGATCCCCACCGTACCCGTACGATACAGTTTACAGTTATGGTTATACGGGAACCCGCAACCGTACCGTACAGCTCCCTGGTGGGCCGTACGTATACTGTAAAAACCCGTAAGAATACAGCCTTTATGCAGTGTTATATGGCCGCAAATTTAACCCCTATGCTGATGACCTTTTGAGCCGTCTTGAGCAGCAGAAGAAAAGAGCTCTGGACTGATTTAGATCAACACTGCCAGCCTCCGATGCCTTAAAAATATCCCCTTGGGCCGTTTAAATGCATCAGCAAAACAACTGCTTCTCGGTTGTTCATGGGCCGATTAAATTTGCTACCTTCGATCGGGCCAAAGATAACAAAGGGGCAAGGCTAACCCTAACTGGGAATATCTTCTGTCGCACCTTCAAGAACCTCCTCCGGGTTGCGCTAGAGGTGTAGATGCCTACACAAGTGAGTTTGATTTATCTCTGGATTTATCCGGCCGTATAAGGTTGTAATAACCATAAAATGTACCGTACCATAACTAAGAAGGATCGTTACGGTTATGGCTCTGTGGATAATGGATAGAGAGAATTCCTTTCTTGGTGACAGGACTGTGCGAAGTATCACCCGATGAGCGGCACAGTTTTCAAACTCCAATCGGTTTGGAAGTTAAAAATACAATTCAGAGGCCTAGAGGCCAGAATAGAACAATACATCGAACAAGTTTAAATTACATTTCAACTGAGTGACCATATTCGGGAGGAAAACCAAGCATAATTTCTCAGTTTGCTCTCTCGTGCCCAAAGCGCAGACTTCCTTTCCATGAACGGGGCAGGAGAAACACAAATTCCACTCCAACAGAGTGCACAAAAAACTCCTCTGTCCAGTCATCCCTTGATCTACTTGGTGGGCAATTTTAAACTTGGCTGGGGCCTGACCACGCCTGAAGGTCCTGTTAGGCCTTTACGAGGGTGGAGGGTGCGGTTCTGGATACAATATAGCAAGGGAAGATAATTGTATTCAGTATATCAGCCCATAGGAATATGGCTTGATGCACAGTGAATAGAGATTTCCCTTGCCAAATTTTATCGCCCATCCCTTGAGCACAAGAGAGTTTCTCAGCTCTTTGTGCATCTGGCATCCGGCACAGTAGGTTTTCAAAATTACTGTGCCAAGGGAAATCGAACCGTCACTCTGTTGCCGGCATAAAATACAATAAAACAGAGCTCAGGGTAACCGTCACTTCTGGGGTATCCGAGCTAAGAGCACTTTCATATCGGCAATGCCCGTAAAACCACGCACTGCAGCGCACAATATCTTGGGGACCCCGTCAGTGTTCGAGCGACTGATATAGATGGACACCATATGACAATTATCAATCACCCTTGCTGAAACAACGAATTAAAAGAAGCGAGGAGTTTACAATCATCTAATGCATATAATTGCCCGTGACTGACGTGTTACACAAGGAAATGCTCTGCCAAAAAATCCTGAACCATCAAATCAAAATTAACCACTGAACTCCCCGCGGATCTCAAACCGCTTGAATTTGATACTCCGGGGAGGTCAGAATCTCTACAGGCAGAGGTAAGCACACTTGTATTCAAGACTTCTTCAAGATCGTGCTCTCGCTCACTGTTGTGCTTGTGTTCTTGTGGATCCCAACAGTAACTTCCTGCCTCTCTTGGATTCGATTATCCGTGAATAAATCGAGGTAGTGCAATTCAGAAAGAGGAAGTAGCACTTCAAACTTGACACTGACAGGCGTTGGGAGAAGACCCGATCGCGTCGGATGAAGCCTAAGCAAGATTAGGCGTCGAGGAACGGCAACTATCGGCTCGCCTGCCGAAGCGAGCAAGCCGAAAAATCTTGCAGCCTGTGAATCAGCTTACGCAAAAACTGCTGACAAAAATGTGATTTACTGCAAAAACGAAAAATCAGGCTCTCTAAGACCCGTAACTTACGTTACCGGGAATCTCATAGGTGGCCCAGATATGTTCATTGGCATCTTATGAACCTACCTACAACTTTCCTTGATCAAACTCACTCTCTACTCCATGTGCGGGACTTGTTTCTTTGCCAACATTAATTGTGCTGCTCCTATCTCTCGCCAGGAGCATTCGGCTACACCACAGTATAAGGTCAATTGTACTCTTTCAATGTATATAATCCATCCTCTATGACATTTGAATAATATTAGGCAGAGAAAGGCCGCCAATATAGCCTCCAACGGCAGATTTACATGGGTGGCCCAATACCCAGCCAATTGCGTGTTTGGGAAGTGCAACAAAAATAAATTCACCGAGCAATCAAGGCGTAACCAAAATAGAGAGCTTGCGCAATATTACGTGGTTTCTGCCCTGTTAGCTCTATGTTTTTGTGAGTTCAGTATGCCCTCCGGTCTCCATGACACCATATTGCATTAATTTGAGTGGGTGTCTAGCCTGGGGGGCCTTTTTTTCCGACCATCACTCCAGCTCCACCCAGACTTCCCACAGTTTTCGCGTCCCGCACACACCAGTTGAGGCACGGATGAGATTTTTTCACCCACCTCTGCTTATCATTTTATTCAACTGCCTTTCTATCGACTTGGTTTCTCAGTAATCTCAAGTTTTTGTTTCCGCATGCGGCATCGCGCAAGCTCTCTAATGGGCCCGAGTATACTCAAACTCTTCACAAGATGTGCACCTGATTTTGCGTTTTTTTAGCCTTTTAAACTGTTCCTCGACTATAGATAATGGAGCGGAGCGGAGGTCCGTCTTGTGGTTGTGTCTTTGGGATCTGATCGGGCATCAATTACTTGTGGCTGTGACTGACTCACTGATGTCAACAGTCCATCGCAGATGCACAGCCAGTGCACAGCTTTACTCTCTCTCTTTTGCCATGTCCGACGAAGACCTCGCCGTCTTCCAGTCTATGTCCTTCGTTCAGCGGTGTTCCGCTCTTCGCGACCGTCTTATGCAGATTCGCGGTTTTCCTCACTACTTCTCCCTAGCCAATCCAGATCATGGCCAATCAATTGACCCTATCATTGAGCTCTGGAATCTATTCTCTCTTGGTATTCCACTCTGCTACATCTTCGATCTACTTCCCGAGGGGGATGGTTTCCCTAAAATCAACTATTCCGAGTTCGACCAGGACGCCACTCCGGACCGCGCAAAGCTCCGTGCCATTGCTCTCTTTGCTATGCAGATTCATTCAGACCATTTCATGAATAAAATCCCAGACTCCGAGCCCTTTGCTATAACAGATCTTTTGGATCGTACCTCGACTGACAGGTTTCTCAAAGTACGTGTCCTTCCCCTCCCTGCTGTCTTCGTGCTCAGCGTTGCAGGTCGTTGATACGGTGACGGCAATCGTCAACTATCTTCCGCCGGATGCGTTTGAGGGATCTGTCTCTCCTTCGCCCGTGTGGAGAAGGTTACTTGCCTTCCGCGATAATCCTGTCAATCATCCTAAACGCGTCACTCATCCTACGGAAAGACAAGAAATGATCATCCGTGAACTAGTTGAGACTGAGCGCAAATACGGAAAGGATATCGAGCTCATGCATGTTTGTATTCTGCTTGGCCTCAGATGGATTCCCGCCTACTAACTTGCTGTAGAAATATGCGACCGTTTTGTCGCAGAGCAATGGGATCGATCATGACATCAGGCTCGCTATCTTCCCCAACATCAACGAGCTTTTCGATTTCCAGCGCAAATTCCTAATTCGCATCGAAGAGACTGCGGAACTTGCGTGGCAAGACCAGAACTGGGGACAGCCTTTCCTTGAGGCTGTGAGTGTGCATGCTGATCTTTGGCCATTAATTTATCTGATTTGTTCCCATAGGAAAAGGAATTTGAGGAAGTCTATGCGCCCTACTGCGCAAACTATGCCAATTCCTCAGAGTTCGTGGTCACAGATGAGGTGCAACAGAAGCTCGCCGTGCGTTTCCCGTGGGCCTGGAAACGATCATACAGCTAATATGGTCCTTTCCAACAGCCGCTTAACCACTTGATGAACGTCAAGTCGGAACTGCCCGCGTTTATAAAAAAGCCCGTTGGACGTGTGTGCAAATACCCACTCCTCCTTGACGTGTGTATCCCTGCTCTGGTCCATCCAGCGCTGATGATGCTCTACTTTAGTCGTTACTCAAGGCTTCGTCGGCAGCCAACTATCAACATTATGACGCTTTGAAAAAAGGTTCAGAGGCTTCCAAGCGAGTAACAGACAGCATCAACGAGGCACAACGCCGCGCCGAAATCGTGCAGACGGTGAAATCTCTGGCAACTCGGGTGGCTGATTGGAAAGGTCACAACATCAACAACTTTGGCGAATTGCTCCTCTACGACCACTTTATCGTCAACAGATCGGCCGTTGACCGAGAATATGAGGTCTTCTTATTCGAAAAGATGTTGCTCCTCTGCAAAGCAGTTTCCGAGAATCCTCCAAACCACAGACCATTCTCCTCGGTCGCGAGGAACACGCCTCTCGTATTAAAGGGCCGGATTTTTTTGTCCAATGTGACGCAGGTGATTCCAAGCTCGGAAAAGGATTCGGACGCTACAAGTTCGTTGTTTCTCATCTTTCCAACATACAATACCTGACGTCAAATGTAGCTCCCTACGAGAGACGGTACCCGCTCACAATCTGGTGGAAAGGGGGAGATCTTGAACGCGACAGCTTCATCCTCCGCTGCCGTCGCGAAGACCAGCAAAAAGTGTGGGAATCGACGATCAACGGGTTAATTAGCGCATCTAGTCAAAGCTCTCGGCCGAACGATGGCTCGAGCGGATTCGATGTGAATAAACAACCAAAGACTCTTGCGGCCAGTCCGACTCCTGCGGGCAACACTCTTCCCGGTGATTGCCAGCCTCAAGAACAGACGAAACCCAACGATGCAAGCCCCGCGTTCAATGTCTTCAAGGTGAAGGTGCACGTCAACGAAGCCATGTTCGTCCTACAGGTCCCGCGGACGATAGACTACGACGGCCTCGTGGAGAAAATTACGCGCAAGCTCCGCCTCCTCGGTCCACCGCCGGAAGAACCTGTGCGATTGAAATATCGCGACCAAGACGGTGATATGGTCGCGGTCAGCTCTTCAGAGGATGTGCAGATAGCATTAGAGGAGTGTCAACCTGGAGGCGAGTTGGCGGTGTATGTTAGATGATCAGGAAGTTGTTAGGTCTCTGGTATGCTAGGGCGCAGCCATTGGAATAGGAGTTAGAAAATAAATGGCGGCGAGGTTAAGGTTGTCTATATGAAGAACATTCTGACTAAGAAGCGTTACTCTTTCAATATAACTAGGCTTCACCAGTTGGCGACGAAAGCACTCGACAGGTGCGTTTACACAAGAGATGATAGACACTTCGATGCAGAGACGAGAAGGCGGATATCTTGGTGAGATAGCCGGTGTCTGTGGACTATTATAAATGTGGTGCGTTCTGGCCAAGTCATGATTGGTTGAACTTGTCCTACCCTGACGTTGCATAAATAAAGAAAATGCCTAGGCAAACTTGCTATATACAGCAGATGGATTTCGACGTAGTTTTGGAACGAATGGTCTTGCCTTGGGATGTAGAGGGTAGGAGAACCGTACAACGATGAAGCATCTCGTATCACATCGAACAAGCGCGTGTGGGTGGCCACGGCATTTTCGCATAGAAATTGACTCACCACTAGGTCGTTGCTCGTTCTGAGTGAGCTGGATTCAACAACTTTCAACGCGCCTTCGTTGCCGCCATAGTTTCAGCCTTCTCGACGGTCAATAGGTGGCGTCGGATCATTGGATCTGCACAATGGGTATAACCGACGTAGTTCAGACCAATTGTACATACCTGTTACCAATTTCACCATGTTTAGGTTCCTTGTGGTGCGCGTGGGAGTGCAGACAGTTTGAGATTCGACACGCAACGGAGCGGATGAAGGGCGAATCAGCGAGAAAGCGGAAAAAAAACAGACGGGCAACGCACCTTGAGTGTCAAGCGGTTGGATGATATTGACGTCTTTGCTGCACCGAGCACTGTGGCCATGGACTGAGCGAGTACACGGCGGGGGTCCAGGTAATAGCGCGCCAAGCAATCAACAGAGCGCGTAGGGCACGGAGGCGATGCGAAGAAGTGGCCAAATGGAGGGAGGGAGAGCGGTCGTCGAGGCCCAAAGGGAAGGGCGGGAATGGTGCGAGTACAATGAAAGATTGAATGAACGCTTAGGACAGAGCCTGAGGGGAGCAAGTCTTGGAACCTATGCGTGGGTGGTGGTGACGGCGTAGTATGTCGCAGGAATAGTACGAGCGGACAGCAGGGTCACAGCAAGAAAGCGCTGAGTGAGACGGGAGTCGCGCGGGCAAGGATTTAGCGTGAAGACACCGGGGACAGGGATGACAATGAGGATTAGAACTTTGAAGGTGATGGAATACTAGGGTAAGGAACAACACGCCAGTGAACCACGAGGGGGCAACGCAGAGGACGCACAGAGGGCGTGGGGTGAGGGCGGCATGAGGAAATGGCGGTGTCAATGGCGGTGGGAAACAAGGCGGGGTGGCGCCATCAAGAATGATATGCACGCACAAACAATGGTGGGCAAAGGTAGCGCGGTAGGCCGGCGCGTATGATGTAGGGCGTAGGTGTGTCAATACTTAAAAGGTAGGGTGCATGGGCAGGTGCGTAGCACTGCGGTGGTCAGGAAGGGTAGTGCCGCATTACTAATACTAGTGCGTGAAGGTGGGCGTTCGGGGTGCGGGCCGGAGTGGTGACGTCGGTGCCGACGCAGGTAGATAGGAATGTAGAGAGCGTACGGACTGCGGCAAGGGCGGGCCCGGCGGGGCGTCGGTTGCCCGCAGTGGGCAGCGAAGTGAGCCCGGTAAGGCTCGCGGGGGGAGAAATGGCGCATAGCGGCTTGCGGATGTAAGGCTGCGGCACAGTCGGTAGTAGTAGTGGCGCAGCGTCGGCGCAAGTGTGGTGGAAGTAGGTGGGCCGGTCTCATCCACGTTTGATCCACGTCATGAATATTGTGATGACATCACCGGCCGAGAGACCAATCAAACACTTTTGTGATCGCATCACAACCAACGTTTGCGCCTTTCAACGCGGGGTCAGATCATGGTCAGGTATTGAACGGCCAAATATTTAGAATCCCACATTGGTTACGATAAGACTTGGGCGGGAAGATCTAAAACGGGCCGTACGCGTACGGGATTTTCGGCATCCAGAAGACCGCAGCCTTGGCGTCGTTTTTTTTTGGGGAGACACTACGACAGCGGGAAGGCAGGATTTGCTGTTTTTTCTATACGCAGGTAAATAATTCACCAGGGCCTCAATAATCCGGTGTTTGAGCCAAGATTTAGAGACGTACAGAGCCAAAATGCGGATCCCAAAAAAAGAAAGTTGACCCCCTGCTTTACGGCCGTGAGGGATAAGTTCAAAGTTGCGTACGCTATATAACCTAAATTGCGTCCTCAAATATTTTCAGAATTCTTTACTTCCTTCAGCCTGTGCCTCATCTTTTCCTTGACCTAGAGCGTCGTGAAGCTTCAAGGTCAATCTCTCGCACCCGTGCGAGGCGGCTGTTGAGTTGGTGGCACCGCCGCCATAATTTCGTTCCATTTGGGCAGTCCCGCGAGCGAGATGAGCCACTGCGGTGAGTTCCTCCGTGATATTGTATTTTTCTTGAGACCATCGACTCCGCCCTACAAGCTTTGACCTATCGGCAGAGCCCTCCTAATGTTTGACGAGTAAGCAGACACGACAAGGGAGCTTTTCTGCTAAGTCAATTTCGATGAGGAATGTATCCCACCACTCCTGATGTTCAACTCAGCTCAGATGGGTCCCAGAATCCTGTGATGCCCTCGGAGCATGTCTCCGATATCTCTGAGCACCGCCAGCATCTCGATTAAAGTCTGGATTTGCGAACGGTGGAATTGGTATCCTAGGTGAGTTACCTCTTATGTTTTGCTCGACCACACACTCCTGACCTGTCATTCATAGCCTTGCATTCTATCATGTATGTCGAACCCATCCCGTCTTTCTAAATTCATTTTTGAAGGGTCCGTGGGCGAGGCCAGTATTCGATTACCCATGTGTCTGCGCCCAAAGCGAACATGCAAGCGAATTAATACTGTCATAGCTCTCCTCCCTCTATTCAGCTGCCATCCGATGCGAGATTGACCACTATTCGCTTGGGAGGAAGTTTGTTTCCCTTCCATTTATTCCCTACCTCTGGTCGCCGGACACCAGCCTGAGATCCAAACTGGAGCCATTCAGGGGTCGTGCCGTAGATGTAAATTAATATCGCATAGATCGTAGTATGCACTAGATACTTTGCGTAAATGAATGGATTTTTCGAGCATACTTTTGGTTTACAGACCAACGACGAGATATTTCCTGTGTACGCCGAAAAAAAATGTTTTTTATGCTGGTTAGTTTCCTTTCCGCCCACTACATTTGTTATTTACGCCGGAGCGAAGCGACGGCATGCCTTGTTGCCGTGTATGACATCCCCCGATCTCCTGATGGCCATGCGTCCGATCATCGGCACTCCCGTGTGGGCAGCAGTTGTGGGGCCCGTCCGATCTAACCCGGGACATAACAGTAATATCGCAAGGTCCTCGTACTAGTAAGTAGGTGTGCTGTGCTATATAATGGGCTTAACTAATAACTACGGCATCCATTTCTACGAAGCGGGCAAATTAACGTCAGATGAAGCACCCCGCACCGTGGGCGGGACAGCGAGGTCCATTCCCGACATTGGCTTACAGCCGCTCAGATTGCCTTATCTCGGGGATTTCCGAGATCGGCAGAGTTTGACTCATCTACTAGAATAGCACAAATCGATAGACAGCCAGAAGCATTCCACGACAATTTCACGAGGCCCACCTCATGGCAGTGTGCACGTCGAGACCTCATTTCTCTCTCTCCACGACCACCATGCCTGAGACCTACTCCCTGCTCAGTCAGTCTGAAGCGTCGCCTTACAGTTTTCTATCTGACTCTCTTCCAGTCCAAAGTGCAGAACAGCTTGTCTGGAAGCCTTGGCCGTTTCGAAACACCAATCTCTACGTTACGGTCACCGGCGGCTCCCGCGGCCTCAAGACCGAGACTGCGTCAACCTTGACGCCGCAATGGAGCTTCGAGTCCAAAGTGTAAGTCCCACTCATTGACCACTTCTCAAGACTATTGAGGTTGGCGAAGCTGGACAGATTCGAGATCCACGGAGCTCACCATACAACTTTTTCACGGCGGACGCCGAAAGGATAAACTGCTTGGCAACTGCAAACAAAAAATTGAGGATCTTCTCCAGCCAGCCGCCGCCGCGGAACAGGGTTTGTTTTCTCTCCTCCCTTGCGTATTTCTGTGATTGACGACAAAGCAGCAGTAGCGGTGGATCTTAAATTGGACAAGAAGCATGCAGGGAAACTGTGGGTGCGCCTGACACTTGATCCAGGCAACAGTGAGCTAGCTATCATTGCCTCGACCCGTGAAGCGTCGCTCGGCAGAGAGGCAAATACCCCCGCTTCGACCCATACGGCACCACCCTTGTCCGACGCGCATCCTGATGACGCTCAGGATCAATGGAAGAAAGTGATTTGCGAGAAAGTCAAACGCACGTGGCAGGGACTTGACTGGATTGCGAAAACAATAGCGCCCATTGTTCCCGAACCTTTTAAAGGTCCTCTCGAACTTTTCAACGCCATCTCAGACGTGGCGGCGGTGCGTCCTCTTCGTCCGCGGCATCTTTCGTTGATGCTCACACGCACTCCCAGAAATACATCGACAACGAGGAGAAACTGAGGGATTCGATGGAAAGGCTTTCAGCTCGTCTTGTCGAAGTCAACAGTGTGCTTCTCGAGTGCGACAGCTACAACATCGATATCGCAGAAAGCAGCCAGCAGTTGGCCAGGTGTGTCCCAGTTTATACAGAAACTACCATACCACTGACACCATCGTTCCAGGCTGGTGGTGGCAGAGGCTCTTAAGATGGACAGCATACGCAAATTACATCCAGTCAAGAAGATTCCCCAACAGGGCGATATTGCCGGCCAAATCACTGCTTGTCTGGACCGCCTAAATCAAGGGACAGATGATCATCATGTAAACCAATAATTTTTCGACGTATAACCTGTTTCTAAGCATTTTCAACTAGCGAAGGATGACTCAAGCTATTGCTCGAGACGTAAAGAAGAACTTGGAGTTTGCGCTGGTGTGCCGTTGTCTTGTGATTCCCATTCTGTCGCTGATAAACTGGTTCTAGGCCTCCATGTTCATCTGGAAACGCGTTTTTCTTCGGTAGACATGTGGCTCGCGTGGTAGGGTGGCGGTGTCTCGGTAGACGCCGATAGAATTGATTGATCTCCATAGACTCCCATAGACTTTGGTTACCTACAGTAGACATTGCAGCCTACCATAGAGGCTCTCCTCTATATTGCCCATGGTAGAGTCTCGCCCACCATGTGCATGATATTCGGAGGCTGACATGTGCTCACAAGCGAGCCCCCACATATATATCGGACTTGGGGATCAAATGGTTGATAGATCTTTTTCCCCCCTCCCATGTCGTTCTCCTCTCCCACAACAGTATCCGGACTCCCTTCCCGTAGCGGCGTCGACCCGCCTTCCTGTTCTTCTGGATCAAGCTCAATCTGCCTCTCATCAAGCCCCTGTTTCGTTCACCGGCGGTCTGCAAGCTATCTGACGGAGTTCACTCAGTCCTCTTCAATCCTCAAGTTCTCTTTCAAACCATTTCCTCTCAATGCCTCTCCAATCCTCAAGGCAGCAAGTTTCCGTTCCTCCAGGCTTATGTCTGCTTAGTGCTCTCTCTCCATGCAACCGTCGTCAATGCTCTGCCATTCTCGACTCCCGGCGTCGCAGACAAGATAAGCGGTTATCAACCGAAATCAATCCCGTCTCCCGGCCATTTATAGGTATATAGGTACCTGCCATCCTTTCTCCTGTCTCCAAGCCTGTATTGCAGTAGAATAGTGGTGCAATATCATTATTTTTCCACATTTTTATTCTCTTGTGCCTGAAGATCATCGGGGAATAAGGGCAAGCGATAGCCACACGTGAGATATCGCCGAGTCTATGGGACTCTACGCGAGCCTACGCGAGGTCTACCATCAATCTACCGTAGATGTGCAACATCTACGGTAGAAACTCGAAACTATATGGGTTCATGTAGAAGGGGGGAGTGGCTATGGCTCTATCACTCTACTGAGCCCTACTCCAAACTATGTAGCCACTGGGGGTTTTCCAGATGTTACCTTCCTATGCTTCTAAAGCACTGTTCGACGCGGACACAAAAGCTGGCGGCTTGTCAAGACGGGCGTGTACGCCGGAAACGCGCAAAGAACTGCTGGACAGACTCGAACACTGGGTGCTCGATACATCCTCCGATAGTTCCCCAATTTTTTGGCTCAGTGGCATGGCTGGTACCGGCAAGTCCACTGTGGCATACACCCTGTGCCAGCGCTTGCGTTCGCGCAAGCGCTGTGCGGCGTCATTCTTCTGCTCCCGAAATGACGAAAAGGCTCGGTCCCGCGCGTTCATCATTCCCACCATTGTCCGGCAACTCATCCCTGTCTACACACGTTATGCTCACGCCATCCGCAACGTCCACCTCGATGATGTCGTACCTGCTTCCGACCGTCATGTCGATGAACTTCTGATCCACCCGTGGTTGCAGTCAATGGAGCAGCAAATTGACCCTCCACCATCACGGCTCATCGTCATCGACGCTCTAGATGAGATTGAGGATGGTCAAGGAGCTCGTCTCATTGAGCATCTCATCAAGGCACTCTCTTCTCCTGGGAAAACACTGCAAGGACTCAAGTTTCTGGTCACCAGCCGCCCTCACCCTCACATTGTTGAACAGTGCCACCCGCTTCAAGAAAGTAGTGTCTATCGCTTGGAGTACATTGAGCCAGAGAAGGCCAAGGCAGATGTCCGCCGTTTCGTGCGTGCAGAATTGGAGTTTTTGCCTGCGGAAGATCAGGATTACATTGTTGATCAGTCAACTGGGATCTTCATCTATGCTGCAACTGTGATACGACACCTCTGCCCACCTAATTTCTTGTTGTCATCAGATCAGCAGAAAAAGCGGCTCCAGCAGATACGCAACAGTGGCAGATTGATCAAGGCTGGCAAGGATGATTTGCCTATCGATTCCTTGTACAAAAGCATCATTCTTGAAGCCCTGCCAGACATTGGGCAGGAGGTGGAGATCCCGAAGCGTGTGCTGTACGCTGTCA
Organism: Mycena capillaripes; assembly: GCA_029204075.1. NCBI lineage: Eukaryota > Fungi > Basidiomycota > Agaricomycetes > Agaricales > Mycenaceae > Mycena > Mycena capillaripes. The sequence goes on along the minus strand of JARHKZ010000029.1, from coordinate 600,714 downwards.
TCACAGCGCGTCAGCCTCATACTGTCCAGAACCTTGCTCCCCTTGTTGCCGATGCTTCGGAGGAAGCTGACGAGAGAGCAGTCCAAAACAGTGTCAGTGCACTCCATGCAGTACTGTATGTATCGAAACGTGATAGGTGCATCTATTCATATCACAAGTCTTTTGATGACTTTGTCCTCGATCCTCAGCGCTACGAACACGCTCACTCAGCAGCAGCGTAATTTCCCCAACGAGCATTCGGCTGCTTCGACATTATGAACAAATCACTACGCTTCAACATGTGCAACCTCCGGTCATCTTACATGCTCGACCAACGCGTGCACAAGGTTGCCGAATACAGGTTGGGCCACCCCGGGGTATACCAACCTGTATTAGAATCTCCAGTATCTCGAATTTGTTTGGCCTGGCCTGCTGTGGTCCGGATCACATTGCAGACCACTGGGGCGGGGGTCCATTTATAACCTTCTCCTCTCCTCTTTCCTTTGCACCACTCCTTTTTGGGGTATTACGGTCTTGTCTTAATTTGCCCTTCAAGCGAGCTTTGCTCTTGGGAGTGTTGCTCCAGTGTGGTATTTCTCGACCTTCATCTTCATCTCCCAAGGACCCTGGAATGCCTTGTGTACGAAATTGACCTCGCGATCCAGAGCTGGAATAGTTGGGCCTCTCTCGCCCATCTTACATGGTGTCGACCGGTGCTCATGTTCTGGATCGGAGTCCTCGGGCCTTGCGCCCGACAGCAGTGTCAATTTCTTGACAAACCGATCACTCTCCCAATTTTTCGCATCCTCGACAGATTTGCTCTGTCCTTTTACTTATCTTCATTATTCCAGTCTCTGCCTGTTTCACTGACGTGCCTTATATTTAGAATCCTCGCAAACAGTCTACCTTACCTGCACCACAATGAATACTGACGGGGGCGGGGTGCAGGAATTGAATGACATCAAGAATTATAGCCTTTATGCATGCACAAAAAATGGCTTGGGAGAAGAGAGCGGGGTAGGCCGGCGCATCTGATGTAGCCATAGGTGCGTGAAAAAGTAGGATGCATCGGAGTAGCGATGTAGGTGCGTGAGTGGGTGCGCAGCACTGCAGCGGTCAGGAAGGGTAAGTGGTGCATGAAGGTAGCTGTTGTGAATATAAGCAGGGAGGGCGAGAATATAATAAGAGGAGGTAGGATTGCAATAGCACTGTTGATTAGAAGGCTGCTTTAGAGCAATCAGATGCTCTATCAGGATGCCACAATGAGCTTATATACTACAGGAATTATATCTAGAATATTCTACTTGTTCCTACTTGAACTATCAGGGTTACTAATCAATGCCTGAAGGCCGAGCTGTCAATCTATAATTACAACACCTCCCTCAGCAAGGCTTTCCCAAAATTTCCTATGCCCAGGATTGTCCCATGCTTGACAGCAGACATTATGTGCCCGGCCCAAGTGCCCTATGTCCTACCGCCCCAACATTGCTGAATCGCTGCATCAAATATTCTTCTTCATCATGTCTTCTTGATTGACCCCGGCTAGCAGTGACAGACTGGATCATCCTGACTGCGGCCCTGTGCTGAATCGTAGTTGGTGAAAATAGGTTGCATAGATACGCGCCTAGTGTATGATGCCGGAATCATGATGGACGGACTTGGCGGGGTGATCTATGTGCTCGCGGTGGTGTGACACTGATGGGCACACGCGGGCGATATGTCCAATGCCCTTGCATCGATTGCACTTGGCATTCTTCCACGATTTACAGCTCTTTGCGGTACAACAGGCGCGGTCCCGGGTTTTTTTTTTTTTGCAAATTTTCACGAGAACAGCTGCCCTGAGCTCAATTCTCAACCGTTTCCCCTAAAAATAAGCTCATTCGATTTGCATTGAAAATCCGCAGCGAGTCTAATACCGGTATTTTTGATCCTTTTACATAATAGAATTTCTCCCAGAAAAAAAGGGTTTTGAGTAGGACACCTGTAGCACTCGGAATACTGCCCCGATTAACCTAGTATTTGGATATGCTATACATCGGATGTGTACCCAGCGAATGTGGGCGTTTATGGAACTTAATATACTCAAACTTCCATGAACAGCTCTACTTTTGTTAGTGTCTTCATATCTACTTTGCTAAAGTGTGCGCTGGATCACAACCATTGGCCAGGTAGTATAAATAAACACGCCTTTATCTAGGGACACATCAGACGTATGGCATATCCGAAAACTAGGCTAATCGAGGCAGTATTCCAAGTGCTACAGGTGTCCTACTCAAAGCCATTTTTTTCTGGGATAAATTCTATTATGTAAAAGAATCAAAAATACCGGTATTAGATTCGCTGCGGATTTTCAATGCGAATCGAATGAGCTCATTTTTAGGGGAAACGGTTGAGAATTGAGCTTAGGGCAGCTGTTCTCGTGAAAATTTGCCAAAAAAAAAAAAAAAACGGGACCGCGCCTGTTGTACCGCAAAGAGCTGTAATGAACAGTGGCATCGTGGGAACTCCAGGGAAAATTCCGGGGGTTACAACGTGGGGACGAGTAGTCGTAAAGGAAGAATCTGTGGTTTGGACAGCAACATTGTGATGTCGGGATGGGATATGCTCTCCCTGCATCTGTGGCTACTGCGATGGTCGGGTGGATGGCAGGGACCAAGTGTCGGGTGATTGGTGACGGCAGACCGAGATCTGATTGTGTTGTGAATATAAGCGGGGAGGGCTAGAATATAACAAGAGGAGGTAGGATTGCAATAGCACTGTTGATTAGAAGGCTGCTTTATAGCAATCAGATGCTCTAGCAGGATGCTACAATGAGCTTATATACTACAGGAATTATACCTAGAATATTTTACTTGTTCCTACTTGAAGTATCAGGGTTACTAATCAATGCCCGAAGGCCAAGCTGTCAATCTATGATGACAACAGTAGCAGCGGTAGGGCGATAGCGGTGTCGGGGTGCGGTCCGGAGTGAGTAACGGAGATGCCAGTGGGAGTGTACTGAGGGGCATAGGGACTGCGGCGGGGGCGGGCCGTTGGCAACATAGTATGCCGGGCAGCGCGGCGACGTAGGTGCGTGGGAACTTAGGGATAGCGGATAGCGGCTCGGGTTGCGACGCAGTTGGTGTAGCATAGGGAAAAGAGAGGAATTGTGATGACATCACCGAGAGAGCAATCAAACACTGATGTGATCGCATCACAGGCCACCACCTAAGTACGTATCTGGGTGGGGGGATCTGAAACGGGGCGGTGTTACAAGATTCTTCTACAACAGGAGATGGTCCATGCACAGGTAAAATAATTCACCAGGGCCTCAATAGTCAGGTGCTTGGGCCAGGATTTATGTGAGAGACATATTTTTGTATAGAGAACTGATCTAGAGGGTCCCTGTCGGCCGCAGCCGACGGGCAAAAGGTCGCTGTGAGCTAGTCGCTCTAGACAGTTACTGACGGTACTAGCTCGTTCCTCGCTCATCACAGTTGCGAGCGGCAAGGTGGGATGATTCTATTTGGAAACCCCACCTTGCCGAGGACCCCGACCAACTGTCTATTTGGAAACCCCTCGGCCATCACATGAGTGTGAATTCCGGATCAACTAATCACAACATAGCATGCCGCAAAGACGACACTCAGTGGATTCAGCCTTACTCAGACTAAAAACACTTAGCCGTGGGTCAATGTGCCGTGGTCTTGTTTCTACAACACTACTACTGAGTCAAATGAACTCTGTCTTTCAGATATTAACGAGGCGAATCCAGGCCATAACCTGTGCGGAGAAATACTGACCTCCTCGTCATCGGGATAATTTTCAAATTTCAATTCGCAAGTGGTTTCCTTGAAAGCTTGATTTTACTGTAGTTAATTAAACTTGTGAGCTCAGTTGCAGAATCAGGCGGGGTTCCATAGGTTAGGGGTTATTTCAGTTTCGACTCCGTTAACAGGTCACTACCCTCGTTCATAGGCTTCAAGATTTTCAGTACCTCTTCATCAACTGAACCTTTGCTATTGTGTTGAGATTGAGAAGAGGAGGCCAAAACAAGCCCGGGGTCCCATTCCACCCACACTTCCAAGTGTATCTCTGGCCCAGGACAAGTGCAGGCCCACGGTTGGAAGCGAACAAGGTTACCCTTTCGGACTTGACCTGATTTGACCCTCATACTTAGCAGTCAACAGCTTTTGTGGGGTCCTGATCATCAATTTTTGCTTCAATTCTCTTCAAAGGACATTCATAGGTTATGGCCAAGCACGTAGGTGAGGAAATCATCCGATCTCCCGAGGCATGTTTTGTGAGATGGGGGATAAATTTGGATGTCAGATCTTTTCTCAGAGTGAGAGGAATTGGGTGAATGTGAAGTCTTTCAAAGTTCAAGAGGAGAGAATCACGGAAAAAAGGCGAGTAAATTTCCGTGACGAAGGTACATTTGGGGCCACCAGGCACCTAGATTAGGCTTCTCGGCTTTATTATTCGTGACTATATACGAGAGGCTTCGTAGTCGTTGCCATCCGTCAGCCAGCAATCCACGATGTTTGAACCTCCGACACAATCATTTGCGGGCTACCTTGGCCGGAGAGACGAAATCGCGGGGATGATTCCGCCTCGCTTTTTCGTTGGCTTTTGCAGACGGCGCCGCGGACGCCTTCGCACTGGCCTGGAAAGCTTCGAACGATTCGGCAGAAATCGGGTTCGCGTTGACGGAGAAAACCATTCCTTTCTGGCACTCATTTACGGGACTGGATTAAATGAAGTCAGTGGAGATTGAAGTTCAGTATAAGGAGACAGACATACGCGGTCTGCGCTGAGAAGAAAAACAGTGGCTTGGAGGCATCGGTGACATTGAAGCTGAATTCGGGCAAATTCGCCGCGCCGGGGGCGACAAATTGGAAGCCCGAGTCAACCACTCCTGATCGGACACAGGGCGAGGCGAAGCTGGATTGAGTGACGCTCTGGGAAGTGGGGTTAACATAAGAGAAGAGCGACGCAGACGAAACGCACGTGGTTATTGCTCAGGAACTGGAAGCTTACAGTATCCCCAGCCTCGGCGGTGATATTGGAAGGCAAGAATGTTAGCTGTTTGCAACCAGTTTAGCCAAGGTTCGTGTTTTAGAGTATTACCTGAAACGCACCTGGTTTAAACTCGTCCCCACCTGAACGAGGATTTTGTTGCCCGAGGACGCGGAGACAGATGGCGCAGAGACGGAGGAAGCTGCACTCTCCTCTGCGGCAGCCTGGAAAGCCTCGAACGATTCGGCAGAAATCGGGTTCGCGTTGACGGAGAAAACCATTCCTTTCTGGCACTCATTTACGGGACTGGATTAAACGAGGTCAGTGGAGATTGAAGTTCAGTATGAGGAGACAGACATACGCGGTCTGCGCTGAGAAGAAAAACAGCGGCTTGGAGGCATCGGCGACATTGAAGCTGAATTCAGGCAAATTCGTCGCGCCGGGGGCGACAAATTGGAAGCCCGAGTCAAGCCCTCCCGGAGTGCAGGGGGAAGCGAAGCTGGATTGAGTGACGCTCTGGGAAGTGGGGTTAACATAAGAGAAGACCGACGCGGACGAAACGCACGTGGTTATTGCTCAGGAACTGGAAGTTTACAGTATCCCCAGCCTTGGCGGTGATATTGGAAGGCGAGAATGTTAGCTTTTTACAGCCAGCTTAGCCAAGGTTCGTGTTTAGAGTATTACATGAAACACACCTGGTTCAAGTTCGGCCCGACCTGAACGAGGATTTTGTTGCCCGAGGACGCGGAGGCAGACGGCGCGGAGACAGAGGAAGCCGCACTGTTCAGTGCGGCAGCCTGGAAAGCTTCGAACGATTCTGCAGAAATTGGGTTCGCGTTGACGGAGAAAACCATCCCTAGCTGGCACTCATTTACAGGACTGGATTAAATGAGGTCAGTGGAGGTTGGAATTCAGTACAGGAGACAGACTTAGTCTGCCCCGAGAAGAAAAACAGTGGCTTGGAGACATCGGTAACATTGAAGCTGAATTCGGGCAAGGTCGTCGCGCCGGGGGCGACGAATTGGAAGCCCGAGTCAAGCCCTCCCGCCAATGGAGTGCAGGGGGAGGCAAAGCTGGATTGAGTGACACTCTGTGATAAATATGCATTAGGGCACACATTCAAAGTAGGGCAGATCGAACATACATGGTTCTTGTTCTGAAACTGGAAACCAACGACATCTCCCACAGCGGCGGTAATATTGGAAGGCGAGAAGGTCAGCTATGGATTTTAAACCTTGTCAGCGCAGATTCACAGTACGAAATTGGTGAACGCGCCAGATTGTTTGCCCCAACAAACACGAGAATATTGGATGCATAGGCCGAGAGACCGGGGGTTAAAACGGCCGCCGCAAGAGACAAACGCGTGAAAGACAACATGGGGAAATAAATCTGCAGAGAAAGCGAAATGAAAAGAGAGCCTGGAAAGAGAGGTGAGCAGTGAGCACATAGGGATTGGTTGCGCAACGTCAACGCACTCTGCTCTTGAAAGAAGGGGAAGAAAAAGGTGGCGGAAGAAAAGAATAGAGGAGACTGCGACGGAGATGGCGGATAATATAAAGTGCGCTATTAATATCACGGGCCCACCCGAACATCATTCATCAGAAAGACGACAATTCAACAATTTCAATGGGGGCGGGCGTTGCCTCTGTAAAAGGAGCGGGACCGAATCAGCGATTCTCCCGCCAGAAAATCTCACTGATTATTCTCATCTTTTTGCGCGCAAGACCTAAAGTTAAAATGTCCGAGATCACCGAGATATATAGGGTGGGAGCGGTGCCGCCATATCCTATTGGATCTCGGGATCCTATCTGTGATGTATCTTTTTTGATATGAGACAAAAATGTGGTTGCTGTTTCGTTTTCTGTTTGCCCGCCCCGGTTGCTGCAATTCATGTGATGGTCTTGGCCCGCCATTGAATAGGAGGTCATCAATTATGGCAAAGAGAAAGTTTGATATGGTAGCGGTGCACAGTCGGCCCGCTGTTACGCTGTCGTATTTGGCGCATGTTAGATTCAACATAGCTCTTTTCCTGCGCGAATATGCATGCTACACTCACATAGCATACGGGCATTGTAGTATGGAGACATTCCGAAATCTGAAAAGAAAAACTTTCGGAAAACAGATGGTTTTTTTTTTTTTGGAAATGTTTTTTACAACGCGTGTATCGTCATAGGCTGTCCGGAAGTATTTGTACCATAATCTCCCAGTGTCAGAAGCAAGGCGGATCCAACCGGTGCCGAAAAACTTGAGAATTACGGCGACCGTTTAACCATCGAGCACGGGCACGGAAATTATTGAAGAGAATCGGGCCGAGATCAAGAGGTACAGCCTGTGAGGAACCTGTGGGACCACCGACGATACATTTTTCACATTGGTCTGGTCAGCCGTTAAAAACACTTGACTACGGCCAGCCATCGAACACGGGAATTGCGAAGTGGATTATTGGAGAGAATCTCGCCGAGATCGAGAGGTACAGCCCGTGGGGAACATGTGGGTTCATGCACGGCACATTTTCCACGTGGGTCTGGCGAGCTGTAAACCAAACCAGCGGGGAACCAGTCGTTGTCCATTTGTATTACTCGGAGTATAAAGCCGATGAAGTTTCTTTCATCGCACTACTAACACGATTGATTTATGGTTTTGGGTCGACAGGTGTTTTTTAACAGGAGCTGCTGGATCCCGTGGTTCAGTATGACACCGTGTACTGCAAGATTCTGACGCCATAACGGCCGCCGACTGTACAAAAAATGATTTGGTGAAACTCTTAGAACCCTGGAAGCGGTGCGTGCCTTTGCCATACCCTGAATCCCCCTATTCACTAATCAATTCTCACCATTCCGACATAAACATCGTCGAACTTCATTTTTCTGCACAACCTCACGAGCATGTCAGCACGGCATAGGTCTCACCCACAATATTTACATCGACGAGATGCACTACAGCGCACGGCCTGCCCAGAGATTTGGAATTTCGGGGAGTGTGCAGACCCCCATACTCCCTTGTAAGTAATTGGATCCCACGTTGACATTTTTCTCCGAGAGCTGCCTATCATTTTCGGCTGTCGAGTGACTCGCGCGGTCCTTTTTTCGATACACAACTCCCGCAATTAAAATATCTGCTTCAAAGGTGTCAGATATGGATCCTGATGAGGCGCAATTGCTCCGCTTGATCGCATCATGCATGCCGAAATCCCCATCAATATCGACATCTTTCAGCTTTTACCGCCGCCCCCCATCCTCACCGCTCCGTCACCTACAATAGCACCGCGCCTCCGCTCGCCCTACCATTTATTCCCCCGCCGCCCCAACAGTCATGCCCCTGCCGTCCCAACGGCCAGCACGGCGGCGCTGCCCCACCATTTATTCCCCGCCCGAGCACCCCCTATTCATTCCCGCCCGCCCGAACATCCGCATGCCCGCCATCTATGGCCCCACACCCCCAACATTCTCGCGCTCCTAGTTCTCCGCGCCAGCCCCTCCCGACGCCGAATAAACCTGACTTTCGAGTCGGCTCTGCTCACTACTATCCTTGACAGCCAGCGTTTGCGCCGACCCTCACCACTACTGCTGCCCTCCGCGCTCGCGGGGCGTTTGTTTTGCCGCTGTGTGGCGGTGCCGTCCTTCAGCGCCGCAGTCATCAACACTGCCACGCGGTCCCGCCCCCGCCACCACCGCCCACCTCGCCGACACCGCGCTGCCCGCTCCTCAACCGCCTACCTCAATGCCTAAGCGTCGCCTACACCCGGATTAATCTCCGCTCATTCCGCCGCCAAATCACTCTTAGTCCAGTGTCTCTAACTTAGTACAGCCTCCTCTCGTCGCTCGCCTGCGCCTCCTCTCCTTCAATGGTCATCACCAGTATGGCGATGCTGTCCATCTGTCTCTCTGCCCCTGAGCGTTCAAATATCTCCGGGTGCGTGCCCCCCCAACTATACGGAAATGCTGATCTTTGGGACACTAGAGCTTCGTCGAGTACCTACACCCACCTTCGAGGAGATCACCTGGCTCATACTTCTCATAATCTATGTGTTTATCTGCGTCGCGCCAGCCACAGCGCACGAGTTAACTACGCCCTGCATTTCCTAAATCCTATTTCTACACACCTTCGCCAAGCTCTGCACCGCGCGCGCGCTAACGCCAGCGCTGCGACCGTCGTCTGTAGCGGAGGCAGATCAGTGGCGTTTTCGACGTGAGCTTCTCAGGTGTGATTTTGCGGACTTATTCTCAGTTCTCCTCGCGTCTTTCCCCCTTCTCTTTCCTTCACTCTTATTCTCTTTCCCTTCTCTCCCTTGATTATTTACCCAGAATTAGCGTCAAGCATCATGCCTACACGCACACCGGTAATCACCGCTCGGTACGCGCGTTTGACTGCATGCCCGACACGACACCTACCTTCATAATCCCTAGCACATGCAGGCGGCGTTCCCCATCGCCCACGTCGCCTTTGCTGACTCGCCGCACACCGCGATCAACTCCAGCTCGACGTCAGCGTCAGCTTCCCCGCACTACCGTCTGTGCAGGAACACCCTCACCAGCCCGAAGCTCAGCGTGCGCGCAACCCTAGGACGACGCGCAGCACCCCCGCCACGTGCATCAGCTATGACGCGCGCACCCGCGCCCATCCCCATACGATGCGTATCTCCACGTCCGGGCCCGGCAGCGGCGGCCGCTCTTCCCTTCGTCAACGCCGCGCTTGCCGCGACAATTCGCAGCGTCGCCACCATCTGCGGGCCCAGCACCCATCACCTCCGACCCATCCGATGCGCAGCTCTGCAGCGCATGCGGCAGAGGTTCCTCATCGCTGGTGCTGCCTTCGTCGTCTCTGAGCCCTGTACACTACGGCCTCTCTTGGCCCTGCTTCACCTACTTTCCCTCTCGGAGACCAAGAATCCACGTGTGCTAAACCCCTGGAATCACCCTTCACGCTTCCTCGTGGAGTCAAACCAGATCGCAGTGCAGAAGAAGGTGAGTGGAAAAGAAGCGTGCAGCATCTGCATTGTTAAATGAACAGTGCTCAAGAACGAACTCGGTGCAGAGAATTAGCCCCCGCGAGAATCGATAATCGAGTTACAGAATGAGGAAGGTATAGCCTAATTATCTGCCCAGGAGACGAAAGGTTTCTGAATCAATCACTCTGTACGCAGACAGGAGCGCTACCAGAAGATTTGACGTCGATATCTTGTGTACAGCATCAATCGGTGACAGTGTTTTCGTTCCATTACAGGAAATCTTTGGTCGTGGTTTTTACCGTGGTTTGACTGGACAAAAGTGGCACCTGTGGGAACGGTCAAGCTATCGGGCTCCACAGTTCTGTTAAGATGTTGCATGTTTGTCAAGCTCGACGTCTTCCGCTCCATGATTTTTGTTGTGATGTTGGATTCTCGGATCTCGCTCCACTGGGATGTTCAGATGCTGGTTTCTGGACCTGACGTATACACACCGAGCATTGTACTCGGATTCATCCGGCACAGTGATGTTGAATTCAACTCCCACGATGTTGATAGTGATTTCTGTGCTCAACCCCTCAAATATCTGGCGGAGTTTTGAGGTCCAAGAATTGCCGTAACATAAATGAATCTCAGAATCGATTCGCTTCACGAAGCATGAAGGTGGTTGATTTGGGCTGCATCAGAGTCCCACCACAGAGAGAAAAAAATGTGGGCAATATAGAGAATCAAGGAAGGGGTTTTGAAGTGGAAACTGGACAAGATGAAGACTGATATGCTCGAATGCGGGTGAAGGTGAAGAAGGATTGGATTTTCGATTCGCCCGAGATGCCCGAGCAACAGTTAAACTTTGTATTCTTTGGTGTTAGGCCAGGCTGAGAAGCTATATGTGCGTGAAATTGAGATATAGCCCATGAGAAAAGTGGCCAGATGTGCCTGAATTACGGTCTAGTTGAGGAATATCAAACAGTATGATTCTGTTGACCTCCGAGCTGCCCGAGACGCAATCCAAATTCATGTAACCAGAAGCATAAGAGCAAGAGGAGGATAGAAGGGCCACTAGAAGAGCTTGCAATGTCCCAAAATACTTCTAACCCCACTGGAGTCCAGCCCCAGGCTTTCCAGCAAATGGAGTCATTATTCAACTTGTATGAAGGCACCACGAATGCGGGAAGAATGACATCCAGATTCATTTGAAAATCGAATGGTGGAAGCCTCAGGAAATCCATTAAACTAAAGTACATGGACGGGGGAGGTCAAAAAAACGAACTCCACAATCAATGCAGACAAACTTATGTGGTTCACCCCATAAGAAAGATAACAACATGGGTAGGTGGCCCTCCGTGGCGAAGCACGGGTAACTGCTAGTATGTATATATATGTGGTTCCCTTCGAGGCTGTGTTCATTGGCATTGAAAACACTTCGGGGCGATACGAGACTCCTAGAGGAAGGCCTGATCGATAAAGGATGGGCATTGGGCATTCAGAATTGATCAAGGTAGCCGTGACGGAGGTTGCATAAAGTAAATATCGGGCGAATGTTCGCAAGAATTCAATAATATTTTTCATTCAAACCGTAGCTTGGTACTCTACAGAACCAAGCCGTTTGGCGGGTCTCGGATGACTCTTGCGATCCTAAACTTGCGGTCTGGGTCCGCCCTCAACCCATCATGGAGTCAATGAAATATTAATGATATGTGCCGCAGCAAGGAACGATCTGGAAATGCAACCCCCTAAACGTTAACAGTCCAAAGTCATCATTTTTCTAAAAACATACCCATCAAATTGACCGGGCAGAGAAATAGTCCGGGGGTGTTTCCCCTTCTGTCCATCGACGATTCTGCAACCTATCGTTCAACAGTTGCACTAGTTGCTCTGTGGGAAGGGCGGAAGCTGGCACATCATCCACAGTGCCATGTCCTGTGGCTTGTGAATTGACTGCTGATGAACCTCCAACTTCTGACGCAAACCTCTGGGTAGGCTGGCTAGGAGGCTGTAGAAAATTCCCGTGGCGATCGCCAGGCTTCTCCCCATGACGTGCTCCAGGCGGAAGAGAGCTATGTGAAGTCGCTTCTGAGGTGAATGGGCCGATTACGGACGGAAGGAACGGTTCAGGTATAATGCTTGGGGGGAAGGAATGTTCGTTACTACGAGGACGTTGCCGGCGTAGAAACCAGAGAGCCATCATACCGAGACCCAGGATCGTCAGGCCCCCGAATGTGCCACCCAAAATTGCGGCAAGGTTGTTAGACTTAGGGTGGCTCGGTGGGGGAGTTAGAGACGGAAGAGAAGGAGAAAGAGACGAGGATGGAGAAGTCGCTGACGATGTGGAAGGGACAGTCGTCTCAAGCCCTATTGCACCGATCAAAGCAGCAAGAGCGACGGTCTGATTTGTGCCTGAAAAAATCGCACTCGGTGGACCTGTCCAAGAGCTCCCGTAAATATTGGCACCCGCAGTAGCCAGATTAGTGACGGCATTAAACTAGAACCACATAGTCAGCGGATGCACTGCATGCGTTTTCCATGTACCTGGACCGCGATATACTCGCCAACATATTGGCGCACGGTAGCGTCTGTTGAGTTACGCGTAAAAACTGTGTTGAGACCCCGGAGTAAGGTAAGGCCTCCATCTATCCCTATGATGACGGATGCATGAGGATAGACGAGAGTACAAATTTATGCAATAAATCTACCTTGGACAGCGAGAATTCCATTATTGCCTTGCCATGCGGTGTTGGGAATTACGGCTACAAGCAGATCACTGAGGCTGCATCCAACTTCATCAGTATATCAGATGGGGGGGAAAAGTGCAACCTCACAGTTTCTGCATCGATGCATCGTTTGTGATTGAAACGAGGATTGAAAGCCCCTCAATCATCAGCCCTGAGCTGCTCGGATCGGTAGAAGCTTGGACTCCACAACCACCGTTCGTGGGATCGGCGGAAATGTAGTCCTGCACAATACTCTGGATGTTGAACAGATGTGAACGGATGAAACTGGCCGATTCATTCGCCGCTTGAAGATACAGAGGATCGGCTGTTGCTTCGGCCAACAGAGCAGATAACCTAGTCGGACCAAATGAGATGCGTATCACGTATATGCGAAATACCCACGCGACGAAATAGCTGGTAAGAGAGCTGAGTATCATGGATAGAAGTCAAACGTGTTGGACATACCCAGTAGCAACACCTGCGACCCGGGGCTCCGCGGGATCGTTAACCTTGACCAAGAGCCTCCAGCATGAGTTGTAACCAGTACTCAATTCCTTGGACATACCCAGAATGCGCCCCCTACCATCGTAGCTGGCACAGTGACTTGGTCAATATCCTCCAAGACAGAATCCAAACGCAACTCACCACTTCCACAATTTTTCGTGATTGTAAAATTCTTACCAGCAATTTTGCCCGCCAAGACGTCACTTTGAGACAGCGTGCGGCTTCTGCCGAACCACCAAGAATCAACAGCATACTGAAGAATACGCTGTTCTTGTACGCTGCATATGCCCTGACTGCAGCGTGTCCGTACGCCCTTAGAAATAAGGTCTGCAATGAGTAGATAGGCGATGCATATAATGAAGTGATCTCACAGCCCATAATTCGTCTGCTCAATTGATCAATCGTGATTTGAATTAACGCTAAATGTTGTGACTGAATGAAAGGATGACTGACACTGGGTGAAGGTCTGGCTAATACTCGGATAACAGTTATTAAACAACCTTACTAGGGATCCGAAAAATTGGCGTCCTTCGTCTCCTGGAGTTGGAAATACTGTTCAAGCACGTTCTGATACTTTGTCTGATTGGTAGCGATATCGAACTCGGCCATTTGAGAGTACAGGTTCCCGGTTATTCCGTACCCCTCATCTAGGAAAAAAGGACATAGTCGGTTAAACTCTGCATCTGGTAGAAACGGCCGCCGCCGCACCGTCGAATAGGCCATCTGCGTTCAACTTCTCGATTGCGAGATCTAGGGCTGCCCCGGCGAGCCTGACTCGCTCCTCTGTGGATATCAAGATGGTCGAGTTCTGGCAGAGTTGTTAAATGGGAGATTGGCAGATAAGAGGATCGCACCCAAGAGAGAGGGGCAACTTGCGATGCAACAAGTCCGACTGTGAGGAGAACACCTAACAAGAGGGAAAACAAGACCATGGGCAAGTGTGCGATGTGAGGCAGCGTCAATGAAGATGTGGAAGGGAACTCTTCCTGACTCTCAAGGACCCAGCAGTTCGGAACATCAAGATGCCAGAGAAATTACGGTAACTTGAGTTCCAAAAAAAGACCACATGGCACAGAAGCTAGAGCCGAATGCCTCGGATCAGAATGTACATGCGGAAAATGCACCATTTGTTATCTCAGCTGGCCCCTCTATCATGTCATGGGGCAGCCGGGCTGGCCCTGAGAAGCCAGAGAGGGAGAAAGTATCAAGTGCTAGTTAGCCCCGAAACGGGTGTTGATTAGACCAAGCGTCTCTCTTTATAAAATCCCCGATGTCTGAAGCTTTTTAACTTCGCTTATGGGAATTTCAGACCCGAAATTCTGGAAGCATCTGTGGTACCACGTCCACCGACGGCCAATTAGGCGCCTGGATAGCTCCGCTCATCCAGAACGGCTTGATCGTTGCCTACATTACCAACTCGCCCCCGGAGTCCCCCGTGCCGCTGTCTTCTGTGGCTGGGCCACGTTCAAATATAAAGTCCGGTAGAGCCTTAGCCAGACTGCCCCTGCTGTAGCAGCACAAATGAGGTGCAAACCTAGACTCCCAGACTTAGTGTCGGTTGACTTCGGCTAGACGACGCGAAGGCAGTGCGAAGGTCAGGTCAGTCGCGCGACCCACTGACTGCCAGAATTGACCGGTTACTTTGGGTCGCCGACCCACCAACACTGGCACATGGCCAAACGGAAATCTTGTGAAATCCTAAGATCGGTCGACTTGCAATTTCGTACGAATGGATTATTAACATTCCTCTATGACGTGATGTCGGCAAGGGAGATATCAGGCTGCAGCTAAGTTGCAGCGCTAATTAGGCCCTGCTCGGGTGGGCAGGATCCAGCCATTCCAATCGGTTCGGCTGTCGGCTTCACAAGCGAGCAGTGATGCGGCTTCGGCTGACACGCTTCGTCACCCATATGTCACGCGTGTTTTATAACGAGATCAGATCTTGGCAGAATTTCCTCACGCGTTTACTGCTTCAATTTTGCGTCTTTCGTCCGGAAAACTCACCGAGACGTGTATTTAAATTTCAGATTTATGATAAAGCATATGAATCAGTTAGAATCTGAATATTGGATCTCGGTACAGCAGTTTGGCCTGAATCCAAAGTCAATTACGTACAGGTTGTCAAGGCCGGCGTGACAAGGCTGCCGCATCAGCCGGTTACCACTCTTTTTGACAGAATCCCACGTCAATTGGATTGGAATCGTTTTGGCAGAGGATTGGGAACGAACCGTTGCACCCGAGCAGGGCCTTAGAAGTGATGTTAACCAGTGTTAACCGACGCAACTCGTGGGCGCAAACAAGAGGTGGGATCGGGTACATTCATCAACTCGCGTGGCATTTAGAGCGCTCGATTTAGGCACACTTTCCCGCCACGGATTGCACGTTTGTTCAACTGCGGCTGCGTAGCAATTCATCATATAAACATTCGTTCCGAAAATCCTCTTACGCTTCCCTTATCTCGCCGCTGCGTGAAATGGCTTGAATCCCCTCAACATTGTGCTCCAATTCTCAACTGATGGTCATGTCTCTGTTGCATTCAAGCTCTTACCTCTCTTCAACACGCTTATGCTGGCTTGGAAAGCCTTACAGTTGCTTTCTGTATTTCTGGGTCTGCTGACTACTATACGATCAAATCCCGACCACCATCATCACAATTTCGAAAGTTCGCCGTTAGCACACCAGACACCTGGCTGTGGTGCCGCTACACGAGCCGCTCGTTTGCCGATAGATGCCCGGGTGGATAGAGCAAAAAATACCCCAAAATGCTTAAAATGCCCACATGAAAAACGACCTCCACTTCATAAGTTAGGCCAAAATATCATCACCGGACCTTGAGTTCCATTCGGAGTCGTGCTGCGTATGAGAATACTCACGAACCTAGAGCAAACTGACGACACAATTCACTCCACTGCGTAAAGGGTACTGACCTGGGAAGTGAAGGTTACGATCGTCCAATGCCCTACCTCCAATTTCTCAGGCCGGCTCCTGATGGTCCGGTGCGAGGTAATTGCACGAGAATAGCAGGGTCAGCAAATTATGTGGGAGTCAATTGAAGTCCACACAACTTTCCTCTTTGAAAATTGAGATAAATGGAAGCAAAACATGGAATACTGCAATGATGTTGCTCGGCCTGTGGTCGGAACTTGGTATGTTGCCCTTGTGTGGCGCGTGAAATGCACATGGCGCGATGGATTCAAAAATCCCAAAAGCAGGCCTGAATCCTTGAAAGTGGCTTGAAGATGTACAGATCAAGTATCAGGCATCGAGAACCAGCAACAATCGCACCCGTGTTCGCGGAAACTGTTTCAATATCGCTGCGTTTTAAGCGCGTCATGCCGGCACTGAAACTTTGATTTCGAGTGTACCACGTATGTACGGTTCATCGGAAATTTTGACGCATCCAGATTGTATCTCCTGCGAGGAAGAGTAGAACAGAGGAAGACAATACCTCCTTCAGCAGCCCCAAATTCCAATGCCCTAGTGTCAGAATTTGATTTCTCTGCTGTTGCAATCGAGTCACTGTGTAGCCCACTAGAGTGGGTTGGAATTTGATTGACTGTGTCTCCTGGTCAAGAAATTTGCATACAAATTCACTCACTCTATTGGAGAGGCCTCCCCTTTTCATCTGCTCTTACTCCGCTTAGGTTGACACTGCCGTAGCATAATAACCAGTTTCTTTTACCTACCACTTCGGATTCTACTTTTGATAGAGGTTCTGATAACGAATAGCTCGTCAAGTAGGGTAGTTGGGGTCCAAGCCGAAGGCGCGAGAGGCTTGTGCATGTGGGGTTACCCTTGGGAACACAGTGTTCAGAGGCTGGACCATGCTGTGTATAATTCTGTCACTATCACTATCACGGATATTCCAATATGGTCGGGTACAACCACAGACATAGCAGACAGACTTAGCTTGAGCGCGGTTTTTCAGCAGCCGGGGCGGCTGCCGCCCGAGAGGACAGTTTATGAGCGCATCTGGAATGAACAATATGCGATTTTTGGAGCCTTGCGCTACTGAGATAAACTTAAATTCAGTAACGTCTTAAACTATGAAGCAAACCGGCATGTGGAAGCAAAACATATATCCCACATCCTGTGCCTGCAAACACATCTGCCAACGACCTTCATCCTAGGTGGCTGACTCAATAACCCCCGTTTTCGGTGCCAAGGAATTTCACTACATTTTGAGGGCCTCTCGACCGACTTGATCGAGGTCGGCCGAGGTTGGCCGAGGGGCTCGACTGGGTCGGCCGATTGGCTCGACCAGGTTGGCCGAGGGGCTCGGCCAACCTCGGCCAACCTCGATCAAGTCGGCCGAGGGGCTGTCAAAATGTAGTGTTTGTTGGAACATATCTCGGGGAGAATCGCGTTCCAAGTCGGAGCTCCGGAGCATCTTCGCAAGACTCATTGGACTCGCATTGCTTCCGCCACAGAATCGGAAGTACATGTGAACTTCGGCCGCCGATTGGGTCGTGCGCTGACCATCGTTATTGAAAACATAATATGAAGCTTTTCTTAAACAATCCAAACGACACCGCGGCAACCTCGACGCTCTGTGTTGCTGTTACGGTAAATTTTACCGGTGAGATATACTTTGACTCGCTACTTCAGAATCGCAGCATAAGATCTCATCCGATCGTCGGCCATTGTGAATTTTGTATGCGCAATGACGGTGCAAAAGATCAGGAACTCTGCGAACCTATTCCATGCGCAACGAGCGAGCTGCAAATTTCATGACAGAGATTTAAAATGCTGATAGTGCCCTTGTCGGTCCAACCGCTGTCTTCAAAAAACGAACGATGTTCTTCGGATTCCGGCTCGCAGCTATTCTCAGCAAGACTACCGCCGCAACTTGTTTCGGCTCAGGAGTACAGAGATACCGGTACTTCATTTTAACAACTCCAATAGCGCCAGATACTCTCCCACTTTCTCATGCCACTCTTCAGCCCCATACCTTCTCAGAAAACCCGCTCGCTCGTAGAATGTCAAGGCCCGCGGATTTTTTTCAAAGCAGCGCACCTGCATCAACACCTCGCCATCCACTCCGCGCATCTCTTTCACTGCGGCGGCGACGTGTTGCTTTGCATGATTGAGGAGCAAGGTCCCGATCCCCCGACTATGGACGGACGGATGCACGGCCATTGAGGTAATCTAAAACATTCAACTCTTCAGCCTGAATAACAAATTCTCAGTCTCCGGACTTCGTTACCTCCCCTGGCTTATATCCTTGTTCTGCGGTCCACGAGGGATCGTCCCACGCGATGGATCCAACAACCCGTCCATCTAGCTCGGCAAGCCATATATATCCTTTGGACAGCCGGTCTTCGAGTTCCAGTCGCAGCTTCCCTGCAGACGACCCGTCCGGTTTTGCGGGAGCGATGTCGCGTTCAAGGTCGTAGAGCTCCTCGCCTAATTTACGTCCCGGGATAGAATAATTTGCGGCACTGATGTTAGTTTCGGCAAGGGCGGGGATGTCTGAGGCGGTGGCGGGTCGGATGAGCGGTACGCTGGCCATCGTTTTGCGTATTGTGTGAGCGTCTCTGGGTGTCAATCTTCCCTTGTCTACACACTATAAGACTCAAAACGAGTCAGATGGCGTTTGAGCGGTACCGGGGGAAGCTCACCCAATCTGGTGGTTCCTGATTCTCGGGTCCAACATTCTTCATCCTCTTCGGAGATCGGTTCCCCTAGGAATCAGAGAGAGAAAAAAACCCATCCCGATTCACTTTGGGTTTTTTTTTATGTATCGGGTCCTAAATGCGACCAGTTTTACCAGCCGAGGATGAATATCGTTGTTCTGAAACGAGAGGAACAGCTTTACCCCAACAGCACCGCGGCCCATCCCACCCGCTCGACGAAGACGAACACGTCGACGCCGACGCCGAAAGGCCTGCGGCTCGAGCGCGAATCAGCAGCTCCCGTCACCGCGCGCAAGCGATTTGTCCCAAGGCGAAGATCGCAGTTGCAGCGCTGGGTCCACGTGCCAGTGCAGAGCGGAGTGGGGCCGGGTGATGGGGCTCGCGGTCAGTCCGCGCTGCTGCTGGAATCCAGGGGTGGGGCGCTGCGAAGCATATCTTGTGCACGCTGGGCGTGCGGTGATCGACGAGATGAGGGACTACGCTCTCGGCGCAAAATCGCGGCGGGACGGTGCGCGTGGCGTAGCACTATGAGTGTCGCACCGCGCGCGGTTCTAGTGCATGGCGGGGCGCTGCGGGCTCATCGTGCACGCTGTGTGGATGGATAGGAGAGAACTCGATGCCCAGCCCGAGGTCGAGATCCCCAGTGAATTCAGCGCGACGGACAGCTGGCTGCGCGCGCAATTAGGAATGGGTGAAGCATTTCGATGTGCGTGGAGTACGCGCTGGCATTCTATTAGGGTATTTCCTATCGGGGACTGGGCCAGGATACAGAGTGTGTGTGAGCAATGCAAGTTACGAACGGGGGAAAAGGAAACGAAGAGAGTGCGGCGGGAGCGGGGGATAAGAGAGGAAAGCGGAGAACCAGCAGGATGAGGGACGGAGCAGAGAAGGGAGGATTTCAAAAGTGGCACGAAGAGCCCAGAAACACGGAGAGGGGCTACGCGACACCTCCAGGCACTGACGCCATCAAGTACCTATGCCCGACCAGGCTCCGGCTGTGGCGCAAAAAAAGAATGCAGGAGCGGAGCTGGGTGACGGCATGATCTTTTTCTGAAACGGAAGTATAAGTCGAGGGAGGGGGATGCGGCGAAGCAGATGCATAGGCACGAATGAATCTAGGGAGAGGAACATGGAGATGTCCTGCATCCGCAGGGACGAGCGAAAACGCCGATCTGCGGGTCGAAGACGCAGCGTGCAGGTTGTAACGCTGAAGGACGCTTTTGAGGGAGATGAGACGAGGAGATAAAGGTAAAAAGCGAGAGCGAAGACTGCAGCGCAACGCTTGTGCAGCGTCTCTGCACAAGAACAACAAGATAGTCAGTATGCGAGCCCACCCTATAGCGGTGAGGAGAGCTCAGTGGCGGATCATATCTGGGCTGCGCTCGCTGGAGGCAAGAGAGATCAGGCCTTTCACTCGAACGCGTCACCTATATGCATCGCGGCGGCGGGTTACGCGGGCGGAAGGCATGGAACTATTCTGCAGACACGGTACGTCCGGCAGTGCGAGACAGAAAACAAAACTAACGCTAGCGCAGACAAGGACAGTGCAGTGAAGATGTCGTACAAAACGCCGCCAGCCCAAGATCATATGCACTCGCCTCGTCTGTCCTCGAGTGAATCGCCTCCGAGCCAGGGGAAGTGCCACAGCGCGAGAGGCGAAAGAGGTCTAGGCGCCGTCGATTTCGCAGATCCACGAAGCCTGGCGAGGCCTGGGGCTGGCTCGGTGCGAGGATGAGGTGTTATGGTGGCGTGTGAAGAGCTCATCAGGAAAAACCTCCTGGACAATTTTTTGCAAGTTTTCGAAAAAATATCTTGCGGCTAGAATTTTTTTGCAACTTCTCAAATTTTCGACAACTTTTCGGGAGATTCTGCGCAAGTAGAAAGAATGTTCAACATTTTTGTGGGCAGCATATATTCTTTTGCTTATTTTGTTCAAAGTTCCCCAAAAAGTTATAACTAGGTTATGTCCATACGCCAAGTTGAACGGCGGCCTGTGAACAAGCCGGTTGAATCACTCTTGGTGCGGCAGGTACAACTGTCATTTTTCTGATATTGCCTTTCTGCAGCAGAGGACCATTTATTTGATGAAAACTCGATGGAAATTTAATTATCATGCTTTATTAGTGTTCTGTGTGCCAGCGGTAAGCGGGGCTGCAATTTGGCCCAAGTTGAAGTCATGAGCTTCGCAAAATGACCAAGTCATCCAAGCTCCGCTCCATCATGATCTGATCCGTCGGATGATGGCGATGACGTGCCTGGCAACGCCCATCAATGGTTGGTCGCTCTCTTTGTTCTCTCCCACCATCTTCCCTTTTACCCCCACCGCTGCCTGCCCGCCCGTCTCGTACTATGACCTCAAATCTCAAGACCACACACTAAGTACACCCCAAGATCCCTCAAGATACATCAAAGCGCCTCGTCTTCTGCGCAAGTAAACCCTCAAGGGTCAAGACATGCTTTCCTCCTAGGGCGCTCGTTCAGTCTGCCTATCGAACTCAGAGCTCGTCAAGCCTTTATCAAGCCGTCCTCAAAGCTTGCGGCAAAGTCGTTCCTCGACGCATCTCAGGTTCTTGGGCTCCAAATATCTCGTCTCACGTGCAAGCCGCATTTTGCACAGTCTCACTCCATCCTTCAGCCGCGTTTGGCGGTTGGGGTAAGCCTCTAGTTATTTTCATACCTTTCTAATGATTATTTCCTTTTTCGTAGGTGTAACCCATCCCGACCGACGAAAGTGACGTGGATTACGTGGATCAACGCCGCCACCTTCATTATAAAAACGGTACGTTCCGTGATTATCTTCCGCCGTTGTATATTGACTGTGCTTGCTTGCTGCATCGGGGAATCCTGTCAACGTCTATTGGGCGGCGTGAGCTCCGGCAATCGACGCTGGTTTCTGGCCCTGGCACGTTGATACTGTGTAATGTGCCACGACAAACCGGATTCTGAAGGTATGTATTCGCCTGTCATTCGCTACTTGGCTGATATCTAACGCAAACATAGAATCTGTCGGTATGCACCCGTGGCCGTCGCCATCGTGTCAGCCCCGTTCCCGTGCACGGAGTACTGCGGTGCTGTATTTTATATAGAAATCGTCGTAGTACGCTGTAATGTATGCAGATATGAATGCAGTTCTGATTATCCTCTGCACTTGTTGAGTGAAACCCAGAGGAATTCTGACGAAAAGGCAATGAAACCCACAGCAACTTTCTGCAACTTTTCACAAAATTCTGTAATTTCTGCCGGGGGAAACATATTTTCACACATTTTACCTATCTTTGCAACTGAAGCAATTTTTACGAAAATTTGCAAATAATTGTTGAAAATATCCGAGGGGGGTTTTCCTGATGCTGAAGTTGACTGATCGCATCGATCATATGTTCGGACATCATCGGCCGACCCACTTTAGACGTTAAGTAGATGCTCCCAAGGGTGCTCCAGCTTCGTTCGCTCGAGACGCGCATCCTTGGCTGCTCAAATTTCGGAACTCCTAAGTCTATCCCCACCAAATTCATGACAACCTGCCTACTTCTCTGCCGGCACCGGCCCTATATTCACCGAAAAGCCAGTCTGTCCTATATTCGCTTGCGCCATCGGCACAAGGGGCCTAGATTTTAGCCACTTTGGAATTGGTTTCAATGCGAGCATCTGATCTCCTCGGATGCAAGGGCGATTATGTGGGACTGTGGGATAATATGCATGTTTCCTGGAACACAACTACATACATCGAGAGAAGAAATATGTTCCGGCCAGTCGCCGGTTCACCTCAGCTGTCCCCCTCTTACGGATACATATGTGTCCGTCAGGAAGTGATCAATGAAGAGACTGAGCAGTCTCCCTATCACCCGTACAGTGAGCAACGACTTGTATGCAGGAAGAACCTTAGCTTACTGTGCAACACGTCCAGCAATCCCCTAGCAGACACGAGTTCAAACCTTCGGCGCAGTCCAGAGCCTCAGGAGCGCAGATTTTCAACTGCGCGCACCGATCAGCGATTGAGATCTCTACAGTGGGAGAGACAAATACTCACGCAGGCAGAGGACTGGGCTTTGACGGACACAGCTGCAAAAAGAGCAGCAATGAAGGCGATAGCTTTGAACTGCATGATGGGCGTCGGAGCGGTTGGTTTCGTACGGCCAAGCGACTGCCCTCTTATATAGTTGAGGACTGTCAAGCATCGTGCCAAGTAGATTTTACCCCCGCATGGACAGCATTCAGCATCAGCTAGATTATTGATCAGGTCCAGCACTTTGGATACCGCGGTCAGACATCTCCGCTCAACGTTGATACGGTAAAATAATTCATATTTCGGATATGGAACTGGCCAGGACGGACGGACGTATGCTCTTTTATAGAGAGGGTGATTTTCAACCTGGTCGGATCGACTCGTATAAGTAAATGGCTATCCTCAACTGTCCGGCGAGGTTCCGTCATCATCAGCGAATTAGTGTTCGAGATAAAACCAACAGGCGACTCGGAGTAATGTATGCAGCCGGACTTCCCATAGACTCAACCATTCAATAGATGTGTCTGGATCGACACTTTTGTGACGCATGTTTATTTAGCTGGGGTTAGCGAGTCAGAACAGGTTGGGTTATTCACCCCATCCATAAGGTCCCGGATATGGGCTTGGGGTGCGGACTCCGCACCGTACCGTGCACGAGCCAAAAAGATCGTCGACAGCCTTCCGTAGTACGATTGGTTCTGTATGTGACCGTGCGGTAGCCCCGTTTATGGCTGTATGACGCCGGGAGATGAAGTATCTCGCTGCCGGTGGCCGCTTCGCTCAGGCTTCATTCGGCACCATTATTCGCAAAACATGGCAGTCGCGTGTGCTAGCGCCTCTTGACTCTCACCGCCCCATCTGAAAATTTTGACAGACCACTATCACTTCAAAACTTGGCATCGTTGTTCTTGGGGTCTGTTGCGCTACCTTCGTGGGAGAGGGTTACTGACCACTACTGCTACACGAAATTTCCCAACTCACACTGTGTAATCGTGTTCGAAGCCGGAAAGTTTCACGATGAAATCAGTATCTTCTGTACCACCGTAGCCGAATCCGCAATACGGGAAAAAATGTCCGTACCGTATACGGTATTACGCACGGTGAACAGCCCCAGCGCCGCCAAGAAACGAACTCGGAGATCTCAACCACCCCAGAATGACAAGACCGAGCACTCAATTTGAAAATACTTCTCCCTTTGAGCTAGTTTTACCGGACTGTCTTGGCAGGGCACGAAACCTATATATTGACGAGTTGTTTTAACGGCACCCCTGAATAATTACGGGATCCCTACCACTACATTCTCCGTCGGCCCGCGGTGAAAAGTGGCCACCGCAGTGGGTGACCTGTAGAAACCTCACACCGCCGCAGTTGCAGATGAATCTACCACTGGGAGCAAAAACCGACGCATGCGATGGCCGCATGCGTTAAATGCATGTGCTTCGCAGGTAACCATTGACCAAACAAAAGCCGTGTAACAATTTGTCAATCGTTCTTTACTAGACAAAGGTGGCACAACAAGTATACAAAGTCCAGGAGAGGTTTCCCAGGTGCAGGGAATCCTGTCCTGCCTTTTGTCTATTCTTTGTCCGTTTTTTGCCTAGCAAAGAACGATTGGCAAACTGTGACGTGGGCTTAGTTTGGCCCGTGACCACCCGCGAAGCACATGCATTTAAAGCACTCATGCTCCGCATGCGTCGGTCCTTGCCCTTGGTGTATTCCTACTTTTATTATCCGAGACTGGCTATCCGGCCACCTTGGCATTTTTGACCCCAAGAGGAGGAAAATAAAGCCGTAAGGCCGACAAGCGGCAGAGCCCGGTAACCAGATAAATGAGTACCTTAGGCCTGAACCTTTAGGTTCAACTGGACATCAGTGCTTATGTTGGCAATTGTATATCGGCATCGTTGGCCATCACCACATCACAGCAGAGTTAAATACAATGTTTGCCGGGCCATCCAGTATTCTCCTGTCAGCCAATATCCGTAGTGCCGTTATATTCAAGAACAAGACCCCTATTGGAGTCGTCGTCGCCTCCTACTTCAATCCGTATCCTATCCCGACCTTCGCCCTGGAGTTCTTGAGTGTACGTCACATCGATTCTGATTTATTTCACTGCTAACGCTCCATCAAGCTTGACCACTGCAATAGTGATTGGTCTAACGGCCGGTTGGTGCCCGCTACGTTTAAGGAGAAGCATCTGCTCAAGAAATACACCATGCACCTCAATGACATCGGTCATTGGGCCGACCTGAACAAATCTGTTGTCGACAACTTCTGTGCCAAGTGGTATATGCATGCTTCGTAAGCCTTACATTCTCCAATACTAACCAACACTGTATATATTCACACCCTCTGTGGTCCAGGCCCCGATATCTCGACGAATATCAGTTAAGCGCGTGCAGATGCTTTGCGGGAGGAATTGGCGGGAAGGACCGGCTTGACGGATAGCAAAACCAAGGAGGCAGACGCTGAGCAGTAATGGCCACCCTCTATGCGCATGTACTTATACCAATATGATTTTTTTTTTTCTGCCTGGGGTGTGAGCTGAATTGAGCTGGCAATTGTATTGTATTGGATTATGGATAGATATGGATTTGCTTGTAGCGCCCAGAGCTCTGATAGCTTGTTGAAATGACACGTTACCAAGCACTACTGATGGCTACGGGACGCTACCAGACATTGGCAGATGGCTATGCTCGGCTACCAGGAGGACCTGTCGACGGAGCTACCACAAGTATTTGCGCTACCAGGCACTACGTACTCCTGTGGTTTTTTCCTGATGTCCCTGTTAGGCAGAAAATAGTGAACATGAACTAAGAATGAACTGAGATCTAAAAACTTCCGGGCATTTGGTTCTTCTTTGATGATCGTAAGTAGTTTTAGAACATGACAAATTTGTTATGAGTAAAAATGTATTTGGTCGTGTTGTGAAAGTGCGATCAAACGATCTTCTCCTGGGTAGCCAAACCTAAAGGTTCAGCAAATAGGGTGAGTCAGGCTGGCATGCGTCAGCGTATCAGACAGAGAACTCGCAGTATATTTTAGATGAAGCATTTTGACCTTCTTCGGTGGCGATGTCGCATTCAATTCAAGTTGTTGCCAACGTTTAAATCTGACATAGTATAGCAGCGCCGGTTGGCAATGAGAAGGTGAAAGAAAGAGATCCGAAAGCCGTATCCGCGCCGGACCTTGGTCAGATCAAGCAAGTCCTGTGAGTGACTGATTGATTATTACATGTGCAGAGCTTGGCTAAGGATAACGAAACCTCCAACCATCTCAAACAGGAATGTAGAATCCAGTTCCACTGAATATCAGCAAAAATATTCCACCGGCGCGAAAGAAAACCAGTATTTAGGACCATGTAATAATTCGAACTATAGCATGCGTCACGCATTGCCAGAGAACTATTGAGCCGAAAACCGTTCCTTCATATCAGGGGTCAGTCAGGTCATAAAGTTATAACGAAATAATGAGACTTACGCGCAGCATACGGCCCTTCAGCTGTAAAAGGGGGATTACGAGGAGAAAAAGGCCGGCGACAATGCTAGGGAGGAATGTGTCAAGTTTGAACGGCGAAACGAGACAAATACTGACGCCGCTTCGACACCGTAAACTTGGAGCGCCCCGTGTTTGAGCGCCCAAGGAATTTGGAAGTAAGCTACGCTGAAGCCTTCACGCAGAATTTTCTCAATTACAGTAGAATTTAACTGATGGAGTGCTTACCTCCGAGAACACGCGCGAGGTTGAAGAAGGCGCTGATTTCGCCCTGAAATTTAACATGAGCTGAAGGCACAAGATCAACGAAGGTGAATCCAGACATGATGTTTGGGGAAAGAGTCGCTACAGTATGCGAGAACAGCCACAGTGCTGTCGGGGCAAGGTCAAATTCCGGCAGAACAGGTGTACGGAGGTTGAAACTACTTGATCATGATTCTTTGACGTGCCGTTAGCAACCATGGTCAATTATGCGCAGAAATCAAACGTACGCGGTTTCGGCGATTCCCCAACCCATAATTAGTCCACCAACACTGAGGTGATTCTGGAACGAAACGCCCAACACGACAAAACCACAAATGTATAATGGGACGGCAATATAACAGGCCCTGTAATGTCTCAGAGAAATATGCCCCCGCAAACGGGAGACAAGACGTACCAAAGACGGCTCTCGGCCTCGAATACACCGGCATTATGCCGGATGGAGAAGTTCATAATCCAGTCATTATTGTAACGACCGATCACCTCTCCTAGAAACACAGCCACCTGCCCGAACATATATCGTTTAAGTCTCAAGGATGGATGTAATAGCGAGCCTACGATGGGGGTACCGTACATTCCAGCAATTGCGAAGGGCGAAAGACCAAAGCCAAGTGGAAGCGGGGTGCCTAGGAACACGGCATTCGTAACCTTAACAGCATGTCAGAAAACTTCGGGCAGGGATGGCGCATGCTCGCATTGAGGCCAATTCCAAAGCCAAACATCATGCCCTGTTGACTGGATTGGTGTGGTTACAGAAATACAACTCAATGCTACTTGCCTCGAAAAATAATATTCCGATCAGCTGCGGGCGCCACACAATGCGGAGCGGGGATGTGATGGCTTTGTACCATGAGTCACGGTATTTCGCCATCTTGACTCCTGTGAGACCGAGAAGGGTTTCCACGCGGTAGCGCAGACCTGTCGTCGGAGGTTCCGGGATGGGCTTGAGACCTCTGTCATACATGCTGTCAAATGAAAGGTTATGGAGGGATTTCCATCAGAACAGATGGTGAGGACGCACGTCTCCTCCCCAAATACGATGATCAAAAGACACACAATGGCACTGTAAATGGTGCCGATTCCATATGCCCATCGCCATGTTGTGCGTGCGACAAGGAATCCGAATACAAACGGCGACAAGAACGGGGATACAATGTATCCGAAGGTCCATATGTTGAGCTGCGAAGGACCTTTATTTGAAGCATGTGGGATTTTCTAAAGAAACGCCAACCTTTCGAGCCTGGAGATGGAACGGATACATGTCGGTAACAACGTAGAGACCCTTGAAGGACGTTACGACTGGTTCAACCGGCGAGGGAAACAAGACGCACGGTGACTTGCGGGGCCGACCTAGATAGTCGATCATTAATGAGTGAGGATTGGAAGCGGTCGACGTAGAAACTCGTACGCAAAGAATCCCGCCAAGCATCTCATGGCTGAAAAAAATAGAACTAAAATTGGCGCGGAAACGAAGTTGTGGTGAAAACATACCTGTAAACGTGTTCAAGTTGGGGGCAATCGTTGCCCCCAGCATGAATGATAACCCCAGAACCTACGAGGGAACGTCTATCAAATGGATGGATTGGCCGGGTCGATGCCACACTCACCTGAGACCAGAACAGAATTGGAAGGCGACCATATCTCCGGATCAGAATCACAGCGAAGAGTCCTCCCCACCCTGTTTTGAAATTGAATCAGATTGTGGTCGTGAGAAATAATCAGTGAACTGACCGATGAGGAAGATGCTCCAACTGAAGTCATGTCAGCCGAGGAATCAGGGGGCTGTAGAAGCCGATAGAACTCACTTTGAAGTGAGGTTGTTTATCTTATCAGGGGTGGTTTTGTATTGTTCAGCAAGGGCAAATATCGCAGTAATGCCTGGCAGAATGGAGTTTAGGATAATACTGGAGTGGAGTGCGAGTGCAGGCTGTACCTATACCGGCATCAAAATCAGGAACCATGCTGGCCAGTGTGATAATGAACAATTGGAGTGCCTTCCGTCCCGGGCTCCAATTCTGAGGGTCCAGCGGGGAATCCGTGGGCTGTGGCCAGAGCACCTTGGTTCCATCTGCAGAAAGTTTGAGTCTGGCCGCGACCGCTTCGCTGAACTCGGATTTTGCCTCCCTGAAAATGTGATAGATAAATCGACGGATTTCAGTGTCGTAAAAAGGGAGCCTACTGCGGGTCGATGACCAAGCGTCCCGCGCGATGCTCGTGGAATGTGAGCAGGTCAATGTCTGACGGTGGGCTCCCACTTTCGGTAGAGCTATGTTTTTCGAGCCCTATGTCCGACATGAGTGCGTAGAGGAAGAAGGACGGTTCTCTCTCCGCGTAGCTCCGATTTAAAATCGGCTTCCTTGAGGGAGAGGCCACAGGGCAGGTGAAGTCAGAAAATCAGAACATCGGTGCAACGATTTCTATTACGAAGGGGTAGGAGATGCCGATCCGACGCCCGCGAAATGATGCCATTGTTGGTAGGTAGATAGATCTGGCACCGATTGTGGGTCCAGTGTGGGTCTGAATACCCACGAACCCACGAACCGGCGCGAGTCTCCGCGCGAATCGGCTAGTATCGTCGGGCGAAGTCGAGAGCGTCCATCCTGCCCGACGAAAGTGAGCGAGTCAATGTCCGGCGGTGCGCTCCCATTCCGGCGGTGCTTTCGCCAGAGCTATGGTTTTCGAGCCCCGTGTCCGACATGATTACGCAGAGGAGGGACGGGTATCTCTCTGGGCGACGCTCCAATCTAAGATCGGCTTCCTTGAGATAGAATAAAGAACATGGGCGAGGCCATTCCAATGTGACAGCATCGGTTACCGGCAAGTTACCGGTCTAGGTGCTGTTTGCTGGTTTTCAATTACGCAATCGCACGTGTTAGCGGACTTTGAAATAGACTTGACGAATTCGACTAGGCACTACCGGTCTGGCGCATGGTGGCAGTCAGACGCTATTGACCCGGCACTCGGCATACAGATAAGTACGCACGGCTACCCGCAGCTACGGAGCAACATGCGCGGGCTACAGGGTAAGATCATTTTTCCTGATGAAGTGATGGAGGGTGATTGTAGGGAATGGCGGCATCCAAATTGCAGCCGTCGGTTGCCGGCACGGGTCAGGAGGCAGAAGAAGCAGATTTGGAGTAGGAGCTTTTTTGAAAGGATAGCCACCTGTCAAGGCGCACAGTCGAAAGAACAGCAAGGAAATTTAGTTAAAGTGGGCATGCCGAGAATGCCCAAAAACACAGGGAGCGGACAGGGCACTAGTTCATCGCCGCTTCCGGAGATTCGGTCTCAAATGTTCAGGAGCGGAGTTTACGAGACTTCAGATAGACACATGTAATTTTATAAAGAGAGACTTATCTCAATATACGTCGGAAATTTAATTCTCGGTCTCTCGTGTGATGGCTGCAGTGTTTGTGTCTAGTTAGCAGTTGCGTCGGAGTCTCGATACTAATTATGGGGAAAGGAAATCGCAGGAGAATCATACATCTTGAACACCTACTGTATCATTCCGCCCAAGT
This sequence comes from Mycena capillaripes, assembly GCA_029204075.1. Lineage (NCBI taxonomy): Eukaryota > Fungi > Basidiomycota > Agaricomycetes > Agaricales > Mycenaceae > Mycena > Mycena capillaripes. Next base: position 570,664 of record JARHKZ010000029.1, on the reverse strand, counting down.
GTTCAAGTAATGCGTAACACAGGCCTCTGAACTGAACACTTGGGACACTCGTAACAGTGACACTGAGCAAATGAACACTCAATTTTTTCAGTCCTAAAAAGAGCTAATAAAATGATTCTAAAACACGCAAAAATTTCTGAAAAACATCCGAAAACTATCTAGTAGTGCTCCTCCCAAAAGGGTCCCTGGTAGTGGGGGGGTCCCGAGTTTCTTGCGCTGGCCACGATCAAGAGGGGTACGGCTTCCTCCTTCGCATCAGGCTTCTCGGCATCCCCTGAACGAGCCAAAACCGCCATTCTCGCTGAAGGAAAAACCCGGCGCAACCGACGAGCTGCCGGCAGCAACTTGAAGAGGACCAGAAACGACATCGAGTGGCATGTCGCAGTCGTCGTAAACGTCATGCTTGAAGAAAGGTGTTTCTTCGATTACGGGGACTGTTGTGACGGCGTCAGCCAATCGGGTAAGCTCTGCGTAAAGTCTATTATCCGTCGTAGGGTTTGGTACACAGGGAGGATAACCAATTATATACCAGCAAAACATGCAAAAAACATTGAGAACCAATTTACAATGTGCTCCATATTTTCGAGGCTACAGCATGCAAAATAAATTCAAAATATGTTCTCCATGGCCAACGTCATGCAGAAAATATCCAAGTCATGGAGAAATTATTTTGAATCCATTTTGTATATTGAACCAGAAAACATTCAGAAGGCATTGTAAATAGGTTCTCAATGTTTTTTGGATGTTTTTCTGGTCAATAATTGGTTATCCTTCCTGTGGTACGATGAAACAGGGGTTTTTTTCTTCTTTTTTCCATCAAAATGTCATTGGGTGACTTCCCGTAAGGTAAATCTATCCTGGCGCAATTTCTGAGCATGTTTGAGAGTGCCAGTGATGTGATCAAAAGGTGTCCTCGGAATTGCGTCAGAACAGTATATAATCTGGTTGTGTTTTCGACACGAAGAAGCCACCAGAGGCAAGAGGAAGGGTGCCGGCCTGGTCTTGGATCAATTTGACCAAAAAGGTCTATTCGACCGACTAAAATTCTAGAGGAGGGGTCCCCCAAAATTTTACTGTATGCAAGTGATGGAGCTTAATACATGCTTCTTTGAGCTTTAGCAATTGATGAGTTTCGACAACTGTATCGGCAACCCTCCGAAATATTCCCCCAGAATCAATTTACCTGATGGGAAGTCACCCATTTGTGCCCATCTGGCTCTTTATAAATAACGGAGGTCTGAACCTGGGACATCTGGACCCAGAACTTTGGAGGCCTTTCAATTAGCGCACTCGTGACTGACCGCTATCCTAGCGCTCAAAATAGGAATCGGCTCCGTATCCGTAAGATACGGTATGTCGTACGGGTTATACGGTCGGCCGTAACCGTCCCGTACGACGCTCTCTCAATTAGCGCACTCGGTGGACTACTGACAGACCGGTATCCTAGCTAAGTGCAACCTAGTCACGCAAACGCCTTTAAACCCCGCCCTGGTACATCCGGGCCCCCCGAAACTTTGGGGAGCGCCCGTCAATTAGCGCACTCGGTGAACTACTGACTGACCGATATCCTAGCGCTCAAAGTAGGAATCGGCGCCGTATCCGTAAGATACGGTTACGGTACGGGTTATACGGTCGGCCATAACCGTGCCGTACGACACTCTCTCAATTAGCGTACTCGGTGGACTACTGACAGCCCGATATCCTAGCGCAATTGTAAATTTCTCGCATTGAAGCACGAGGAATTGGACGCGAAGCAGTGAAGCGGCCGAGCGCCGCTTCCCGAAATGAACACTTTACCGGAGCTAACATTCCGAGACGTGATCTGAACACTTAGGAGAATGAACACCTTAGAGGCTGAACACCTGGTCGAAATGATACAGTATTACGAAGAGGTAGGAGGTTCTGAAAACCCACGAACCCACAAACCGGCGCGAGTCTCGGCTCGAATCCATGTGGTTGCATGGAATCTCATCAGTTTCGCCGTTGAGGGTGGCTTGCTAAAATTAGATAATATTCCGGTGGTTGCGATTGGACGCAGAGATCTGAAATCTTCAAGGGTATCACGGCATCCGCGAGGTACGGGAGAATAGCTAGTATCAGAATCGGCAACATGCATTTTCCGCCGTCTGTCTTCTAGATGACGGGAGGACATCGGCCGCCTCGGGCAATAAAATTACGGGTGTGCGTCGTCCGTTCGAAGCCCGTTCATGCTTTCGGCTCATCGGTTCCAAACTGAACGTGGGTTTTAACGGCAGCGATTTGTAGCTCAAACATCGGTCTCGGATACTTCCACTCGTCTCTCCCCTCTCACAATGGTTAACAGTGGAGCACCTTGCCATCGAGAAAGTATGAGAGCTGTCTAACGGTTTGCTAGACGACTGCATTTCCCCGATAGAACACGCGCCCAGAGAGCATCATGAATATCCTGGAGCACAGTATGCCCTTCCAGCAGATGATGCAGAGCGCCAGAGGTGGGGTGTATTCCTTTGCTTGCATCACCAAGTTCTTATTATTGAGCACTTGCCAGACTTGTGATCCAGCATAATGCTCTCAAAAAGATATTCGAAAACAGAATTCTCATCGCCCCTGTGACCTTGGCGCCAAATGACAGGGTATTGGATATTGGGACGGGACCAGGTAGATCATATCCACGTTGGGATGAGTGCGTGCTGTCTGACTCTTTAGGTCTCTGGGTTCTGGACCTTGCACAATCCGTCGATCCGGCAGTGCATATGGTGGCAGTAGATATCACACCCCGACTCTTCCCAGCCTCATCCGCGGAGACCGTTATATTTCAAGTTGAATCGGTCACGAATCTTCCCTTGGAGTGGACCGACACTTTTACGCTGGTCCACCAACGTCTTCTCATGCTCGCGCTTCAGATTCCTGAGTGGCTCCAGGCCGTGCGGGAGATCCACCGAGCCCTTCGTCCAGGAGGCTGGGTCCAACTCGGCGAGAGTGAGCCCTGGTACGAAGGAGAAACACCCGATAAACCTTGCATGGAGAAAGTCGTGGCGATGTACCGGCGCCTCGTCGAATCCCGCAACTTGTACGTCGATTGCGCGCAGCACATGCGGGCACTACTGGAAGAAGTCGGGTTCGTCGACATACATGTGGAACAGCGGTCGGTGCTCCTGGGGAAGTGGGCAGGCAAAGAAGGAGCCCTCAACGCTATCAACTATATAGGCGTCTTCCAAGGTCTCAAGACTCCGATTCTCGAAGCGGGGGGCTACGGTGTGGTTACCACTGAATCCGAATATGACGCGCTCGTAGAAGGAGTTGAGAAGGAGTACGACGAAGGTGTGGGTTCTATGAGGCAGTTTTTCATATTCTGGGCTCGGAAACCCGGGAACTATTAGTTGGTGCATACTGTAGTATTACGTTACAGTTCAATTCGACACCGCCTCCGGTTTTTTGATACTTTTAAAAATCCAAGAAAGTCCGATAAATTGAGAAAGAATTATTGCCGCCTTCAGAAAAAATGAGCGTGACACGTGACTGACGAATTGAACGTAATACTACAGTAGGTTGGTAGCACTTGAGAATGCAAGCGAGCAAGATGTCGCCAGTCTCAAATCCTGATCAGTGCTACGAACGTTGGAGATATAAGCACCCCTTCTAGATCTTATTGAGCAGCTCGAGATCCCCATCAGGATGATTCGAAATTCTACACACCATACATAGGTAAATGCATAGTGAACATCTCGGTATTTGTGCAGTGCATACTGCCAAAGTGGCCAGTATCTCGGCCGATCTGTTACCTCTTGCATGTGTTGTTGCTCAAAATATGGATTTAACCAGAAATTGATTTGTGAAATGAGGAGCTCCAGCCTTTTTCGAGAACACATCAAGATCAACAGCGACCTTGAAGACACGAAAAAGAGGCCAACGAGGTCGCCTCGCTGGCAAGCGCTTGTAACCGGCTGTCCTGGAGGTATAAATACAGGGTGTTCTCCAGGCAAGGACCAGCATACTCTTTCTCTCATGCCTCGTCTCTCGCACCAACGCATCAGCGAAGAAGAGGAATTAGTCAAGCGCCGTCTAGCTGGCGCCGAAGAAGAGACCCGCCATTAAATGCACTGCCCCCATTAAGTTCCTAAATCGGGTGCTTTGAGGCGGAAAATTGAGTAACCCACTGGTTAACTGTCGGTTTCGGCCTCTCGGAACAAGGCGAAAGCGAAATTTCGCGGCCCAGAACGTGAGTTTATACTCTTGGCTCGGGTACGATGTTTGTTGCTGCCAAGGAATTACAAAAAAAAAAGTGTCTAAAAAGGAAAGAAAAGGGAGAATTTAGTTAACACTCACTGCTGTTCACCACGGACTTGAGGTTGACTATCTATTTGCCACAGTGTTTTTTAGTACAAAACAATGTGTCCTACCAAACAGAAGGCAAATACATAGGATCTTTCGCGGAACTCGAAAAGTGCGAAATAACTACGTGAAAGCGAAACACTTACAAACAGTTTGGCACACCTATGCCGCAAGACCTGACGATGCAAGACATCTATATCCATGCTCTACAACCTTGGAAATGCCCACCCATAATCCAAGCTCTATCACATCGTTCCTCGGGTATACATGGTGTCCCTATCAAAATATTAGGTCACTGGGACATGTTCTGGGTATGCTAGTTAGCATTGGGTGCAAAAATAGATAGGTTGTGCACAGCCGCATGCAGCTTTTTGTGCATTGTGCAAAGCCGCATGGGATTTTATTATTATTATGAGTTAAATACGACTATTGTACTTCCCAAATTGTATTCAATGCCCGAAAGATGTGTATCTTCGGTATTCTTGAATTCGTCCATGGCACCTCAGGCTACCCCTCCCAGACCCCCCATGGGCCTAATTTTTAGTAGAGAATAACCGTCCTAAGGGGGGGTCAGTTTGAGTGGTGGTCCCATTTCCCATGGGACTTCCCACCTTTGAAGGGACTTTTCACCAAACTGCTGGGGGATGTCCCATCTGGTTTTTTTGAGGGATATCCCACCCGCCGCAGGCAGGCCCGAAAAATAACTGTGGGATGTCCCATCTTCCCATTTTGCTGCACCAAAAAAGCGCGATTTTGGGGCCATTTCTAGACAGTTTGCCATGATGCTTGGTGATGCATGTGGCTTGAAGGTAGGCCAATGCTGCTACATATATGCTGCACCCTGCACAGCATATTTTCCTAGGCAAAAATACAGGATTTTGCACCAGAAAAGGCTGGTTTTGCAGCTGTTCCTGCAGGAATTTGGATTGTACATGGTCATTCATGCAGTCTCAAGGTAAGGCAAGGTCCATAGCTTTACGCCGTGCCCCACAAGCAGCAGATTTATGGGTGGAAACACAGGATTTCGGAACAGAAAAGCTGGTTTTTGCAGCCATTCCTCCACAGAATTGGATGATACTTAATAACTCATGCAGTTTCATCATAGGCCATCACCCCTATCCATATGCTATGCCATGCCATGTGCACCAGATTTCTGTGGGTGAAACCACAGCATTTCTTTGGTGCAGCAAAATGGGAAGATGGGACATCCCACAGTTATTTTTCGGGCCTGCCTGCGGCGGGTGGGATATCCCTCAAAAAAACCAGATGGGACATCCCCCAGCAGTTTGGTGAAAAGTCCCTTCAAAGGTGGGAAGTCCCATGGGAAATGGGACCACCACTCAAACTGACCCCCCCTTAGGACGGTTATTCTCTACTAAAAATTAGGCCCATGGGGGGTCTGGGAGGGGTAGCCTGAGGTGTCCATGGGGCAAGCATGGAAAAGCCGCAGTTTGACGGTATCATCGTGCCTTTGTCTTACCCACCACATCGCTCTCGAACTCGTGCTATGGCGGGCATGAAGAAACAGCTCGAGGAGCATCCCTCCATCCAGCCACCCGTTGTTTGACTCGTTTGAATGGCCAACGGCACCGGGGAAAATATACCTTGGCCGAGTGACGCAAGATCGATCTTTCCACCCGGACGCATGCGGCTGTCCACTTTGCGAGAGCCATTCAGCACTGAGGGCATGAAGTAAGTCACCAAGTGTTTTCTGAAAGCTCTTAGCGCGAGCATGATTTCAATCGCTTCCGAGATCGTTGGCTGAGGAGAAATGAAGCGCGATGACATCAGATATGAGGGAGTGCAGTGACCCAAATCTCAAATATAAAGGAGAGGTCACCATATCCTCCAATTACATGTATTCTATTGAGATATGTAGTGTTCAGGCCCCAAATCAAATTTCTTCTGTGCGGCTTTGCACAATGTCCAAAAGCCGCATGAAGCCGCATGCGGCCCGTGTGGCTTTTCTTGCTGTATTAATCGCATATTGATTTCACGCAATTGGGCTGTCTCGGTACGCGCCTTGTGAGTAGCGGGCAAATCCCCGGCTTTAGGGCTGCGTCGGTCAACTTCAATGACAAGGCACTGTCCTGGACCGGCAGCAATGCGCTTGCTTCAGTCTAGTTGAGTTTAATGGAGCTGTATCATGTCTACGTGGGAAATAGATAATACAGTGCTGTTCCTTAAAAGTTCCAAACAAGCACTCATGTGACCGTGTCCTGGCACCTTTGATTGTGCTTGTTCATCATTCACAGTTGATTTGAAACCAGTCGAAGAGTCAGTTTTCCATTATACTCTGAAACCATCTAGGCTACACTTCCTCAAGAGCCATGGCAGTTCAATTGCCAAAGATTATAGAATGAGGGCACCGGCCATGTTGAGCATCAATCAGAAGGACATATCCTTCAAATTGTATCTAGAATGTTCAGGAATGTGTTACACATTCCACTCCCGAGGAGCCTAAAGATTAGGATGATGGTGGAGAATGTTCTCACGACCTAACCACCACCATCAAGATGGGCCGGCGCCCTGCCCAGCCCCTCCACCGCCAGCCACTAGCCCGTTGACCACTCCAGACCACCTCCTAACCCACCATCGACATCTCGAGTCCTTGCTTGACTCAGCTCTGGCCACCTTGACTTTGATACAAGAACATGAGACCACCGCAGATTTCCATCTTCCTTACACATCGCACTTGCTGGGAGTCTTTCGATTCCTCAGTCGCCACATTTCACCACCTTTCACTACTTCATCGTCCCTACCTACCCATATGACTACGAAACCAGACCCTCTTTGTCTCACATCAGTAAAACTACACATTTCTCTCTGAGGTGTTTGCACTCTGGGAGAAGGTCTTTGCACTCTGAGCAGGTCTTTCTATAAACTCTGTTACCTTGAGAACTCTGCGAAATTGATTACCATATTTGGAAATGCAAAAGTCCTCAAACATCTCCCACTCCGAAAGACCTTATGGATTAAAAAATCTGAATATCTACTGCAGCGAGGGAGGGATTCATTGCCGAATACAGGTAAGTATCGAGCAGTGCGTATAGCGCAGAATCGAGTCTAAATGAATAAGGTCCACGAGGTGCGCATGGAGTTTGGTTCTGGCACCATCCGTGCCGGGAAAGCGTCGAGACTGCGAAGCAACAGGTAAAATGAGTACAGGAAAAGAGCGCGTACAAACAGAAAGTTTCACCACAAGTCATTCAAACTCCGACGACAGGGAAAATTGATCCACAATCCGCATCAAGTTACATCTAGTTACGTGCCATCGAATAACGTATGTGCCACGTCGCTCCTTGACCACCGCCACATCCTTCTTTCCCCCCACCCTACGCAATGCCCTCAAAGCCTTCAAAGACTGCAAATCCCGCACCTCTCTTCCTCAAGTGTTCAAGACCCATCAAGATAGCGTCTTATCACTCTCAAATCTTCTCAAAAGCCTTCAAATGCACTCTCGCGGTGTTCAAGCTTTCAATGCTTCCCTAAGCCTCTCGCAGCCTTACTGGATCATGGCCTGTGTCTGCTCATCTGCGGTTTTCCCCACAAGACTGCGCTCACTGGGTCAATTTGGTTGCATGGGCGCCGATGATTCTTGGTATGGGTGCGTCGCCTTTCTTCTCCGTGTCAGCTCATAAACTAATTCTTTGGCAGATCTATCCTTGTGCTTCTGCCGTACGAGTTACCGCTGCCACAGGACCGGCCTTGACGTCCAGTCCCACGCCGCACGCTGTAAGCACAAGGCTCAAGTTAAGGCACGTCTCGTACTGAATATAGCACCCCCGTCATCTAAGTCGCTCCCCAGAGGCCAGCCAGCAAACACCCCAGAGTCCCATTTTCAGATGGAGCTCGCGTGCGCAACGCGGCTCGTACACTTCAACCCCACCCGGTGGAAAGTGGCCCATCTTCGGCGTCGACTCTGTCCACCACAAGCTTCTCGCTCGTGTTCGGACATGATTATGGCGTACTTATTAGTAGTGTATTGCCATGTGTAGAGATTGTATTTCGATTTTAAGAATATATTCACTATTTAGCGCAATTCCTGAATCATATATAAGGTCTTTCAAAAGGAACTGTACCAAGCTCGTCGAGAACCCTGGCGACAACCTCAGGTCTTTCAGAACTCTGCAGAGATGTGAGGTCTCTATAGGGTTAGTTGAACCTTCTCTGCAAAGACCTCAAATCTCTGGGATTCAGCAGATCTTTGAGGTCTTTGGGGGTCTTTGAGAACTCTACAAAGACCTCAAAGACCTCAGAGAGAAACGTGCAGTCTCACTGATGCACCGCCACGTATGTAGCGGCGACCGATCCCCGACGTACGGCATCTCCGTTGACACCCGATTTCAACACGGACAAACCGATCGCAGACCCTCCCAAATCCCCTCGCATTGCTCGACAAACCGCAGTGAAACCTGTTCACGTTATTGTTCGCTTCGACAAAAGCCCGGAGCTTCTCCCCCGGCCACTACGAACCAATCGAGGCTGGCATGAAGCCAAGCTGTATGGTGCAATCTCGTCCGCACTGCTCCCTCTTTTCGATAACAGCACCAATGTGGCCCATATGAAGGATGTGCTCGCGGGGGTGCATTGGACAAAAAGCCGTAACCTCGCCTTGCACCCGACCGAGACATGCACAGCCAGGTTCCTTATTGCGCAGAGCGACACCATCTGGACAGCTATCTGCCCACTCCTTCACCTCCCTGACGACTCTGGGTGCCCCGTCCTTGAAACAGATGAGATGTGGCATTCAGTCGTTTTCCATGGTGTCCCCATGCCTGCTCCGTCGGCCCATGCTTTGACCCGTTTCACGTGGGACTTTGTTGAGGAATGGGTAACGACACCTGGCAGGCTTAGGGAGTGTGCAGTTTTATGCCGCCTGGAGGAGTTATCGAAGAAGGCCTCTCTAGCGCTACACCTGTCCTTCTCATCGGAAGCAGATGCAGAACGGCTTGTCAGAGACGGCGGCTATATTTATGGGGTCCCATGCAGAGTATCTCACTATATACCGAAAGCTCGCAGCCCCTCGCCCACCCCTTACCTGCCACAACACCTCTATCTCAGGATACCTCATGACCTATACGCGCCACTCAGCGGGCGCGGCCTATACCCGCGGAACCAGCCGCTTCACAACTTGTCTTGTCCCAGTTGCAAAGTATTTGAGACGGCACTATATCTACAGACACATATCATTGGACACTTACTATACCTCTAGACAGTATTATTTCTACCATATGTCCTAGGCACAAAGGAAATAGAACAAAGATTCAAAAAAAAAAAAAAAGAAAAAAAAAAAAAAAAGGTATGATGGTGTGGATTATCGGTACAAAATACTGCAGCAGATGTTTTTGAAGAATTTGCATGACTCAAAAATGGTGGTTTCCACCCCAGACCCCGAGTGCTGCGTGGGGCCTCAGAGCTGCAAGACGATCTCGCTCCACAAAAACATGAAATAAAATTTCATTTTTCATTGGTTGCTAGTAAGCTCTATTGCATCTCAAAGGAATGAGTGGGATAGGTTCTAGACAGCCATTTATCCCATGGATCCCAATTACTCCTTTATCTGTACAGATCACTTTTGAAATGAAGCAACACCAATTTCCAGTTCATCTCGCATTTTCCATGACAATATCAGTGCTCAGGGTATGGGGGTGATTCTGGAAACAATTCTGAGGCGATTCTGAGAATTGTTTTTTGGCATAATCGTGCCAAATTTGACTGCACCATTCTCTATTTCGATTCTGGAAGCGATTCTGAGGTGATTCTGGGCATAATAAATCAAAACCGCTCAAATTGAAGGCCATAAAGATATGTCTTAAGTCACCTGGGTGGCCTATAACAGTGGCGGTCAGAGTAGAATTTAGATCATAATAGGTGATTCTGACGACAATTCTGGAGTCGATTCTGGATTTAATTTATTGTGGGAGAATCATCGCAACTCAGAATCGTCTTGAGAATCGTTGTAGAATCTCCTCTGGAGCAAACACGATTCTGACTCTGATTTAATTTAAAGCCAATTCTGAGTGATGCTCACCCAAATCTGATGGAAAGAAATTCCAGAATCAATGTCAGAATCACCGAGAATTGTCTACTCCGACCGTCACTAATGTTTTCCGTAGGGTTACAGAAATTATCATCCGGAAAATGCCTTTGCGCTGGCTAAGCCCCTCAGTTACACCGCCAATTTTCGTGGACGTGGCTCCGACGTGGAAGCCACATCAGTTCTGCGTTCAATCATGGGCTGACTGACAGGTGCAGATCACATTGTGGCCAGTTTTGGACTGGAATCATTTCATTGTGTTCCTACTCGATGTGGTACACAGATTCTTATTCAGACTTAATTGTGATGGCCCATTGTGTGTTTGCCGATCATCTGAGACAGTTGTGAGCGCGTAACACCTCACTCTGCCGACACCATTGTTCTCATTTGGCTTTGGCCTCCCATTGTTGAGCGTTCACGGCTGATTTCGGAGCTGTCCCGTGTCCGAAAAGGCGAGTCCTTAACTGCTGTGTTGATGGCACAGTGGCATTCAATATTCGGCCACAGTTTTTGGTATTGCCACTGAATATTTCACCGGTCATTCACGCAGCTTAACAGGGTCGGCAAAATTATTCAACGGGTCGCAACGGAGAAGCAGAATGAAGCAGAGACATAGAATTGAAAATATTGGAGTGTCATTACATGGATTCGCAGTAATCAAGCATCTACACCGTCCGCATCGATTGAAGTATCAACCGAGGCCTGCCAGGAGTCAGGGACAGCATCCTCCGGCAGGTTATAGTCGGCAGATTTGCCATGCGCAGCCCGGTCCTCGGCCAAAACAAGCTTAAAAGCTCTGTAAAACATAGAGTGATCAGCTGGAAGAGTACGACGGAGCTGAGCGAGAAAGAACACACTTTGCGATCTTGTGCTCATCGTAGTTGGCAGTCTTACGCAACCAAGCAAGGCGCTCGTCGAGTTTATCCCAGAAATTATCACCTGGGTAGAGCTTGTATTGCTGTCTCTGCGGCAAATTTCAACAACAAAAATCACACAGGGCGGGCAGGGAACGTACCATCAGAGCAATACGAGCGCATAATTCGACGGTCAGGACAGTTTCAGTATCTTTGACGAAGCTTTGACCGAGGCCAAAAATATTGGTGTGATCAGTTGAGGGTCCCTTTGGCATGGAGCGGGTAATCTGGGTCCAGCATGAACACGAGCGAACAATCGGAGTGACAGGAGAAGAGAGAACCGGAACGGAGTCAGCAGCGATGATGCGTCGGAGTATGCAGCATAATACGTACAATCTTCTTAAACGACGCCCGAGTCTGCGTCAAATGATACTCGGCACGGCTCTTCACAAGTCCCCAGTCCGACGCGACGTGCTCGATGCCAAGTGGCAAGTCGAAACGGCGCACTTTCACGATATTCTGGCCCATGAAAATCAGCAACGGTCGACGTCACAAAAGTCTCGGACGATGTACCAGCAGATGCTTCTTGGCAAGCTCGCCCTTGTACGAGGCAAGCCTCGAAGATATGGTAACGCCATGTGCAAGTTGCTTGAGATTCTTCTGCAAGTTAGCACATCTTAGCAACAGTTTATCTTCGAAACACAACGGTGGCAACTCACATCGAGGGCTGGCGAAACTTTGAACACAGGCTGCGCCGCAACCATGGCGTCTACCTTGCTCGTGAGGTTTTGGACAATTGTGAAGAGCTTCACTTGGCGCACGGCCAGCGTATCCTGGCTATTATGAGCGTGCACATCATGATGCAAGGCTGAGGACAACGTACCGCTGCAAACACTTCGACCTCTGCTACTTGGGATGGCTTGAGACGCTTGTGAGTGGCATATTGTCTCGCAAACGCCACCATGTTGGCGTTGGATCCAGTGGAGTCGGCTGTTGACGCGTCGGAAGATGGGATGATGACTGGCAGTTCTCCCCCGTCTTCATCGTCGTGATCGCTGTCATCCGAGTTGGCCCCGGGGGCGGTCTTCCTTTTGCGAGGATTACCATTGGGAAGGGGTGCAGGAGACTCAGCCAGCATTGCAGCTGCGAGTTTAGCGTCGTATTCAGCAAGTTCTTCGGGAGTTGGTGCCATAGCAGATACGCAGAAAGTGTCGTGGTGGTGGCAGTTTGGTTCTAAGCTGCCGCAAAGTGGCATTGACCTATATATTTTTTGAACAATGCATCGCGCTTTGCTTGCACTTTCCTTTTGCAGCTGCGCAGTGTCTTTTCTCAATCGAGCCACCCACTTGACTTGTTATTCTTTTCATTTGCAATCTGGCTATCAACCCTTGTCGAAAATGCCGCGAACCCTCAAGGTCTTGGATGAATGTAAGTTTATACAAAATTACCTTTGGTATGTCACATCTGACCCAACATTCCTCGCAGGTTTTATTCAACGGGATACTGATAAGAAAATTTTGTGCACCATTTGTGAGCGCAACGGATCCGGAGAGTGGATGGGCCGTGATGGTGAAAAGAGACACCTGAACTCCAAAACTCACGAGCGGAATCATATTGAAGCTGATAATATTCGGATTGCTTCTCGAGCTTCTATTCATAATCGGAATGCGCACATTAATTCCACTTCCACACTCCAACGATTGGAACTTCCCATAGCCGAAAAACACTTAGCTCATGACACGCACTTCCCAAGTGCTGAAGAGCAGCAACTGTGGGACCAATATCAAACCAGTGGTGCCAGTTTCAGTGCCGGTGTTGATCCTGCGGCAGATGGATTGGCGCAGGAGGCCGACCTTCTGAGGCAGGTTGAACAATTTGGGCGCTGGAATGCGACTACCATTGCACGGAACTTGAGCTTTATGGGTCCTGAAAGCGAAATTCCGATACTCAGTGAATACGAAGAAGAGGATGCCCTGCTTTGTGAAATGCTGGACAACGCTCGTAAGCTCGGTTTTGTATAGTGATTTAACGCTTGCTTGCTTATTTCCTTTTCCATCCCAGAATTGGCTGATGACCCCAGCGTCGAGAATATGGTCGATATCGAGATGGAGGGCCAAACACGTGTGAAAACCACGACCGAGTGGTATCCGTACCCAACAAAAATGGTAAGAGCTCTCTCAGCGGGAAGATTGTAATGCTGAATTTGCTGATTTAAATAGATGTTTTTGCTGGATACACTGGACAACTTGCCGCGTCAACGCGTTTCAAACTCCCTTATGAAGGTTTTTCTTTGGATTTTACGTGAAGGCGGGGCACGAGATGTTCCCTCTCTTGATGCACTTCGAAAGGTTCAGTTGAACCTTCACAGTCAAGGAGGTGTCCCGACTGTCCCATGGACGTCCACGCAAGGGAATGTGTTTTATCTGAATGACATACGAACCATCATTGCAAAGGTTGGATATCATTTTGCAGAATGTAACACTAACCTGACGATTAAACCTCAGGATTATGCCAATCCTTTGACGCGTGGTCTTCTGCATTTTTATCCCGAGATTCCTGACGGGCCAATTAGTGAAGCCTGGCATGCGCCGAAGTGGCGGCGGGAAGTTGACCGAGACACACTTACTCCGATGATTGTGAAGGGACATTGTCACTTCTACGTCAACGAGTTGGCTCGGCAGCATGACGGGTCATTTGTTATCCCGCTTTGCTGGTTATATTCAAGGGTAGGATGCACGCAGATGCAATTCAGGTAACGGTAGATGGAGATGGAACTGCCCATGTCGACGACTCAAAGGAGATCTTGATCTCTGCTGCGGACTTGCTCAACAATTATCATGACTTGGAATTCAAGAAGCTGCTTCCGACTGCTTGGGATGGTATGTCGGCCATACTCAAATTGGATCCAGTGGGTTAATTACACTCTTCAGCCTCCTCAGCTGCGAAATATCCCTCGAAGATGCCGAATCCCCTGCGCAAATTAGCTAATGGACGTCCAATGTACACCAGCTTCGTGGACTTATTCTTTGATGATGTATCGGGAAACCGATCCAAGTCTTGGAATAAACACTACAACTGTTATTGCACTCACCGGAATCTGCCTCGCCGTATTTTGCAACAAGAGTTTCACACACATTTTGTCGCCACATCGCCACATGCATCTTCCTCAGAGCAATTCGAAGGAATTAAATCACATATCGAGTGTGTGATATATTTTTATTTTTCAGTTGAATGCTTAGGAAGTGTCGTGCAGGTCAACTCACACTGCTCCTATACCAGTTTACGACCACAGCACTGAGCAAGAGGCTGCTGTTCGGGTGTTTGTCAACACTGGGCCGTCTGATAACCCCATGGGAAGTGAAATGACCGGCCATATCGGTGCGAAGGGAAATTACTTCTGTCGAAAGTGCAAGGTTGGTGGGTGTGGCGAGCATAAGCGAACAGATGCGGGTTTCCACAGTATGTTCATGGTAAGCTGCATCACCAGATGCATTCTTTGCGTTTATTTACGGAGGTATACTATTACAGGAAGGAGTTCCGCGCTCTGCAGCGGAGACCCTAGAAGAATTGCATAAGCAGGTTGACCTCGCCTGTTTTGGTGTCAAGACTGCGGTCGAAGCACGCCAAACTGATACCGGGATTAAGGACTCGTATACAAACCACTGGATTAATGATCTTCTTCGACGATCGCAAGAGCTGAAAAAGGCGAACCCAAATCTCGGCAGAGCAGAGATTGTCCAGCAGTTGAGGGAATGGGTTAAAGCGAACAATTCTACAATTTACAATCCATTTCTTTCACTAAAAGGTAACCATATCCTCCGCGCATTTGAATGGTCTTTTTGACGGCGTTGATAGGGTTTGAGGTTTCCCAAGACACACCAATCGAAATCCTCCACACAATTCTACTTGGTATTGTGAAGTATGCCTGGCATAGCACGCATACAAGCTGGACTCCGGCCCAGAAAATGACTTATACGCTGCGCCTTCAAGCCACAAATACAATTGGGCTATCAATTCCTTCTATTCGAGCAAATTATATTATGCAATTTGCAAACTCGCTGATTGGCCGGCAGTTCAAGCAGGTCGCACAGACCTGTGTCTTCCAGATGTATGATCTGACAGACGGGCTTCAATTCATGGCATGGAAGGCGATGGGCGAGCTATTACCACTTCTCTGGTATCCGGAAATCGACAACATGGATCAATATCTTGTACGTATTGCATATCCTTTACGTTTGTAACCACTAATAAGAATATTTAACAGATTGACATTGAAACCGCAGTCTCAAACATCCTAGACATATTTGCCATGTTGGATCCAACTAAGATTCTAGCAAAAAATAAACTCCACATAATGGCACATACAAAGGCCGACATTCGTCGACATGGTCCGCTCCTTGGCGTTCAGACTGAATCCTATGAGTGCTACAATGCAATCTTTCGATTCTGTTCCATCCTATCAAATCATTTAGCGCCTAGCCGGGATATCGCGCGCCAGCTTGCGCGCCAAGAGGGTTTGAAACACCGCCTGACCGGGGGGTGGTGGCTATCCTCCAGTACCGGAAATTGGGAACGTGCTGGCTGGGCTGTTCGTGATTTTTTATCCCAACATCCTATCCTACAAACTCTTCTTGGCTGGACGAACCCCAAGCAGCTCAAACAAGGTATAATGCAATTCATCCATTTATTTCGCATTCTGATCAAGACTAGGCTCTGTGAAGCTTATGCCATTGAAACGAGTCAACGGGCAACCCACCCCAACCCGGCAAGAGTTCAAGTTAGCCCAAACGGATGCCAAGATTGCAATGAACATTGGCTCATACGATGTCGAGTCAGTTTGGCAGCGATGTAAAAGTGTGGTATCAAGATCCCGCGATGAATGCCCTCTGCTATCCTGGGTCTATGTTATTTGTCCGGTCACCGTAAGCCTGAATCTTCAGCATATTCAGCAAATCTCATCGATTTTCTTCCCAGAGTGAACCTATGTTGGGCCGTATCAAGGAGATATTCACAAGCACTGCTCAGTCTGTTGTTATCCTCGATGTTTTCCGTGTTTCGGACGATCGCCATCCAGTATTGAATCTCCCGAAATTATCTCATCGACAAGGGGAGCAGACTTTTTTGATAGTTCCTTCTACGGTAAGCACCTTGATTTACGGTTCAAGGACTTCATCTAAAAAATATTCAGAATGTCGAATTCCTGTTCAATGTAGAGCACGACTGCTACTCTGCACAGTGTAGTGCATCAGGTACTCGAGCCAAGAAGCAGGAGCGCGTGGACTCAAACATCGCCGAGACGTTTATCGAACACCAGCCATTAGAGGAGCATATAATAAACACGACAGCGTTCCACAACTCCCATCTTTTGCGACGCTGCCTTCCCCGAAGCGTTTGGGCGCCAGTACCTATGTTCACACCCGACAATCGTCTTGCCAAACACAACGAGCTCGCAGAACAACTGCGGGGGAAGCATGCCTCCAAGAAGGCCGCAAAGGCAGCTGCTGCAGCAGTGGTTCAGTCCACTTCGGATAGTGCTCGGGTCGGCACAACTGAGGGTGGAATCACCTCTATCGATCCAGCTTCCCCATCACTATCCAGCAAAAAACGGAAACGCGCGCAACCAAAGAAAGCCGCGGAAAATAAGAAGGCGACGACAAAGAGAACAAGATCCAAAATAACGAGCGGGCGGCCCAAGAAACGCCAGAAGAAGGCTGTCGATGCGGGGGGACAGGAAGAGGAAGAGGAGGAATCCCCTGTGGAGGGAACTTCTTCCGATGATGAGGAAAGGTCGGGTAATTCCGATGCCGAAATTGATGGGGATTCCAGTGACGAGGGTTCTGAGTCGGAAGAAGAGCGATATATCGCAAGGCCGACAAGGCGCCCCCGAGGAATAATTCAGTAGCCGATTTACCGTCCATATTACTTTGGTCTCTTTTTTGGTCCAATTTCTGCAGAACACAGGGAATTCCACGAGATATTTTGCCAAAGGAATAGGGGAAATGACTTATGAGCCTCATGGTATTTTATATACAATGGTTCAGCTCTGTCACAGCTCAAACACAGATGGATGCCATTAATAAAATTTCTTGGTAACCTGATGCCACACCGGCTGTATCTCAGCATCAACAGCAGATGATACCCATGTCGACGGTAGGCTGTTCAACCTGCAGAGAAATAACTGGCCTTGAGCTGTACTCCAGGTCGGAGACAGCTGTCCACCGAGGTCATTGTTCACGTGGAACCAATGCGGTTACCATATCGGGAAGACATGGTCGGGTAAATGGAAGGGAGCCGAGCCTTACACCTCGGATATGACTGGCGAAGAATTGGCGGTGTACTCAGCCGCCGGACGCCACTCTCCATCCATCTCCGCTCATCTGTTGCCCAATCCCCTCCAGACATCCGACCTATGAAGATCTCATGCCGAAGAGCCTTCGCTCTGGCCATGCCCCACATGCCCCAATACGTCGCGCGACTATCTGCCCCCTGGTCGCCACCGCCCAGCGCCTCCGCTGAGCCATCCTCATCTACCTCCTCGTCTGCGGATCTGAGGTAACTTATGCGGAAGGCGCAAGGAAGCGCATAGGAGGGCCGGGGACTTCTACATGGCGCGCGCGAGCGACACCAAGGCACAACGGACGTCGGAATAGATGTGGCCCGCATTTATCGACTACGCGCGAATGGCGACACCGATTGTGGAAACGATCTTTGCGCATCGGAATTACAGCGCTGCGGGGCAAGGAGGCTTAACGAGCGAGCAGAAAGGGGATTTGGCCGCGATACGTTTCTTTTCTCTTCTTTCATTCCTCGCATGTCGTGCAGTGAATTCTCACAATCCGTTTCCTCTGTGCAGGACGGGGAAGACATCCTGCATGACCTCGAGCGGCTCAAGGCGGCCCTCGTAGAGCGAGCGGTATGTGCGCTATATGAGCGCAGCCCCGAAGCGCAGGTGGGACGGTGTGCTAGGGTTCATCGCTGCGTGAGTACTGTTCGTCTCACCATCCCTCCGTCCTCACTTTTCCATCCGTTGTGGAGCAGCGCTGACGCTGCATAACCAACCCACAGGCGGCGGTGCGAACGCTACATGAAGTCTTGTAGCGTGATCGGACGCCCTGCTCTCACAACCAGCGGCTGCCGGTTTCTCTTCCCTCGTTGGTACCGTTAAAGTAAGTACCGATCTCATTATTTCCTCTGAACCTCATCAGTGCCTTCGACAGGATTCATACGACCACACCGTCAAAAACAGCATGTAAAAACATGGGACCCTCATCCGGAAGGGCCTGTTCGCAATGGGATGCAGTACCCGGAGTTCTTTGTCCGGACGTAGACGCCGACCATGATGAGGGACAGCCACCGCACGCACCGACGTTGCCGTTTGACCGTCGTGACAACGGCGGTGCGCTCCTGCTTCATACATAGATTTAGCTGCTTGCACCATTCACAGCTTTGGGCAGCCATCAAGGAATGTTCCAGCGGGCATTTCGTACCCGAGGCTTTTGCTCGCAAAATATTCAAAGCTAACTCACTTTCATGCTGAACTCGCAGCAATTCGCGCATGGCATACCTTTACTCCAATCCTACTCCTATCCCGGGACACGGGCCTGTTCGCATGGCCCAGGCACCATTTTTGACGCGCATCCGCCGTCTTTGATGAAGCCCGGTGCGAATGTTCCTTGACCGTGCTCGATGCCTATTCCTTACTGACTGCGTGTGCAGGTACAAGGCTCTTAAAGATGTCGTGGCCCCCGTTCCTTCGACCGAAGTTATGGGCGACCAGGACTTGACACTTGATCAGTAGGGTTTTTACCTTGTTATTTACTATACGTGTTCACGTACTATTGCCTGCCTTTTATTTTCTGACCCGCTCTGCTTGTCCTAGCTGGTTTGAGAACGAAAAGCAACCGCTTAATGCAAGGCGTATCAGTGCTTTTAGCCCTGTCCCGGCGTTTTCTCATAGAAAGCACGGATCTATCGCTATCTTGCGAAGACAGGGGGCGGTCTCGCGGTCTATGTGGTCTCTCGTGTCTCCAAGAGACCACGTAAGATATGGGAAATCCAGATGCTGTCCTCGCCCCGCAACCCGCATCCTGTTGCCAGTCAACGTGATCCGCCCCTGGCACGCGGGGTATCGCTATCCGACCCCGAAATCTTCCCGAACTCTTCGCATCTATCACCGACGGTGCTTCATCCTTTCTCTCAATACATACCCGTACGCAAACTGCCGGCGTGCCAAATTTCCCGACCAATTACCGTTCCTTCTGATTCTGATTTGCTCTCCAAGTCAGATCTGCGGATGGACGTTGAATACAGTCTCGGTGCGGTGGCAGCTCAGCTCAATGCCAGGTGTGCCAAGTCACCGATTCAGCCACAAGAGCGACGTTATGCACTGATAAAGCCTGCTCACACTTCTGCTGGGTGAAACGGTCGACAATGAATCTTCTCAGTTGTCTATTTGCCTTCCTAGCCACAGCTGGCGCCGCCGCGGCGGCGGTGCCTCCCACCCCAACAAACGACGTCCGCTCGGGAGCGACATCCATCAGCGGCACCAATTTCGGATATTACTATACCTTTTCGGCGGAGGACGGGGACGCCGTCACATACACCAATCTGGATGACGCGAGTTACATGACTCAGTGGACCAATAACAGCAGCCACTTTATTGGTGGCAAGGGGTGGAATCCCGGCTTTGCTCAGTCAGTTTTTTCCCCGTCCCAATTTTTCGTGCGAATACGCTCACAAAACCAAACCCCGCCCAGGCAGATCTACTTCGGTCTCCCCTATTTCCCAGCTCCCCCGGATCACAGCAGTTCTTTTTCCATCCACGGCTGGACACCGACCCTCTTGTCGAGTACCGCATTATCGAAAGCCTCGCCAGTGATGTTGACCCTGTTCTCGGCCTCACGCTACAAGGGACTGTCACCTCCGACGGTTCTGTATACAACATTTCAAAGACTCAGCGCGTAAACGCCACGTCGATCATGGGCACCGCTACCTTCAGCCAGTATTGGAGCATCCGGCAAAGTAACCGCGGCGACGGCTTCATCACCATCGCGAACCACTTTAACGCGTGGGCCGCGGTGGGGATGCCGCTGGGCGAATTGGGATACCAGATTATGGCGACGGAGGGACACAGTGGCAGCGGCTCTGTGACGGTCTACAGCTCAACCAAGCCCGCCGTCCCTGTGAGTCACTTGTTCTGGTTCTCAAGCCTACATCAACTAACATCTGTCCGGGTTCAGTGTGCTGCGGAGTATGCGCAATGCGGCGGCATAGGGTTCGCCGGCCCGAACTGCTGTGTTTCCGAAACATCTTGTGTTGTGCTCAACGCGTATGCTTCTCAGTGTCTGATTGTATAGGGTATTGGGTAATTTGTGATCTGTATCTGAACCAACTGGTGAAAAAAGAGGTGATGTGGATGGGTCGGGTGATTGTGGAAATGCCATGTCTTCAGTGAAATCGAAGCGTAAAAGCAACCCACCTGAAGGAGCCAAAGGTAGGAGGAATAGCCACATGGGTGGGATTGAGCTGGGGGAATCCTCGGCTAATGGCCAAAAGTGCGACTCGAGCACATTGGCGCCTCGGCTAAAACCTGTAAGTGCGACTCGCGTTCGGCAATATCAAGGTACACATGATTGTGGGAGGTCTTACTTCTTTGCGCTCCTTTCCTGCGGATGTTCTCCTTGTGCGCAAACTACGGGCCGGTGCCATTCATTCATTTTATATCCACATGGAATATTACATTAGGGGAAGTCAAAGCGGTCGGGGGAGACCGATTCACGAGCTGATTCTGAGGTCGATTCACCGACTGAATCCATCATGAATCGGGCCTAACTTTGACCGCCCAATTCTGAACTCCGATTCGGAGCTTGATTCTGCAGCGATTCACGACACCTATATTTTTTGAGAAATAAACATATTTGAGATGGCAGAAAAATACGTAGAATCACCTAGCAGTCTCAAATTTTTGCTCGACACCCAAGCTCCCCCATTGCGTCGCACTTATTATCCGCCTCTCGGCGCGCCTGCGTCGTGCGCGCAACGCCTTTTGGAGCACCATTTCACCCGCATGAAAGGTGTCTTGCATTAAGAAAAACAATTGACGTGCCACTTTGCACGCGCTGGCTGGGCTCTGTAGGACATCGAACTCCGAGTCCCAACGGCCATGGAATTCCCGCCCAACGTCGAAATATTATCCATCAAACATGCAGTGTCCTCTGGCTCCGCCCTAGATAATTCAACATGTTGGAGTGAACACGAATCGCGATTCCGAAGCCGAATTTCAGGCTGCTGCTCCTCCTCTGGAGGAGCAGGATTCAGACCGATTCAAAACTTTTGATCGATTCTGAAGTCGATTCTGACATCTGAATCGACACCAGAATCGGCTTGTGAATCGGTCTCCCCGACCGCTTTGACTTCCCCTATTACACCCACAAATCGCAACTCGCAACTCGTGATTCGGCCAGATTTACTCTCAAAAACATTACAAGTGAGACGACCTCCAACCATTCGTTGTGCGACCTAAAGTCCAACAGCGTGGAGGTTACAAATAAACCTGCAACCTGTTCACCGGTACAGGTGGGGGAGCAAAATGAAACGCACAAAGGGCGCGTGATGATTTCGAAACGCAGAATGTCAAGATGATAGGGCTGGTAGGCTGAATTCTCGGAATTACGCTGCGCTCCACATTAAGTCACGACCAAGCATCTCACCCGTGCATTGGTGTGGTTGGATTATTCTGCCAGGGAATGAGATCGGCCAAGTGAAGAATTCAGGGCGTACTTCATTAGTGGCCGTGAACCTTATGGTTCGTTTTAATACATGAATAGTTCTTTCCCTTGGGTCACAGGATCATAATTTAACGTCCCATGACAGGCGTTTGCTTTCAAATGGACATCAGCCCACATGCGTTCAACGTCGACGACACTTACCGTTTGGTGCGCGTTTCTTGACCACAAATGCCGCCATCCCGAGGAATAGTGCCCACCCAGAGGAGAACATGCTCAGCGTTGCGACCAAAACCGCAATGAAGGCCGACCCTCGTGATTTCGCGTGTTGGAAGTGACAGAGATACACCCCGTCAAGAACCGCAGGCCCAGGGGCGGAAAGCGGAAAGAGGCCAGTTATATTTCTCAGAGCCGCATTTGGTGAGTTGCCGTCGTTTACGAGGAGGGAGTAAAGGTCGGACTCGATGGGAAGTGCAATGTTTCCCACCGCGGGGTACGTCTGTGGGAAATTCTGGATAATCTCGTCCGCTATACGGGAGGTATTGAGCAGGAAATTGTTGGGGCTGCGGTTCCCAAGGTCGAGACGCACGGAAGCGTACACTGTCTGCACAGTGTTCGAAATGATACCGGACATGTCGTCGTTGGGGGGCGTTGACCGTGATGAAAAACTGCCGTTGCCATATAATTCGAACATGTCGGTGATATTGAAGGACGGAACTTGATTGGCGCAGGGAGCATCGCGCCCAAGGGATGCAGGGCACCAGGGAAAGTCGACCTGGAATGAGAGGCTGATAGGAGTTGTGTTATTCGATAGGTTGAACATCGTCAAAACGCGCGCCGCGAACTCTTCGCTTGACATTGTCATGACGGCGCTCAGCACCGAACCTCTGGCGACCATCCGGTTGTTTGATGCCTTCTGCGCCCCTAGGAGCGTCACATACTTTCCAGCCAAAAAGGACAGCGACCAATCTGTCCTGACGGTGATCTGGAAATCGTTTCCTCCCAGAATTTGGGCAGCGTCAGCCTTGCAGGTTACCAACGCAGTGTAGTCGATAAGCAAGGTCTTGCCGTCGGCATTGACGTAGAGCGACGTGATGTCGCAATTATCGAGGGTCCATCCCTCATAGGCAAACCCAGAATCGCCTGCGTTGGCTGTATCGATCAACGCAATGCTGTACTGAAACATCGTGTAGTTGGTCGTCAATGTGTCCCCAAGCCCCAAAAGGCGCGGATCGCATAGGCTACCGGGCCTTGATTTGGCCATGAATGGGATGAAGCGATCGTACCAGAGTCTCTGGGTCACATTGAAGTCGGAATCGAAGTGAGTGACGGTTTCATAGCCCGCCAAAGCGACTACGGTGTGTCAGGACTCAACTGCGCATTTAGGTGGAGGACTGACCGTTCAAGACAGTCAAAATAACCAGAACGACCATGGCGACAATGATGGTGACCGAAGAAAATACGCGTCCGGGGAAGGTACGGGTAATGGGGTACTCGAGGCTGATGAATGCCGGCATCTGTTTCAGGTAGGGGGGCGATAAAACGACCAAACGCTCTGTATATAAAGCTACGCTACGCCTGAATTACTAAGTGTTGGTAGGGAGATCGCCACTCGAACAAGGCGATCCGATGATTTGCGGGTGAATTTGACGGAAGGAGATAAAAATGCCCGGAATATCCCCAGATGGTTCTCGAGCGCGATGATACCCGCTTGCGGAAGCGGCATCAACGTTGTCACTTGAACTTCTCTTCTGATAGCGCGGGGTGATCCATTGTACATCCCATTGCCACGGACAACGGTGGTGTTATACCGCGCCGAACAGAATTTTGCGCTCAATCTTGGATAGATTCTACGCCCGTCTGTAAAATGCGAAACTACGTGGGGGCTTTGAAGTTTTCGCCATAACATAAAAGAGCTGCCAATTCACAACATTCGTGGATGAACTCACCGTCACATCAGGAGCTACTAGTAACTCAAGGTGCCCGCTGCTCTTGAACAACAGTGATTTGCCAATGGTGTAGAGGCGTCGTTAGCGTCCTTCCTCAGCGGAACTCACGCATTGTCGTACATCCCGGAACCACCTTTCACTCAGCGTCATCCAGGACAACTCGATGAGCAGCATCTACCGCCGTGCGAGGCCTATCGATGGGCAACCCAGACCCGTGGTCATATGGGGACATATGTTTTTCGTCGCAAAACGCAATAGCTCTGCGGCGGCGTGGGACGAACGAACAGTACCGGACCTCACTTACTTATTCTTTCTTTTCGTCCTCGCATCATGATGGCGTAGTCGTTGTCCTGTACGACAAAGTTGAGGATACACCGCGGTGTGAGTCCCGGAGACCGCCCATCCCTTCTGGAAGTCCTGTGATAGACACCGACGAACCGCCCACGTCGTGATGGACACTCTCGGTAGTCATTTAACCCCAAACTCTGTGACACCAAGCCCGCCAAGCATCCAGATTCCATCCTCATATTATGTGCTGCAGCCGGGAATTTGAACGCTCGTTGTCTACAAACAACGAGAAACTTTGTCCATTCGGTTTCTCTCGCTGTTTCCTCCTCGTCGGCACTTCCGAAGTCTGGGTTCGGCTGCCGAAGTGCTGAAGGTTCGGAGGAAGCTCCAGAAGTCGGGTAGGGAATACCCGCATCAGGCCACAGCGTCCGTTCATTTCGCTCCGCAATCTCCATCAAGGGTACTTACCAACCTTTACCAACGGGCGTCTAGCGCGGGGATCAATGATCCCCGTTCAATAGTTTGACACTGCCAAGCACCATAACAGCAGCGTGCTCCACGGCAAAGCCCACGAGAGTTTTCGGATTTGTGACGGAGTGTACTTACACAGATAGATTGCGAGAACCTGAGCGAACCTGAAGAAGCAAGACTAGAAAACAAGCGCAGTGGGAGGGAAGAGTACGAAATTCCAGTAACAAACACTTTGGAGGCCTTCAAGGAAAATTGAGAGCGGTCATTGAGCGGTCATCAGAAAATACGTATATCCTCGCAAGATCTTCAATTGAGATGCCCGATCGGCCGGTAGAGCTTGGGTAGAGTTTGAGTAAGACGCAGAATTTGGGGAAGAGAAGCAAACAGCGCTGCGTTGGCGCTGCCGTTGGAACTCCGCGAAGGTTCGGGACAAGCCGCGGATTGATGACATCACTGCCTGTCACACATACGCACATGTCCTCGGCCCGCGGTTGGTGGATCTTGTCTCTGCCCAAAATAACGCACATCTCGTCTATTCAGTCGCACCGACACTATCTGGTCTTTCCCTTGGTTATGCTTACCGTTATCGGCTCGATTCACAAGCAAACAACGACACAATCACGATTCAAATTTCACCTCATTTCTCTTTCGGCCTTGGGGCATTTCGACTTACGGACGAGTTATTGTCATCGGCATTCTGTTAATCAACCAATAATCCTCGACGCAACCCGACTTGATCCACGACGATGCGAATCGACTGTTAATTGCCCGCCTCAGACTCGTAGGACACTGCGTTAGTCCATCTACGTGCATAGGATCTAAGTCACATTCAGAGCGGGGAGCTAACCCGTTTGCATCATCCAGAAAAGCAAGAAGCATGCATCCCAGCCTCACAACTCATCCCAGACGACTCCTTCTATCTCAGATTCTATATGACCACCCATCCTCCGTACGTCTCCCTGTCTTTTCTTTCTTTCATTTTATCCATCTGGCTCCGATTTCCACTTTGAAAATAGGACTCTCGCGTCTACAAACTCCCTGAGACCGACCCAGATTTCCCGGCGGAACCGTCCCGCGCCCCCGTACCGGTCGTGTAGGAAGACAGTGCCAGCTCGCTCCGCAAACCCCACCATCTTCGCTCCCCGCCCTCTCCTTCACGCCGAAACACCGACTTCGCACTCACTCGGCGCAAGAGCAGACGGAGCAGGCGTAGGAGGTGGAGATAGGGACAAGCGCCCGAAACGCCTTGATACGTCTCTCACCCTTTCCCATCTTCCCTCCTTCCCAGTCCTATCTTCTCTGACGCATACGGTGTAGATGTAGATATCCCCGCGCGCGCGCCCTCCGCCTCTTGCATACCTTGCAGAGCGCCCTCACGGCTCGTCGCAGACGGTGACGAGCGAGACTGCGGATGCGTATTCGACGTCTTCTCACTCTAGTCTTTGGGGGGAATTAACGGCGGTGCGCGAGCGTGGGGCGCACAAGTGTCCGCCTTTAGGCGTCTGTGGGGGCGCATCGTGCAGATCTTCTGCGCTCATTACTCAAGTGGCCCTCCCTGTCATCCGCGCTCCTGCCTTTACTTCTGCCTCTCTTGATGCATCACTGCGCAGTTCCGGATAGATCGTCTGACGCCGGATGCGGTGGCTTGAGATAAATTCTGGGCCAGATAGAAGAAGAAGCATCCGGACTTGGTTTTCTTTGGCCCTCTTCAGTAAGACCATGTGCTGGCGCGTTATACGTCTGCTTCGGTTTCTTGAGCCAGACATGCGGAGGATCTTTCTGCGCTGCATGCTCAGCCTGTGGTTTCCTGTTGCGCGTCGATATGAGTTCATCTGCACCTCGGCGTCTTGTTCTGGACGCTGGCTTTCGTTCTTCTGGTGCAGCGCGGCGTCTTTGCGCGTCTCTCAAGCTCCTCCTCTTCTCCTCGCATTTGCTTTATCATATCTCCTCACTAACCTCTCCCTTCTTTAGTACCTCCCACACGCCCTCAACGCGCCGCCTCGTAACCTTCATCTTCCTCGCAGGCGTACAGGCTTCCAATTCTAGGGTCTCCTCTGCTTGCGGCGTGAACTCGACTTCGGCGGATACCCTACGCACGGTCGACTAGCAGGATGCCAATGGCGTGAAGGACGGCCGTGCAGACGTGTAGCGGGAAGTAGAGATGTACGGCCCAATCCTAGCGCGGCGATACTCCCGCGTATGCGCTGGAAAGGAGGAGGGATGGGAATGGGTTGGAGCTGGGGATATCGTACGTGTTTGGATTCTTCCTCTTTTTTCTCGGTTTCTCTTCTCGTGCGCTTGGGTTGGGAGTGGGCGTGGCGGGAGTGGGGAGTGGGATGGTGGGGACACGGCGTGCGCAGAGGGGAAGTCTGCGGATGTGGAGCCGCGTTTGTGTGCGCGCATATGCATACGCGCGAGCTCCTGCGGAGAGTGGGCTGTGTGCGTTAGGCGCAAGTGACTGTGTGGATATGGAGCGCTTTTGTGTGCATTGACCAGCAGGCGTGCCAGATGCTCGAGCTAGCACAGAGGGTGGTAGCTGGACGGGATGCTCGACGCTCCTGCGTCTGGATGTCGTTGTGCTTGTGGAGATGTGCGCTGTCTCGGCGGCGCGAGAACGAGCCGCTGTGTGACGAGGGGTGATAAGCACCGGTGTGGACGACAGGAACTCACCGTTTTCGGTTGCCGTCCGTTTCTGTCGTGTGTGCCTGGCGCGTCGGCGAGTGATGGCTACACCAGAGCGCGACGTATCACATCTTCTCCGCTCTCCCTTTGTCGCGAGCCCCAAGCCTACGAGGATCACTCCCCGGCTGTCTTTTCCCGCCCACCGGATCTCGCGGTCAGCAGGGCTCATAACGCTTTTTGCTCTCGAGGCATTTGCTTCGCTCTCTTGTTTTTGACCTGATATCTCGGGTATTCCTCATTCATTTTTTTCCTGTTGGAGCGGCGCATTCTTTTCCCTTTTGATTTCTGCATCACGTCTTGGTGACGCCGATTGCAGGTGAAGCATTGCATCCACGCCGCATCTGTGTGTGGCATTCACGCTTCGTGTCTCTTGTTTTCTGCACTGATAGTCTACCGTATGCCGCGTCCCAACTGTTCCGAAATGATATTCCAATTCTCCTTATGTAGGTTACCGTTGATTCGTTCGCATGCCACGAATATCCGCTTCCGTTTGAGGCCAGTTTCCGAGGCAAGGTGAAGAAGCGCCTCGAGGTCGTCTTTTTCTTCCATACAAGAGCGTGCACTTCGGTTAATGTGTAAGCGCCTGAATTACCCAAGATTTAATGGCGCTATTCCAAAGATTTAGAGCTGATTTGTCGTAAGAACGGTGAGCGAAAAGCGGAGTTTCACATTACCCAATTTATGAAATTATGCATGTCTGTCCGTCCGGAGCCTTTCAAACTCCGCTGATGCCTATCTATGCCGCGTTGATGCTCAACTGCCAGGCTTGATCTGCACCTGTGCTAACTTTTGTATCAGCCTTCAGTGTTCTGCTTCCTTAATAATCGGTAGGGTAGCATAGCATGGGTTACTGCAATCCAATACATTGTTTTTTGTTTTTGTTTTTTTTTGCCGGTCTCATATCTTTTGGGTTGACAAACATTGTACATGGATTTTATTTTATTTCAGTCCTTGGTAAAATGAGTCCCCAGGACACAAGGAAGATACCAAATGGCAAAGGTTGGTGATGGGTGTCCAATAGAAATCAGAAATCCCACCCAGTACTCAGCCTTACAGTCGTTTGCATAATTCCGCGAACACGCGATTTTTTTTTCCGCGCTATCACAAACCAACTATCAGGGATATGATTTTGAGCTTCCGAGGTCTCCGATCACCACGTGATGGGTACACTTGTATTGGTGTGTGCGCGCTTAAAGTTGGTCATGGGGCCAAAAATACCGAGGAAGCGCTGTTTATTGAGTGAAGGTCTGGACCCAGCACTTCCAAAGCCTGATCTCCCAAAAGTGGAGTTTAAAGGGCTTTGGACAGACAGGGATAATTTTATAAAGAGAGAGACAAGCGCTCGCCGGCGCTTCGTGCCGGCTCCGACTTTCTAAATAAACGGTTGTGTACACTTTGATAAGCGCTCACGCACTTAAAGTTGATCCAACTTGATCATGGGGCCAAAAGTCCCGAGGGAGCGCCTTTTATTGAGCGCTTCCAAAGGTCTGGACCCAGTGCTTCCAAAGCCCGGACCTGATCTCCCAAAAGCGAAGTTTAAAAAGCTTCAGACAGACAGGGATTAGCCATTCTTAAACGATTACCTCGGCGATTCTTTGTATCTAGGTCTCTTTGCACACATCCCCTTCTGGCATATCCCCTTCCTTCCGTCTCACTCCTGGTTCTCATTGCTGAGCGTCAAAGTTCCTCTACGCAGTTGCATTTTACACTAGCAACCCCGATGTGGCTCAGCAGCTGACCGATGTGCAGCCTTTCTTGACAGGATGCCATTCAAGGCCGTTCTTCGCTGCTGTTGTTGGTTACGGCGCAGCTCAAAGGTTGTATTCAAGCCGGGAGACTACGTAGTCTCCCCGAAGAGCCTCTTTATAAAGAAGCAGCATTTCCTACCTTCACCTGAACTAGCAATCTTTCGCCCACCTCTCTGCCGTGGCTGCCTGTCCTCAAGTCAAAATTGAAATTGAAACCATTCTTTCTGGGATGCAATGACGTCTCAACGCTACTACCTTCCTCTGGGGATCTACTGTAGCGATCTGTATGACTGAAACGGTTTTTGGACCGTTACTGAAACAACCACCATGAAACGAGAAACACCTGGACCGTTACGCGTTACACGCCGAAAATATTGAAACGGCACCGAGCGCTGAGCATATTTTTCGGGCTGAAACAGGCTGAACTGGAGACACACTTATCCCGGAACAAGCCAGAGCATGTGATTTCCGACGTAATCCACTCAGCAGTGCGGTGAGATATTATTAAGAGGATTTTAGATCAAAGTAACGGTTCTGGAGCTTGAAACGGACCCTCCGTTATGCGTTACATGCCCGAAAAACTGAAACGAAACGATGCATCCGTTACGCGTTACGTTTCAGTCATACAGATTGCTACAGTATGGCATCGAGCTGCTCTGTTGATTCCGGAATACTGTAGAGTTTCGATCAATTCGAATGGGTGTGTGACCTGTGATCGCGACTTTCGAACCTGACTTTTCGAAAATGGGTCGAGAGACGTGTGACACCTTAATTTTTTTTCGAAAATCCACCCAAAGTCGGCAGGTTTATTTCTCAAACCATGCTACTTGGGCAATGTAGGGTACTTGCTAAGAAAATGAGCCAAAAAGAGACCCGATGAAATATAGAAAAATACACTTTTCTTTGGTCAATTCCGTCGGCCCCAGTGCAATTATTAACCTTCCCTGAAGATCCCAGATGAGCCAGAAAATGCCCCAATTAACCCTCCAATGACCGACACGCGCCACGCGCGCGAAAAATCGATTTTTGGGCTGTTTTTGCGAATTTTTGTGACTTTTCCGACACATTCGAAAATACCTTCGGTGACCCGTGACAGGTTCGAATATTTTCTGAAATTTTCGGCCCTGTGACGCGTGACATCCGAATTGAATGAAACTCTACAGTACTTTCTCGGTGGTCTCCGGGAGGTTATAGCGTCAATTTTATATGCCATGGCCGATGCGACTACCATAGATCTCCCCTATCTTTCTGGCTGTCTCAGGATCCTTCAGATTGTCCTTTCGTATTCAATGTCTTTTGGGCCATGGCTGCTGGATCGAGTGGAGGCTCGCTTCGTCCGCTTCAATTAATCTGATTTAAGAGGCTTCGGACAGACAGGGACAATTTTAAAAAGAGAGAGATAAAAAGTAGGACTAACAGCCGGGGGCTGCGTTTCTTGGTCAGATTTATTTCTGCGTCGCCCACGTTCCCGGTGCATCGTGCGTTTTTGCCTTTGTTGCAATCAATAGAGAAATCCGCTATTGGCAGTGATATTAGCAGTGAACTTGCTGAAAATGCGCGGAGAATTCTTCGCTAGCTACAGGACATACAGTGGCGACAAAATGTTCTGCACCTGGTCGTTCTGGCCCGTGATGGCATCAAATCCCTTCAAATAAAATTTTACAAGAAACTATGAGTGACTTTGAGTGTTCATGCAGCATTTGATACCTAGTCTGTACCGCTGTCTCGTAATAAAATAAATAGTGGTTTTCTGAAAAACCGAGTCTGTGGATTTGACAGATATCAAAAAATGGTATATGCTATCTCAAACTACTTGTAAATACGACCCTATCCATATGTTGGTTGACCCAAATTGATAGGGATTTCGGCTCAGAATATCCATTGCAAGTTGGTTAGTTTCAGTGTTTTTTTTGTGCAATTTTAATTCATTCTGTCCTGTACAGGAACGAAACAGGAACGGTAACAAGATAAAAGAAATGGATGGCGGAGACCTGGTAAAAAAGTGCGCCGCGGGGCAGTGCGCGCATGCAACTCGCATTATCTAGAACAAGATAGGTTTCACGAGCTTTGAGAACACTTCTTTATCCTCCTTCATAGCATCCAACTTCTGGAGGTTGTCTGAGCATCTTTCGCGACCGGTTTCGGCACCGTCCCTTCCCATATCTGCGGCTCCAATCTTGAAGGAGTAATGTGCAAGTGCAGCCCTGTATGAAACCTCCGCCGCAATAAGGTCCAACTTTGCAGTGTAGTTGTAACCGAATAGTTCCAGGTTTTGGGCGATTGCAAGGGATCGACCTAGAGCTTGATTCTGCGCAAGTGCTTGTTCAAGGAGGCTGAACACTTCGTCATGGCGCGATAAAACTGTTAGGTATCTCGCTGTGATGAGCAGCAAACGCGACAGGAGATCGTCATCACCAGCATCGTTGGCAATGGCCAATCCCTGTTTAGCAAGGGCGAGTGCTGTCGGGTACTCGCCAAGCCTAGCATGTGACCTTGCCATGAGCCAAAGGCACGCTGCTGTGCTTGCAGCACATTCCAGCTCCTCGAATATCTCTTTTGCAAGACGAATCATCTCAATAGCCTCGTGAATCATCTCGATAGCCTCGTGAGTCAATACGATAGCCTCGTTCGTCTGGGTCATCCACCAGAGATAAAACGAATGCCCGAATATCCCATGGGCGATGTGAAGCTTGTCGCTCGGATCACGGGAGAGGTCCGCCTTGGCATTCAAAACAAGTGGTCCCAAGTCGGCGACGTTGAACCCTGCAATCATATACATCCATGTGAATGCCAAGTCCATTGAACATTTGCCTGCACTGAGACAATCTGGTCCAGTAGACAGACTTTTGAAGTACCAGCGGGCTTGGTCAAAATGCTGGCAAGCGTCTTTATAATGTTCGAGTTTGAACAAGATTTTCCCGAGAGAGTAGTGTGCATCAGCGACGTGACGAGTGGCCGAATCACGATTTGCAGCGTCAGAGCCGTTTAGGACAATCCTCGTGACCTCCAGCGCATGTAGGGCGACGACTGTACTGAGTTTGGTCCTCGAGCGGTAGAGACTAAACGCGATAAGAGCATCCAGGGCATTTGGATATAAATTGTTGGCGTCGATCTGCATGAGCAGGCCCTCAATGTTCGTCTCCTCGTTCCCCAACGCTGCTAGATCGGCTTTGAATTGAGCGTCGTCCGGGACAGAATTGCGCGCCAGGACAAATGCGTAGGAGGCTTCGTGTACCTGCCGCTTCACGTCGGGTGTCACATCGGCGTGCCGGGCCATGTACGACTGGATGGTGGGACGTACGAAGATCCGTGAACTCTCAAAACTTCCTCTTTCTTGCTCGATGAGTGCAGCCTTATGCAGGGTGGAAACAGTGGAGGATGGCGAGGTCACGCTAGCTGCCCACCAACGCAGGTTATCACCGGTTGTCCCGGCCGGAAGCATGGACAGGATGGCGAGGAGCGGCAAAGCCTCGGGATTTGATTTAATGACTCTTCGATTCACCGACCGACCGATGGTTTGATCCATGTCCGCGATCATGGGTCCACCCATTGACCTCCATTCTTGTAGTAGATGCTCCGGGGATGTTTGGGACTCCTGTGCATCGGCCGCCATGAGCGTGATGGCTAAAGGGATGCGGTCGACAGCGTCCAGGAGCTCTTTGACTTTCGGCGCATCGGCTGCTTCTGGATACAACCGGTTGAAGACTTCACGGGCAGCCGCTGCATCCAACGAATCCAGCTTGTAGTGCTGCCATTGGACTTCTTTGGTGGGCGGGAGCTTCGAAGTCATGGTCACCAAGAGCGAAATATGTGGCAGCGCTGCTAGTCGAGAAATGATGTCCTGGACTTGAGCCTGCTCAGCAGTATCCCAAGGGGTTTCGAAATTATCAAGAAGCAGCAGCCGTCGCTCCTGTGAAGCAGTGAGCTCCTCAATCAGGCCATCCAGACTGTCATACGACTCCGCAGTGATGCTGAGCTGGATGTAGAGGATGCGGCGGAGGAGATCGGCTGAGGTGGCCTTGACGCAAGGGACCCAGAAGCGATACTTCGGAAAAATGTCCTGCACAGGACGACTGTGGACGACGGTGAGTGCTAGGTCCGTCTTTCCCATCCCACCGGGCCCGGTAATACACACCCGGGATGTCAGCGGGCTGGCGAGAAGGGAGGTGATGGTGTCGACGTCATTGTCACGGCCATAAAATAATAGAGGAGCCGGACGAATATCGTCTTTGCCATCGGAGGGAGCGGTATGCGGATTGACAGCGGCCTCGATCCGCTCGAGGCGGGCCCTCACGTCTGAAAGCTGGACGTTCGCGGTCGAAAGCTGGTCATCTACGCTGGAGAACTTTTTCTTGATGCTCTCGAGGAGCTCCTCTGCCCGGAGCTGAGACGTGACCTTTTGAGAGATCAGTACCACGCCCTGCACAAGCGGCAGAGTCAACACACATTGAATTGCTCGAGAGCTCCTGCCAAACTATCAACGCATTTGCAGACTATTTTCTTGTTTGGATCGGGGAACAGGACAAGAAGGAGCCTGTTTTGGTGTCTGATATCGTTTAAATCCTCGATGATCTTCTTGAGAGTGCTAACGGAGGCCGTGAGCCTAAAAGTTGAAGCAACAGAACACCACACACGTCTGCAGCATTTCTATCCTGGCTTGAAGCTCGTCACTGAGTTTGCTTTGATGCGGAACGGTGTTAACGATGACGAGGGTCAGAGAATAAACTCGTCTGTGAAGCTCCCCCACGTCCATTTCGATAGCGCTCGCGTTCTATTTCTCATTATGAGACGCTTTGTACTTCCCTCATGCTGTAGAACACTTACATCGCATGCTCTCAGAACGCGGATCGATATTTTCATCAACTCGGAAACCAGCGGCACGGGAATGAAAGGGGAGAGACCCTCCAAAGTTTCAATAATGGCCATCGCCCCCTCTTTCACGTATGCGGCACTATTAGGCTTCACTTTATCTTTATTCTTGGCGGTGCCCTGGAGTTTTGAAATAGCTTTGAGCCCAGTATTTTGGAGACAAAACAGGGAGAAACAAAACCGACCGTGGGGTACAACCATGAACAACAACCAGCCATCGAAGACGAGAGAGTCGTTGTCGGTCGAAGAGAGGGAAGGCGAAGAGTGGGCGAAGAAGAGAGAAAGCGCTTCCGTTGCAACCGCATTTCCGGCATTCCCGGCATGCTGTGCGGCTGTCGACGTCAATCGTGGTTCAACAACTTCATTTCCGGTTTTAGCATTTGGTGCTATGACCACAGCGGCGGCGGGGCGAGGTCCGTGGGCTAGTAAGTTACCAGAAAGCCCAGGTCGAACAGACAGTCTTCCAAAGTCTAGCATGGTTTCATTTGAAGGACTCGCTGGTGGGGAGTGTATGAAAAGAACAATACAGTACCCGGGCGTATTGATCTGCGTAGCCATCTACTTATCACCGCTGATCACATTCCCCACGTCGCCGACACCCGCGAAACATTTACGAGGACCAGCAATGCTAGTGGTGGATCTCCCATCGGAGATCTTGCCACTTTTGGCTAGCTTGCAGGCACAACCCGGCTCTCTTCTCCGCAGGAGACTTGAGAGAAGTCTGAGGGTATTGGAAGCTATATGACAGCAAGCAATACATAAATAAATAATAAAAAGGGAGAGGAAAGAAAGAAACATCAGAGGAAAAAAAATCATGAGTATGCACTTATAGAATTTGATTGGGAGAGTGATGGGGGTTCCTCTACAGCAAACGAGCGGCAGCTTTGGGTGGGCGTCTGAAGTAAGCCCCTAGTACCTCCAGAATGGTTGCACTACACTGATCTAGGGTCAATTACTCTATGGTCAGGCCGACGCCATGTCACTGAGTTCAATCCTATCATAGCTCGCTGCACAAAAACAAAAACCGTAACTTGCGTTGATTCTGCGGACGTATCAATAGGCCCCTCTAGCGAGTCTCCTTAACCCATTCTCCACATGTTTTTCGTCCTCTGAGATTTCACTTCGCCCACTTTACATTCGCGGTGAGACGCTTCAAAATCAATGTTTCAACACCTGCGAAACCGACGACTTTAATTTTTTAAGACCACGCAGCGGCCGGAGCGAAGCTTCGACACGTCTTGTGTATTTGTTAAATTTTCATTTTCTCTGTATTGGATTGTAACAAGATGGCAGTTCGGGTAGCCTGGTCATCTGTGAGGAGCTTGATGTGGGAAGGTGGGACTGTGAGTCCTCTAGGGTTCAAGAGGAACTTGGTGAATTCGTTTGCGTCGTTTACTGCCCATTGGAGGACAGGTAAACCATAATTTTTCGCCACATACTAACGGATTTAAACACGGTTTCTTTGAGATAGAAAAAAATGCACCTCATTGATAACAACTATGAGTGCAAACATTACTAACGACGTGACTGGTCCGTATCCAGTGGGTGTTCAGAGAGTGTGTGTGTGTCCTATCTGCGAAGGTGGGGCGAAAACCGAAATCAGGGGATGGAAGGCACGCACGCTGTCAAGCGGCGGAGGTACCACGGTCAAGTCTGCATTTCCCGTCAGTGGACCACAGTTACGCGACGCCACCGGAGATGCCTTCTGGGCCGCAATCCGAGTCTGATCTAACCGAAAGTGGATGTGTTCTCAATACATCCGCTCGGAGCCAGTGGCCTGCTATTTTGGATTGGATTAGCGCCTCCCGCATCAGTAAAATTAGCGCCTGCCGTGAGTTAAACTGAGAGATGGCCGCATAATGGACGAAAGGCAGCAAAGATCAGTGCATGTCGAGTGACGCCGAAGGCGGCAAGAGAACCTTGGCGCTCACGGTGTGTTATCCAGAGTTTTGGTGCCGTGAAGTCCCGGTAGCGTGCGAGCACCCACAGCACCGAAGACAAATTTCTAAATAAGGAGCGCGAAGGGCTTCAGACGTTATTTTTTAAGGCTCCAACCATTTCGTTTTCGTTTGCGCAAATGGGCAAACCAAACGAAAACGAAAACAAACATTTAAAAAAATTATTTAAACCGTTTATAAAGGATATTTTTTGCAGCGTATAAATTAAGGTTTTGGCGCATAACCAACTGGTCTAGTGATCAAGATACCTCGATCCACAGCTTCATCAACACAAGAAAGCCTGGTGAGTGAAGCCTACCTTCTACCACAACAAGGGCTGCCACGGCCATACTATTAGGTCCGAAGCGTTGAAAAGAATTGGTCGAGCTCGCTGATTGCACCGCTCGGCAGAGTCGTCGGGTCACAGAGGTGTTAACCTGTTTTAAGCCCAGCCAGGATGAGCCAGGATGATTTAAGTGACATGCCGCAATATCGGGCCATTGGTGCGTATGATATTCCGGCCATTGAGGAAACCGAGTGCAGAGATGAGAGCAAGCACATCATATCGGAAAAATCCGTCGTGATCCGCCGAGTTGACGTTGATAGAATCAGAACTAACTCTCTGATTGTTTTCGCAGCGTTCGCTCGTTAAACTTGAGAAAAATTAATTGTTTAACCGTATAAAAACCGTTTGCGAACTGTTTACCTGGGCCCACAAACCAAACGAAAATAAATACGATTTTAATCGCTTCAAACGTTTGCAAACGAAAACTATTGGAGCCTAAGTTATTTTATAAAGAGAGAGATACCGCAACTCGGATTGTTATCCTCGTAACCGTAGCTGGGTAGGAGACTGGTAGCAGGTGGACTGCCATGCGGGAACTTCAAGAAAGGTATTAATAAGCATGGTAATGAGCACAGCAAGCGGATTGTGGAGAGAAATCTACTCTTGCAGCCTACGCGCTGGCGGCAGTCTATGCGGCACCCCAACCTTGAATCGTCCTTCCTGATACGCCATCTGCTCCTCCAGCTCCCTACGCGTCAGAGGGGTGAAGGGCCCGACATCCACGACTCCTTCAGAGAACGTCGCTGTCGCAAAGCGTTGGCGCATATACGCCATTTCTTCGTCTCTTTCTTGCTGTGTAGGAGGCTCGAACTGACCGGCGCCTATGACACCTCCTACCTCCCTGATCTCCACTCGATACTCCCTCTCGAACTGGCCGCGGATCTGCTCCGGTGTGAGATTTACCATTCCGTGGCGCCACATGAGCTGGATGATCCCGATCATTGTGTTCACGGCGGCGGGATCACCGGATGCCATCGCACGGCGGCGTGCTACAAGGAAAATGATTTGAGCTGCAGTCAAGAGGAGGGCATGAGAATATTGTTTCACGAGAAAGAAAGCCGGCGCATACCACCGGGAGGGTGTATCACGCGTAGAGATCTGGTACGTTCCGGCCCAATTTCGAACTACAAAGATGTTAACGCAACTGTATTGGGGTGCTATAATCGACAGACGTGGTAATCCTGCAATTGAGAATCGGGTTTACCAAGATATCCAATTTGGCGCCACAGAGCAGGGGTACGAAGGTAGCCTTCGACGGGTGCGGGACATCCTATAAACTCGAGTGCGTGTTCGGGGGCCGGCATGAGGAGAGCGGGATCGAAGTCCACCACACCGCAGAACTTTTTATGGTTCTTCCAGTCCTTCTTCTGACATTCGCTGAACTCCCGGAACCGGTATTAGCGATGACATGCTGCACTCAGTAAGGCGAACCTGGAACAGTAGCGAACGAGGCGACACCGCCCACAACTCTTCAAATCATCTCGACCCTTCGATTGTTTGCACGTGAAGCAGCCGTACTGCACCCCTCGGACTGGGCCAGCGCCATGATTTTTGGTCATTTTGACTGCGGGGATGCATTTAGCTGGAATGTCGTACTAAGGCGCGAGAGGGTCAGAACGAAAGGGTGTAGTACGGGATTAATTCACGAACATATGCTTCTAGTACACCCCGCAGTGATTCCACAAGATAATAGGTTCGGAAAGAATAGACTCATAGAATTGGGCTCTAGTGCGATCGGCTTTGCCTTCAGACTCGGATATGTTTTTGATGTATGGATGGGTGAAGAGGAACAGTGTATCGACATGGCCGTTCCCGGTAGGTCGTGTTCAACGAGACGGTTGAGCTGGACGATGTGAGCGCCCCTGAATCGTAAGATCCCCAACATGCGCACCATGCGAATCAGGTTGTACTCGTCAACGCCTGCGAGGCCACCGACCGTCGCCTCTGGACACCCGATGCGGCTCTTGTCGGTCGCCGGAGAACACGCACCGCGATAGAGCCCTTCCAACACGAGCGCCTCCCTTTTCTTCAAGTCCAGTGCGACCCAATCCGCTTCAAACGTGCCATACACCATCTTCTCGAGCGCGAACGCGATGAGGCTTCCCTCAGCGCGCATGATATCTCCGATAACCATAGCGAGCTTCTGGTTGATATCCATCATATTTGAGGCCGTGACATTCTGCGCCCCCTTTTCCGTTGGCAAAAACGATGGTTTGGAGTTCAGATAGTAGGACGCATATGTCTGGGCAATCTCGCGCTCAAAGTGGACGTTCCACGCGACTCCTTGTCTGCGCCGTTCTTTTCCTTTTTCTTGCTTCGCTCGGTGGGAGGCTTTGGTGGGGACATGACAGCGAGGATGGGCTGACTATGGTACGCCTGCAAGACGTGCGAGGGCGATTGGCGATTGGGAGCAGGAGGGGGACAGAAAGAAGGCGAAAAGAAGCACGAGATTGGCTTTGTTAGCAATCAATTATGAATACATCAAGAAAAACCTCCCTGGTTTATTTGCGATAATTCTGGTAAAATTATCTTAGCGCAAGATAAATTCAACGGCATCCCGCGTAATTTGGGCATGATTAGACAAAATTTGATCAACATCTTGTGCGTATGGTTTCGGGACTTATTCCCCTGTAGTCAGCCAGTAGTTCTATGTTACCTACCTGCGTGTAATTAGCGTGCAATCTTATGTTTGTCTTGTCTACTTTTGTGGCCGATATGAGCAATTAGATCGAAAATATGACAACACACTGCTCGATAATTTGACCATTATTTGGTGAAATCTTTTGGGCGATAACATGATTTCTGCACATTCGAACGATTGAAAAAAAAATCAAGTCATAGGGATGAATGATCTCGCGAAGTGACGTACAACCCGATTGGGACTGGGAAATGGTACCGGTGGCATATCGCGAAGTGATACGTATCCGCGTCCGGAACACTGCCAAGCTCACCTTGTGCCGTGGGCCCCTTTCCTCGGAAGACAGGTGAGTCTCCTTCTGTCCCTTATTTTCGTACGTCACCTCAGCCCAGTGTGGTTTCATATCATGCGCTCATCCCTTGTATCCTGCCGGATGCTATTGCTCGCATCGGCCTGCGAGACCGGAATCACGCGGTATGCCCTCCTTCCTGCATATTTATCGAAAATATCTAATAAATCTCACACCTCAGCTCATGCTTGCCGCGATGAAGGTTGTCAGCTGGTAAGCCCTCCGTCCTGTCTTTTTTCTTTTCAATTCTGAGTCACTCTTAGAAGAAACGGTGCAGCGTCTCTACCTTGTCTAAGAGCACTCGCGCCACTGGCGGTTCACCCGGTTGGTATGACGCCATCCCATCCGACTCGCACGTCCTCGGGGCATCGTTGGTACGTCTATTGAGCTAAATATATGACATACATATCAGGTTGCTCATTCATTTTTTTCATCTCAGGCCGAGCCGCACCGGCCGAAACAACTACGAGGTGCACTTGCGCGCACAATATCAAATCTTCCGGGCACTTTCGACGCAAACTGGCGGCTGCAGCGCATCTGAAGCTGGCAAGAGGGAAGATCTAAGTGCTTAAATAAGAAACTTCCTTCTCACAGTGGTTTTGGGACGGGAGGAATCGGCTTCGCAATGTAGCGCACATTTACGTATGGTCTTATGAGGACGTGGTTTATGAGTTTGGTTGTGAGGGTGGAGTTGGTGGGCGGAAGCGTGAGACATGTCGTGAAGATGCCGGGGAATGGCAAGGGAGGGGGTTCGTACAGTATGTCGGGGACGTATTGGAAGGAGTTCGGTGATTACCGGTATGCATACTGGTACGGGCACTATACAATATGCGTATGAGGTGAATGTTAGGTGAGGAAACACCAGAAGGAAAAGGAATGAAGCGGGCCGAGCGATGGATCGGCAGTTTCGGAGACGTATGTGTAAGCGAGGCCCGTATGTAGGTAAGGGTGAACAACATGTATGACGAGGGCGTCGGGCAAGTCGGAGATGTGTTCCGAGGCGGCGGGACATGCGTGTGTATATGCGTTGAACATGGCTTTGATGGCATCAGGTGCTTCAGAAATGGCCGGTTGTGTGCCGCAAACCATATACTTTGCGCATTTTTCTGACAGAATGGCGAGCGTTCGGGTTTTGTGCAAGTGCACGACGGGGATGAGGACCTCAAAGGGTGTGGATATACTATATCTGTGATTCTGCGAAGAAATCAGGACTAAATGACAAATCTTCAATGGCCACTGGACGTTGAATCACCAATGATTCGCCGGAATATCACTTCGAAATTGCTTCGACTCGGACCGTGGCTCCGATTGGAATGGTTAATATGCCTTGATTAAACGACCTCGTCTAAGACGTAGACTCAACGTGCTAATTTCAACGTCATTCTAGTATAAGGTCCGAGATAATAAGTCCATAAAATTCATACAAGTCCAAACCCAAGCTCATGCGCCGGTACACCTCGCTGTCGGCGCAGGCAAACTCAGCGCACTCCACGCAGCAGGATACGTGCACCCCGCAACCGCCGTTATAGCCGGCATCGTATCTGCCGCATCAAACCATCCATTTCCGATGCTCACCGTAGGCGTCACCGTCGCCACTATCCCCGTCACAGTGGGTGTGATAAACGTCAGCGTGGGGATGCTTCCCGTCGCGGTGTACGTCGGCAGCAACTTCATCGCACCGGCGTCGACAC
Source organism: Mycena capillaripes (assembly GCA_029204075.1). NCBI lineage: Eukaryota > Fungi > Basidiomycota > Agaricomycetes > Agaricales > Mycenaceae > Mycena > Mycena capillaripes. The sequence continues at coordinate 529,767 of JARHKZ010000029.1, read as the reverse complement.
CCGAGATCGTCGCGGGCGGCCACTGCCCAAACTTGGCCGTGGAAGACGCAGCGATCGTGCCCGCGCCTGCACCACCCGTCTGCCAGGCGCTGTATTTGCCGTCGAACTGTACGCCCTTTACACCGATAGCGGCGCATTTTCCCTGTGCCTTGCGTGGGTCGGTAGGCATCCATCCGCCCTCCAGGCCCAGTTGGTACGACCAGAGCGGGGAGCGCACGACGCCATCTGCGGCTTTCCCAATCTACAAACGGAAATCCGCGTCAGATAAATCCAGCAGAAAAGTATAACGTGGTATGCACCTTCCATGTCCAGAAGAACCAATCTCCAAGGGAGTCCATAGAGGCAAGTGCAAATTCTCGCACGCCAGCAGTTACGGTCGCATTCCAGGTCGACGAGTCCTCCCACAGCGAGCAATCCCCACCGTACGTCTGCGTGCCATTCACACCCGTGACATATAGCCCGCAGTCATTATACCCGTTGCTGAACTCCCCAGCGACAGTAATACCAAACTGCGACCGGCTACGCAAAAGGAAATACTTTAATCTTGATTCGCTCCCCCACTCCCAAGAGATACGCACCTAGTATTAAAGTACGTACCCCAATGATTGCACGCCGCCTCGGGCCAAGTCCCACCCGCGTTGTCGGGATCCTCACCCGTCGCGATGGGGTCATCATTTTTGGCTCCACTGAACGCCAAGTACGGGTGGATGTCCAAGATGATGCGGTCCGAGCCGGTGAGGAAGCCCGCCCACGACGTGGCGGGCTGGAAGCCGTCGTGGATGCTGATAAAGGGCCCATTGCCCGCGCCGAGCCCTGTGATGTCGCGGATCATAGTGTGCGCTTCGAGATAGCTGCACAGGAGTGAGGCTTTACGGCTGGAGAATAGAGGAGAAAGTATTAGACGCACAACGAGGTGAGCTGGTCACGGCCAATGTCCGCCATACGAGCTGCGGAAGGAATGGGTTGGAATAAGCAATGCATCTATAGCGCTAAGATGCCTGGATGGCGCACCCTCATTCACAATACTGAACATAGGTATAACGTCACGGTATTCAGGCTGGGAGATGAACTCAGTGATGATACGAATGTAGTCCATCGCGCGCTGGGCATTCGCGATGCCCATGATGCCGTTCAGGAAGTTAATCTGTCCGAATTTGCCGGAGTGATTGTAACCTGCAATATTCGTCAGCGAATCAGGATTCGGGAAAATAGCGGAGAGAGATTTGAGCATTCGAGGGATTTTGAGGACTGTTGAGAAGAAGAAGCGACGACTCACCATTCTGCGACCCAGGAATTGTATGCAGGTCGAGATTGACGCGTATTCCGTATTTCCGTGCCCATCCGAAGAGGCGTACGATGTATCTGACGACAAGTTAGAGCAGTAGAAAAACGGGGACTGCAATGCCGTACTTCCAGGCAACGCCCTCGAGGAACGGCTCGCTCTCTACATTGCCGTCGGCATCTACACCCACGTCCGACCAAGAACTGTGAAAGAGTTATCAGTGTCAGTGAAATTACACTTGTCATTACGGGATTCAAGAGAACGAAGCCTTCTCGGGACGCGATGCTTCGAACCAATGATCAACGACGGTGAAACACACCTGATGGCCCAAAACGGAATCGGCAACCGCACCCAATTGAGCCCTGCCCCAGCAATCTGGGCGATATCCTGTTCGGTCTGCGGGAATTATTAGTTGAGTAACAAATGATTGAAGGATGGCAGAAATGTCAAAAAATGAACCGAGCAATAAACACGAAAGAGGAAATCCGCGCTTGCCATACCAAATGGAGGGAGGCGAAATATGGGGAACAAAGCGCCGCCGAGGGAGATACGACGAGACAGAAGACTCACAATAAAGGTGTCGTAGTGCTCCTCCAGCTTAGCCTGAAGCGTACCGTCCGCGCGCATTAAAGTCGAGAGTGACCATTCGTCCGAAGCGGACGGATAGAGCTGGAATAGCGCGGGCGCGATAACTGTCGCATGTCAGACGGGATTCCGCAATGCTGGGCGGTACACGTACAGGGTTCCAATACAAACCAGCCCCCAAGGTTAACGCCGTTAACGCGGTCGACACCCCATGTCCACGTCTCGTTCAATGCTGGCGTCCAGCTATTTGGCTTAGCACCCGTCGCGAACGGGTTCTCTGGGTCCGCGAGCCCTGCATGAACATGAGAGATTATAGTCACAGAGAGGAGTAGGAGACGCACAGTATCCTCCGAAAGGATTAGTATACGTGAAACTCTCTCCATTCGCCATGATGACCGTGCTTCCGTCGCCCCCGGTCACCGCCCCCACCACTGTCTTCCCTCCGCTCTCGGTGGTGCTGTTATCACCCGGCGAGCTCGGCACACCGGATGACGCCGCCGTATTGTCGTTGTGCTTCTTGCCCACCAGAAAGGCCACTGGGAGCACAATGGCGAGAACGACGACAACAAGCCCCGCGAGAGCGCCAAGTCGTATCAGTCGGCGCTTTTTGCTGGGACCGGCAGCGCCATGTGAGCCCTCGGTGGCAGCACCTGGGGCGGCTGACGATGCGGGGAGGTGCGCGGTCGAGTTATTTGACGACGAAGATGTGTCGGAATCGTCACGGAACGGATTTACTTGCGAACTTCGAACGGAGGGATTGAGGCCCTGGGCGAAATGTAGGTCAGGCCGGGGTATACGTAAATCCGAGAGCCATTGAGGGCTAGGGGTGGCGGTCTGTCGGTCTGCCATCGTCGTGACTGTGTTGGTGAGGGCGACAAAAGCGACAGCGAAGGAAAGGGGGAGTGGCCAAGGACGACGAAAAGGAAGGGACAGGAGGGTTGCGAATATAAAGGTCGGTAATGAGCCAGCACGTGCTGTTCGCCGATCCCGACTAGTGGCGGATCGGACAAATCTTGGCTAGCGTTGCCGTTGAGTCGAGTTCGAGTTCGTAACTCGGGTTCCGAGTTGGCTCCTTATGGCTTTATCGAAAAACATAGGGCGGCTCTCAATTCGATGCTTCGAGTTGAGTCGAGTGACATAACTCGACCTCTCGAGTCGGACCAAAACTCGAGTTGGATTCGACTCAACGGCAAAGGTTGGGCAGGTTGACAGTCGCCCTTTGAAAAAAGGAAAAGGCCTAAACATGCGGCATCGTTCAGCACTAGCCCATAGGTAAAGTGTAGGGGGTGTATAACAAAATTTGCGCGGGGGAAGCAAGGCTACGCACGTATAACGAAATCTCGTGATTCCAAGATTCCATGGAGGACTGAATTTTTGCAATGGGCTCGCATCAGATCGGGCCAAATATTGCGAGTCATTTTGGATTTTCAGGATGGGTTGGTCTGGGTGCGGGAATGCAGGTAGGTGGCAAAAACTCCCCATCCTCGGGGCGATGTTTTCACTGTTCAAAATGAAATCGAGTGGGATCGTGCGACGGAACGAGCGACTTGCAAGAAACGACGAAACGCTGAGTACGGTCGTATACGACCCAATATTCTCGGACGGTACGTCCGCGCCTGCCGTGGCACGAACACTTGCATTGAGTGCGCTAACGGGCGCTTTCCACTCCACCCGCGCTCAGAAGGCCCCTGGGGCCATAACGTGTACGAGCACGAGCAGGACGTGGCGCGAACGGCGGATATGTGCGGAGGCGCTCTTGCGTAGCGTGCGAGAACAGGACGGCGTCGTGCACGCCGAGCCGCACGGCACCCCGGAGTCCATGCGGTAGTACGCACCCTCATTGAGTCGGACCTTCAATCTTCCAGTATGCGGTGGTCTCGAATACGAGGGGCAGTCGGCCGGATCGGCCAGGTGCGGCGGTGCCCGTGCAGACAAAATATTGGTGTAGCGGCCGCGGCGTCCGAGCTTGGGAGATGAAGTCGGCGATGGAGCGCTGGGAAGGGAGAGGCCTTGGCGATCGAGGAAGGAAAGAACGAATGATGTGTGACCCGTAACGTCACTCTTCCTCTTGCCTCTTACCACCATGACGAAATTTCGTTCCCCGCATTCCTTGGCAAATTTTGTGCATTCGGTGGGATTTCCGCGTTTCCTGCACTCGATCAATCAGGTACGTCGCGTCCAATCGCGTCTTAGTCCGACCAGCAAGTCGCGCTGCCACGGCGTTTCTTCCCATCTCTTTCCTGGCTGATTCACTCAGTGTTAACGTTCGGCTGGGTCCTTGAAAATCCTTCGCAGCGGTGATATCCGTTTTTCACTCCAGTTCCACCGTTTCGGGGTCGACTACAGCGGCACTAAATTCTGTCTCGGCTTCCATGTGGACGAGCGAGTGCCAATATCCGGAGGGTACGTTTGCTCTCTCTTCCAGAGTTCGCTCTTCGCTGGCTCATTTGCTCTCGATGCGGTCACTACTCGTTCGCGCCGCTACAAATCCGGACGTTGCGCCGCGAGCGACGTATTGATATACAACAGGGTTGAGCGAGCCGAGGTACGTGGACTTTGCTGTCGATATCCGTCTTGCGTCTGGTTATGTCTGTTCCTCAGCCATGCTCTCTGCCATAATGCATGCTTTCCGCGGGCCCCTCGTCTGTGGACATGCACGAGAGCGTCTCCTGTGAATATTCATTCTTTTTCGTTCACCTGCTTTGGTGGATCTTGTCTCTGCCCAAAATAACGCACAGAACTCGTCTACTCGCTCGCACCGACACTATCTCGTCTCTGTCTTGTTTCAGGTAGAGCCGTAACCCTAAACATTAGACTGTTGGTACACGGATGTAGCCAAGTAAATTGTACCGTAAATGCACGACTCCAGCCTAAGGCTCCAACCATTTAGTTTCCGTGTAGTTCTGGGGGCAAACTAAACGGAAACGGTTTCTAAACCGTTTAAAACAGTTTAAAACAGTTTATACATGGTTTTTTTTTGGGGGGGGGGCATAATTAAACAAGGCATGAGTATTTTGGTGAGTATGGCCTGAGTGAATGTCCGTGGCTTCAACGATGCACGGGATTCATGGCAGGGAGAAGAGACGCTTGTACCGGGAATGGCGAGAAAGTCCCGCGGTGGCTTGACGTCCTTTGCATTCTGCTTCGAAACAGAAGCGGAATTACAGGTTGCAGCAGCTTTCTTCGCAGCAGCCGACGCGTCCATACCGCTGCCAAAATTGAGTTTAGTAATAGTTGAGCTAGATTTGTGCACAGATTACGCACCAGGTAAATTCCAGCTGCGTTATAAGCCGCTCTAATTTACTCGGTCCCCTCGGCCACGTTGGCCGGCAGGACGGCAGAGAGGTCCTCGATCTTCTTGACGCGTTGCATTTTATACCCATTACCCATTGTTCGGATGCTTCCATGGAAACTTGAAGAAACAACCGGCAATGGGACGTCCCGAGCGTGTTACATCATCTGTGCAAGCTGTCTGCCAGCTCTGCGGATAAGTAACCGTTTAAACCATTTAAAACGGTTTATAAACTGTTTGCCCTGATGGGCAAATTAAATGGAAATGGAAACGGTTAAAACCGTTTGAAACCGGTTATACACGGAAACGGTTGGTAGGTAGGTAGGTCTGATGGGCAAATTAAATGGGAATGGAAACGGTTAAAACCGTTTGAAACCGGTTATACACGGAAACGGTTGGAGTCTTACTCCAGCCATCTGCCGGCTAGGAATTTAATATCTCACGCCATCAATATTTAGCGAATCCCCCTGGAGCGGCGGCGGTGAAGCTCTGCACGCTTGGCGGCTTGCCGGTTTCCCGCGCTGATTTGATGGTGCATATTATCTTCCCATCATTGCTGATCCACATCCAGCCCACACCACCGTCCCCTCCCTTTACACACCCTGCCCTCCTGCCCCCACAGTAACAGCAAAGATATACTCCACCTCTCTGCTCACGCCGCACCACCCGCCGCTCCCCGCATACGTGCGGCACGTCACCGCGCGCACATTTTGCATACGTCACGTGCCGCCCACCCCGCTCGCATTGCCCTAGCAGATTTCTCGCACTTCAACATGGATTACTGCTGCTGTGCTTCTCTATTGTATATACATACCTCTTGTTGGTTATCATTCTTTGGGAATTGGTATAATTGCGAATTCTTGTCGCGAACTGACACCCGGACCTGCGGGCCGGTCAGCGCTTCACGGGCGCTTAAAACACAATCCGAGCAATAGTGCAAGGACTAGGGTTAGGGAAAGTCCAAGAATAACCCAGAGAGCTTCCATAGGATGTACAGTAGCGGACAGCCAAAGTCCGCCTTTTTGGAAAGCATGGGAAATTGGTTTGTGCTGCTTGGGACATACCACCTAAGAGCTTGGGAATCAGTCTCTATGTGAAGTAGGATGCAAATGGAGAGATTGACACGAGCAAAATTCCTGAAATTCAACATTTTCCCAGAACTGATCCCAAATTATTGAGAATCCCCGAAAAAACTCTCAAAAAATATGAAATAAATCACCAATCGACTCCTTTTGACGAGCCGGTTATGATTCCGACAAAATTGAAGATTTTTCTCGAGCTGTTCCGGTGGAAAAAATGATTTGATCCGGGGGTGATGGCACTGATTTCGGCTAAAACAGCGGGAGGAAATCGGAAATTCATCAGAATTCTTACTCTAGATGGCTCCGAAGGCTACGCTTAGAATTTCAGTAACATTTTGGACATGAGTGTACCTCCGGAGGCCCCAAAGGGTACACACAATTTCGTTCAATGGGCCCAAAATATTGAGAAAAACCAATGGCTCGTGGGAAAAACTTCGGAGGTATGTTTTTGGGCTCCTTTTGTCAGGCCGAATCTGAATCTGAACTCAGATTTGTGGACAAAAGAGCCGTTCACACGCTACACAATAAGCGGGGTTTGGTTGTCCGCTACTGTATATTCAGGAATTAAAAACAGTTGCACTCAAATCTCGAGTCATTAAGAATATATGGACATTGATTAAACTTGTATGACATGTTCATTACGGTTTACAACATTCAAGTACCTGACCTTTCGAGCGTATTCAGTCAACAATCATCCTAGAAGGCTAAATACCCGGACTCTTTCCATCATATCTGGTTCACATGACCTTATTACTAACTCTAGGCACTACCAGTATGATATCTGAGCCTTCCATACCCCGAAAACCATCAAAAGAGGTGTTTTTGAGTGAAAAATAACCCTCTTCTAATTGTCCTAAAATCTGAATGGGTGTGTGGGAATAGTTATATTGTCTATAAATCTGAACTGACATGTCATAAATGCATCTCATTGCAACGAAATAAGCCTAGTTATCAGACCCCAAAGAGGTCTGAATCATTGTACAGGACTTTTCTCCACCCCCAATTCATTTTTTTAAGGGTTCCTGTGAATAGAATACACTCTTACTCGAAGAAAATTCGACGAAACATGCCTACAATGGAAAGGAAATCATTATTTCTGCTGCAGCTAGCAATTGAGTGAAATCTCAACGAGAAAAAATGATCAGGCTCTAATTTCTCTTTCTAAAAGTACTTTTGCACATAAGCTTTGTTATCTGGAAGATTGGCGCAGATTTAGCTCCCCTACGCATCCGCAATTCGCAAAACCGTCGCGTTTTCAGGGGGGTCATTCCAAATTGGGGACGCCGATCACGTCAATCAGTGGCTGTACCACTTATTCCCACCATCTCACACGCAGGTGTTATATCTCTGTTTGGGCGAATTTCGCTTCCTTGACCTGTAAAATGTATCCTATATATGCACTGCATATCCTGAAATATTCTTGTGGTTTTTGAGCAAATTTTGGCATCATGGTTGGCATCGTCGCCAACGACGTCGAGGACACCTGATCGTCATTGATGGCGGCGTCAAGCAAGCGTCAAGATGTAAACATTGCTAACCATCGCATCCATCAAATGGAACGGCAGCACCCCTGCCGACCCATCAACCTCAGAGGGGCGAGGACATGCGCCGCCTGCTCCCCAAAAGGGGAAGAGGAGAAGGCCATTGGGAACGGCGCTAGCAGTGGATGGCTAGAGCCGTGGATTTACGGTCCAATTTCCCTTGCTAGTGCCATGACACGAGACAAATGGTTAGTGACACAGGTGTTTCGTAGTTAGCTTTCAGTTAGTCTGGACTGTCGACTCCATAGCTTTGAGAGGCAATATCCACTGGTACGTCAAGGAGTGCCTACAAGTACAAGTTAGCGCTCATTCGCTGTTTCCACCAGAGATGCCAAACGATCAGCCTTCGGCCTCCCTCGGCGGCTCAAGGATTCAAAACATACTTTTACGAGGCTGCGCAAAGTGATAGTGATATCCTCCAATGGGCAAGTGAAATTATGGCTCCCCAGGAGCAGGTCCTCGGCTTGATGGTACTTGAGGAATATTGTGCGTTAGCTTAGTTTTACTCAACTCACCGACTCCGTTTCGCCGACTCGAGGGACAATGCTCTCTTCGATCCACGTCCCGGAATGATCAGGCCGAGCTGTTTTACATGTACAGATGATTCATTCAGCTCATCCCACTAACAATCAGGAAATAACACCACCACCACAAGGACTTGGTGACCTCCATGTGCAAAGGGGAGTACAGTGGCGCGACTGAACATTGTCAGCAGCATCTGGGGGACAGTTCTAAAATTAAAAAACTATTCCACGGAATATGTGGAAATGGGCAGACTTTCGACGTGTTTCGATGGCCCGTCGAATTCGCGGGTTAACGTTTTTGCGCCTGTTGACGGTAAAATATCAATGGAACCGGCAGCATTGCTTTACATCGTTGCATCGTCACCGCATCATCTCGCGCGCCCGCCTTCTCATGCTTGTCTCGGGAGTACTGATCAATGAAGAATCCATGCGGTGATGTCTCAGCTGTGCATCAATGCAATAGACTTCTCCAAATTTGAATCAAGCCCGCCGGACTACTCCCATCAGAATTTTGTCAACTTGGAACAGTAAGACTCTGCGCGGTGCATTCATTATTTATTCAATGAATACTCGGGGATTGCAAAAAGAGACGCCAGGAATCACAAATAATCATTCGGAGTCATCGAATCCTGGGCTTCAAGTCCAAGGACCATGGGCCGGAATAAATGACAACGCCGATTGTGCAGTCAGTGAATTGATGTGGCCAGTCCATCAAGCGTCTATCTGATCAGTGATTTGCACAAACCTTATTTTTACTTTCATTCAAGCGTTTTTGGACCCGCACGAATTTTAGCGCTGGGATATGTGGCATTAATTACCTTGCGGCATTTGCATCACGTCGTACCGAAGAATCTAGGGGCAGTCCAAGTGAAGTCTGTGAAGACACATCGACCTTACAATATTCATTCATTCTGGTTCAACAACTGAGAGGAAGACTGTATAATCAGACACGAATACATCCATTCAGAGAGATAGAGATGAAAGAGGCGTAATATAAAGGTCACATAGAGAGTACATCCAAAGCGTGTCCAAATCTGGGAGATAGTTATTCTACTATTCTAGTAACAGTCTGAGCGCGATGAGTGCAATATGAGGGCAAAGTAATGAGATGGGAGGCTAATGACGGTGTTGCGTCAGCGAAATATCCATGGTCCTGTAGGAGCGCGCGGTATATAGTCCGAAGGACGGAATGCAAACCCACAATAAATAGGGGCAAATTATCCGAGAGAGTCCGAGTGCGAACTAGCGAGAATCGGTCCAGGAAGAGAGCATGATCCACGCAAGCGGACCTACGAGGTGTGACTGTGTTTTGCCCGGGGCTTGATCTTGTCGGTCCGCAGCGAAACAGGTCGCGGCGTGCCGCGTAGCCGCTGGTACACCCCACACGCGTTGCACACCTGGTCCCCGTCTTTACTGCGACGCCACACGCTAGTGTTGCGCGTATGGCAGTGGCTGCATTCCGGCGCATTAGAGTCGAACGTGGCGCCAACGATGTCGTCGTTGTCCGCGTCGATGAGCGCCTGAGGGCGCTGCTCGCGGCGCTGCTGGAGGTAGAGCCCGCACGCATTGCAAAGTGGGCGCCCTGTGGCTGGATCGCGTCGCCACAGGGGTGTGCTGGTCTTGCCGCAGTTATAGCACTGCTTAACAGGCTCGGGTTCCTGGATGGCCCCGAGCGCGTACGGGCCCGGATACTGCGCCCCGCCGCTGTAGGGATAGTTGCCCGGATATTGGGACGGGGCTGAGGGATGCGCGTACGCGTTATTGGACGAGCCGTGGGGGAAGGCCTGAGATTGGGAGGGAGGGTACTGCGCGTTGTACTGCGTCCCTGACCCCGCCGTATATGGTGTAGTGGGGTACCCGCCAGCGTTGTAGTTTTGAGTACCGTATGGCTGAGCGCCATAACCCTGCGGGTGGGCTGGAGCGGAAGAATGGCCCTGGCTCATGGGCTTCTGTGAGTAAATTTGGTTTTGGTTTTGCTGTGCTGAGCCGCTATAAGTCGGAGGTACTACAGTTGCATTTCGTGAGTCAACGGCGAACTTGTCATATATGAAACATGACCTACCAGCGTTCGCAAGGGAGCTGTAATTCGATGTGTTATATTGCCGACTCATGTTTTTTACCTTATTTGTGGCTGAGGTGGTTCTACTTTGAGTGGAGCGGATTCGAGCTGTTGAAGATTCCTGCCTTTCGCGGACTTCCTTATATGCCTTCGCACAGGGAGTCAGCCACGAGATGACTAGGATACTATGCCCGGAAGTAAGCAGCAGCCAATATTCCTGTGAACAACTTTGCAATTTGACATCGCAAGGGGTGACAGATGCATCCAAAACTGGACAGGTTTCAGATTGAGGGCCAGTGCACTCGCCAAATGGGTAGTTTGTACTTGGCATAGTGGTCTACAGGGTTAGTTCCAGGGTCAGAGCTCAGATGTGGAGGACGGACCATCATGGGTAGGTATTCATGCCTGATTACCAATGCGTTTAATTGAATAGAACGATGTAATCAATCCGCGGCGGTAAATTCGGAGGGAAGCACACAATCCCCGGTTCTTCGGTCCGTTCTTCAACTACAAGAGACTGTACAACCTCGCATCGTACTGCAGACGACAGGAAGTCCAACAACGACTTGGAAAGGACGGAAAATGAGTCATTAATTTGCGAGAGGAAACGCGGACGCGAGATATTCCGCAAAATCGGACCGCAAGCACAATTTAAGACTCACCGTGACGCTGTGGTCGCCTGTGGATCACGGCAAACAGACATGCGCGGCCAGAAAAACATACGTGTTCTGTCGGTTTAAGTGGTACGCCACGTCAAATGTCAGCCTGTCTATCGTTTTAAAAGATGCGCACCTGAGTAACGGAGTTGTTGTGCGGCAATCGAAGAGCCCATGGGTCTGCGTCCAGAAATTTGTCAATGGAGCCGTTTTGTGCGTGACTGTATAAAATCAGACGGAACCGACTATTTGCAGAGAGGGATCGTCCTGGTCTGATAGAGTCATACGTGGCACTTTGACATCGTGAGAGCCGGTGCGAGGTGAACGAGGATAACAACAGCAAATCTCAACAGCGAGACTGCAAGTCCCAAAGGGCCTCTTCGTCTAGAGAAATATTTCGTGCCTCCACCGGATTAATTTTGGGATGCCTTGGCGGTCGAGAGAAACAAAACGTCGTCCTGAAGCATTTTCATGCGGAAGGTTTGATGAGGTGTCGCTCATCCAACAACCTATGCCTACGTGTCGTGGGCCAGGAACTGGAGTTCAAGAGCGCTCCACACACACATATGTCGGGCCCCGCAGCCCCCGAATGCTGACTTGACTGGTGATCGTCGGATGCGGGGAAGCTGCAGATCAGGATCGGCGCCTTAATTGACTGAGGTCCTATCTCATTTGAGTCAGACGTATTTAATTGCTCGACAGAGGAAAGGAACGTGATAGAGTAGCACCAGCGGAGATCCTTGTAAGCGCGCGCCTTGAGTAGGCAGTGAACTGTCAGGCAGATTTCCACTTTCAGGTCGATGTCATTAGGCGCACCGGACCCGCAAATTCAGACAGCTAATATATCTCTTTTTCAGCAAGTTGTTGTGCGCTGCTGTGCCTCTTCAAAAGTTGTGCTGGAGCGGACTAGTACTAGCCACTACAGCAAGGTCGTATAGGTCCACCTGGCAGACAGCAATGTATTTGAGGGATCAAAAAGCATGAAGCCGCCAGGGAGTTGCCACTCGTCGCGACAGTCCAGCAGGCAGAGTCTTGTGGTCATAGTGGCAGAAAGGCGCAGCTGGTAACGACCAAGTGATGCAATCAGCCATTGATGAACAAACGAACACAGAAACAAACAAGACGTCGGACGTCACCGTTCACATTTTTCTCCACTATAGTCAGGAACATGTGCACATCATCCACGCATACTGCTCGCCATTTCGGGTTTAGCCCTCCATGCGGGCGTCGTGCCATTTGGCGTGATAGGTTGCAGGGATGAATGTCTGTAGAGAATCTTGGAAGTATCACCCAATTTGCCCTGAAAGCATCAATGAATTTGGATTTCAGAGATAAGAGTCACCGCGTGATTACCTTTCACAAAATGAAGCGAGGCAGAATGCGATTTGCATTGTCAAGTTTACCTGCCGACAGACGCCGAATGTCATGCCCGAATACCAGGAACTGGACAACTTTGCACAGGAAAGTGTCCTCGTGCCGAGGAGCCACTATGCTTCTCGGAGCATGCTCAAAATCCCATCAAGCCGCCCTGTCACGCCAACCCTCACGAACTTGGCAGTTTCGCATCGCGGCCGCAAGTGGTTTGCACTACAACAGCATATCGTGTGCTGTGTCCGTACTCCCCCTGCCACGAGGGCTTCCTAAATGCAATGATATCCGTTATCCATGATCAAACATTCGGAGTACCTGACCCAATGGCCAGGGGAGTTGGATTGAAATTCGCGCGCCGTCAAACCACCAAAATTGAACCGAGGTAGGACCTCCGATTGCTGAGTTAAGTTCTTGACTGAAAGCTGCCCCAGTAGACTCCAACGGCCAAAGAATCTACCCAGGAATTGCGTATTGCAAGAATTTTTAAGCGACCTGGAATCACTGCAGATCGTCAGCGAAGAGATCGCAACAGTCGCTCTAACCTCGGCTTCAATAGAATCTGCGAGATTTCCACATTTTAAACGGAAGCCAGGAATTAGAATTTTACATATTGTTCCTAGTCTCTCTCGGTGCCACAGCAGACACAAGGGCCCGGAGGGTGGGGTTGGTTAGCTGCAACCGAGGTATAACCTCGGATTTGCGGCCGCATTAATCATCTCTTGACTGAAACTTGTCCCCGCAGCCTCCGACTGTCACAGATTCTGCATAGGAATTCGACAAATGGGTGACTTTTTGAAGTGACTTGGAACTACTGCCGATCATCTTCGGAGCGAGGAGATCTCAACGGTTGCTTCAGCCTCGGCTTTAATAGCACCTTATCATTTGACTGAGGACACCGCTGTTTTCCGACTTCGAAGACGCTAATCCGTGATCTCTCATATTCAAAAACGGAAGTGAGGTCGCATCGGACTCGCCTTGTCTTTTAGGCTCTTCACTGGAACCTGAGCTGACAGAAGGATGCCGACTATCACCCATGAACTCAACACTCAACAATGAACATTGCGAAAGCGGGAGCATCTCGACCGAGGCATTGTATCCTCTTGTTGAATCGACTATTTTCCCCTCTCCTCTTCTGACGCTCGGCCGTAGTGCTAAACAGAGCCATGAATACAGCACCACGAGCATTGCGGGTCACTGCCAGGAGACAGAGACACTTGGGGGATGGCATATTCGATCACTGCTATCTCGTACTTCAACTATCACTGTGGAATCCACACTGCGCTTCTAAAGAAGCCTCCGACACGTCGCATCCAGCAAATTATAAATGCAGGCTCATTCGTCGTTCCGCCATCAAAATCCGAATGGTGTAGTCGGCCCAGAATACCTCCGGCGTCTACCATTTCAAATCATTCTCCCGGGATGCTCAAAAGGGCATGGACTGTTGAGTACCGCCGTCCTCTGGAGTGAGAATACAATAGATTTGGATCAACACCCTGTGGGAGCACCTCCGAGCTAACTGTGTTGAAATGAATAGCGAGCAAAACAAATACATCGCGAATGTTGCTTTTCAATCACACACGATTCTTATCGCCCGCGTCCAGCAAGATGTCTGGTCTTGTAATTTTGAGGACACAGAGGATGGCTGATACCCACCAGCAGCAACAATGGCGGCGCATGGGCCAGCCCTGGTGTGTTGACAGCAGTACGAGCTCACTAGGGGCTGTGAGTTACTCCATTAATCGAACTGATCATGTCGTGGGGTTAGAGTGTTTGCATATGTCTCCGAAGAGCGAGGAGTGCAAGAGGAAAAGAACCACCCACAGACAGCTCCCATATGCTTCGCATAGCGGAGAACGATTGAGCCGCAAAGCCACGTAGCGGAAACAGGGGAGAAACATTACAGCAGTTTGCGGTACATAAGGCACGGGCCTCTTTTTTTTTTTTTTGACAGTTTTGGCTAGAACAGTCGCCACAGCCTCGATTTTTGATCGGATTTCCTCGGGAGTAGGCTCGTTGGAGTCGCGCTGAAAATCCCCAGGGGATGGAGTACCGGCTTTTTTTTTGATGTAGTTACATAATGGAATTTTTTGAAAAAATTTATGGTTTTCACTAGAACAGCTGTAGCACACTGAATACTGGGCCAAGTAACCTAGTTCTTTGATATGATGTGTGTCATAACTACTGCCAAGGGATGGTCCATTCCTCCCGACGATATTACCACTTATAGTCATTTAACACACACTTAATGAGGATAGTATTTGTGTACCATCATAAGCAGAGCTCACTATGCAGATTTGGTCCAACACCTATCTATGAGCCTTGCAGTCCCCTAGCAATAGCTTGGATGCACAGCATATCCAAGAATTAGGTTACGAGTATGTGCCTCAGGGGCTTGATGAATTAAAACTCCGACATGACATAAACAAGGCCGGTGGTTAACCGCCGGCCACTTTTGATGCTGGTTTCACCAATTCCCGAAAGCTCTCCGCATCAGTATCGAGCCAAAAAAAATTCAATAAATCACGATGTGCCTGCGCTTCGCTCTGGCATAGAACAAAGATAACCATCATTGTGTGTGACAGAAATTAATCGACGAATGACGTATTTGGTCGGCCGGTGACTGATAAACTACAAAGGAGAGGAGTAGCCAGGGATGATCTCATCTGACGAGCAACTCAGAATTGAAGCGAGTACAGAGGGGAACGGAAAACAGAAGATAGTGTAGCTGAAAGTGCGCAGGGAAAGCAGCTAATCGTTTGACGGTAACCCCAAACGAAAGGAAAGTTTGAACCCGCGTTCGGTAAGGAATCCAACGCCTAATAGAGCCGTTGATACTCCAGGGGACATAGGCCAGAAGCCGTACAGCAAATGATACGTAAAATCAATGAAAGCACTCTGAATTGAACTTCAAAAGCAACAGCCAGAATCGACATGATAGTTGAATGCAACCCGGATCGTAGCCTCAGGTACACCAGGGATCAACTTCCAGATTCTTAAAAGATTTTGGAGTCCGTGGCCATCGTGAACTGAAGCCACTCGGTGTCTTGGGGGCCGCGATCCGCCATTGTTCGGGAAGAGGGCGGGAAATCGGTCCATGAATTCTCATCCCTGAATCTTTGGAACATAAATTCAGCAGCCATTCGACCGTAGACTTAGAACTAACCCAACAACTCTTCCCGATTACTCCTTCTACAATGTGTTTCACTATCTCTGTCCTCGCAGCTGCCTCGCTGGTCATCCAGGTCAATGCTGCGCAGCTTGTCGCTTTCAGTGGCAACACTTGCAATGGGGCCAAAGGCGGCTCGGCCGCTTGCAATGGCGGTTGTCTTTAATTCAGTGGCCGGCACTCCTACAAGGTCAGCAGCGCCGATTTTCTGAAGCAATGCTGACATAGACGTAAATCATAGCTTTCGGGGTCCTCGGCAAAGGTGCAGCTTTTCACGGGGTCCGGTTGCACCGGACAGCAGTTCACCTTTGGCCCCGACCCGGCTGGCGAATGTGTCAATGTCAACACCGGCACTGGGCTCAGTTCATTCCGTTGCAACAATGCCTGAGCCCTGAAGGTGAGAGTGGAACGCTTCTGGCCACACTCGAACGGAAGCTGAGTGGATTTCCAGTGAAAGAGCTCGGTGTAGAAAACTGTCGGTAGAATTGTTGTGTTTTGGGGCATAAATATACTTGGGCAGGCCCTCCCCTCAAACCGTCCCCGGTCTATAAGCATTTTTCTCCCTGTCCATCAGTCAAGACAAAAGTTTTCGAACTTTAAGCGTCTGTGTTCTGCCATCAAATCTGGTCATACATTTGGCAAGAGTTTGAATTGGCTTGTATTGCGAACACCCCGACCATTCATACATTGCAGTGAGACAGGTAACTGAGAGGCGAATGGCACATCACTTAGAATCTCAGATAAAGGTACTGTAATGGAATTCGAGCGGTGGGATAGCATCAATGACTATCTCTCCCAAGGGGGAATCGGGATTAAAATTTTGTACTCAGGGTCGATTTGGGGTGTAAAAATGGGTGGGGAATCGATATTTGCAAGTTTCAGGTCGATCTGACTTGTGGTTGTCGAGATATCCCAATTTTGATGGGAAGATCGAATATTTTTCCGATTTTTTTTGACATTTTCCCCCAAACGTACGCATTCATAGGAACGTTTTTGGGAAAAAAATCGGCTGACCCCCCCCCCCCCCGTGGGAAAATTTAAGAAAAAAAATCGAATAAATCGGAAAAATTCAAATCGCGATTGCCAGCCATCATTTTAGGCGGAATTCGACCTGACTCCGAAATTTTAAAGTTGGTTCCCCCTTGATCTCTCCGAATCGGAGAGATAAGAATTGAACACCCCTAAGGGGGGTATTGAGATGGAGGGATCTTTGAGGATAGGAAGATAATGGGTACTCTTGGGAGGTGGTTTGAGCTTTACAAAAGGGATCATGGTAGGTTAGTATGGATACGGTGAGTTTAATCCGCGAGTAAAGCAAACAAGCAAGCAATGAAGCGATGGGCGTAAGTACGAGGAAAAGCCGCACTTCTCATGCTCAAACTTATCCTCCTCCATTCTCGCCCGTATCCAAAATTCGTAGATTCGCCGTAGAATCAAATGATCGCGATTGTCATCAAAGACAGAGACACGAGATCAGCGGAGCCGTCGAGAGTCAGAATGATGTTGCAAAAATTGGAATGTGTCAGTGCGAATCACCGCCGCAGCAAAACTACGCACGGAGAGGTGGAGATACGTGGCATACGTGTGCTCTATGAACGTCCTGCAGCATATAAACCGAGCTCGGCGTGAGGAGGGAAATAATAAATTCACCAGGACATCCAAGTCCGATCAGCTCACATCTGCTCTCCGTCTTCCACATTTCCTTCAGCTCGCTGTTCCATCATGGGTCTCTCCGTGTCTCGTCTGCTCTCAGGCTTTTTTAGCAGAAAGGAAATGCGTGCGTACTTCTAGGCGCTGCCTTTTGTATCTTTCTGATGTTGCGGGCCCGGCAGGAATTCTTATGGTATGATTTCACGTCTCATGTGCTGTGGACCCGATACGATCCCCCTTTCGATAAGGTCGGTCTCGATGCCGCTGGTAAGACCACCATCTTGTACAAGCTGAAGCTGGGAGAGATTATCACAACTATTCCAACGATTGGTGAGTGTCCACGTCGTCTCGGTTCCCGGAGACACTTCAACCCATACAATCAGGCTTCAACGTCGAGACTGTCGAATATAAGAGCATTTTCTTCACCGTGTGGGACGTCGGTGGTCAGGCCAGGATTCGTTCGCTGTGGAAGCATTGTGTGTCCAATTTCATTTCCCGCCCCTCTGCCTGCCTCACACCTCGAAAAGACTTCCAGAACACGCAGGGCATTATCTTCGTCATCGATTGTAATGATTGGGAACGTATGGCCGAGGCACGCGAGGAGCTGCACCGGATGCTTAATGAAGATGAACTCCGCGATGCCGCCCTCCTCGTTTTCGCGAACAAGCAAGACTTGCCGAATGCGATGAGCGCTGCGCATATTACAGATAACCTCGGCCTCTATGGTCTCAGGGAGCGGGCGTGGTACATTCAGGTAAGCGCTCGACGCCGGCTGTCCAAGCGCCAACCTTAATCCGTCTTTTCCTCCAAGGCCGCGTGTGCTAGGTCTGGCGACGGTCTTTATGAGGGGCTAGAGTGGTTGAGTGCCAACGTCAATCGTCGGGTATAATGGCAGCGAAAAATTTATACCGTTTGTTACACGTATCACGATCCTCACGATAAACGTGTCCATCGCACTTCCTTAACCCGAGGCGGTGACGATAGACGTGGTGTGCAGCCGCAAGGAAGGCGGGCGGATAATCGAGAACGCCAAAATCGTGGAAAGGGGAATAGAGCATGATGGGCTGAGGGAGATATGGAGCGGACGGACGGCACACTGGTATATGTACAATTTCTCCAATTTGATTCGAGTGGAATGGTCAACGTGATTTTGTCGGAAATATTTGTTACCTTGGGCGACAGAGATTATTTGAGGTGGCACCAGGGTCAGTTACTCAGACCGCCGCCGAGCCTGAATAGAAATGCGCCGATTTGGTGCAATTGCTGGACGCTTGGGCATGAGCGTGTACGGGTGCGGATCGATAACATGAATTACAAACGCAATCCTGTTCCTGCGGTTCCAAAACTCCTCTTCAGCACGAAATTGACAGCCACCGATTTTTACCCCATAATTTCCACACGTCCAGCGTTTCTCGGGCAGTACGTAGTTGGGATGCTTTGCAAATGGACAATACCTGAAGACAGAGATGAGACATTCAAATTGTTAGACTGAAAGGCATCCGCAGTTGAAGGTGCTAGGCCGCCCATCTCTGGGAGCTTGGGATTTATTCAATCGCGAAGTCGTGGACGAAGTCGACTATTGGGTGGAAGAAAGGGTGGCCGCCGGAAAATGTTAATCCAGTTTGTCTAACGCTTCAAATCTGGAACGCTATGTACGCAGCTGCAAGATAATTATAATTGAAAAGAGGGCCCAAGTCAACATTCCCTGGGAAGAGTTGGAATACGATTTTCGCGTTGAGATCAGTGCGCTGTCGCATGAAGGGTATTGCGATGGTATACTACCTATAATCAAATGGCTTGCTATGTTGACGCCGGTTGAAGATTTCAATATATGTGGTTTTGCACCCTGTGGTTGGAAGATGTGGGTGGCGTCAAAGGCGAGCATTGCTTTCCCACACGAGACCAACTGACCTACTGTCGAAAGAGGGCGAGCATCTTCGATTTCTGGTGGTTGCTGACTCGGCGTCCTTTAGAAGCGGCAAGACGAAGCACGATGCAGAATGACTCCGGAATTTCGGCCATGGGCGACAAAAATTGGGCCACATTTCCGCTGATTGTCCGGACCCTCCTTTCCTAAGTAGTATGTTCGAGAACCAACAACGAAATAACGACCAGTAGAAGCAGCGCACGCGAGAAAAGGGAGAGTTGACCTCACTGGGGCCTTGCTTGAATTTGACTCGGAAATGCTGTGAGAGTAGGTTTTTAGACTACGTATTAAAGGATCGGTGGACGTTGAATGGGGAATAAATCACCTTCGCAGGAAAGAGAGAGGGCCTACTTGGCCCCACATGGGCCGATGGGTTCCCTCCGCTTCCTTTTTCTTCTGAATTTTTACCCGGTAGTGTACTTGGTCACTGAAAGAATCAACAGACCAGTCGGGACGTCAAATTAGAGGTAATGTACATATACATCGGTATAGGAAAGACTCAATCAGCGGGAAACTGTAATAAAAAGAAGAGAAGGTTAGTAAGAATGCGCGTCGTGAATCGGAATGGAGGGTGTCGTGAGCGAGCCGCAGGGGGGTTGTACGCGCGAATGGCGGTGTGAGCCGAGAGCTCGGTGAGAGACACTCTTGCGCTCTCGCGCGTCTTTCGAATCCATCGGAGAGCGCTGTGGCTGGACCTGGCCGGCACGTGTTGGGTTTGTTCATGCAGTGCCCGCTCGTGGTGCTGCCGTCGCGGTAAGGACGATAATGAAGGTCAAAGTGGGGTGCGCGTGCGGAGATGCGTAGGAGCGGCGGACGTGAGCGTTTAGGTGACGGAGATGACGGAGGCGACGTGGCGGCGGGGAACGCGAGGGTTGGATACTGTGGATCCGGCTAGCGGGGATGGACGAGGACGACGGTGGTTGAGCGTGGGGCACGCTACGGACACCGCGGAATATCGTCGTAGGTGCTTGTGCTCGAAAGATGTATTGCTGCGATGTGTGTGAGGTGGGGTGTGCACGGTAGTAGGATGCCTGAAGGGGAAGTTATTATTTGGGAAGAAGGAAGAAAGAGAAAAAGAAGAAAGGGAAAAGGAAGCAAAGGGGGAGGGGAATACACCAGAATCGCATGGATCCGAATAATCATCGCTTGCACGGAGACGAAGGGGTGATAGACGTAAGCACGTCGATGTCCCGGGCGCATACGTTCCAGTGTCGCTTGGACGAAGGTCTACATGTATAGGAAGGTTGAACGGAGGGGAGCTTTATAGGAGGGGTAGTCCAGGTGTAGTGGGGCGGGGATTAGGGAGCTGGTGGTACGAGTCAGAGATTGGCGGGACGGATGGCGGATGGTGCGCAGCGGCAAATACACGCGGCGCGAGGGCGGTACGGCCGGAGCGCGGCGGGATCGAGGGCGGTGGTATCACACGCGCGTTGGGTCGGCCTAAGCAGTGGGGTACAGGGCGGAGCGCGGTGGGAGCAGCGAGCAGGCATGCGTATGGCACCGTCATTGATGGCAAGCACGTGCAAACACCCGCTCGCGGCTCGATTAGGAGGGTTGTACAAGTAGGCGGCGAGTTAGGCACGTAGACATGGTGCAATAGGGGTAGTTGTCACGGAAGGCGACGTAGACGCAGCACTCGGGGGTCTAAGGGAGTTCGAGCCGCGGGCCGAGCCGCAGCGGTGCGGAGACTGCGGAGTGGTATTCTGTGGGTGGCGACTTGAGCACGTAGGCGGGGGTAGTTGGGCGAAGGCGACGTATTTGCTGCGGCCTAAGATGTGCGGTTCATGGCCCAGCAGCGGTGCCGTGGAGCGGCCTCGCAACGTAGACAACGGGCCGACCGCACTTATGGCGGTGCGAGTTATGAGCCGATGGGCCGACAAATTTACATAAATGCCGCTTAGGGCAACTTACGTCGGGCCGGATCGTTGGCTTGAACGGCAGCGTTTGCTTTGATGGCATCACAGCGGCCACTTGGTGCTGTGTTTCTGCTCCGTAACAGTCAGACTCGGGATGACTCCGGGGAAAAATATTCAACGCTGCGGTGGTCGGGAGAAGAATATTGGTCCGGGGTACTCCATCTAGAGGGATTCATGTCAACCTCGGCTGTGAGAAACCTCATGGGCGCTGCATTTTTGGTGGAGCCATGGATGCAGGAGTGCCGATTTGAGGTGTTTTCATGGAGATTCAGAATATATATACGAGTATATATTAGGTCAATATTTCAGCGCACGAGCTGGTTTTTTGAGAGGAGATGTATTCCCATGTGGGGAATCGATCTAGATGGTCTCCAGTGGCGTTACCTGATGGAAGCACTGATTTTCGAGGTATGTACAACCCCAGGTTCAGATAGGGAGAGCACAGCAAAATGCCTGGTTTAAGTCGGTGTCAGGGCACTAAGGGGCACCTAAGTTATGATAGTTAAATGGTGCAGGGAGTGAAAAACTCTAATTTGCTGTCATATTATAGCCTTGATTATTTCTTCGTTGTTTGATTCTCTGCAGGAAGCAATCAAATCTCAGTCAACAGTACCATTTCCAAGAAATTGGAATTTAGGTCGCTGCGTTTTGCAGACGGGCTCAGATGCTTCCGGATTGGATTTATTGCCTGGGCTTTTCTGGGGGGATGCGTCGACAATCAAGTATTATCAGAGACTGGGAACCGGGCCACCTTAGCATTTTTGAACTTGATCCGGCGCATAAAGTGAAATAGGTACAGGTATATTAGCTCTGAAACGAAGGTATACATCCTGTGGAAAGATATGTCATCAACACTTGGGTTCACTTGAGAAGTAGAAATGACGCCATGAGTGATGCATCTCTGTACAAATCACTGTAGAAGGTCAATGCAAGTTTATCACCCACGAGAAATGTTCGACATATGCGAAATTCGTCGGTTTGCCCTGCAAAAAAACCCGTCGCCCGTCAAACCCCGTGATTTCGACGGCCGTCATCCCGAAAAGCCGTTCCGTTACCATCCCGTCGAAAAACCTCGAGAATCCCTGACGGGTCGGCTACCCGTCGTACGGGACCCGTAGAACCGGCGCGACAGGCACGGCGCGGGGCCCTAGCGGACCTTCCGCACCTGATGTCAAGCTCGATGCTCCCTCCGACCTAATTTAACCAGAAAAGGAATGCCACAGATGTATTAGAAAATTTCATGATGTCAAAACGGGAAGGAGTTCTTTATTGATAATTTGGCTTAAAAACGCGTGACTTTTGTGATGGATTCAGAAAATTTTGGATAGGGCCAACCGAGACCCACTACATTCTGATAGTGGGAATTATGGAAGCAACAACAACATAAGCATGAGTTTCTGCTGGGAATAACAGCGGCCTTCCACCCCAAGTGATGGCATGGTGTCGTCGCATCATCATGTACCCACTAGGCACATACCCAATGCGTTTAGCATACTATCCTTCATGATTAGTCCCCTAATCTCGACATCTATTTTCGGTAGCCGCACTTACATGCCCAAGCAGTCCCCAATCAGGAGGCCCAGGAATGGGCCCGACTTAAACGCGATGGTGAGCCCGCCTTTCGAAACAGTGCGCTTTACGCTCTCGGTCTGATTGCCGCTGAAATAGTTCTGACCCTCGCTATCAGTCTGCTGGCGGGTGTGCGGGTCGGCGACCATGACGATCATGAGCACAAGGTAGATGAGGAAGTTGAGCATGAACAGGCCACCGGAAGCGCTGGGGTCTGCGCTGTACGCGCAAAGTGCCAATATCAGAAAGATCATGACGAAAATGGACTGGAGTGGTCAGGCTGGGGGTTATGCATTATTCCGATATGATGTCTTACCAAAACAATGTGGGCGATAGCGATGGCCTTGGTGTCGTAATGGGCGACAATGTAGGCTGCAAAACCCAAAACCACGAGGGACCCGAAAAATCCGCTATACAGGATCTTGGCAAGTGCGGTGTGCTTGTCAAGCTTTGGTTCGGTCATTTTGTGTAGGTTACTGGGGCAGCTTTAGCCTTTGAGTGGGACAGAGGGACAGAGCAGTCTGTATCTTGAGAGGGTGAACGTTGGGCAGCGACCGGTGACCCGTAAGAATTGAGCGTACCTTATATACATAGCTTTTTATAGCGAGACAATTTATCAAGTGTAGAAGGAGTATGGACCTACTTATGCCTCACGTCCTCCACGGCCAACAAGAAATCCCATGTCACGCAATGTTGGCAACGTTGAACAGGCGCTTGAAGAATCGTTCTGTACGTCAAGCACATTAAGTTAAACTCGAACAGAGCAAGGGTTACCGACAAGCGCTTAAAGAATTGTTCTGCACGTCAAGCACATGGTGAAAATCAAGGCAAAAAAAACGCAGCGGGCGCTCGAGGTTAGCATGAAGAGTGGGGAAGCTGTTCATTGAACATTATGCATGAATCTCAGACGCTGGCAAGGCCTGGGCGCTCGAATTCATAGCAAAGTTTGCCCACAGGCGCTTGAAGAATCGTTCTGCACGTCAAGCACAATTAGACGTTGTGCCTGAGTTTCAGACGCTGGCGAGGCCCGGGAGCTCGGACTCATGGCAAGGCTTACCAACAGGTGCTGGAAGAATCGTTTTGCATGTCAAGCACACGAAAGCGCAGAAATCGCTCGAGTTCAGCATGAAGAGTGGGGACTTTGTGCCTGAATGTCAGACGCTGGTAAGGTCCGGGAGCTCGGATTCATGGCAAGGCTTACTAACATGCGCTTGTAGATTTGTTCTAGCACGCACGCCACACACCTGTCTCCTAGCAGGCCCGGCAGCTCGGATTCCAACTAGTCTCTCTAAGACAGACGCTATAACCGAATCTAGCTCGCACCTCGTTGGTTATAGATTCTAACAGGCGCTTGAGAAATCATTAACACCCGTCTTCTAGCACAGCATTTCTCCGGCGTCCGTATATCTCGACAGACCTCGAGCGGCGCAGCCCTGGTGCTGGCCAAAAATACGATACGAAAAATTTAATTTTGAATATATCCAAATATGAATGAATATGATACAGTCCTGGACCCTACCGATGAATATAAATACGGATGAATATGATGTGGTATGATATGGATAATACAATACGGTGGTCAGCGTATTCAAATATATTTGGATACGGTTATAAACTGAAGTCCCGATTCGGCCATCAGTGATCATGGATCATCTCAGCAAGCTTGGTGTCGGCGGCAACCGCGCTTAGGACAAACGGATCAAGCTGCTGTATAGCTGCGGAGATTGAAGTACCACATCAGCAAACGGACAAACGGCAGAAGACGAACCTCCTTTTGCTCACTGCCATCAAGAATCTTCCTGCTTCTGCTCAGTCTGGGCGCCGCGATGATCCTCTTGGAAAATACCTTACCCCAGGCCTAACCAAGGGCGACAATATTCATTTCGTGGTGCCATGTCGGCAGGCTGTGCTGACATGGTCTGACATCGGCCAGACGGGGATCAGCAACAGTTGCCGACTGACGTCGGCTAACGTCGGCCCCATTTAGGCTGACATTGGCTGACACAGGACTGACGGCCATCGGCAGGGTTCCTGCCAACGGCAGCATCACGTCAAGCTCGTACCCTAGTGCGTTCCCATGGGCCCGAAGCACCCCACATAATTTTGTAAAGAGAGTGATGTGGGTGAAATGTGGGTTTTTACGATGGAATGTGGGGTTAACTGACTGGGAAGGGCATTTTAATCGAAGAATGTGGATGGAATGTGGGTTTTCATGGTGGAATGTGGGTTCAACTGACTGGAATGTGAATTCCAATAATTGGAAAGTGGGTTTAGAGCGAAGAATGTGGATGGAATGTGGGTTTTTATGATGGAATGTAGGTTTATTTGAGAATGTGGATTCTAATCGAAGAATATGGATGGAATGTAGGTTTTTATTATGGAATGTGGGTTCCAGTGCATGGAATGTGGGTTTAACTGGCTGGAATGTGGATTGTAATTGAAGAATGTGGGTGGTATGTGGGTTTTATGAAAGAATGTGGGTTCAATTGACTGGAATGTGGGTTTAACTGTGTGGGATGTGGATTTCAATCGAAGAATCTGGGTGGAATGTAGGTTTAATGAAGGGATGTACGTTAAATTGACTGAATTGTGGGTTTAACTGAGTGGAATATGGATTTCAATCAAAGAATCTGGGTGGAATGCGGCAGCTTTTGTTTCAGTGCGCAGTGGGAGCCATCTGTCAATGTTGGCGCCAACGCAGTGCTTGTCAAAGTTTGTTGGAGGGTTGACGTATTGCCGGCTCTGCCGAATGTTGATTGCCCTGCGGCTGGCAGACTCGGGAACCCCGACAATCACTGCCAGGAAGCTGCCGGGCAGTACGGCATTAGCAGGGATCGAACGGAGCTTAAAAAGCTTCAGATGGACGGACAGGGGTAATTTTATAAAGAGGTGATGATACGCCAAATGTCGTATTAATCAGCATTAATATCATGTGCGGAAAGCACTAGCGTCAAGGGATGGTTGTCTCACGTTTCTGCGGACTGCGACCAATGGGGACAGATCGATGATCATTCTTATACCTCCGAAACCAGGAGGAGGAAGATTGTTCTCCGGTTTCACACATAGAGGCTCAAACCCTTGTCTGTTTCGGCTAGGTCATGGCAAGCTCAACAGTCAGGAAAATTTTCCGCTCGCCTCGGCCTTTCATCGGTCGAATCACGGAACTGTCACGGAACTGTCAAATTGTGCGTTGGAAGCAGCGCACTCGCCGGATAAGTGGAGGGTGGGTTCCTGGGTTGGCTGGATGAGGATGATAATTCAGAATTCTGGATCTCTATGTCGTGCCTACAACTCACGGATATTTCAACTTAACCATACTTCATCACCAATAACCGAACGTACAAATGTACTTAGGTAGATGGTAGGGAAATACCCCACAGATCACCTCTGAACAGAACCTGAAAACCGGGGCAGTGCGAAGGGCAGTGACAAAATTTACTTTTATAGTTAAATTACGCACCATTAAAGGAACGAAACCAACACGAGTCCTCTATGTCACCATTCAAAAAAGGACACCACTATTACGCCCAATGGGTATGGATTTGCACAATGGGTCTGGATTTCGAAAATCTCTCTCTCAATTTTTCGTTTTTCCCCCAGCTTTTTTTGCGGTAGCTACATGTACGAGTATTCTACGACTACGCAAAAAATCTAAGGGATACGGGGAGAGGAAGATACAGAGAAACGGTTACCGGTCGATCAAATTCAGCGCTTTTGGAACTTACCTCTGGTCTGGCTTTCAACCTCACCCCGAACTTCCGAAAAAGAATAGCCATGTTCTATATCACAAATGAAACTCTCTGCCTCCTCAGATTTTCTTCTTTGACCTATTTTACAAATCCATACCCATGGGCATACAAGTACCCAGGCAGCAAACGGATAGGAAAGGCCCAGTTTAAAAACAAGTTTTTAAGGCTCGGAATTACAAGCGACGTGGACGACGTGGAAGACAGGCATCGCCACCTCTACCACGTTCGGCCGTCCATCTGTTAGAAACTGATTTCAAGATGAATTTCAATAGCTATGGATTGAATCTATTGCTAGACTACTGAATCAGACTGAGTCGAGAGACTCGGGGGCGTAAGTAGACCGTGGAAGCGCATAGACGAGACTGCCCGAGTACTCCGGAAACTTACAATATCCACAAACCAGTGCCCGCCGAATCGGTATCCAATGTGACGATGATGGGACGTCGAGGAGCTACCTCCATGAACGGCACAAGTTGGGTACCCGGGCACCGCTTTCCTTGTCGATGCATCTGCGGCCTAAGCGCCAAGGCATGAGGCTGAAGTTGCCAGCCTGGAAATACGTCTCCGCTTTGTTCGTGTCGCAACTACAGCGGGTTCATATTGCCTGGTCCGAAATGGGTTCGGGAGCGCCAATCCACGATTTCTGGTCCTTCCATCTTTTCTCGCATCAACCAACCCTTGGAAGGAACTGACAAGGAATTGAGAACTGAACGGGTGGGGGCTAGTATGAGGTTGGGAACAGGAGAAAACTTGTGACAACAGGGATTCGCAGATTGGCGCACTTGTGACTTCCCTCATCTGTTATATGGCAGCGGAACAAAAGAGATGCCCAAAATTACATCCATTCATAAGGCATCTTTTTGGTGGCGCCTTGTAAATGCGGGATTGCACACCAGTATTCAGTCGGTATCAACTCTTGGGAAAGCTGTCCATCAATCGACTGCCGCTATCTCCAGTGAGCTGGGCTTTCTCTCGTTTTGCGTCAATACTTATACCAAGCTCATACGTTGGCAGTGCACAATCTTCTCTAACCCATCCCTTCCCCTCATTCGCAATGATAGCCCCTCGAGACGATTCAAGCACATTTCCTTTAACAGAAGCTCAACTCACCGGCTATTATTTCGAGACCTTGACTTATGGCATCTACTTGGTGACATGCTGTTTCTGCGTCCAAACTTTTTTTGGATACCACAATCCGGAGGAGAGCACCGACTGAGGCGACGAAGTGAGATCCGGTGGTTGCTGGTCAGCGTTTTCTGCTTCATCTTCGTTGTGAGCACCTTCGACAGTATCAACGGACTGGCTCACACAATCCTGGTCTTTGTGAAATACACAGGCCCAGGAGGAGCCCAAGGGGAGCTCACGAATATCCGTGAGTGGATTAATATTGCGAGGGTGAGTATCCTTTCTGGTCGTCGATGGGCATAGCGTAACTAACAATCTCAGACCTTTGACCAAACCGCGAATATGATGATGGGCGACTTCGTCCTTATATACCGCTGCTTCGTGGTCTATGGTCGGCGGTGGATGGTCATTACACCATCATTTGTGCTTTACCTCGCGGGTATTGCCGTGGTCGTCCAGTTGGGGTACATTGAAATCACGACGAGCAATGTCGCTGTTACAGTATAGTGCCGCTCAATGGATCACTACTTTGAATTTGCTCTCTAGGGCTTGTAGCTCTGCATTGAAAATTCTTAAACTAAATGCAGACATTCCAGAGTGTATAATGAGTTGCTCTACATCAATACTTAAGGGATCTAGGCCAGACAATGCGACCAGAAAAAAAAACGACTTTTTTGATGGGAAGTGTCACAGTTCCGTTCCTTGGATCACTGCATTCCTTCGCTATTTCTCGACTGTCTAGTCATAGGAGCCCCAGTTTTGAACATAAATGAGAGCAAGTGAGGTCATGAATGCATTTAGCGCTCATTTTAGATACTCACAAGCACAGTGAAAGCAGTGGTGCATAGGTGTGCCGGCCCTGTGATGTCACAATTTTGACGTGTCAATACTTATCCAAACTCTATACACCCGATTTTGGGTTGAATCAATTCACACTTTGGGACAGATATGTAGCCAATTGAGTGATCTACCACACAGAAAAAAGATTTGGACGAAAGGGGTCTGAATTGAGCTATCCCCGAGGAAAAGGAAAGTTGATGACAGGCTGATCACTGATTGATCGGCTTTAAAACTCGTCCAGTTGAAGCTCCAAAGCACTTGTGCACACAGAATTAATTCAGAAGATGGGGATAGCATATATATAGCTGTATGCAACAGGAGTTGGCACCAGGATAAGTGTGTGGGGAGAAATAAAATAATGATCCAAGGATGGTCCGTGATCCAAGGAGCGGCACTATACTGTACTCTCAACTCCAATGTCATCAAAACTTGGTCGTCTGCTTTTCTTGCCATTACTGCAGCCCAAAACGTTCTCACCACCTGTAAATTCACGGCTTTCCCCGTCACTATCGCTTACTTTTGTGTTTTGGCTCTTCTTGTGTGGCGCATATGGCGTGTAGAGCACCAAATTGAGAAGTATAGTGCGAGATCTATTTTTCTGTCCACTCCCGTTCAGCAACCGCATCGACCGCCACTTCGCAAGGTCATTCGAATAGTTGCAGAGTCGGGTCTAGCATATAGCACACTGGTCTTCCTGACCTTCGTGATGGACGTGCGTAGCAGCACCTTGGTCTACCCTTTGGGCGATGCTGTGAGTACAGCCCCCTTTTCTGCAATCCGTTCACTGATGCCAGCATAGGCACTTCAGGCGACTGGGATTACGTTCAATGTCATCATCATTCGCTCGACTCCCCGACGAGACGATGAATTCACAGACTTTGCCCAAACTGAACGTGGTATAGCCGCGCAAGCAGAGGGGCGAGGAGCTGGACGGGTGCTTAGCGCATTGCAATTCCGATTTAATGCCACTGTAGAGGAGAGTAAGACGACCGAGAATGTCGATATCAACGTCACAATAAAGTCGACGACGGACCGGCTTGGTGATGGTGACCCGCAGGTCGACGCTTGCTCTATGATGGGCATTGCAGCACAGTAGAGGCTCGTGTGTGGGTGTGGAAGGCAGTCTGTTACCACATAGGTGGTTGCGGGTCTAGATTTTAATCCGAAATTACGTTATTGTGTTTGTCTCCTGTGCGAACAGTCGTGGAGCGGTTTGAACGTGCCAAACTATCGAACTGCAGCGCCGTGGATAATTTCAAGGCAGGAATGATATGTTTCACTGCGTTCCAGTAACCCTAGACTCGGGATTGACCTGTGTTTCCGCTGTCAGCGCCGGAATGCCCACAACCCTCAATTCAGAGCGCGGCAGCGATGCAATGGCTGGACCACCAGGCACCCAAAGCCAGCGGTCGGAGTGGATACCAAGGAGTCAAGCACGAAGGATTTTTTGACCAGACCAGACGAGTACCAAGACACCGACACAGAGTTGGAGCTCGGAAGAAAGGCAGGTTCGGCCCGTTGATCCGAGCAACCAGCAAGCACAAAGTCGCCTCAGCCAACCAACGGTAAGCATTGTTCTCTTACCTCTGCCACAAGACGAGGCGCCACGCTGTATATTCTTGGACTCTAGGTGGAATCTACGCGTTATTCTTTGTGACTCTTTTCTCTGTCCCTCTGCGAGCATAGCTACACCAGATATTAAGGTTGTTCACAGCTGGTCTTTTGGTGCCATTTTTGCTCCCTTTTTGCTCCCTTTTTGCGCCCTTTTTACATTGTTTTTCGTTTTTGGCAAATAGTGTGCTATAAAATCCAGAAAAAATCACGCCTACTTATCCTTTTTGAACATTTGAGGTGGTATATGTCCTTTTATGAACGATAGGTGCACCCAGACTGCATGAAATAGAGAAAAAGAGGCAAAAAGGAAGCGACAAAGGGTGGAAAAAGGGAGACCCAGCCCAGGGTGTTCACAGTAGCCCTTTTTCACATCCTTTTTCGTGCCCTTCTTTTTCCATTTCCCCCAGTATTGCATGCAGGACCCCGTTTTTTTTCGGTTTTCTACCCTTTTTACACTTCTAATTGAAAAAGGGAAAAAAAAAAACGGGCAAAAAACGAAGGGAATAGCAAAAAGGGCGAAAAGGGCGCGAAAAAGGGAGCGAAAAGGGGCTACTGTGAACCCTATTAAGTGGCAATCCTGGCCCGTTTGGCCCGAACTTTCATTCACCATAAAGCTGTACTTATGACCAAGGCCATTTGTCTCTCTTGACAGATGCTCTATATCAGTTCTAACTCATACCTCGTTTACAAGGCCATTGCGCTTACGCATTTCCTGCGTTTGATGGTTTACTTCCGGATGGTTTACTTCCGAATGGTGATCACTTAGCCGTCCCTTTGCCGTACGGCCCGTGCTGCGTCGCATTCTCTCCTCGATCTGCCAGGAAAGATGGGAAGACCTAGCTGATCCTTAAATTTCAGTGTCGAGGCTTCTGATTGGTGGATTTGCGCTGCATGTGACGATACCTAGGGAACTTCTTTGGCCTGCTATGGTCACCAGCCCTTCCTGGGCCCAGATCAGAGCTCACATCACCTTCGACCACACTCATCTACGATCACGTTTGCACATCTCATGGCCATGAACCACCTAGCTGATTCTTCCGCGGAGAAAATGCAAGATAGAGACGACTGTGAGAGGATGATAAATAGATTCATTTTAATCCATGCGACTGGATAACTCTCTCGCTTTTGATAAATCTTTATCAAATTCAGTACCGCATCTTCCATCGTCGCCACGGAAACGCCATATCGTCATTCCTTTTCTATGCCACAGCGTTAATAGGATTGGACATAGCCCGACGCACAAATAGTCAGTGTCGGAATCTTCCCCGACGTTGCGGATGTACGAGCAGGACTGGGGTCTTGTTTTGACTTTCTTTGGATGCTCATAAACGTACGACTAGGTGTTGAAACGCCGGCCGACTTCGCTACACTACTCAGGGTCGAAATTTACGGCATTTCTCTGAAACTTCCAGCCCTTGACTCAACTGTGAGCCTGTCCCCGGGCCGGCGCTCCGGCCTTTTCACGTGAAACGAGAACGCGTCTTGATCCGTCAACCAGCTATTTACAGACTCTCGGCAAGCAAACTATCCAATAGTACCTAGGCTTCCACAAGTCAGCAGTTTGGTCACTACATGATATGACGTACCGTTCTCAATGGGAAGGCATGCACATGGGACTACTTCCGGATCATTCGAGTTCCTTTGCACTTGCAAACCGCCATCCTTACAGTTTCTAGCGGCAAGAATACCGAAGATTACGACCCCATCATCGTGCTAGAGTCAGACGCACTCTCCAATTCCCAATAATAGCAACCACTCCCACGCACGCACGATTCCATCTTCTCGACATCCAGTGTCCATGCGGTCTTCCTCGCCCTCATTCACCACGAAAACCCTAATTCGACCACAAACCAAAACCAAGCTTTCTTTCATTCCGCAATGGGTTCCACCGAGTTGATTCAGCGAGTCCGAAACTTGAAGCAGAAATAACCCTAAATCAATCCGCAGGGGTAACAATTCTCGATTGTTCGATTAGCATTTTCAGTTGTGCACGAGGATGATCCCGTACATTCTTGATGAACAGCAAATCTGCTCCCGCATATGTCACAGGACGAGGTGTATGTCTTATAAAACCCATCAACGGTACCCTCTTCCATCAGCTGGGGAACTCACTCGCAGTCTCTGGTCCGTTTCAGTATCAATCCCTCTATGAAGTCCATCTCCCTTTCTCTGGCTTTTGTGTCCGCTGTTGCAGCTCAGCGCACTTTCAAAGTGTTCAACAATTGGTGCGTGGTTTCTTAATTGCTTTCCTGTCCGTCGACGCTCAACCCGCTAGCCCGTTCACCATCTGGTGCGTATATTCCAACTTTCCAGGTATCAGTTTCCTCAAATAAAGACATTGCATGAAGGCCCGCGGTGCGTGCTTTCACATACGAGATAAAATTCCTTCTCAGCGATGTTCCCAATAGTTATTCACCTCGGCGGGTGGAAGACCTGCTCAAGCTACTGGGTCAGAATAACCTCTTTTCTCAACGATACTGGCTGACCTCCGACTTCAGATGGTCCCAGAATGCCTTCGCCACAGTGACATTCAGCGTCCCCAGCGATTGGGTATGAGTCTAAAGCAACCCAATTTACGCGTGGCTAACCCGCATTTTAGAACGGTCGCATTTGGGTAACTGTTCCGTTCTGTATTCTCTAACAAAGGGAATTGAATCGGGATCCAGGGCCGCAGAAACTGCGACTTCTCGGTCAACCCCGGCCCCAATTCCTGCCTCGACGGGGGTTGTAACGGCGGACTGGTGCGCGAGCTCACTTCTTTTTTTCTTAGAATTTCACATCTAATGAGAAATGTACAGTTGTGCGATCCAATCACAGGAACGGTAATCTTTCATTCTTCCGCAGCGCCTATCCGTTAGACGCTGACCTCGCCATGCACAGGGTGTCCCCCCGCATCCCTAGCAGAATTCAACCTCGGTGCCGGCGGCACCGATTTCTACGACGGTCAGCCTCTCTTTCCTCGTTACATTCTGCGATCCTGAGGTAAATTTCAGTGTCCCTCGTCGATGGCTACAATCTTCCGTGCGTGCCATACCTCGTTCAACACCCCTTCCCAATCCCAATCTTGATATTTTACTTCCAGTGTCCGCATCGACAACACCGCCGGTTGTCCCATCCCCAAGTGTGCCGTGGATCTTGGACCAAACTGTGAGTTTCCCTACTTTACTCAACATGTAGTTCGATTCACTTACTCGACGCGCAACACAGGCCCCGCTTCACTCAAGGGCCCATTCGATTCGACGGGTTTCCCCGTTGGCTGCAAGAGCGCCTGCCTCGTTGATGCACTCAACGGCAGAGCGACCAACTCCCCCAACTGTTGCAGCGGGAGTTTTGATACCCCACAGACGTGTCCGTCTTCCGGCGTGCAGTTCTATAGCTACTTCAGTCAGTCAATCTCTTCTCGGTTTATTCCATCAAACTGTCCGGCTGATATTTATCATTTGCGCTACAGAACAGGCCTGCCCCAGCGCGTACGCCTACGCCTACGACGACCTCACTTCGCTATTCACCTGCCCAGCCTCAGCCAACGCTGGGTACACGGTCTCCTTCTGTCCGGCTTCTTAATCATTTTCTTTGGTGGTAAACTTGCTTCTTGTACTTGCATGTATTCAATCGATCAGTTTTCCGTTGGAAACATTGTTTTATTTTCAGTTGAGCAAGGTTCCGATCACCAGTGAGAAAGGAAAAGGTTGTCAGGGATTGGTTCCGCAGTTGCTGCGGTCATCATGCTCTGGCTCTGGTCCCCAGACGCGTCATAGCCAGGCGACCATCCGTAGCCGTCGAAGCCGCGTCTATTTAATTCAGGTCACGACGATCATGATTTACTCCACGCAATGCCATCCCGCTTGTTCAAAAAACGAAAGATGCAAGTACTTCCAATGGACGATCTCCCACGGCTGCTTCCTGTTCTTTGACTCGGGTTAGCGGGAGATTGCTAATGCCCAGCAAACTTGGTTCCACATTTAATCTTCAAATAGGATCCGGGGACGAGCGAGTGATCTGTGAAGGTGCCAGTGGGAGTAGATGAGATAAGCGGATTGCATGGCAAGCAAGGACGAAAAACGAGTGAGAAAAAGCGCTGGAGGCCGCGTAATTCGAACGCCGGGAGTCGAACCCTGACCTGCCAACAGAGGTCGTCTCAATCACTCGTGTGCGCCGCTTATCTGAGCTCATTGCTACTGTTGTCGTTTTGTGTTCTGAACTCTGTCTCTGGCGTCTTGGTCGTACCGGTGGTGGCTGGGTTGTGGGAATAAGCATTGCGCATGCGGCTGAGGTTTTTTGCGTAGAGATGGTGGCCAAACACAGCAAGTGAATGTGGTGCAGCTCTTCGCTCCCGCCGATCGCGGTTGGAGTTCGATTCCGACGTTGTGGAATCCGAGTGCTGCTAGCAGCTCATTCCTGTGGTTTTCAGCGTTCATGGCATTGCTTAGTACGTCCCCCCAGCTTCCTTATATTCCATTCTTATTAACCTGTCACCAAATTCAGACTCAATTCTGAATCAACAGCCCATATTAATTTCTGGTCATGTCATGTACAGATCTTCCTCGAGTCGGACACAGGGTTCGCCGACTCGGATAGTCCTACCGTCGTTGCCTACGACGCCGAACCGAGGGTAATCAGCCTGCTCAAGCATAATCTCCTCGTGGCAGACATCGCGAGCAGCATCGTCGCGGTCTCGGAGATTGACCCACAACCTAACCTCTGGCCGGACAATCCCTACGCGGGAGTTGACAACGAGTCAGACGCCTTCGTCGCACTGAACTAGCCACCCGATCTCCTAGGTAGCCAAACCTGTAGGTTCAGCAATAAATATACCGTACATGCTAACAGAGCAATCACACCGGAGATGATGATCTTTCGGGCCGTACTACTTTTAATCTGGAAGCTGAAATTTCGGATTGCAAGTTGCGTGGCCCGAAAGGTGAACTGACCCCAATTATTTCAGATAAATTTTGGGTAGCGCGGGATGTAGTCTGCAACCAAATATATCACCGAGCCAATGGGAAAAATCTCGGTGGCGTTTCGTGTTGCGAGTCGGATGCATTGAAATCTTTGATTTTTTCACGTACTATAGCACATGCCCTGTTTGGATCACGTACCTAGTGCAAAAACCCAATATCATTTTCTTATTCAGACCTACACGTGTGTCGATTATCAATTTTTTTTGGTATAGCGGGGCCCGCCCGGCCTAATCCCAAAAGAGATAGGTGGACCTAATAATTGAGCATCCCTGGATGAAATCTAAGCTCCCAAACTCGCCGTTGATATCCGCGATAAGCTCGCTGATCTGTCGGTCGGCGACGGCGAGGTGACTTGGTTCACGAGTGAGGACGCTATTACGATGCTGTGCACGATCTCGCCCGCATTGCGTTCGTATGCAGAAGACGCCTCCGCCCGCCCGTACAAGCCGGAGCCTAAATCGAGCATGCACGCTGTGAGCGCAGGCTCTCGATACGATGCAGTGCGTCGCGCCGGGACTCGCGCGCGCATCCCCCACGACACCTTATCCCTATTGCTATGCACCCATCCTGCCGTACGAGCGGAGTAGCCTTCTGCGCTCCTCCGACGCCCGCACGCCGCACGACTGCCGCTGCACTCTAGCGGGCCCGTACGCACACGAAGGGAGAGAGCTACGCGCCGCCGCGCGGTGGATCTGCTCCTCATGCGAAGGCAATATCGCGCGGTCCCGAAAGAACGCGTCGCCCTCGCCGATTGAAGAAACGGAGGCGCCGCCTCCTCATCCCAAAAGAGCACGCTCGCCCCTCCCCTTGGCTCGCCCAAAGAAAGGCCGCAGAGCCGTGGGCGCATAAGGGCGCATAAGCGCGGTCCCGAAAGAACGCGTCGCCCTCGCCGATTGAAGAAACGGAGGCGCCGCCTCCTCATCCCAAAAGAGCACGCTCGCCCCTCCCCTTGGCTCGCCCAAAGAAAGGCCGCAGAGCCGTGGGCGCATAAGCGCGCTCCCTCGCTCCCACCCGCTCTTGCGCTCGCTCCTCCCCAGGAGACGTTCGCGAGAAGAAATTCTTTCTCCGCTTCAAAAAGACGGCGTCGGGAAAGAACGCACGCGCACCTCCACGAAGAACGCGTTCGCTTCCCCAGCATTGCGGAAAAAGAAAGGAAAGCGAAGCCGACGCACGCACCTCCTGCAACACGCTCTCAAACACAACGTATCTAGCGCAATAATAGTATTTCTCCCCTCGTACAGCGCGCGCGTAGACACTACCCAACCGTGAGTTCCCTAATCAATATTGTGCCTTCTTCAAGGCTGCTGAACTATAACTTTCGAGACAGGAATCGGCCTGGACGTCTCACTCAACTAACAATTCGCTGTGATTCTGCGAACAAAAAGCACATCGACGACCTGTTTCTGGTAAGCCTTTTCATTATCCCACACGGCATGTTCGACGCTGACACATATTTCTATAGGTCAAGGGGATGGCGAACCCAGATGTGGACTCGCTCTTCGTCTATGGAACAGTGCACTTTCTCCATTTACTTTTCATTTACTAACTGAATCTTACTGGGCCTGCAGTTGCGCCAACGAAGAGAAAGTTTTGGTGTGTTAGACGTGCAATTGATTTCTGGCACAGCTGTTTGTCGATACATACTTGCGCGATTGCTATTCACCGTATCATTGTTCAATAGCATCTGTCTGCCTTATATCCCAACAATAATCAGTTCTTCTGTAATCTTCAAATGTCAACGGTTGCCTTTCAATATGCACTCATGCCGGAGCGAAGCGAAGGCATATCTTGTCCTGGATCAGGATTCAGAGCAAATTCAGAGTTGCACTTGGGACAGCGCGGCATTAGGGAGTCGTTGAGCCGACGAGGTTTGGGATTGAAACTCGTCTGCTGAAGTGAGGGTTCCAGCATCCCGCTAGCTTTCTCTATGCATGCGCAATAAAAGTGATGTTGGTTATTTTCAAAAGAGTAAAAAGCGGTGTGCACATATCCATGGAGCTGCTGAATTGAAGTAGAAAAACGATGGATAAGGATGCTATTTCGAAAATCAAGAATAAATGGATTCCACGCCCAACTGTTGCTCAGGCTAGAATCGACCTCGATCCAGCTTGATCCAAAGATTCGCAATAGATAGGAATCCGGAATGTAGAACGGCACGATGGGTGAGAAACAACGAAGAGGCGTGCAAAATGCCGACCGACGAGTCTTGAAAATAAAGTGATATGAGCTGTGGAACATTTCTGGGATCAGGAGGGGGGTATTGTACTTACTGGTGACCGAAGCTTCCACCCGTGAATTCGTTGCTCGCAATAGCGGATATCGGTCGATCTTTACGCGAGACGTAGAGACTCGGCCAGATTGGTCCCCGCCAGGATTGCTCGCCCCGTTATGTAAATGGGGGGCGGCGCGCCGGGCATTGCCCATTTGTCAACCTGCACCCTCTCCAGTGCTGGGAATCACGCAATCCAGCGGACGAACGGCTCGACATCGGCCGCGGTGAATTTGAAGAACTGGATCTCGAGGACTCGGATGTTGTGGAGACGCCCTTCCACTTCCATGCCCGCGTTCGGTTCCGTGCTGCTCCCCGGAGGTGCGACAGTTTCAGAATGGAAGAAAAGGGTCAAGGTATGCGTGGGCAACGCGGGATTCATGGCGGCGAGTGCGCGAGCGTAGGCGCCACACGGCGTGTCTGCATCAAGCCTGATGTCCTAGCTCTCGAGCACAGACACGGCGGGTAAAATGAAGGGGATGTATACCGCCGGGCTCGTGAGACTGCGCAGGAACGGGATCGGTGCAAAGAGAGCCCGCGCGAAGTGATGCAAGGAGGGAATTGAGGTCGAGGTCGATTTTACTGATGGATGAATGTTGGCGTATGAATTCCAGCAGTGGGCCAAGCTTGACCCGGGAGTTACGCCCGATTGATACGGCCTCCAATGTGGTTCCAAGGTTTACGGTGGCGAGAAACGCTTTCTGTATCTTTGGGAAGCGCCAGAGATACGAGTGGGCGTCAATGGAAAGCTTCTCGAACGGATTATCCCCAAATGTGAACAATATTAACAGTCCGGCTTTGGGTATGGAGAGGGCTTGAATCTGCATTTCGCCACGCTCTCTGAGTTCCAGTTGACGTGTAACTGGCCCAATCACCTCCAACTGCATTCCATAGTACCACCAGGTGACGCAAGCCGAGATAATAAAGAGACGCCAGAAAAAGCCGACGAAGCCGATAAAGGTGGTGAAGATGTGGAATGGGCAACACCAATCCCACCCAAAACTGTGGTACACAGAATTAGGGAGGCCGTAGCGGGGAGGAAATGTCGTCGGGGGGCCTTCAAACATGTAGGGGGCCCTCGACGAATATCACCGGGTCTGGGCGCGGCATAGGGATGCCATGAAAGTCATCAACTGATGGGGCTGCAGTTCTCTGTGTAGGGAGAAGTGTATGGCGACATCAGGAATCTGTGGATTAGTGGCCAGAATGGAGGTGAGGACGCGGGGAGAGGCGCCGCTCGGAAGGATGACGAGTTTTTGAATGCGTTGAATACAATAAATCCTGGGGACAAGAAAGGCCGTTTTCCCCGGAATGGAGACTGCGCCAGAACGAATCTGAGATGGTAGGAGATCGTATGTGTCGAGCAATGGAAATACAGTTAACAGCAGATCGGGTGGTAGATTCGCCAAGTGTGCCATGCGTGAGCAACAAGCTGAGCCTGAGCGAGAAAAGAGCACGCCGACAGTTTGGTTTAGGGCTGGGTTAGCCTCGAAATGTGTGGCGTTGGACTGTGGATTAAAACACGTTCGCGCGCCCGCCAAATCTCCCAACTAAACAACACAATGTATGACTACTATTAAACCATGTTTCACTGGGTTTGAGGTATAGAAAAGCGTGTGGAAAGAATTATAAGCGGCGCAGCAATTATACCCTTTGCCGCAGCAATAGCACAGCCAAAGCCACCTCAATTTCCCGCATTGCCGTCTCAGTGCGCGGCGCGCGCGGCAGTCGTGGCATTTTCACCCCGCCCTTGAATTATAAACAAATCATGACCTTCATCCTCCGCCCAAACACAACCCACACTAAAACTCGATCTTGCCTTCGAACAATCTCTTCACATTCTCACTCCTCATAGCCTGTTTCTGCGCATCATCGAGGAATGGCGACGTTGCAATGGCGTCAAACGCAGGGTCCACCAGCGGCGCAGGTATCCACGGCCAGTCTGAGCCGTAAAGGAGGAACGAAGGGGATATGTTGTATGCAAGTAAACCACCAAGTTGGTGTGCGTACGTTATCTGTGAAGTGAACAGACATCAGTTCAAGAGATAATTAGCAAAATGATACGAATAGACACGGACCCCGGCACTGTCCCACCAACAGCGCGTATGGAACGCTTGCATGATCGCTGCAGTGTCCTCACTCCTGCCGGTAATGCTCCTATGACCGGTCGCAGGCGTAAATTTCTGGTCGAGTGAGCGGGAATTCTTGGACTGTACCTGTCAATGATTGAAGGGAGGGAGCCACCCACTGTGAAAGTTCACTTGAGTGAAAGAATTCACCCTGTTTACACGTACCATGAGGTATAATCCAGTTAAGACTGCCGGAGGGCTGTTTAGAAATTTAAGTGCTTCCGGCGTTAAAGTTGACATACTGGGTTAGGTTTTGGAGAGTGCGTGAAAGGGCCAGATCCATAAATGTACGCGCTACATGTGTTTTAGAGGTGGGATGCGCCAACTGCCCGGGTTTCAGTACCTGTCTCAAAACTATGCGAGACTTGAATAAACCGATAAGCAGTGCAGTTCCGGACGGGCACGTACAAGAACTCTGCTATTCCCTTCATCCCAATGTGATTAAACAATGTCCAGGTGGGAGTATAATAAAACTGACCTGAGGGTACACGGTTGGATTTGCTAATACAAAGCCTCCAACGGTTTCCAATAGCGGGTTGGCGGGGTGGACGAAAACAGTGGCTTTCAAACGACCCATTTAGAATAAGAAAAACACAGTGGTGAGTGACGAGGAACCGCACCTTTCATAGCCTCCATTCCGGCGAAAAATCGAGCGAATTGAGGATTGCCGAGATACTTCCCTTCGTGATTCGAGGTAAGGGCTACGCCGACGGCACCCAGCGTTTCGACGGCACTTGGCAAAAATAAGATTAAACATTTGGAACGAGGTAGACGAAAGCCCCACCACGCACTGTTTCACCTCAGTCAAGCTCCATAGCAATTATCAGCCCTTGAGCCTCCGCTGTTGCTCAACAATGTGGCCTCCGCTCACCTTTCATCCACGTACGGCAGAGCCGAAGTCGCAAAGAAGCTGAACCGATGTGGAAAGACTTTGACCAATGCAACCGTGTTCTCGTTCAGGAGCCGAGCTATAGCCACCTGCGAGCATCGTAAGCTTTTCGATAAATATTGTGTTCGACGAAATAATCACCGTAGCATTTTTGTCGCCAGGAAATATGTTGGGTTTGGGAATGCTCAGTATCGAGCGCCGAATCGACTGGTTTGCCATGTGCTGGAGCTGTGATTCGAGTGTCCACTGCGTGCGCGCATGGTATCATCACAAAAAAATGCCAACCAAAACCACGATGAAATTGCATACCACTGGCGACGGCATCCCGCCATCCGATGGCTCAATAGTGCGGAACCAATTCGGGACATGATGTGCTACGTCATGTAACACTTTCATGTCAGATCCATGACGAGAAACTCAGGCTCAATCAAATGAGCGTACCATGCACGTCAACAGTCGTCGCATTTCGGGCTGCGCGCAAGAGGTCCGCCGGGATCCCACTCTTGTCCGCATCGAAATGGGCCCAAGCGACGATCTCCTGCAATGCCGGACCCGTGAAATTGAACGGCGCGAGGTCGATCCCGTCGGCGAGGGCTTCGCGGAGGATGCCCGAAGCGATGGGATCCAGTTGCACGTCGGCCGGTTGGCCTTGGACGAAATGTGGGGACAATAAGCTGACGACAACACCGGGAACGACGAGTGCGATGGAGGTCCACATAGTGAAGCCGCGATTGTCCTAGAACGTACAGGTCAAGTTTTCTTAAATACGCGAGCTAAATGCTAACTCCTATCGAGGATAGGCTTGTTGTGGACGAATTTACCCTAGTGGGGATGATGGCGGACTTTGTCTCATCTAGCTTCTGTGCATGTCCCGGGAAATCGGCGTATCAATTGGCAGGCCCGACGTCTGAAATCACAATATCGAAGCATTGAATGTTACCCGTTTGACGGCCATCGGTCATAAAGCATCAGTCTCTTTATAAAATTATGTTCCTCTGTCGGTCCGAAGTATTTAAAACTCCGCTCTACTGATTGTACCCATTTCAGGTGATCCTCACGGCCGGCTTCTCCCTCTCGGTCTTGTACCATCAATGGAATCACTCCGGATGCTTGACATCCGCTCCCGTACAATCAGCATTCATCACTCCGTCATATAACCTCATGACATTAATAAAAGGGGCCCTCCGCACGCACCTGGAACCTGGCTCAGGGGGAGATGCTTTGTGTGTTGTGAACCCTAAATTATGTACACAACAAACAATGTAAGATTTATCCATAAAATTATGTCAGAAGCTGGATGTCTGGAAACTGGAAATGCAGTCAAAAATTCGCTCGGTCAACACTTGCGTGTCAACCAGTTTACATTAAGATGCCCTAGATGCCATAATTTATTCACACAAGGACCATAGACATATCAAGAAGTGGAAATGCGCTCAACAATTTGCTCGGTCACGGTTGAGGCGGTTCAAGGCAGTTTGGAGCATGAAAGACGGAGGCAGGATGAGGGGATGATGATGGGAAGAAAAGTGCATTAAAGTTACACAGGTCTCTCCTTTGAACACCTTTCAATGTCGAAGAAGAAAGTGGGAGAATAAATATTGCAGCTGAAAAAAAAATTGATCAAGACCCGCGGCAAACATGTTTTATTGGGAATGAAGACAGTCCGAGGAAAGGAAGAACTGCTGAAGATACACACACATTCTGTACGGGCACAGGTCTCACTTCGCAAATCTAACCAGCCACAGCACTGGTTGAACATTTTAAGTATTTGAGTGAAAATATTGGTGAAAATGTATGGCACATATACAGTAAAATAAATAAAATGTGACACAACCTCACAAAAAGGGCCGAAAAAGACGCAAGTTCAGCTGAAAAAAGTGAAAAATACACCACTTGGCAAAACATGGTCATAAAACTTGCTGCATCCACCCCGCGTCATTTTGGGGGCACAGGTGGGAAAAACAGGTGGAGAAATTGCACATGTTCAACACGAGAAAAAAGCACAACCTAGAACATGTAGTAAAAAAAAAAAAACACAACCTGAACTATGTCAGGGAAAAAACACAACTTCCGAGTTGCTCCCCAAAGCTCAAATGCAAAACTTTGCTCCGTCATGATCGGATCACACTGCCACGGATGCTTCTTCGGCAGAATCACGGCATTCAAACACATCCTGACTTTCACCACTCTTTGCTTTGCGTTTCATGATATAGCATATATTTGGAAGTGCGGATTTGTGCTTAATAGACCGACTAAGCTTTCCACTGATTTAGAATGGCTTAGTTGAGCATTCCCTGCTATCCGCGAACCTTTTTCTTTGATGTGATTGATCAATAACAATATCATGTTTGCTCAAGCAACAAGGATCATGACAGATGATACTCAAGATTACAAGTGGTTGCCAGCCCGCTTCGCGGGCTGGCATCCCCTTTGTTAATTAGATTTTGAAGGCCATATCACGATTAGATATTCTAGCAAGCGGCTG
Organism: Mycena capillaripes; assembly: GCA_029204075.1. Classification (NCBI taxonomy): domain Eukaryota; kingdom Fungi; phylum Basidiomycota; class Agaricomycetes; order Agaricales; family Mycenaceae; genus Mycena; species Mycena capillaripes. Next base: position 487,086 of record JARHKZ010000029.1, on the reverse strand, counting down.
ACGGCCAACCCTTTGTAAAATGAACATTTTCTCTGTTACATTGAAAACTGGAATGAATATATTACAGTAGAAGCTCGCTCCATACGATATTAGTGGTACATTTTGACGTGTCCCCGTCGTATTTCAAGATCAACACATTTTCCGAGTCAGGTACTCGTGTCATTGCGGAGTACAACTGACCATGAGAAAACACAGGTCTCCGCAGATCCAGGCCAAGCTTATGCACCGTTAAACCTTGGCAGCCATTAAATGTTGTCGCATAGCAGAGACTTAATGGTATTTGTTTCGCTGAACCACGAAGTTGAACCCCTGCGGTTGGAAGTGGAAGGTGATTCGGGGAATGTGGATACAAATCTGAATCGGGTCTGAGTGACTTGTAAATTTATGTATGGTTGGTACTTACTGCATCAACCACTTGTCCAGCCACCAATGCAGAAATAGTTTCAACTTCAACAGTGTATCGGAAGAGGTTGCGAACTATGACGCGAGTGTTTTTAGTGAGTCCCCGTGCTGGGTTGATGTTGCGCATCAGTCGGCATATCGCTCCCACTTTGAGAATAACTTCGTGTGGAGGGATGCCAGGCTCGTTCAGAGAGTTCAGAAATTCGGGGTCTGCGAGGATTGAATTTTCAGATCCGTCGGTATCACCTTCAATGGAGTCGCTGCTGATGTAGCAGTGACTCAGACCCGGGACGGTATGGAGTATTGTGGAATTAAATTCGTCAACAAAGGAATTGAATGGAGTGAGGATGGCTCGTGAGATACAGACCATTGGGTCTACCGCTACACTTGGGGGAAAGACAAAATTAATAAGGGTCTGCGTGGAGTCTGTGTGGCGTAAGCGCCCGAGGTCGACGATGTCGTGATCGTGGTTGTCTCCAATAGCATCTAGAAATGATGCAAAGTCGGGATCATTTCGTTGTCTCATGGAAACATCCAGGCGCAAGATCTGGAAGCGTTTGAAGATTGGTTGTGTACGCAAAGATGCCTTGCAGATTGCAGTTCGACCCCCAAAACGAACTACGGGCGCAACCTACGCTGGATGTTAGTATCGTGATGAGAAGGTTCTTTAAATCGCACCTGTCGGAAATCCCCAACTGTAATCAACATCCGTCCACCCCAGACTTTGCTGGACTGCCCGGTCAATCCTCGCATCAGACGGTCCGCACAATCGAAGGCTTTGAAATGCAGGCCTCCGATCTCATCGATCACATGGCATTTGGCGGCACACAAAAGGCGAGCTCGGTCACTCTTTGGCCGTACCGAGGATATTAAGAAGGGCTTGTACTCATCCACGGGAATTCCATAGAGATAGTGCGTTGTTCGTCCGCCAGGATAATTTTTGGCGGCAAATGCAGAAGATGCAGTGAGCAACACAATTTCGTCAACTTTTCGAAGTGCACCTATCACGGGATAGAGGACATAGGTTTTGCCACGTCCTGCACGGCCATCGACATGAATGGGAGGGGGGTTGTCCATTGTTGAAATTTCCATTATACGGTCATACACTGTGCGCTGGAATTTGATGTCACTTATGCGGTTTTTCAACATAATTGGAATGGAAAACATACTTGTTCAGCTGTGAGACTGTCTTTGAAGCCACAGAGATTACCGGGGTCACCACTCCACTGTAGACGTTCTGCGTCAACTTCCAACTGTTGTTCTTCGGGTTCCGGGAGCCCAATATCGGTCAATGTTCTTCCCAGTCCTTGGAGAAGACTCTGGAGTTCGCGTGACAGCTCGTTCTGGATCAAACTTGTATCGGGTCGAGAGGTGACCCGTTGCATGCGATCCCGAATATCGGCAGACAGGCTAGCCTCATGATCCTCCCATATTGACATGACTGGATTGCCTTCGACTGCTAAGAGTATAAAAATCCAACGCAGTTGCGCTGGAGCGGTGCCAAGGTTCAACAATTCTTCAAAGGCCATGACCGCCTCGTCGCGGTTATCAAATAAGCCCATGGCTCGAGCGGCCTCCTGATGTGTCGGGTACACAACTCCCTCAATGGTTCTGATATCTGTCCAATCACGGGCGCTTCGGTGGAGCAGAAGTGCGCGAAGATAGAAAACATCCCCATGGCGCGGGTATACCATCTGCACACGGCTGACAGTGACATGATTCTCTTTGTAGAAGCGTATGCGCATCCTGGGCCTAGTCGGATATTCATTCTCTAGTATCTCGAGCGGATGCATGTCGTCTGTCGCGTTATGTTTCACCAGCCTGCACTGAGAGCCAAATTGAAGGTATGTCATGTTGTCCAGGAGGGGGTGGCGTGGCCGTTCCATGTATCTAACCAAGAGTGTAGCATCAGATTCCGAGCCGTCTTTGCGTGCCATCTGGCCCCGTTGTCGGCCGGGCAAGTGAATCGGAAGACGTTTGACTGCAGGTCGTTTCTCAGTGATGTGAAAAGAGGCAATCCGCATCGCAGCTTCAATGCTGGACAAATAACGTCCGCGTTCGTAATCCCGGATTTCATCGACAGGTTTACGGGTGGATACGGAGCCCTCAGGCCGTGGCGCGTCCTTGGGTGTTTTGCGCACCGACCAGTTGGTCTCGTCGAAGCCTTTGAAAAAATACTTGTACAGATACTGGAACAGGTTCACACCCATCGAATATTCCACGTTTATGTGGCAGTCGTATTTGAGAATCAGCCAAGGAATATGTGAGACAATGAATTCGTCCTCACGCTCGCGGCGTCGATGTTGGAAGTAACCTGCAATAATATTCAGAATTTTAATGAGTTATTAGTAACTGACACGAACCGCGATCGTTGAAAGAGGATTCTTGTCTCACTGGTTTCGGATACTCGTATTGGCACGCGCGGGGCCAGCCACATCGATGGTATGTTTTATTTGGTTCATGGACGTGGCTCATGTGGCGTTTTATCGCATCTCGCAGGGGTCCTGCGGATCGGGGGAGCTCTGCGCTGAGAAACGCATCGATTTCAGCTGGAGTTCTCGGGATATTGCGCAAGGCTAGAGCGATGTGCTCATGAGGAAGTCCGCGTTTCTGGAATTCCGTGACGCGAATATGGTAGAGGATGGGGCCCATCATAGTATGAAGATCTTTCATGAACAACGACAGATATTGTTGAAAAACTCGAACAATGAGATCGGGCCGGTCGTTTGCAGCTTGCCCTGGGCGCAGTTGGGACACGATCTCGGGCCAACGGGGATTGGTCGTAAATGTGATGAAAAGAGCGACAGGACCAAGCGCTTTCCGCAGAGCCAGACAATCAGAAATATTGGCGGCGGACCAGGCAGGGGAATGGATGAATGTGGATGGTAATCGAACATCCTCAACTCGTTCCTCATCCCCAGATCCGACATATTCGTCCTCCTCTTGATCTGAAAGTTGGTTGAGACGTATATAAGTGAGTCGCGCTTCCTCGATTGCGCTCCAGGCATCCACCAAATATTCACCTGAGGAGCATCAGTAATATTTCACGAAGATCAACGATTATCAATTACCTGTTAAACGCGAGAAGGCGGACATTTGCTCTGCATTCATAAAGAATCTGGTACGATACCAGCGCGCCTGACTGAATTTTTTTCCCGCTGCATTCAGTCGACTTGGTGACCAACCCAAGGTGCCATAGGGGAACAGCAGAAGGTAGTGCAGTGGTTCCACAAAGGGCGAGAAGAGATCAAGAAATATGGGTTCATTAGCTCCTTTTCGTTGAATGACCAGTTTGCGTCGTGTGGGAAGGGCTGCAGGAGCTAGGGAAATGATTGCTGCAACCTCGGAGTCAGGTCCTGCATCAGAATATTCAAGGTGTAAGGCAATATCGTCTTCGTCGTCATAGACGTTCAGATCCTCGAGTTGGGAAATGTAGGGGTTCACTCGCTCCAACCCTGCGAGTGTAGCATCAACCCACTGAGAAGGGATACTCATAGATTGTCCCTTTGCAAACATGGCTAAGGGATCATGGATGAACCATCGGATGGCATGCTCTCCTTCATGTGCGGGAAGGAGGCGATGATAGGTACGGCCCCCATTCAAGGTCACAGCTGCTACACCTGGTGAAAATTTCATAAAATCACCATCAAAAACTCCGAGGGCAGTAAGGCAGAAGAGCTGGTTTAGCTTGCGCGACAGAGAAGCAGTTTTGCGATCGGTAATAAAATAGTCCCACTCTTCGGGGTATGGAGGAAGCAGCGGCTGACAGTGACTGCCTTTGGGGCCGCAGACAAAGCATTTGTCGTGGCAGCTTTCTCCAGTTAAAATCTGTACACCATTAGGACGCACGAAATGGGGAAACGTTGTGATGCACCTTGATACCGCAGTGTTTGCACACTCGATTCCATTTCAGACCAAGTGGGGCCGGGGATTGATTCCTATTCAGCCTAGAAACACGAACCCACCAGTGCTCGTTATTGTGGGGGGCATTAGCGCTGTGTCTTGACGATGAATGCGCAGAGGTGTTAGCAATCCGGATCCGTGTTCGGGCCTCATCCGGCAGTGAATCTCGAGCAACTCTACGGGCATCACTATCGTTCTTCCGTCTCAGATCTCGGCCATGACTATCTTCGCTTGCACGTCGTTGGCGTTGTGCCTCACGGCGAAGGCTTCGATGGTACTCGGTATCAAGCTCGGACAGCATCTGGTCGGTTGATGCTTCGTTTGACCTGAGAGTCGTGAAATAAGAGCACAAAGAGCTTAAAAATGTGGGCCATACCCAATAGAAAAGACATGCTCCATTGTGTCGCCGTGCTGGACGATGGTGGAGGTAGAGGGATCAGCGCTAAAACGCACGGCCCCGAGAATGCGAAGTCAGATTGATCAGCATTGTTTACATTTGTGGACACTTTTATAGATCGGCCCTAAAACGCACGGGCCGGGAGTGCGAAGTCAGATTGATCAGCAATGTTTGCATTTGCGGACAGTTTTATAAAAAGAGCAAAGATCCGGGGTATGAGCTTGGTGGAAAGATCAATGATATAATGAGCTTGTTAGAAAGATGCGGAAGAGAGAGATTAATAAACCGGAGCCAGCCATTGATGGGGAAGATGGCAACCAAAGTTCTGGACCGATAGACCCCAAAGCGGAGTTTAAAAAGCTTCAGACGGACAGGGATAATTTTATAAAGAGAGAGAAACAGTTCGCTACAGCCATGGACTACTAGGTATGTAGAGTGCAGCCGTCAAAACAGCTTGTCCTCGACTCTGACAAGTCCGATCTGATCATTGCGTAGTAACCGAGCATCCGAATCATATGACTGCTGACCGTTTCTCCTCTGCACTTACACCATGCGTCCTGACGATGTTCACAATTTCCTCATGGAGGCTCACCGCATCTCGCAAGAGTCTCAGTTCATTGTGGACTCGCTTCCAAATGCCAAACAACCTGCAGTGGAATGGGTTCTGCACCAGCTCGGTGCCATACGCACTATCTTAACGAACTTAGACGACCCCCATTCAGCGCCAGAGACGATCATTGCACTGGAGGCCTACGTGAACGGCCTCATACAGCCGTTGGCGCACTTCTTGGCCAATCCACCCCCACCTGCACGTAGCCATATTCCTCTGAATACCACCGGTCGTCGTGGCCACCCCTCTTATCAGTTAGATCTGGATAGAGCTCTCCTACTGCATGACCTGGGAAACACCTGGGAGGATATCACATGGGCTATGGGTGTCTCCCTGCAGACTCTTTACAACCATATGGATAATGCAGGGCGTTCTACGGCACGGAGGGAGTGGACAGAGATATCAGATGACGAACTCGACGAAAGGGTGGCTGAGATATCCCTCCTCCACCCATTCTATTTTTATTCTGTGGAATTTATGCAACTTGTGATCTTACACTGCTTCAGTTCAGAATGTTGGAGGAGACCCAGCGGCAGATGGTCTGCCGGGATCCACTCCCCGTTCATCCGGCCGGACTGATGGGTTATTTCTTGCCGTTGACATATATATATTTCGACGTTTTGCTTTGTCACCTCAGTTGTTTCTAGGTTTGTGTGTCCGACTGAGATGTGCCTTACCTACTTGCTTTATATCAACAGTACTGACAGTACATTAGTTCTTACAGATTTGTTTCTAGAATACGGAATGTATCAAGTTTGACCCGCAAAACCCGTGTTCAAGTGCGGCACTGCTGAACAATCCGGGTGTGGAAGGGCCGTAGCTACAAGGGCCGAAGTATGGAAAGTAGAATTTTAATGAGTTTCGGACGTATTGTATGACTTATCGGCCTTCAGCCGAGCACTTGCTTTTACCTAGCAAACAGAGACCCACAATCATCATTCAGTGCTTACCTTTTGCTTTCGTGTTCTCGTATGGCCTGAGTGCCAATCTTGTTTCTTCCGAGTGTTCATCCGTGCTCTCACAAGTCTCGCAGATCGCATCTCGGCACATCTAATTCATGTGCTACCATATGTCATTTTTCACATTTTAACACCGCTCGCTCGAACACCCGATGTTCTACTCTATTGATACCCTGAAACCACCACCTTTATTTATCAACCACTGGTTGAGAATTTCGATTTTTTCACCAATTTTCTCACTGAAAAATGTTGTTTATTTTTCAGACATTTTTCACTGCGAAAGATGAAAAATTTAAAATATTCTCAGCACTTTCTTATTTTATTTTCAAATTTTTCATCTTGAATGAAAAAAGCGCTGAAAAAGTTTAAATTTTTCACCTTTTTCAGTGAAAAATATCTGAAAAAGGAACAACATTTTTCAGCAAGAAAATTGGTGAAAAAATCGAAATTCTCAACCAGGGCCACTGTTATATACATGCGCTCTCACGATTCTTTCCGGTCTTCCGGTCTTCCGGTCGCCGGTTTGACCGGCGACCGGCTCTCGTTTCGGTTATCTTTCGGCCACTCGGGTTTTTACGCGATGAAGGATTACTGAGCGTTTCCCGTTTATCCGTCTTCTTTCTTTTTGTCTATGACTTCCTATGCTCCATGTGGTCTTGACTTATTGTTTAAGGTTCATCATATGACTTATTTTCCTTTTACGATAAAACAATAAAGGACTTTACTATATATACGCTTTAATTACTTCTTGTACTTCAGTTTGATTATTAACGTTGCTTTGCTCTTCGCTCTGCTCTAAGTCGCATCCGGTCTCCGGTACCGGTCTTCATCCTTGATACTCCGGCCAGCTCGGGTAGTACGCACACCCTTGTCTGTGGTGCTTGCGTTATACTTACTGACTTTCCGGTCGTTCCGGTTCTGTCCATACGTCCGGTCTTTCCGGTCTTTCCGGTTCCTCCGGCTTTAGCTCCCTCGTCGGCTTGGTATATAACAGCCACATCATTTTCTACCTCGGGCAGCCCACACATGCCTGACATATGGCACATATACTGTAAAAAAAAAAAAATGTGACACAACCTCACAGAAAGGGTGGAAAAAGACACAAGTTCAGCTGAAAAAGTGAAAAACACTACTTGGCAAAAATGTAGTCATAAAACTCACTGATCCACCCCGTTGATAAGCAGGATATTGAACCACCACTGAAATCACTTGTTTTTCCGATTTCCTTATGTTTAATATTCTGTATATCATGTATCTGTTGTATCAAATGTATCAACTCTTCCCATAAAAGAGGCCAATATCATCTGAGTAACGGGACGACACTCCCGAGGAATCAGGAGTATCTCTGGCATGTGCTCGCTCTGAAACCTGTAGGAGAAGATGTAGCACAACTCAACCTACCAGTCGTATCACCAGTTTCTTCCGTTTCTTACAACGGTTTGAGTGGTTTCTGACGTTTTGGAAGTATCAGAGCGTGGATCAGTGGGGAAATCATGTCGAACATAGTTACATGTGACAACGGGATCGCAGTTCCGCTTGTTCCAGGTACGCAGCTATGCTGGGCATGGTTTCAAGGAGATAATATCAGCCGGGTCTTGTGATCGTCGATCTCAGAACCATAGCAAACACCAATGGGGATAGTGAGCTCTAATCCTCATCGGTCTCATTCAATGGTCTCAAGGAAGTGGGGTATCATTTGGAAGCTATAGAACAGGGTTACAAGGTCCGACTATACCGATCCAAGGGATACTTCAGGAACGGAAGTTCCACAACTCAAGAAACACTTGGCAATTAGGGTTTCAAGTATCCATCACGTCGCCATGTGCAAGGATATTACCAAGGATGGTCGGAATATACCCGGAATGACGAATCCGACCTCACCAACCAATGGGGCGCTTTGAGGTCTTATAAATACTCCAGAAACACGGGAAATAGGGCGGATAAACTGACTCTTTTACATATTTTCTTTATTGTCATAGTCATATCATCTTTTGTATAAGTAGCCAGAGTAGAGGAGAGGTAGGCAGCGAAGTTTCTCCCGAGAAACCCTCGCGTTATTCGAGTTTTGCAAGTCTTAGATACTTGTGAAGGGCGAGTCTCGTACAAGTGGGAAGGAATAGAAGTTTGGAAGTTTGTGAATGAATTGAATCTGGTTTTTGAATTCGGAAACATTGTGTGATTGGATTGGGAGGATACTGGGACTGGGACTTGGATTTGGATTGACTGTGAACTGGATATTGGGACTGGGATACTGGATTTGGATTGACTGGAAAGGTTCTGGGACTCGAGATTTGACTGGGACTGGTTGAGAAACCGACAAAACACACGCTACACACTTTTGGCAACAACTTTATCGACACGGATCTTCGGGATACGCAAGAAACTACAGAAACCTCACCGTTTCCTACGTTTCTTAAATTTGGTTATCATATATCGCATCAAGGAAGTCCGAAACAGTTGTATCCTTTGGATCTTCGGTTTCGTACGTATCATAACACAACCTTTCGTCGGACTTTTACTTTGAACAATCAACTTTCCCTTTCAACCTTTTAAAGGCTCTGAAACTAGGGACTGACACTTGTCGGCTACCTTGGAAGTGATTGAAGCAGCTATCATACACCGTTTCTAGTGTTGGTTTGGGATAGGCTCAGTCTATCTTGCCCAATATTGGTTTTGTTGTTTTGGTTTTGGTTGTTTCTTGTGTTTCCACACTAGGTTCCGAGCTTGCAAATCACCGTCATTTTGGGAGCACAGATGTGAGAAAAACAGGTTGAGAGATTGCACATGTTCAACACGAGAAAAAAGCACAACCCAGACCAAGTAGGGAAAAAAACCACAACCTGAACTGTGTCAAAAAAAAAGACACAACCTCCGAGTTGCACACCAAACCTCAAAACTTGATCGGATCACACTGCCACAGGTGCTTCTTCACTGAATCACGGCATTCAAAAACATTCCTGACTTTCAACACCCTTTGCTTTGTGTTTCATTGTATAGAATACATTTTGATCGCAATTTTCGCTCTTGGAATTCTAGGGATTAAGGTTGCCCCTGACATGTGACGGGAAGTGGACACATGAGTAGGTATAGGTATTTATGCACCTCCTTTGCAGGATGGAATGCATCAGGTGCGACATCCCCGTAGTGTTTGTCTGCTGCATCCCTGAATATCGACCTCAACCCCCTTCAGCGTGGTCTTGGTTGTGGAGAGCTTTGGGGTGGGCTTAGGCTGAGGATCAGCCGGCGTCAATGGAACCCCGGTTGCAGTGGGGGCTGCCGATGGGGTGTCCTGTGGATGATGAGCAGGGGAGTCCTGTGTAGGCAGATAGAAGGCTCACCTTCACTTACCTTTCTATGCTAGCGGGTATAGCAGCCGCAGATGGTACACTTCAGTCTCTCCCATCAGCAACGCTCCTGGGGCCAGATCTTCGAGGAAAAAATCGCCGCAAGCGGCAGTACAAGTTGGATTGTTGCATTTCCTGAAGGTTTCCAGGGTTAGTAGGTCCATGCTGAGAGGCAGAGGATGGGGGAAGAGAGAGAAAGAGATAGGAGATCAATCGCAAGCAAAGATTGCTAAAGTGTTGCGCCACTTGAATTGGATTGGAAAGTCCGACAATTTGAAATACAGCTCCATTGCTGAGAGGCCTGAGTCCAAGTTGTGTCGTTTTTTGGTTTCTATTTCAGGCGAGTTTCAAGTCGTTGAGAGCAAGGTGTGTCATTTTTTTGGCATCAGCATGTCATGGCAAAGATGAACAACCACTTTTTAAGTTGTGTGTTTTCTGTGTCCGTGTCTCAAGGTGTGTGTTTTCTTTGTCTGGGTTGTGCCTGTTTTAAAATGTGTTTCATGAATTATTTTACAGTATATAGCCCATACTGACCTTTTCCATCTATCTACTTTCCACCAGGCTGGGTGGAGGCTGTCCTAAAAAGAATCGAAAATGGGCGCACGTGCTGATCTTGAGGAGAAAATGATATTTTGTCTGTAAATTTCAGGTGTGCTTTTATGGCGGTCCGGATGCACTTTTATTCCCACGCCAAAAACTTTCGGAGTTATCCGACCCGCTTTGAGTGCCCTAGGTGGACAAAAATACTCTTTTCATGTGTCGGAATCCTTTTGTACATGATACGTCCAAAGATCTTTAAGGATCACCAAAGACAGTGCAACATCGGGTGTTTTAAAAAAATATGGGCCCTCTTTTGTCAAGTTTCTTTCAAGAACCTCCAAAATTGCATTAGTTTTTGGTTGGCGCTTTTTTTTCGCATCCAGGATTTCACAGATCTTGAAATGTGCTCGCCAAAAAAACTCAACCGCTACAAAAAAAAAAAAAGTCATAAACAGATCTTCGAGGATCCAGACTTTCCCTCCCCAGTTTTTCCCTGTCCTATTCCTTGAGTGTCTAGGTTCAATTTCCTTGATTTTAGGCTTGTTCACAACCGGCTGGCCGTCGGTGCCGCCCAGCAAGATATGGCTCCACACGGTATCGGTCAACGTGCATCTTTGCTGCGTGATTAGGACTCCGGACCTCCCATTCCGAGCGCTCGCGCTGATTGCCAAGACACTATCCTACATTACCTGTGCCGATCTTCAGGTGGAGGATCGTGGTAAGCGCATGCGTTATCGGAGCTCCAACCCGAACATCCAGGTTGCGCATGAATTGAACATTCTCGCCCGTCTCTTCCCTTTCTACTATCATGTCGGACCCACTCTCCCACCTCCGCGCTGCCTATGAGGTTCTGGAAACTCGCGTTCTCCACGCCCTTCGTACCCAACTCGGAGACACTGCTCGACTGCACGCGCAGCGTGATGAAGCCTTCCGGTTGCTTGCAGCCGCAGAGCCTGTGAGTTCCGTCAAAGACCTCACATCTTTGTTTACTTATCGCAACAGCACCGTCACCTTTTCCTGCCCGCTGAGTTTGCTACCCTCCAGCAGAACATCTCTACCATGGCAGACCAACTCGACGAGACTTGTCATCTTTCTACCGACCCTCCAGAAGGGCCATCCCTCACCGTCGTTACCGAATCCTCGAGTGGGCGGCGTGGACAGCCCAAGGAGCAAATCGACCCTTCCTTCTTGCGGGAAGCTCTCACTCTGCGCAGGCCATCTGGTATCTCAGGGGTTCTCAACTTCCATCCTCGCACTGTTCGTCGTCGTGCACTTGAGCATGGCATCGCTGATCCTGGAGTTTCAGTCTATGTCAACGAGATGCAGACAGACGGCAGTCAGCTTCGCACCTATACTGCAGCATCTCGGTCAGCACAGTCAACTCTAACCGATGGCGAGCTGGATGCTGCAATTGGTGCGATTCTCGAGATCTTCCCCGACTTTGGTCGCAGTATGATCACTGGGCGGCTCGTGGCCAGCGGACACGAAGTCACCTGTGAGCGCATCATCGCCTCTTATCTTCGTGTTCATGGTGCTCCCGGCTCCTTCGGCGACCGGGCCATCCATCGCAAAGCCTACAAGGTTGCGGGTGCGAACTCTCGTTGGCACCATGATGGGCAGCACGGTGACGTACCGTTCAATTCATCTATGTTGATTGCTCTCTTAACTGAATGGTCCAAGGTCTCATTCGATTTAAGATTGTCATCCATTGTTTCATCGACGGCAAGTCGCGATTCATCACCGGCATTCACGCCGCCAACAACAATCGTGCCCAAACGGTATTGGATCTCTTCCTTGCTGCCGTCGAGGAGTACGGGATACCCAGCCACGCGCGGGGCGACCACGGGACCAAGAACGTTCTCGTCTCTGCATGGATGGAGGATCATCGCGTGAGAGGTTCCTATATCTGGGGCCGGTATGTTATTCACCTACAACCGTGTCTGCTTTTCTAACTTTAAGACGACAATCCCCAGCAGTGTTCATAATACTCGCATCGAGAGGCTCTGGTACGATGTCACGCAGGGCTTTGGCCAGAAGTGGAAGAACTTCTTTCACGATCTCGAGATCAACCATGGGTTGAACCCTCGCAGCCCCGCCGACATCTGGCTTTTACACCATTTATTCCTGGGTAGTATTAACCAGGATGCGCTGGAGTGGGCCCAGTCTTGGAACTCGCACAAGTTGCAGATTAAAGGTGAACATAAACGTAGTCCCCGCGACATGTTTGTCTTCAGCATGGTCCAGGACGGCCCGCGAGGGCTTCAGCGGATTGTTGAGCCCATTGACGAGGAGGTTGAAGACATCACTAGTTATGGTGTGGGCTGGCAAGTTACTGATGAGCCGCGGCTCATGCAGCATCTTTTGGAACATAACCCATAGGACTGGGAGAACGAGAATACTTTCCGCGCACCACCGGCGCTACTCTATGATGTTCCATGTGAGCCACCAACTTTTCCTTTTACACCGGAAGAGGTCGCTCTGCTTGATGAAACGCTGCGCTGGAGGGTTGATGTAACGTCGAGGAATATGGGTATACGGCGATTGGTATGGCAAGAGGCACTCCACATATGTAGTTTCTTCCAACAGGATCTTAACCCACTGTTGATCAACCGAGGAGGGAGGTAGGTACATATGTTCTGGTGCGGTCTCGTCAAGAAACTGCCGAGGCTTGTACTACATACTTGTGTTAAATGTATGCTACAAATACCGTCACTCTTCGGCTACTTGAGCTCCTGAGTGAACTGTCTTGACCTCCGACAACTTCGAGTACGAAAAAAGAAAAAAAAAAAAAAAAAACCCCCTGTTGTCTCCGAGAGACGAAGACAAAGCCACAGGGTTGCATGGCCTCCCAAATCAAGTATGAAGAAACCGAACGTCGTTAAAAAGTGGAGTACAGATACTTTGCAGGTGTGAGCACAGGACCGAACGCATCACGCTTATTTTTCTGAGGGTGGCAATAATTGTTTCACAATCTATCGGATTTTCTGTGTTTTTAAAAGTATCAAAAAACCGGCAGCGGTGACGAATCAAATGTAACACTACAGTATTTAATTTGTAGCTTCAGAATCGCTGTGGTACGGGGGGCTATCACCTTGCACAAGAACATGCTTCAGGCACACAACTCTCGTTGCATCGTTATTACCTCATACCATACCGTATCCGGCTTCGATTCACCCCTACGAAGTTCTACTATTACGACCTTTTGTACCTGTCCCCTCAATTCTGCGCCACATGGTAAAGTTTTCCACCCCAAATAAGTCGGACAAATAAATTGCGCGGGACTCAACTGAAAAAAGGGGCGGGAGCCAAAAAGGGCGGGGTTCCAAATTTATTTTGCGCGGGAACCCGGATCGCGCGCCAAATAAAATGATGGACAGCTCGGCCCCTTTTTAGCGCGGAGGGCGTCAAGAAACTTATATTTAAAGTGCGGGGTGGGATAACTCCGAAATTTTTTGGCGCGGGAATGAAAGTGCATCCGGACCGCCATAGTACTCTCAGCCATAGACTCCATGGGAATATCTTTGAGGGCGGCCCCGTGGGGAAATAGTTAGGTAAAGGTAAGGTACGATGCCTGATATAGTATGGTATGTATCTGAGAAGCACAATCTACTCAGGTTTAATTTGAACATGAATATTTTTATTTTGAAAGGGAGAATGAAACTATTTGGTGAGACGAAGGTAAGAAAGGAAAGCTTCAGGATAGAGATTGGCCTCTTTCCGATGACAGCGGCTTAAACGTCGGGATGTCCGACAGTTCTGAGTACAACTATAAGATATCACATCCAAGAAGAAGCCAGAACTTGGACCGGGGTGGAGTAGGCCGATTGTGTTGGCTTTGTGAAGCTCGAACCCAGGAGCACAGATGCTGAAAATGGTTTACCATGGGGCTATCTAATGCTTACGGTGACACGGAGGGCGGAGAGGCCGGTGGCAATGCCACGTTCCTGTCCATTCTTCAGTGGCGCTAGCCTATGCTGCACTGCGATAACTGAGGACAGGAGGGATGGTAAATTGAGATTCTTTCCAAGTGCGCGGACATGGCTGCAGACTCCTTCTTGAGGCTTACTTCAAGTGCAGTCCCCGCTCTCGCCTAAGCCGTACCTGTGGGCCGCATTTCTGAATTGGGCACGCAGGCCGTATCTTGTATAAGCTCGCTACGCAAGCTTACCATTACGCGGCTCAATCAGCATGTTCCGAGCATCTGAGACACAATCCGCTTACCCCACGCCGGTCCAAGTTCTGGCTTCTTCTTGGATGTGATATCTTACAATTCTACTCAGGATCGTCAGACGTGCCGACGTTTAAGCCGCTGTCATCGGAAAGAGGCCAATCGCTATCCTGAAGCTTTCCTGTTATACCTTTGTCTCAGCAAATAGCTTCATTCTCCCTTTCAAAATAAAAATATTCATGTTCAAATTAACCCTGGGTAGATTGTGCTTCTCAGATACATTCCATTCGGGCGAGGTGATAAAAGAAACGGGCGCGCGTCCTCTCACCTCGCTTCATCAATTTGTTTCACTGCAGCAATGATCAAGTTCGCCCCACTCACTCTTCTTGTCACGGCGTCTACATTCCTAGCTGCTCCTTCTCTCCAACGCCGCAGTGCCGACGTCACTGGTACAGGGGTGTGGAGTAGCACCGACTTTCAAGGGGAATGTTTCGGCCTTAACTTCCCTGCGGACCCCCTTGTTGGGAGCCCCTGCAATGGTGTTGGGGACATCAATCGCGATGTAAGGCAAAATATTCCGCGTCATACATATCTCTTCGTTGTCGATTGAAGGGCTATCCGCATGCAGTGGCAGATTTTTGCGAGCGGAAGCGAGGGGTCCTCCCAGCTGCAGGATTTTGGGCAGGGCGTCTGGTCTTCTTATAGCCCGCTGCCTACCTTCAGCTCGCCGGAGGGTGCTCAGTTCGTCGGCAGCGAAACACCGACCGATGGTTGGACATTCACCTTCACATGAGGACGTGCTTGCGGTAGGAAGCACGACGGAGCATCTCCGACCAGGATGAATTCAGCGTCTTGTCCAAGTCGGCCTGCCTTTCCATCTGAGAGAACTCCTGGCAAGCGAACTCTTGTTCCGGGTCGGCCTTCCACGAGTGCAGTGTGAGCACATTTGAACGTGCTTCTTCATCGCAGCCCTTCATCAGCAGCCAGCGCGACGGCGGAATAGAGCAGTGCAATCCATAGACAACCATGCCACTACGTGGCCGGATCTTTGGCGAAGTAGAAAGCCAAGCCCATATGTGAGGCAAGAGCGTATCCCAGCGCGACGTGGATGCCGTTTATGCCCGAAAATAGCCCACGGAGGGTAGGCGGGCTCATTTCGGATGTGTAGATGGGAGCTTCAATCCAAGTTAGCACATTATCATATATTCACGTTGACACAATGGCGGCTGAACTCAGGGATGGCTAAGAAACTCCGACTCCCGGCACCAGCAAAGAAGCGACCAAGGATGAACACGGCGATGTTCCGGGCTCCACAGATGAGGGCACCACCAAGAGACCGAGCACGGAGCAGTAGACGAAGCTGGCTCTTCGGCCCCATTATTTTTCACCCAGCTGCTCAGGATAACGCCAATGACATCGCCAACACCGAGCCGATGATGCTATGTGTTTTCAGCGAGAAGTCTCCTGTGCCACTGCGTACAACCCTAGGGCTTCGGAGCTTGCGCTGTGGGGTATTTAAACGCGATTTGACCCAAGGATATCACATAGCAGGTGAAGAAGCTGGGCCAGGTGAACTGCCGTGTCGGTGCAATGTTCACCATGGTGGCGTGTGTGTCTGATTATATGGTGCCGATCACCTAACTACCGCACCCTCGTATTTGAAATTTTGCGGCCTCAATTTTACTCTAATTTCTTATCCCTCTTACCAATGTTCTCCATTGGAAAGTAGAAGAAGAACTGTAAGAGTATTCTTTTATTTACTTCAAAACTGAAGGAGTAAAAAAAAAGTTGCTGTCCGATTTGGCCACATGCGCGTATTATATTCAAAAAATGCCCGTTAGAGCTGTAAGTAGGCGCAAAATGATGCTACAGAGTTTCTAATTGTCGAGCCTCTGTCCCATAACTTCAGAAATACCGCAAGTGAGGTCTATAATACACCGAAAAGTGACCTAGAAGTCCCCCATAAGGTACACTTAAATTGAAAAGATTTCTCAAACCAAATTGGCCACTAATTTTTGGTGGCGGCAGCTAGGTGACCTGCACCATAGCCAGATTGTTAGATGAGGGTTCCTTCAAGTTTGCAATTTGCAAAAAAAAAAAAAAAAAAAAAGGGGGCTGTCCGAAGATGTTCGTCCTACGCGCGAAAAAGATGTTGCGCGCGCGAAGGAGGCTGTCATGCCAAAATAGGAAGGAAGGAAGGCAGCCTGAATGAATTAAGAATTTCTTTTTGGGCGAGACATTTGTCACGTCCGTGCTCCGTTCGCACCGCCCCGGCGCCCGCTTCCAAACCTAGGCTCGTGATCAACCGCTTCTTCACATGGCTGCACTGCTTAGACACCCAAAATGCAATCTTGCAACCTTGTTAATTTGTTTGCTGCAGAATTTGTCCATTTTCTAAGGGATTATCATGGACGAAAATTCAAATAATATTTTATTGATTCACTAGTGACTGCCAAACATCTCCTAGAACAGCCTAAAACTGAAAAAAAACTGATCTCACCCCAAATATCTACCTATTCCCAATTGGAGTTCGGCAAGTTTTGTTGCCGGAACCGTGCTTCCCATTTATGAAACAAGGTGGGAAGATGGCTTTTTAAATAGGTGTCTTACCTAGCACTGATCTTTCTTGTCCTCGCGATCGGTGTGTGAACTGGGCTATAGAGGAACGGCCCGTGTATGGCTTTACATCTTTGCTGCTGCTGTGCCTGCCCACACGTCCAACGCTTTGATTAATAGAGGCTTTGCGGCAGCCACCGGAACCCACCCGGTGGCTGATCAGGCATGTGGGGGCAAGTCGCTGTGGCTGACCAGTGGCTGGCGCATTGATTTCATGTGTGCTTTTGGAACAGACCACCACTCTCTGGTTCCTGTCTATAGTGGGAAAAGTCATCCTGGTGTCCAGACTGTGCTTTGCTGCCAAAATTAAACCATCTTTTGAATGATAAAAGGAAGACTTTATTGTGCCTATTTCTTCAATACAAATTGGTATCAAGTGCAGTGGGAAAGGAACATAAATGGACTTGGTGACCATGGTGCAACATCTCCGATTCAGCCACTTGAGCAGCCACAGCCACCGGCTACCGCATGCCCGATCAGCCACCAGGTGGCTTCGGGTGGCTGCCGCAAAGCCTCTATTGTTCCACCAATGACATGATTGCCGACATCTTCATGAAGTTGCTGTCACGTCCCAAATTCACTCATTTCCGCGATCTTCTTGGACTTGAAGAGTTCCCCGCTTCAGCGTGAGGGGGAGTGTTGAGGTATATGCTATCAGCGGAGTCTTATCTACATTCGTTATCTTTTTACATTGTTTATATTTACATCACGGACCTACTAGTCACGCCATACCAAACAAAGGCGCCTCAGTTCTGTTCATCCAGACTGAGGGGTAATTGATACCGCCCTTTGTATTATTGTTGACAGGCTAAATTGGTACATAAATTATGTAAAGTAGTACATATGTCGCTTCGATAGTGAAGAATTCCCGGCCGCGTTTGCAACGCATTCCCTGCCAATTTGGAGTCTCTGAATTGAATTTCAACATGTTTCTTCTTCAGCAGCCATTCATTTCCTCCTTTTTTCTGTTATTTTTATTCGAATTATATTGTTTTTGCCCATCCCTTGCAAACGTAGGGGCGTCTAAATTAAGCGCGCGCCCATATTTTGGTGGTCGTGGGGAAGCCACGCAATTTGTGCGCGCAGTTTTGCGTCATTAACCGTTCTTTAATTACGTTCGCGATTCTTTGTGTCTCTTTGGTCTCATCCCCATCTGGCCTAACCCCTCATGTTCTTCTCCATTCTTGTGCCGCAATTCAACACTCACGACCGATTGCCAAGTTTCGGGAGGCTTGATGTGCAACACGAAACTTGACACAATAAATTTCAGTCACACTGAAATCTGGGACTGGACGCGGGATACCAAATTTCAGCGTGACTAAAACTTTGAAACTTATTGTTTCAAGTTTCAGCTAACACCTCGAGCCTGCCGAAACTTGGCAAACGGCCATGTGACACTCAAAGAACTCACCAACGGCTGCGCCGTAATCCCGCGATTTTTATCTCGCCCCTTTTGTCGTTCATTTTCTCACTATGTCGGAGATTAACAGTCATCCAGCTGCGCCCCAATGCTCCCCTTCCTGCTTTGGCTCTCCTGTTCCTCGTCTCGGCGTCTCTAGCCCTATGCGCAGTCTAATTTACAGCTGGGAGCCTCATGTGGCTCAACAGCCGATCGATGCGGAGTTTGGTCTTGACAGAATGCTGGCTCCATGACGTACTGAACTAATCGCTTTAAGTTAAGCCGGTACTTATTGTGTATTCACAATTTGTGGTCCGCATTCGGCTTTGGTTCTGTTGTATTTCGTGAATCGTGCTATGCCAACAAAATGTTTCTTTTTTGTTCCTTCTCTCTGATTCATTTCCGGAGTGAAGCAGAGGTCAGTAGTGTAGACAATGAAATGTATGGACTGATTCGATAGCCGATTTCACCGCTCTAAATCCTGATTACGTGTTCGGATCTTCTGGCCCTACAAAACGCTCCCGGGCCAGGGCTGTGTAGATCGACTCACATCCTACTCCCCACCCTCTCCCTCGGCTCTTCTTTCCAATGGCCACAAGCCATGTCTCAAATGCACTCATCCCGTATGATCCTACTGCCAACCGGGCGGTCGCAAAGCCCGAAGAAGTTGCTGAACCTCAAGGAAGATGGGCGCTTATCCGCGCCTCGCTACTGAATCCTTCCCCTGGACGCACCTTGGATGAGCTTTACACCTCCTTGGGAAAGGTCCTGGAGAAGAAGGTGAACCGGGCTGCACATTCTCTTGGCTTCGGTCCTCACGTCGTGGCTGCAAAAATAAAATCTTACTTTGGAGATGGCGAAGAAAGGGTTCAGCAGCTGGTTTTGTCACGCAGCTCAACCCCACCCAAACTTCACAAACATTGCGGAAAGCTCACGAAATATACACTGCCGTGCGTTTTCCACCTGATAGCTTGGGCATGCGTTGATACCTGCTTGATTCCGCAGCACTGAGGCTGCCAGTACCCAGTGTCGGGCCTTCAAGGACATTATAAATCTTGTAACTCTCTTTCCTGGGCTCCGGGGGGTCTTTCTCCAAGCCAAATGTATAAAGAGCGCAGCATCAACTGACACAATCTCTGCACTGTGGGATCGTGTTGATGGTGCCCCGGACGAAGAGTGGAAATTTTGGCAAACCTTGGCTGGCACATGTTTGTCGGATTCACCAAATTTCGCCATATTGGAGGACAGTAGCCCTGCACAGTGGACCAGCTGCGATGATGGAAGACTCGGTGTGATTGAGCAGCTATTAATTGAACGTGATTCCTCGTGAGTGATATATCCCTGGCTCGACTGACTTGGTTGTAACATGATCTGAAGAGGTGCTTCGATATTTTGCCGGGCACTCTGCATAAGATATCAAGGAGGGATCCTTGATTTACCCGGATTCTGGGCAGACATGGGGAATGTACACGCCAATGTCGCCAGGAAATTGTGTTGTGAAATGGTACAGGTGCTCAAAGACATCGGAGTTGATATTCTGGAATTGGGACCCGTTGCTAGGTCGGAAACCCGCTTTGATTATGATGGTGTCGATTTCCTTGCCACTACCATGCTTGATGGTTTTGCAATTTGGTTCAGCAAGCTTGAGCAAGAGGCTTGGGCCATACAAACTTGGTATGAAAGTTTCCGTGAATTTCTTCAGTTGTTACGGAGGCAAGTATTTCAGTTCTCGGAATATCTTTCATTGATAAGAATATTCCACAGGCCTCGTTCCGCAGAACTTCTACCAAGCTCCTCGGACTGTGCCATAAGAACCTTTGAAGATATTGTGCCAACTGTGTATAGGGAAGCAGAGTTGCACGTTGCAATGGAGAGGTAGGACATCTACAATATCTGGTGTGGAACACGTTGATGATTTGACTCGATAACCATAGTGAAGAAGGAACACTCAGTAAGGAAGACACACTCAAGGCGGATTTAAACTGCACCACCAATTCAACAAGCAGTCTTCAGAGAAACACCCTGGAGCCACTGACTGACACCCAGAGTGCAGATGCTGTCCCAGAGGCACACGACGGGGATGTACAGAGTCAGGACTCTGTTGATGACACCCAGAGTGGAGGTGTTGTCCCAGAGGCACACAATAGTGATGTACAGTGTCAGGACTCCGTTACAAAATCCCTCGAGATACACAGCGAGAATGAAGCAGAGATTTCACCCACTTCACGTGAGGAGGAAAATATACAAATGGTAAGGTCCTTGTGCGTAAATGTGTATTCCGCTAACGTCGACAGGGAGATGCTGATGCTGAATTTTCCGTGAGGTTGGAGTGTGGAT
Organism: Mycena capillaripes; assembly: GCA_029204075.1. NCBI lineage: Eukaryota > Fungi > Basidiomycota > Agaricomycetes > Agaricales > Mycenaceae > Mycena > Mycena capillaripes. Next base: position 466,411 of record JARHKZ010000029.1, on the reverse strand, counting down.
TAGATGCCGGTTCTGGTCCGAATGTATATACAGATTTGGTGAGCACAGAAATCTTTTACCAATAAGGTTAACAGTACTTGATGAATTTCAGGATTTGCGAGATTTAGTGACGAACAGCACAGCTGGGGTGACATATCTGCAACATACAGCCTCACCCACTCTTACGGACACCTTGTTGAAGCGGTTGGAGGAGGGAAAAATCACACTGTCGGAAACACAGAGAGATCTTGGTGATGACCATCCAGACATTCTGTATGTTATGCAGAATCTTGCACAAACACACTATCAACTAGGCCAGTACAGGGAGGCAGAGGATCTTGAGCTTGTGATTCTGAAGATGCAGAGGAATCTTCTCGGGGAGGACCATCTAAATACCCTTCGAGCTATGGGTGCTTTAGCCTTGACATATGTCGCACTCGGACTGTTCAACAAAGCAGAGGAGCTTCAGGTTGTGGTGCTAGAAAAGCAGAGGAGACTTCTGGGTGAAGACCATCCCACTAACTTGGGTGTTATGGGTAATCTGGCATCAACATACAGGCACCTAGGCGAGTTGACGAAAGCAGAAGAGCTCGAGGTTGTTGTACTAGAGAAGCGGAGGAAGGTCCTCGGTGAATACCATCTGGATACACTGCATACTATGGGTAATCTGGCGATGACATACGACCGACAAGGCCGGCTGGAGGAAGCAGAAGAGCTGGATGTTCTAGTACTGAAAAAATTGACAAACCTGCTCGGGGAAGACCATCTGACCACCCTGCGCAACATGGGAAACCTCGCCTGGTCGTATCACAGGCTAGGCCAGTTCAAGAAGGCAGCGGCACTTCAGGTTGTTGCGCTCGGCAAGATGAGGCAGGTTCTGGGTGAAGACCATCCAGTAACTCTGCACAACATGTGTAATTTAGCATCAATTTATCACTCACTAGGCGAGTTCCAAAAAGCAGAAGAGCTCGCCGTCGTGGGATTAGCAAAGCGTCGGAAAGTTTTGGGAGATCAGCATCCCGACACTCTGGTTACCGTAGTTAATATGGTAGCGGCATATCGCCAGCTAGGCCGTTTTGCGCAGGCAGAGGAGCTCGAGAAGCTTCTCGGCAACAAAAACAAATAGACCATACGTCTCAGCTATAACATACTTCTTGTCGTGTCATTTCCAATAACGTCATGTGGAACACATCCATTTACATAGTTACTTGTTCAGTGGGTGTAATACGTCGACGGTGGCAATAATTGGTGAATTTAGGAGAATCCTGACTGGAGAGTTGATTTACGGGTTCAGAATTGCCGAGTATGGCAACAGGCTCTGGACAGCTTAGTTTTGGGCATGCTGGCCGTACGGCAATCTCTGATTATTGATTGACATGTGACTCCGATCCATTTGGAGGGTTCAGGACCCCAGAAACACGCCGTTGAGGTATTCCATGAGGTAAGTTTGAGGTAAGTAGGTAAGTAGGTTCGTGGGTGAGCAGCAGCCAGGCCATAAAGAGGCTTCACTTCAGGTTTTTGCATACCTTTGTGTAATCAAGGGTCTGAACCCGTGGAAGGTTTTTGAGTTGCTGCTCAATTTTGAAGTCATTTTAAGGCAGCAACAACTCATATCATATAGAAAGACTCTCCACATATGCAAACATCCAGTTGGCAAAACAACTATTGGACTGGGGTCCAGCAGGCTTGAAGCTCATCTAAAATTGAACAAAGGTAGTCAACACTTGCGAAGATATTTCGTTCAAATCAACAGTCACGCGTCATGCACCCCCCTGTCGATGTCGAATTTTGGTCGGGGCCACGCGTCACGCAGGCACTTGTTGAATGTCCCGAGCGTGACCAAGGTCCCAAAATCGCCCCGCAGATGCCAAAGAAAAAGGCCAAATTTTCGATATTTTGCGTCGCGAAAGTCGAGGTTTTCGGGGTCTCATGCAAAATTTTGGTGCTGTCGAATTTTCGAATTGGTTGAAATGGTCACGCATCACACCCCCTGTCGATCTGAACGTAATGGTACTGTAGATCAATCATTAAGGCAGCATTTACAAAGGTGCATATTGCTGCTCAAATTCCATACTTAACTGGGAGTCTATCAGTCGAGTACAAAATGAAAGCCAAGAAAGAACACACTTGAAAGGCAACCAAGAATTAAACATGAATCTGTGTCACCCAATTCATAGCAGAGTGCCACAACCAGTCACCCTGGTCAGACTCACAACTGTTGATCTATTGGTTGAAATCATGGTAAGTAGGCTTAAAGAAATGCGATGGGACTAGTCATGCGGCAGAGGAGCGGAGATGGCGGAGTTTAAATGTTTCAGATGGACAGAGAAGCATAATCTTATAAAGAGGACAAGCGGTCGCCGGTGCTTTGGACCGGCTCCACTTGCTTACCTTCCTGCCAGTGAAAAGAAAGAAAAAAGCACACTGATTCATTCTAGTAGCTTGGCTGGATTCTGCTTTTGTTTGAGGCTCTTTGTAGAGTTTAAAAAGTGATTTCACAAAGCTTCTAATGTGGCAGCTTGCTCTAAAGCGGTATGTTCATGCATAATGAAGTCATGTGACCGACTTAAACTCAAACTTTCTGAGCAGAGCAGTTCTGCTCATAAAATTTGAGTGTACAATGAGGCACTGGTCAGCTTTGCCGCCTCTTCCATCATCTTTTGCAACTGAATAAACTTGTGGGTAGTTGGGAACAAGATAAGATTCCAAATTAACCCACTTTGTTGAATTGAACGTAGTTCACACTTGATTCCACCACAAAAGCTAATAGAGGCTTTGCGGCAGCCACTGGAACCCACCCGGTGGCTGATCAGGCATGCGGTGACAAGCGGCTGTGGCTGACCAGTGGCTGGCACATTGATTTCATGTGTGCTTTTGGAACAGACCACCACTCTCTGGTTCCTGTCTATAGTGGGAAAAGTCATCCTGGTGTCCAGACTGTGCTTTGCTGCCAAAATTAAACCATCTTTTGAATGATAAAAGGAAGACTTTATTGTGCCTATTTCTTCAATACAAATTGGTATCAAGTGCAGTGGGAAAGGAACATAAATGGACTTGGTGGCCATGGTGCAACATGTTCGATTCAGCCACTTGAGCAGCCACAGCCACCGGTTACCGCATGCTGGATCAGCCACCAGGTGGCTTCCGGTGGCTGCCGCAAAGCCTCTAATGTCTTCTGCGGCCACTCTCTCTGCTCAGCTGATGTGGGGGCTCCCATCTTCATCATGTTCATCTGCCAATGCATGTTCACCCGGAGCCTGGGTTTGCTCTAAAAGAATTTTCTGATGGGCTGTTGAGGGCTGATCATTCAGGGGACCTAAATTAAAGCGGTCAGCTGGTTGAATGAAAGCGGCGAAATCCCAAAATTAGTAAGATGGGAAGAACACAAAAAGGCAGGAAATCAACACCATCACTCTCACCCCTTGCCTACTAAGGTCATGGCGATCTTGGTGGCTCTTACGCTACTGGCACTCGGCGGGGTAGTATTGCTTAGGAAGGTGGGCACTCGCGAGAATGGACTCCCTCCCGGACCACCGACCATCCCTCTTCTCGGGAATCTGCATATGTTTCCCACTGAGTTTGCGCACTTGAAGTACGTAGAATTTTCGCTAGAGAAATCATAGATAAAATTCATTCTGATTTGCTGCTGCTAGGTTGACGGACTGGGCACGAAAATATGGCGGTCTGTATTCGGTGTGCATACCTTTATACTTGAAATTCTATCATCAACCAAAAGTTCATTTATCCAGCTCAAGCTGGGTCCGGGTACAATAGTCGTGCTCACAGACGTGGCGGCCGTCAAAGAGTCGATGGACAGACGCAGTGCGATTACGTCTGCAAAACCTCCAATTTACCTTTCCGAACGAGTCACCGGAGGAATGAACATATTTTTCGCGCGTTCCAGTTTGCGTTCAGTTTATATGCGCGAATATCCCGAGACTGAATTGCAGTTCTTCAGCCTCTCATGCTTGGAAGACTATACGCAGTACAGCTGGAGCTATTTTAACACCACAAGCGAGTGCTAGGCATGTACCTATTCAACGGGCCGAAGCCACACAGCTACTTCACAATATTCTCCGTTCGCCACATGGGAAGCTCATTATTTTTTGAGCCATTCAGTCCCACCGCTTATAGTGCCTGTGTTCAGTCCTTCTATTCAGACATCCGACACTATTCAACCTCGGTGCTATGGAAAGCGAAGCTACGAGGCGCCGGAAATCGCCACATTCTTCAATGTCCTAGACGACTGGGTTCGCATCCTGGAACCCGGGGCCACACCGCCCGTTGACATAGTCCCTATTTCGAAACTCGTCCCCGAGCGCTGGGCCAAGTGGAAGCGTGATTGCAATCATATCAGATGCATGCAACGTGAACTTTATTTCGGGTGGCTGGAGGACGCCAAAGCGAATTCACAGTTGGGGGAGGGAAACGGGTGTTATATGGCGGAGGTGTTGAGGCGGCAGGATGAGTTGGGGATGGACGATGAAATGACTGCGTGGCGTTTCCGTACTTCTGAATGTGCATTTTAAACTGACATCGGCGCTTAGATATCTTGGCGGAGCACTCATGAAAGCTGGATCGGAAACAACTGCGTCTTACCTGCAGTCTCTCATCCTGACCATGATCAATTATCCTGATGCACAAAAGAGGGCACACGAAGAAATGGATCGTATCGTTGGACAACATCGCATGCCAACTTTGGACGATCTCGAACACCTGCCGTACATTCGTGCGATGATATTAGAGGTGCGTTGACCGGCGAACACCGAATGCGTATTTTTATTGCCAGCGATTTCGTTAGATGCAACGATTCCGGCCGGTGGCTCCCCTCATCTCACATGCCACACTGGCTGTAGAGGAAGTACGTTTGTTCCATGTTTCTTTCCAAAGGCTAATTCTGTGTTGAAGTACCAGGGCTATGTCATGCCCAAAGGCACGATTATTTTCGTCAACGTTTGTGAGTCAGATTGGTTCATAAACATTCTTTGCCTTTATCTCCGCTCTGGGGGGCATCTTCCATGACCCAGGCAAGTCCTGAGTGACAGCGTGTACTGAATATGCGAATGATCCATCCTCCCAGCACTCTACACTAACCCCGATAATTTTGCTCCAGAGCGATATTTGTTAAACGAGAATGGAACCAAGCCCGGTGTGGATGGTACTGAAATGAAGGAGACATTTCCTTTTGGGTTCGGTCGTGTAAGTCTACCTGAGCCTTTCGATTTTCTAGTTAATCGCTTTGTAGAGAATTTGTCTGGGGATCCACCTGGCTCAAAACTCTATAGTGCGGCTTCTTCCCCACTTATGCCGCCGAATCAATAATGCTACTACAGAATATGAACACCATGAACCTTATATGGGCATTCAATTTCAGTCCTGATATCGACGCCGAGGGAAATCCAATCCTAGTGAACACCGTCGCTTACAAAACGGTCTCTCTCTACATTGGTCATCTTCAAGCTGACATGCAAAAAACGGATCTTGATTGCCTTACAGGGTGCTACGACGGGACCACTGCCCTTCAAGTGCAAGATTAGCCCTCGCACAGCAGAAAAGGCGGAAATCATCGAGTACGCATTCTTGGAAGCCTATTAAGTTGTCGCTCTGTTCTGGGGTACAAAATAGATGGAAGCACCTCAACTCATGTCAGCTTGAGCTCCAGTGAGCCTGCGAACTAGAGCGCAAAGCCGGCTGACTAAGAGAGTGCGGGAGAATGATCCGTTGATCGTCGATCGACTCTCTTGCTCTCTCCCCTCACCATGGATTTTCGCTGGTGTGAACTTCGTTGCCTTTCCTGTCTTCTGGGCGGCGTCTCTTGCTCTGACTCTTCTCGATAACCATGCCCTCACATTGGCAGGATTTGTTCGTGGATCAGGGTCTTCAAGCTCAGGATCTCGGCCGCTTTGGTTTTCGCCTCCGACCCCTATCCATCAGGAAAACACAAAGTCACCGTATAGACCCACATAGTCCCATAGTCGTCATAGTCGTCATAGCAGATCGACCACTCTCAGAGAAAGGTGGGGGGTGGGTGTTTGGCCCCATAGCACACCATAGACCACCATAGCTGGCATGTCGTCTATCATAATGGCGAAAGCCATAGCACTCATAGTGCTTTGTAGTCACTCATAATGACTCAGAGTCATAGTGGATGGCCGCAATAAAACATGGAAAATAAATGCTGATTGCATAATACTTCGTATATTAAAGAGATCCCCTGAATCAGATTGTACATGTTTGCGTTGTTCCGACAATACCCCTTTGCGACTAGCCTGTTTTCGATTTATTTCGCATCCTGCCCCAGAGCGCTCGCAAATTCCCGACGTTTAATTTAACCTCTTTGTACTCACTGGGCGCCCGAAGCCCGTCGAAGCCCCAAAGATGAGTTTAGCCAACTGACCTGAGCATCAAATTGCTCGTGCGTATGGTTACATTCTTCTTTTTCTCCCACTTTCTGCCCAGCAGCTCCCGTAGGCCTATCCCATTTCCGCTTTCATTTCTCGGGTCTGCAAGCTAAAAGGTACATCAGAAATTAACCTTGGTCCAGGGATTTGGACGCTCCACAACGTTATTTCCGTACAAAAACAAACTGAGAGCGAAGAACACCATTTTCGTCTGATAAGGATCGATTCCCTCCCACGCGCACAGCCCACACGGAAGCATCCCGGCCGCTCGAGCCCCGCTCAAAAGGACGAAGCTACGTAAAAACCTGTCGCCTGTTCTTCCCTCCGCTCTCCCTCATCAAGCTTCACTCACTGGCACTCAACGCTGACTGCGGTCCTCGGTGCTTTGAACATCATCAAGCTGTTGGCCGGTCCTCAAGTCTCACTCACCTTCAAGCCCCGGACCGCAACGCGGGAGCCGCAAGTCCACTCAAATCATCCTCATCAACAGCATCAATTAACTCAAGCCCACTCCTCCCGGCCACAATATGCAACTGCAAGTCGCGTCAAGCCAATCAACTCAAGCTCATAGCTCTTTTCTCCGTTATTTCCAAAAGACCTCAACTCCATGTGTTTTTTTCTGGCACATACGCAACTAGGCAATCATCAGTCGCTTCTGCCACCGTATCTGGACGTTGAAGCCTAGCACCAAATTCGAGTCTTCGCTTCACCCGCAAGGACGTGAAGGGCTAGGCCAGCTTGCCTCCTGGTGCGTCTTGGTCTGTAGATATAGCTGTCCAGTCTGACCGTCTCGCGCAGTTTGTTCCCCGACTTTGCCCGTGGCGCATGGAACGAGACATCGGTGCGCTCTTTCCATTACATTGATCCTCCTCCCTGATTTTAGTCGTCCCACCCTAAGCTCACGTCGGCCACGTCACACGACGTATCCTCCACACGCAGAGGGCCACGACGAGACAACCGATGGAAAAGGAGGAGGATGGGCTGGGTACGAAACTTTCGTGGTACGTGGTTCTCCCCCAGATCTAATTCCTTCCAGGCCTACTGTACTTGCACGCTTGAAGCCTGCGTTCTCTCTTCATCCGCAGCGCACCCTCCCCGCCCTTCGCACGACGTGTCCATGCGAGTATCGCACCAAACCGCACCCATCGCCGTACACATCACTCGGACGAACACGACGGACGTGGAGCTTGCACTGCGTGCCCTCGCACCCTCTGCGTTGCACATATCGCGTCGCAATCGTCGACATGTCCCTCAGCCGGTCGCTGGGCTACGGCCAATTGGGTCATGCAAGCCTTCCCCGTCCGAGTGTGTTACAGTTCGAGTTTCCTCCAGAGGTACGCACAGACATTTCGTCGCGCCGCGAATGCGTAACACTATGTAATTACGCAGTGCAGGTCTTATTTCGTCACACGACACGCACGACGCGTGAAGTTGGGGGCGGTCTTCTTGCAGATGACCGAAGCGAAGGGTGGGATGGGACAATGGGACGATGTTGTGCTCCTCAATTCTCATTTCACCCAATGACATGAGAATCTATAAAATGTAGTACATCGCTTTTGGTTTAGAAATTTGGCTTTCGCATGCATCAAAGCCTGTGTATTTTTCTCGGAATCTCGATCACATCGTAAGTTGAGAGATGAAAAGACATGCCCGAAGTGTGTTCCTGTTGCTAGAGCCGGAGCGAAGCGACGGCATGTCTTGTTTGCATAATAATTACGATGACAGTGTACCGACAGTTACTTCTACCTAAGGCACACTCCACACATCGACAGAAGTCTGCACGAGCGAGCACAGGGACGACCGAGCGGGGACATGAGCAACGGATTGGCCACAGCAGAGGAGCATCACTTGTCATAGTGCTTGGAGCCGCGTGGAGAGGTAGATCGTGGTAAGGGTTAGTGCTGCGCGGGATACGCGGGTAGCTGTGCACGCCAACGCCGGGTGACTGAAAATAAAAGTGCGGGGGAACCGCGGCGACTTGGCGTTTGATAGCGGAGAGCGATCGCAGGGCCCGCTGCAGCAAAGGACATCGGGTCTTGAGTTTTGAAGTCTTGAGACGTTGAGGGATGGCGGCCATCAATAGTGAACAATATCCGGCTGAGATCTTGGAGTCTTGCTCGAAGGTTTGAGGTGTACATCTTGAGGTGTCTTGAATGTTGACATCTTAATATTAGCAATTGAGGTTTTTGGCGTAGAAGCGCGCCGACATTGTTTGACGCGGTCACAAGCTGGCTTGACGTAATTGAGGACAAGGTAAGGTCATCACCGTAAGGTGGGATTAAACTCCAAGCGGTCCGAGAGTCCCCGCTTTGCGGTGGTGGAATGATGATCCGCACGACCACATAGTTTGAGGCTACGGTCCTCGAGGGCGCCGTCATTGTGTACGTCTTGGGCCCGAGGATATGGCTGAACAAGGAAAGAGAAGCGACAATGTTGGCTGTGTGCAAGAACATCTAGCCCGCTGCAGACGCGGAGCCCACAAAAGTGCAGGAGTAAGTTGGGAGGAAGAGGGAGAAAAAGTGTTTCGATGTTGTGGCTTGTTATGCCTTTGATCATAACGAACCATTTCTGGCAGCACGTGTGCGTTTCGGACGTGGCTCACCGTCGGCCAAGATCTAAGCTTGGCACGCCAACTCGCTTGTGCGACAGCACGGTTTTAATATCGGCTTCCGCACTGCCATCGTAAAGCACTGAGCAATTCCTGTCGACTGTTGCTCTTCCATGTTGCCTCCGCAGGATTTTCCTAAGCCGGCCCCGGGTTCAGAGACAAAATACTCATATTTTTGTGCCAAAATGACCCTCTTTTCCTGAACTCCGTGACCTTGTTTTACCGATTATGCGGCAAAAAACTCCGGAGTGCCAAAAAAATCTATGGGGCACGCTGCAAATCTGAGTTGTCAATGTGTCATTTTCCATATCACATTGATGATGTGTTCATAGGCTCGCATCAGGGCTGCCTTGATATTTCCCGGCCGAGCCAGTAGCTTGTAGATGAGAATATTTCCAAGCCATATCTATAGACACTCATAGACCATGATAGTAGAAGCACTGATTTTCATAGATCACCATAGCTCCCCATAGCCCGGTATAGCTGCAGGATATTCTCATAGACCAGCATAGCCCCCCACAGCCGGCCTTTCGTCTATGGGGCAATTTTGGACTTTTCTGATGTCTTGTCTTTGACCTTGAGGGTAATCACTGTAATCTCTGGGTTTTTGCAGTGATATCAGCAAGTATCCATCCTCAGGCTATAGTCTCAGTGCTCTGAACACCAGCTCCTGTATAACCTGTTTGGAGCTAGGGAATCCACGGTTCGTGTTAATTCCTGCGTGACGTGCTGCTTAGTGGGGGACACATTTTTTCCGCGCATGTTCCATTGCGAACCTCTGCTTGGTGCCGGCCATACTTTACGGTACATGTTCCTTCGCGAACCTCTGCTTGGTGCCGGCCACATCTACGGCGCATGTTCCTTTGTGAACCTCTGCTTGGTGCCGGCCACATTTTTTGGCGCATGTTAATTCCTTTGCGAACCTCTGCTTGGTGCCGGCCACATTTTTTCGTGCATGTTAATTCCTTTGTGAACCTCTGCTTGGTGCCGGCCACATCTACGGCGCATGTTCCTGCATGAACCTCTGCTTGGTGCCCCTTTACGGCGCATGTTCCTGTGCGAACCTCTGCTTGGTGCCGGCCATATTTTACCGCGCATGTTAATTACTTTGCATACCTCTGCTTGGTGCCAGCCACATTTACTGTATGGTGCATGTTTCTGCGCGAACCTCCGCATGGTGCCGGCCATATTTTACAGCGCATGTTCCTACGTGAATCTCTGCTTGATCTATCCTCCTGTTTTTGGTGCTCTGCATGCATTCTCGCGCATCCCTGCTATTGATGCTCTGCGCGCATCCTCCCTTATTCAAGACTATGCGTGCATCCTCCCGTATTTGGGGCTCTGTGTGCATTTTTGTGTATTTGGGGCTCTGCATGCTTTCTGGTGCAGTCCTGTTCTTCGAGGCTCTATCTTCCCATATTCAAGGCACTGTGTGCATCCTCCTGTATTCGGGGCTTTGTTTGCATACTTGCACATCCGGACCATTACTGCAGCTTCAACTCGCCTATTAGACCCCATTCGGTGTGAGGTTTCGTCGCCTTTGGGCATTAGGATTCCCGCCAACTCGGTGTTCATCTGGTACCAAAATTCTGAGTTCATTTATGTTATTTCCTTCTTTGTGCCTGTTCCATAGGATCCTTTGTTTGTGTTCTTGCTGGTTCAGTGGTGAGCACTTATTCTCCCTCTTGAATGCCTGTCTGTTCTGGCGGATGATTGTGTCAATTCAGTGTCCGCGTTCATTGGACATGATTGAATCCATTTGGTGTCCTTTAGTGGTCTTGGTCATTGGTTCCATGTCCATTCAGCTTGAGAATGGCGTCCTTCTTGCCACTGCAATCCGCCTCCACTTTTCATGATTACTCTGACCTTGTCTGGTTGGTATATCCCTTTGGTTTCGCATTCGACCACTCCACATCTGAGTTGTGGCAGACATTATTGGTTTGGCGGCCCCCCCGGCGGATGAATTACCTGACCATTTGAGTTCCTTTTGGGGTTTGGCCTGCGCTCATTTGACGTTCGTTCGGGCTCCTTTTGTTTCGTGTGAGTTCTCATTGTTTGGCGTATTAAATCCCGGTAATGCCCACGCCTCCCGGCTCACGTTTGACCCTCCCAATATTTCACGTGCATTTATTTGGGATGCTTTCCTTTGTTTCCGTATGGTCTAGGTTATTTGCTTTGTTTTAAGCTGCTATCATGTCCTACAGTCCCATACAGCCCTCGCTACCGAGTGGTGGATCTATTTACATTCGTCTATCAGTGTCTTCGTTTGGCGTCCTGCGGGTTCGAGTCCCATTGTATGCGGTTCGGTTTCACCTTGGGTTACGCAGTTGTTGAATGTCCGGTATTTTCTCCCCATCTATTCGGCATGGGAGGGCGACGATGTCATGCACTTGCCCATCCGTTATCTATTGATATAATTTGCGCTCGGGTGTTGATTCCTCTCTTGTCCAATGGTTAGTGCGGGGTCAGGGCCCTTGCCCCAGGTCATGTACTGCTTGCTGCATACATCACTAACTATGTTGCCCCTTCAAACCTACTCACATTTCTTCAGCCTGTCGCCTCGAAACCCAGCATGTTTCCTGCAGCTCTGTTTGCTTAGACATCTTTTCAATTCTGCCGATTGACTTCTAAATTTCGGAAATTTCCGCCTCGTGTTCCTTCCCGTTTCCCTCTCTAGTCAGTCCGCTTAGTTGACCAACATTGTTGCTGCGGCGGCATCCCTGGGTTCACTACCCGAGAAGTCTTCATTCACTGAGATATCTACTCTGCTTCGTCCATGCACTCTTGATTCTATGCTTTCCATTGGGAAATTTGGTCTCTTATATTGCGTCAGACTCGAATTCGATGGATGTGTACTGATTCGATTCTGCATGGCTGTGGCTTCAAACAACTAACCAGAGTATTTCCCTAGGGGTCCACCATCCCAAACACACCTCTTTCATTGACCAAGTTCATGTCTCCCCCAGCAACTTCGAAGCTGTTTATTCTGTTTGAATGGCGCTTACACAGAGATTTTCTGTCGTGCACTGATTTTCCTTGGATGCCTGGATTACTCTTGTTTTGGGAGAGTCGTCTTCTCGGATTCTGCCTGTCCGGTCACGGTGTTCCCTGTTGTTGTGTGTTAGTGCTCATCCAGAAGCCTCACTCACAGAGAACCCGTGAACATTGCAGTTTCCGGACTCCTCTTCCCAAACTTCATTTATTCTGCTTGATGCACTCTAAACGACTTAGGCAGCTGTCAGCTTGAGCTCCAGTGAGCCTGCGAACTAGAGCGCAAAGCCGGCTGCCTAAGAGCGTGCAGGAGAATGATCCGTTGATCGTCGATCGACTCTCTTGCTCTCTCCCCTCACCACGGATTTTCGCTGCCCACCCACCACCCGAGTCCTGGTTTTTGGATGACACTTTGCATTAGTGCTCATCCAGAAGCCTCACTCATTTCCGGGCTCCTCTTCCCAAACTTCATTTATTCTGCTTAATGCGTTCTAAACGACTTAGGCAGCCATATTAATATGCCATGAGTTTAATCCTCTGTTATAAATTCAGATGATACGAGAACGCGTCGCCGAGGGGGTATGCGAAGGACGCGAGGATAGGGCACAGGGTGGAAGCGCTGGGGCGCTGACCCACAAACGGTACGCCAGCGGGCCGATATTCGATGCACGTATTGGGTGTTTTGGCCGCAGTTGGACCCCGCGCATGACGGCGAACGAGAGAGCGCGCGCGGAGTGGGCAAAATCGTGCTCCCACCAACGGTACGCGAGCGGGCCTGATAGCCGACGTGCAGGTTGGGTGTTTTTGCCGCGGGTGGAGGACGCGTATGATGGTGCGCGCGAGGACACCGCGAAGGGCGGCCGGGTAGGCGAGTTGAGAGCCGGAGGAGGGCGTGCGAGGGGCGTGAGCCACGCGCTGGCTCAGGAAGGAATGGAGCGAACGTAGAGAGCGCGTGTGGTCGGGACGTGGGCAGGGTGGGCGAAGAACTGGGGCAGCTCGAAAAACGGCAGATGGCGGGTCACCGGTCATTGCCCCAAGGGCGTATCAGCGGGTCCTGCTGCGGTTGGAGCCTGCGTATGACGGCGAACGCTGGGAGAAGACGTCGTAGGGATGTGCTGGGTGGGCGAATAGAGAAGCGTTACGCGATTGTGGGAGCGCCTGCGGTCGGACGGCGTGGTGTGAACACGGGGAGGATGTGCGGGGGATTGACAAAGGAAGGGGTGGAAGAACAGCACGGCCGTAGGGGGGTGGCGAGAGGTGAGCCAGTGGCATATGCGATGCCCATGTGCAAAGAGATTGGGATCTGCGCACGGGGTCGTTGCACTCTCTAAAGCACACAAAGCGGGGCTGATCAGAATGTAGGAAAGGTAGAATGGAAACGCTGTGGAAGTGCCAATAGGCACGCACATCGCTCATGCAGATCACTGCGTTAGCGTTGTGTTCCCTCCCGGGCGTTAGCGACCACCTCCTCTATGCCTCTCTGCTCCTCTTGATACTACTCACATGTTTCATTCCCCCTCCATCTCTATCCAGTTCCACACTGCCGTCATTCGTTCCGACTTCTATGCCCACGCACCGCACGAAACTCACGCGCATCAAGAGATCATGTGATCGCATCGTCGAGTTTGATCTTGACGCGCAACCGCGTTATATCCTCGTTGGAATGGTTCGGCTGGCGAGTAATTAATCTTATCTATTCCACACCGTTTCCTCCACGTATCCCATCCTCCACTTTATTTTTTTCTGACCTCCTACGTGCATGTACCTCCAAAGGCGAAGTCTCACCTAGAGAACACGGCCAACTCGGTGTGCGCTGGGGATTGACGAGTCGAGGGTCTGGGCCACCCAACGACAGCATTTGAGGCGGCGAATGTGTCTCCCTATTCCGTCTTTGCGCATTGCCCGGTTGGTTGTTGTTCAAATGGTGCGATTAGCTCGCGGATTTTTCTTTCCCTATTTTCACGGACTCTTACTTACCATCTCGTTTGTATTTGACGTCTGGACCGGTCTGGCCACGTCTGGGCTCAGTCTGGCTGCTTCTGGGCTCTGGTGACGCATGAGCACGCGTTTCAGCCATCCCGATCGTAGTTATATTGGTTGTCAAATCGATTGAGAGGGGACTTTTCCCTTCTTCCTCTTACCACCACCATCTTCGAGTATCTGAGCGCAAATTGAGTCAAGAGAGTCCTCCGAGTTGGATCAAGCAAGCCCGAGTATCGAGTCGAGAGTATTTTGAGAGCTGAGTATTTTATTAACACTGGGGTTGATCGCACTTCCTCTACGGCTACTTTGCAGACACACGTACGACCGGCTCTCCGCTGTTCCTCACCCGGGACAACCCAATCTTCTACAACGCACCTTTCACCAAGGATCCATCGCGGCGTCGAAGCAGCAAGCGGAGAGATTTGTCACGAAGGATAAGAGCGAGCCTACGGGGTGAACGCAGAAGACGGAGCTGAAAGAAGGTGGATGCAATTAGTGAAGCGTTCGCGAGGAGGGCAAGGCTAGGAAAGACGAGGATGATTCCTTGGGTACAAATGGCGAGGGCGGTAGGCTTCCAGAGCCAGGGATGGGTGGCCTTGAGATGATGCATCGATGATGGGCGACCATGAGAGGAAAGACTTGCGCAGACGGGAAAGCGTCGGGACACTAATATTTAGCACCAAGGGGGGTAAGCGGGGCGGCTGCAGAAGATCTAGTAAAGGGAACGTAAGTTGGGCGAGTTCCAGCCCGAGTACAGTAGGGGCAAGCGGCGGAGCATGGAATTGGTGGTGGTAGGTGGAAGACGTGGCAGCTGATGGCCGGCGGCATTGATGCGACACGTGCGCACACAAACGCGTCGCGCGACGCGTCCTTGCCGATGCAGCGTAGGAAGTAGGCGGAACCAGAACAATAAAGTAGGCATGTAGGGCGGGTCCAGAACGGTAGGAGTCATGAGTCATAGGGTCTGACTAGGGAGGTGTTGCGATTTGGTTCCGAGGTAGTCAGGAACGACATGGGTGATAAGAAATGCGCAGGGGATTGAGATGCGTAGTGTGCGGCGTTACGGTAGGGCGGATAGGCGCGCAGGGTGCAAACGTAGGTGCTAACGTAGGTTGACATAGAGTTGGGCGGCGCGTAGGTTATTTAGGCGGTACTGTAGAATTACATTCAATTCGGCAGTCACGCGTCACGACGAATGCGCACCATGGTCACTAGAACTGTGTGCAAAAGTGCTCGAAAGTTAGATGCTGTGAAGTGTTGAATTTTTAAATCTATTGTTCAAGTTTGCGTCTTTGCCCGTTGCAACGGAATTACAGGCAAGTTTGTCGGATCTATATATTATATTTCTTTGCAGTGTATTACTCTGACCATTTCCGCGCTATCTCTCAGACCTTCTTTTTGAAGCTCTTCACACCACTTGCTAACGGGACGCAGACAGAGGGGCCAAGCGATTCCTGAATCACGTCGTTACAGTCCGTGGCGGAATCTAAAATGGATTAGACTGAAGGCCTCTTCGAGGCAGCAATGTTACGACTCACAGTACAAGTAGTCCTCCACGGCGCCGTCGGTGAAAAAATGCACTGAACTTGCGAACCCCGCAGCAGAGGCGCCTCCGGGATTGACGATGCTGAAGAAGGTGTCTGTGTCGACGTTCAGTTGTCCGTGCAGGATCTATTTATGTATCTCAAGAGGGAACCCACTATGGCAAACGCCGGTCGACATTCCGATGGTGCTCGAGTGGGAGCTGGTGCAGTCGTCTGTGAAATAGAGGACGGCTTGGGCCTTCCCCCACACTGTGGTGACTGTTGTTGCGGCAATGAGAGCAGCGCTGAAGAGAGATCGAGGGTTTAACATGCTAGGGACTGATGGAAAGCCGGGGCTCGAGAGTTCGCCCTTATACATCGAGGCCAAGACTATTCTTCATCCGTGAAACCCGGGGAAAGATACAGAAATAGAAGGAGCATCTTGGCGGTCTTCAATTCTTTGCCGATCCGCGGAGCGGATTGTGTCCTTAGCACATATGTCCCGCTCTTCGGATGAGTGAGATTCTTGGCATATCTGCTACGCGTTCCAGGCTGAATCCAGGCTCGGCAGATTATTGTCATCCGCTTGGCAGTTCCAGCTCCGAACCCTTCAGAGACACGGCGCGGAGCAGCGAGCAAGTGTCAGCAAATATATTCCTCTTGAAGACTTGCACTCAGTCTGGGTGCACGCATTGTGTCGAGCCAACTATGAATTAGGCGTCCGAACCATTTGGAATGGGTCATGTCTCGTTTTGTCAGATGGTTCCGGCTTGTTTTCCACTCGACCTTTGTACTCGCATGATTCCTTTGACAAGGAACATCTGCAATCCAGTACTTCTTCGCCCCCATAACTCTGATATTTATCTTGGACTTAGTTCTGTGGGCAGATTGGGTATATCTCTCCCACCCTTCCTCAACCAGTCGGAGTCTTCTTGCAATATCCGTCGGAATTGATGATAAAGTCGACGCTGCCATCGGCCTGCGTCTGTCCGCCGCAATTATCCTCAGTCGACGCCGTGAGGCATTCGGTGAAGAGCGAGCAGGTGAGGAGCGGGTCGCGGTAGCCTTGTAGGCATTTGAAATGGAAGGGATTGAAAAAGAGGTAATCCACTCACTGCCGACAAAATTGCATCCTGTAATGGAGTCGCACATGGCCTGGCAGCCTGAAATAGCAACATAAGAGTTCACTAGACGCGTGGAAATCAAGGCAAGTACCTCCCACGGTGGCGACGAGCCCAAACGTCTGATAGCTGTTGTCCTGGGAAATGTACGTCAAATTCTTACACCTACTCCGGCTGCGGCTGGTGCGGGGGCGGCGCCGGGCAACAGTAGATAGAAGACCTGCAAGATCAGTCGCACGCGGACGCGCCTGCCATCATCAGAGCAGACGAACACTGTCGAGGACGACGCTGAGTCCCGCGGGCGGCGGCCCACACCGTAGTACCACCCGAGCTGGTTATCTGGCTCCCACGGGGGGATCGGTGCACCGTAGTCGTTCGCTGCGGTGAAGCCGAAGGCATCGGAGGTTTGGTCTCTGGTGACGGGGAAGTCTTTGGCAGGGACGCCGCCGACGAGGTCAGTGGCCGCGAGGAGGAAGCTGAAGCGCATTCCGCAAGTCTTGTGGCGGGACAACTGTGAGTAGAGTCAAGTGGGTGGTGGACGCACAACTTGTACCAACTCAGCCGCGGGGCTTTTTAATGTCGAGCTCCGCCACGTTTGTCCGTTTCTCCGCAGCAATCACTCGGAAGTGCATCTATCTCGCATGAAAAAATGAGGAGAACTGTCAAAATGTCGAGGGCGAGGTAAGTTCCAGGGGCAGTGTAGGTAACCTTTTATCAGAGGGGGGCTGGAGCGCTCGGCTGGCATCCTAGGTGTATAATGAGTGCCGGTGGTGATTAGAGAGCGGATGTTCAATGCTAAATAACAATGAGAGTGCGGCACAGCCAGGCTTGGCCATTTCGATCAGCCTGAGGTGTCTGATGCGAGATAAACAAGAAGTCATCGGCACAGCGGTCGAGCAGGACCGAAAAGACTCAATTTCTTTGAAACAGCTGTATTAAGAACATAACCCGGATTTACGTAGTGTCGCTGCAATAGTCAATCGGATCCACTGGCATGTCAGAAGCTAAACCGCCGATCTGTTTCTGACGTTGTTCATTGGTCGTTCTTGCTTCCATCGACTTTTTTAAAAAGTTCATTGATGGCAAAATCAGAGCTTATTCCATCTTATTTTTATGTTGCTTGCCGGCACACGGATGCGCTCACGCAGGCGACCGTCCAGCTGAGTCGCTTGGTTACGGCCATTTGTGTCCTTACACTCTTCGCGTTCTTCGGCTTCGCCGCCGAGGCGCTCAAAAACTACCGCCTCTGAATCGCCATCGAGGCGATCGCAGAGCGCCGTGTTTTTACACTTCTCCCCGACGGCGCGTTCCCCATCACAAGCATACACTTTCCGTGGACGAAGCCGAAGCCCAAACAAAGCCTTAGCGACCAACACCGGCGTCAAGTCTATCCCCACCTTCCTCCCTTCAAGCAGTGCCCCGACTCACTCTTCACGGGCTGCGACGCCCACACCGATGATGCAAACTCGATGAAGAAGGCCACGGGTGCGAGCACATTCTCTCCACTCCCCTCCTCGAGTGCTGCCTTCTCGCCGCCATACTGCGGCGCGCACGATATTGAGGTGGCCACGTGCCAGCTTCGTACTCCGCCGAGACTGAGACTTTACCGAGGCCGCCACCCAAGGCCAGCTCATCCCATACTCCGCGCACTCCTTGATTTTCGACGTCGACAGCCCTCCGCACTCCCGGTCGACGACGTGGCCGTCGCTGCACCGGCCCCCACCTCATGCATGGGTCTTGACGGTGTTCTCTTCTCTCTTCTCATGCATGTGTGCTCTACTACCATCTTTATATTTTTAGCCTCATGTCATCGCTCATTTGCTACACTCCTTTGCACAACTACTGTACCTGCGATCTTCAGTTGGTATCATATTTTGTTTCCTTTATTGAAAGCTTGATGAATAAATCCAGAACAACGTTAATGACGCACCCAGGCAACGCAGCCGACCCGGATTCCGCGTTAACGCCCATGGCATCTGAGGACCAGTCATCACGTTGTCTGCGTTGGGAGGTGGAGGTAAGAAACACTCAAGCTGGAGGATGATAGGTGCGTTATGCCGTGTGCGTACGCCGTGCGTGTTGGGGATGGCCGTGACAGGCGATGTGAGGGGGAAGAGATTTGCATGCTTTAGGGATGAGCCTGAGGCTGTGAGAGATAGCCATCGCGATCGTTTGAGCCTACAAAAACTGCGCGTCAGCTATCAGATAAAAGGAGCGCCGCGCATAGCCAGACATACCTTCACCACCGTGAAACTGCGCTTGGTCGAAAAGCTGTCAGCTCATGTCACGATTTCGCTGCATCCGTGCCGATCGTCTGGTCCGCAACTAAAACGAACACCTGATGGATAAAAGCGTCTAGAATCTGACCTGCTCTGCTTAGTGCCATGTCGCTGAGCAAACAGATACACGTACCATGGCCAGAGGACACAACGGCGCGCGGAAATTTAGTAGGGTGTCTTCACCTTGTCCGGCATTATTGAATACAAATGATGATGTACAACAACGTCGCACAAACGTTGTATTATGTACTATGAATTGAATAAGATTTGGAATGATAATATGAGACCTGAGTATGACGGCACTACTTAGCTCATACGTGCCAGGGGAGGCGTCATGTATTGAAGCCCGAGTTACAGCAATTTGCAGTACATAAGGCGCGGGCCTCCTTTTTTTTTTTTTTTTGGACAGTTTTGGATGGAACAGTCGCCACGGTCTCAGTTTTGATCGGATTACCTCGGGAGTAGGTGCGTTGGAGTCGCGCCGGAATTCCGCAGGGGATGGACTACCGGCTTTTTTTTGATGGGATCAAAAAAAAAACTTTTTACCATTTTCAACATGTTTCCGCATAGGACAGCTGTAACTTCGATTCTTGATACTCGATTTACCTAGATTTTTGATGCTGTATCTTCCTACATATCCTCTAGGGGATGAGATACTCCAATAAGGAATGTGACTAAAATCGACTCCCCATTGCTCCCTTTTGTGGGAGCATAAATTTTCTGTCCCAATGCGAAGCACTCTATACAGGTAATGCTCTTCATGACTTCCCATCAAGAGTCCCATCCCTTAGATATCATGCATGTATATAACATATCCAAGATTTAGGTCAATCTGAGATCTGTGTCCCGAGTTACAGCTGTCCTATACAGTGTAAGGGACCATCTTCTGTGGATTCACAGTGCAATTCTAACGCATCAATTTTTAAGAGATTCTGACAAGAATTGAGCTTGTAGCGAGTGTTCTAAGTAAAACATCGCAGAAAAAAAAAACAGCCTGCGCCTTATGTACCGCAAAGTGCTGTAATAATGATTGCAAGGCGGGTGAGACGCGAGAGATAGTTCTGAGGTCGAATGCCTGACCCGACATTGAGTTTGAGGCTTAGCCACCGCCGATGCTTGGAGTGGAACTTGAGTGGGCTTCACGGGGACGCGAGTAGGTAATGGTTGAAGGAGCTTCAATAGCCATGGGCTTGAGAAAGGGAGCAGACCCCGGGCTATGAAGGAAGGTCGAAATGCGACCAAGAACACAAAGTGAGTACTTCATGCGGACTTCATGCATGCGAGGAGCCGAGTTATAGTCCGAATTGCGAGCTAATGGTAACTCGACTTGTAATTTGGAGAGCTCTTTTGAGGTGAAGCAGCCAAGAAAAGCGTTGAGACATAGAGGAGAGCGGCTGGTGACGGATGAGGCGATAATGGGGGGAAGCAAGCGATGAAACGCCCAACGCTACACATAACTCTTTTGTGCGGGCCCTGAGCGCTGATTTTCGGACATGTAGTCATTAACAAATGGAATACGCGTCATATGCACAGCCTGTGGAAGGTTCCCAAAGTCGAACTGTGATTCCCGGTAACGTAAGTTAACGGGTCTTAGGGAGCCTGATTTTGAGTTTTTGCAGTAAATCACATTTTCATCAGCCGTTTTTGCGTCAGCAGTGATCTTTTGATCTCAATGATCTCCCTCCGCCAAAATCTCTCAGCTTTCTGACTTCGGCAGGTGAGCCGATGATCGCCACACCCGAACTCATAATTCTGCTTACCATGAGGTCCGATTCTACCGCTCTCTTGCTAGTTTAGTGATTTGAAGTTGTACGCCACATTGACTTCTCCATGTCCCTGTGGTATGTATTGACCTGATTCTTTTGTTTTGTTTTCCACAAAAAAGAGAAGTCATACCTTCCCCAAAGCTCCACTACTGTACAGGGTGAATCGATACTCAAGTAACTCAAGTTTAAAGTGCATATACTTACAATCTGTTGTCCTTCCATGTGCAGGATTGACATGAGGTTCGGAATCGCAGAGAAAACTAGTGAGCAAATTTCCGACGCATTAACTGGTAAGTCTATGTAATTGACAGGTGAAGTTGAACTGAAATTCGGAGACCTATGACTTGAAATCAATCCTCTGTCTGACTGTGCGAGAGCTGTTGACACCAATTCTACCTGGACAGCAACATTTATTTTACTCATGGACAATGGATCTACTTCTGCCACTTTGGCCTACTCTGAATTCTCCGATCGATGCATTCAACCTGAATCAATTCTGTCTCGGGCATCTCGGGTGAGCTGCAAGTAGCTTTGATTCGCGTCTTATCACGTCAGAATACCGGAATAATTGTTTATGTCTGCCCTGCTTGTCACTATTCAACAGCAACTTGTAAGAGATGGTTGGATTTCATTTTTTCCTGACCATTCATGTCAACAGCTAACTTGTGAAGGTATTTTGATGGCCAGGGCGAGGGACTCGAGCCGAGCGGAGCTCGGGCGAAGTGTCCCGAGCCTGCCGGCTGTACCGTCGATGTGCGCGAAGGTTTTTTTTTCTTTCTTTTTTCCTGTCTCGTAACAAGTTGGTAAAAACTACTCCCATAATTGGGGGCTTTGCCGCGCTAGCGGGCCTAGTACGGTATTTATATCTCGTTACCGGGCTCTGCCGCTTGTCGGCCTTACACCTTTATATTACGGCCTCGACGTACGCCGCATGACTTGTTGAGCGCTCATTCGTGGGAATCGTGATTCTTATCCTTTTGTCGCTGGAATTCTTGGTTCCTTTGCGGGAACACTGAGATCTGCATTTACGTTCGACCACAATTACGCCCTTCCAAGATATCACTGGCAGCACAGGTAAGGCAACTATCGTAGAGGGAATCGAAGGATCGACGGCAGCGGATGATTCTTATCTAGAACAAGATGAGCCGCCGCTTCGCTCCGGCAGTCATTGAGCTAGCATATACCCATAGATGACCAAGATCAAATTTAATTGCGTTAAAATTGCTAGGCTATGGATACAACACTTTAAAAAGTTCACTATCATCAAAAATGCCGAAGGAGTACCAAATATAACAACGGCAGAGTCTGTAGAGTATCTTGAGACTTGCGGTTTGAACCCAAGCATCCAGAGATGCCATCATGAATCCAGCCAGCTCTTAAAGAACAGTAAATTGAGCACGAAAGGTTTGCCGATGAGTTGCTGTTGCAGGAAGCGCATGCGGGGTTTCGGGGGTGAGACGAGCCGATTGAGGGCAGAGTGTTTGCATGTGAAGCTTGTTGAATATTCGAGAAACAACCTTGACAGTATCCGGTCGGAGAAGAGGAGGAGCAAAGTTCGAATTTGACCAGTGCAGCCCAGATGATCAGCAGAGAGATTACGAAAGATAAATCCCCGAAGTCAAACCGGTGTGGGTGTTAAGGAGCGAGGAGTTCTGAATTAGTTGCGGAACAATGGCCAGGTATTGATGGAGACACAAAGATCAGGGAAGCTGGGGCCAGCAACGTAGACAGTTGATGGTTGCGAATTTGAGGAGCAGAAAGTTCTATACCCAGCATGCAAAAGCCCCAGAAAATGCAACCAGGAGGGCGTGCAGCAATATTAAACCAATCAGTCTAAACGCGAGAATTGGGGTAATGTTAAGTTCCCGAGGGACGGGGAATCTGTGGTATTTATGCATGGAAAATGCTCGGGGGATATGCTTGCGGCGCAGGCCGCAGTTGCTGCGACATGTCAGTTGTACTGCCCAAATGCATTCATCTGTCAACTTTTGAACCACGAGATCAACATGCCTTGGTTTATGGGGATAAAACATTTGATTGTGCAGTGAACTCGAAGCGGGGTGACTGTGGGTCCGTGCTGTTGTTGAAATTTCCCGCACGGACCTTGAATAGCCTTGAACACTGCGGCAAAGTCTGCCTATCACGAACTCGAGGTCAGCTGAGGATCTCAATGGGGAAAGATGAAGGCAGGTCTGTGAAAAGATCGAGCACGAAACCAGAGCAAGACGAAAGGATATCAGATAAATGGAGAATAGTACAAACATTGACAAAGAATCGCGAAGCATTTCGTTAAAGAACGGTTAATAGCCGCGCGTCTAACATGCTCTCCAAATTTATCTGTCTTTTGAAGCTATATCTTCTGAGATGTCGCCGATGGGGTTCCGCCATACCCGTTCCATGACAGCAACAAGGATGGAAAAGTCCCCTCACATCGGTATGGTATAACCCAGGCGTCGCCCAACACTAACCTCAGGTTCACTACCAGGAGCCACTACGCCAGTCCCAGTCCGAGTCGACGCCGTCGAAACAGCGGCGTTTTGCCAAAGATCCAAGCTTGGCGACGAAATATGTCAGCTCTTTGTCGCAAAAGCATTGGATCCACTAGATTGCCTTTTCGAGTTCAATGACGACGACCTGAAGAACGGGAATCACTACTTTACAGCTACATATATTGCTGCTCTCAGGCTGGCTGTGAAGAAGGTGTTGTCGGAAACGGATTTAACCGTACGGGTCATAATTCCTAAAGAGGAAAACGAAACTAGTGAAGATGGTACGCAGGTTCCTATTTTCAACGGGAAGTGTCATTTCAACGGAGTCCGCCAAAAGTAACTTTTGGCCGTTAACTTGAACTTTGATGGCCGCTTCGCGTGGCAGGGCTAACTTTACTTTACTTTACTTTACTTGACATATATTTTCCCACGCTTGGCGAACTTTACTTTACTTGTACGGTTAACGGCGGGCTGTCCAGGTATTTCGGTAACAATTGTCTTATGCCTTTCTGAGTGTTTGACAAATGGGATTGGGTCACGGCGCTGTCCCTGGGCCCGTCCATGGGTTGCATCG
The DNA here is from genome assembly GCA_029204075.1 of Mycena capillaripes. Taxonomy (NCBI): domain Eukaryota; kingdom Fungi; phylum Basidiomycota; class Agaricomycetes; order Agaricales; family Mycenaceae; genus Mycena; species Mycena capillaripes. The sequence continues at coordinate 442,697 of JARHKZ010000029.1, read as the reverse complement.
CGGGACGATGGCGGGGCAGCCGTATAAAATGACAGGAAGTTGATGTTGGAATGTCTATCATCTTTGAGTTGCCACATAGGTGCAGCCCTCTCCTGATGCAACTTGACTCTCACCAACAACGCAACCACTCCCGTACCAAACAAAGCTGTCTCGTCTCAGTCATATTCAGCAAAGCCCAGATTAGTATACAGCACAAAAGACTATAAGCTAGATTAGGAAGTCAAGCAGAACCATGGATGGCCTGAGAGTTTAATTCCAACAAGTACTGATGTAAATATCTTTGTATTCTACTCTTCCCTTTACCACCCACATCTTTCACTCACTTACTTCTCCCTACTGTATCTAACTGATGTTAACTAAGTTGGGGTACTACTGCCACAACATTAATGTGGTCGTGGGCAGCGAAGTAAACTGAAGTGAAGTAAAGTAAGTAGGACAAGGGATCTTCTGAGTTTTATACCCTCATCTCGAGGGCACCTGCGAGTAATCCATCCCTGTGGATTTAATTGGAATGTCTTTTTCGATTATGTGCGAGGGACTCGGGACTGCTTGTGAGTTCATTATTTGGTCCATGATGACAATGTACACCTCCTCGGGTCGACCCGAGTGCTCCTCATGTGAGAGAGGGTAGAAACCAGTTTTACAATTCAACGTACTGCCAGGCAACGGTTTATCCCCTGTCACGAATCTATACATGTGTGCACATCCGCTGATCCACGGATACGTTGCTGTATTCCCACGGTTCAACTGGACACCAGCGCTGTCAGCCATTCTAAGTTCAATCCTCCCATGTTAAACATATTCCCATGTTGATACCTGTCGCGGCAGCGCTATGATTGTATAGACTCACAGGCGTGTCCCGGTTCACCTGAGTTCTGACCGAGGAAACAATCCTCTGTAGGCGCACATCCGACAGGTGTACTTCAGTATGCACCAGGGTATGACTAGTATTGTAATCAGCGGAGTAGAAACTGGGCTGTGGACACAAACCGTGGCCCGTAACCCAGTTGATGATTGACAGACCGCAGCATAGTCTACCTCGGAACTTCTGTCATTGGGTTTCTTTGACTTGAGGTGGAAAACTACCAATTCATCACCCTTCAAATGAGGATTCGAGGCCAAACTATTTGCCATCCGCAGGGTTAGATTTTGGGCTTACTCCCTAACCACTGGTCCACTGTCGTCGCTGAGATTTGTCAGTGTCTCAGATGAAATACGCTACCTACACTTCAATTCATGTATTCAAGGAACTAACACTCGGAATCAGATAGCTCTCTTGGCTACCCATTTCGCAAGTAGATCTACATATATTATTGCTCCAATTTGAACGCGATTTCGAACAGCACTGGTTCGCGGAAATGCCGCAGATTGGACTGGTGAACTCTAATCCATAGTCTGAGATTCCGGGGTGGTCACTTATATACACCCCGCCATACTTGTAGTTACTTCTGTTACCTATGATAAATTGGCTTGCTTGTCATTAGTTTGCTTTCCTTGACTTTACTTCATTTCCCTACCAGTACTTCACTTCAAGTTACTTGGAAGTAGCCGATATTCAGTTTACTTCGGCTTCCCCTACTTCAGGTTACTTGGCCGAGCCCAGGTAATTTGGTCCCGCTAACGTGATGGTCAACTCCATATTTGTGATCACTTGAGGTGCAATACCCTGTGGTCCGAGAGATCACTTTGACAAATATTTGGCCAGCAGAGAGAAACTCAAAGATCAGAGGGGAAGTTGATACTGCTAGGCACCACCTCTCGAGGCTATAAAACTCCGAATTTCTCCAAGTTAGCTTGAGCCGAAGGTAAGTTGGGCATTTATAAGCGTCCATCCAGATGTACAAAACATCGGCACAGCGGAAATGTTATCCGAAGAACTATTGCATCGTGAGTGCCTCCTTGCGATTACACTGTGTCTTTCAATCTCGCTTTTCAGGCTTCAACATTCCCCGTATGCCAAGATTGCGACCAGTTTTGGGGCAGCACGTAGATTGAAAGGAGCTGCTGGTCACAGAACCCAAGTTTTCCTTGTGCACTGCCAGTCGAGTTGAACATTGCACTACAAGTGAGCAAACCAACGATGACTTCCGAGTATTGTCTCTTCTTGTTTGGCCTTTTCATTCCATGTCTGATTTAAGTAGTGCATTCATGGGGGGCAGACTGACATTGAGGATCAACCTAACGAGTGGGGGGTTCTATTTGTCCAATTGACGCGCTTTGAATGTTAGTAGTTATCCGCAGATTTAACTTGAATAAATTTGATTCTAGACTTGGATCCTTGCTTCCCAAGACTCTCATTCGTGTTATCGAGTCCCAGAAAAATGTTCTGCAGGATTCAAGTTGGCTCTATGGCCAGTAATGAATGTCGAACATGAAAGACACTTTATTAATACGTGTCTCCGATCTTCGAGTCAAAGTAGACCCCGATTAGATTCGACTCCTTGATAGGTGCGTCTGAAACAGGATAGCTACTACATATGACTCACCAGTGTTTCTGAACTGGGGCTGAGTTCAGATATGAATACAGCAAACCTTCGCAGAAATCACATAGATTTGCAGGAGGTTAGTTCCCACAATTGACAAGGTTTCATTCAGACCCAGACAAATTGAGTTACCCCGACACGAGGAATAAATAGGCTGTAATGGGGAGGGCCACAACGGCCGAGGAATTCCGATGTTCCAAGGTCAAGTCAAGAAGCCGAACTCCCAAGTGAACTGCGTGAATCAAGCTCAAAAGTCAGATGAATATCGAGTGCGATGGTCTGCATTCATGCCGCATGACACTAGACAGTTTGTGATGTCGAAAAAACATCGTTCAACCTTGGGAAGCCAGCCCTTAGTCTCGGACCGAATTTGTTCAGATTGGTTCGTTGTCAATTGTCATCATGATCTCTGTAACTGTTTGTATTAACCCACCACATTCCTTCGGCCAGTCCCAACTATTACTCGTATCTTAAGCAGATGCCTTGAATCACATTGTACATGTTTGTTATTTCCTAACTCATCCTTTTTTTCCCTTGGTGCCTGTATTCCATTGTCTTGGTCGCCTCGAGGCATTTATTTTTGAGCATTACGGCTTAGCTTTGGGCGCCTCTCGGTAGGCGCTGCACTATGACGCATGGATTTCGTCAATGCTGCACCCAGCTTTAGCAGTCCTCTCCAGGTCTACCCGACAGATCAAAGATCGTTATTCTCAACCTCCCCGATCAGCCGGTCAAGATCCGCTCAAAAGGCAGCGTCTACTTTGCTTCTTTCTTTGTAGCACCCCATTATCTGCCCCCGTACAGCGTCTGTTCCTCTGTCCCATCCCTGGCGTGCACACTCTTATGCCGCCTCTCTTCGTTACCGTCTCGCGGTGCTCTTCCCGCCAATGCGATGTTCTACGGCCGTTCAAGCGCAACCTCTGCAACCAGCGAGTCTGAACATCAAGATCAGTGGCCAACGCGACTCAATTGTAGTTTTGCTCAAGGTTGTTGCGCCTCTTTCTCTATTATCATCGCGCCATCCCTCGACGTCCCTCCGCTTCAGTGTTAATAGCATTCTTGACGGCTATCCCATCAAGCGCTCCACAAGAGCCCGACAAGCATCAAGAATGACGACAGAGCCTTCACTCGTACCTCGCAACCCTGGCGTGCAACAACAAGCAACACCGTACTGAAAATCCTCCTCCACGGAGCTTGAAGTCGAAAATCGCTCGCCCGGCACCAAGGCAATATCTCATCGCAATACGCACAAGGCCATCAAGATCGTCTGGGGCTCGCGAGATTGCTAAGGTTCGAGGCATCGTGCCTGCAGGTCCGAGTTCGCCCCTCAATCTCCATACTAATGTTCTTTATCAAGGCTCTCTGCCAACGTTTCAGGCGCGCCCTGCCCAACGTTTCAGGCGCGCCCGCAGCGTGATTGATGATCTTTGAACTCAGATCCACCTACTATGTCTTCCCATCGATCAAGTCGCGTTCCCTGCGCATCACCCATGCGAAGCGCCATCCCGAAATCCCTTCCAACACCCCACATGTTCTGGTAATCTTTGCCTATTGCCTTTGCCCACGACACTTTATGTTTATGTTTTCTTTCCTTTCGTTGGCCAGGGGCTCAACTTCCCTAACTTTAATTCCGAGCGCTCGCACGAGCCCATCGCCACCCTTCGGACCTAAAACGCGACCGGGGTCCCTGGCGGTGTTATATTACGCGTGTTACACTTCATTACATCCATATTAATCACCTTTCCTTCAGCCCCACGAACATTGACGCGTCCCTGACGCGGACTGAGCCACGTGTGCTCCTATCTTTAGCGTTGCCATGCTGGTACGTTTTCCGCTGCCTCTATTGCATATGGACTATCACTAACCATGCCGCGTTAGTCTCGTATTTCATTATATGTCCGGTTTCACACAGAATTCCGTCCCGAATTTTTCGCATTCCCGCAAGCGACTCGACGCGTCGTTTGGTGAGTTCCCTTTTTTGACCCACGTTCGAAGAAACTGACGCGTCCCTGACGCGCCAGAGCCACCGCCATTGAGGCTTCGCATGGTATCGAGTCCCCACGAGCCTCAACACGATATAATAACTTCCCGCCACCGCATAGTTGAATTTTTTCTTCCTAAGTCGTTAAACCCAATACGACGTTATGACGGCCGAGTTTCCGCGATTTCGACTTAGAACGGAAGCGGTGCGTCTATTTAAACTTTGTACCCGCGCCTCCGAGCCGATGGACTGGCCGTGCCGCGCATTGGGCTGCTTTGGTCGAATTTAGAAACCTGGCGGATTGGCAGCCTTTCCACAGTGCGTAAGCTTCTCGGCGCATTTTATTTGCCACTCACGGCAATTACTGATTCATTAGTAGCTTCTCTTGGCCGTCCCACAGCTCTTCGGCCGCCTGCTTTAGGGTGGAACTTGCATTGTTGAGCTCTATACGTCTGCAACATCGACCGAGGACTTTGCAGTGACAATTATCCCAGACTCACGAATTCCATCTGACTGCTCACCTTCGTATGACTCCAATTTAGCACACAGCGTAGACGTCTAGAGACCAATTCCATTTTTCAGTCTTCCCATAGAGGCATCACAGTTATAATATGCTAAAACTTGACAGTAGGCGCCGGAGCGAAGCGACGGCAAGTCTTGTTTTCTTTATGGAAATCCTCCCACTTGACGGTTAACTTGGCCCACCCAAGTTAGATCAATGAGATCAGCGAAAGTAACTTATGCCATCAGATGGCAAGTTACTTTCGCCCTGTCAAGGGCTAGAATCGCTCCAGAAGACCTGCTATGGGGCCTGGCGGTCACGAAACTCATTTTCCACACAGATATAGGTATCTGACTGACAGTTTCTACCTAAACACTGGCGGAAACAGCCCAAGTTCGTGTCAAGTTACCAAAAGTTAACGTAAAGCTAAAGTTACGTGAAGTTACTTCAAGTTACTGTTTTGTACTTTACTTATACTTTTACTTTACTTTACTTGTGAAAGTAACTTCCCCTGCCATAAGTAAAGTAAAGTAAGCTCTAGCAGGGAAAGTTAGTTTCACAAAGTAACTTTGTGAAGCATCATTTCAACGTTGTTGTAGGATGAAAAGGAGATCTCGGCGGGGACAGTTGTCGCCCAGGTGCAGGTGGTGCAAGTGGCGAAGTCGAAATTCAGGGTTTCGATGGGATAGGGGGCATTAGCGGTGAAGGTAAGTTCCCTTTGACCATTTCGACATGGATCTGTCACCTCGAGTGTTCGTAGGTGGCCAAGGAAAAGGCGGTGAACATGGCAGTTTTGATGAAGCACCGCAGATGCCCGTACTGTATGTTGCGCTCTTCACCAGAGTTCAAATCGGTAAGCCGGAATGTTCCACCTTGTCGTTACTCCCTAAATGATATTACAAGGTCGGTGCTACCTCGGTGTCTCCGGTGGTCGAGGCGGTCCAGGAGGGATGGGAGCAAATGGACGCGGCAAAGACGGTGAATCTCAAGAGATTTCATGCCTCTTTTTTCCCTACCACGAGGAACCACGGTGTCAGAGGTCACTTACGATGTTAACACCTTCGGAGGTTCCGGCGAATCTCCGCCAGCTGCTAAGCCGTCTTAGGTAACTGTCAGTGAGCTGCACAGTGATACTAAAGTGGAGACTCTGGAAAGATAGTCCTGTTGCATTTACTAGCATAGAACTAGTTGCTCGACTTCCGCATGTAAACCTAGCGGTTTAGAGGACCTGCGGGTACAAAACACTATTGACCCAGCACATTGTTACGGGTCACATGATCGGCGGGCCGGCCTGCCTTATTTAGTGATTACGGACGGATGTACAAGTAGTAACAAATAACGCGACCGCGTCCCTTCTCTTCTCACGTCTGCCTCACAATCGTCTCACGGACGTGACGCATCGCGGCCTTCCATGTCGGACTCCGAGGAGCTTCGCTATTGTTCTACTTGCAAGACACACAAACCTGCAGCCGACTTTCGGCTCAAACGCGATGGGACGCGTAACAGCACTTGCCTTACGTGCAATGCGCGCACGAGTGCCGCAAATCGAGAACGTAGAGCCAAGAATAAAGAAAACTTACTCCCGGATGATCCCGAGGATGACAGCGTTGGAACTGATCTAACAGCGGCGAGACATCGGGAAAGATGTGAGTTTGATGGTGGTTGATATAAACAGGTATGAGTCCACAGGGCAAAAGCGGGACAACACCTGGGGAAAAAAGGGTGATAAAGTGGCAAACAGACGAATGGAGAACACAATGGGGTATCAACTTCCAGAATAGACAACAATAGATTAATTTGTTGAGCTATTGGGTAGAAGTTCTTTCACATAAATGAGGCAGATAAATTATCCTTGACCTGCAGGGAGGTAGAGTTATGCGGGTGAGTATACTGGACAAGTAGGTGCAGAAAAATAGAGGGCCGGGACGCCGGCGTTGAGGAAACAGGATATGAAGTTGTTCATTACCGAAAGGGGATGAAAAAGGAAAAGTAGACACCCATCCAGGCTTGAACACACGAACCAGGAAAACATGATTATGTTAGACAGTAATCGAAGGTGAACTTTGAGAATGAGCCAAGAGACCATTGTGTAGAAAGGGAATGGCTAGAATATCTCCGAGTCTTGATTTACCCTTTTCACACAGAAATAAAATTATCACATGCTCCTTAGGCTGTCAGAAAATCTGTAACTAGGCATACATAAAGATCGGCGCGATATACGTCTTTTTTATCCATATATATAAGGGTCCAGCCCTTGAAGCACTCCAGAAAGGTCGATGTAACGTCTACCTACCATATGGGGACGAGGTCACGTTTTCGTAACAACTTGCTGGGTGAATTGCATCGACTCCTGCGGGTGGTTGAGGAACCGACCCGCCCGGTATTCATACCTGTCCCACGCCGGGTACGGGTTTAGCAGGTACAGTTGCGGTTTGACCTTGTGGTACCCGCGGATGTACCCGTGACCAATCTTTCCCGGGCCGGAAAGCTGAATTGTGGAGCTGACTTGACCGGGGGTGGTCGTGCTTATCATGCATTCTCTGCGCCTCAGGAAATATCAGGGCATTGCCTGTTCATTTGCCTCAACGATACGGCTCTAGATCCCGCCACGTAACCGCACTCAGACATAGCTCGCTCTATTGCACCTTCTTCGCCGCCCGCAACATCCCAGGATAGCTTGGAACTTCACTCATTCTTACGTGACTCGAAAGTCGTCTAGACCTCTTTTATCGATCCATCAAGTCACCAGCTCCCTATGGCGCTTGAGCAATCTCATTGCTACCGACCCCAGTCCCTATTAAACCCCCTTGTCATGCAGAGGGACGCCATATACTCCTCCTGGCATCTCTTGGATCACGTTCAATGGTGCCCCAAACACTTTTTCTTTTAGGTGCGTCGGGCTTTGTCGGTGGCGAGCTTCTACTACTTCTTGCCCGCGAACACCCCGAGTTCAGGATCCGAGCACTTCTTCGCGATGTCACTCCAGAACGCACCAGCGCCCTTAAGGCCCTGCACCCGGGTATTGAGATTGTACAAGGATTTTTCGAAGACCGTCAGACTATACAAACCGAGGCCGAAGAAGCGGACATTGTTATCAATACTGCGAGTTCCGACCATTGGCCAAGTGTCGAAGGTGTGCCTCCTCATTCGTCATTGTAGCCCCCACGAACAGTGCTCATATGCATACGGTCTTACTAGCTACCCTCGAGGGACTGGAAAAGAACTCGGCAGAAAATCTGGGAAAGCCCCCTCTTTATATCCACGTTTCCGGATCAGGAATCATCAGTGACAACGTCCGTGGGGAGAAAGTAACACACGTACGCGAGTGGACCGACATGGGGCTCCGCTTGAAAGAGTAAGTTCAGGCTCCATAGCTTTCACATGACACTGATGAGACATGACAAGTTGTCCGCAAGAGAACACGCATTTGGAGTCGGACACGAAAGTAAACGTCACCTTTGTGGTGCTTTGTAGTTTCTCACCGATTTTCGGGTCCGGTTTCTGTTCTCCACCGGTAGATCATTGAGGCAGGAACGCGTACCAAAAACCGGGTGCGAGCCATCATACTTTTACCGGGGCAGGTGCGTCCCGGGACTTCCGTCAACTTCCGACGTGGCTATCCACTCATTAAAAATCTTGACGCGCAGATATACGGTACTGGTCGAGGTCAGTCGTATAACGCAAACCTTATTCCAAAATCATTCAGCGAGGGTTTTCCTACAGGTCTACAGAAGACCACTCTCTGGGTTCGAATCTTCCTGGATATAGTGAAAAATGCAGGATACTGTGGCACTTGGGGCCCGGGCGAGAATTCCCAGAGTAATATTCATGTCAGGGATATGGCAAGAGCTGTAACAACAGTGCTTAATGCCGCTCTTGAAGGTAGAGCTGGCGAAGGTGCCGATGGTTTATGTGACTTCCCTCCGTTGCCTATCAAGATTGTTGGAGAGCTCATGTTCGTTATAGACTTCACTGTCAGTTCGGCACCGCTTATCACCTATCACGACTGGTGTACTATGATGGGAGACGTATGTACTGTCGGAATCCCTTCAGTCTTTTCGCCTGACTCTTCTCCAGATCCTCTTCGAGAAAGGGTTCGCTAAAGAACGCGGGGCAAAACCTTTCCCCTTGGAGATTACTGAACCATGGGGTCACTGTACGGACTAGTTTCGATTTTCCACACGAACGATGCCCTTGACACGAACCTCGTAGACGGCTGGTCTTTATTCGGCAGTAATCAACGTGCGCGCCCAGATAGGCTTTCAGCTCTCGGCTGGGTGCCCGAACAGAGTCTACTCTCGAGCATCCACGAAGAGTTCCCGGCAATGGTAGAAGCAGCCCTCGAAGACTACGCTATCAAGGCCAAGTTCGCATTCCGTTGAGCGGTACAACACCGTTATACCAGTGCAACTTGCTATGTCACATCTAACACCAGTCTATTATATCTGATGTTCCACTTTCAACTACATTTATGCAACCATATCCAATGTGGCTCAAATGTCAGACAGGGTAGGAAATTTGAAGCCCTGGAACGCAGTTCAGCTCCAGATAAGATGAGAAGGTCAGAGTATACTTAGTTTGACGACGAAGAGTGGACAATTTACATTGTTCTTCTGGTGACCCATCTTCCTCGGTCTGCGTGTGGCACCGAGCCACATGTTGTAGGGCCATAACACAGCACGATAATCTCAGGCATCGAAAATCGAATTGATTGTGCCACACTAGCGCCAGCGAGCGAGGAACGACGGCGAACCTTCTTTGCCTTTTGTCCTAGACTAGCAGTGTGCCTGTGCTAGTGAAATTGAAGGAGCTCAACTTAAGTTAATGCCGGTCTGAACCACAGCGGAACTCAAGTCCCGCTGAACTTAAGTTCTGCCCTGCATGCGGTCAGCCTGTAAATGTGAGGACCACACCCCTGGAACTTGAGTCCTGTATCACTCAAGTCCAGCAACACTTAAGTCCTGTCCAAACACTTAAGTCCTGTCCAAACACTTTAGTCCCCGAGCACTTAAGTTCTGTCCAAACACCGAAAACAAATCCACCAAGGTGATTCGAACAGCGGACCTCCTGACTTTTCACCAAATTAGAAGGTGAAGGTGTTGACCACTACACCAGGAAGGAGATAGTATCTTGAACAGATGGATACAATATTAGCCTTATAATGGCCTAAACCTTCTCCACTTTCTTTATTTTGCCTCTTCAGGTCCTGTGGCCAATCCACTATCCATAGATGATTCAGAGATTGATCTATTTCAATAAACTCATCTATATAAAAAAACATGATGAAAGATGACTGGAAATGACAAGTGAGTCAATAGATATGCAGTACTTCCCATGGCATTCCCATGGTAGAAAGAGGGCATGTAAGAGATATAATGACAGTCTGATTGAGGACTTTAGGCAAGGTTTTCCTGGTGTAGTGGTTAACCCTGCCTCTCTTCTTCTCCTGGAAATTGGAAGGTCAGCCGTTCGAATCTCACAGGTGGATTTTGTTTTGTGTATTATATAATCCTTGTGCAATCACTTGAGTTCTCTATCACTTAAGTCCTCTGGTGGTCTGGACCGCCCAGAACTTAAGATGAGCTAATAAAGTATCTGCATGCTACGCTACGAGAAGTATTCTGCAGCGGATAGATGATATTGGAACGATCCCAGAACCCATGCAAGATTTAGATGGAAAGAGCTAATAAAGTATCTGCGTGCTACGCTACGGGAAGTATTCTGCAGCGGATAGACAATATTGGAACGATCCCAGAACCCATGCAAGATTTATATGGAAAGACGCCGCTTGTCAGCAACGTTCGTTTGACTCCTCATGGCCGCATGGACAGAAAGTAAAGCGGCTGCCTTCCCTCCTTCCGGAGTTTTAAGTCTGTGTTGTCGCTCAGAGAAGGGTTGAATTCTTTGCCCACTCTTTGCCTCCACCAGTATTTCGGCTCGTGTTCTTCTACAGCTACATTCAGCTCATGGTCTATTAGATCAAATCCTGTGCCATGTTGGGGATTCAATGTTCACTCTTAAAGAAAAAATATCCGCAAGAAATTTACCATAAGTAAACTAATATGCACATGCAAAATATGTAATGCCGCCGCTCACAATACGAGAAATGTAGCTGATTGCTGCTTCCTGAAGCCGATGTCCCACTCTCAAATGATCCTTGAAGTTGTGGATCATCTTGGAAGCTAGAAACAATCCAGATTGAATTTAAAATTCAATTCATTGGCACGGGCTCGAATCAGGGCAATCCACAACACCTGGGGAACAGACATATCATTTGTACTGGCGCAACCGCATTTTGTTGTTGTTGAATCCTCCCATGGGTTTTTTCGGACCTGTCAATAGTTCCTCCATCTTCTGGAATAGCTGACCAGATTTCATTGGATTCTGTTTGCTGTGGAAATACCCATTGAGTGGGAAGGAAATTTTGACGTTGCAGTGACGTTTGACGCATGCAATGTCAGTTTGTGTCAGTTCAATTTTGCGTCAATGTTGAACTGACAGTATCTGCCATCGCCGACATCCCAATCTTGGTGAGGAACATGATGGACCATCCGTACATCGTTTACCAGTTGAATATCAGCCGAATCGGTGTGTTGAACCTTCAGAAACACTGATTAAAATTTCGTGCAACGTCAATCAACGTCGATGTTGCAACGTCACATGCGTCACAGCGCCGATTTGCGTCAATATTCCGCGTCAAAAGAGCTTCAGTTCACGTCAGTTGTTCCAATGCACACGTCAATTTGCGCTGTGAAACAGCGTCAACGTGACGGGCCTGCGTCAATACAATGTCAGTCCCGGTCAGTCCCAATGTCTCCAGGCGTCACGTGGTGCGTTCTATCGCTGTGCCTTCGCACAACAGAACATTGCCGTTGGTGTCATTCAACTTCTCAGTCTCTCACCTGCTGTCTCCCACCTTTTTCTGTGAACAAACTGCATTAACTACTGCTGTTGAATTCAAATGTCCAGTTCAACACTCAATTCAATACCAACTGCTGCTGCTGTTCTACTGATCTCAAATAAGATTTCTGTGCTCTGAATGTTTCATTTTCTGTCAATCGTGTTGAATCCCTTGTTCTCCAAGGAGCTGTGATGTCCAAGTGACCCATCGATCCTGCGCACCTCTCGCCATCAGTACTATTTTCGACCCCGTACTTGGCCACCTAAGCATTCTTGCCTCGGTATTAACATCTAGCATCGTTCTACATGGACACAACAACTTCAGATGGAAGGCAGACATCTTATGAAGAGTTTAAGCCTACTCCTACCCAAATATATGAAGATTTGGTCTGGCAATGAATTTCTTTCGGACAGTGGTTCAATAAGGCCAAATAACAGGGTAGTTGGCCACCTTCCCAAATCAAGCTTTGAAGCTGGAACTCGGCGACCGGAGCCATCGGGAATCGCACCTAGGGCATATAGTCACAATTACAACATATATTGGTTCTCATGTGGCCCATATGCAGTGTGTGAATAGCTGTCCTCCGACAGGGAAAAAGCCCGACTCAGGCCGCTTGAGCAATGCCACGTCTAGTGGAAGATGAAATCTTGCTAGGCCTCAAATTGCGCTTCAAACAGCATACAGGAACGGTATACAATCCAATATGAGCCCTTCAAAAAAAGGAGCTGTACCTTCAGGGGAGGGTAGCAAAGGAATTTTTAACATAATCACAGCACCAATAGCTACGAACGATTCGCTAAGATAAGGGGAACGACCTACAAAGTCCTGGAATGGTGAAGAATTGGTTGAAAGGGAGCTGAGATAAGAAAGGCGAGCCACGTCGGCAATAAGAAAATGATGATTACATGTTTCGGAGCCCGATCCGACATGGCGTAACTTTCCATCAACCCATCACTTTAACTCCAAATTCGGTTCAGGCATTCGTTATGGGCTCTACTATCATCCCTCATGATGCCAAGTTATACATGTCAAGGCTTAGAATGCTAGCTACCAAATGGCCAACTAGGGGGGTGGCCAACTACCGGGTCCAAGATAGTACTTGTTCACCTCTGCATCAGATTGCCTGAAGCACTGTTCAAAAATGGGCTTCACAAAAATTGTCTTACTCCCGTCGCCACTCGGCGTCAACGAAATTGCTGCAGCTGACCCATTTTCGATGCAAATTGAATTTAAAATGAGGCCACTGAACTTTAGTACGGCGCCGGTCTAGATAGGCAATGCAAAACACCTACCTCGGGGTCTATTAGTTGGAGTTTGACGTCCTGTGCGCCGGTCTGCGTAAATGCACAGCCACTGAACGTCAATGCAACATTGACGTTCATTGATGCAGCATCGATGTATTTTGAGTTTTGTCATTTAATGGGCTCTAACATGTTGCAAAAAGCTTTGCAGCTCCTCAAGAGAAATTCACCCCACAGGTGAAAATCTAGCAATAAGGGTTTAAATTTCTGGTATTCAACATTCAGAGCCCCCAAACTCAGCACGGATGCGAATATAGACATTCGAGCATACAATAAGTCTGCTGCCTATCAGAAATTGATCTGATCGTGTCTGGAGGACTGTCGCAGCTGTTTCAGTGCAAATTATGTTGTCTAACAGTGCCGGAATGCCAGATACTTTATTAGCTCATCTTAAGTTCTAGGCGGTCCAGACCACCAGAGGACTTAAGTGATAGAGAACTCAACTGATTGCACAAGGATTATATAATACACAAAAACAAAATCCACGTGTGAGATTCGAACCGCTGACCTTGCAATTCCAGGAGAAGAAGAGATGCAGGGTTAGCCACTACACCAGGAGAACCTTGACTAAAGTCCTCAATCAGACTGTCATTATATCTCTTACAAGCGGCTGCTCGGCCGCTTCACGGCCTCGCATCCCCTTCCTTTGGGTTTAAAATTGATGCGCAGTGGGGCAATAACTAAATAAAATGCGGCGGAGTCTACAGTGGATGGGTAAAACTCGCCTATCACTTTTCGGTGATGTGGCCATTTGTGGCACAACGGAACGTTCCGAGTGTGTGCACCAGTAAGCGCATCACCGACAGTTCAACTTCGTCAGTATCGCTGTACATACGTGTAATTTACCTGTATAACGAGGCGGGAAATATGAAGCCACCTTTGGAACTATGCTAGTCAACCAGGCAGGACAATTTTTCTTTTATTTTACACAGCCATTCGAGACAACCTCAGGCTAAATGTATACTGTAACCTGGAACCTGCTTTTATAGCCAGTGCCCCCCACGAAAAGAAGATAAATGAAAACGGGGCTCAATAATAAGCAGGAGCGGCCAATTCCAGAACAGCGAGAATTAACACTGACTAAAATACAGCATGGAAAGAAATAGACCAATCTGATTTTGATTTATACGAGTGCAAGCAGGCGCGAGCTAGCCCAGACAGTGAGCGGGAGGGCGGGATCTGGCGGGTCCATTACGGCTGACTTTGATAGCCATCGGCAAGGATGATCTTATCAGTTCGGGAATCTTTTTGATGGGATCGAGTTTTACCCATCGACTCCCCTCTCAATGCGGTGATCTCTCCAGGCGCTTATCACTTAACGGAAGTGGTGGGCCGCGAAGCGCCGCACTCTTGTAAACGTACACGGAAAGTATCGGGCGACCTGTAACTGTTTAGCGTTGTGTACACTTTTATAGGCGCACGCGCGCTTAAAGTTGATCATGGGACCAAAAGCCCCGAGGAAGCACCGTTTATTGGGCGCTTCCAAAGGTCTGGCCCCAGCGCTTCCAAAGCCTCGGGCCTGATCTCCCAAAAGCGGAGTTTAAAGGCTTCACACAGACACCCTTAATTTTATAAAGAGAGAGACATGCCCTCTTTCTACCATGTTAATGCCATGGTAAGTACTGCATATCTATTGACTCATTTGTCATTTCCAGTCATCTTTAGTTCAGCAGGACTTGAGTTCCGCTGTGGTTCAGATGGGCATTAACTTAAGTTGAGCTTCTTCAATTTCATGGAATGCGGCCAAACATTGAAACCTACGCGCAAAAATACCAGTTTCCGAGCTCCATTCAACAACAGGTGACCTCTTCATACCCGCTGTCTCCCCTCTTTTTCCTGTCTTCCTGCCATCATCGTTCCTATCCCCTCTCTCTCGCATGCGGGTCGAGAATGTTGCTCAGTTCAACCGCAGCCTACCTCTGATCTGATCCATGATTATATGAAGGTCTTGGAATCGGAATGAAGGGAAATACCGACTGCATAATCCGTTGAGAGAAAATTTGAGGATGTAGAAGAATCCCGCAATATGGCTAATTGCCGTGACCATGTGGCCGTGGGACATTGCTGCGTCAATCAACACTGATCTGCGTCAGTTACAAAACCTCAAAGTCCAACAACGCTACAGCATGCCCATCAGTTGTGACGCTATGACGCCATCCCATGCCGCACGGTACAGGCCAGTTTTCACACAGGCTGATCTGATGAGACAGTCAGCTCCCTCGCGGCATTCGGTGAAGGCTATTCAATTGAGAAACGATGTGTGAATTAGCAGAGGACTCAGATGTGCATCCGAATCTGGGCGAGCACGTACAATTCATCATCGTGACATTATAAATAGTACTTAAACATTTCAGTGGAGAACTCAACATCGTGGTGGAGTTCGGCACTCAGTTACCTCATTGGAGCTCGGAGGCAGTGGGCCAGCCAATCAGATCATGTGGCCAGAGTCAAACCTTGTTATAGCTAAACAAGATGTGCCGTCGCTTCGCTCCGGCCTATAAATAAGCAGGGCTTTCAGATCCAGATTTCGTGGACCATGTTGACGAAAAGTTCGTTTTGGTGCTAAGCTTAAATGGTGCTTCGAGAGACCGCGCTAACCATGAAACAAACACTAGGTAATATGGAAGGATTCGTATACATGAAGGCAATTATCATATCGTCATCCAAACACAATGAACTGACATAACACAACTGCAAACATTACACGACACGGAACGGAAGTATACTCCGATAGTGAACAACCGAACATGGGGGATGCTTACACCGCGGATATTTCACACTATTGTCGATGAGGGTCAGCTTCGCTCTACAGTGAAATCAGAATACGGAGGCTGGTGGGACACGGACGTACCGCTGGTATCCAGGTGTAGTCGGTGCGCTCATCGAGCGTGTATACAAAAATACATCATCTAGTCGCTCTGCAAGCCGGGAAGTGCGATCAGAGCCACATGCGAGAATATAGAGCAAGATGTACCAGTCTGCACTGGAGCTAAACATACAGTGGTTGAGCAGAATTCCGTGGCATAGAGAATTGGCATACCCTACGGTGAATATTAGGTCAGAGGCAGGGGGCTAGCGGCCTCGAATGGTGTATGGAAAATGAAGGTTAATCAGTATGATGGGAGGAAAACGAAATATTTGCTCACATCGTCATCTAAAAAAAATATGCCGACCATTTTGATGACGCCGGCGCCCCCCGGAATGAACAACTGGCAACGATCAATGCTCTGGTAAGTGAATAACCGCTGGGTGTAACGTACTATCCGAATCATCGAATGATTTTGAATGGTCAAAGAGAGGTAATTAGATTGAAGTTTTAAAGGCAATCGTCAGCGATGTACTCAGCTCCGGCTTCAATGAGATACGCACAACAATAAAATAAAACCATTGACAAACTCCTTGATCAGCGCACGGCCAAACCACAGGAGCGAGCACACCAGATCATGTTGCAGCTTCGAAACCAGGGAGCATTATTGAGCAATGAGAATAGCATCGAGGCCCATCCAGACTTTGCATCCCAGGTCTTGCGCATGGGGTTCGTGAGCTTGCTGGTAAGTGCAAAAGACTTGCTGTGCTCAGAAAGTTCAAGTATTTTTCAAGATCTTATAACGGACGGATACCCCAGACGCCTTGATATTGCAGCTGATTCCCCGGCGCCGATTTTCGCTGGAGTTGCCGCGTCTGGTATTTGAAGCGGAGCAGTCTGAGCTTCATTGCGGCTCGTTGAATTTTGCGGGGACTCAAGCAGTGTGTTGAATAGACCGGGAATGAAGATTTTGCGGGATAGAGATGATGATGGGGGGACAGAAAGAGCAAGTGATGGGGAAGGTAGGTGCTGTCGCTTTTGACCGGGGCTTGAGCGCTTCATCGGGGACGTCAGTTCAGCGTCGGCGGTTCGGCGAAGTTGAAATAGCGTCCAGTTTCCCAGACAAAAGCTAATGTTTGATCCAAAGGGCACCTGAATATCCAAAAAGAGTCTTTGGGGCCTCAAAAGCCTCGGGAATTAGCGAGCGCTAGTGGCGTGTGAAATACAAAAACGGACATCGTGATTCACGCCATCTGCTTAAGATACGACTAATGCTTAAGATACGACTAATAATACGAATCATAATCCCCTACAATGCGGCGGCTTGGACGGACATCCCCGCATCAATGACCCGGGGGGTCGGAGCGAAAGAAGATCAGACAGGCCAGTTTCTGTTGTGTGGGACTTGAGTGTGATTCTCGGCTGTAAAAATAGTGGCCGGAGTTTCTGGATGCCTGAGACTGATCGGCGAGGTCGGTTGGAGAGAGCAAAAGCCCAAATCAAGTATGGTTGGGAACGTGGTTCGGAAAAATCGATCCGACGTGATGGCAAACACGAACAATCTGATACGAGGGATCTCTTTAATATACGAAGTATGCAATATTCTAGGCCATTTCGATCCGTGCCACAGTTGGAGCCGGGGAATCCCGGTTGGGGTGAGAATGTCAGAACAACGTCATAATCCGAACGGCACATCAGCCCGTAAGATGCCGTTTGCTGCCGCACCAATGCCACAGCTCCACAATTGACGAGAGCGAAATGGCCGAGAATATTGCATTTAGCTGTAATTCTTACAAGCGCTCCCCGGCGCTTCGCGCCGGCTCCCACATGTTTGATTTGGTTGATGTTGGCCGCAGGCTGCCGAACGTGGAGTGAACCGTTAATATAATCTTATGGGGATATAGGCGGGTAATATCAAATCGCAGCAAAGTCAACTGACCAGCGGAGTTTAAAAAGGCTTCAGATGGACAGGCTTAATTTTATACAGAGAGTAATATAGACAGACAAGATATGCCGTCGCTTCGCTCCGGCGAGTGCTTGGGAATCAAAGCACTTTTAAAATATCGATATTCAGAAGGGTTTCTGTCCGTTGTAAATTCAGCCATGCCCGAATCCAGGACGTCTTCCGCCCCACTTCGCTGGTTCAAATCATCTGTTTTATTACTCATGGACTACAGTACACAAAGAGACTAGAAAGCGAACATGTTCAAGATGACGTGAACATCGTAGACTTGCCGCCCATAATCTGGGATATAAGTGATGGTAAACAGTGAGATTGTCAAATTACAAACACGAACTGCCTGTAGGTTGTGGCGAATAGATTAGCGACACCAAATCTTTCTGAGCGGAGAGGTGCCAGCGTAACGCAACGCGCACATGCAGGAACACACCGGAGAACAGCGCGAACGCAGTCCGCTCGTTCGGAGGAACAAATAGTGGATGGTTGCATTCATTCAATGTCCAAATCAGTGTTTGTGCACAACGGGAGGGAACAGGCACACCTGGAAGGGCGAGAAGGGGGCTTAAAGATAAAAACTTCCAGCGATGTGGAGGTCCCGATGACGAGCGTCACGGCGGGGACGTTGAGTCGACGAGAGCAGTGTGGACTCAGCAAAGTTGTCAGTCATAGACCCGAGAAAACGTCGGTAGGTACCTGGTGAACTGTGAGGGCCGGATGAGGCCACGCCACGGAGCATGCACCGGAGCACGTTGGATATCCCTGCGGGCTGTCAGTGTGGGATGAGGGAGGTAAGCAGCGGGGCGGGAGGAACACACATAAGGACAGTTGAAGCCGAGGCACATCACACCCGCTAGCGGTTCCAGCACAACGATGGCGACGCTGTGAGCTTAATTAGCCACTGAACTGAAGATCAACGGCAGTGGATAATTGGCGAACTGCGATTGGTGGATGGGCACGCTGCGAGGATTGCAGTTATGCGCGCCGAATGTCCCTGCGGCTGTCAGTGTGAGATGAGGGAGGTAAACAGCAGGGCTGGACGAACACGCGTAAGGACCTCGTAGCAGACGCACATCACACCAACTGCGAGACGACAGCACTCAATACATATAATAGTGATGTAGCGGTGAGAACGCACCTCGACGAACCAGCTAATCGTCCGCACATTCACTACTCAGTATATCAGTCTTGTGCTAGATGATAGAGCTAGAACGCACCTCGCGATGGAGTTCGGCCCTCGTCGATGAGGCTCAGATCGGGCGCTGATATCGTTCAGCACGGCGGTGCTACGGGTCGGGTAATTCAAGGGATCTGCTTATAATCCGAGTAATCAGTGATGATGAGGAAGTAATGTAAGCGAAGATACACACCGTGAAGAACTGTCTGCGGTTTTGTTCAGCGTTAAATAAAATAGGAAAATGTGTCCGGGGGGGATGGTCCCTGGAAAATGGTCAACATCGAAAGAAAGATGGATGGAACACGGGCACGGACCCGAGGATAGGCTTTAACGTCAGCGGCGCTCCAATTGCTGGTGAGCAGTCCCGGGCGATAGTATCGAGATGATCGACTGACCGAGAGGATGGGAATGTGTGGCCGATAGCAAAGATTGGATTGGAAGGGCAGGGCATAATCACGCCAGGGGCCAGTGGGGCTGGGGAGAGGAGTGTGGGAAGAAGCGAAGATCGATGGGGTCATGGCATTGGGGAGCCCAGCGGCGGGGCATCTGCTTAAAATGTGAGTAATCCACTGGAACATGAAAAGAGGGCAAAGGGACGGTTGAACAACTTATAGACAGGAAGATAGAAGAGGGAAGGGGCGAAACGGACGGCGTATGGGTTGAGCGCTGCAGCCACGGAGGTTCGGACGCATTGAATAGCTTGAACAGCTTGACGCAGCGGGCTTGAGCGATCTTGCTGACGGTTAGACGTACAACTTGAGATCTTGCGGCGGCTTGATGAGCGGTTTTCCCGAAGCCGGAACGATTCCCGCAGTGAGTCAGATGTCGTAGCTTTGGTGGCATTGATGGGATGCGCGCAAGGATCGGCCTGCTCCGAAAACGGGGGACGGAACGTAGCTAGAGGTCTGGACGTTGTTCTCGTGCTAGGCTTGAGTCGTGCACGCACGGGCTGGGGCAGAGGAGGAAGCGGGCTGCGAGAGAGCGGGAAGATGACGGGGAGATGATGGGGGAAAGAGCGAAGCATGATCAGACAGGTCGACCATTTGAGTGGGACTTGAGCGCTCGATCGTGTCCCATCTGAATAAGCGGCACATAAAACGGCAGTACAGAAACGGGAAAGTCGAAGTTACTTTTCGATGTTCAAAAATGAATGTGCCATGAGGCAAATCGAGGCAGCGGAGCTTTGAGAAAGGAGCCAAGTGGCTGGGAGGGAAACGACAAATTGAGGAGAACACAAACAGGTGCAATCTGATTCGAAAGATACGAGTAATAATAATAATATGAGTAATAATAATGCTTAATATACGAGGTATCAATGGGCCAAGCAATTTAATGTGCTCTTCACAGAGAGCACTTTATGGTGGTCGCTAGTACGCCCGAAAACTATCAAGAAAATAAAAGACGAAAATGATACCAATCTGAGAAGCTCGGCAATTTGCGAGCGCCCAGTGGCGTAGGCTAATCCTTGATGTATAGGTCAGCTGAACATGCGAGGTTGGAAATTGGAAGGCTTTTGAGAGCTAGAAACGCCCGTGGGGTGTCAAATTGAATACGGAAGTTTGCAAGCGCTGGTGGCGTGTGAAAGAAAAACATGTACAATCTGATTCAGGGGATCTCTTTAATATACGAGGTATCTTTAATATACGAGGTATCCGATGGGATAAGGCGGGGCCAGGTCCGGATACACGATACGTGAAAAGAGGGCAAGGGTGAGATGGACGTGATGAGATGGATTGGGAGACCAATGTGCTTGGACTCATAGAGATCCCTCCCCCTAACGAATGGGTCCAAGTGCACAATTATTGACTGAGTTCTGGCTGCTACACTGCAGGTCTGGCTGAAAACGGAAAAATTAGATAGATCAAATCCCCTCGGCACGACCACGGCGCCGTTCAGTGAACTCGTATATGACCGGAAAGCCCAGAATCGTGGCTTCAAGAACATATAGGATCCATATTTTACCATTTTGAATAGCCATAATACTTGTGTATTCTTCCGGCGACGGAAGGAAATTGCGAGAACCCGCTTTGGCTGGTTTGATCGCATGGGGCGTGCCGGCATTCCTATCAACAACGCGTCATCCTGTCATGTCTTTCACCAAGTCTTTCACCACTCCCCGCCATGCCACCTGGCCGCACCAGCGTCCCCTCCCGCCATGACATCAGCACCCTCTGACATCTACCCCGCCCCCGCCCACCATTCCGGCGCTCCCATCATCGCCCCGTCGGCTTTCACAAGCTGCTCGTTCCCCCGCCCTCGCTTATAATCCCCCGCCGCCCAATGTGCCTCACCGCTTCCCCCCGCCGTATTCCCCCGCCTCTTTCGTCACCGGCTTCTCCTGACGCCTACGCCACCCGACTTTTTGCGCCGCCCCAACCTCTTTCGCCTCATCCCCGCGCCGCCCCAACCCTAGGCCCGCGCCACCACATCCTATCGCCGTCCCAGCATTTCCTCTTTGTCTCACCTATCTGCCGGTCCCCTCTGACGCCGATAACCCCGGCATTTGATTCAGCTCCCCCGCCGCTCCACCCGACATTCCGAATATCTGTGCTTCTTTGCCCGCGACAACTTTCTTTGCAGCCGTGGGGCGCCGTCGTGCGCCAGCGCCGTCATCGACGCTGTCCCGCCGCCACCATCGTCAACTTCGCCGACATCGCCGACACCGCTGCCAGATTCATGAACTATGTCAATCCCACTATCCGCATCAGCGTCGACTCATGTCAATTCCACGATTCACATACGCCTCGACTCACGCTTCGCTCAGTTTCCCCTACCCAACCATCCTTAGTCCCCGCAAATCACATCCCACCTCCGCAGCTCCTGCCCTCCCAGCCTGTCGCGCGTGCTATCAACGGTCACCACAGCATCGCGACCATCGTCTGGCCCAGAGCCTTGAAATATCCCAGTGTGTGCCGCTTTCTCTCCAAATACAGTGCAACACCGATCTTAGCAAGGTCTGCACCTTTTACGCAGACCTCGTTGGATAATTGTTTGCTTCCTGCAGATTACTCCATTATTCCCCATTTTTCCTCCATGGATTGCTGCCCCTCCGAGATACGGTTCTAGGTCCCTGGGGCGCATTCTTCGGTTTTAAATTCCACCCAAAATAATTCGGCCCGGGGGCCAGGAAAACCGCTGGGGCACGTGTGATTCACCCAAACCTCTCTGTCTGCTGCATCTGAAATACCTTCGTTCCTTCAGGTTTTCGCAAATCTCACTAATCTCAGACATTTCTACTACTGGCTTCCACTACCGCAAGTATGGAACCACGGGCACAATTATTGGTCAAATTCTGAACCCCGAACTGCGGATGTTGCTGGCCTGAAACCAGTGGTTCCCCCCACAAGTCGATATCAGATTCGTATTTGTAGCTGAAGATCTGAGATGATCATGGAAATGTATTTCGACGGTAAGGTCTGAAGGTGCAGCACTGCTGGGTACTAGCCCATAGGTAAAGCGAAGGGGGTGTACAACCAAAGTTGTAGAGGAGAAGCAGGCTCACACACCCATACCAAAATCTTGCGATTCCAAAGTTCCATGAAGGAATCAAATTCTGCAGCGGACTCCCACCAGATCGGGCCGACAGAGACTAGCATCGGTGTCGTCATCTTCCAGATCTACAGGAAATGACAAGATTTTGTTGCGGATCATTTAGTTCATTCTCCCTGATCTTGTCGGCCCATATCCGCGAGCTGAACGAAGGTACCTTTTTATTTGCTTATATGGCGAACACAGGCTTTTAATGCCACCTCTGCCTCCAACAACCCTGGGAGTCCCACAACGTTTGACATATCCGCCACCGTTGAGGTACGCAACGGCAAGTTTTCCAGTTTAGACCGCAACCTACTCGAGTCAGTTGGCGGACAGTCTTCACGTGCAAGCGATCAACACCGGGGGAGCTTCTTTTGCCGTTCAGGTACACGCGCCGTTGAGATACGCAACCTCCCGCCGGCCTTCGAGGTATGCAACCTCTCGGCAATTTTTAGAATTTGGACCCGTGTGAGAATTCCTATCCAGGCACGAATTCACCGTGATTGTCAGTCTCCTACCCAACCTCCATCAGGGCTGGTAGACAGAGTAGGATTCTCACTGCCAGGTCTCAGTACTAAAGGGAGAACAATAATCTTGTACTTCTACTGTTCTAGCGTTTGTTTACAAGAGACTACGATGGAGCTGTTTACCTTGGACTATGATACATACATATCTGAAACGTGTAAATCATGCCGTCTGTGGAACAGTTAGTATCCTCAGGTATGCTTGGCATGATGTGAGTCTAGTTTCAACCAGGAAGTCACGAAACATTGTATCCCTTGACGACATTGTAGCTGATAGTATTATTTTGGGGTGTGTTAGAACAGGAGCATGTTCGATCATCTCTCATACTTCGATCCACTATCCTTTGATCCAGTACCATCTTGTTCTACAACGGACAAATCGTTGCGCAGCTTACGCACATGGATCTATGTGAGCACATCGTACATCCGATATAGATCCAAGAACTCACAAGTGCTGAGCGTCAGGGAAAGTGGGGGGAATGCAGCAGATCTCCCCTTCAGAACCTGTGATGAACACGAAGTTAATCAGGATGCGCGAATGGTAGAAAAAGGGCCAGCATACACTCCTGCGGCGTGAGTATCAGTATGCGATTAAAGACTTAAAAAAATAATACGAACGGCTGTGGTGGTGCCTATGCGAAGGATCAGGGAATTTGATGAGCGATGCAGGGATGATATGCAAGCAAGGAACATACATGGTTTAAGGCTACCAGGGCTCGAGACCTGGGGCGCAGATATGGCCACTTGTGCCAGGAGCAGGGCGGCGAAGGCAGCGGCGGACAGGAGTTTGTTGAACATCGTTGGTAGCAATCCAGGACCTTAGGCAGCCACTTTATATGCCTCCACGGGGACACGCTTAGGTTGCACTTGGCACTTGTCCGCAGCCACGAGTTGCACCTGGAGCCGAAATCCGTCCCTGCCCAGTCGGATGTTTATCAATGCTAAAGTCGCCTATGTTGAAATTGAATGGACCCTGTTATGAATCTCCTACCCAACCGCTTTTGACCCTGATGCCCAGACCTAGATTTTATATGGGCAGGACGGAGCAAGGGGAAAGGAGTGAGACGAACAGCTCCACAATAAATGTAGTCGATATGCATCACAATTCCTTGCGGTACACATCTTTGGAATGGATCGTCAGCATGTGGCCATACCTGGGCATGATTCAGGCCAGGCAATCCTTTAATTCCTTCAATCCTCCGTCCTGAGTCTGAGTGGTTGAAAACACGTCAAAATAATCAATTTCTGCTGAGATCGTTGAGCCTGAGGCCTGAGTATTTGCTAGATGCCAGAAAAAGATGCGTCGTCAATATTTACATGTTTTTAACTGCATTCAGCCCCTTAATAGCCGAGGCCGTGGGTAGCTTCGGCTACATATGGCTATGCGGGACTATGCCGTCGGCCAGGGGCATAGCCACAGCTAGCCACACACGCCTGTCGCCAGTTTCGGCGAGGTCGGGCTAGGTAGCCGACGGCTAGCTGCGGCTAGCTCGTGGCTAGGTGCCGCTAGGGGCTCGGCTAGGCGGCTCGCCGCAGCTAGCCATGCCGGCTTAGCCGCTTGCGGCTAGGGGCTTGAGGCTATATGGGCTCTGAACGCAGTGTATATCTCTCTCTCAAATTCTTTCTACCTTCAGTTGGATTAGAAATTCAAACTTCTCTGAGTCACTGGTTGAATTTTTCAGACAAGCAAGTACGGTAGGCGAGAGCTACGCGGTTCGATTAAAATCAAGAACCGCGGTTCGGCTCTGATGTACGTGATATCCGGCACCTTCCGATACTCACGCCCACCAGTTGCCACTATGCACCACGTCCGGCTCGTCCTGAAGCCGCCGCCGCCGTTGCCGTTGCCTCCTGCCCATCGCGCCGCCCTCACCCATCGCGCCTATCGCGCTACCTCCCGCCCGTTCCTATCTCCCACCACTCTCACGTAATCACAGTGAAGTGGGACTGCGCCGATGATTCGGGTGCCGCACCAGCCGCCCCCTAGTGGCGCCGCTGCCCACTGAATATTCAGAGCACCGTCATTATGAGGGTAAGAAGGGAAGTCATTAAAAAATAAAGCGGGTAGGGCCAGCACGGCCCGCTATTTTTGGTTGATATGGGCATTTGACCTTTTGTACGCACCCGAGTCAATTCGAAATTGGTTGTCTTCATTTTTAATTGGTCCAAGCACCTGAGAACAAAGAGTGATTATTACCGGAATCAGTAATCCAGGACAATAGCGTGCAATGGTCCAAGTGGCACGGTGGCTGGTTTGAGCATATATAAGGCCCTTGGAAAATTATCCCTTCTTTGCCCAGTTCAGCGATACGGTCAGCCGTCACTCCTGTTGATCTTGCCCCCTCTGGATTAGTACGTGTTACACCGAACACCAGGGGAAGGCCGTAGTTGTGGGGAGGGGATTGATTACTTTCTTTCTCCCCATGTATCTGCGGTAGCTCTACCTGACTACATGTCACATGGAAATTTGATGAAGGCGCGACTGGCCCAGGGCATACACGGTTGTATGTCCGATTCTGATGCGGACGGATTGGACCAAAAAATGGCCTCCAGGTCCAATCAGAAGGCGGACACTTTTGCACAAAAAAACCGCGAAGTCCGATCCGAATTACTGAGCCTTTGGGCACGAAGTCCGATCCATATGCGGACGTTTCAGCCGCAAACCTCGATTATTAGGGGAAGTCAAACATCGATTCTGGGGACCGATTCATACCTTGATTCTCCACTGATTATTTCTTGATTCTCAGGCCGATTCTGGTCCAGAATCGGTGCAGATCAAGAATCGGTGAGAATCGCCAAAGCGACTCCGGAGTCGCACAAAACTATTAATCGCCGATTAATCGGATTCTTGTCATGATGTATCGATTTTTGATGCTGAAATGGCTTACAAGAATCGACGACATAATCAAGCGAGAATCGGGGTGGTCAAACCTAGGCTCAATTATTGGTGGATTATGTTTGATGAATCGAGCGAGAATCGGCCCAGAATCGTTGTAGAATCGATCCCAGAAATGATCTTTGACTTCCCCTATTGCTTCCCCAGCGCAGTCTAACCACATGTTTTTTTGCGAATCGACGCCGAGATGGGGCCTCTCGTGCTCGGAGGTCCGAACCTAGCGCTGATGGACGGTGCAGAAAAACAGCTCACCCGATCCTAGTGCGTACGGATCCGCGTCAAAAAAAACCACGTACGGAAAGAGCCAAATTCTTGGGATTTGCTGGGCCTGGCGCGACTGTTGTGCCACCTTTGCATCAACCAACTCATTTCACATGTTCCTGAGTCCAGATGTGTATGAAATATATTGCCCGAAGTTAAGCTTCATTTTTTCCGAGATTCTCGATACCTACCGACATTTGTCTAAATATTTCCCAGCTGTTTGTAAGTGTGATGTGCGGAGAACCAATCGACTCGTGAACAGCCTCTGCAATAGCAGCGAATTCATCATCTACCCATTGCAGGTGCTCGCTCCTTGGCCCCACTTCTTCCGTCAAGAATACCCGTAGATCCGCCAGGGTCTCTTTCGGTACTTTAATCAAGCAGTTTATTCCCCCAAACAATTCTGTCAGGGGAACCCCCGTCCCGACCCCCATTCAGAGCACTTCCGGCCCCTCCGGTCCTTCCGGTCGCTCTTCCGGTCACCGGCCTACCGGAACCGGTACCGGGAGCCGGCACGTGACCCGCCAGGGGGACCCCCGATGGCACCTCGCATGTGACCGAGCCCGGGACATCTGCCGATCACTCCGGTCACATGGTCTTAGCTAGTAGCTTACTTATACCCACGGCTGACGTGGGAATCCTCAGAGTTTCTTCTCTTTGGATCCCCCACGTCAGGTATGCTTCTCTGTGCATTTAGCTACTGTCAATTAACCTTTGGATCCCCCACGTCAGTCCCTGAGTACCTCGGGCCTTCGTGGTTGCCCTTACAGCAGAAGAAACTCTCTAAGGGATTAACCAGTCAAGATTGCAGGCTTCGGTGTGAACGGCTCGGACTCCTCTGATAGCGTCCCAGCCTCCCCTACCCTGAATCTTGCCCCCTCCTCCTTGCCTGTAGAGCCCTCCATGGACGCTGCAAGCACCGCTGCCGCCGCTGCGCAAGCAGCCGCCGAGGCCGTCTCCGCCCGCATGGACAGGCTCGAAGGTATTCTCGAGAGCCTTGCACAAAAAATCGACCCCCCCCGCGCTGCTTCACCTGCCCCGTCCCTTGCCGGTCCGGCTCCGGACCCGGGTACAGGATTATTCCCCCAGCCATTCCCGGCTCAAAATCGGCCCTCCGGCCGAACCACCCGTTCGTCTTCGACGGTGACCGGAAACAAGGCCGGGCGTTCCTCCACGCCGTCCGGTCGTACATCCGGTTGCTGCCGGAAGCGTTCCTCGAGGACGGCGCCCCCTCCGAGGAGAAAGCGGTCCAGTTCGCCATGTCCTTCATGGCCAAGGACTCCGCGTCGAAATGGGCCGAGCGGTACGCCGCCAAAACCCCGTTCCCCTTCTTGACCTGGGACGCGTTCGTCCCGGAGTTCCGGCTCCGGTTCGTCGAGGAGAACGAACAGGATCATGCGCTCCGCACCCTTGAGTCCCGGTCGTATCACATGGGCGCGCGGGACGTCTTCCGGTACACCGACGACTTCGAAAACCTGGTCGACCTCGCCGGCTTCGAAGACCCGATTATCAAGGTCACGAAGTACCGGACCGGTCTTAACCCGGCGATTAATCTCGCCATCACCGGGTCGAGCGACCCTCCGGACCTGCGAGACTACCCCGCCTGGCGCCTCCGGGCCTACCGGCAGTACGAGTCGCTGCTCCGCGCACGCGAAGCCTCCCGCGAGACGACCGGTTCCGGTCGCCACCAACCGGCCGTACGCTCGGGGACCCTTCCGGTCGCGGTCGCTTCTGTTCCGGCACGTTTTACCGCGCCGCAACACAGAGCGGCCGCTGCCCCCGCACTTCCGCCCGTAGTCCCGATGGACGTCGACCGGACGCGCGCCCGTAGCACCCCGCGACGCGGTTGCTTCCGCTGCGGGGACCCGAACCACTTCGCCCGGGACTGTACCGCGCCGGTCGATGTCCGGTCAATCGACGTCTTGGACGAGGTGATCCGGCAACTCGGAAACGATTTGCTCGACGAGCTCGTCGCGTGTCTGGCATCGACAGAGGCCGCCGCGGAACATGCCGCCACCGCCGAGCCGGAGGATTTTCCCCCCTGCGCAGAGTGAGCGGTGTGCCCTCTGTCGCGTCCCCTAATCGTTTCGCTGTCCTATGTAACGAGTGTGACAATATATCTCTTGCATCCACCGAACCGATAGACGCACCCCCTAGACCGATCAAGACTCCGGTCATTCCGGTCATTCCGGTCGTTTCGGTCCCTCCGGTCGGGCCGGAAACCCGGCCACCTCTCCCGCGGACGCCGCGCCCCCAAAAGAAAACCGCCTGGGAGCGCCGCCTCCCGAAACACTTTACCCTTGCCGCCACCTCGGAGAGCAGTAACTCCCTCCGGCTTCCTCTCGAGATCGAATCCACCACCGACGCTGTGAAGCTTTCGCTCAGCGGCTTGGTGGACTGCGGGGCTACTTCCGAATTTATCGACACGGAGTACGCTGCCGAGCACAAGATTCCGGTCCGCCGGCTCTCGCAGCCCATCCCGGTCTACAATGTGGACGGCTCCCCCAACGAGGCCGGCTTCATTCGGGATGTCGCGGATGTGGTCCTTCGCTACAAGGGCCATAGTGAGCGTGCTCAGTTCGCTGTCACCCGCCTCGGGAAAGAGAAGCTCATCCTAGGCTACTCCTGGCTCCGGAAGCACAACCCAGAAATTGATTGGGCCAACCGCGAGGTTAAAATGAGCCGCTGCCCTACTGGGTGCTGTGCTACCTGTGTCGCCGAGGCGCGTGCCGACCGGAAGCTTGCCAAGGTCTCCGCTCGGATCCTCCGGCAGCTCCGGTACGGCCCGGTTCCCCGGATATGTGTCGTCGACACGGACGAACGCTCCAGCGAGGACGATGACGAGGAGTTCGACGAGGACCTACCGGAACTCGGACCGGACGACGGGGAAGATTCGGACGATGAGGATGACTCCGTTGAAGAAGGTGATCGGGTTTTCTACACCCGGTTCTCCCCTCCGGAGGACATCCGAGCGACCGGTACCGTCTCGCAACGGCTGGCCGAAGCGCATGCTAAGAACTCCGCGCCCGGTACGGAAGAAATTCCCGAGTGGGCCCGAGAATTCGAAGATGTCTTCAACCGGGAGTCGTTCGACTCGCTTCCGGAGCGCCGGTCGTGGGACCACGCCATCGAACTCGTTCCGGATTCGAAACCGGCCAACTGCAAGGTCTACCCCATCTCCCCCCTCGAGCAACGCGAGCTCGACGCGTTTATCGAGGAGGGGTTGACGACCGGCCGGATCCGGCCTTCGAAATCCCCGATGGCATCCCCGGTCTTCTTCGTCAAGAAGAAGGACGGAGCGCTCCGGTTCGTACAGGACTACCGGGCGCTTAATGCGATGACCGTGAAGAACCGGTACCCCCTCCCTCTCATCAACGACCTTATTAATCGTTTGAAGGGAGCCCGGTACTTCACGAAACTCGAAGTTCGGTGGGGCTTCAACAACGTCCGCATCCGGGAAGATGACGAGTGGAAGGCCGCGTTCCGGACGAACCGGGGACTCTTCGAGCTGCTGGTGATGTACTTCGGCCTGACCAACTCCCCCGCGACCTTCCAGACAATGATGAACGACATCTTCCAAGATCTCATCTTGTCCGGCGACGTCATGGTATACCTCGACGATATTCTCGTCGCACACTCGGACCTCGCCCGGCATCGAGAAATTGTCCGGGAGGTTCTCCGGCGGCTCCGGGAGCATAAGCTCTACTTGCGACCGGAGAAGTGCGAGTTCGAGAAATCGTCGATCGAGTACCTCGGGGTGATCATCTCACACGACCACGTCGAGATGGATCCGGTCAAGGTCGCCGGCGTCGCCGCCTGGCCGGTGCCGGAGAACAAGAAGGACGTGCAGCAGTTCCTCGGCTTCACGAACTTCTACCGCCGGTTCATCCGGGGGTTCTCCGACGTCGCCCGGCCGCTCTTCGACCTCACGAAGAAGGGCTTGGTGTGGCTCTGGACCGAGAAGGAGGCTGCCGCGTTCCGGAACCTCAAGGATGCGGTGACCACCGACCCGGTCCTGATCCTTCCGGACGAGTCGCAACCTTACCGGGTGGAAGCAGACAGCTCGGACTTCGCATCCGGTGCCGTTCTCTCCCAGCCGGGTGCAGACCGGAAGTGGCATCCGGTCGCCTTCTTCTCCAAGAGCTTGAGTTCGGTCCAGCGCAATTACGAGATCCACGACAAGGAGATGCTTGCAATCGTCCGAGCCCTCGAGGAGTGGCGACACTTCCTCGAAGGGTCGCAGCATCCGGTTGAGATCTGGATCGATCACAAGAACCTGGAGTACTTCCGGAAGTCGCAGAACTTGAACCGGCGGCAGGCGCGGTGGTCCCTGTACCTGTCCCGGTTCGACTTCACCCTGCATCACAAGCCCGGCCGCGCGATGGGTCGACCGGACGCGCTTTCCCGGCGACCGGACCACGGTTCCGGTCGGGATAACGAGGATGTCACGCTCCTACGCCCCGATCTGTTCCACATCCGCGCCCTGGAAGGTGTCGTCATCGCCGGTCCGGAAATCCCGATCCTCCGGGACATCCGTGACGCGCTCTCGCACGAACCAGACCTTGAGGATCCCGTCGCCCTTGCGGCTCGCGAGCTCCTCAAGGTTCCGGGCCGCCGGTCCCGGTCTACCCGGTCAGACGAGTGGCACGTCGACGCCGGCCTGCTCTACTTCCGCGGCAAGATTGTTGTCCCCCGGGACAAGGACCTTCGCCGCCGGATCTTGGAGCAGCACCATGACACCCGGGTCGCTGGTCACGCCGGCCGCTTCAAGACGTTGGAGCTTGTCTCCCGGAACTACTGGTGGCCCCAGCTGTCCCGTCACGTCGGCCGGTACGTCGCCACCTGCGATCTGTGCTGCCGGACCAAGGCACTCCGGAAGCTTCCGGTCGGGGAGCTGCACCCGACCGAGGTTCCCGAAGATCGCTGGAGCACGGTCTCGGTCGACTTCGTCGTCGAGCTCCCGGAGGCCCACGGGTACGACGCGATCATGGTCGTGGTCGATGTCCTTGGTAAGCGCGCCCACTTCATGGAGTGTCACACCCAGATCGACGCGATCGGCGCCGCCCGGTTGTACTACCGGAACGTCTGGAAACTCCATGGTGCGCCGGAAAGGTACATCTCTGACCGGGGTCCGCAATTTATTGCGGAGTTCACCACTGAGCTCTGGCGCCTTATCGGCGTCAAGCCCGCGACCTCCACGGCATACCAACTGCAGACTGACAGCCAGACCGAGCGCGTCAGTCAAGAGATGGAACAGTTTATCCGCATCTTCACCAACTACATGCAGGATGACTGGGACGACCTCTTGCCGGCCGCCGAATTCGCCTACAACAACCACATCCACTCTTCCACGCAGCAAGTCCCGTTCATGACCGACACCGGCTGGCTCCCCCGGATGGGGTTCGAGCCGAACGGGCTGCGTTCGAAACTTGAGTCGGTAAACGAATTCCGCGACCGGATCGCCTCCGGCGTCTCCGAAGCCCGATCTGCGCTGGTCAAGGCCAAAGAGGAGTACAAGCGGTACTACGACCGCCGGCGCACCCCCGCGCCGGAGATCAAGGTAGGCGACCGGGTCTGGCTCGACGCGTCGGACATCCAGACAACCCGGCCGTCCCCCGGTCTCTCGCACCGACGGCTTGGCCCCTTCAAGGTCATCAAAGTCGTCGGTCGTGGTGCGTACAAGCTGGAACTCCCGCCCCGGCTCTCCCGGCTCCACCCGGTCTTTCCGGTCGTGAAGTTGGAACTCGCGGAAGACGACCCTTTCGAGGGACGGCCCGGCTACGACGAGCCGGCCCCAGTCCTCCCGGACGCACCCGGTGATGCTCCGGAATGGGAAGTCGAAGAGATCCTTGATGCAAAGGTGCGCTGGAAGTCGCTCTACTTCATGGTGCGCTTCAAAGGGTACGACGACTCGCACAATCAATGGGTCAAGCACTCCGACCTCTTCGCCCCGGAAGCTGTCGCCGAGTTCTACCGGAAATACCCAGCCAAACCACGCACCATTGCCGTTGCCGCCTTCGACTCCCTGCCCTTCCGGGATCCCTCCCTTCGCATCCAGTCTATGCGTCGTGGCGCCGCATTCCAAGGGGGGGTGATGTCAGGGGAACCCCCGTCCCAACTCCCATTCAGAGCACTTCCGGCCCCTCCGGTCCTTCCGGTCGCTCTTCCGGTCACCGGCCTACCGGAACCGGTACCGGGAGCCGGCACGTGACCCGCCAGGGGGACCCCCGATGGCACCTCGCATGTGACCGAGCCCGGGACATCTGCCGATCACTCCGGTCACATGGTCTTAGCTAGTAGCTTACTTATACCCACGGCTGACGTGGGAATCCTCAGAGTTTCTTCTCTTTGGATCCCCCACGTCAGGTATGCTTCTCTGTACATTTAGCTACTGTCAATTAACCTTTGGATCCCCCACGTCAGTCCCTGAGTACCTCGGGCCTTCGTGGTTGCCCTTACAAATTCGGGATGCTCCAAAATGTCAGCCGGAACATGTCCGGAAGGCATGTTCTTGTTCGGCTGGCTTCGCACCCGGTGCTGGTTCCAATAGATACGGAATTCATCTAGTTCGGCTTGGACCACCGGTGGAAAAATCCAATTGAACAGGTCACTGTCCTCAATTCGGTCAGCATCACACAAAAAATGTGGTTTGAGGGGGACAAACCAATGAAAAGCAACTTTAGGATCGAAGATACGCTCTGTCTTGCCACGCAAGATGTGATCTCGCAGATTTCCTCCCAGTTTTTCCCTCAGCCATCGCCAAAACGCCTCACTAATGGTATTGTGGACGCTTTTAACGGACTGGTGTGCCGGATAAACAGCGAGATCGATGTCCGGTGCATGTTGCTCGCTTGTACTATGGAATTAGTCACCAAATCAGAACCCAGTTGAGAAGAAGCGCACCGTAAGGCAGTCTGCATCGCCTTTAACCAGCCTATTTCTGATCCCTTATCTGTTGTGGTTTGTAGCGGAATTCCTGCCGGAGAATATCATTATCATTAGCTGGCGCACAAGAATATGTGGACGAACCTTCAGTCTCTTCGAGAAAATCCAAAAACAGGTGTCCAATGGCAGCATTGGTTCGACAGTTAGGAATAACGGCAAGCTTCAGCAGATATGTGGTCCATTTATCCTTCCATCCATAAATTGGCAGCCCGACATCACCCATCTTGAGTGCTTGTTTGCCAAGCTTTTCATGTCCATCGGAAGAGACCTCATGAAATGGCCCCAAAGCTGAGAGAGGATGCCGATAGATTTTCTTTTTCTTGTGCCCTGGATAACGGTTTTCCGCCCCTAGAGGCTGCCATTCACGCATGAGTTGCCTGATATCGTCTCTGTTCAAGAAGCTCACGTCAGAATCAAGACTGGCTTCTCACTGCAAGACGACTCACCGTTTGACCATCACCAATTTGTCCTTCAATTTAGACTTGATAAAATTGGGGCCATTGTTTTGTAGAACATCTTTGTCCAGTTCATCGGCCACAGCTTGTGCCGCAACTTCTCGTGGTGCTGGATTTTTACGGACAGAAGGTATTTGAGTCGAGTTTCGATTTCATTTAACTTGGTCGTCCTAGCATCAACATAGTGAGTTATATTACAAGAAGACAACGTTGACCTAACCCAATAGATAGGTTGTGGTCCTTGACGAGCCGGACCACCTTCTGTGCTTGTGTATGACCCAGACGAACATACCCCAGAAGAGTTTCTCGGAGAACTTCATCGGGAGGATCTACAATGCCTCAGGTGAGTGTTACAACTATAGCTGCTACTCTTACAGTTCTTTTCTCCTGCACCATTTTTTCCGGTTGGATTGGGCATAGTGTTGGTTCTGCCAAAGGTACGGACCTCCCAAACGCGCCAAAATTAGAACTCGAAGCCGGAATGACTCTTTGCGCTTTTTAAATATAAAAAGAACATTCTAGCAGGCTCTTGCGGTACCGCAATTTCTTTAAAAAAAGAAACACTGAATCCGAGTCATTTCAACAGAACATCACCAACTTGTTTTCGTTTCCACTTCGCCAAGCAGGCGGATCCTGTGCAAAATGCGTCAAGCTTCACGATCATGCTCGAGATTCGAAGGAGTATCAGGAAATTTCGGTCTGTGTCTCTGGATTTTTCACATATTTTTCTATCTCTCACTTGTTGTAATTTAGTCTTGGCCACAGTGCTCGTTATGCGGTATTACTCGGCGCAATATGGCTGCTCCAGCCTCTGGTTCAATTCAAATCTGTGGAACAGCAACCTGTAAACTTGTGGCTCATGGTAAGTGTTCGTTGATATCACCGCTTTTTTGGAAATGCCTTGAATTCAATTCAGCTGTAGGATCTTCGGTAGCTTCCGAGTCGGGATCGGTTGTGAGCGGGTTGGGACCTCTTGGACCATCAATTGTGGCGAACGCTGCCAACGAAGCCGACAAAGCTCGGCTGGATGCAACCCGTCAACGTCTTAAGCTTCCACCTATGAATGCAAACTCAAAAAACCCTGTGCCGGGCACACGTTTGACCACCAACACACTTCTTGCTCTCATGAACATGGTGGTGGACTTCCGGGTGATACACTAATCATGGTTTGCTGGGAGGTAGATGATTTGTGATTTGTGTGAAGACCCAGTTGACTTTGAATTTCCTCCAGGTGCGGTCAAGCAAAAATTCAAAGCTTGATGCTAGACTTGGTAGCGCATCGAAAAAGTGGTCGGCTAACCTCTTCTTGAATGGTAAGTTGAATCGGGGTGATTGTTCCAGTGGCGTCTTAGATGTATGTGTAGATATAAAATCCGATATTGTACAAGCTGTGAATATTGAGTGGACACAACAGACGCTGGTTCCTCTTGAAGAGTAAGTGACCTCACATCCAAGAAGTGAAGTCTAAAATTGATTTCTTTAGCGATGAAACTTCATTTCGTTGGTCTGACAATCGTCTTTTGGATCGCAATACCTCTACCATGATGTTGGGAGATTTCTACACATATCACAGTACTCCATCAAATGCACCGATCTATCTTCACGACTCGGTCCCGAAAAAGTGGAAACATTTCTTGAAGACAGCAAAAAATTCACCGTTCATTTGTCTCGAACTATATATACACTATGATGCGGTAGGCTGCCTTTACTAATCATTCGTGATTATTTCTGAGTATAAATGCATACCAGTGGTTACAGCGTAAAGAGGCAATTGAAAATCAAGAAATCTCCCCCTCGGGCCCTCAGATTTATTCCTCCAAAACGAATGAAGTTGCGGGCCACAAGAGAGGCCGCACAGAGTCCTCAAAGAACCTCACGGCTCCGAAGAACAAACAAATTCGTGCGTCGGCAGGCAGTGGAGGTGAGATTTCTTTATATTAAATTTCCTTGATAGCTCTGAGCTTTCTGATTAGTGCTGAGCTCGGAGTTCTCTCTCTCAGGACGAACTGGTCGCGCTGCAGTCCAGACTCAGAGCCCAATTACCTTCAAGAAAATTACGTGCATTACCGCTGTTCAGACTGGAAACCCTACACTCATTGATACCGGTGAAATTTTCCATGGACATATCTTCGACAAGCCCTTTAGCAGTGGTACCATGAAACAAGCTTTTGATGTGGGTAGTTTTCAATCTTTCTTAATAACAACATCTAATTTCTAATAGCTTATTCTTGACAACGGCGATCAGTATGTAGCGAAGTGTTTCGTCAAGCTTCCTGTGACCGAAAATGACTTTGCTGTCGACTCGGAGGTCGAAGTGTCAGTTGAAGCCAACCGGATTGAAATTGAGGGCGAAATTCAAAGGCTTGGAATCGGCAAGTGGATGCTCAATGCCTTCTACCGTCACTGTGAAAGCCGTAAAGATACCAGGGTTGACACAAGTGAGGTTCAAAAACATTGTGCAGTTCTTTGCTAACGGTTTGACAGATATTGCTTTCGCAGATGCATTTCTTGCTGTCGAGATTGACCGTCCGTCTATTGCCTCAGGAGTGCATTTGATAACTGAAAATGACGATGGTTTGACTTGGTTGGTGGAGAGGAAGCGCCCCAGCACTGTGATAAAATTTAGTGGCACTTTGGTCCATCACTCGCATCGCAAAGATCTTCGTAGCGCAACAATTTCTGCATTTGCTCATTTTGTCTTTGGTTACAGCAAGCGCACACTTGTCGTTGCGGACTTACAAGGTAATCTTTGCACAGTGTGCTTTCACATCGCTAATCTATCCTTTCAGGGACGCCCTGGCTCGTCCAAAACAATGATGGTCTCATCCTGTTCGATTTAATGACGCACACTGCAGACGGGTGTGTTGATCAATACCTTTTTCTTCTTGTATTCATTTTATTGCTCCAGGGACTCGGGAGTGGGGGACTTTGGATGGGAAGGCATTGAGACATTTGTTAATGATCACAACTGTACGGATTTGTGTCGTTCCCTGTCCTTGGACACTTCTTATCCGCTCGTCATGCCAAAGGATGGAGAGGAGGATGAAAACTTGGATAGGGAGTTTTCTGATGGTGATTCAGATGGAGATCGCGAACCGCTCCAAGTTCACTCCTAGAGTTCACTTGCAATTTTTTCCCAGTTGTATATAGCAATAACATACGTCTTATCATTGCTAAAGATTTGACTGAAAGGTTGTAATGGACAATAATAAGCTCGGCAGGGAATAGTAACTTTTATATTCCACTCAGCAACATCCGACATGGATCTATGGCAACACCACATCGCATCTTTTTCTCCTTCTCCCATCCAATTTTTTTTTTTTTGCAGGATCACAAGGCTCTCGAGGACATGACCAAAGGGAATGAACTCTTCCCTCGCCAGTTCCGTTGCTAGTTCCGCCCGCTCAGTCGTCACCAGCCGCACAGGCGTCTGATGGGTCTGGAACCCTGAGATTGTCTCCGGCTTCCCAGTGCCCCACGACATCGAGCGCCTGACGAAGCGTGAGTTATTCATGGTACAAGGAAGGAGCCAACGCTATCCGCTTACCTGTCCAACGTGCACGGTGACCGGCATGCTGTTCAGCTCCTCATTGACAGTGATCAAGAAGCGGGCGTACATGGCGGTACATCATACAGTGGTACTTGTTGAGAATGACTACCAAGTCAGCTTAAGAACAATCATAGGAATGGCCACCACTCACAATGCTTCGCATCGGTAAACACCGTAAGCGTCGCCAACAAGCCTGCCATTGCTGGCCGATTCATGATGCTCCAGTCGGAGAAGAAGGGGTTCGGCACAATCGTGCTCTTGCTCATATGGACCAGCCTCTGCGCAACCCGTACCATAAAGAGGCATTCAGGCTCTTTGTAATAGTATCCCGCAAGCTGGCGCAACATCTGTGCGAGCCGAGCGTTGTTGGTTATGGCGCCGACAAGACCCATGGCAAGGATAACGTTGAACGCGACTGCCAGGTCATTGTCGTGACTGTATTTGGACAGCGTGTCGAGGATGGGTAGTTGGGGATTGGAGA
Source organism: Mycena capillaripes (assembly GCA_029204075.1). NCBI lineage: Eukaryota > Fungi > Basidiomycota > Agaricomycetes > Agaricales > Mycenaceae > Mycena > Mycena capillaripes. Next base: position 404,946 of record JARHKZ010000029.1, on the reverse strand, counting down.
TACTGACGAGGCCGATGGCCAGTGGCACAGATTTCCGGATGATGGGCTCGCCGTAGTGCATCTGAAAAGATAAATCAGCTCACGAACAAGGCGTCACAAGGAAGAAGCTTACGAGGTAGTGGAATTGTCGTAATGACATCTCCGCTCCAACATCCTCGCCCATCGGAATCAAAACGACGGCGATGACGGTGAAAGACTGGAAGGTATCGCTGGGCTTGACGTCCGGCTTGGCCTCCTTTTTGGTTGCTCCGTCCGCAGGCTCGTCCTTCTTTTCCTCCTCCTTGTCCTTGTCCGACGCCTCCTTCTCCTTCATGTCAATGTGCTCGTCACAGTGATGCAGCATCGCCTGTACCTTCAGCACATTGCCGGTCCCCACGAATGCGCACGCCTCGACAACGATTTGTGCAGTTTTGGAGATGGGGTGCTCAATCGCCTTGAGCGTCTCGATGGTGGTGTCCGACGTGCTTGCAAGCCTATCCGCAGCAGCATCAGAGACTTTCCAGTAAGGTCTACGCAAGAATAACAAACTTACCGAGATACGGAAGCCCCAGACCCAATACCATGAACCTTGCCCACTTTGCATCGAGCCCAGCATCGTTCCTCTCTGCCTTCTCCATAAGCGTCTGCAGGATCGTACCAGTTATCTCGCCGTTCTCACTCCCGACGAAGATGAGCCCGAGGGCGAGCGTCGCAAGGATAGCAACCTCCATCGTCACCCCATCATCGGAAATGGGCAGGACGAGGAGCTGCAGAAGGTCCTCGCAGTGCGAGCCCGCGTACGCAAGCGCAAGGCCCATGATGGCGCTAGTCTTCAGCCGCACTGACTTGTTGTCACCGTACTCGCCGATGATGCCCTTGGCTACGTCCGCCTCCGTGCATACACCGCTGTTCAGGATGCCCGTAGCAAGGAGAGCGCCAACCTTGATGTACTCCTCGGACAAGTAGGTGTACTTCTTGACCTGGCTGAGACCGAGATCGGTGTCCCATAGGAGACTGAGGCCGAGCGATGCAGTCGCGCTTATCATGCCTGGACGTCGAGATTAAAAAAATGCAGAGGAGCCTGAGTAGGGGTAGCGCACCGTGCCACTTGTTCTCATATACCCAGCTGTTGCCCACCTCAGCTTCGACCACCAGTTTGTCGTTGCCGAACCCAGCATTAACGAACGTGTTCACAAAGGTACCCGCGAGTTTGCCGCGCACGGAATCGACGCTTGCCAAAGTCGTGGTTGCGCCAGAGTGGTGGAAGACGGGGACGGGCAGGACACGGCACGATGGGCGGGAGGCGCCGCGATGGGCGGCTCGCAATGGACGGGAGGCAACGGCGGCGGCGGCTTCATGGTGGTGAATGTCAAGAGGTGAGCGTGAGTATATAGGCGTGAGTATCGTAAGGAGCCAGGTATCACGTACATCATAGCCGAACCGCGGTTCTTGATTTTAATCGAACCGCGTAGCTCTCGCCTACCGTAAGCAAGATAATGAATAAAAGGTGTCTTTTGAGTCACTAAAAGTTTAAACTACCTATCCTAGATGTGCCAAGTTGAAAAATATAGCTTGTTTTCATTTCTCAATCAAACCTGTTCCGAATCCTCATATACTGCTACGGCCTGAAGTGTAGGTTTTCCATTGCACTCCCCAAGTGCAATTCTTGTCTGGCCACTGGCTATATTTCTTGCATCTCCCAGCCTGAGGGTTCCATTGTTCTTGTGTGCAGCAGCTACAGCATACCCCACGTCCGGATCTTCCCGGGATACAGCTGCGATCACACTGGCAATGTCATTGTAATCAAACACTGGCATTCCTTTCCATCCGCGGGTGCGTACACATTCTACCAAATAGAAGACCACAATGAGGAAATTCAAAACAGTGACGGCTACTGCGTACTGAAAATCCCCCAGCGGCATGGTTGCTGAACATTTAGGTTTGGCTACCCAGGAGAACCTGGAGTTCGGTCTCGGTTAAACAATCATTTAGTCATGGCTGATTGGTCATTTCACGGAAAGCAATGAAATTTGGCAAAAAAAAATCAAAAGTACAATGCAGTTGAGTTTCAGTACTAGTGGGGCTCACCTCCATCTGCCGGATGCAAAATATACTCTCTGTGTGCAATTTAACCGGTAAAAACCTTTTCACTCGGTCCGGCTGGTGTTCGGGCGGCTGTCAGACTCGGCGATCTTTGCAGCAACAGCATGGTTTAAGTTTAAACCACATCGTCATAGTCAAAAAATTTTAATTAATTAAAAATCAATATCCAACTTTTAAAAACACTCCAACAACAGCCTGGTTTAAACCATTTTGGTTTAAACCGGTGATTTGCGAGCTCGGAACCTAGTGTGGAAACACAAGAAACAACCAAAACCAAAACAACAAAACCAATATTGGGCAAGATAGACTGAACCTATCCCAAACCAACACCAGAGACGATGTATGATAGCTGTTTCAATCACTTCCAAGGTAGCCGACGAGTGTCAGTCCCTAGTTTCAGAGCCTTTAAAAGGTTGAGAGGGAAAGCTGATTGTTCAAAGTAAAAGTCCGACGAAAGGTTGTGTTATGATACGTACGAAACCGAGGATCCAAAGGATACAACTGTTTCGGACTTCCTTGATGCGATATATGATAACCAAATTTAAGAAACGTAGGAAACGGTGAGGTTTCTGTAGTTTCTTGCGTATCCCAAAGATCCGCGTCGATAAAGTTGTTGCCAAAAGTGTGTAGCGTGTGTTTTGTCGGTTTCCCAACTAATTTCAGTTTAATCTCGAGTCCCAAAGTCTTTCCAGTCAATCCAAATCCAGTATCCCAGTCCCAGTGTCCAGTTCCCAGTCCAATCAATAGTCAAATCTCAATCGCAGTATCCTTCCAATCCTCTCACACAATGTTTCCGAGTCCAAAACCAGATTCAATTCAATTACAAGCTTCCAAACTTCTATTCTTTCCCAGTAGTACGAGACTCGCCCTTTACAAGTATCTAGGACTTGCAAAACTCGAATAACGTGAGGGTTTCTCGGGAGAAACTTTGCTGCCTACCTCTACTCTACTCTGGCTACTTATACAAACGATGGTATGACTATGACAATAAAGAAAATATGTAAAAGAGTCTGTTTATCCGCCCTATTTCCCGTGTTTCCGGAGTATTTATAAGACCTCAAAGCGCCTCATTGGTTGGTGAGGTCGGATTCGTCATTCCGGGTATATTCCGACCGTCCTTGGTAATATCCTTGCACATGGCGACATGATGGGTACTTGAAACCCTAATTGCCGAGGGTTTCTTGAGTTGTGGAACTCCCGTTCCAGAAGTATCCCTTGGATCGGTATAGTCGGACCTTGTAGCCCTGTTCTATAGCTTCCAAATGATACCCCACTTCCTTGAGACCATTGAGTGAGACCGATGAGGATTAGAGTTCACCATCCCCATTGGTATCTGCTATGGTTCTGAGATCGATGATCACAAGACCCGGCTAATATTATCTCCTTGAAACCATGCCCGGCATAGCCGCGTACCTGGAACAAGCGGAACGACGATCCCGTTGTCACATGCAACTATGTTCGACATGATTTCCCCACTGATCCACGCTCTGATACTTCCGAAACGTCAGAAACCACTCAAACCGTTGTAAGAAACGGAAGAAACTGGTGATACAACTGGTAGGTTGAGTTGTGCTACATCTTCTCCTACAGGTTTCGGAGCGAGCACATGCCAGAGATACTCCTGATTCCTCAGGAGTATCATCTCGTTACTCAGATGATATTGGCCTCTTTTATGGGAAGAGTTGATACATTCAATACAACAGATACATGATACACAGAATATCAAACATAAGGAAATCGCAAAAACAAGCGATTTCAGTGGTGGTTCAATATCCTGCTTATCACCGGTTCCAACCACTGTCCTATCTCTCTCTTTATAAAATTACGGGTGTCTGTCTGAAGCCTTTAGTGCCCTACATATGGGCTTTCTGACCCAAATCTGTGGATTCTCTCACAACAGGCGCTAAGCGCCAATTTTTTTCGCAGCGCTTCGGGCCTCAATCAGCGCTAATCTGTCTCTTGCCGCCCTAAATTCCCACGTCATTGTTCAATAATGCGGCGATCTTTCAATTAGTCTCGAGCCCCACAGATCCGGTGCCTTGAAGTACCCGCGGCAAGCTATTTTCCAAATCTGCTTATACCCCAATTTTTCCCCCGTGATAAGAGAGATATCTCCCTCTTTATAAAATTATCCATGTCTGTCTGAAGCCTTTCGGACTCCGCTTTTGGCTCATCGGGCCCAACTCTTCGGAAGATCAACATTAAACTTGGGCGACAGCGCCGACGCAAGCGTCAATGCCACAATTATCTGAAACCTTTCAACACCGACTTTCAACACCGACCTTCGTTTTCCTTAGCCACCCACTGATTCTAGAAGGCCTGTTGAGGTGCCGGCTTTACACGCCGACCTTTTTGGACCCACAACGCGGGCTGCTGTTCCCTCCAATCGCCGTCCTTCATTCCTCTGTCCAATAGGCTCACGACTCTCCGTAGATTCACCGGTGAACGAGTAACTAAATATGTATCGGTCAATTCAACTAAATTTGTGAAAAACTGCGGAAGAAAGAAGCAGAGTCTTGAAAGTACTCTTTTGTGGTTATTGAGTAACGCGGGCATGTGAGTTGCCTGTGAAACCAGAAGCATGGAAAGGGCAATGTCCAAATTAAAATGTGATGTAGAAAAATAGATGTGAGAAGACAGTACATGAGGCAACTGAGACAACGGGATTGAGCCGGCGGCCTGCGAAAGTGAAGCAGCAATTTGCAGTCGCCTCATTGCGTGGTTGAACTTGAACAGCAATGGCATACAATTGGACCACTTGTTGGCACTGGTAATAAATGACTGAGTGTTGAGCAAAGCTGAGAGTCGCTGGGTGGTAATAGGTCATGATTAAGCGGCCTGATTCCGAGAGCACGTGAGTGGTGTGCGAAATCCAAATGCCGCTTTCGACTTTCAAAGCTGTATTACAACAGATGTGTAGCAAACTTCGATTGCAGCAGGTGTACCCAAACTCATCGCATATACGCCTCCTCATTACCTGCTTGATTGGTTTAGGTACATGTGAAACCCATGAGCTCTGTCCCCACACTTTATTCCCTTTCCCCACCTTTTCCAGCCCCTGGTCATCGTTCTCTTGGTAGCCACTGCCAATCTTCCATGCTGCTTGACTTGGGCAGCCTTGAAAGCAATACTCACACTGGTGTACTGAGGTTTGCAATAGTCCTGGCTCTAGCTTTCACACTGTTAACTTAATTTCAAAACTGAATGTGGTTCCGGGAAGCAAGTTCATACTTCAGCTACAGTAGTGCATTGCATGTTCCAGTTTGCATATTTATAAGTGTTATTGTGGGCAGCAAGGCTTCATGAGATTCCTGGTATGTACTTAGTCCTGCGATAGACTGGTCAGCCAAAGAACAACAAAAACATAGAATTTCTGTTGTTTCAGTCAATTTGTTGAGACGTTGCGATCATTAATATACAAATAATTCACTATGTTGAGTTGAATCACTACACTGGAGAGTAGTGAAGGCATATCTTGTAGCTGATTATAGAAGTGGGGTAGAATGCCTGGTGAATAAACCCATCGGAAAGCTCTATTCAGCCACTTTCTAACAGCACCAGAATTGTGGGAATTTGTCCAGCAATTACTCAGATATGGCCTAATCATTCCCTAAAACAAACTGTGTTTTCGAAAGTATTTTGTCTTTTTTCAGCCCAACCAGTGAGCTGATCATCATAGTTAATTGGTCAACCTTGTAGTGCTCAATGAGAGCTATAACTTTCTTTTTTTTTTGATAGATTTCCATTTTTTGAAGGTGCCATCTACCGACCTATTTGTGCCTTGAACAACTTTTTCGCAATTATTCACAATTTCTCTGTGATTTTTTGAGTCCAAATGGTATGAATTTCTTTTTTTGGAAGGAGTCGGGTTGGGAGGTGGGCGGTCACTAACATTAAGGGAGGAGGAATAAACGAGAGTCAGGACAAAAAAAAAAAAAGCACATGTCCAAACAACTTTGGTTCAAGCAGGTTTAAACCATCTGGTTTGAACTGGTTTAAGCCATGTTTGAATCAGTTTAAACCACTGTGGTTCAAAACAAACAACTTTGTTTCAAACTGGTTTGAACCAGTTTAAGCTATCAGGTTTGAACCGGTTTAAATCATTGGTTCAAACCAAACAACCCTGGTTCAAACTGGTTTAAACCATCTGGTTTGAAACGGTTTAAACCACAATGGCTTAAACCGTGGTTGAACCACAGCTTAAACCAGTTCAAACCACTGTGGTTCAAACCAAAGCCTACTTCCTATATGATTATAGGAGGGTGGTTAAAACCGGTTTAAACCAGGCTACCGTTGGAGACGATGTGGTTTAAACTCAAACCATCCTACAGTACGAAATGAGCCTGAAAATTCACTTTTTCTCCAGGGCAGGTGTCGGGGCTCCTGCCTGCAAAATGGGCCAGTGGGATATCCCTCATACTTTTTGGGTCCGCATGGGATGTCCCTCCTGAAAAGGTGTGGGACATCCCACAGTAATATCCTATAAAATGTGGGATATCCCATGCCAGGTGGGACACCCACCTAAGGAAACCCCCCTTTAGATATATTAAGTCAGTATAAATAATATACCTAAAGGGTATCACATAAGGGTGGCCTGAGGTGATGTCCATCCGGTTTGACCCTCAAAACACTTCAGTCAACCCTTTTCCCAGACCCATAGGGTCTAACTGGTCCCAATACATAATGGGTCCTATGGGTGATAGATTTGGCTGAGGTTCCCATATATGGTGGGAAGGACCACAGTGACTGTTGGAAGTGTGTGGGATGCCCAGGTGTGTATATCTGGGCTTCCCATATTGCGAATCTGGGCTTCCCACATTTGATGTGGTACGTCCCTGGGGGTCACATCACAGATCCCAAATAAATGATAATATTGCATGCATTTCTGCACGTATTGGGCTGCAAGTAGGCTGATCAGAAAGCCCTTGCATGGCTTAGCCTGCAGAGGGTGTTACATACAATAATATTTAACATTTATGCAGCCCAGTTAAATGCCCCCCCCCCCCCTGCTTGTATGGGCTAGGGTTAGTAGCATGGGGCACATATAAGCTTGCTGTTCAGGTTGTATGTAGTCTGTGATAGCCTGCAGGGCATAGATGGGGTTACAGTTTGGGGCACAGGGGCATGTATACAATTTTGGCTTGTAGCTTGGGGAATGGATAGGATATGGGCTACCCTATCCGGCCTCATACCTTGGCATACAGGCTGACAGGATCATATTTCATCCAGGCTAATCCTTGCGTAGTGGCTTGCGGTAGAGGTTGGTATGATGGGCTATGCAATCTATCCAGCCTCGAACCTTAGGGGACAGGGGAGTGTTCCATACCTCATGCAGGTGCATGCCTTGGGTCCGGATGCACAGTATACACTGGGGCTTCAGCATGGGGTATACCTCGTGTATTAAGCAGATGCCTCGAATCAGTATGTACATGTTTATTTTCGCACGCCACCGCTAATTTCCGAGGATGCAGATGTTTGTTTTCGACGGAGCGCTCACCAAGCGCTCACTTTTATCTTTCGGCATGTCTGTTTCCGTACGCCACCGCTAATCTCCGAGAATACAGGTTCGTTTTCGACGGAGCGCTCACCAAGCGCTCACTTTTATCTTTCGGCATGTGTGTTTCCGTACGCCACCGCTAATTTCCGGGGATACAGGTGTTTGTTTTCAACGGAGCGCTCACAAAGCGCTCACTTTTATCTTTCGGCATCGCATTTTAGCTTTGGGGGGCTCTTCGGAATGACATCAATTCCATTCTGAGCTGACCACATGCCCACTGCTGGGGCGCACAACGCCCCCTCAAAAGGAAGGTGTGTCCAACAATCGTCCCTTCGTCCCTTCATCCCTTCTCCCATCATCCCGCCTTCCAGCAGCGGCCCTCCGCGTTTCCGAGTCAATGCAGTCACCTTGGATCCAAAATATCCCTTGCCCCGGTCCAAGCTTGAAGCCCTCCGCAAGAAGCAAACACTATAATGCCGCTCATTGAGAATGTCCCTGATGCTCTCAAGCCAATCACTCAAAACGGTGCTCAAAGCTCCACCCCAGTTCCTTGAGGCTACATGAACACTTCAATGTACTTGGCGGCCACCACATCAAGCTCTCAGACGGGACGGTATCAAGATTCAAGAATCAATACTACGCAACGTCAACTTCGATCCCGACTGACGCTGGCTAAATTCAACGTGAGCCGCAATTGTTGTCTAGAGTGGGGCGTGTTCATGGTAGTTTTCCATCTCATTCCATTTCATCTGTTGTCTTTCTGTTGCTCAGATGAGAAGGTACTGTCTCCTGTGCTCTGAGTGTGGTACGTGCATCTCTTCTATTTCTCATCTCACTGAGGTGGAGTTCAAGAAGACATTCATTAGGCGGTTTTTTGTTTACAATCCCTGCCACCATCACGCTGCTCTTTCATCGCTGTTTTGATCCTGTGACTACTAGCAATGCGCACAGGTAAATGTTTCATCTTACTCCCCCAAAACTCCCAGATTGACTGACATTCTTTCATTCCACTTTAATAGTGCTCTATGCCGATTATCTTCGATCATATTTAATCGTCCGATCTCTGTGAGCTTTGCATTATTATTGCTTCGGGTGACTGCGTCAATTTTATCGCAGCTCTCCCATCGTACACGGTCATTAGCGCTTACTTCCTGTACTCAATCACTCCTTTCCCCCTAGCGCATGCCTGATGGCTGACTCCATTTCAGGAGTTGCGCGTCGCAGGGTATCAAGTGGTGCTGAGTTTCTCAGTAAATTCATTATCTTGATTTCCAAATTCGCTGACGTCTTCCGTCAAGGCTTGAAATGTTCTTAACGCGTCGGGATTGTCATTGACGCCCAACTCTGCACAGCTCAAGACGTCATGGGCGCCCGGATACTCGCATGTTTATTTACCGCTGACATGTCTTTCAACTTCCCAGCCTTCAAGGTAGCTCTCAGTCTGTTGGAGTTCTCAATACGTACGAGGAGTGGGGATTCGTAATATTCACCGTGTTGCTTCCTAGATTTACTCTACGTGGAGATGTAACCGTCGCTCCCACGCCATAATTTTTATACTTGATATTTCATGTTGACCACCCTACGGACGGCCATTTTGAAGCTGTTGAATCATTTTTCTTGGTTACGAATATTAGTTCGACTTTGCCGCCATCCTCCGTATTTGTCAGAATGCACTTCGGTGAATATGGAAACTATTCATGTTTATGAAGATATAAGGACACATTGACCTACGCCGGAGCGTAGCGAAGGCATGTCTTGTGCTATCTATTCAGGCTGATACCTTGTTGTACAAGGTGTATTGTACCTCATCAAGGCTGCAGTATAGGCTAGCATATGGCTTAATTTCAACAATCAACCCTGGTATGTTTTGAGCTCATTTCTGCATCGAAAGAATAATAAATCTGCAGCTCGGTTGAGATGTGACCAAATTCAACAGCTGCTTTAGTTGAAAATGTAGGCTTACATGGTTCCATAGACTTGCATATTCACCAGACATGTATGGCTATACATAATGCTGGAGAATAGTGCATATACACTGGATCTGTACATATTTCTTTGTGGACCAGGACATTGCTTGATGATGTCTGATAGCCCGTCTGGAACATCCCAATTAAAACTGGGAGTTCCCATGCATAAAGGGTCCTTCCCATAACAGCAAGGGCATTCCCATCCACAGCAGGGCATTCCCATCGTAAACAATTGCTTGTGGGACACCCCATTTGCATCTGGGAACTCCCAGATTAGGCTCACTTGGGACGTCCCACATGCATTATCGGAACGACTACACCTACCATATAAGGTAAATGCACATGGGCAGCATGGGCATTCCCAGTCGCACCTGGGAATGACCACACCTACCATATATGGCAGGTATGCGAAGGCTGTGTGGGCAGTCCCTGGGCGAAATGGGAATGACCACACCTGCCATTTATGGTACTCTTGGGAGCGACCACATCTACCATATAAGGTAAATGCACATGGGCAGCATGGCCATTCCCAGTTGCACTTGGGAATGACCATACCTACCATATATGGCAGGTATGCGAAGGCTGTGTGGGCAGTCCCTGGTGCAATTGGGAATGACCACACCTGCCTTTTATGGTATTATCATGGTCCTTCCCATTTTCACAACTGGGAAGGACCATACCTGCCATTTACGGTAGTACCATGGTCCTTCCCATTTCCATGATCTGGAAGTACCATACCTGCTATTTATGGTAATATCATGGTCCTTCCCATTTCACAACTGGGAAGTACCATACCTACCATATACGGAAGGTATGGTTCTTCCCATTTCATGACTGGGAATGGCTATACTTACTATACCTGCCATTTATGTATCATGGTCCTTCCCATTCTCACGACTGGGAAGTACCACACCTGCCATATACAGAAGGTATGGTCCTTCCCATTTCACGACTGGGAAGTACCATACCTGCCATATACGGAAGGTATGGTCTTTCCCATTTCATGGCTATACCTACCACATACAGAAGGTGTGGTCCTTCCCATGCATGCTTCCGCTATAAAATGTGGCAGGGACCATATAAAAGACATGCTGGCCCTTTTATTGTATGAGTGTCCCAATGCATATTTAATCCCACGCACAACAAAATACCTAAAATTGTAGTTTCCCACACTATAAGCCTTCAAATGTGAAATCTCACAAAAGCGGGAACCGTGGACTTTATCGCATGGAATTGGTGAATACCGCAAATGTGCAAAGTTGGGGAATGTGGTTTCAACAATACAACAAATTTGAGATAAATTCAAACTTATACAGTATATAACCTAAAGTGTATCCGAAAACATTTTCAGAATTTTTGATTGAGCAGCTGTATTGCACAGTGCCTAAACTTATTTGGTCGCTTTTCGAGTTTGACCTAGATTCAAAAAATGCCGGTGATGCCAGAGCATAGTGACGTCTAACCCACCACACATCAATGATACATGCCCCATGCCTCCCTCACAGGGTCGGAATGGGAATGAGCAGGTTGCACAGGACACGAGGTGACAGCTCTTCAGACTGAGATGGGGAGACTGATGAGCCAATCTTCGCCAACTCCAATACCGCCTGATGCTGGTCAGAGGCGTCGAGTAGTTACTCCAGCCTAGAATAATCGCTCTAGAAAGCATTGTAGGTATAAATATCCATGTTTTTGGTGGTAAATGCACCATAACCAGCAAAATATGGCCATTTTTGGCAATTGTTTGATTTCATGTGGATGCAAGTCTGTTTTTTTTTTCGTCAGATTATTACTAGTCCTTGCAAGTCTACCTCTTTGTAAAATCGGCATGTCTGTCTGTCTGAAGTGTATATCCCCATTAGTCATTAGTGACAATAGACTGGCCTGACCCGACGCTGCTCAATATTCCGCATTCACCTTGCATCATGATTTTTTTCTCCGGTAGTTCAGCACATAAACTTTATGGGTCTATACCCATCTCCAGTTCTATAGCAACTGAGATTGCAAACACACCCGAAATGCCATGGTGAGAATCATGCCGTACAACTTGTGGCGATTCATGATGACCAAGTTGCCATCTGAAATTATTAGATACAAGGGTTGATGGGGCAAAGTCGTTTATGTTTTTCTGTCAGTGAGAACCTTGCCTCAAAAATATCCTCTATTTTCCTTTGCAAGTGTTGCCCTGACAATTGGCATTGTTGGTAAAGCTATGTAATTATTTAAGCCAAATTTTCTGCCCGGATTCATGGGAGGAAGTCTGCAGAGCCGAGTAAACAGTGAGGCAACGTGGTTAGCTAACTTGACTCGAGCACAGTAGTGGCGGGGGGTTTAGGAAAAACAGCCTTTCATAATGTTGATACCTTGATGGGGTGTCTTTAGGATACGAGCAGCCACTGCTTGTATTCTACAAAAAAGAAAACAGCTGAGAGGTCCCACCGATGCCGCTCAAAATGGATTTTTTTTTTCGGATCCGGGTCTTGTTTGAATCTGGGTTTTGGCTCTAGATCTGTCTCAGAATTGAATGGGACCTGAATAAGGAGTAAAATCAAATGAAATCAGAAAATAGTATAAACCTTATTTGGTGTGTTCTAGAGTACATTGGTATATGATACAATACAAATTTGCCTATAAAATGTTTGATCTCAGCACTTTAAATAGCTGTGATTACCCTCTTCATAAAATTATGTCTGTCCAACGCACTCTTGTTCCATTCCTGTCCATTCATTGTGAAATGCTTCTCATTGGCCGCTGTGCTGAACAGGATATCCTCCCTACGGTTGGAAAACTCGATCACCTAGCCCTGCGTGTGTTCAACTCCGGCCACTGCGTTCCCTTATTTTATTCTTATTTTGCTGTCTTTTTCATTTATTTATTTTTGATCGCTCAGTTGAAGGAGTCTACTTGGCTCACACAGTTTTATCTGTTGAGGCCTTACCCCCACTTTCAACTATTTGAAAACATAGAGCATAAAACATGGTGCATAAAACATGATGTAGCCTAAAATATGATCGAGCAAAAACAGAAGTGGTGCATAAAACATGATGTCGCCTAAAACATGACCGAGCATAAAACATAAGTGGGGTACTAATGAACAACAAAAGAGAACTGTAGGTGCACGTAATGAGAAACTGTGGAATCAATCGACTAACCCCAATAGTTCCGTCGCCCTCCGGGCCGTCGTTCGATCCTCATGCGACGCAATAACTGGCTCCATGCCGTCCGGGATCGGCCTCCATTTCTCCTCAAGAGTGTCGTAGTAGAAAGTATAGCGGTCCCGAAACCTAGGACACGACGCTGGCTGAAATCTTTTAGCATAGAAGATCACGGAGCGCTGCTTATCAGTCGCAAGCCGCATCGGAATGAGCGGAGGCTCCTGCACTGCTTCACCACCAGCAGGTGAGTCCGGGCTACGTTTGCGCTTGCGATCGCCGTGGGTCTGTCCCACCCGCTGAGCAACCTGATTATCACGTCCATCGTCGTCTTGCCAGCGGCGTTTCGCTGGTCGATCAATGGGGATATCGACTGCAGGGGAGAGCTGAAGACGTCGGGCAAGCGCAGACTCCCGCCCAGTCGTGCTGTCGTGATGAAGTCGCGAAGAGCTTGGCCCTGTGATGGTGTTAACTTGCTGCGGTGGATGCGCTGGGCGCGAGGAGGTGCGAGCGGGGTTTTGAGATTCAGTGTCGTGAGGCCGTGCTGGGCCTGCGTGACATTTTGGCTGTGCGGGCGGGCGAGGGGGAGCAGGAGGGGGGAGTCGAGTGTAAGTATAGCCATTCCCAGTCATGAAATGGGAAGGACCGTACCTTCCGTATATGGCAGGTATGGTACTTCCCAGTTGTGAAATGGGAAGGACCATGATACTACCATAAATGGCAGGTGTGGTACTTCCGGATCGAGAAAATGGGAAGGACCATGGTACTACCGTAAATGGCAGGTATGGTCCTTCCCAGTTTTGAGAATGGGAAGGACCATGATAATACCATAAATGGCAGGTGTGGTCATTCCCAATTGCACCAGGGACTGCCCACACAGCCCTCGCATACCTGCCATATATGGTAGGTATGGTCATTCCCAGGTGCAACTGGGAATGGCCATGCTGCCCATGTGCATTTACCTTATATGGTAGGTGTGGTCACTCCCAATAGTACCATAAATGGCAGGTGTGGTCATTCCCAATTGCACCAGGGACTGCCCACACAGCCCTCACATACCTGCTATATATGGTAGGTGTGGTCATTCCCAGGTGCAACTGGGAGTGCCCATGCTGCCCATGTGCATTTACCCTATATGGTAGGTGTGGTCGTTCCCATAGTGCATGTGGGATGTCCCAAGTGAGCCTAATCTGGGAGTTCCCAGATGCAAATGGGGTGTCCCACAAGCAATTGTTTACGAGGGGAATGCCCCTGTTGTAGATGGGAATGCCCTTGCTGTTATGGGAAGGACCCTTTATGCATGGAAACTCCCAGTTTTAACTGGGATGTTCCAGACGGGCTGTCATCCATCCCATCAGACAACATCAAGCAATGTCATGGTCCACAAAAAAATATGTACAGTTACAGTGTATGTGCACTATTCTCCAGTATTATGTATAGCCATACATGCCTGGTGAATATGCAAGTCTATGGAACCATGTAAGCCTACATTTTTAACTAGAGCAGCTGTTGAATTTGGTCACATCTCAACGAGCTGCAGATTTATTATTCTTTCGATGCAGAAATGAGCTCAAAACATACCAGGGTTGATTGTTAAAATTAAGCCATATGCTAGCCTATACTGCAGCTTTGATGAGGTACAATACACCTTGTACAACAAGGTATCAGCCTGAATAGATAGCATACCCCATGCTGAAGCCCCAGTGTATACTGTGCATCGGGACCCAAGGCATGCACCTGCATGAGTTATGGAACACTCCCCTGTCCCCTAAGGTTCGAGGCTGGATAGATTGCATAGCCCATTATCCAACCTCTACTGCAAGCCACTACGCAAGGATTAGCCTGGATAAAATATGATCCTGTCAGCCTGTATGCCAAGGTATGAGGCTGGATAGTGTAGCCCATACCCCATCCATTCCCCAAGCTACAAGCCAAAATTGCATACATGCCCCTGTGCCCCAAACTGTAACCCCATCTATGCCCTGCAGGCTATCACAGACCACATACAGCCTGAACAGTCTATAGGCAAGCTCATATGTGCCCTATGCTACTAATGCTAGCCCCTAAAAGCAGGGGGGGAGGCATTTAACTGGGATGCATAATTGTTAAATATCATTGTATGCAACACCCTCTGCAGGCTAAGGCATGCAAGGGCTTCCTGATCAGCCTACTTGCAGCCCAATACGTGCAGAAATGCATGCAATATTATCATTTATTTGGGATCTGTGATGTGACCCCCAGGGACGTACCACATCAAATGTGGGAAGCCCAAATTCGCAATATGGGAAGCCCAGATATACACACCTGGGCATCCCGCACACTTCCCACAGTCACTGTGGTCCTTCCCACCATAGATGGAACCTCAGCCAAATCTATCACCCATAGGACCCATTATGTATTGGGACCAGTTAGACCCTATGGGTCTGGGAAAAGGGTTGACTGAAGTGCTCAAAACTGGGCAGCAAGCTAGTAGGCTTCAGAAGGTCCTCATTTCTACACCGAGGCTGAGCCGCGGCAACACTATCAACAGTTGATCAGTCTGGCAATCGCGGATGCGCGATGCAAACAGAATTGACAGCAAAGCGACAGCACCGTGCTATCCACCCATATGAAAATTACAGCAGCTGCCTAGATGCAGGGATGTCGAGGTTTAAATCATGGCCAAGCAAATAGCGCACACAGGGGGCAAACATAGCCGCACTTGTCATAAGCGCATCCGACAGGCATGTGCAACGTCTTCGCTGCGTCTTTGCCACTAAGCTTAGGTAATAGCGAATTTTCTTGTCGCGGGTTCAATCCTGTCCAACGTCATCTTTTATATTCTGGGCTTTCAAAATTGGGGGATTCATGACCATTCATACTATGTGTACTTTGCAGTTCAGTGCAACATAAATGAATGTATACCATGCATTCCTGACATGTCAAGCACTTGATGTGATAGGTGCAGGTTTTTAATTTGTGTGAACAGATGTAAGGTGCTGGTTATCGAATGAGTGCAAGGTGCAATAACAAAAAATCATCTCAAGTCAGCTCAGAATGATCAAATGCTCAAACCCACGGTACAACCATTGCCAATATATCTTCTGAAAAGACTCTGATATAGACCACAAATATTAACAGACTTTCAGCACAAGACATATCATGGTACAATACCAGCAGAGTACTTGTTGCACCCCAGCTAATTGGGCCTGAAACCCAAAGTCCGAAGACTCTGAGGCTACTTCTTATCTGGAATTGCTGGATAGCAAACACCGTATAATTTCAGTAAAATCAAAGCAATAAACCATGATAAATAGCAAACACAGGGAAAATTCTCAGGTGTTGGAAAGTGTTTCAGAGGCTGCATAGGATGGTAGAAGTAGTAGACAGAGGGATGTATTTACATATAATTATGAGGTTGCATTAACAGATTTAAACTGGTCCATTAACTTCTGTTATTTGTTGGGGTGCACATATGGAGCACAAAAATGTATATGGCAATTTTTTCTGGCCTGAGGTTCTCCAGCTTTGTGCCTTGGACACATTAGGCCTAAAGATGAAAGAATGGCATTTGGTGGAATTGAACCCACGACAAGCAAATTCTCAATTATCTAAGCTTCGTGGCAAAGACATTGCGCATACCTGTCGGATGCGCGCCGGATCCGCTCATGACAAGTGCGGCTATGTTTGCCCCCTGTGGCAGCGAGATGAGTCGAGATACATTGGGAGCATGGGATGGATGGAATCCAGAAATGAGCGTGACAACGATGTGGAAAACGTCATCAGGTGGCGTGACTATGACAAAAAAGAGATACAGTGGGCTTGCAGTGGGCTGAGCAGAGGGCCCAAGAGTTCAGCGGCTACTGTAGATGTTCCTTGAGTTCAAAGGTATGAGTGTCGGAGGTGCTCTGAGGTCAATTACTGGTGATGCTCAGTAGGAATTCCTCAAGGCGATGCTCAGGATACGTGAACTGGCGCCGAGTGAGGTACGCGAGTGGGGAATGCGACGCTCCTGCAAAAAGACTGGTGTCGGAAATGTACATCATAATAGGCTACATATGGATCATAAGGGGAAAGTCATACATGGTATAAGGGCAGGCATAGAGGGAAGTCCAAGTGTGTCATGACGACCTTGTGTCGGCGCGACAAGGTCTCCAACCAGATTTGATGCGCCATTAGTCGGAGTTTGATAGCGAACTAAACCCATCCATTACAAGGTGCATCCATAGGGACCAAGGGATTTGGCAAAGATTATCAAATTGGGATAATGCGCCGATACCATCAATTCCCTACAGCACTCACCTCAAAGTAAGCGCCAAGGGAGGGGAATAAATATCGTGACGTTCAGCAGATCCACATTCCTGTCCTCCAGACGCTGCCCCCCTCCACCCAATGATCAGCTAGTAACATCGCCTGCCGATATGTACTTCTACAGCGGTGCGCCGAACTGGGTCTTTTCGATGTTTGCCTTTATTGGCTTCATCGTGAGCTTGATCCCCCTGCCCTGGCCGAGGTTGGGAATGGAAACATGGACCGCGGGTTCAGCATATGTAACGAATTTCGAGATTCTACTTAGTACGAAAAGAAAAAAAAGAAAAACAGGAGTCATTGTTACAGAATATTTTTACAGCTCACGGACATATATCCAAGTATTCCCCGCTTCAAACACCGATGTGGATAAATGGCACCCAGTGAAAGAACGGGGTCTTCTTGCTAGACTTCTCCCGAAGCTTCTGAACAGCTAGATGCAATGCTCCAGCTGCCCGGGTCGGGTCAGGCGGCGACGTTGTGAACAGATGTTCATAAACATCACTGGCAACTTGTGGTGCGTCTTTGTCCATAATTGTCCACATTGTCGCAATTACACCTCTATAGCCTGCCAACAGCATCCCGGCCGCAAGGTGGACCGACTCCTCTTCGAGGCTCTTGTCCCCAGTCGCGGTCTGGCATGCAGAGAGGAATGCGAGATCAGCGTGTGGGAGGGCCAGTTGGATGATATTTGAGAGAGTTAAGCGTGAGCTTCCAGCAAGCAGGAGTGCACTCTCGGTGGGAGTGGTCACATTTTGTACACCGTGGCATGCAAAGTGCGCCCATCTAGAATCTATCATCCCTTGCTTAACGCTCTCCACTGTCGCCATATTTTTATCCAAGCGCAGAACGGGCAGCCTTCCAGTAGCAAGCCGTTGAATATGACTGATTTCCTCTAGGGTGCCTGGAATGTGAACCTGTCCAGATGCAGATGCTTGCGCAACAGCAAGCAGTTGTGGTGCCTTTGGTGACTTGGAAGGGAGGCGGAAACCTTCAATTAAGGCAGTCAAGGATGGTGCATAAGAAGAAATGACAAAGTCAGACAGTTTCGAGCCAGAGGCATCCTGCAGTCCATAGAGCCCTGCAGCATGAATGGGAAGAAAGGACAGAGGGCCTGTTGGACACCACCAGACACGTTGCATATTGGATTTGGTGGGGGTCTGTTCAATATAGGACTGAGCAATGTTTGTCAGTGACAAAATGAAATCACTCACAGTAATGCCAAGTCCATCCAGGACAGGCTTCACAATTCCGAACCAAAGCTCGGCAAGATTATGTTTCAACAGATCTTCAGGTTTTAGATGATCTTCCTGTCTCATGAACAATCTTTCACTCCGACCCACAATCTCACCAAGGGCTTTTGCTTGGTTTCCAGCATCCTCGGCCTTGAAATTTGGGAGAGGGATATGCAAGACCTCGTTTTTGCAGCCAGGCCTAAGTACCAGGGCATCACATTGCTTTTTGCTGACGTTCAGAATAGTGACAGGCCCTTGTTGGGCAGCTTGTGAAAGCTCAGAAAAGGTCTTGGGTAGCAGAAACCTTGAGAAACCTGGCAATGCTCGGATTTGCTTTAGAAGCTCTTCTCGCTCATAAGCACTTTGGTGAGCATTCTCTGCAACTGACTGAAGTGACTGCTGGGTGCTAGATTCAATTCTGTCTGAGTCACTGGCTCGAATACCAGAACCCTCCAGCTGAGCCGAGAGGAACACAAGTCTGTTAGCAAGCTCAAAATGTTTCTGCCTCAGAGCATCCACTGGTGTGCGCAAATCGAGCAACTGGCCCCATATAACTGAACGACCCTGTTCGAGCCATTCCACTGCCTTCTGGGAGTCACCAGAGGCAATGGCAGTAGCAGCTGCGTCCCTAACCACCTGCCCAGCCTTCGAGAGACGGTTATGACGGTCACAGATGGATAAGCCAAGCCATGCAATTTCTGGGATGAGGTCCAAGGCAATGTGATATGCATCCAACGATGATGGGGGTGAGCTGTGTGCCCAGCTGGTTGCAGCCTGGAATCGGAGGTGAGCTGGACCTGTCCTTGCGCGTGCTGCAGTTGAGTAGTGACAGATTGCCTTCTCTAGATCTGCATGGGCACCAAGCTGCTTGAAGCGAGCATGGAAGGCATTCCCAAGATTGTTTAACCATAGTGGCTTATCAGGGTGGCCCTCAGGAGTCAGGTAAACAGCATCCTCTTTAAGCAACACCGACTTGTTTAGGTCGGCCAGGTTGCCAAGGTGTTGAAAACGACTGTGTAGGGAATTCCCCAGATTGTTCAACCGTAATGGCTTGTCAGGGTGGCCCTCTGGAGTCAGGCAAACAGCCTCCTCTATAAGTAGCACTGACCTGTTGAGATCGGCCAAGTTGCCCAGGCACCCAGAACGAGTGAGAAGGGAAGTGCCGAGATTATTCAATAATGATGGCTTGTCAGGGTGACCCTCTGGACTGAGGCGAACAGCCTCCTCTTGAAGCAGCACCGACTTGTTAAGGTCATCCAAGTTGCCAAGGTGCTCAAAACGACGGAAGAGAGAATTTCCGAGATTGTTCAACCATGATGGCTTTGCAGGGTGGCTCTCTGGAGTCAGATGGACAGCCTCCTCTTCAAGTAGCACAGATCTGTTGAGTTCAGCCAAGTCGCCAAGGTACTCAAAACGATGGGAGAGGGAAATTGCAAGATTGTTCAATGATGATGGCTTGTCAGGGTGGCCCTCTGGAGTCATGCGGACAGCCTCCTCTTTCATCAGCACTGACTTATTGAGGTCAGCCAAGTCGCCAAGGTGCTGAAAGCGACGGAAGAGGGAATTTCCGAGATTGCTCAACCATGCAGGTTTGTCCACATGGCCATCTGGGGTCAAGCAGACAGCATCCTCTCTGACTAGCACCGACTTGTTGAGGTCTT
Source organism: Mycena capillaripes (assembly GCA_029204075.1). NCBI lineage: Eukaryota > Fungi > Basidiomycota > Agaricomycetes > Agaricales > Mycenaceae > Mycena > Mycena capillaripes. The sequence goes on along the minus strand of JARHKZ010000029.1, from coordinate 385,065 downwards.
CCAAGTCACCAAATCGCTGAAAGTGAGCGATGAGAGAATTCCCAAGATTGTTTAACCATAATGGCTTGTCAGGGTGGCCCTCTGGAGTGAGGTGGACAGCCTCTTCTTGGAGTAGCACCGACTTTTTGAGATCAGCCAAGTTGCCAAGGTGCTGAAAACGACGGAAGAGGGAATTTCCGAGATTGCTCAACCATAATGGCTTGTCAGGGTGGCCCTCTGGAGTTAGGCAGACAGCCTCCTCTTTCAGTAGAACTGATTTGTCAAGGTCAGCCAAGTTTCCCAGGTTCTCAAAACGAGTGAGGAGGGAACTGCCGAGATTGCTCAACCGTGATGGCTTGTCAGGGTGGCCCTCTGGGGTCAGGTGGATGGCCTGCTCTTTCAGTAGCACTGACTTGTTGAGGTCAGCCAAGTCACCAAGGTGCCCAAAACGACGGAAGAGGGAAATTCCGAGATTGTTCAAATATGCAGGTTTGTTAAAGTCGCTGTCTGGGATCAGGCGGAGAGCATCCTCTCTAAATAACACAGACTTGTTGAGGTCAGTCAAGTCGCCAAGGTGCTCAAAACGAGTGACAAGAGAATTCCCGAGATTGTTCAACAATCCTGGCCTAGCAGGGTCACCATCCGGAGTGTCTCTAACCAGTTTCTCCATCACGGAGACATATTTGGTGATGTCAGTGACATCATTTTGCCACTGAACAAGTTCCAACAGGGCATCCCCGAGGTCCTGCTGAAATTCTGTGTCCGCTGGGTTATCACGCACTGCATCCTCATATGCACACACTGCCTCATTCAGTGTGTCTATGTTGCTGAATCCCTCCCACTGTTCTAGACAAATGTCGCCAAGCAGGTTCAGAAACATACCCCTATCAGCATTTGTAGTGGAAAGGAGCAGAATTCTCTGGTGCATGACCCAGAGGTCCTGGGGATTCAGCTGACCGATCCTCGCCATATCATCCCGCATCTGCACCAGGGAAGTCATAATTGTTTCATTGCTTGCTGAACCCACTATGCTTTTATCAGAAGATGGCCCTATCAATTCAATTGAACCGTATCTTACTTTCTATTCCAAGGACATCATTAACATGGGGATCCACTGCTTTTGCAGCTGATAATGATATTGAAAACACAATATCACAATCCATGGAAGGGCTGTCGAGATTCACTTGGACAAGGGGAATGTGGAACGCTGGCGTACCGGTAACTGTAAGGGGTTGTTCTATTATGTGGATGATACACGCACGTTTCTGCGGTTCCCCAAACAAGAGAGCTTCATCCCGTGTAATTTCGATGGACCCAAGAAGTCGAGAACCGCGCGATGTTTTGCGCATTATTGCTATCAAGAAACTTACCCTGTGTGCTGGGCTATCAGATATAATAAGTTTTGTGCTACGTAGGTTTGAGACAGGACACTTACACCTCACAGTCGAACTGGATTTTCCAACTCCGAAAATTCTGGATCGGTTGTGAATCCGCCGGTCGTGTTTGCTGGACGATTGTTCCAGCTACTATCAGCTGAGCGAACATTTGCATCCCGGTTGGAAGATCTGGATGCGGGTCGGAAAGTGATTTGATTTGAATATCTAGGAGCAGCTGTGATTAATGACCGATCGAGCTACAAGAGTAGGAAACTTACTGTGAAGATGGATACTACAATAAGATGTAATATATTTAGCAGTTCTGGTACGGAAAGCAAGAGACTCACATTCTCAACATGCTGGTTGCTGTCAAAGGAAGAGAGATCTATCACGACACACCCTCAACTATATATACGGGAACCTATCATTTGATCAGTCATGTTGCTGTGGTTTCATGCTCCTGTCAAAAGAGAACGCCCGGCGTTTATACTTGGTTTACACACCCTTCAAATGCAGCGCCGCTGACTCAGGTAAACCCGGTACGGATCTATATGCCACGAAGGAACCAGCCGGTGAATGGTCAATCCTCCCTCAATGTTGGTTCCATGTCTAATTCATATTCAGGGCCCTTAGTTCATGCTGAATTAGCGGTACCGCACTGTGGTCCGCTGGGTAAGCAGGTAAGTAGGTGGCATTCCACGGCACGGTCCGAATAGCGAATGCCGGTTTTCCGGAATCAATAAGCGCTAAGATGAAAGTCAAATCGGCGGCCATATATACCCATATGTGTAGCGTAGGGTCCCACCAACGCGGTGATAATGCTTCAGCGCTTGAGCTGACAGATTGGTCCCAAGCCCATCATGATTCCAGCGCCTCCTAATTTTGAATTTGACGCGGGTGGATTGTGATTTCTCCGCGCTGACTTCAGGCAACATCCATTCTGACGGTTTGCGCATGAAGCGCTCAATGATGCCAGGCCAACAGCTACAATCAACCCGGTGCACCTGCTAATTTCGACGCCAGTTGATTACTCAACGCCGACTTCGGTTTACACATCAAGCGCCGAGTGCTGTTAGATTCAGGATATTCCTCCGCGACACCCGACACCATTGTTCATATCAACGAGTAATCACCAGGTTGATGAACAAAGAACTACGGTAGGATAGTAAGTAAAATAAGACAAGGAATAAATAGCAACGCACCTCCTCAGTCACCATTAGGGTAGAAAGACTGAGGCATGTGCAACGACTCTTGAAATACGTGTAGCTAGCATGTCCAATAGAAGTAAGATTAACATATAGAAGGGAAGATGAAACGATAGATGAAAGCTGTAAAGATTGAAGCCATATGAGCTCTATGATAGTGGCGTAACTCCATCAGGGTGGAATTTGATCTGAATCTTCACAATCCCACCGGACAGTATAGATAATTGAGTACCTACTACCCTCTGTATGTAGGACACATCGGAGTCGAACCAGGAAATCGATCAATCAGACGGACGAGACAAGGGCCAGGAAAAGATGCCGCGACTGCTGCGGCAATGGTAAAGCCGCCGCCAGGCGGTGGCCCTACGTGTGTCAAATGCCTAGCTATTGACTAGGGATCATGTGTTGGGCATGCAGTGAGGTGTTTCTGGTGTTTCCCTTGTCCTATGAAGCCAGGCCAGCCAAGCCATGGTTTTTTTTCACGCCAGGCCAGGCCATCCTGCTGGCTTGGTGTGGCCCTGGCTTCTGGCCTAGAATTTCGGTTGAACGAGTGAAGCGAGGACAACAATAAACTAATTATTTTGGGCGAGCTCGAGAGCCCTTATATACGTACAGGAAATATTTCTAGAAAGTTCTACGGCTATCTACACTTACTACGGACTGCAGAGCACGCTATGAGTCGCTCCAGGAATACAGTAGAATATACAAGTGCATTCTCAACACTCCCCCTCGACTCACGTGCGACATTTTTCGACTGCGTAAGCTCTCGAACAGAGGTCGTGGAAGAGCTTTAGTGAAGATATCGGCGAGATTGTCCTCAGAGGCGCAGTGGATAAGTTGTACCTCGTTAGAAGCAACTCGCTCTCGAACAAAGTTATAGCGGATGTCTATGTGCTTTGAACGTGCATAGAACATGACGCTCTCTGCAAACATCATAGCCGAATTATTGTCAACGCTGATAGGAGTGGGGTCAGAGGATGGCAAGCCAAGTTCTGAACTAAGTTCACGAAGCCAAATAGCCTCGCAAGTTGCACGTGCAAGAGCCATGAATTCAGCCTCCATAGTTGAAAGTTCAACTGTGGGTTGTTTACGTGAACTCCATGAAACTGGTCCGTTGGCAAAGAAAGAAACATGGCCAGAAATGGAACGGCGGTCAATTTGGCTTGCTCCCCAGTCAGCGTCGGAGAAAAGTTTGAGTTTGCCATCAGGGTGGAAAGAGATGCCGAGTTCAAGTGTGCCATGAAGATAGCGGAAAGTGCGCTTGAGCGCAGACATATGCTCGGCTGCTGGTGGCTGAGAAAATTGTGAAAGATGTTGGATGGCATATGCAAGGTCGGGCGGAGTAGCCGCAGCGAGATATGTGAGTTTACCAACACCAAAAAGGTACTCCCTGCGAAGATCTTCACTGAAAATGCGAGGATCGCCTTCAGCTTGTAAGGTAAGCTTCACATTCGGGGCCAGAGGGGTAGAGATTGGATTGCAGTTGCTCATACCAACAGATTCAAGGACCTTTCCGGCATAAGCAGTATGAGTGAGAGTAATTGAACCATTATTGTCACGGTTAATTTCCATGCCAAGAATACTGTGAAGTTCACCCAAGTCTGTAACATTAAACTTAGAAGAAAGCTCCCCCTTAAGCTGGGAAAGCTCTTTATCGGTACGAGCAAAAAGAGTCATGTCATCGACATGAACAGCGACGACAGTGGGAGAGGAGTATTGAAAAAGTGACTTAAGAGGGAAGTGTTCGCAGAAGAACTGATTTAACTCAGTGTAGAGCTACGGTTTAAATGCAAGTGAGAATGAATGCATACAGCTATGAGTCCATATGAAGGTATGTGGAAAATAAGAATCTTACTACTTAATGGGAACAAGTAAACACTGGTACAAGTCAACATGAACAGCTTCTGAACAGCCTGACTAAATACAGAATGCAGGACGCGAGTCCCTGTTGTGTCGCGCCGGAGGTTGCGGCACGGTTCGGCTTGATGTCCAACACTCCCCCTCAAACCGAACGAAGTCCGAGAGGGGAAGCGAAATGCTTGGCCTTCGCACTGGGAAGGGCTTTGGTAAGCGTGTCCGCCACCATGTCGTTTGTCGGGCAATACACGAGGCGGATGGTGTTGTTCTCGATGACATAGCAAATAAAATGATAGCGTATGTCGATGTGCTTTGTGCGAGCATGGAACTGTCCTATGTCGGAATAGGCGAGAGCGATGGCGGACTGGTTGTCGCCATGGAGGGTAATGGGGTGCTCGAGCGGGCGGAATAACTCGGCGATGAGTTGGCGAAGCCAAACGGCCTCCTTCGCGGCATGGGTCATCGCGACGTATTCGGCCTCCGTGGTCGAGAGAAAAACAAGCTCCTGTTTCTTTGAACTCCAAGAAATAGCACCACCGTCAATAAGGAATGCATATCCAGAGATTGCGCGCCTGTGTTCCTGAGACATCCTGTCTGCATTCGTATATCCTTCCAATCCCTTCTTTCCTGCGCCGTACGTGAGGCGCCAATCCTTCGTGCCTTGGAGATAACGGAAGACGTGTTTAACCGCGTCCCAATGAGCCGGTCCAGGGTTATCAAGCAATTTTGACAGAACCCCGACAGGAAATGCGATGTCAGGACGTGTTCCGACAGCTGCCCACATAAGCGAGCCGACAGCTTCGCGGTCAGGACTTGCTTCATCGCGGCAATTTCCCCGACACTGGTGGGGCAGTGGTCCATGGAGAGCTGGACATTCGGGTCCATGGGCATGGCAAGAGGTTTCGAATCAGTAAATTTAAAACAATGAAGGATTGACTCAATGCAGGATTTTTGCGACAACGAAATGGTGCGTTCATCGTGGTTGCGCTTGATTTCGATGCCGAGGAGCCAGGAAACGGGTCCCAAGTCGGTCATCTTAAAAAGCGCGCCAATGCGCATCTTTTATTCCTCGAGTAGTTTCGAGGAAGAGCCGGTGATCGTGCAGTCATCAATGTGAACTGCCATAATGATGATATGGCCTTCGGTACGTGCGTAGAAAACCGCGTGGTCGGATTGGGACTGAGTGAAACCAATTTCAGCGAGAGAGCGACTGAGAGTCTCGTACCATTTGCGACCGCCTTGTTTCAACCCGTACAAGGCTTTGTTAAGTTGTAAAATATATTTGCGGCGGTCCGCAAATTCGTGATCCGGGGGTTGTTCCATGAAGATGAGCTCATCGGGGTCAAGTTTTCCGTTGAGAAATGCGCTATGGAAATCGAACATGTCAATATTCCAGTCATTGCGCGCGGCAATAGCAAGTATGAGGCGGGTAGAGGCAATTTTAGCAGTGGGGGCAAAAGTTTCATAGTAATCCACACCATGTACTTATGTGAATCCCCGAGCGACGAGACGTGCCTTGTACTTGTCGATCTCGCCGGCGACATTCTTCTTGATGCGAAGTACCCTCTTGCAGTCAACGACATTGCGGGAAGAGTCCGGCCGTTCGCAAGTCGCCAAGTGCCGGCGGCTTTCAAGGCCGTGATCTCCGCATCGATCACAACTTTCCAGTGTGCCCAATCGGGCCGCTTCTTCGCTTCCTTGAACGTCGGTTCGAGCGCCTCTGACTCGGCCACTGCAGCAGCCATGCTGTGCTCCAAGATATCGACCAACTCCCAATCCTCGGAGACTTCTGCTCTGGCGCCCACCTCGGGATCTTCTTTGACTGTCGGCGGCATCACTGCGGGTACTCGCATTCCTCTGGGCAAGCTCGGGTTGGACGGGCGATCACTGGTGCGCCCAGCGCCCGTCTGGAGCGACTGAATGTATGCCGAGGGTTTTCGAACACGCTGACTACGTCCTGCCGGTGCTTCTTCGGGTTCTTCGAAGTCCGGACCAAGCGGATCTGTGTGCGCCAACTGACGCGTGAGCCGTTCGATAGAGGGCGACGCGGGAAGTGGCGCGTTCGTGGGTGGAGTGTGAGGCGGCGTCTGCGGTGGGCTCGCTCTTGGGGTAGCGGGAGGTGCAGGAGGAATGGGTGGAACGAGATTTTGGTGCGTGTTGGGGTTTTGATTTGCAGGCGAGGACTGATTGACATCCTCTGGCTCCCCCTCAAGCTGTAGCTCGACTGGAATCGGCACTAAGACGTCGTCCTTGTCGAGTTTAATACTCCGTTCCACGGCAATATTTCGATTGCCTCGGAAATAAATCCTGTGCCCACTGCTCATTCGTCGAATCCCACCCAACGGCCAATCTTTGCGCGGCCGTCTAGCTGGCTGCCATCTGGGTCGTGCACCCAGACTCTCGTGCCGAACTCTGGGAGGTACGCGAGGTCGGTTTTGCGCTTGTACATCAATTCGTATGGGGTTTTACCGTCCAATGCACGTGTTGATGTGCGATTTTTCAGATAAATAGCATGGTTAACGGCCTCTCCCCACAGAGATATTGGCAACCCCCTAGCGTGTAGCATCGCATGTACGCGCTCCAGAACCGTCCGATTGAGACGCTCCGCGACGCCGTTGTGCACCGGCGTGTCGTGCACAGTGAAACTGCGTTCCGTGCCCATTTTGGCAAGGTGCGCATCGAACACGTTGCTCCAAAATTCCCCTCCGCGATCGGAGGGGAATTTCTTGATCTTGACGCCAAACTGTGTGTCTAACCACGCTTTGTAGGCGAGGTACGAGTCGAACGTTTCATCCTTCATGCGCTGGATGTAAAGCCATGACCAGCGAGTATGATCATCCATGAAACTTGAGTAGGTACTCACGGCGATTGATCGTCTCTGTGGGAGAAGGCCCCCAGACGTCCGAGTGAATGATATCACCCATCGCAGCTGCGCGTTTTTCCTTTCGCACTTTCGCAACTGCGAGTGGCTTTCCCGTGCTCACATGAATCACAGGAGTGCATTTCCGTGGACTCGTCAAGCTTGATCCCGGTGACCAAGTCGTCCTTCACAAGACGTTTGGTGGCTTCCGGTGCGATGTGGCCCATCCGGCGATGAAGTTCCTCGATGGAGACAGTTTCTGTGGCGCTGGCGGCGGCGGTAATTCCAGTGTCGTTAGAGGTGTGCTGAACTCGGTACGTCCCGTTCTTCTTGTTAACAACTCCCAGGATCTTGCGTTTCTTATCAAAATCCTACAGAAGTCGTCGCGAAATAACGTCGCAAAACCAGCATCAGTAATTTTGCTGATTGAGACAAGCATGAGTCCTAGCTTCGGCGCATACAAGACTCCCTTTGTAAGGGCAACCACGAAGCCCCGAGGTACTCAGGGACTGACGTGGGGGATCCAAAGGTTAATTGACAGTAGCTAAATATACAGAGAAGCATACCTGACGTGGGGGATCCAAAGAGAAGAAACTCTGAGGATTCCCACGTCAGCCGTGGGTATAAGTAAGCTACTAGCTAAGACCATGTTACCGGAGTGATCGGCAGATGTCCCGGGCTCGGTCACATGCGAGGTGCCATCGGGGGTCCCCCTGGCGGGTCACGTGCCGGCTTCCGGTACCGGTTCCGGTAGGCCGGTGACCGGGAGAGCGACCGGAAGGACCGGAGGGGCCGGAAGGGCTCTGAATGGGGGTCGGGACGGGGGTTCCCCTGACACAGAGGCTCTTGAGGCTTCAAAGTCAGAGTGGGCAAAAGAATAGTTCATTGTAGAAGTTGGCTTGTATAGTTCGAAATACACATCGCTATCTTCGGAACTACAGATCGTCGATATCATAGCAGCTATCTTCCGGTACTGCACATGACCAAAAACACCACATGGACAGAAATTCCGAGTTTACTTTTGAACGGGAATTTAGTTACTCACAGCCGTAACAACAACGAAAGTATTAACCAAAAAACATCCTACTGGGCTATGAAAAACCGTACCTTGATTACAGTGAGCGGGCTTGCTGAACCCTGAATAGGGTGTTAAGGTTGAAAATTTGGAGGAAGAAATTAATGCCAGCATAGATGTAAAGGAGGTGTGTTGCCACAGTTGTGGGGAGGCTGAAACTCCAAATGAAAACAGTGGTAGCAACACGGATGCGTAGATGTACGATGCAGTACATAAGGTTTGAGCCCAGAAAAGTCGGCAAACCTAAATGTATATCCTGGCAAATCGTCAGCTGTAAAGATAGATGACAGAGTGCCGTATCAATTTCTAGCTCACGGAACTCGAGAAGGTGAATAACCAGTGATATCAGTAGATAGGATTAAATTTTCGCACGAAATTGTACATCATCCAAATTAAATTTCCCCATATTTTCGTTGTGCATAAGATGTAGTGCATCAAATTTAATTTTTGCACAAATCTTCAGAACTTTCTTGGAGATCAAATCCGTAGAGATTAAATCTGATTCAACTGACAAAGCTAGATCGAAAAGAACTGTTCCCGGCCGGATTGAACAGGAGACACTACCACAGCGCTTATTCAATCGCATCAAGAGACTGCACCTTTACCACTAGAGCACCAGGACCTGGTACATCATACTCTGTATTAGCAAATTAATCTGGTAATCCCAGAGAATCAAATGAAATAAGCACTCACAAAAGGTAAGGGTGATTTAGTCTTGCAGAAAAAAATAATCTAGAGGTGGTGAATCTGAGGACAAATTAGACCTAGGACACTTAGATAAACAACCCTTAGGAAAGCAGTTTGATTTAATCTTTGAAAAAAAAAAAATTCAAGTCCCTGAATTTTGAGTGCAACTATGCATACATACTCTCCACAACAGTTCTTTGTCCCTCCGCTAATTAGGTCTTGTGTTCCATTCCCATAGCTGGTCTTTCTTTTGCCACTTGGACCAAGAAAATCCATCTTGTTTGTGAAATTAATCTTACCGTAAAATTAAAATTTATAAGGCACATCTACTACCATACTATTCACTGCCAATTGTGCAATTTAATATCTCATTGTAGCACAATGTGCGAAGATTAAATTTTCTTATGCACAAGGAAATTGTGGGGAAATTTAATTTGGATGATGAACGATTTTGTGGCAAAACTTAATCACCGCTGATGAGGCATGAAATTGAACATGCCTGAAATAATCAATTTTTGCGACCTTTCAGTTGGAGAAACTGATAAAACCCGTCAATAAGGCTATACTAGGGTGCTAGACTACTCCCAGGTCTGAGCACTAGGCTGCTAGACGCGTTGAAACACCAGATTCAACCATTATAATCATCATACTGGATATAGAAGTACTCCTGCAAGTTGTACAGTTGTGCAACAAGCTTGAGTATAATATAGACGCTAGGCCGTATATTAAACACATGGGACAATGGAAGGAGCCTATAGACAGCTACATAACAAAAGGATCTCCTACAGTTCGCTCTCAGGAACATTTGGAAGTGGATACATTCGGTGCAGGTACTAACTTACCTTACTGGGATATTGTGGGAATTCTCTGGGCATTTGTGGGCTATTTTCGAAGCCAGGGGCAGCTGAGCACCGCCTGAGACGTCTAGGCAGCATCTAGAACGGTCTGAATGGCCTTGGGCGCTGTTCTCTGAGTCCTACTGAGTCAGAAATGCCATGGAAACATATTAGCACAGGATTTAATTGAAAAGGCTGTGTTATTCCTTGGGGAATGACTCGTTTTTGGCTTAGAAACACTCGGAGCTTTCCTAGGACCGAATAGACGGATCAATTTGCGTCACATTTACGGTCTCACACGGAGAACTGCTGCGGAAAACTCGGAGTTTTGGGTGGATCTTTACTATACCCTTTTAGCACAAGTACATGTATTTAAACTGGCATGTAAAGTAGATAGAACCAGTGAACCCCTCACCCCTGTTGGCATATATTGGACCTCTCAGACATTGGCTATTGTCTGAAGTCCTATCTGAGCTATACTGGTTGAACAAAACTTCGCTTTTTGCATTCAACTCAGTCTAAGTCTCTAGTGAGGCCTTGTGCCATTTGCTTTAAGTCCAGCAGTGGGTTTGTTGGGCAGTAACTTGGATAATAAATACATTGGTTTATTGCACTATATTGTGTGACTTGGCAAGGATTCCTAAGCGTTCTATTGAGGCTGACGGTCAATACGCCTGACCCACCTCCCGAACACACACATACGGCATTTGAGTTATTGGTGGTTGATAGAGGTATATTGGAGTGCAGACTTTGTCTGACTCTCTTGTATTTCGATTTCACTACTGCACTTAGGTGCATCATTTCACCGCTGCTGCAACCATTGGAATAACGGCCCGTGCAGGCCAATGTGAAGAAGATCACATCTGGAAAATCATTTGTCTGAGTAAGGAGTAAGATATAATGGATGGATAAAACACACCTCTACGATAGTTAGGGTATCTTACGGCCAACTGTATCAGCAAAATGTAGAAACAAATGAGAGACAGAGAATTTTTGTGGGAATGTGAATAGAATACAAGAGGCTGATGGCCCGCTTCGTGGGCCGCCATCCCCTTTGTGGACACGAAGTGAAGATTGAAGTAAATTGAACAACAATACAGGAATATTACAGAAGTAACTCATCCCAAACAATGTTGGTTGTAAATGTGGATAGATCGTCTTCATACTTCAAAATTAGGACATTTTCTGAGTCAGGGACCCGGGTCATTGCGGAATACAACTGGCCGTGCGAGAATACGGGCCGTCGCAAATCAATACCCAACTTTTGAACGGTCAAGCCTTGACAACCATTGAATGTAGTGGCATAACAGAGTGCAAGTCGTATCTGCTTTCTGTGGATAGTGAAATTAAATCCCTGAGGTTGAAAATGGCAGTCGATGCGTGGGATATGAAGCCGGATCTAGAAACAGATTGGTGAAATCTTAAATCAAAATCAGCTCACATACCGCATCAACGGTCTGGCCAGCGACCATGCAGGCAATTTGTCTCTACCTCAATAGTATATCGCAGCAGATTGCACACAATTACTCGGGTATTTTTTGTGAGACCTCGAGAAGCCTCGAAATTCCGAGTAAGTCGGCAGATAGCACCGACCTTGAGGAATAATTCATGTGGTGGTATTCCGGGTTCTTTAAGTCACTTGAGGAATTCGGGATCAGCAAAAACTGCTTCGTTTGAGTTGTTAGATCATCTTCCACAGAGTCACCGCTGATATAGCAGTGTGCACTCCCAGGTACATCACGGAGTATCGTGGTGTTGAATTCGTCAACAAATAAGTTGAATGGGCTCAGAATGGCTCGGGAAATACAGATGGCAGGGTCAGAGAGAACAATTGGAGGGAATACGAAGTTGATTAGTTCTTGGGGTGACTATGTGTGCCGCAAACACGCCAGGTCCACTGAATCATTAACATAGTCATCGCCAATGCTATCAAGGAAGGAAGAGAAGGCCAAGTCGTGGCGTTGCCACATGGAAATTTCGAGCTTCGAAATTTCGAAGTGGTGAAAGACTGATTGTGTACACAGTGATGCATTGCATATTGGAGTTCGTCCTCCAAATCTGACAACAGGTGCAACCTTGGACCAATGGGAATAGGAAGCTTTCTTGAATATAGAACACATACCTGGCAAAAATCTCCAACTGTGATCAACATCCGGCCTCCCCATACCTTGTCCGAGCATCCTGTCAATGAGCGCATAAGTCGGTCGGCGCAATCAAAGGCTTTAAAGTGGAGGCCGCCAATTTCATCTATGACGTGGCATTTGGCTGTTAGGAGAAGTTTGGCACGGTCACTTGTAGGCCCAACCGAAGATCTAAGATGTGGATTATATTCATCCACCGGAATGCCATAGAGATAATGTGTTGTTCGTCCTCCGGGATAGTTTTTCGCTGCAAATGCGAAAGATGCAGAAAGCAAAATAATTTGATCCAATTTACGCAGTGCTCCGATGACCGGATAAAGGACGAATGTCTTTCCCCGTCCAGCACGGCCATCCACATGTAATGGAGGTGGATTTTCTCCAGGCTTGAAATGAATATAATACGGTCATAGATAGCTCGCTAACAAAGAATAAGACAAAGATACGAAATAAAAGTAGTAAACAGACCTGTTCAACTGTGAGTTCGTCCTTGAAAGCACAGAGATTGGTTGGATCTAGTGTGTGACACGGTGTTACGCAATACCGTGGTGTCACAGGTACGGTGTCACGGGTCACGGGTATGGTATACACTTTGGGTGAACCCATGAAAACCAAAACTCAATATATCTGCATTTAAATCAATGAAAATGCAGTTTACCCACAGGTAAAACTGCGGTGTCACGGGTATGGTGTCACGGGTCACGGGTACGGTGTGACATCCATTCACCCGCGGTGTCACCCGTGTTACACCCTAGTTGGATCGCCAGACCATCGAAGGCACTCGGTTTCAACCTCTTGTTGCCTTTCTGTGGGTTCTGGAAGTCCGATCTCTGCCAGGGATTTTCCCAGGCCATGTAGTAAGTTTTGCAGTGCGAGCAAAATTTCATTGATGATTAAATCTGGCTGTGGTGAAGCCGTGGTTCGTAACATGCGATCTCGAATTTCAGCGCCAAGGGATTCTTTGTGGGCCTCTCATATGGTCAATGCTGGACTTCCCTCGGCTGCCAGAATCGCGAATATCCAACGAAGCTGAGAAGGTGGGGCACCAAAAGTGAGTAACTCTTCAAACACCATTATTCCTTCGTCGCGGTTATCGAACAATCCCATAGCTCGCGCTGCCTCCTGGTACGTTCCGTGGACAACACCATCAATTGTTCGAATGTCCACCCAATCATGGGCACTTCGATGCAGCAGGAGCGCACGCAGATAAAATACATCGCCATGGCGAAGATACACCATTTGAATGCGGCAGACTCCAACATGGCCAGATTTGTAGAATCAGATCCTCATTCTAGGCCGATTCAGATATTCATCTTCAAGAACTTGTAATGGATGCATCTCCTCGTTGGGATCATGCTTTTCGAGTCTGCACTGCGATCCAAATTCTACATAGGTCAGATCATCGAGTAGAGGATGGCGTGGGCGGGAGAGGTATCGGACCAACAGAGTTGCATCAGACTCTGAACCATTTTTACGGGCCATTTGACCGTATTGCCGTCCTGGCAAATGAATTGGTAGACATTTTACAGCTGGCTGCTTCTCGGAAATGTGGAATGAAGCCAGGCGTGTTGCCGCTTCGATTGAAGACAGGTACCGCCCTCTTTCGTAGTCGCGTATTTCATCCACTGGTTTGTGGCCAAGAGTCCTTGGCTCAATCCCATTAGTCGATGATGGTTGTTTCTGGACCTTCCAATTTGCCTGGTCCGGCAGCTTGCCAAAAAAATACTTGAACAGATATTGGAATAGTGCGACTGTTGTAGAGAATTCCGCATTGATATGGCAGTCATATTTCAGAATGAGCCATGGGATATGAAATACAATGAAGGCATCTTCTGCGTTCCGACGACGATGTTCAAAATGTCCTAGAAATGGTCAGCCCAGGAAATACAACGTGAATTGTGCCATACCACGTTTATTGAACGAAGAATCAGGAATAATGGGCTTAGGATAGCCATACTGACACTTTTTGGGCCATCCACATCGATGATAAGACTTTGATGGATCATGAGTGTGGGTCATATGTCGTTTCACAGCATCACGTAGAGGGCCCGATTCACGGGAAAGTTCAGCGCTGAGGAATTTGTCGATCTCTGCTGGAGTTTTTGGGACATTTTTTAGAGCAACAGCAATATGTACGTGGGGAAGGCCACGTTTCTGGAACTCTGTAACTCGTATATGATACAGGACCGGTCCAAAAAGAGTGCGGATATCTTTCATGAATGCGGAAAGATATTGCTGAAATACTCTCACAATGAGATCAGGCCGGTCATTTGCGGACTGACCGGGGAGTAATTGGGATGTAATTTCTGGCCAGCGTGGGCTAGTGGTGAAGGTAATGAACAGTGTCACTGGCCCAAGAGCTTTCCGCAGAGCGAGACAGTCAGATATGTTGGCAGCAGACCGAGCAGGTGAATGAACAAAGGTGGACGGCAGCCGAACATCGTCAACTGGCTCCTCATCGCCTGTTCCAATGAATTCTTCTTCATCTGGCTCAGAGTGTTGATTCATTCGGATATACGTCAGCCGGGCTTCTTCAATGGCGCTCCAGGCATCAACTAAATACTCCCCTATATTAATTGGTCAGAACAAAATCGAAAGAGGGTCAATGCAACGTGCCAGTTAGTCTAGAAAACTTGGACATCTGCTCGGCATTCATGTAAAACCTTGTCCTATACCATCGCGCCTGGCTAAATTTCCTGCCATCTCGGGTTTGGCGTGAGATGGTCCAGCCCATGGTCCCATGCGGAAGGAGCAACAAATAGTGCAAAGGTTCTACAAAGGGCGAGAGAATATCCAAGAAAATTGGTTTGTCACTTCCTTTCCGTTGGATCACTATTTTTCTGCGGGTCGGCTGAGAAGCTGGGGCAAGAGAAATAATCGGCTGTCTGCAGATCTGGTTGCACTTCGATCGATGTTGCGGTGTAGAGCACGGGATTCGGTGATTTGCCGCCGAATTTCTGCTTGCTGGTTGCTATCAAGGGCCGATCTGCTTTTCACATGTGCAGCTGTGTTATTGGAACGAATTTCCGTTCTGCGAGAATCAGGCAGCAGGGATCGCGAAATTCTCCGAGCATTTGTGTTCTGTTTCCGCCGCATTTCATGGTCATTACCATCCTCGATAGCGCGTCGTCGCCGTTGAGCTTCACGTCGGAGACGACAATGATATTCAACATCGGCCGCTGCGTCAGGATAGTTTGAAGATGAATGTGACATGGTAAGTCTAAATGGAAGCGTGTGGGATCTGAAGATAGTGGGCTGTGAAAAAAATGCTCCTGGGGTGGAACAGAGCTATTGTCCAGATTATGACTCGGAAATTAGGAGGAGATGAAGTAGGATGTAGTGTCGCTCTGACAGCACCCATTCGGCAAATTTGGTCCCCTGTTTTCTTGTGGTGACCCGGAACTATACAACCGTAGTAACCCGAATTGGCGGTCGGGGGGTGGATGGGCGTCGAGGTAAAGAGTTGCCGAGATGTCAGATTGATGGCGGAGTTTGTAAAGCTTCGGACGGACGGACAGACATCCTACTCTTTATAAAATTACGGGTGTCCGTCCGAAGCCTTTAACGCCCTAGATTTGGTCTTTTGTTCCCGAAACTGTGGATACTCCCACAGCAGGCGCCAATTCTCGCCTTCTTTTTCACATCTCTCTCTTCATAAAATAACGGGTGTCTGTCCGAAGCCTTTGACGCCCTGCATATAGTCTTACTGACCCGAATCTGTGGATTTTCTCGTGTCCTCTTTGGCGCCATTTTTTTTTCACAGCGCCTGAGCACTCTATCGGCGCCAATCTGTTTCTTGCTTCCCACATCATTGTTCAATATTCTCACAACAAGCGCTAGGCGCCAATTCGTTTCACGGCGCCTGAGGACTCCATCGGCGCCAATCTGGTTCTTGCCGCCTTGGATTCCCACGTCATTGTTCGATAATGTGACTATCTTTCAATTAGTCTCAAACCTGGAGAGACAATGTCTTAGAGCTCTTGCGCCACGGGATCACTCAAATATGCTTATACCCCAATTCTGCGGCCACAGTAAAAGAGACATAAGACTCGGGATAGTGTTTCTATTGATCCCGCTTTCTAGCTCACTCCAATTATTCATGGAGATTGTTTTGATCATAGGTGACCTGGAGGCTGGTTGCTCGCGGCAATTAGCGCCAAAAAGCATCGCCAAAATTGCCGGGCTATCCACGCAAAGTGCCACCCCGGCCACTCGGAGAAGGAGTGCTATTCGTTAGATAATGGAGGCCCGTCAGCAAAGCTATGATAGATTGACCCATATAAAGAAACGTACATTTGAAACCAGATGGCGTCGGCGCTCCAGCGTCAACCACCGGCCACCGGCCACTGTTTTGCTGTGTACTGCTTTCAAGCGCGGGAAATGAGGGTGTGCCCCACATCGTCTGAGATTGCAATTCAGATTAACTGCAGAAAACCGCAGAAGAAGGGAAGAAAAGCTGCACCGTAGGGAAACTGAACAATTGAGCTGAAGGAACTTTGCCAATATTGAATGATGAACCACGGATTGATCCTGCTGACGGAGAGCTGCGAGAATAACCGGGTGATTGAATTAATGCAGTGACTTGAGGAGGGAATCTTCAGCCGGAGAGAATACTCGGATAATTGTCAGCAGCTTACTGGGATACACTGTTGAGATCGAGACCATCTCGGGGATTGTAGCCGGTCAAATGGTTGACCCAGTAAGTCAATTACTTCCAACTAACTCACACACTGCTAAATGATGTACCAGATCTGGCTGCACCTACCATGTATTGATTTCCATTTTCCACCTCAGGGGTTCAATTTTACTGTTCATCGATAACAGATCCCCCTTGCTCTTTGCTATGCCACTACCTTCAAAAGCTGTCAGGGCTTGAGGGTTCAGAGACTTGGGCTCGATCTCAAACAACCAAGATTCTCACACGGACAGTTATACTCTGCAATGACCTGCGCAAATTTTTAAATCTTGAAGTACAAAGGCAATTTATTCACATGCACCACTAACATTGTTTGGAACGAGCTTTGATTGTAATTTCATACTTTGAAAAGCAACTAACAATGTACACGTTTTATGTTTGCAGGAGGAATGCCAACCTGTGCAACCGCTCATAGATTAAATTTCAGTCCCAAAATGCTTCGGAATTAGGGGTTTAACCAAGGGGGGACGACCCGCGGAGCGGGTCGTCAACCGCTTGTAATTTTATAAAGAGGGTGATGCGACCAGTGCAGAGCAATATAGAGAAGGTTGCATCGGGGAAATCGTGCTTGTCATCAAATGATATATGCGTGGAACACACCTCAACACATCAGGTAACCCCGAGTCCAATCAATTCCGACCTATTGAGAGGATGAGACACTATGAATATCCCGATGCGAGGATAAGCAAACCGGCGCAACCCACCTAGAAGGTCGTTCGGGGGAGAATCAGAACCCATGGATATAGAGAAGAGCAAGAGAGGAGAGGGACGCGAAGTAAAGCAGCTCTTTGTTATGAATTCCAGTCTTGAAATGCCGTCCAGGCGTTGATTGCTGGTAGACCTTTGAAGCAGATTACGATTAAGCATTGCGCAGTCTTGACTCTCGGACAGTTCAGTCTTGGTATTTGCACAAATATGTCCCTTGAGTGCGAGATGAGAAAGGGAGGAGAGTGGCAGTGAGACAAAGGAGTCCAGTATTCTGGGGTTCTTGGAGTTGCTGCTTGCCAGTTCTTGATCCATCACGAAGGCCATTCAAAGCAGCTTTTTGAGGGCAGAGGCCAGCTTCCTTGCAGTGGACAACCTTGATCCCTGCCATCTCTTGCTAAGCGTGCGGTGGAGAGAGCGATGGGAGAAGGGAAGGAGGCGACAGAAGATGGATGTCTCTTTTGAACGGAAGTAGCGCGGCTGATCAGCGAGGTCGAAAATAACCTGGTGGAGTGTCCAGCGGCCTGAACCGAAGCTAATTTCTGATGCGCAGATCACTGAAATTAAAAATAAAACTGGGACATGCGGGAGCTGCCGATCAGGAAGTGGGAAAGTGGAAGACTGCAAACAGAGGATCTGCTCTTATGATGGATCAGAATCAGCCGAATGGAGTGACAGAGCACGGCCGGAGGCAATTGAATGCGATTCTGGGGGAGATGTTGGGGTGTAAAAGAAGAAAGACGCGAATGAGGTGTTACCTTCGAGCGGGTGTTGAACAGCGATCGGGGAGGCTGAAAATAAATGATTATTGACCTATCGGGTGAGCGCGGAAAGCGAAAGGAAACTGAACTGCTAATGTGGGCGGTCTGTGGAGCTGCTGGGAAAAACGGGTGGATTAGGAACAGACACCTCAGGCTACCCCTACCTGACCCCCATAGGGCCAAATTTTTGAGGGTAGTTAATTGGGCCTATAGGGGGTGTTTTTAAGTGGGTGTCCCATGCTGCATGGGACATCCCATGCTTTATACCGATTTGCCTTGGGACGTCCCACAGGTATTGTAGGGGACATCCCTCACAGGTTCCATATCTTGTTTGGGATATCCCACTGGCCCATTTGGTGAGTAGGACCCCTGACACCAACCGGGGAGAAAAAATGCATTTTGGGGCCCATTTATGCACCATTTTGCATGATCTATAGTGATCCATGGAGCTGTTCACTGGGGCTTTCATCTCATGGTGAAGCAGGTACATTGGGGCTTGTCTTTTTTCCCTAGGAAACTGCAATACAGGTACGCTGGCCCACGGTTGAATACCACAATATGGGTACTTTGGTCTGTGTTTGAATACACTACATTGGCCTGCGCTCAAGTATCAAAACATAGGTATATTTACCCATCCTTAGATATTGAAACAGGGGTACGTTTGCCCACACTCGAATATCAAAATGCAGGTCCATTCGCCCACACTCGGATATCAAAATACAGGTACATTTGAATAGTGAAATACAACCTTCGTCCAAATCTGAATATGTCATCTGAACAGCTATGCCCACGTCATGGGTAGTCATGAAGGGGATATTTATCCAGAGTGGGGTGTCCCGTGTATTTTCTATCAACAGTGGGGCATCCCATCTATTTTCTATCAGGAGTGGGACATCCCATCTATTTTCGATCAAGAATGGGACATCCCATCCATTTCACCTATGGATTGTGCTATGGCCTGAGTAAGCATACCGCCCTCCCGGGTTCCTATGATCAAATGATCCAGATCACTTTAAACGAATATTTTATTTCATTAAAAATATTCATTTATCGCCGGGTTTGGCCGAGTATTTTGTGTTTTACGCAGCAACCAGGGCACTGATTGACAAACGGATTGGACAGCTGGATTGAGCGATTTCACCCTCTTTATAAGATTCCGCTTCTCTGTCCGTCTGAAGCCATTTAAGCTCCGCTGATGTCTTTACGGGCCGTTCTGATGCTCAGCTGCCGGTACACAGCCCACGGTGTGCTAAACAAGTGCTCCCATCATTCCATACCAATGCCGTGGTAATGCTGCTTTGCGCCGTTCATGGCAGCTTGCCGTCACCATCTGACAACAATTTGACATGCACTGCCTGGCGCCACATCGACGTATGAATGCCGACATTTTCTCCCACCAGCAAGGGAAACAAAGAGCTTCCGAGGGTGTCCGTCTGAAGCCTTTAAACTCCGCTTATGGATATCGGACCCCGGATCTTCAGTGGCGCCCAACTGGCGCGTAGTTCTTTAGACTGCATCAATTAGCTGTTCACCCTAAACTCTGAGCACCAGCACGTTGCCGAAGATTCTCCTAGCACCCAATTAAACGCGACGTGACTGTCGCGTCACGTCGCGTCTTTTTACTAGGTCCATTGTGGTGTGATCTCGAAACCAAAATCGCCACCACACAGTTTCCATAGAAACAAAATCATATTCCTTCATATGTATCCGATTTCTACTTCAAGAATCAGCACCATTACATCAGCCATCCGGTGCTTATCCAAACGGCTATAAATCCAAGGTTGTTATGTTTTTTGATCTATGTGATTGATAAAGAGGGAGGGGCGGTCCCCCGAGCGCTTGTTTTCTCTACAACTTTGGTTCTGACTCTATTTTTGGACTTTTTGGCATCGGAGCCTCCCAGGCCGACATATTTCTGTTTTGGGCCACTACACTTTTGGCCCAAAATGGAAATTCCTCGTTTTTGCCCTCAGTTGAGCGCAGATTGACCGTTTTTCTTGATTTAACTTCGCAGTTGTTATGCTTTATAGGTCTGGATGAGACTTGCATCACATCTTGGGCTGGGGAAACAGTGTGACATGGAGATAATGTCTGGAACTTGAAAATTTCGACTCCTAACCTTACTACCTCACACATACTCATGGCTCACTATCGGCAGTCTCAGGCTATATCTATTGTATCATTAGACAGTTTTTACACATGGCTTTCCCTTATTTCAGGCATTATACAGATTAATTTTGAGCAAATGGACAATTTGCTTATTTGTTGTTGTCCTTGCCTTTTCCTTATGTGGTGTGCCTTTCCAATTCTCATACATGCCACATGGAATGTATACACCTATTTTTCAAACTTCTATTCTACCTCAGTCCCCTACATATTGACTTTGGGGATGTTCCAGCTTCAACTGGATATCCATGTTATTTAGGCTGCTTTGCAGCGTTGAACCCGATTTAAACCATTATAAAAGGTATCCCAAGTATACAACATTGTTTGACTCAAAGATTGGGGCAAAACATCGACCTGAACCTGAGATATTTGAAGTGTCAATTTCTGATCATTTGTCCTATATGGCCATAAGCACTGCATATAATGCAAAGAAAACTGTCTAAACAGCATTTCCCAATGGGAAGGAGCAATGTTCAGCTTTATTTGAAGGAATTTTGTCAGAGTTCCACCAGATGGTGTTTTTGGTCATGAGAGCTTAACTGCGAATTATAGCCTCTAGACTGCGCACTGTCCAAAACACAATTCGCTCAAATCTTGACCAAAATCAGTGAAATAAAGCTTGAGATTGCTGTTTTACCTTGTGGCTTCTCACCTATACCATTTATCTGGCGACAGGTGGCTTCCTTGGGCTTCAGTTAAGAAATTTGTGCAGACCTGACATTTCACAGTTCTCATGATTCTGCCCATATATTGGTTGAGAATTTGGTCTCTGAAGGATGAGACATGTCATTGTGATTGTTTCCTGGAGCTGGATTGGTGGTCAGCATGAGGGGATGGAGGAGATAGGGTAAATATCTATGTGCTACTTACCTTCCTTGAATCTCAATGTGGTTGATTCAAATGTAACTACAAAGTCCCTCAGAAGTGTCCATATACCTTCTAAATGAGATAGGACCATTCATGCAGCCAGCTTGATATATGATGCTTGCAATATAGTGTGAATATTAAAATTTCCCACCTGGCCATTAAGTCATGTATATCCACCTGAAACACAGAGCAAATCCATCCAAATGACTGAGATAGGGTATGAATGTGAGAAGACATTCATTAGGCCAAGCTCCACTGGGTCTGTGTGAAGTAGTAAGGTCAGGAGTCGAAATTTTCAAAGTTCAGACATTATCCCCATGTCACACTGTCTCCCCAGCCCAAGATGTGATGCAAGTCTCATCCACACCTATAAAGCATAACAAGGGACTGGTCGGCCGCTTCGCGGCCTCCCATCCCCTTTCTTCCAGTGAGGTTCTGAACATGGCATGGATAGCGCTGTAATGATTTTTTATTCTTGGTTCGCCTTTTGAGCATATTATTCAATTCTGTCTCAGAGGAGAAGGTTCAAATGTAAATGGGGTATTCTGTTCAATAAGTTGAAATTTTAGATGCTTTAAGCCAATCGGAGGAACATGTTTGCCACGGCTACCTTTGTATCAGGTGCAGTGGGAGCGATCTGTCAAAGTTAGCGCCAGTCAAAGTGTGTGGTGCCGGTAGTGCCGGATACTTGATTGCCTCTGAGCCAGTAGAACTCGGGATCAAGGGCGGCAGACTGCCGTGGTGTACGGCATCAGCGGAGAGTATGTGGCATCAGTGGAGAGTCAACGGAGTTTAACAGGTTTCAAATGTGCGCAATCTTATAAAGAGGGTAATGAGTATATTCATGGCTTGCAGTGAGTCAGAATGGAAGCTGATCTGGGGTATGAGCTTACTCTAGAGATTGGCGCCGTCCAGGTGAGTGGTGGTCTAGAAAATGGAATTAACAGTGAAAAGGGTATAATGCGATGACAGTGGGAAAGGGCTCCTTAACCGCCTCGGCGCTGGGTGGGCGTCTGACTTTGTTTGAGCATTCGAGGCATGTGGCAGTGGGATTGATTGTAATCAGGAATATCATGATGACAAAATAACTGGGGCTTGGGGCGGCTTGCGATGAAGACTCGGCGGCGGTTGCGAGGGAATGTGCTGTCGAACCTTCAGAAAGCCCCGTTGTAAGGGAGTGGGCCAATTGGCGCGGTGCGTCCGAAGATCCCGAGACCGATGGGCGCTTCTGAGAGTCCTTCCCACATTGGCGCTAGATGGGCGTCTGAGTTTGTTTGAGCAATCGAGGCATGTGGCAGTCTAGAAGACTGGACTGATTATAATCAGGAAACATCACGATGACAAAATAATTGGCGCTTGGGGCCACCAAAGATCCCGAGACCGAGACCGATGGGTGCTTCCGAAGACAGCGCTGATGAGCGCTTCCAAAGATTTGGGGACTGATGGGCGCTTCCGAAGAACCGGGGTCTAATAACCAAAAGCGGAGTTTGAAGGCTTCGGACAGACACCCTTAATTTTATAAAGAGAGAGATAACTGCGAAGTTAAATCAAGAAAAACGGTCAATCTGCGCTCAACTGAGGGCAAAAACGAGGAATTTCCATTTTGGGCCAAAAGTGTAGTGGCCCAAAACAGAAATATGTCGGCCTGGGAGGCTCCGATGCCAAAAAGTCCAAAAATAGAGTCAGAACCAAAGTTGTAGAGAAAAAATCGCTCAATCCAGCTGTCCAATCCGTTTGTCAATCAGTGCCCTGGTTGCTGCGTAAAACACAAAATACTCGGCCAAACCCGGCGATAAATGAATATTTTAATCAAATAAAATATTCGTTTAAAGTGATCGGGATCATTTGATCAAGATGATCGGTCATGATAGGAACCCGGGAGGGCGGTATGCTTACTCAGGCCATAGCACAATCCATAGGTGAAATGGATGGGATGTCCCATTCTTGATAGAAATAGATGGGATGTCCCACTCTTGCTAGAAAATGGACGGGATGTCCCATTCTTGCTAGAAAACGGATGGGACATCCCATTCTCAATAGAAAATGGATGGGATGTCCCACTCTTGCTAGAAAATGGATGGGATGTCCCACTCCGATAGAAAATAGATGGGATGTCCCACTCTTGGATGGGATGTCCCACTCCTGATAGAAAATAGATGGGATGCCCCACTGTTGATAGAAAATAGATGGGACACCCCACTCTGGATAAATATCCCCTTCATGACTACCCGTGACGTGGGCATAGCTGTTCAGATGACATATTCAGATTTGGACGAAGGTTGTATTTCACTATTCAAATGTACCTGTATTTTGATATCCGAGTGTGGGCGAATGGATCTGCATTTTGATATCCGAGTGTGGGCAAACGTACCCCTGTTTCAATATCTAAGGATGGGTAAATGTACCTATGTTTTGATACTTGAGCGCAGGCCAATGTAGTGTATTCAAACAAGACCAAAGTACCCATATTGTGGTATTCAACCGTGGGCCAGCGTACCTGTATTGCAGTTTCCTAGGGGAAAAAAAATGCCCCAATGTACCCACTTCACCATGAGATGAAAGCCCCAGTGAACAGCTCCATGGATCACTATAGATCATGCAAAATGGTGCATAAATGGGCCCCAAAATGCATTTTTTTCTCCCCGGCTGGTGTCGGGGGTCCTACTCAACAGGATTTTGAACCTGTGAGGGATGTCCCATACAATACCTGTGGGACGTCGCAAGGCAAATCGGTATAAAGCATGGGATGTCCCATGCGGCATGGGACACCCACTTGAAAACACCCCCTACAGGCCCAATTAACTACCCTCAAAAATTTGGCCCTATGGGGGTCAGGTAGGGGTAGCCTGAGGTGGAACAGACGAACAGCTGCAATCTGATTCGAGGCATCTGCTTAATATACAAGGTATTCTGGTTAGCTTATAAACCGTTGAGCTAAGAATAGTTGTACTCCTATCCTGTAAAGTATATAGAGGGGGTCTCAAGTGGGGAACTGGCACGGAGTCACACCTGGCTAGCAATTGGACACCTTACATAAGGCTCTTCTTGTGCTGTGGGTTTCATCTGGGCTTGTCGCACTAGGGCTTCACTATTCGTGATAGTACCAATATAACAAGCTTCTCAACTATTAAACTATATAACAACGGCGGCGTGATACCAAGGGAGAACAATGGGAACCAATGTGTATTCTGTGACCTGGCGGTGTGTTATCAAGGGAGAACAACGGGAACCGACATGTATTTGATTTGTGTGTTTGATTGTCCCATATATTTTGTGAAGCATCTTATTTCAACTTCATTGAAATAAAACAAGACTTCCAACGCATCACAGACTCATTAGGCCTTCTTTCGAGAAGTCCTCCTGATTTGCAACTTGGCTACATCTGATCTCATCCCTCGACTTATATACTCATCATATACTCTGATCCGAGGTTCAAAACTCGTCAGAATATCTGTGACTATTCAACTCTTGGAATACCTTTTAGTGTTGGTGATTGTGGTTAGTGGTTGTGTGTTGGTTCGAGTTACTTTGTAGCTCAACTAGGCCATAGTCCTTATCACGGCGGTGGAGATCGTGGGGTAGGATTCCAAGGTATGGGTCTCCACTTCGCTTCTGATTGATCTGCGCTCAGCAGTTTTAGAACAATGGCTACGGCGAGGATGACAGCGAAGTGGCTTAAACCGCTTGTATGGCTTAATCCACTGAATGACTGAAGTAGGTAGTGGTAGGTTGAAGTGGCTTAAATGGTTCAAACAGCCACTCGAAGGGCAGGCTTAACCTGTTGGACGGTTGAGTTGGTTTAAACAGCTTAAACGACTTGAAGGGTGCTGGCAGCGTCATTCAGTAGCATAGTAATTGTATTGTATTCATACCCAAGTTTAATCGGCTCACACATATTAAGCCAACTGGAGCTGGTTTCCTAGAGGGCGCAGGGCACCGGAACAAAGGCGGCAGTCTGAGGGACACATTTAGAGATGAAAAACGACAATACAGTTTGCTGAATGACAACTTACCACAAGGACAAAATTGTCCTTTCCATAAATATCCACGAACTTGTTAAAATCACCAACCAGAGCCACGTCTTGGTCAGCTTCACTATACATCAAGTTTGTTGTGGGGTTAGCTGCGACGTAAGTGATCAGCATGGTCTGCGGAAAGTGAAGCTGATTCCCGATCGGGGCATTTACAGGAGTCTGCGTTGGTCCATTGGGCAGTGAGAGCTCTTGTGGCGTAGTCGAGGGTCCAAATTTGACTTTCGGACGGCTTGTTTGTAGCCGTCTGACTGCATACTCGTCCCAGCGCTGAAGGAAGGTGGCGAATTTGCATCCGCTGTGGGAAGGCTTCAATATTGGCCTCACAAAGGGTATATAAAACTCACAGTGGCCCGTGCCGCTGAGGTAGGCATACCTGCGGTCTCGTGAATATCCTTTTTCAATCCAGCATCTCAGATAGACAAACTCACCCAACGCTACCTGGATTGAAATTGTATCCACCGTATCCGCCAACTGCACCAACGTTGGTGTGAACCGCATCTGGACCATTGGTGGCAACGAGATCGAATGCACCGCTGCTGCAGGAGGCGGGCAACTTTACAATCAGAGCATTCTCCAGAGTTCCGGACGTGTAGGCATTCCGGTCGAATGCCTTCTGAACATAGCCAATGGGTACGCCGTCAGCAGCACGGGAGATCTGGACGTATCCCGAAGCGCTGATGGCATGTGAGATGGATGAACAGAATGCACGCGAAGGATTGAAATTTACCCGCAGAGTGCGGAGGGTGCCGGATAAAAGGCCGCAGTCTGAGGGACATTCAGAAATCAAATGACAATCAAGTCTTGCTGCGCAACGACTTACCACAAGGAAAGCGTCCTCCCAAGCAAACTTAGCCACGAACCGATCAAAATCACCAACGAGACCCAGGTAGTTTGAAGTTCGAGCATAATACAAGCTAGTGGCAGAGTTAGCTGCAAGGTAAGCGGTCAGCGCTGTCTACGTAAAGTGAACTTGATTCCCAATCGGGACGCTTACTCGAGTCTGCGTTGGTCCATTGGGCAGTGAGACCTCCTGTGGAGTAGTTGAGAGACCAAACTTGACTTTCGGCTAACCCAGTATAGCCCAGCCGCGATTGCATACTCGTCCCAGTGCTGTTGGAAGGCGGCGAATTTGCATCCACTGAGGGATGGCTTCAATACTGACCTCACAACTGAATATACAGAACTCACCATGGCCTGTACCACTGAGGTAGGCATACCTGCAGCCTCATGAATATTATACTCGAATCCAGTGTCTCAGATAGACAGACTCACCCAAGTCGACCCGGTTTGAAATCAAATCCGCCGCTCCCAGTAACCGCACCGACGTTGTTGTGAACCGCATCTGGACCATTGGTCGGAACGAGATCGAATGCACCGCTCCTGCAAGGGACAGGCAATTTGACAACCAGCGCTTTTTCCTGAGTGTCGTATGTGTAACGTATTATATTGTTGAATGTGTTCCGAACATAGCCAAGGACCACTCACTCCGTCACTCGCACGAGAGATCTGAATGTATCCCGAAGCGCTTGCGGTATGTGAGATGGATAAACAGCATGCATGCAAGGCAAAGCAATTTACCCACAGAGTACGCAGGGCACCGGAGACACGGGATCTATGAATTTTCGCATCACACATTGAATGAAGGTGTAGGGAATGGTTTGACGAACGTCTGATGCCAGAAGCCCAGGGTGCTGGTGAAAGAGGCAAACTGTTACGCATGCGGTCTGCAGATCCAACCAAGCTTGATTCTACAGCAGAGGGCTCGCTTGGGATGAGAGCGACCTGGCCATCGTGGGAGAAAATGCCCAAGTTGGCCGAAACGAAGCAGGTGAAAACAAGGGTCACCACAGTGTTCGGGAATTTCATGGTGGTAGGAAGATTGTGGTGGAACGATGGAGGGACAAGCGGCCTGAAGGAGATTATCTCTTATACAGGAGGCAGTGACAGCGCTTTGTCACCGTTCCGAAAAGAGGTCAAGAGCGAGATGAATGATGAGCCTCAGATAGATGTTAAATGAAGGATGAGCATTCTAGCTTGCAGTCGATGGCCTTCATCCAAGCCTTGATAAAGAATAGCTTCAAAATAGCACTAATATCATTTTGAATGGTTGTACTAAATGAACGAGTGCTCCAGATCCTGGAGAGCACGAAGAGAACAAGACTTGTTTTTTTTGTAAGCATACGTAAAAGCAGGGAGACGAGGGGAATGATGGGATTTAGATAGGTCGAATACTGAGAGCTGTTGCCGTGAAATCCCATTAGGTGAGAGTACTGTAGTATTTAAATCAGTTCGAATGTCACGCGTCACAGGGCCCAAAATTTTCGAAGATTTTCGAACCTGTCACGGGTCACCGAGGTCATTTTCGAAGGTGTAAAACCAGTCACAAAATCGGCGAAAAAGGCTCCCAAAGACCCGTTTTTCGTGCCCGCAGCGCGTACAAACGTGCTTATCCCTCGGGCTCTCACGAAATGCCAATTTTGGCATGAGTGATTGATCAGTGAACTGATGCTTCCGTTTTGCCTCCGTCCATCACACTGGCGCCGTGGCCGTTAGTTTGTCGCGGTAGAAGTTGACGAATACAAAGGTAAGTAGATATTTCAACCCGACTTGAGTCCCGGTACGTCCAGATCCTCATCCTTGTCATTAGCGTGTCTCCAAAAATCGGCGTACCTAACGTTGGCACGACGCATTCGCTTGCCCGACTGCTCAAGCTGAGGCTCTCCATCACCTGCGCTGCCTTCCACAGCCGCCACCTCCGCCTCAATGTCCTCGGCCTGCGCAGACGAAACAAGACCTACACTGCCGGAGTCTTTGGCCAGCTTTACCTTGCGGTTTTTGCTCGTTTTCTTGGCGACGACATGGCGGATTACCTCGTGTGTGGGAATCTC
This sequence comes from Mycena capillaripes, assembly GCA_029204075.1. Classification (NCBI taxonomy): domain Eukaryota; kingdom Fungi; phylum Basidiomycota; class Agaricomycetes; order Agaricales; family Mycenaceae; genus Mycena; species Mycena capillaripes. Next base: position 356,935 of record JARHKZ010000029.1, on the reverse strand, counting down.
CGCGTCGTCGATACCCATCTCTTCATCCTCATGCTCCTCAAGATCCTCCTCCACTTCCTCGTCTTCACCCGGGCTGTAGGCACGTGTCGATTTCGTGTTTAGATCCCGCCAGAGCTTGGGATTCTCAGTTCGGAGGTTAATGAGGCGCTCATTCGTCTCAAACGATGTCATGCACTTGTAGGATAGGTTGAGTCCGCCACGGATTTCGCACATCTCCCACGACTTAAGGTTTTCGTCAGTGACAGGTATACGGCGCATGGTAAATCCTTGCCTTCAATATCAATTCCTTGTTTTGAATCGCCTGGAATCCCTGCCAGATCCACCCAACGCTCGCGTCCCGAAGCACTGGCAGAGTTGTGTCGAGATCCAGGCTCTCCTTATTGCGCCGCTGTTCAAGGAGGATGTCTACGAGCCACGATTGGTACGCCACCTTTATGGCGTGCTTGAATGGGCGGTTAATTCCGACATCTAGCGGCTGTCCGATGCTCGTGCAGTTGGCCGGTACGAAGTCGACGAGGATATTGGGGTGGGTCTCCCGGAGCCAATCCTGGAATTCTTTTGATCGATGAACAGACCAGACGTCGATGATCAGGAGGGCTTTCTGTGAAGGAGACAGGCCGAGCAAGGCTCGCTGGTGCGCCAGGTAAGGGACGACAACATTGTTGATCCACTCGCGCATCGTCTTCTGATTTGACCAGTGATTTCCGCGTTTGCCTGAAAATACGAAGGCAAAATCTGCGGCGTCGCACTCCTCGCGGTTCGTGGCTGAAGCCGTTGGGACGCTGAGACCACTTTTCCCTGCGTACACACACTGGATCGGGAGTGCTTCTCCCTTGGCCGATATCGCCACCAAAGCCGTGAACGCGCGCTTCTCATCCGTACCAATTAGTGCGACCTGTTTCGACCCGCGCGGCGCCCATGTCACCCTCGATCCAGGTAGGTAAATTACACCCGTTTGGTCCGCATTGATCACGAGCTCTGCAGGGATTCGATGCTCCTTGATGGTCCACGCGCGGCGTAGGAATGCATTTTCACATTGGACTTCGGCATCTGCTGGGAACTTTTGGGCAGCCTTTGTGCCCTTTCGCATCGACCACGCCAGTGTTTTGTCAAGGAATCTCCTGCAGAATGAGTCCGAAACCTGAAAGGTCGACCCGTCCTTGAATTGGTGGGTGAAAATCTCCGGCGCTCGATCGCTGATTGTAGCGATGATAATACAGCGCACCGTTGCCAAAGACAGAGGAGCGCCGGCAACGCGAAGATCAGCCAACTGCGAGATGATATCTTTGGAAATCTCGGGGTAAGGTCCCTGGATTTAATTCAGTGGTGATACAGAACAGAGTATTGATTTTCCTACCAGAACGCCGCGACGTCCACCTTTATTGTGGCCGGGAATGTTCCCCTTCGACGCGCGTGCCAGGACGGATGGCTTCCATTGACTAAATCCACCCGTAGTCTCGATCCATCCCTTCACGGTTTGTGGCTTCAAATACTGAAAGAAATCGTAATTCACGCGATGCAGCTCCCGGATGATGTCTGTCAAGCCCCAGCCGACCTTTGCTTGTGCCAGTTTAATAGATGACCATGAAAATGGCGTCATCCAATTCACGTTTGTCGCCGAACGAGCCGCCTTGATCTTCTTGCGACCAGCAGGCTTACGAGTTTCAGTCTTGATCTTCCTTCTAATCTCGCGTGCTGGACGAGACGCTTCTACAACCATGGTTCGCGATGCGATTTCCCGATCCTTGAGCTCGACCTGACCCCGGTATGTGAGAATCCTGTGTTAAAATCCTGTAGCTGCTCACCTTGCGACGCTTCCCTCCAGGGTTTTCCTCTTTTGACAGCCGTTTAAGAGCGCGGTGACGACGTTGTCGTTCATTCTGCCCATCCTTGCGCATGGCATCTTTCTCTGCTTTCGCGAGGCGCTCGCTCTTTGCATGCTCCTCTGCCATATCGCGCCGTAGATCCGCCTCCTCCGCGAAAACACGCTGCTTCTCTTGTTGTGTTAAAACCTTTGGCTTAGACCATCCCGACATCCGAAAGAGTGCAGGTACTTTAGACGGCGACCCTGTTTTGAACACGTCCATCGCATGGCTCGTCGCACTTTTAAACTTTTCTTTCAGCCTTTTCTTATCAGGACTTGCGTGTGGGGTGTCAGTTACTCGCTCCGAGTGGGTTCGCTTTGGCGGTGTCGATGGCCGTATGGTTCTCGCTGCGGGAGGAAGGGTGATAGTGGGCAAGAACTCGTCGTCGCTGTGATCACCAGCCGTGGGCGAAGGGGAGGATGAGGCTAGAGGTAGGGACGCCGGCGGCGATCTGACGCGAGAAGGTAGTGAACATATTGTGCGGGGCATGTCCTCTGCGGGGGAAGGACTCGCTGCACGCGAGTTCGTGTCAGTGCCAGCTTCCGACCCGGAACCCACGTCGTCATCGGACGCACGGTATTCGGAGTATTCGGAGTGTGTTGGTGAGTGGTCTGAATTTCGCCCCTCATTCCCGCTTTCAATGTCGTCTGATTCGTCCACAAGCGCCCCGAGACCGAGGGTGTGCGCAAATGTGAATTCGTAGTCTCGGGCATCACTGGAAAAGTCCGATGTCTACGAAAATGAGAGCGTGGTAAGCAATTGTGCGTTGAAACACACCTTTCTCTCATGCCGTTCAACAATTCGCAGAAACATTTTGATACGCTCGTCCGCCATTGATGCAGCCGTGGATGTCGGAAGAGGAAAGCACTTCTTGTCAAACCAGTATGCAAGAGCGAAATATGCAATGATCCCGCAAGAATGGCCGTCGAGCTGCTTCGGAACCGGTATGTCAGTCCATCTGTACTCCGTGGCAAGATGCTCAAAGAGCCACCAGTCCAGATGTTTGCGCAGACTAGCTGGAGCCTTGGAATCAAATCCGTCGCCGTAGCCGATGACCCCCTTCTCGCAATCGACTACGAGCGTGATCCAGTGATTATCTTCGATGTTGCCTATCGTGCCGAGGCGTGTGCGGTCTTTGGTCGCCAACGATGTCCCAAGGCGCCGGAGCCATCCAAAGCGGCTAGAAGTGCGGTACGCATCTGGGTTGGAATAAGCTTGAGCAAGTGCGATCACAAAGTATGTCGTCTCAATCGCACTCGCGCTTCCATCGCTGAGTCCGAGATCTGCAGCAAGGAGCTCTAGCATCTGGTCCTCATTGTCCGTCTTCAACCAGTCCGTGGTGAGCCAGAGTGCGAGATCTTCAACAGCGCCCCCAGCCTTGAAACCCTCGACTTTTCCGTCCCAGGGAATCCTCTCGAGCGCTTGAAGAGCCGCCTTTGCGCGCCCGGCAGCCTCTGTGCTAGTCGTCGACTTCTCGATTATTTTGTGCATCTGTTCCGCTGCGGTGCACCACCTGCTTCTCTCCTCGCGCACACGCTCCAATATCGACCAAATTGTGGCGTACCACAACGGGTAACGCTCGTCTTCACCTCGGTGCTTGGGCGAATGCACGAGAACGATTGACTTGGCTTCGGGGTCGTCCAGGATTGCGCGACCAAGCCCTTTCACAACGACCGATGGCGGCATCATGATATCCAACACGTTGAAGGTGTTAATTGTCGGAGAGAGATCAGAGAGATAGTCGCTTGCATTGGAAAAAATGGTGGATTTGCGCTGGGGCGGGAGCTGAAATTTGATGAGGTCGGACAGTGGTAGGTTGCGGGCCGGCAATGAGGACTTCTCCCATCCTTCGGGGATCTTCAGAATGTCGGGAAGCCCGCTCATTGTCGCGACGGTGGCGGGATCGGCGCAAAAAAGGAGTGTTATGTAATCTGATTGATCTCCACTGGCTATCTGTAGCTATACGCGCGATCTTCCTATCTGATCCCGGTCGGAGGACCTCTTTTGGCAATTTCTGAAGGTCCGAGTGCTGTACCGCCAAACTCTAGCGGATTTTCGAATTTTTTTTGGGTGTCACGGTCATATCCCCCCACTTTCGAAACCCAAACTTCGAATCTTGCGGTCACAGGTCACAGCCAGGAGAAGTGAATTAAATACTACAGTACTCGAAGCCTGCAGGCGTGCGGAGGAAAAATCGATTTAAGGCCTTAATTGGAAGCCTTAGCCTAAGCCTTAGCCCTTACTAAGCCTTAGCCATTCTCAGAACTGCCGTGAAGGCCTTAAGGGCGAACACTGAAATGGATCTCCGCAGTGTAGCAATTGATAAATGGCTCGGCTCGGCTCCAGAGCCATCACGTCACGGAGCCATCAAAAGCCGAGCCGAGCCAGCCATAGCCGAGCCGCGGCAACACGACGTGACTGATGAATGATTCCACGAGACTGCATTCCTGCGCAAAGTTTGCGCAAAGTCGCCGAACTCAGATTTGGGTTCTGAACATGACTCTCCACCACTACGCGACGCACGCGGGACCGAAGTCGCTTCGATATTAATGGCCTTCGCGCAGCGGCGATTGCACACACCAAGCTCTAGCCTCTCCCTCCACATTCAGAGGGCGACCGCGACATCCAGCTTCACCTGCAACACCTGCTCCGCAGTCTTTGAGACAAACGAGGTCTAACGCGTGCATATGCGCGAGCCCTGGCAGTGAGTTGCACCGTGCGGGTCCTCAAGTCCTGCAACTCATCCATGCTCACAGCCTCTACAACCTGAAGCGCCGGATGGTGTCGCTGCCACCCGTGACGCTGCTGCGTTACGACACGCAGGTGCACAGCGACGATGCCGCATCTGCGGAATTAATCTGCCCGACGTGTAACAAGGAATGCGCGAGCGAGAAGCTCTACCAGCGGCACCTCGGGAAACACATCAGTCTCGAGAACGACTCCGCGTCCGACTCCGATTTCGATGACGCAGAACGGAGTGAATCAGACACACCGGACCTCCTCCCCACGCAATGCTTGTTCTGCAACCTCGCCCCGCCGACGATCGAGGAGAACGTGGGGCACGTGTACGCCAAACATGGGCTCTTCATTCCCTCGCCCGAGCACCTCACGGACCAGACGACCTTCCTCAGCTACCTCGCTGCGCTCGTGTGCCGCTACAACGAGTGCCTCTACTGCGGCGTGCACAAGTCCTCCCGCGCGAGTATCCAGGCGCACATGCGCGACAACCCCGACTCAGAGCTGTTCGAGTTCTGGGAGTTCCCCGGCAGCGACGACGACGTCGACTCGGACGCTTCGAAACCCAGAGCAAAACAACGGCCATCGATCGTCAAGATCTCCGAGACGGAGCTGCTGTTACCCTCGGGCGCGATCCTCGGCGCGCGCGCGGACAGCGCGCACGAGCGCCTGCATCCCACCGGCGTGCGCGGTGACGCGAAACGGGCGCGCGCAAAGGCGATCGAGGACGGGACCACAGCCCCAAGCCCGCAACGACAAGCACGGACCGCCGCGTCGCGGTGCGCGGCGAGCAGGGGCTTACCGGCATGTCGGAACAACAGCGGCGTGCGCTCATGGTCGTGGAGAAGATGATGATGAAGCGCTAAGCGGTCACGCGGTCGGCGCAGCGCTGGACGACGGAGCAGGTCGCGAATAGGCAAAAGTTCTTCAAGGTGAGCAACACGTTTTGGTCAGAGATTTGAGAAACTCACTAATTGGTTTTTGATAGCCCGATGTTTCGGGGAGGAAGAATGGTTGACACATAGCTCGATTCGAGTCTTTTATGAACGACCGGAAGGCATGCAATAATATGTGCGACTCAACATCGTGTGTAATCATCGTATTTTTGCCGGGGATTCTTCTCCTGGGACCGAGGGCTGCCGGCGAACCCAGAATTCGCGGTATCACAGGGCGCTCCCCGGCGCAACCGCGAATACCTCCGCCCCTGTAGACTTGATCGCTGTTCACTCCAAGACGAAAGCACCATCTTCGGAACATGCAGCCGCATTGGGAGCTCTTTGATGTATATATCCATCGCGGCGGGAAATAACACCAAGATTGTGCCGAGGACGTGTTGCCTCGTGATACAACTCCCAAGAGTCATCAAAGACAGGCGGAATTGAATTCAGATTCAGAGGAGGACTAAGCTAAGGCGACCTCTAATATGCACTTGAAGCAGACAAAACTCGGCAGCGGTGATTTGTTCGATAAATGGAATTTCTCGTCTTCTAGTACACTTAAATTTCTCAACCATGCGAGGAAATGCTGGAAAATACTGAAAATAGCGACATCAAAACTTGAGAAAGCTGTGGCTACTACAAGCTCTCCGGCAGAGACCGATCGTTTGCAAAGCACCCTTCAGTGGATATTGAGCTTGACCTGGGTCTTGACTGATCACTGAGCCTGCTCAAAACCAAGCCAAACAGTGATGGTCTCGATACCAGCCGTGCGAGCGTAAAACACGAGGGCTCCATTTTGCTTGTCTCTTTCGAATTCAACGCAGATGACGTGCTGAATTGAAGCGTTAGCGACAGTCCAAGCTACGTTGAGAATACGGAATTGAGAGGAAATGGAAGGCACTCACGCCCTCCTGAACTTGCCAGATCACGTCCTTGTAAGTAGTCTGGGGCTGAATATCGGTTCGCGCCGGGTTGACCTGCACTCAGAATTTTAGTGTGTTTCATCGCGATAACCCGGCGCGCGCGCATAGCGCTACTCCTCTTGGGATTATGTACATCGGCGTTGCAGGTGGATTGCGTGGATTTTCTCACCATTTAACGCTTCCATTAATATTCTTCCATATTCCTCCTTCTTCTTATTTTTCTCGCTTAGGTTATTAATCCCATTTCCTTCACCGTTGCGACTTGTGTACAGTAGTTAATTTTCTTTTTTTCATTCTTCCTCCCTTCTCTTTTGGCTTTCTGGGTTTTTCGCATTCGCATGTCCTCATCGATACACATGCTAAGTATGTGGTTACTCCATTCAGAACGCCAGCCCGCGTACACCTGCGTTGCCCCAGAAGGGGTGCCGCGTCAAACGAAAATGCACACTGTCGGCTCACCGTGCGCTCGCTGTGCCGCACTCAGCAGGCTGCCCCACATCAGCGCGCTCAGCTTCCTGCCACGGCTGCGTCGCCGCTAGCTGCATACTGTATGGCATTGGCTGTGATGGTGGGGAAGATAATCGGAATGTGTTTGAGCTGAGCTGTCAGGTGCGTAATTATTCCCCTCCTTCTTTGTTGCTTCTTGTCAGCGTGCTTCCTCTGGCCTTTGTCATGCCCACTTTCCGGCTATCCATCCTCCCCATTTTACCCCCTCTCTTCCTCGCCGCGCACCCTCCGTCATCTTTCCGTCCAACATCTTCGCATTCGTCCCTCAGACATGCCCTCTCATACCCTTGATTCTCTCGTTTGCCGAACATGCCCCAGTCTCGACATTATTCCATTTTGCCTCCAACACACATCCCTTCGGTACGCGTCTGTCCTGCGCTGTGGACACCAGCATTGCAGATGGAGATTAATGTTGGGTGAATTCGTTTGGCACTTCCATTCTTCCACGTACTTCTTCGTGTTTTCCTCGCGATCAGTTTACCTTACTTTCCTTCTTCCCTTCCTCGGGTGCAACTCGTCTAGTTCCCGTGCCTCCTTCCTCATTCTCTCCTTGTGGCTCTCAGTGTTTGTGCTTCATCATCTTTCCGACTTAATCACTAATTATCTTTCTTCTCCGTCCAGAATGTTAGTCGAAGTACCTGCGGACGTCTGTGTGCAGTGCAACCGCGCGGCAAAGGAGGAAATCAGGGGTGTGATACGCAGGGAGCGTTTAGGTGTGCGGGAGAGGTTGGACCTAAAGGTGATAGAAGGAATGAGGGAGAATGCGTGGCGACGAAAGGAGGACGGCGTGAACAAAAAGGCGGAGCGGAGGAGGGGATGTATCGCCAGACAGACTGGACAGTGGGTGTTATGAAAAGAAAACAAGAGGAAGGCACAGCGACTGAAAACACCAGGCGCCTAAAATAGGAAACAGGTTACTCACCTGACAGCCCCGCAGTGGCGCTGGGCCGGAAACTGTCAGATGATCTTCTCCGCTGTCCCTGGGAACAGCATGCGGAGCACACGACACGGCGTCGGAAATGTGGGAGGAACCAGGAAAGGTGCTGCCCCCGCCCAGTGATGGCGAGAGGAGTGCGCGTTTACGGAACGATGGGGAGATGTGGGGGGAATGAAGGTGTCAGTACGTAGTTGGGGTCAAGACGCAAACCCGGTTGAGGGCACAGCAAGGTCAAAGGCGACGCTACGAAAGGGTAAGATGGAACACGAGAGTGACCCAGCATTAATTCGCTGGCTCTATACCAAAAAGTGAAAAATAAATGGGGGATACCGCACCATTCACCGATATACTCTCCGATCCACCCCTTTGCCTAACATCCTGTCCATTTCTGCTTGCTCACAAGTTGGTGCTGCTGCCTGTAGATGCGACACGGAGGAGAACTCGAATCGGTAAGTGAATGTTCGCTCCTGGGTTGTGGCCATAGTAGAAGGAGAAAGAGCACGCGGTGGCGGAAGCATGCTTCCAGGTGGGATGAGATGTTGTGGCCGGAATAGCTCATCAGAAGCGAAAAGACCTTTTGAAAAAATCTAAGAGCACTGCATAATCGAAGAACGAAGCTTAAAGAACGCGTGAACAGAGACTTCAAGATTAAAGAGAGACGCCTACGCCCTGCAGTGGTGGAAACGTTGACACGAAGCAAGCATCGAACGACCACCATATGTGATAGCCTGAGGAAAATTCACGAAGCCAGCGGGAAACGAGAGGTCTTCACGAGAGACAGGCTGGTAGCGAGCGAAAGCTCGAGATGGTGGTGAAAAGCGAGGTCAAAGATCAGCGATCCCGGAATGATCCGTGCCACGTGTACGGCAACTCTTTGCTTCTGGCGTTCATCTCTGCGCGCGATTTTCTTTGAATTCACAGCGCTCCTACAGCTTACGAACCGCACCCTCGGAGGCCACATACTCTCATTATACTATGCCTCGGAACACCTGCGCTCCATCGCCGATAACGCCGATAGCTTCACAGTCTCGGCACCACTTCGTGCGCCCTGCGACGCGTTGGCTCTGCGAACGGAGCTGCGGTCGTACTCTCGATCGCGACGTCTACTCGACGCCCGACGCTTTGACTACGCTCTGTTTTTCCAGGAAATCTGATGTTCAGGACACCGTTCGTGATGCATCGCCTACTACAACTCGTTCTGTACTGTCCAACACGGTGCTCCGTTGGAGCATATCTCGCTCCATCCCGGGAGCACGCGCTGCGCCAAACCAGCGTGCTGTACCGTATGTCCCTCTCTGTTCTCATATTTCTCGAACGAAAAATATTTTTCCTGCTCACATTTCGTCCATAAAACTCTAATCGCCGTATTCTCCCCGTGTATTCCGCGCCGAGGTGGAGAGCCTCTGCCCCTCCCAACGACTCCAGCGTGCATATTGTGGGACCGCGAGCGTGCCTCAAGATGAGGTGCGTAGAGTATACCGACTTTTGTTCCATCTAAATCTCCCCTATCACTTCTCGTTTCTTCCGCGTTCTGACGAGTAGTTCCAGCGCCTCGCCATGTCCTCGCCATCGTGCCGCCTCGCACGCGCACCGCCGTCCCTGCATGAACGCGCGCTCAACGGACTTGCGTATTTACGCTTACAATCACAACACTGTACCTCCTTTGCCATGCGAGCGTGGGAGCCGCTACGTATTGGCCTCTCCCTCTCCCGAGATTGTCAGCTAATATATCTGCTTCCCTTTTTTCTTTCACATTCGAGCGGTGCCGGCAACAGAAAAACTATCGCACCGCCCGTCAATCATTCACAGCGTCGAGAGATATATGTGCTTTCGTCCACCCTATTCCATGCCGTCCTGACTCTGTATATATTTTGTTCCTAGCTATCGCACAAAGCCCGTGGATGAGTCGCAGCGTCAGGTGTTAGGTTCTCGTCTCCTTCCTTCCTGCACCTTTTTAATTCGATGGTTCGTTCTGCCATGCTAATTTCTCCCAGTATCTCATCGTCGTGCTGGTTAACCCGCCGCCGCTCGGCGTAAGCGATTTCTCCGCTGCAACCTAGCAGTAACACATTAAAGCGCAGTCTCGCGTGGCATCTTCGATAGATGCAGGCGAACTACTAATCGCGGTATCTTCGCGCGCGAGGAGAACTTTATCCCAGGTCTTGGGGTCCTGTGGGATTATCGCACTCGGCCAGCTACTGCACAAAGACACTCAATATTTCGCAGCGTCCACGAGATATGAACGCTCTCGCTCCACCCTTTTCCCCTGTCATTCCAAATTCGATAACTCGACGCTCTAAACGACTGGTCCTCGCGAGTCGCGACGCTTCACATTGTGCTTGGTGACTCGCAAGTCGGCCCCTCGCGAACGCGTCGACGTCCATGTCTCGTGAACGGTGCATCCACCGCGCTGTCTCCGTCGCCGTTGCTCGCCGCCGGACTACTGCCCGTTGTATCTTAGAAGCGCGAACTCTCGGGTCTCGGAGCGTTCGCCTTGGGAAGTCACGCCTCTAGGTCTTGCGCAAACGGCTCGGTCGCGATCAGCCTCGTTTTCCGGAAGCCAGACCTGCGTCCAACTCCCAGCTCATGAGCCATCCTCCGCTTCCTATGCACTTTCCTCGGTATCCTGGGCAACTCAATATACTTGTACTTGTGTCGCGATGCTATGTTTTTGTGTGAAGCTTCGATCTCCTGGCCTGCGTCTCTAATGGGCCTTTTCTGGTGTACTCCGACGAATTCAGGACTGGATAAGACCGTAAATCTGCGCCGCTTCGGTACTCACCGTCGCCTTGCAGTCGGTTCATGTTATTATTCATTGTTCAAGCGGTCCCAATCTCGAGTTTGGCTGGTGCCTTCTGCTGGGGGCGTATCGCCGATGCTTGTTGGTGCTTCCTTCAACCTACGAATTAATTCGTTCAGTCTCGTCGCTTCCGTTCCTCATGTGGCCTGCTGCTCTGCGGAGTATTCACACTCTACCCTAAATTCTTGAAGGTAACTGGGCGGTTTGGAGAGCGAGCACCACTGAAAACCCATTTCAGGATGCCGCCGGTAAGTTATTTTCTTTCGATCGTTGGCTTCGTGGGTGACGGAGCACCCACAATGCCAGCGCAGCGGTCTTTGCTTTCGACTTCCACTATCTGCGCTGCTCGTCTGTTTTACGGGAGTCTTCTGGGGGTTTCTCGTGCTCTCGATTGGGGATTTTGGCTCGTGGGCGCGGTTACCAACTGCATCGGTCAACGTCATCAAATTTGCTGGGCTTTCTGCTATCTCCTGGTCCTCTTCTACTCTTCGGTGACCTCAGAGCGGAACGGAGAGCGCGGAATATGCGGATTACAGAGCTCAAGTCGACGCTGCCTTATTTCTTCTGCTCTCGCTGGTGACAGTGTTGTATGCATTAACACAGCATACAAAAGTGACGTCTCATATTCTTGATAACTCCTTCGTATATCCCGCGTCTTCAGCGAATTGTGTTGACACGCTAGGAACCATTTGCTCGCCGTGACTTCTGAATAAATGAATGCCTTATACTACGTGCTGTAACTTGGTGCTTCTCATGGGTTGGAGTACACTACGTCGTTGGACCTGGGGTAACGGAAATAGGAACATGTTTACTAGATAAAGGCTCACCAATTTTAACTGAGCATGCGGCTCCGAACTCACGTTACAGTAATCCTGTCTTGGTTCTGCGGGTACTCATCGGCATACTCGCTTATCTGCAAACGAAGCGCATCTCCAGCTCTGGTTTAGCTGGGACGCTCAAAGTCAAGTCCAGGTCGAACCGACCAACATCCATTTCACGGACTCTGGGGTGATTGAACTCTATGATTCTCCCGATTATTAAGACTCGTATGCTGTCTATCTGGGACTCTATCGCGACCTCCCTCCACCCAACGTACTCAACATGTACGGGTAAGCATAGTCCAAGATTTCAATTGACGAGCGAACAACCACATCCGCATCCAACGACATACCTGTTATCACTTTGGGTCTGACTTCTATCTGGCTAGTTCCATCAAGACTGGTCGACGGTGAGAGGATGGTAACAAGGACTGACCTGGTGTGGCTGTGATGCCGTGCGATCCGCCAACAAATCAATGGTCTCGCTTGGTACAGATCAAATTGAGTCTTCCAGAGATCTCACATCTCTGGGCAGGCATATCAATGAGGCTGGAAGCTAGCGCTTCTGGGACCCATCTCTCTTCACTCAAATTAACTCACAAAGCACACAGACAGGTCATCATATTCAGACAATTTCCGAGCCAGTATTTCAACCAACTACTGAGCCTGCGTGAAGGTCCAGACTTGGTTCAAATCTCCGTTGGCGTTCTGGAGCACGATCTGATAAACAACACGTCAAACCCGATAAGCAGTCGAAGTGCGAAAGACGGCCTTACCTGGGTTCCTGCCGCGCCGCTAGTGAGAGTCCAAAGCAAGTTCGAACCCTTGAGGGCAATACTGATGATAGCATTCATTATTTAAACGAAAGAGGGAATGGATTGAAAAGAGGAACGTACGTCGCGGTGGTAGGGCTCAGCATGGTTACCTGCCACGTGCCAGAGACTGGATAGTTCCCGATGATGGGGGATCCCTATAGCGCAGTGTATGATCAGAAACACAGCCGAAACAATTATCGAAATTTTGCTTACCCAGACGTTGCCTTGGTTGTAAATGTATGACTTGATCGGGACGGCTTCCCAGGTGACGAATTCCTCCTGGCCCTTGCCCTGAGCAGTGAGAGTCCACTGTGGATTAATAATTCAAACTCAGTGATGGACGCTAATAGTCTGGGGATGAAAAGTTGAACCTTCTGAGCGTTGGTATTGTTGGTAGGATAGCCTTGGATGCTTCCATTGGGCTGGGCACCGGCGAGATCGACAACAATGCCCTGGTATTTCTGGCTCCAGATGGTGTACGTGCCAGGAGTGAGAGGGCTGAAGCCTTTAAAAATTGGGGAGCCGTCGGGGCCTTTCTCGAAGATAGGTTTAGACATAGTGCACAATGCAGCAGCAGTAGAGTGGTTGAGTTGTCAATTTACTCTGCTTCAGCTCTACTTTTATGCCCGCCTTATATATCCCCCTCACTACCGGCAATCTGGGAAGCTTCTTGTTAGAACCTGGAATACTGGAGAGGAATGGAAATCCATCTTGACAGGGCTAATGCTGAGCCTCGACCGTTGCCTACACTTAGCACTCTTCATCCTGTCAAGATCGTGGTCCTTTTGGGAGCCGGAGACAGAAGATATCCGGAGGGGAATGCACGTCGACTCAATGCCTACAAAGGTTTGGTAAAACGAAATGGACTTCTGGCTTGACAGCGCCAATGCTCAACTTCTACCTCTGCCTACGCGCAGCGCCGTTCCTCCTGTCCAGATCTTGATCCTTTTGGGAACCGGGGACAGAACCTTTATCCTCGACTGTATTACTGCGAGAGGAACTTACACACACACCTATACACTGGCCAGGCACTAAGAATCATTCCTGAGGTGTATTACCCCAGATCATTATGTCACGTTCTTGACATATATTTGACGCGTTCCTGGAGTTTGTTTCACATGACGGTCAAAATGTTATGAGCCGGAGGGGCATCAATCATAACCGGAGTTCTCGCTAACTCCAACAACATGCCCCATCGGATGCATCGCAGCATCACTCGGCTATCCACAGCTCGAAGAGCAAGGTGACATGGAGGCCGACGTCTCGGCGTCCAAAGTAAGGTAATTTTACCAGGTATGAGTCCGTCGTAATCTCTGCCAGCTCTAGCAGGAGGGTGAAGTCGAAGATAGTTCCGATGAAGACTGCTGGTATTCTTTTTTTTGTTTTCCTTGTTTAGCAACCCCGAGCGTCGCTAAACTCGTTTAAGCCAGCGCACCACGGTAAATGGTACAGACGCCCTCCCTTCTGCGCCTCAGCCCCTTCGGTGCTAGTAATGTTATTGCCGGTGCATGATTCGACTCCTACGAACTTGTTGTTCGACACCTCGATGAACTTTATGCCTGCTGCTCCCTCGATTCAGACCGCACCCGCATTCGATTTCGATATCCTTACCCCCAACTGATTCTCAAACCTGCCGACGATCTCTTACGGGACGCCTTGTGATTTCAACCTCGCTATACGCCGTACACAGACCTTTCATTCGATTTTTGTTTTCCCGTAATGGTACGTCTCCCGCTGGCTCTTTTGCATATTAGCTCGCCGACGATGCCACGCTACTCTCGCGGCTCAGTGTTTCCGGCCGCCGTACCGAATTTTGCCACTGAGGCATGCGTGATTTGGTGAGTTCCGTCCCATTTTCACACAGTGCCGCTGACGCCTCACATGACGTATCGCGTCCCCACAAGCCTCAATACGATACTTATATCGACTTTCTGCGACCGGTGCATGAAGTTCACAAAGCTTCACAAGATTCTGAACCCCCACACAACGTATCGCCTCCTACACTCGGCGCTTATTTTTTTCCTCCCGCTTCGCGAAGCGCGGCCTCGTGTGGCGCATTCGACTGCTTGGGTCGGGTTTAGAAACTCGACGGATAGGCAGCCTTTTCACAGTGGGTAAACTTCTCTGTGCATTGCATTTACCACTCCCAGTGATTATTGATTCATCAGTGGCTTTTCTTGGCCGTCTCACAGCTTATCGGCCACCTGCTTTGGAGTGGATTTGCATAGGTGAGCTCTATACCGATGACTGAGTACACAGTGACGATTCCTCCGCACTCCCCCATTCCATTTTACTCCTCACCTTCGTGTGACTTCGATTTGGCACGCGGCGTGCACGTCTTGCGAGACACTCCATTTTTGGGTCTGTACACCGAGACGTTGCAGTTATATAACTCTTACTATCTACTTGAGCTTCATGTCGGCCTGAATTTGTATCTTTGTGCATTTTAGAAGGCATGAATAAGCCACATTAGAAACATACGCCGGAGTGAAAGCGACGGCAGGTCTTGTTCTCTATAATGTAACGTCACTACATGAATCACCTTGTGCAGTGCGATGTACTCGTGAACGTGCCGTACTTCAAATCAAACGCGACACTGGTCAATACAAGCACGACACAGTGGTTTGGACTGTGAGCGCAAACACGGCACAGTTCACCTCCCACGGAGGAAACTCCCGAGACGTGGAACGCCCGGAACGAGATCGAATCTGTGCTCTGCCACTGCCAATGTTGCTCTCGCTTGCTTGTGCAATGATTCTTAGTGCCTGGCCAGTGTATAGGTGTGTGTGTAAGTTCCTCTCGCAGTAATACAGTCGAGGATAAAGGTTCTGTCCCCGGTTCCCAAAAGGATCAAGATCTGGACAGGAGGAACGGCGCTGCGCGTAGGCAGAGGTAGAAGTTGAGCATTGGCGCTGTCAAGCCAGAAGTCCATTTCGTTTTACCAAACCTTTGTAGGCATTGAGTCGACGTGCATTCCCCTCCGGATATCTTCTGTCTCCGGCTCCCAAAAGGACCACGATCTTGACAGGATGAAGAGTGCTAAGTGTAGGCAACGGTCGAGGCTCAGCATTAGCCCTGTCAAGATGGATTTCCATTCCTCTCCAGTATTCCAGGTTCTAACAAGAAGCTTCCCAGATTGCCGGTAGTGAGGGGGATATATAAGGCGGGCATAAAAGTAGAGCTGAAGCAGAGTAAATTGACAACTCAACCACTCTACTGCTGCTGCATTGTGCACTATGTCTAAACCTATCTTCGAGAAAGGCCCCGACGGCTCCCCAATTTTTAAAGGCTTCAGCCCTCTCACTCCTGGCACGTACACCATCTGGAGCCAGAAATACCAGGGCATTGTTGTCGATCTCGCCGGTGCCCAGCCCAATGGAAGCATCCAAGGCTATCCTACCAACAATACCAACGCTCAGAAGGTTCAACTTTTCATCCCCAGACTATTAGCGTCCATCACTGAGTTTGAATTATTAATCCACAGTGGACTCTCACTGCTCAGGGCAAGGGCCAGGAGGAATTCGTCACCTGGGAAGCCGTCCCGATCAAGTCATACATTTACAACCAAGGCAACGTCTGGGTAAGCAAAATTTCGATAATTGTTTCGGCTGTGTTTCTGATCATACACTGCGCTATAGGGATCCCCCATCATCGGGAACTATCCAGTCTCTGGCACGTGGCAGGTAACCATGCTGAGCCCTACCACCGCGACGTACGTTCCTCTTTTCAATCCATTCCCTCTTTCGTTTAAATAATGAATGCTATCATCAGTATTGCCCTCAAGGGTTCGAACTTGCTTTGGACTCTCACTAGCGGCGCGGCAGGAACCCAGGTAAGGCCGTCTTTCGCACTTCGACTGCTTATCGGGTTTGACGTGTTGTTTATCAGATCGTGCTCCAGAACGCCAACGGAGATTTGAACCAAGTCTGGACCTTCACGCAGGCTCAGTAGTTGGTTGAAATACTGGCTCGGAAATTGTCTGAATATGATGACCTGTCTGTGTGCTTTGTGAGTTAATTTGAGTGAAGAGAGATGGGTCCCAGAAGCGCTAGCTTCCAGCCTCATTGATATGCCTGCCCAGAGATGTGAGATCTCTGGAAGACTCAATTTGATCTGTACCAAGCGAGACCATTGATTTGTTGGCGGATCGCACGGCATCACAGCCACACCAGGTCAGTCCTTGTTACCATCCTCTCACCGTCGACCAGTCTTGATGGAACTAGCCAGATAGAAGTCAGACCCAAAGTGATAACAGGTATGTCGTTGGATGTGGATGTGGTTGTTCGCTCGTCAATTGAAATCTTGGACTATGCTTACCCGTACATGTTGAGTACGTTGGGTGGAGGGAGGTCGCGATAGAATCCCAGATAGACAGCATACAAGTCTTAATAATCGGGAGAATCATAGAGTTCAATCACCCCAGAGTCCGTGAAATGGGTGTTGGTTGACCCGACCTGGACTTTGGGTCCCAGAAGCGCTAGCCTCCAGCCTCATCGATTCTGGCCTTAGTTCCCAGCGGGTATACTACGAACAATCAAACGAACATCTGGTTGAAGCCCCGGCAGTTTCGGACGACCAAAGAAAGATCACAAAAACATTCCAGGTAGCGTGATTGAATTCAAACAACGCGGGCAAAAATCAGTCCTCAATGACGGAGTACCTGGGTCAATGCGCCTACCAAACTCCCCCGCTATGATACGAGTGCTAGTTATGTAGCTCAGGCGCAAGCTACCTTATAAATCTGGTACTTACCGTATCCGGGCGCGCGGGTTTGTTGGTGCTCAGGGTAATGTGGAAGCGCGAGAGCAGGCCCGTTGAGTAAGGTATGCCTCTCTCCACCCGTTCCATTTTTACCATGGCCCTCACCTGGAGAAAAATGAATCAGGCTAACCTAACCACATCCGAGTTCACAACCTGCATCTACCAGGACCTAACGGATAGCAACTTTCACTTGGTACTGTATCCACATGCGAAAATGCGGACAGGAGGCAAGTATCCCATTTTATTTTCCGTTCAAGGCTCCCAATCTTTACGATTCACTCACCCGGCAGACGAATTCCAAGCCCTTTCCACATGTGCAGCGCGGCGGTACGATCTTGGTCCGCGCATTATGCAGATATTTGACGGCTTTCGCTCAGCTGATGCTCAACTTCTCATACCTATTTACAGGATTATTGGTAGGGCATGTAACCGTCCCGTAATTTTACGGGATTACGGCCCGTATCGTCATCAACATTTTGCTTCACTCATACGATACGGTTACGCTACGGGTTGACCCGTAAACGCGCCCCCGTAATCGTCCGTTTACGCGTAAACGGCTCAGAGCCCGGGCCGACCATGCCGCCCGGATTTGCATCTGACGGCGTTCGCCTATCACTCTGCCGAGCCCGATTTGGGTATCGGCAAACCTCCCTTTCGACCCGACCGCATTATCTAGTGACGAATTACTTTTATTTGACCTCTGGTCAAACTAAATTCGAATGGCTGCTCGGTAGTGCTCATGGACGATTGCTGTATCTTGCAGGCTTCAGTTGAGACATTAAATTCATTCGGGCACGCAGAGACCACAATTTACCCAATGCGATCAGAGGTCACTATCTACACTGCGGACAAACCGCTCTGTTGCATGACTAATTTCTCGCAACCTTTGGCAAAAATTTCCGTAAAATACGCCGTATACGTACATTACGTACGTAACCGTCCCGTTTGCCCTTTCACTTTGTGCCTTTACGCACGGGTAGAGCCGTGGCGTAACAAAGATACGGCGTAAAAATTACGCCGTGTGCGTAATACGGACGGTTTCATGCCCTAATTATTGGATAACGACTCGTTGTCTGCAGCAGGTCTTAACAATTTTTCCACCAGGCAGGGGGGCTGCCCTAAAGGATATTCCCATGGAGTCTACGGTTGAGAGCACACCCGAAGTTTACAGACAAAATATCATTTTCTCACCAAGCTCAATATGTGCGCCAATTTTCTTTATTCTTTATTAGGACAGCGCCCACCCAGCCTGGTGGGAAAGTAAGTAGGAATCGACAGGCTACACGGACGTTGGGGTGTGCGGAATCGACTCTCCTCTATGATGAGGGAGAGCGATGAATATCCAAGGACAAATCGGATGGTAGGCGACAGCTGTTGATGCAGGAGAGATTCAAACGACGCGCTGGATTGCCTGATGATCGCACAACACAGTGGGAATACAGGAGGGAAAAGGGGAATCGTACACCCCTAATCAACATTACGTATGAAAGCGTGAACTATGAATCACCGAGAGAAATTAAGGAAAAACAGAGTTTGAGTGGTGCATGCACCTAATCATTCTATTCAGCCACTAAAGTCCCTTGTATTGGTGTGGGGGACGCAAGAGAGCTGGAGAGAAGTAATCCAGCCTGTAAAAGGAGTCGCACCGAGACGATAAGACTCTTGCAGCGCTTATCCGAGAGAACGATGGAGAGAGCAAGGTAGAGTCCTGAGGGGGCAACCGAAGTTATCGGTAAACGGCCTAGTCAGGGCTCGGATCGAGTGGACGATGTGGCGCCTGCACGGGGACTAAGCGGAAGGGGAACCGATGTAAGGCAGAGGAAGTGCGGCGATGGCTGAGGGGGAGCAGGGCAGAAACGGTGTCAAGGGACGCCATGTTTAGACGGGGACTTTAGCACGTACAGCGCGCATCAGCAGATAGAAGAAGAGAAGTGGGGGGAAAGGAGAGGAGCGACGGCAAAGAAGAGGACGAAGTGAGGGAGAGAATGGAGAGAATGCAAATACGTACTTGGTTACAGATAAATTAGCACGGTTGGGGGCGTGAAGGGAGAGTCTCTTGGCCGCGGGTGATCTAGTCAATAATCAGCGCGAAGGAAACGGGGATGGAGACACCAATGCGTGTGGAAGAGTTAGAGTTATTGACTGGGAGTGACGGCTGGGATGGAATAGGCGAACAGGGGAGAGGAGGAAGGCGGCAACTTGGGTTCAGGTTGAGTACGCGTTGAGTACTGGTTGAGTACGGGTTGAGTACGGGGATGTAGTCAAAATTCTTCAATAGGCAGACGGGAGATCCAGTCGTTGCAGCGGTGTTAGTCAAAGGTGATGCATAAGTACTGCGGGGCGCGTAGGTCGATGGGCGCGGCAGCTTGGGCGCGGCGGCGTCGGGGAGCACGGGGCGGTGTGCGTAAGGGTTGGGAGATGGTCGTTATGACGTGGCCGACATGCCCTGGACGGCGCCGCCACACGTGCGCAAATAAACGCGTCGCGTGGGGCGGGAGGGGCGGGCAGGGCAACGGTACGTTAGGGCATAAACGTGCGGGGTTGAGTGGGCTAGTATACACGTTACGAATTGTGGGGGGCAATGGTTGGACCAGTGCGGACCAGGCGGGTCCGTGGCGGGACAGTTTGGTCCGAAGATGAGGCAAAGCAATAATAGGGGTCCGTCGGTAATGTGCAAGGACCGACTTTGATGAAAAGCGGGATGACGTAGGTCCGTTGCGTCGCGACGCGGAACGAGTCGGTCACGTGTGCGACGCGTTTTCAGCTTGTTTCGAACGCGCAGCTGAATCTTTAGGCGTTATCTGAGCTAATAGTTGCTCTGAATATTCGATTGAGACCTCCTTTTGATCGCAATCAATAGGAGAATTCGTGAGTTCAAACTTATTGCAGCGGCGCGAGTGCATCGGAAGGGATAAATACATAATTTTCTACAGTCTTCCGGGTTCAGCTTGTGAGGAGCTCAATAATCGGGCGCTTGAGCTGGAATTTTAAAGGGAGGGGTACTGTAGAATTACATTCAATTCGGCAGTCACGCGTCACGGAGGGGGTTGACGGCGCCGAACTTTGGTCGGTGTCACGCATCACGGCGGCGGTTGACGAATATGTCGGGGTGTCACGGTATTTTTAAAATTTCACTCATGGGCCACATCTCTCAATTTTTCTTTGCTGCAGGTACATTCTGGTGTAGTTTATGCCCATTTCCGTTATGAAATGCAGAATTCTGCTGTTCAGGGGTGATATATGTGAAAAAATTGCAAGTTTCTATTCTTTATCAAAGATCTTGTTCAGCCTTTGAATGCTCGCTTCCTAGGCCCACCTAAAGTTGAATAATCATGTGTGTTGAATTTTGTCTGAAATCTCGGTGCTGACGAAATTTTGCGCTTGTCACGGTCACCTCCCGGGGTTGACGAATTGACGAATATGTTCAAAATGTCACGCGTCACACCCCCTGCCGAATTGAATGTAATTGTACAGTATTTGGGTGTGGGAATCGATCTAGGTGGTCGGCAGGGGCCCAAACCGACCGGCAAACAGGCATTTTGGGCGAGTCAGGCGAGGTCTGGGTAGATTTGCCTCGGATCAGAAAAAAAAGCCCATTTTGCGGCGCTTCGGCGTTCAAAGGGCAATTCATTCCAGGTGTGAGTTCTGGGTGTATGGGGGGGGGGGGGGGGGGGGGAGATTTATTATACTCGCGTGGTCAGGGAGTTTGAGGGGTCAAATTGTGGAGGGGAGGGAGTACTATCCACCGTATAAATATGGGGACAATCGGGGAACGGCTTGATACTCAGACCAGTAGTGTGCAACCGTGATTTCTTTTGGGAGAGCATGTACTAGAGCTCTAGGCTATCTCCGGGCCACCTGGGCCAGAGGGATGCGAGGCGGAAGTACCCGAGAGATTTAAACTCCGCATATTATGTAACAAGACTTTTACTCTGATCAGACCCCGGCGGTCAACAACAGACTTCAATAAAGCGAGGTACGAGCTCAAATTTTGTTGAAGTGTCTGTCTAGGAGAGACTAGGTTTGGTGAGAATTTCTCCGAGAAAATACGCATGCATCCGTCTCTGGCGCCTACGGTGCATTGGGGGCCAAACTCGAGGAAGAGGCGTGGAGACAGCAGTAGGATAACCAGGGCGCGGTTGGGAATAGTATTAGCAACTGGGACAGGTGCGAATCATATGTATATGAACATAACCACTCCGTGGCTTTCACTCATTCATTCATATCTATATCTATGTACGACATCGGCGGAAGTATCGTCCAAATGGGTATGAATATGGCTACTTAGTTTCAGTACGATAGATAGGGAATTTCAGTGCGATCGTTGTCCAAATGGATGAATCATTCATGATCCTAATCGTCTTGTCCCGATGATGCGGAGTCCGCGTCCATTTCGAGTAATCTCTCAAATGAAACGAGAGTATTGAATCGGCTGGATATCGATGCTTGCCCAGAGGGTGAGCAATTGTCGGCTCCGTTGTGGTTCGAAGTCGCCCAAAAGTCGCCTGCGCAATGGGCCAGGCTAGATTGAAGAAACCATTTCTCACCCAGATACCGAGCGCCACTACCTTACCTCTGATCATCCTCCCTACCAAGACACCTGTGCCTCCGTCTATAAAGAATCTCACTCAGTCCAACCTCCCGAATAATCCCGGATCAGTTCCGTTTCTTTTTCACAAAACCTTGTCGCACTGACACAGTCGTCAAGACACATACTCATTTCATTGCCTTATCGTAGTTCATTCCATTCATAGCATGTCTTTCTGTTTCATGTGCAGACAAGTAGGATCATGATCGGATACCAGGCTCGCTACCATGCCCAGGCACAATGGTTGCTCATCGTGGGCAAGCTGATAACGAGCCTAGATCGGATACTTGTTATTTATCGACTTGCTTGCTCATGAAGCGAGATCTCGACTCCGAAGTATATTGTTCGCCAAGACTATTTCTTAAGGTGTAGCCAGTCTCATGAGGCACGTCTGGAGGAACCAGTGGTGCTTCAACTCGATTGATTGTACATTGCCTGTCCACTTTCATCAGGTTACACTGTTTGATCAACAGATTGACGACATTCCGTACCGCCTCGTAATCTGCCGTTACGCAGTGGCTTTATATCCAGAAAGTGCTTTGGTATTCTGCGCGCCCCCCCCCCCCCCGATCATCGATACACTGTCACTGTCCCACCACCGATGGCCACCGAGGCTGACATTGCTGAGTTGGACGACTTGCGGCAGTCTCAAGCCTATACAGCATCAGTATGTCTTACTCTTCTATTTCGAAGTCACCCATAGGATAAATCTACCTGTGCAGGCCGCGGTTGTTCTCAGCGGTGAGTTGCTATTTCTTCTGCAGCCGAATCTCCAGGTCATGTAATCCTTAGCAATATGCCTCTTCCTGTTCTCTTTTGCAGTATTCTTCCTGGCGAAGATGAACACCCGACTGTCTCGCTTGTTTCTCGTTCTGTGAAAACCGGAACCGGACCCGGTTTTTGAAAATAAGACCGTTGAGCTGAACCAACCAACCACGTGACGTCCGAATAAGGCAATTTACCACATGACCTCCACATATTCTCGGTCAGAATGAGGGTTACTGGATCAGAAGCAAGCTGAAAATTGTTAGGGCACATCCCAGAGACTTAGAAGCATGTCTAATTACCATGTAAGACCTCAAAGTATTTTCCTACCCTGATGGTAGAGATCAACCAAAATTCTCCCAACTTGGCCTGAACCGTTGTAACCAGAGGAGGTGGCTTGAACGTGGTGATGAATGAGATTCTAGGCATCCAAACGAAGTTCTGTGCATTTTAGAGGTACATATGACCCATTTTGAACCTCCCGGAGCCTTCAAATCAATGGTCCCCAGATTTTTTTTTTCGGCCTGGCGGCCGAACCAACCACCCAGCCCTCGGTCCAGCAATCACGGACCGGTACCCCCTTGGGATTATTCGCTCGAGAATTGAAGGAGTAAACCCCTGGACACGGCGAGCAGGTTTCTCACCACCATCCGTGGGGAAACGAGGTCGGTTCGCGCCCGCCAAGACCGCCCTACCCCATCAAAAATCAACGGTTTTTGTGCAGCGGAATGACATCACACTGCCATTAACACTACTCATATGTGTACGCCCTTCCCGCTAAAGTGGCCTGTGCCCGCGTGGAAATGTGCTTCGCCCGTTCTCACACCCTTACCCGCCCGCCGCCCGCTCGACTGACACTACACGGGTTCGGCACACCCGGGAATACGGTGACGGTGTGCAGCTCTACGTTACGATTTTCTAATGTGTTTCTTTAGTTACCACCGGAGATAATCTTTCTGACACGGTCAAGTCAATTGTTCACGAGTTCTAACACCAGCGGATTCAATTGCACTTTGTGTATGCACGTACTCCTCTTCTTTTTGTTGATCCCCAGGCTGCAATCGACCAGTTGCATGCGCGCTCAGGCTCCAATATCAAAGAAAACGACATGGAATGTAGTCATCATCGGGAGAAGGCAATCTGACAGCAACGTCAAAACCTCAAGGAGCATCATTTCTGGGAGTATATTCGATGCCCCACTGTTTCGAGCGTTCGTTGCCATGGCCAGATAATCATTGAATATCTTGCAGAACATTTAAAAGCGCGAGAGGTTGCCCACGTCTCCCTCAGCACCACTCCACAAGCTGTCATTCCCTGCAATCGTCCTGAACAATTATGCTCTTCTCCGCCGTATCCTGTACACCGTCACCGCTGCACTAGTACTGGTTGCAGTTGCCGAGGCCCGCTGCGGAGTGAGCTCATCCTGCTATTGTATGAAGATTACTTTCATGTTGACCCATGCACGGTCGCTTGCATCTGATCCGACGCGGGGACTCGGGCATGCTCATCGCCGCCCGCTACTTTCGAGACATCCAGCGGTCTGCAGTCAGACCCTCCATAGCCATAGTATGACTATGCTCACACATCTTGGACTACTTCTGACCACAGCGGTAGTCAGCCGTTGTAGTCAAAGGGTTCGACTATGTTTACGGAGCTTGGCTTACTAGTGTTGCCAGGCTTCGGTTAGGTCCGGTTCTCAGCAAAAAAAATCGAACCCCGAGCCTCAGGATGGGGTCTTTGGGGGAATTTTGGTGAGCCCAGAACCGAACCCCGAGGTTGCCTTTACAGCTCTTCGCGGAAGTAATGACACCTCCCCAAAAATAGATTAAGAAAGAGCAACTTGAGCAAGTTGAACACCCCGCATTTTCAGCCTCGTTCCTCGGTCAATTCTGGCCCGATTAACTTGATTTGGAGCGCGTTGGAGATCGGGGAGGCGGGGCTGTCTACATATGTCACGCATATTAGGTATAGCTCAAGTCTTGTGTTCCTCAAAATTCGGGCTACAGACTTTCAACACAACGTTAAATTGCACGCTCCTCAGTGAATTTTGGGCCAATTCCAGGCACAACGTCCCTGGCACCTGCCATAAAGGTTCCTGCGACTCATTGCTGGTGGGGCAAGAGCAGGTATCATGAACGCTGCGCCATCGCTGCGGTAAGCCCATGACTATAAAGAAAAGGGCTCAAACCCAGCAGTCATCCCACGCTTAGTCTTCGATGTCAGTCCCAGGGCCCCACTCATCCTTCTATGACCCCTTCGCCCAGGGCAACGTCGTTGGAGCCTCAGACGTCTTTCGTGAATCCAAAGCTCTCTCATTTTTACACGTCGACGCGCCGCCTCCGTACGCGACCCTCAGACGCGTCCTCAACGTCGTGTCTGCCGGAGTGGTTTCAAATGTATCCGATTCACTCACCTACAATGCCAGCACCAATCTCGAGATCCACGGTCAAGGCACTGTCCTCGCCAACTGCACCAGTCCGACCGGTCTTCTGTTTTTCTGTCGCGACCGAAGACAACTCAAAGTCGTCTCTATATGCCTAGATCACCGAGTTCGCCGTCGATGTCTGGTACGGCCCCACAGGTACCGGTCTAGCAGGCAGTACTGGATATGTGCCGCCGGACAGCGTGACTATTCAAGGCTCCGTCGTCAACGAGCCTCCTAATGCTCCACTAGAACGTCCCTACGCCAGAGATGGCGGATGAGGCACGCCAATGCATCTCCATCGATCAAAAGAACGTTCTGCCGCCGCCACACCCAACCCCGCCGCGGTCCCGCTGACTTTGCGTCCCCATGCACAACGCAACTGCCCCCCAGCTGTGCGAACCCCATCGTCGCCGATATCACCATCTCACTCGTATGCCGCTTCTACCTCATCAGGGAAACCCCTCCCAGAATATTTCAGCTAATTTCGAATAAAATTCCTGAAATTATGTCGATTTTCTCGAGTTACACAAATTGAGCAAAAAGCTGAAGTCGGCTTGCAAATTATCATAATTTGTGCAACTTTTTGCTAAAATTCTCCCAGTTTCTTTCAAATTTAATGCAGGCTTCTCAGATTACTTGACTTAGACACAGGAGGTAGCGGGAAACAAGTTGCATTCAAAGGTACGTAGTACAATGAGATACTACATAGTACAATAGCATACTAACCATCCATATCCTCCTCTTCTGCAGTACGCACCCCAACAGTACCATTGAGGATTCTGAGATACATCAACGTGAACCTGTAATGTGCTGTGCAACGATTTGAGGACAAAATCTACATAGGAAGAGAATGGGACATACCGGAAGGCTAGCAATTGCAATGGATCACACGCAGGGGGGCACCATAATGTAGGAAGTGGGGGAATTCCACACCATATCTATCGTGAACATGCGCACAGGGAGGGATCACGGATGACATCGGTTCGCACTCCTCGGTAATGAGGAGGAATGACGACGTCGTCACTGGGGGAAACACTGCGTTCCATGGCCCCGTCGGCAGAGCCTGTCGATGTGGGCTGTCATTGGTGAACGTCTGCCGATCAGTGACGGCAGAGTCTGCCGACGGTGGATCAGTCGCCGTCGGCAGATGTCCATGGACGTCAGCCAATGTCGACCTGGGAACAAGGTCTGCCGACGGGGCCACGGAACGCAGTGAAAGGCGGCTCGGAGGGGTTGCCGGAGGCGAGGTAGTGACGGGACTCCTCAAAGTGTAATGAGTGACGACCAAGAGGGGAGAGGGATATTAAAACTAGTCCTCACCTTGAAGATAAACAGCCTCAGAGAATCAGTCCCATGGCGATGGGCTGGAAGCTGTCAGTGCACATGTGTGTCAGCTGGAGCGCTGCTCATAATGTGAAGCCCAGTACATACCAGGTTAGTGAGTCAAGCGTCAACGGAAGGCTATCTGTGTGCCCCGTAAAAGTCAGCAGATTGTGAGCAAGAAGGCAAAAAGTGGGCGAGACGCACATACTCTAGTGTCGAGTTAATTTGACCAAAAAGAGCCAGGGCTGAGGGAGGATGGTTGAATATCTTGAAAAGCTGCTGGAGCTATAAATCAAAAGTATCGAGCACGATAGCAACGGGAGCGAGCAAAGGGTGCAAGAGGAAGATGGGGGGAAAGGAAGAAAGGTGTTTGATCTTGTTATGGCAGCATCAAAGTCAAACATGTTTCGGTGTTCGCGCTGACGTGGCTTGACGTGAAACGTTAGGGTGAGTCTCGGCAAACACTTAGATATTCTCCCACTCTCAGAAGTTGTGGCTCAGCTATTGTATATAAAGGGCTGGGGCTAGTGTCAGCTTTTGCAATGATCAGAGTGGATGTACATAGTACAATCATGAGAGCCATATGTATACCATGTTCAATGTACTTGTGCTGTTTCTGGGTTCCCCCGATCCAGTGGGTTTCTTTTGTTGGTAAATGACTTGCAAATTTGATGATCGCAATTCACGAGGACCACAATTTGTTGAAAAGTTTTCATGAAATGTTCCAAAGAATACCGGGACTTCACAAAATATGTCATATCGATCTTAGTTTTGGAAGAATTCTTGTGAAATTTCACCAAAATTGTGAGATTTATCGAAATTGCAGAGGCCACAGAAATTTTGGTTGAAAAAATATACAAATTTACAGGGGAGGTTTTTCCTGATGCTACACCTCCATCCCCCTGAGGCGACGATCATAACAACCATGCGCCGGATCTCCACTGTCTGCCCTCCCACTAGCGTGAGCTCTCCTGCGTGCACGACAAGGTGGACAGGAATGCGATACCTCCTTTACCGACGCGTTTGCGCAGCACTTGCGCCTCTCTGTCGCTTCCTCTCGTCCATCGCGCTCCTCAGCTTCCTCTCACTACTGGAATGCCTCCTTGATAGTGCACTGACACCGGGGGCAAATTATGACGCATGGGGTTTTGCATGCCGTTGACGCATTTGCCTCGCACTTGTGGTCACATTGTGATGACTCTGATAAAGATGCTTTGCACAGACAAAGGGAGAACAAAGGAGGGACAAAGAGAAGACAAAGGTTCCCTGAGGGGTCCTGGGTGGGCCGGAGGTGCTGCAACCTCCCTTTGTCGTTCCATTGTCCTCTCTTTGTCCTTGCAAAGCACCTTTGTCAACCTTTGGGAGTTGAGGGGAGTTTTCACACCAGAATGTGTACTGGATGCGTCAACAGCCTGTGAAATCACATGCGTTGTTCTTTGCCCCCAGTATGAATACCTCGTTCATCCATTCTACCTACTCCGTCTTATACTCAGTCGCCTTTTGCGTTCCATAGTTCATCCACTGTTAGATTCATGTACTGCACATAGAATTCATGAGTGAACTTCGACACTCAGAAAGCAGAAGGCGAATCAACATCTTGAAAAGGGAAATTATTATGGTCCTCATATAACTCATATGTACCACCTGAGTATTTACAATTGTGTATTTGTATCCCTTGGATCATTTGGACTACACCGGGGTGAAGGGAAGGAGTGTAAACGAACGAAGTGGTTGGGCACTGGCCGACTAAGTACCCCTTTTTCTTTTTTGCCTCTTTCGAGACCAAAATTCGGTGAGCCGTGGAATGTCTATATAACTCTGCGAACAGTGTCTGCGTTCACTCCTAGAATGCACAACCTTGGTTCGAAGCCCATACACCCGTATCTACCAGCCTCCAAGCGCGGGTTCGAGGTCAAACAGCCGGGTACCCAGTCTCAGATAATGATCAATTTTTTTTTTTTGCGGTGGGACCTTTCTTTGTCTCGTAAGTCTAAGTCCAGAGTCGGTTACTGGTCGTGCGCTGTCGTCCGTCTTCTGGTGACCCAGGGGATGATTCAATTCCAGAACACCGAGACGTTACAGCCGCAGGCCGCGGACGGCGGCGCGAAGAATTATACCCGGAGTCTCTTGGCGCTGCCATGCCATTGTCTAGTAAGCCACGGAATGTAGGTGACAGCGGGCCGCCCATTCCAACCAACGCCGTGTTCAAGTTCCAATGAGAAGGTCCGCCGTATTTCATCACTTGAAAGCGGGCCGCCGATTCCAACCAACGCCGTGTTCGGGTTTCCAATAAGAAGGTCCTCCGTTGGCGGCATCTATCGTTGCCACGACTCGGAATTTAAACCTAGCCTTGTCCAAATGGGGAGGTGTCAAGCTTGACTGCATTGTTTCTGAACCAACATCCTATTACAGAGTACACTTTGCGCACGGGAAAGTGAAGTGAAACCAGGCTTCTGGTGTGGGCGGAAGGCTGATCATCATGTCTGCGTTGGGCGCTCAATTGGGAATGCTGTAAATCGTCGACTTTGTGGCCCCTGTCATATAAGATGCAGGATTGCAGATTTTCGGTGATTTCAGGGAGATTCAGAAACAAATTTATGTTTGGTCAATAATCGGCGGTTCAGCTGGGGTTTGTAGGGGAAGTGTATGTCCATGCGGGGAATCAATGTGGAGGGTCTCCAGTAGCGCTAACCGGCGGGCAAGCAGTCATTTTTGAGGTACAATCCAGGGTCCAGGCTGGGAGAGCCCAGAAAAATGCCAGGTCCAAGCAGCTTTCTCGACGCTCTACCTGGCCAAGGGCATTAAGTAGACCCTCAATCATGATAAATCAAACGGATACGATAGGGCAAACGGTACTTAGTCCAAATGAGGAAACTTGGTAAACAAACTCCTAAAAAAAAAGAAATTCAATGATTTTAGATCCACTGCGTCCCCTGTCGCACACTAGTACGAGTAGATGGCCTTCATCAACTAGTGGTGGTCAGATTAGAGTTTAAACAGGCGATCCTGACGACGATTCTGAAGTCGATTCTGGATTTAATTTACTGGGGGAGAATCGTCGTAACTCAGAATCAGACGATTCTGAGTCTAATTTAGTTAAAAGCCCATTCTGAGCGAGTCTCAGCGAAATCTGATGAACAGAAATTCCAGAATCGATGTCAGAATTGACCTGAGAATCGCCGAGGATTGTCTACTCTGACCATCACTAATGCGCGGAGACCCGAGGGCAGCAGCGATGGGGATCCTCTAGGCATCGACATCGTACTGGCTCATGGAAAGCAATGTTTGAATCGGTGAGATATGACCGCAATCTCGAGAGATTGAATTATATCTTCGTCAAGAATGATGAGATTGGTTGGGAAAGACAAGAAAAAATTGTTTCATGTTGTTCCGTTTTTAATATACAACATCACCTCTCCTTCTCTAGCTCCTCTAGCATGAGCTACATGAGAAATCAGTATCAGTATGTTAGACAGCAGAACACGCACTGCAAAGCGCCCACGCCACACCAACGGCGCCACCTCATCCCCCGCAATTTTCCTCGCTGCATTTTTAAACGTCTGCAGCCGCTCCAGCTCATCGCTGCCCCATTGACCATACGCCATCTCCTCCTCGCACCGCAACACCGCCGCCCACAGAGTTTCCCACACACCACGATTCACCGGATGCTCGAGCGCTCGCAGCAGCACTGACGCCCCGTGAACTAGGAGCGGCATAACGCCCAGGCCTGGTTTAGGCGAGCCGAGAAGGCCATCCGCGTCAAGGCGCCCGACGAGCGACCAGAAGCGGAGCTGTCCCTCATGCTTGCGCGCATATTCCGCGAGGTCTGCCGCGTAAGAATCGCCTTTGACGTATCCTGGATCCCCCTCTAATGCGAATACAGCACCGTCAAAAGCGTATCCCGGTGGCGCAGGGATATCGCTACGTCACATGCGTCAGCGCGACGCAGAGCAATGTAGCAGGATATGCTTACGCCGCCAAATGTCGTAACATCGGGAAGAAGATGCCGTTCCCCCACACCAACACGCCGTCTGGATTGTCCCGCTTGAGTCCCTCCGCCTTCAAGAGTCCACAGAGTTCTGAGATCAGCGCGATATGTTCCCCTGTCTCGGCGTAATCGCGTGTTGCTTCCAGCAGGTCAGCACAGGCGTAGTAGTAGAAGAGCTCCACATTCGGAAGGTCTTCTGGCACGTCGAAGAGTTCGAACAGCTGCAGGGCGGTTTTCTCGCGCGAGAGCTCACAGTGGACGAGGTTCGGGACCCATCTTCGGCTGATGTCTAGTGCGGCTTGCCACTCTTCTGAGGCGAGAGCCATATCAAAGTTGTGCAGTGGAGAGGGACGGTTTGAGTTTGAGGCCTTTATGTAGGGAGAGACGCCGTCTTGGAGCATCGCCGCTGATGGATTAACACCGAAACTCGCTTGATCGAGTTGAAACGAATCGGTAGGTAGGTATCATTACACGGCACGGTCCGAATTACTGATGCGACACCAGTCCGCCTCCATCCCCGAGCTGTTAATAGCGATTCCGTTGCACATGTGGGAATGCACGTTTCATGTGCGCGCAAATGACGACATCTTCCGTGCAACGGGAGATAACAACCAGGGCGTCTGCAAGAGTGGACAAGGCGTATGGTAACGAGTGTGATGCCAAAACGAATGGCGTAGAAGAGAAGACTGGTAAATATGTAAACTGGACGCCTTGGAACAGGGGGTTGAAAGGAAACAACAGGTCCGTTACAAATTTTATGTTCGGGATATCATTATTGACCATTCCATCTTCGAGTCCTTTAACACCGCAGCTTCTTTTTTGCAGGTAAATTTCAACTTGTAAGATCCTTCTCGGCATCCCCATTTGTAATCTCGGCTCCAAATGTTAGGGCGAGGATCAGCGGACCACAGATCCGAGGCACAAAATGATGAGACATCAGCCGAAAGATCACCGCCCTAACATCTGGTGCATAAAGGGTGCGCTCAGTGACATCAGTCACGGGTGTCACGGGCCGAATCTTCGATTACTTTTGCTCTTAGGGATGTACTGAGGCCCAAAATAATACCAAATTTGCATTAAAAACGTCCAAAATACCACACTAATTACTTTGGTTCAGTTGCATGCGACGGATTGGAAGTAGATGGCCAAAAGCTCTTGTTTTTGGTTGAAAATTCCGAAAAAATGGGCACAACGTGCGAATTCAAAGCAGAAACTGCGCCAGTGTATGTTCAATACTATTATAACACTGTTCTACACTACATAAATTTATGTGGGATGAAAATAAGCGCGTTCAGTAGCTGCAGAACTCCATGTTGAGCAAGCATCAATCGGAGGATTGCCCAGAAACTGATGATATCACTTTGGAAAACATGATTTATACAATATTGGGTGGGTCAAAGTCTTCTCAGGTCATGAGACAAGGGATAAGTCATTTTACACGGTCTGAATTCTCTGAATTGGCTTCAGAATGTGTGCATCACTGTATCCCCAATAAGACCAGTAAAATTGTGTTCAAGGAACCTAGCGTGTTCCAGAACGTATGAAGAGCATATATATCAAGTTTCAGACCGATAGGATAAAGGATGGGGGAGCAAGAAATATTTTGGTTTAGCGTGACGTGAACGCACCCTTTACGATCAAAGTACACCAGACGTTTAGGGCAGTGCTCTCCCATCAAATTCTCATCAAAATCTGCCTCGACAACATCTGCACATTATATCCCCGTTAGGATGCCTGCCCGCAAGTGCAGCGAGCGACTGCCCTATAACGTCTGGGAACGAGACTACCCCTTTTGCAGATATGCGTGTTTGAGGCGCATCATTTAATGGTCAAACCACGGGGCGCGACCATGTGGGCGACCGGAGGCATCTGGACCGGTCCTGACCCTTCCTTGTTCCTTTCAATCTTAAATTGTCACTCGTGAACCCAGGAGCATTCCCAAATGGTTGAGAGCTCTCCAATTGTCCACGAAGCTCACGCATTTAGTCAGGTTTAAGCGGAAACGGTGCACTTCTTACTTCAGGTCTTTACTCTCACCGTGGCATGCAGTGTCAAGGAAGTCAATGTACAGAGAATAAATCACTCACAACTTGCCCTACAATAACGGGGAATGCTTTTCACAAAAGGATATCACTTGATAATTATCACTCGTACAAGACAAACCTCCGCTTCGCTCCGGAAGAAAGGGGCGTAAGAGGACTGAGTCCGCGCATTTTGTCGCAGATGACAACAGCCCTAACTGCTTAGCGAAAAAAGAACAGGTTGAGGACAGAAATTCAAGATCACGCTACTGTAAATTTGCAATGAGAAATGGACAGTACCACAGGATTGCAACATGAAGAGGACGGTTTATTGATTGGCATAGAATGTACATTCAGGATGTGCCGAAGTATAGAACACCCTGCACCACATTGACAGTAGGGAATGTTACTGCACAGTGCATTGAGATATTATGCTGCGATTGACTTGCTTACCGTACGGAAGAAAAACGAGAGTCAAAAGGCCAGGAACATTGAAACCGCAGGGTAGGAGAGTGTGCAATCACCAGCGGCCGAGACTCATCCCGGATCCCCGTCACAGAAACAGAGTTTTTGAGCGAAGAAGCAACAGCAGCCTGTCTGATGCTGGGTGATCAACTCAAATATGTTGTCTGCGTCGTGGTCCGGGTCTAATGGATACCACTTTCTCCGACAATAGACAGTGCTTGAGGACGCGAAAATCGGGGGAACGAATGGTATTCCAACGGATACAACAACACACTGCCTTTATATGTCGAGAATGTGCCAGAGAACTATGTGGCCTCGCGGCCAGATATTCACGTCCATGCTGCGCCGTAGGCGGCAGCAGCAGCGATTTACTGTGGCTTGTCAAGGAAGGACTACGCGCGGCTCAGCTGTTACACCATCAATGAAATGGGTGTGCCGGGATAATCGTGTTCACGCTGCGCCGTAGGCGGCAGCAGCAGCGATCTACTGCGTCTTGTCAAGGAAGGACTACGCGCACGTCAGCTGTTCCACCCTCAATAAAATGGGCATGCCGAGAAGCCCAAAAATTTAACGAACAGAAAGGGTTAGCACTGAGGAGAAAGAGCAGAGAGAAAGCAGAAGGAGAATAAATTTACGGGGAAAGAATGAAAACAAAAGATAGAAAAGGATGAAGCCAGCATGATGCCAATCAATTCACGCTGCGGCTTTGACTGCGCCGTCGGGAGCAGCAACTGTGTCCGTCAAGAGATAGCTGCGCGTAGGTCAGCTGTTAAGCCACATGGGGTTCTGGAGAGAACATTAGAAGAATGCAGAAGATTGGAAAGGAGATAGACGTGGATAGTCATCAGAGGATTTCAAGAGGAAGACGAAAGGACTTCGGATGAATGGAGAAAGCACAAACATGTCCAAAGAATCGCGGTACATTTCGTTAAAAAATGGCTAATATTAAGCAGATCCCATGAATCACATTGTGCATGTTTGTGCATGTGACTCGAGGGCCCAAGGCGCCTTCGGCAAGCGGCGCCCTGAGGCATTTGTTTCCTCCTCGTGCGGCCGATATGAATACGGTCAAAATCCGCACAAAAGGAAGTTGTCGTACAACTGTCCCATCAATCTCTCCGCTTCTTTTCCCCCACCATCGTCTCTGCGCTGTCACCGATCGGCGATCTTGAACCTCTCCTCTGATCTGAGATCCCAACCAGACTGTCACCAAGAACAAGTCCTGTCACTTCTGAGCGGTGCACCAATTAGCGAGGTTACGGACGACTGTGACGCAAGATATCTCCCTCTATTAACCACAATTAACGCTTCAAGTTTGCATACAACGGCTTCAAAAAATGAAAACCAACCTCAAGATAAGATGAAGCGATATGTCCGCAATCAAGTTGAAATTCCGAAACAGTCTTAAGCAAAGAATAGGCAACATGTCGGCAGCTTGAAGTTCGCTCTCATTCTCAACGACATCAAGGCCTCTGTGCAAGTGTGGCATATGTACACCAGACAAACCTCAACAATCTAAACCAAGTCTCAACTTCCTCTCATTTTTGGGCGTCTCGGTACTCGAGAATTCAGCACGGGCACGCCTGGGAATGTCTTGCGCGGCGCCGGCTCGACGTCGAGACGGATGATGATGCGGAGGGAATCCACCGAGGCGTCGGAACAGCGTGGTGTGACCTCTGCCTCTTCTAATTCGAATTCTGCGCCGGCATCGTCAAAACGTGCCGCAGACAGGAGTACATACGCACTTTCATGTCTTCAAAAATTGATATACATTATGCGGACACATCCTCCTGCACGCCTACCACCAGCCCATGAGCTCCAAACGCCTTGCCCATACCGCGCAATTGAACACCTCCTCCACCCAAAACGGTCGTCTGCCGCTGCAACCACAACCTCGCTCAAGCACCCCGCGCTCTCCCCACTTGTCAGTGTCGTCACCGAGCATGCGGCAAAGATCCCGGGGGTCGCCGAGACGCTACCTTCAAGCTTAGCCTCGGACTCACCTCCCTGCCGACGGCCACGTTCCCAGGGCTCTGGACTTCGTTGGGCCGCCGCCAACGCCGACGACCACGACGCTGCGTTGTCAGTGCCTGTCTGATTGCTATCAGAGGTGACGGCAAGTTGCCGTCAACGGCGGTGGGCGGCAATGGCACGAAATGGTTGGGGCTGGTTGTTGAGCACAGGTGCAGATCAAAAAGGGCTTTTCACAGACGGACAGACAGAAGGAATTTTATAAATAGGGTGAAAAGAACTGGACACAGAAAAACATTGTCTGCCTACTTGGAAAAGTTACATCTGGCGGAATTTTTGTTGTAGGCTCGACCTCGTCAGATTGTGCACTGTTTTCCATCAATATAGCTCCCAGAATGGATCATCTTTCCAGCCGCAGATGACACTGACTACACTGCATCAGAGGGGGTTTGTTCGCTGCGGCCGCCTTTGTTTCAGTGCATCAGCAACTTGACAAATTTCTTTTGGGCTTTTTTTTTGTCTGTTAAAAGAGGGAAAAGAGATGAAAGGGCCAAAAGATCAAAAAGAACTTTCCTCTTTTTTTAGATAGGTCCGTTTGCTTTTAAAAGGGCCAAAAGACTCAAAAGGACGTGGAAAAGCAGCCGTGAAAGCCTTGCTACAAGGTTCAATTCGAGGTACTTTCAGGTGCAGATTATGGGAAAACCGATATATATTCACATACCACACCTGTACATCGAGTACATGTACGTATCACATTCACTCCTCAACACCGATAACGTTATCCGACGCACACCCCGCCGCGCGGGGGTGGAGATACACAAAGGGGTAGGGGAAAGTGTATTTCGATATTGTCTGTAGTGTTGTGATGGAAATCTATGAGTCTAGCCTCCAGTACCCGGATCGAATCTTGCCGAACACGGAAGAACCCGCCGAACGTCTAAGAATTAACCGTTCTTTAAGATTTTGCTCGTTCGGCTGTGCTATTTCCCCATATATCCCTCCTCCTTTTGCGTTTCCTCAGGTCTAGCTCTTGAAGTAACCCCTTATATCCTACGCTATCTGACAGTGGCTTTTCATTTATGGGCGACCACCTGACCCACGCGCAGTCTTTCCTTGACAGGACGCAGGCGCTGCTGCCTACGGCGCAGCTTGATTTGATTCTTATCAAGTCGGCAGGCCACGTAGTCCTGCCGGTCGTGGACATATAAAGAGGATGCTTACTTTTGTTCGACCGCAAATCCTCTGCCCACTTTCCGCGTCCGGAGCTCCCGACCCGGGAATATACTTCTTGAAGAATAATTACGGCCCGATTTTGCCTCTGTGTACTGCTGGCTATCTTTCAGGCTTGAATTCAATGGTCGAATCAAAACTCATGCTCAAGTTCTGCTAATCTCGGGTCTCCTCTGGTGCTGTAGCAGTTTCATGGCTTCCTCAAGTAATGACTTCATCAAGCCGGTGTCCGAGGCTCAACCCAATTGAAACAAGATCGTCGTCTGTACTGCAGCCGTGTTCAGGGGAGTGCAACTGTTTCGTTACGGTCCAATCAGGTTTCCTGGCAAGGATCATACTGGGTATCAATTCCATTTTGTACTTCAAATCATCTGTCTGATGCCTTCCGTCACTTCTTTGGTCTCTGTTCTCGTGGTTGTTTTTACTTTCTGGCACTTTTCGACTGATGGAAAGGTTTGCTAGCCAATTATTTCCGCCGGCCCCCGGTAAGTCTTTTGACTATCGATCATTCCTCTCCTTTTATGTTCAAACCATTCAATTCCGCCTTTTTGGCGGCGAGCAGGCTTTGTAGCATTCATATTTGTGGTTCGTTCGAATCTTTCTATTCCGTTCAATAAATATTGCTTTCTATTTCAACATGAATATCCCGTATGCCGCACATTTAAACATTTGTACGGTGTCCTTCATTGTGTCTTGAATCTTCCTGGAGACCTTGGATAACCGGAGCGAAGCGACGGTCAATCTTGTCTTGAAGAAGGAAACATCGAGTCACTTCTACTTTAGTTCGGCTTCGTGCACAGCCATCCCGTAGCTAGATATAAACCGTCTGATTGTATTCTTGTAGGGATCTCATCTTAAATCCATACCACTCAGTTGACCTGAACATCGCGTGAGCCTAAGTGAAGCTACGAGCTCATCAAGGGACTTACCGCCAGCTCTCCATACGGCAACGCCTCGAGCTTGCGTATTGTTGGGTATAGCAGTCCTAAGAACACGGAGACGTTTCCCGTGATCGCGTGCACCGAAGACCTAGTCTCGTTGCTCGGTTGCTTAAGGTAGATTCGTGTCGAACTCATAAGTTGATTATATAGGGACTTGAACGCTTCTCTCTTTCTTATTAAAACTGCCGAACACGTGCTTACATCACTCAAGCTTGCGCACAGCACTCCGTGCACTCGGTTTCGCTAACAAGTGTGGGGACGTGGGGACAGCGATGTACGCGATGCAAGATAAAAGAGGAAAGCGAAAGGGGGGGGGGGGAGGAGAGAGGTTGGGTGCACACCTCTTGGCCATTGTACATTGCGCAAAGGTGACATTCATGTCTCCGGCGCAGCGCATTGGACTTGGTGGTCGTTCTTGCTGTGGCAAGGTAGGTCGCACTGCTTGGGGAACTCCGCATGGGCGTGCCGCGGCTCTCGGGAGTCGGGCGTGTAAATAGAACCGCTCTAGGGAAGAGCTAATACCTTGAAAGCGTTAGCAGATGCAATGAATTCCAGCGCTTAGCAAACGTACCAGCTGCATTCCTTCCCATGGGACCTAATTTGGTATCTCGTCGCTGCGGCAGGAAGGATTAGGTCAACTATATATGGCCCCGGAGCGCGCCAGGAGGAAGACGGAGGGGACTGAGGTGATAACATGCAAAGAACAACCCAGAGATGGAAGATTTGATGTTCTTGAATTTTTACAGCAGGTCTTGAAGCAGGTCTTGCGTCTTGAGGCATCTTGATTCTTAAGGCTTTAGAAGTATGGAGAACAACTACACTTGAGGAAAGAGTGGAAGGGAAGGAGAACCAAAGTATGCAAGGGCAGATCCAAATGTTGAGCAGGAACAAGGTGGGAGGGCGAGGGGAAATGGGCAGTGGGCGTCGTCGTGGTGGGAGAAGAGAAAGATCAACATGGGCGCCAATTACTTGACGCTGATTGGTTGATGATCAAGCAATGCACGTGCATCGGCAAATGACTTGGCGATTTCGACATCTTCTACGCGTTGCCGGCTTGACGCGTCCTAAACATTCTCGCTCTTCCATTACACTCATCTCCCTTTCAGAACGCGTCTTCGGGTCCTTGTAACTGCCAGTTTGTGTCTTGGGGATCAATTGGGCGGAAGGTGCGAGCCACTGAAA
Source organism: Mycena capillaripes (assembly GCA_029204075.1). Lineage (NCBI taxonomy): Eukaryota > Fungi > Basidiomycota > Agaricomycetes > Agaricales > Mycenaceae > Mycena > Mycena capillaripes. The sequence continues at coordinate 318,936 of JARHKZ010000029.1, read as the reverse complement.
ATCAGCAGTGAATTACCCTGAATTCTGCCGTGATTTGGCATCCCCACATATAATTGGGGGCATTATCGTACACAGCTGCACTGGTGGCTTAAGTTTTTACTACAATTCTGAGACGTAAAGATTGATGATGAAAGTATTAATGCAGTCACAAAATCGGACCACTTAAGTTTTCATAAGTCAGACGGATTGTAAGAATTTCTTACGACTGATGTGCCCCTTCGGGAAATCTGACCGGTGCTGCCTGCAAAAAAAAAGCTGCACCTATCCGCTCATAATTGACATTCAGATGTTCACACAGTCAGAAAGGAGAATGGAATATATATAATTCAATGCATTGACAATCAGAGTAAGTAAAATCAGATCCCAATTTACTATAGGCAGAGGATGCACAAACATTGTATATGAGTAGACGAGGCCAGAGCAAGGACCAAGAAACTTAAGCTTGATGCCTTGAGTCCAGAGACGAAGCTTAACACAGTTACATCGCCTTTCTTGCGTCTGTTGACCTGCATACTTGACAGCGGCCTTGAGAACGGCTTGAATGTTGAAAATTTGAGGATAAAAATTCTTGATATACTGTAGAATTACATTCAATTCGGCAGGGGGTGTGACGCGTGACATCTTGAACATATTCGTCAATTCGTCAACGGACGAAATCAAGCGTGACATGCGAGAAATTTCGGCGACTTCCCAAACAGCTGCAGGGTAATATAGGGTGTTGAAAAATTAAATTGGAGGAGCTTTTGACATTCAGTTGCCTTTCAGCTGAAGACATGGTTCAAACGAGCGTTTTCCTGCATGATTCCAGTCAATTTTAGCTCAAAACTAATGTTCTGTGCTTGAACCACACTGGAAACCTGTGTTTCAACTGGATTTTTAACCCCCCTCTCACAGGAATATTCTCGTCAAGTCTTGTAGAATTTTTGAGAGGTTTTTTTACTTCACCGTGACACCCCGACATATTCGTCAACCGCCGCCGTGATGCGTGACACCGACCAAAGTTCGGCGCCGTCAACCCCCTCCGTGACGCGTGACTGCCGAATTGAATGTAATTCTACAGTATATTGGAGTTCAGATGCAGGCGTCGCCTTGAAGATGCCTTCATGCCCTTGAGTTTTGAAGTGCTTGAGCCTAAGGTATTGGCCAGGCCTTCATGTTTGACAACAACTTGCGTACGCGAGATGGAAGAGCCTTGAAATTATGAATGGGAGGGGGAAAAGGTGGGGCAGAAGACGAGGAGATGGAAGCGGGAAGCAAGAGCATTTTGACAGACCAACATGCACGTGGTCTTACGTGGGGTGCGCACGGACCTTTGTGCCCACGAGTTGCGTCGGTTAACACTGGTTAACATCGCTTAATGCTGCAAGCTGATATCTCCCTTGCCGACATGAGGTCATAGAAAAATGTTAAGAATCCATTCGTACAAAATTGCAATTTCACGAGATTTCCGTTTGGCCGTGTAGTCGGGCTTTTGTCTATATATTGTAGCATAACAAGAATTTAAGGTCGGACAAGAAAAACTGTTCAAGAAATGAGACAAAAGAGTTGCAAGGGGGGAAAGTACCTGAAAAAAGTCGCTCAAAAAGACAAAAGAGCCAAAAGATTCAAAAAGCAACCCGAAAAGAACTTGTCAAGTTGCTGATGTGTGGTGGGAGAGATCTGTCAAGGTTAACGCCGGGACAGTGTCTGTCAAAGTGTGCTAGAAGGGTGACGTCAAGTGCCAAGATACCGAATGATTGATTGCCCGTGGGCCGGCGGGAAAGAGAGAGCATGATCAAGGGCGGTGGGCTGCCATGGCGGATGGCATCAGCAGAGATTCAGAGGAGATTAAAAAGGCTTTGGACGGACAGAAGTCCTTACATTCATAATGACTTGGGATTGGGCCTCTTCGAGGCGGGTGCTGAACCTTTTGGCCCAGCTTACTTCTATGATCACTTGAGTAACAGACAGTAACGACTGTGCAATTGATCCGACAGACCGATGCCATCTCGGCCCGATGGATACTTTCTCACCGTGTGTCAAATTGTCTGTCAGGGCTCGCATAAAAATTATTGTGAGCATTCAAGGAGCAGTTTAGATTGAAATGGCCATATGCGATGGTCCCAATTAAAAGCCCCCACAAGTTACAAAATACAATGTTATATGCGATTGATGCCATCATATTTGTGCGTGATCTCGAAACTTGGCCTGTGCTAGCTTGCCGCTAATACGAAAACTGCGGCTATACATTCAATCTACTGCTTCAAAGTCATCATATCAAAATCAACTGTCCCTGTGTTTCTCTGGCTACTACATTGCCTCGAGGCTTGACAACTGGAATACTCTCAGAGCCAACTTGAAGTTTGATGCTCAGTAAACGACACGGCGCCGACCAAGTGCCGACGAACAGGTTCCTCGGCTACTGGTGGCTCTGACAACTAATTAGTAGGCCACTTTATTATATATGGCACAAAAGAACGTGTACCTGTCAGGCGTCGGTGTCCGGATCAAACCCTTCAAACCGCAGAAGGTAGTGAGGACAGGAACGACATATTGGACGAAAGCAAAGGAGGGAAAAGGAGGACTCATAGACATGGCAAATTGATGTGGCAACCGATCTCGGGGGTTACCGCGATTACCGAGATTGATGTTGATGTCGGGAACAGAAATACTCCGAGACTGCGGGACCGCGTATGGTGGAAACAAAAAGACTGGGTCAAGACCAACTCAGGACCACAAAATGAACAAGAGTTTTGGACTGTGGTGGGCAAAGACAGAATTGTGTTGTGGGACAAAAGGGCAGCTGCAACAAACACTCAATCAAGTATATTTATTGACATGTGAAAGTTGCGTGATGACTGTTGATCTATGACTAAAAAAAAGGGCGAAACCCATGTTCTCAGGGTAGCCAAACCTAAAGGTTCAGCAAAGAGGGTGATGCATGGTCCAATGTGTCTGATCTTTTGCTATGTCACCACAGGGGCCTGTGGATTTTTTCAACGAAAAATCGGGTGGAAACATGTCTTGCTTTTTGTCCATATTTCTGGGCCGTCTGAAACATGCCCGGAAAATACGAAAGTTTTGTTCAATTTTGAGCAGCCAAATACGCCGTAAAAATGTTGTCTCTTTCACGTCCAAAATCTGCGAGGAACATGGAAGCCTTTTTGGTATCCTTTTTGAGGCAGGAGCCAAATTCAGCTTAGGACTCAAATAGCAAGTGCCAAGAACAAAGGACGTTCCTTTGTTCGCTTCTGTTTCGGTCCCAAAAATGAAGTGTGATGCCCGCGCCACAATGACATCTTTCTCTCCCTATTCCAAGGCAAACAAAAGCTTACTCCCACCGGTTGTAATAAAATAAATCATTGGTATGAATAAATTGCATGGAAGGGGATGGGAGGCCACGAAGCGGCCGACCAGCCCCTTGTATATATAAATAGTGAAGCCACCCTATCAGATTGACAGTACCAAAGTAACAAATGTAGCACAAGGAGATTTATTTCAATCATATCTCGAGGCAATGAATCAACCACAAACCACGGGAGCGAAGCGAAGGCAGATCTTGTAATAATAAAGAATTTAGGATCAACTCGAAACAGAAGCCAAAGGTGCACCCACCTTGTGAATTCAGACGCCGGGGTCGAATCCCGGATATATTCCATGATTTGGGGGGAAAATGCTCCTGTGTAACGTCCAGGACGCCTGAGGAGGCCTTGTGTTGATTGCAGATTATAGAGTGAATTTGTTTGAAGAAATGGACAAATTTAAATCTGGGGCCACCCATTTTGGAGAAATAATGCGAAACATTGTTTGGCAGCTGATGCGCTGATGGTCACTAGTGGTTGAGTTCCGAGATATGAAGATTGTTGTGGCACACAAAGTTGTTTTGCAACAAAGTAAAACGGCATTCGAAACAAATGTAAGATACGAACGCGGGCGGGGTATCGCCTATCACAAAGAACCGGGGGCCATAATAAATTTCCCAGCACACCCTTTGTCCGGAACCACCTGAACTGGCAGTCGAGTCTTTTCCGGATTCAGGCACTAAATCAGACTGTGTAGGGGAAGGAAAAAGCTGAGAGCAACGTTGAAATCCGACGTAGGAGTGGAGGACTCGCAGACAGCCCTATTCTCGCGCATTTGCATCGTCGCCGCCAAGGTGTCGACATACTGGATTAACAAAACACGGCTGGGGAAGTTACATTCCAACATTTGTCTCGTATTGAGTCGTTCTCTCTACGCGAGTTCCGTGCACAAATCCTTTTCGAACTTGCCCTTCTTCTGTGTCCCGTGAGTCATCTACCAACACCAGAGTCAGGTCGAGTGCATTGAGTAAAATAAAGTGACATACCACACCACAGAACGTGATCTTGCCGGTGGCATCTGGCTGCGTGATCACCACACGGAATTGGTTGAATTTCTGGAGGTCATTCCCATTGTTGTGGAAATTCGCCATGTTCCGCCCCACGGCATGTTCCTCGTATCTCCTACCATTGCAAACCTCCGGGAGATCAACCTCCTGTATTTGACAGCGTCAGCTCAGGTCCCAACAACCAGGTAAGAAATACAGCATACGTTATTGAAATTCGAGAAAACCTTCGGGAAAAATTTATTTTTCTGGCCTGGCTTGACAGGCTTCTGGAGAGGTCCTGCCTGCGCCAACTTCACGGCTGTTTCAATGTCCGCCAGGCTGATCTTTTCCTGTCCGCCAGTGTTGTCAAGGCATATGACGCCTTTGGTGGGCGCGTTCTCCACCATGCCGACTGGCTGGAAATGACTTGAGCACGTTGCAAACATGATAGGGAGCGGCAGACTCACGCGCTTTGCGGATGCCGATGACGGGACCGGTGCAGGCGCTGCAACTGGTTGCGCTGGTTTGGGCTGAGGGTTTTCAACTGGTTTGACTGGCTTCTTGGCGGCTTCGGGCTGCAAAGGAATGAGAAGGGAGTGGGAAATTGGGTCCTTGTCGATGCGAACCTTGACGATAGGCACCGCTTTGTCGTCAACGACGAGCTTTTTTGACTCCGCGTCGACTGGCTGCAATGGGACCTCAGAGTGTCGCAGTTAAGATAAAGAGCGGCAAACTCACGGGCGTATTGGCATCGACGGCAGCTTTCTCGGCAGCGGCCTTGGCAGCGGCTTTGTTTGCTTTTCTTTGCCCTGCTCTTGAAAGCGATGCGCCCGTAGTGGACACCGATGTGGATGCGGTCTTGCAATCGAGGGTAGAGGGGCCGCGGGCCAAGCCGATGAGCTTGAGGAACCGACGGACGGCGAGCTTACGCACGGGGACAGAGCAGGAGATAGGCGGGGCGGGTTGCTTGGGAGCGCTGGTAGGTTTCGTTACTGGCTTCTTTAGGACCGGTTTGGCGACTTTTTGCGGGGGCAGGTTTGCAGCTTGCTTCCCCTTTGGCTTTGGTCGAGCAAGGGGCTGCAAGCAGATGAAATGTGAGCGGAGGAGTAAGTGTTAAGTGCGAAACTTGACCACGGGCTTCGGTGTTCCAACAGGTTTGGCCTTCGTTGGCGTTGTCCTCAGGACTGGCTCCGCTGCAGGCTTGGCAATTGGTTTAGGCTTCAACAGGGGTTTTCACGGGAAAAGTGAGCGGGGGAGTCAGGGTTCATTGTTCAGTGCGAACCTTAACCAAAGGCTTCGATTTTACTACAGGTTTGGGATTGGATAACGCTTTATTTGCCCGCGTCTCAACAATCTGCGCACGTACATGTCAGGGGCATCCCTTGCGCGTCAAAATTCAAACGTACGCTCTTCTCGACGTTCGTCGGAGCCCCGACAACGGCGAGTGTGACGAAGATAAGTAGGAAAAGAGCGAAGAGGCGTCGTTTCATGATGTATTGGGATTCCGCGTGTGTTGATAACCGTAGAATGAAGGTTGGGCGAGGTGAAGATAAAAATATGTTAAAAAAGAACCGATCCTGGGATGTAGAATGTAAGCCGAGGATTTCAGCACAGGATTACAACGAACCAGCGGCGATGAAATTTGCGACAAGAAACCAGAGAGCCCGAGTTACCAGACTCGGGTGAAGAAATGCCAACATGAGCATCTCTTATATTCTGAATCTTTCCTTGCGGCACACAGCCTACTTGATATGGTACCCACTTCTGCAACACGGACTAACATCAAGTCCTAGATACAGCTCGGTCTTTCCGGCAGATGGTAGCGGGAGTTCTGCTATGTGATCGGCGCGCAAAAACGGACAGTGAACAGCTTTTGAACGCCGTAGAGGAGATCAGTGACCGATCGCCATAGAATTCAAGATAAACTGGATCTCTTCTCTCTGAGATACGGGGAGGGGACCACTCCGGCGTAATCTTAGACTTGGGTGTCCTGATTTGAGAGTTTGAAGTGAAACGCATCGGTGCCTGTGTTTGCATGGAGTAAAGCTTCGAGCGCGATGTACGACGGGGCCGTGAATTCAACGGCGAATCATTTGCCTGGGGTTACCGGAGCTCGTAAACATATCCTTCCGTTCAACATGATACTGTGAGGGGCACACATGCTTTTTGTTTAGCATCGTCTTTTCCCGCCGCATTTGGAGACGCCGCGCGTTCCGCTGAAGATATCCTCATTTGGCACGCGTTCAGCGTGCATTCCCTTGGCATCCTCACATATGCAACGGAATTGCTGTAAGAAGCTAGTTGACAGAGGTGGACCTATCAACAGAGTCATATCGAATATAGCCGAAGATAAATTTCTCACAGTTGCAAATAAAGATGACCGCAGATCGCCGTGACTCCGCAAGTCAGATCCTACCTCTATCGGTATTGATCTGCATAGGCAAGCGCCCCGGAGCATCAACCCTGTATTCCGGCCCATTATACCGGGCTCCTGAATATATAGTTTAAATATTACGGCGCTTGTTTTTTGTTGGTTCGTCGGGATCAGGGCTGTGCGCGCTGGATCTATTCCATGGCAGAAGAGTTGCACCGTTGATAGAACAAAAACTGACCGGCTTTTTCTGTGAACAGGGCCCAACCCGTAGGGATGCGGCAATTGCGGACGTAGAAACGCACGATGGCTACATTTTGATGGTTCTCTTTCTCCGAGATGGAGGAGATCCTATATGGCTATCACCCGCGAACGCCGTGCCAAACACGTCGAATACTCCAAGAGTAATTTTCGAAGACTCCAAATCCCCTGTTTGGCCACGCCACTCGTGAATATCGAGTCTGAGGTATTAGAGTCCCGAGTTATGGTGTCTCCAGGGATCGAATTTCCATTTGAAACATGTAGGATTCGGAGTCGGAAATTTTAGTTATACCAGGGTTCGGTTCATTTGGTTAGAGTGGTAGCCCAACACCTCGAGGCCGATCTACAGACTTCCCGGCGGCATCATATCATAGGACCTTGGGATCCCCGCTTTGGTGCCATAACTTTATTTCGGGAGATCAGGCGCTCGGAATGTATGGGTTTTTTTCTTTCCTGGCCTTATTTTTTGTACATTTTCATGCGATATTACCTTCCTCTCAGCTGCTCCCCCTGTTAATGAACCTCAGCATTGCGACTGTGGGCGATAAAGGATTGTGCCCGCGTGGAAATGCCCCCCGCCCGTTCCTACACCTTTGCCCGCCCGCCGCCCGCTCGACTACGGGTTCGGCTACGCCAGCTGCCCGCGGGCCCCCTCAAAAGGCCCGACAGCAAATCCTGCCCGCCCGCGCCGCCTATCGGCACGTGATGATCGCCCATTCTACAGCCACCGCCCAATCGCCGCCCTACAACTCAGCCCCCCTCCCAACCGCCGCCCGTTCCACGCCGCACGCTCAATTCCGCACCAGCCGGGCTGCCCTCCCGGAATCTCCCGGTCCACATCAATCATGCGGCAGCCATCATGATCTTCGGCTCCGCCACTGCTCACACCACACCACCACCATCGCCGTCTCCCGCATCCCGCTCCCGGTGCGCCGCCGCCCTACTTCCGAAAGCCGCCGCTCCCCTCCATATCCCGCCGTCGGCGTCGCATTGATCCCGATCCACCTCTCTCTATTCGTATCTACCTAACGGCGACTTTGACTACTTTGTGTGAAACAGCGTACTACTCCTGTACTCCCCGCGTTCTCAAGTTGCCGTCGTCTTCCTCCGCCTCTATTCGCTCCTCCGCCTCTATTCGCCCAATCTGACCCATCCAAACTGCATCGTCCACTCTCAAATCTCAAGCAGCGCTCCCTCCAACGACGATCCGCCTGTGCTGATCTCCGACCCCTCGCTTATGGCCTACGCCCTTCCCCCTTCTCGCGCTCATGTATCGACTCAACGACTGCCCGTCACGCAGGTCTGGTTTTTTGTTGCACTGGAACTAACGTTGACACATACACTCTTTAGGTTCTCCAAACGAGAGGTGTCGGTGCGCGCAGGGCTCTCCGTTCATGCCCCTGCTTTGAACGTTCACTCCGGAATGCCTGAAACAACTGAGTTGGTCACCAAGTTCGTTCTCGCATTTTTTTACGCCGCCCATTACTCCTCTTCCTTCATCGTCCTTTTGATTCCCCGCCCTTCCTCTCCCCTTCTGCGCTGCTCTTCTCAGATATGCCCCCTACCACTCTCCTTCACCGACCTTCTCCATGCTTCCTCTTTCCAGCGGCACGGCCTTTGTTCCAGGTCCACAACGCGCGTCTGCCTCCTCCGTGCGTGAGCGAATCCCGACATCGCCGATTGCGGCCCTTCCTCCCCCATAGCACCACCTCCTTTCTCATCCCCTCCGCAGCATGAGGCGCCACTCCTAGTATTCCCACCGCTGCCTCGACCTCCCTCTCGCCGACACCGCGGCTCTTTCTCCACCACCGCCATCGTTCCTGCTACAAAAAACCCCGTGGAGACGACACCCATGCGCAGAATGTCCGCACGTGCACTCAGACACGCTAATTCTCTTAATTCTCTAGCCCAACCCTCAGCCCCCAAAACACCGTGAAATCTTCGCATTCATGAAGTTAGCTCACGTCCCCGGTGCTTACCATTGCTCCCATTCGTCCTGCAAACCCCGTCGCTACTGCTGGGAGTCCGTGCCGGGTGGTATTTTATCTCGGGCGTCATTCTTCCCTCGTCCGTCTCCTACTTCTTCTTTTCCCTCCCTGATTTTCACTGTTTAATCTCTGCCTATAGGGATAGATTCAGGATCTTTAAGCGTGCCGCAATAACGAGAAGGCCAACGGTAAAATCGCGCGACGTGAATCGTTTGTCGGGTATATATTCCTGTGTCATATCCCATCCACGTCATATTTAAAAGCTAAAACTAAGTTCGTAGGGCGACCTCACCGCTCCTCACCGCCACCCCACAGTGCTTGCGCTCGCAATTTACCATTCTGTGCTCTTGCCGGTGTACAATATTCCTGGGTATTTCAGAGATGTGTGCGTCTCACTGACGCTGTGCAAATATTGCACGAAGCAAGAGAAGGTGCGTGGCTCTCAGATTTTCAAACCTTTCCGCTTCCACTAAGCACTCACATCACTCATTCCTGCAATCTAGACTCCGAGCAGTTCAGGAGCCGCACTTATCACGCTGGATTCTGCCACCGCTAGCGTTGTGCTTCCTGTAACAGCAAATGAGAACCACCGCCCTTCATTTGAAGTGTGTTCGTCTCGTTTGCTTTACTGCGAGCTTGCGACACTATTTCTTCAATAGCTTCGACTTCCCTGCTCCTCTCCGCGGTGATATATTCATTCTGGTGCGTCATCTACTCCGTCCAAATCCGGGCATCGCAGAATTTATTTTACTATTTCAGACCCGGTAGTTGGCCACCCCATCTAGTTGGCCACTTGAGGGCTAATGAGCCCCCATTTTCTACTCGTGCCCCGGCGTAATGGGGGATGGGAGTAGGACCTCCGACGAAGGTGTGGATCAAATTTGGGGCCGAAGTGATGAGTTGATCTGGAGTTACGACATTCCGGATCAGGTTCCGGAACGTGTGAATATCAATTTCTTAAGCTGACGGCACTCATCTTTCTTCTCTGGACCCGCTCTCCACTAATTCCCAGTCGTTCGGGGACCTCGTGGGCTCATTCTGCGCTCCTGACCTGGGGGATTCGTCTGCGATACCTCGTGTATTAAGCAGATGCCTCGTATCAGTATGCACCTGTTTGTTCTTCACACGCCACTGATTCTCGGTCTTTCCCGGTATCTTACACCTTTTTTCTCACCGTCGACCGTCTGTTCCGGTGTCTCGGTCACCTCGAGGCTTTTGATTTTCTCACCCGCTCCAAGACACGCACACGTTAGTAACCTAATTTCCTTTTGCTCTCCGGTGCCGACAGATCATTAACCGTTCTTTAAGCAAATGGTGCGAAAGCTGTGTTGGATCCCCATGAAGTGCCACCTCCATTCCGCTTCCTCTCCTGTTGTCGTTGCTGTTCCTCGGTTTGCCCAGGTCATGGGGCCACTTCGGGCTTCTCTTTTCTGTCACTGCGGGTTTATAAAACTAAGTCAGTCTCGGAGTCAGCAATCAATACACCGTTCTATAACGATTTCCGCGCTCGTCTTTTCTCCACATATCCATCCTCCTTTTGCTTTCTGTCTGCTCTCCTTCTAGCTTAACTACGTCAGTCCTCAAATTTCCGTGCTTTTCAACACTGCCATTTCATTTGCGACAGAACAGCTGACCTCCGCGCAGTTCTTTCTTGACAGGACGCAGCGGATCGCAGTTACTGTTGCCTGCGGCACAGTGCGATTCTATTCATCCGGCCGCGATGCCACGTAATCCTCCCGGAAGATCCTCAACATATAAAAGCGGCGCTACTATCGTGTGCAATTCTGATCTGTGCCCGCTTTGCTCATCCTCAAGCAATCAATCCTTGGTTTGGTCTTATTTTTCGCCTCTTCCTGTCCTCTTCTGGGTGCTTCGCTTCAACTCAACTCTGCTCCACTTCTTCTGGGCTATCCCAGTCCTGGTGTGAATGTAATCAATACTATTTCTCAAGTCATCCAACGATTACCTTTGCTGCTGCTTCTCTCACATTCTACGATTCTGTGGCCGGGATGGCTTCAAACTGCTCCTGATTCCACGTTCTGGATGATATTTTATTGGTGCTTATGGTTCGCCTCAATCCCCAATAATGGCCCTCTAACTGTGCATTCTACTATTAACGATGTGCGTCAAGTGCGACTTCCATCAGGCCAATTTATTTCACCTTTGTGCCGCTGATCTCCCCAATGCAGCTCTACCTTGGATTGTTCTCACCTTCGCTAGCTCTTCTGTTTCTCTGGAAGGTATTGTACTTACTCTTCCTTACCTCCTCCCTCATTGTCCACTCAAGCATGCTCCATCTTTTGCTTTCTTCTCACTACAGCGCTTCATTATTTAGCTTTACGTGGTCATCATATTTCATTGTGTTGTAGACTCGACTGTCCAAAAATTCCGGTTCTTCACAGAAGAATTTTGTCTACTTCTTGGGTTCAGTGGGATTCGTATGGCGGCAGCATTTTGCATTCTATGCCATTATATTAGGCTTTCGTATCCGCACCCCGATTCAATTTATTCCAATTTTGCTTTCTCGTACGAGTTGCCGGAGCGAAGCGGAGGTGCGTCTTGTAGATTGTTATCTTCAACTTCCCCGATCAGCCGTTCAACATCTGCTCAAAAGAGGCGGGGTCTCCCTTACGTCCTTCTCTGTTACACTCACCATCTCCCCCAGTCGCATTCCGTTCATACCTGTGTCCTTCCTTTCATTCCTCCGAACTCTACAGTTCTGTTACACCTGAAACTTCCTCCAAGTTAAAGCAAGTTCTGTCTGACGTCGCCGGGCATCGCCTTTCGTGTGCATCCTGCCATCAAGCAACTCTCCTCCGATCCCAATACAGCGCTTAATGGCTCTCCGATAACGCCCTCCACAACCCAGCAAGTCTGAACATTGACACTGGGATCAACTCAACTCAAGCGCAACTCCGCAAAACTTTGGTATCGCCCGGACTGCATACCTCCTTGCTCTTACGCTTATTAATTATTTTCTCAGTCCGCTCGGTTGACGTTCCACACTGGCGGGATGGGGCGGTAGTATCATTCATTTCGTTTGGGCTATGCCTGTTCGAAAGTGCGTATTACCTACCTTTTCAGCACAGCCTGATGCTCGACCCATTAGATCGGCCGCGGACTGCAATTTCTGTTGTCCACAGCTGCACGACACCGGTATACCTATTACCAATCCATTAGATTGGCCGCGGGCTGCAGTTTCTGTTGTCCACAGCTGCATGACACCGGTATCCCTGTCCCCTTGCAACGATGTCTGATAGATGATTTTCTTTTGCAGGGCTTTAGATTCCTAGGCTTCGAAAGTGTGCATCGATGGGTTGAGGTAGGTTCAATTATGACATTGGATGTGACTTCTCTATTAGCGATGGGTGGTAATCCACTCATCGTTCTCTGTATTTATCCGTACCCATCGCGACTTTAATAAAGTGCCCCAAGCCACCGGTCGGCTGAGTACGTTGGTTTCCATAACTGCTCTGCCGACCTAGCTTTTCGGGTAAATCTTTGTCGATTTGTCGATACACACGATGGGTGGTGGGCAAGTAGTGGCCTAAACCGGCGATAGTTATATGTACTTCGGAATAATTTAATGGATTTGTGTTTTTAATTATTGGCCCAACGCCGACGCCGGAGCGAAGCGAAGGCACATCTTGTGGCGTTGTATGCTTATGGATCAATTCTCTCCCTGCTATAGCCGCACGAAGGCGCCGCACTTTTTTTGAAGGGCTCAAGCTGGCCAACGGCGTATCCCACCATACTGTGGTGCTATCAATCTGGAAATTTTCACGAGGCCTCTGTGTAGCCGATTACTCAAACTGAAAGGTCCTTCAGAATTTCATCTCATGGACTCCCCTTTCACAGTGGTGATTCCTCTCAAAGTACACAATTTCAGTGTTGTCGGCATTGGGATTTTTCTGTAGAGATGAACACAGTTGTGGATTTGGTTATGCATCTCAATACACTGTATAACTTCCATACAAGCTATATAAAGCCTATTTTGGGCCGCCGCGTGGATCTGACCGCCAGTAGACTCTCTGTTACTCCATGGACCCCCAATTGCTGCCCTTTCTCCTGGACAGGAGGGCAATTTTCCATTACACATATCCGCTGGATGTGGGGTCAAATGAGCTCTAATAGCTCTTATACCTTCTAAGTACACATCCAGATGTGTTTGTGCAGCCGTTCCAGTCCTTGCGGCTTAATTTGGCGTGGTGGCCAACTAGCCCCTTATTTGGCCATGTTGGACCCTCGTCCGAAAGAAATTCACTGTGAGGTCAAATGTTAGGATATTTCGGTGTTAATGCCCTTGAACTCTTCTTAGGATACCTGCTTTCAATCTGACATAGCCAAGTCCCCATCGGCGGGCCGCACAGGTTGCAAATAAGGCGTGAATGCTTAGGTGGCCAACTACAGGGTCGAAAATAGTATATTTTTGACCACGGAACGTACCACACTATACTCAGGCGATTCCAAATACATTTATTCTATCACATGCCGACAAAACATGTCGGATTTGAAAATTCAAATTCTCGGAATGCATACTCTTGTTGTCTCGTCTCCTCTTTTCTGCTGCATTTTCAGCGGGAGACGAGATTACTTGGGTGACATTCCCGGTGCGTGTCTTTATCCCTCGGCACTCAATTACAGATATGCCTCATGATTTCCTCGCCGAATCACCGTGTTCTGAATCACCCAGCAACATCCAACGGCGAGGAACTGTCCTCTCGGTGCTTGCAGCTTCCGTCATTCCCCAGATACACGCACTACCGAGACTCATGACATTTAACTGCTGCCACTCGCCTCCCCCGTTGCAGTTGCGGACTGAACTCCGACTTGAAAGTCAACTGCAAACAGAAACACCAGCCAGAACGATGTCCAATGCAAGACACTAGCTGAATACCGCGACTCGGAGGCGCATGACTACGCATCTGCCCACTTGTTGTTGTACTCTACCAAAGTTGGATGTAGAAAATGGTGTTATAAAACGTTGTTTCCAAACCCGAGGGTGGCAAAATCCGCAACATGTACAGCTTTGTCAACAACCAGCCAGATGATATTGGGATGGAATCCCTCTTTTCCCGCTCGCCGGTGACGGTGGCCTTTCTGTCCTCTAAAAATGCGATCACTCCGCCGTGCTCCTATACCGCTCACATGAGCTCATCTAACCTCTGCAAATACCTGTAATATATGGCTTCGAAGCGACAAACTCAGATCACGTCTTATCGAAAAGCACATAATCGAACGGCAAAAATCAATTGGACTGTTTGAACTTTGGACGGAGGAAGAACATAATGAAGAAGGGATGAGATTTCAACGGTTCCATTGTTCCAACTTGGGCCGTTCACGTTGAAACTGGAATGAAACGCCACAACTGTTGCTGCGCTCCTCTGCTTGGCGCGAGCGCCACCTATAGGCATGTCACTATGTCGTACATGTGAGAGCAAGGAGGTTGAGCTTACGCCTGGCCAATGGCCAAAATATGTGACAGTCCATTCCTCATCTTCAACGACCTCCTTTATCTTGAAGGAATATGTCAACTACCGGATAGCAGACAAGTGGAACGCACAATGAACACGCCCTCGCCTGCTTGTTGAATAGCAAAAGTCTCTGCAGGTTCACTGCCACAAATAAGATACCCCTGTGTCATTGGTCAATTGGGAAGGTTTTTACGTCATCATAAAAAGAAATCACATTGTTTCTGCTGAATATAGAGCACCCAAGAGCCACATTGGTCAACGTAAACCCGCCCTGATCTGCTCTCTCGAGCTGCCACTGTGCATGTATCAGCAAAGCTCCTGTTTAAATGTCGTGCTGCAACGTACCAGTCCCGAGGGCACCGGCGCAGGACTTGGGGCCAGAGCTAGCCCACTATTCTCGGCGGGAGCGTCAACCGGCTGGCCTGTCGCTACGCTGACAATCTGATAAATACCCGGGTCGAGTACATCGAATGCGTAGGTGGGACCAACGGACTGCAGAGGCAGTCCGATATGAGAATCCAACAAGCCAGTAGAGACTCAAACGCACCGCCCCGAAGTTAACAGTGCAGGAGGTTTGCATGAATGGGATGACGCGGACGGAGCTGAAGGCAACGAGGCCAAAGGCGAGGACCCCGGGGAAGGAGAACATCCAGGGTTGTGCTTTACTGAAAAGTACCGCAATGTCATCGACTCAATCACTAGCGACAAGGCCTACAAATTGCGCCAATATGAACTGGATGACGATGAGTGGCTTGTGATTGGAGATCTGATTCACGTTCTCGAAGTACGTCTCTCTGCTCATTTGACAAAATCTTAATTTCATCCAACCACACAGGTTTTCAAAAAAGCGACTCTTTTCTTCTCCAGTGACTCCATGAGCACCATTGCTAACGTTGTTTCGACCATGGACGTAATCGACAATATTCTCGAGTCACGAGGCGAACGTGAACTTCGACCTGGGGTTATCCATGCGGTTTCCCTTGGCCGCAACACTTTGCAGCGGTATTATGTCAAGACTGGGCTCTCGGATGTCTATGGTCTCGCACTCGGTTCGTTTACTTGCTCAAAAACGGCTTAATAGATCCTGATTTCCAACTCTAGTCCTTCACCCGAGCTCCAAGCTCGAATACTTCCGTGCGAATAATTTCGACGCCGCATGGACCTCTGCTGTGGAAACTAGACTTCGACGCGAATACCATGCGTATCGCCAGCGACTCACCATTAAAGCCGCTGAAACAACTGTAAATCTTTTTCAATTTTGCAATGCTCTTCTGATAGATCTTTTCAGTCGGCCACAACTGTTGCTCCCCAGCTCGACAATAATATCATCAATTTCAGCACCTTCCAGAATCTCGGCGCCGTTGATGAAGATATCCGGGATGAGGTTTCCGACTATCTGGCGGCTCCCCGTGTCAGAACAGAGGATCCCATGAAGTGGTGGTGGAATCATCGGCACCAATATCCTGTTCTGTCTCAAGTTGCGTTGGATTACCTCAGTATTCCTTGTGAGTTGTATTTTATTTTAGCTTTGTACTCGCTCACATATAATAGCCACTTCCGTCGCCGTTGAGCGCGTCTTTTCTCATGGCCGCCGTCTTCTGGAATTTACTCGGAACCGCATGTCAGGTAAATCTTTCCGCCGACAGTTGTGCTTGGGGTCTTGGGGTCGTAGCAACTTGATTCGGATTCAGGATCTGATTGGGGCGTGCACCCCCAAGAAGCGCAAACGTGCACAGGTAGAGAAAGAGGACGAAGTTATTGAGATCTCTGACTAATATAGTACATGTTTTGTACCTTACTGTAAACAGACCTAAGACCGTCACTTCTTGCGTTTTTTTAGTTGCATACCGCGGGTTAAACCGACGGGTTTGAGGTACCGCGGGTAAAGCGATACCCGCGGGTGACCCGTACGGGTTTGGGACCCGTAGATT
This sequence comes from Mycena capillaripes, assembly GCA_029204075.1. Taxonomy (NCBI): domain Eukaryota; kingdom Fungi; phylum Basidiomycota; class Agaricomycetes; order Agaricales; family Mycenaceae; genus Mycena; species Mycena capillaripes. Next base: position 302,584 of record JARHKZ010000029.1, on the reverse strand, counting down.
GGTCGGGTACGGTATTGGCGGGTCCGGGTCCGGGTTGCCTTCTGGGTACCCGCGGGTGGACCCGTGTGGAACCCTAAACATCCTGCGGATAGACAGAAGCTGACTCTGAGAAAGAGTAGATGTGTGCACTTCGATGGGGAGAGTACAAGGAGAAGCCAGCAAAGACCATCTCCTTTATACATCTGCTCATCGGCAGTATGCGAGAATCGCACTCCAAATTGCGACGGAGACGGGCGTTAGGTAAGGTACTGGCTGCAGCGTTACCGAAATGACGAAACTGCGCTTGAGACTTGATAGGTAGAATGAATTGATTGCTGATTGCGGACTTGGAGAAAGAAGAATCTACATGGAATCTGACACATTATTCGGCTAGAACACGGAATATGTAACATCAGTGGATGGTCAATGAACGCGCAAGGGGTAATAAGCGACCGAATAGTGATGCTCACCTCCGGTTCGAATTTCAGAATTCCTGACCTCTAGGGCATCTTTCCGTTGCATAGCCGTTTACCTTCAACTCTTCGAATGCATTGCCGCCTTGTATCCCCTGCCACAGCGAAGACACGGACACCAGCTGGACTTCCCAATTCTGCACAATTACCCCCGGAACTGTGCCACTCCATTGCCCCGTCGTTTCACATCTGGAGTTTTATTCCCAGACTAACATTGACACAGTGCGCAGCGGAGTTGAGAAGGGTCACTGCCATCCTCAAAGCAGAGTAGGGGCTGAGAGATTAACACGTGAATGGCACCATCCTATGTTATCATGTCCACCGAGTTTGACCAAGCAAAGTCTCTGCCCAGTCGGCGCTCCCTAGTTGCGGTACTGATATAAAATCAAGTTCACTATATGGATATGATACGGCAAATGTTGAATTAGGGTGGAGAAGGATATTATTCGATAACCGCACATTATTCGGTGGTCCCGGTGGGATACACCCCATCAGCAGGCCATAGGCAACCGTAAGGCAAAAAGGTTCATCAAAGTAGTCAACTATCTGTCGCGCATGTTCGCTTGCGGGGATGTGTAGACACTTAGGTGAGTAGGCATGGCATGAGGTGGAGAAGAATCTCGCCGAAGTCGCACTATTCGGTTCCAGTGGCTGAGCCGGACGACAAAGATCATTGTCATCTCATCTCAAAGAATGCGAATGCACGAGTCTCTGTATAGAATTAAGTCTGTCCGTCCGGCTCAAACCCCGCAACGTCTCAGTTGCCGCGCCGTGCTCTGAACCCATCGATTATTTATTCTTCAACCGATTGTTTTTAAGAAACCTTGAAACCTCTGTTGGGTGAAGTGTGAGCGGCGATACGCTATCGATTAGAGCAGCCGGTGAAGCCGATGGTTTTTCACTTGTTTACATACGTGTGAACGCAGATAATCCATGGAATTATGTACCTCCCGCTTCAATTTACGGATAACAGGGACACCGTGTACCATTTTGTTACACCTAATGCGCCGTCGTGTCAGGTTATCGAGGTGAAGAACATGCCATGGTGATGGATGACAGCCGGTGTGGAGATGAAGTTCTTAGGTGGACGACAACGGTGTGGTCCTATAGAACGTTGTGCGGTGGGGATGGCTAGCTTTCATTCACACCGACGACTTGACAGGAGAAGCAGCCATCGGGATTGAGGTTTTAGACAGAAGTGAGGCTCCACCTGCGAGAGCATCGGGGGCGAGAAGGAGAACGGCGAAAAAGTACCTTGGCTAAATGACTCGGATGGGTGGATTGAAAGACCTGACCAGCGCACAGACTCTGTCGAAAATGAACGTAATGATTCACCTCTGTTAAAATGAAGATAGCATTAAGGAACGAGCCCTGCCGGTAAGGACAGGGTTATTTACGACACGAGAGTACATCCATCCCTTCAACGCGGTGGAAGAGATGAATGTGTCGACAACCCGATGGTGATGGAGAAGTGTGTGGGAATCTCATTTGTCTCCACTGGCAGGTGGAACGAAGAGGAACACTACGTTTTTAGCGGTTCCTGTGCATAATCTGGACCCCACCCGTAACGGAAACACGCGTCTTCGAAGTGGATGTCAACTTAGGTGTGTATTATATATTTTCCTTATGCATATCTATGGTTTCTTATGCCCCATGCCCGTACTCTTTTGCACGTTTAATACTTCACCAAAGCCATGGATCGCCTCTGTTCTGTACTATAAGTGATGTACGGAGAGGTTAATCTGGGCACTTACATCAGTCTCCGCTTATCCTCTTGTTTGGGCTTGTACAAGTCCGCAATATATCTGTCAAATGTTTGATGAGTGGGATGAGGTACTTAGGCGGTGAACGTGGAACCATGTGAGAGCATCGTGGGTAGAGCGGACGCGAATAGCATAATAATGAAGTGAACCGTACGACAACCTGTGGTACTCTGCACTGAAGAATCGACACCTTTCACAGAGCCAGCCTAGACAAAACCAGCCCGACGTAAGTTTGGTGCTAGAGTACTATGGAGTTAGAGAGGAGTGTTGAAAGGCCCGAGAGGGGCTAGGATATTTCGCAGCGTCCACAAATCGGCGCCGCGTCACATGTTCAAAGCCCCGCATCCTAACAATAGATCACCGCGTCCTCACCTATGACTGCGGCGTCCCTCCTCTCCATCGCCGGAGCCGTAACAGTAGGAATTATACTAATAACACACGGACCTAGCCAGGTGAATTACACCGTAATGCCACGACACTAGCCAGCTGGCTTGCTAGCGCACCATCGCTACGCTGGGCAGCCAGCACGGCAGGGGGATTTTGATCTGTGAATCCTTATGGATGGCGATGTTGTTCACGCAGCGTATCGTAGCCGTTGATTTTTTATTATATACAAGCGCTCGGGGGACCGCTCCGCGGTCCCCCTCCCCCTTTATTGATCACAGAAACTCAAAAAACCCTTGATTTACAGCCGTTTGCATAAGAGAATAAAATCAGTTGGATGGATGGAGAGACATGATTTGCTATGCAAAGAAGATGGTGGTATCAATGATGTTTCTGGTTTTTTTTTGTGAGGAACTGATGCAAGTAAAGGACGGGAAAAGCCATTGAAGACTTCATGAAATTCATGAAAGATTGATAGCAAAATTCTAATTGAAGACTGGCCACAGCCCACACAATGCTGGCAATTCATTTTTGCCAGTTTCTATATCTTTAAGTCTTTTGTCGGATATGATGAACTTTAGGTTTATCACAAACCACTTGTGGTGCATGTATTGCAAGTTGTATTCTGCAGCTCTGGATTCAGACCAAATTTGAGCAAGACAATATGTGAACCTTCTGGTCTTTCTCAGATTACACTCTCCAGCCAATTCTTAAAAGCAAGGGTGGTATTGATAAAATAGCAAGTAAATTGAAGGCCTTGCGCCGGCTATACAGTAGCGCCTCGAAAATTTTAACACTTACATTCAAGGGCCAAACCGGCGTCAATCCGAAGGCGCCGTAGTGAAAGCGCGTGTGCATGCCTGTGCACAATGAGCCTGGCAAACCGGCGCTTGAATGAGCCTATGGAGTGTACACTAAGCGCGTGTGCACGCCCAATTATTGGCCCCGGCAACCCGGCGCTTGAATAAGTGTTTAAGCGGAGTTTGGCTTTGTGTACGCTTTTATAGGCGCGCGCGTGAGTACAAACTTCGCCGCGGCCGCCTTTGTTTTAGTGCAGTGGGAACCATCTGTCAATGTCAGCCTTAGGGCAGTGTCTGTCAAAGTATGGTAAAGGGTTACGTTGCGTGCCAACAATGCCGAATGATTGATTGGCCTTGGGCCGGCGGGAAAGAGGGCTCCGGAACGTGGCGAAAAGCTGCCGCGTTGTACGGCATCAGCGGAGACTTGGCGGGGTTTAAATGGCTTCAGACGGACAGAGAAGCGAATCTTATAAAGAGGGTGAATTTTGTTGATGTAGAAATGGTATTCTGGCGGCAGATGGGGATAACACAGTAGGGCCATCAGGAAAATCCAAAGCTGCTACATAGACCTGCATAGACATTTATAGCGGTCATAGACACCATAGTAAACCGGCCACTTTTATAGAAAGGTGGGATCATATGCTTCAGATTTATAGACACTCATAGACACCCATAGTTCTCATGTTGTCTATCAGAGTAGTGAAAGACATAGCACTCATAGACCTCGTAGTCACTCATAGTTGACCATAGTTCACAAAAGAAAATGGAAAAAAAAGTAAACTGCAGGCAATATAATAAATATGTACTATGTACTTGAAACCACAGTATAGCATTCGAGGAGTCGGAGCGTCGAGTACAAAGTCCGTGCATAGGAAGACGAGGTCTTCAGCTTTCGATCAGTGCGGAGTCAGATGGGATTTTCGAGCAGCGATGGGAAGTCATGAGGGGAAGATCAGGTAAAAGTGTAAGCCGGCAGGGACTGTATTTGCGGATATCTTGGACCACGATAGCCAGCAGACCTTGCAGCTTGGGGGCGATATGAAGGAGAAGACAGGCTTGACAGCATTACAACGGTCTTGGAGGAAGCAGGCATCGGAATTTGAATGGTCAGATCAATTCGTCGGGAAGCTCGTCTGTCTTTGCTGCCTACGAGCTTTGGATGCAGTCTTCATGCTTTGAAACGGCTCGGAACACCGTTGCCGATCTTGCGTTTGAGGTTGACACGAGAGGTCAGATGCGCCTTCAGTGGTACGATGGCTCAGGCGAGACGGTATGAAGACTACTTTGAAGGGCGGTGGATCGGGAGGCAAAGCTTGAGTGAGTTTTTGATGCAGCTGCTTTGATAATGTGGCGACAAGCGCTTCGAAGGGAGAGTGACGTCGAAGGACGAGAAGATTGTAACACGAGGTGAGACCGACGGATTTGGACGAGATGGGCCAGAAGGTGGCTCTTGAATGACTACCGTACAGGAACTGTCTGAAAGGCCCGCCGAGCGTCAGGGGGGAGCGAGGAGTGTGTAGGGATGGAGCGGGAGATGAGGAGTTACAAGAGATGGATAACAATGGAATGGGGACCGGCCGAGCGAGTGGCCTTTTCGGGGGTGGAGTCGTGCACAATCGCCCCCACGAGGCGAGTCCAATACAAAAGCTTTGCAAGCTTGTTCACGACTGATCTAGATGCCGATACGCGACCGAGAATGGGGGAGGCTGGGGTAGGGATGGAGAAAAGAGCAGGAGGACGAATCGCAGCTGCGCGTACGACCTTGACGGGGGCAGATTTGTACGCGGATACCCCCGTTGTTCGAAGTGCTACCGTCGTAGATTGTCGTTAACACCATGGCCCAAGGGTCGACGCCCATGTGGAATGCGAACAGCACGGAGGCAAAGAACGGGAGATCAGACCGTACAACGTCAGCAAGAAATGCATATCTTCTATAGCATGTTAACTGTCGAGGCTTACCTCGCCAACAGCGTCACACCGCCCGTTCCCTCCAGAAACACCAAAGCCAGTCCCGGCGAGGTACGAAGCCCATTGAATCCATCGCTAGATGGCAGAAAGAGAGAAGGGAGAGGACGAAAGACAAGGCTTTGGTGTTGTTTTACCTCCATCAGAACGAACCACCTTTTTGCGCTCACGTGCCTTAGGCTCTTAACTCCGAGCCAACCAAAGTCCGACAAGGGCCGAAACCGCGGGGCATTAATATTCGTCTCGTTTCTTAGATTCACGCGACACCTTTATGGTCTGGCTGATCAGTTGTGAGTTGCTGGCTCCGAGTCACAGTTGAGTAGGCTTTATTTCTCGACTTGAAACTTCATGTGAAGTCCTAACTTGAGAACTAGGGAGTTCAATTTAAATGTTGGGGCCTGCATGGGTGGGCAATGGTAGGAATGTTGCAAATTACTCAAAATTCACTGGCATTCTTCAAAAACACATGCGATCAACCTGCGGTTCAAACCATCAGCAAAATCTATGGACTTGCAACTCCACAATGACTGCGATAGGAGTCCACGCCAATTTCGTCACTTTGTTACTTCGCTTAAGTTCGCTTAATTTGCGGATCTTCGTGACTTTGATGGGAACCTGTGAATGTTCGTCACATTGGCTTGTTTTTGGGAAAGTTCGTGAGTTGTTGTTTACATGGCAACTGCTCAGCGCATCACGAATTGATGGGTATCGGTGGTGTGCCGAGTGTGGCTGGTTAGGCTTGGGTTTGGTGGTTAACGGTTTTGGTTGAGTGGTTAGGGTGATTAGAGGTTAGTGGTTAGTGTTAGTAGTAGTTAGGGGTTAATGGTTGTGGTCAGAGTTAGCAGTTAGTGTTAAGGTAAGGTATCTAGATGACAAAATATGCAGGGACTTGAGATGGCAGCAAATGATGGCCGCATCGATGTTTTCGATTTGAATACTCACGAACTTTGTCAGAAAGTCACTGAAGTCAAAGTCACAAAGATCTGCGAAAATAAGCGAACTTAAGCGAAGTAACGAAGTGACGAAGGTGGGTACGACTCCTGTGATAGTCAAGAGTGTTGCGATGTCCGTTGCAAAATCAGCAAGGCCGTCGGTTCTTTCCCAACAGCATGCCTCGATATCAGGTGCAAAAGTGCTATAATCCTTATAACAACTCGGTGTGGGTCTCCAGTGCGGGTGTCTCGACTTTCCGTACGCCGTGAACAGCTGGAACTCGGCTCCTCCTGCCAGAAAGCACTTGATGAAGGCATATCTGCCAGAAACCCAGAACCTCCAGGCATCCTTGTATGCTATAAAAGTCTCTTCACTTCGCCTCTCCTCTTTGATTTGCCAGATACCGCCGGCAAGCCATAATTTTTTGTAGGTATCTGGTAAATTGAAGCCGAATATCATGGACGATCGTTCTCAGGCTCAATTGAGTATCGGCTGATATATAACGGGACACCGGGAAGCTCTTAATCCCGGTGTACCCTATCTTAACAGTGCGTCCACTCGAACACATCACCAGAACGAACGGTTTCTGGACGGGGATTCATTGTAAAGGTACTGCTCATTGTCTCTGTGCCATTAATCTATTGCCTCTGTAATCACGAAGATTATGGATGCCTCAGACAACTCCTCTATCGTCAATGTATGTTGTACATGTTCTATTTTTCTGAGTTTTATTCAGAATTAAGCAGAACATCGGGGCTGATGCGTGCTGGAAACATGGTGCGTACTACCTCTTGGTTCCGAAAATTACACTTATTTATCTTTGGTTATAGCGGTAGGGATTTTTTTCTGCCTCTACCTCCGCTATGAGTACACGCAACTATCTCATTCACCTGCGGACGTTGTACAGAACCCGACCCTGGACAATTATCGAGTGGTGGTAGCGCTAGACAACTTGGTACGCTTCATGTTTACAGCCGTTTGCAGTACAACAGGCGTGGACCGAAATTTCTGCCGTTTTGGGCGTTTTTTGATCGTTTTCTTTAGAACACTCGCCCCACCCTCAATTCCGGTCCATTTGCCTTGGGAAATAGTTCATTCTATTCGGATTCAAAATGCGCAAGGGATGGCATCCTTACATTTTTTATCTGGTCTTGTAAACTGCCGTTTGAGCGATGGATTGAGTTTTGTCTTATGTTTACTGATAATCTTTCACTGGTACAGCTGCCCCGTACCCAACCCTCTGTCTTTTTCTCTGGTCATAAGCTTAATCTGTTCTCGTCTGGAATGCGTAGCAGACTGCCACCTTGGATTTAGTTCTGCCCTCTAAATGTGTTTTTGGCACAGAAAATGATGGTAGGTCCCCACTTTCGATCGGCGGTCAGTAAAACAGCTGCTGCGGTCCCAAATCTCTACCATTCCCTCTGTTAATAGGCTCATTCGATTTTGGCCTTGAATCTGCAGCGGATGGCCTCCTCAGAACTCCCAATTACACATTCAATATCATTTCTCTTTCGCAACATAAAGGCCTCCATCAGGAAAAGCCTCCCTATGTTACCCAAAAAAAATCTGAGCTTATTTTAGTCAAATTATCAAGCAGTATTTGGATGGCATTGCACGATACATCTGGGTATTATTCCTCATATTCCTCATGCATATGCAATGGTACACAATAACAAGTATCACATTGCCAACTATCTAAATACAAGTGATATATAGATATATATGAGGCCACCAGACGGAAGAAAATCAGGTATGGATGAACAGAAAGATTCAGCCAGCGACAAGTGCGACATGAAACTAGCCTTGACTACACTTGCTCTATTTTGAGGTGCAATTCAAAGTTAAAGCTTAAGAGCAAAGGCTCCGTTTGAAGACAGATCGCTCAGTGAGAGACATTGAGGGCCAGAGGTGTCAGCCTTGAAGGATTACACGGTTGAAGCGTGGGGAGCAGGCTCGAAGGGATTGCATGGTTGAAGCACGGGAGGCGGCACTGTGGTAGCAGTAGGGAGATGGCCATGTTGCGAGAGGGAAACAGAGGTATTTGAGAGGTGGCCGAAGAAATGCACATACAAAGAAGACTGATCCACACCTCGGGTGGCATTTCCAGCACTTGATACAGCAATGAATGATACATGATGGTCTTCGTATGTGGTACGGAGCATTGCAGACACAGCATTGAAATTTGGTGGCAGGGGGATGGCTGGGAGGTGGCATAGTCAAAAGAAACAAGTCAGGGTCTTGATGGCCATATTTGGGGACGACGGAAGCATGACGGGGGATGCGTATGGTGAGGAAAGGAAGAAAGAAGTGTCGATGTGGCATCAAAATCTGTCAACATGTGTATCTTTATTTAGGCATCAGCGGAGTTTGAATGACTTGGTGTAAACTTCGGTACTTTCGGGATGAAACCCTTTAGCATTCCCACAGCATTCCGAGGACTGTTATATTGTTAGTGCATGTCAAGTGGGGTGTAAACAGTGTAGGCACGCCTTATCCAATTTGCACGCCTTTTCTCACCTTATTTGCTGTATGCTCCCAGATGTCATCAAATTATCGAGAAATTCTCTCAAATTTTGGCAGATGTTGTCAAATTATATCCGGGAAAAATAATTTGGCAAACAGTATCTCAAATAATCTCGGGAGGTTTTCCCTGATGTCTTCCGGGGCTGATGTGATCGAGGACAAGGGCCAGAAAAAGGCTAGGACAGATGTTAAGGCAGACAAAGACAGAAAGAAGGCGGCAACAGATCTGGCAAAGAAACACACCGAGCTGGGCGCGGTTCGTGATTGGATATTAAGTACATTGACGTGCCTTGGCTAACAAGATGACAGATAAACCGGCCGTTTGATGATCTCGTTGATGATCCGTCACCATCTCCTCCGACTACTGCCGTTGCCGCTCAGGGACGTCCCAAAACTGGCCTTAGCTTGGTGCGGTTCAGGTTCGGTTCAGGTTCGAGCCTGAACGAACCATCTAAATTCTTTTCCAATAGCCGTGTTGGCGGGTTCGGACTGGTAGGAAAATGACCTATCCTCCAGTTCTGTGACCAAAAACCGTGATTTCCTCTCAATTGTGCCCCACGATCTCGCTTTCTTTCTTGATCAGGAAATTTCCACCATATTTTTCCAACTGGAACTCACAACTCAGAGGAGCATTCAAACCATTGTGTGAGATAGCCATACCTGCAGTTCCTCTACCTCCCGATCTCACATGCCAACCTCAGAGGAGCAAAGCGAGGCAGGTAGTATAGATATGTTCCAATTTTTAAAACATCCATCGTAGAGTACCCAAACAGTCTCAACCCTTCTCATCGTAGACCACTCGGAGCCATTCAAAAGATTTTCCGGCACCGGTTTTCCGTTCCCGTAAACAGATTTGATCCGCTGTGGCTATGGAAAAAACTCATTGATCCACCCCTTTCAGGCACAACTCGAATTTGCTGAGATTTTGTAAGAGTCGAACCCGGGCTGTAAGTGCCTCAAGGCTCGGATCACAGGTAGCTTCGATCGCACTGCAAGGTACTTCGAGTTAAGGAGGGTGCTTCGCGTTCAAACCTCAGGACTTGAGGCAAGTTTTCCATTTCTTCTCCCAGTAGTTGTCAAAGTCAACCATGGCCACAATGCCCAAAGTTGAACCAAACCCTAAGTCCTCTGTCCCAAAATAGTTTACGGGATCCCCGGGGGAAAAATGCCGGTTTGGGATTAATTGACTGAATGTTGATCTGCGTGCTGGTATGTTAGCGATCCAATCAAGACCACATCAGTAAAACTACACATTTCTCTCTGAGGTGTTTGCACCCTGGGGAAACTCTGTGGGAAGGTCTTTGCACTCTGAGTAGGTCTTTTGGTGAACTCTGTTACTTCGAGAACTCTGTGAAATTGATTCCCATATTTAGAAATGCCAAAGTTCTCAAACACCTCTGACTCCGAAGGACTTTGCGGAAGACAGAGTTCTACACGTGAATTAAAATTCAATTTGAGCGATGGTCTGCATGCTTGTTGATGTAATACGCCCACTAATCGTGATAATCATTTTCCTTATCTCGCTTATTGTGCCCAAAAACAACAGCACACACTTCCTGAGGTAGGCTAGTAAGCTTAGCTCGAGGTTCTGCAAAAGCCTGCCAAGGAAAGATAGCGGTTGAATCTTTCTAAGTCCAGCATCAGAGCCACTTGACAGACAGATTGCATAGAAGGCGAAGTCTGACAGACAGATTGACAAGTTACAGATTGACAGGTCTGGCGGACCTATAAAATGGTTCAGGTCTCTGCTGTGACGACAGCTTTTCTTCTTTTGTTCCACCACCATCTCCCCCCCTCTCCTTTGTCCTTATTTCTGTGTGCACAAGTCATGACAGCTCTTTCAACCTGATAACTAGTGCCACAAGTAAGTGCTTCGCTCTGTCTCTCTTTCCACTTCTTGTCTCACTTTCCCACTCAGCTGGATATTGCTATGTCTTTCCCCAACTTATTGCATGATGGTGATTTCATTTTTCTTGTCGCTCATGTACGTGTTTTCTCCCATGTTCGGCACAACTGATTTCTTGGCTTTACGAGATCATGATCATTCATGCTTCATTCTGATTGTCAGGATGCTTGATTCCCGTGTGTGGTTTCCTTTTACATCAGGGGTACTTTTCTGACTGTTCTCTCACAGGTGTCTGTGTCTTTCCGTGTAGTAAATAGATTGAGCATAAATGTGGTGTTCTCGGCATCTGTAGCCTTGTCGGATGTCGAGGAGATCATTGAATTCAGCTAGCCACCCATCCATAGATAGAAATTGTATTGCCATTTCATGAATATATTCATGAATTATTGCGCTATGAATTGTATTTAAGGTCTTTTTGAAGATCTTTACCAAGTTTTTCGAGAACTCTGGCGAGAGCCTCAGGTTCTCACCGGAGTTCTTTCAGAACTCTGTAAATATGTAGGTCTCTGTAGGGTTAGTTGAACCTTCTCTGTAGAGACCTCACATCACTGGTTTCGGCGGATCTTTGAGGTCTTTGAGAGCTCTGCAAAGACCTCAAAGACCTCAGAGAGAAACTTGCAGTTTTACTGATGCACGTGGCGAGCGCGTCGGTCGATCGGTCCTCAGTTCTTGACAACAAGAGCAGAGAGGCAGCGGGAGACAGCGTTACTGGCCTACAGAAGATGTGGTTGTGCCGAGCGATCCGCCAACGTATGACTGACATCGCTTATTCCAACATCAAATTGAACGAGAGATCGCTCACCTTTTGGTCCAGGCTGTTGTGTTCCTGGCCTCTGATGGCGTCAGTCGCCAAGGCGAGTGATAGAAATCAGGCTGGTGTCGCTTCTTCACAAGGGGTGTTCGATCTCTGGATCGGCCAGACTGATGGGAAACCCCCTCCCGCCCCCCCCAGATGGGGAAGTGCACGTGCGGTGTCAACAAAAAATCCTCTCGCGCGCGCCGTCCACAACGCGCGCGTCCAGCCTCAGCTTGCCCATTTTTGAGCCTGTCTGCTTGGAATACATCTTTGCTCCAACCAGCCACAGAACTAACTCAACCATGAGCTCTCAGACGACTGGATATGGTGTAAATAATGTCCATACTAGCGGTCCATTTCAATGACCCTTCTGTGAATACATATTCTATCGGACCTCAATTCCCAATTTATACCTCTTCACAACCTTCTGGCCATGATTTCATACCCTATTCTCCAGAAAATCAATGGAGCCTTGCCCACTCGGAACTGTCGGCACGGTGGCGCAGCATCAACTTACGTGAGTTGATCAGTCTGGCCGATCCAGAGATCGGGCACCCCTTGCTTCTTCGCATACTTTCTCCCCCCTCTCCCTCCCCTTCTCATTGCTGTTTGACAGGACTTGAGTTCTCTGTACTTTTGGCTTTCATCTACTGTCAAGAAGTGCTGACGCTGTCGGAATGGCTGAATCAAATGCGGTCATTATATCTGGGACGGCTCAGCTCATGGCAATGGCTGTTGCTTGGGGTCTGTATTTGCGTCCAAGTTGAGATCCCTGCGAAGTTCCACTCACCATCGTCTCCTATACTCAGGCATCTATGCACTTTTGTTCTCAATATCCGTTTTCCTTGTCATGTACGTGGCCGCCCGTCAAACGCCTAATTAAGTGCCGTATCTCCATATTAGACAGAAAGGCATCCCCGACTCCACCACACGACAGATCCTTCTCTTCTCTACGTGCCTCATGTTTATCGCCTCAACCGCTCTGGGATCGCTGGATACGGCGATCTATCTGGTCCAATTTTCACTAGAGGACTACATCCCGACATCCAATAAACTGCAACTAGCGTGCGAGATTCTCTTTGACTCCCTTGTGCGTGGTGCGATTTTCCCCCAGGCACCGAGCATGCTAAACATCGATCTGCTTGCAGTTTCTCATGGGCGATACAATTGTTCTCTGGCGGACATGGATGCTCTGCCCTGATCAAAAACTTCTGGTTTTCGTGCCGATCACGCTCTGGTTCGGTGGCCTATGTAAGCCGATTCAATTGATCTCAGCGGGGACAGCAAGTAATTTTTATGATAACAGCGTGCATGCTCAGTCTAATCGCCGTCGCGCTCAAAAACGGGGAGTCGTCCGCATGAACAATAGGCGTGTACGACGCCCCGACGTCACTCCACCTGTCGATGAGCACCGCGGCCCTGAGCGCCGCTACTAATTTTTTTTCCACCATTCTGATCTCGTGGAAGGCATGGTGAGTCGTGTTCCGCTGCTTCGAGGTTGTGGCGCCTCATTCTGAGCGTTATCAATTTTCTCTTAGGCAACGTCGCGCCTCCTTCAATATCTCAACCGCGGGTGAGCCAAACTCGCGAGCCAGCAAGATCATGTCGCTCATAATTGAATCCGGTTTCATTTATTTCGTGCTCTGGGTACATGGACTACTTACTCAAGTGGGGAATAAGATCTAACGTGCTTTAATCATTCACCAGATCATTGAAGTGCTCAATTTTTACGTCAAATGGAAGGTCCCAAACCTGCAGGCTGCGCATATGACATGGTCATTGTGCGTGTCTTTTGACCTTGACTGTTTACCTGAGGATCTAAAGTGCATTTATCTGATAGGGCATTTATCCCACCCTCATTATCATCGCCGTGCACCTCGACTACACGTTCTGGGACTGTACGAGTACAAGTCCAAGGGCGAAGACCTTGGGTACTGGCGTCTTCAGTACAATCGCCCCGAGTATGAGAAGCGCGCCCAGGATGGGAAGCACGCAGAGCACGAGAAGTGTGGAAAGTAATAATATAGAGAAGCGCAGTCGCTGGTCACGATACTGGCAGCATGCTCCTACTTGTAACACCACACCGCATATCTCTGATAATTGAACAGTCCAGTACACTCATGTCAGCCACACTGATATTGCCGGAACACATCTTTGAGCGACGCCGGGGTTTTCCCCGATGGATTTCATTCAATTTCGGCACCATCACATATGCCTCAACCTCGCATAATCGCACCGGGGCACAACTCTTTTCCGTCAGGTTCACCAAATCGAATTTTTACATGGGGTAAAGTGCCGCTGTGCCGTAGCACCGAGTGTCACACTACCGCTGCGTCACACTGCTATTGCCGCATTCATGTCTGCATTGCCGCAGATGAACATGGGCCTTTATGTCAAGTCACTTTCAAGCTCCAAAGGTCTTATTTTCAGGTTTCAGCATGCCCGGCGGCGAACAGGGTCCATGACCAACCTTCAACACCTGAAAAGGTTGGACAATCGAGATGTCCTTACGTGTAGCTGCAAAGTTGCAACTTGGACCTGCACGTAGATCTCAATTTCTTGACACTGTCCAGAAACACCGGTGTTCTGAAGTCTTTTGAGAGTAGTACTATATTCCAGCTTGAAATAGAACGCACAAGTAATCCTCAGTTCTCAATATATATCACCTCAGTAATGCGCGTCGCAGAATCCAGGTTCTGTTACAGCCATTGTCGGAACCGAAGGCGCGAATGAAATTATCTTGTTTTGGTAAGTTTTCGACAATTGTTTTCAACTCAATTAGTTCTGCACCGATTTGGATGAAACCTAGGTAGATTTGACGGGCTAATTCAAGCGCAATTAGTGATAGAACACGATTCATGAAAATATTTTGCAATAGGTAATCTGTGTTTTTGGACCATTTTTGTACCAAATGTGGTCTAGCATGTCCAGAACATGTCCCAGTGAACTATTATTTTGGGAGGGACGACATCTACACATGCTCAAAATTTGACTTCTTTTGTTATCGGCGGCTACTGTGCCTCCAACCCAGCTCCCCTGTAGGATCAAGGCCCCGTAGCAGGTGCCCTGTTGGAAGTAAATACGTAGTTTGTTGGTACACAAGAGCATGGTGGGATGCACACTTCGGTCGAGTCATTGGTGCTTGAATTGGCGCCCTTCTAAGTATCGCCAAAAGTGGACCAGTCAGCTGGATGATGAAATCAGCGGACTTTGAAAACACTTCGGACAGACGGACAGACACATGTAATTTTATGAAGAGAGTGAATTTTACGTAAGATCTATAGCTGCGCCAATTCTGACTTTTTTTTTGGGGGGGGAGGGGGACCCAAATCCCGAAAGTGAAAAGGATGGGGTCAGAAAGAACCAGGGCTCGGAACCGTTGTTCCTGGCGCGAATACAAGCACCGAAATCGAGCGTTCAAACTGGAGTTCTTGTGTCAAAGCAATTTCTTTCTCCTAAAAAAACAAAGTATGGGCTGTTTCGATCGGGAGCGTGAGAAGTACTATAAGGGAATACAGTGGTAAAGCAAAAGAGAGGAGACTGGTGGATGGTACGAAAAGTACTACAAGTACTGAAAAGTGGATTGTGGTGGTAAAGCGAAAGCAGAGAGATTGGTGGTGCAAAAAAACTATAAGGGATGGAAAGTGGACTATGGCAATAAAGCAGAAGTGCAGAGATTGGAGTACACAAAAGATGTAAAAGCACGTGCATCAGACTTTTGACAAATAACTTGTGACCTTGTACAAGGCCAAACAAGGTCACAAGGCTCACCAAAACAGCTGCAAGCTCGCAAGGTCACAAACCAAGTCCGGAAAACCACAATGTCACTAGTTCGACTCCGGGTAGTGGTGAAATTTTATTTATTTTTGCAGCAGATCAATGCACTGGGGAGCTGGAACAAGCCACAGAGGAGCTCTGACAGTTATTTTAGGTCCGGCTCTTCATTTTCTGAGGGGCATTTTTTGTTGCTTTGACCTTGCGAGCTTGTCGACAAGGTCACAAGGCCAAACAAGTCACAAGTTTTTTGTCAAAAGGCTGATGCAGCTGACCTTGCAGAGTGTGAAAAGATATTGAGGTGATTATTGGTGGAGGTTCTAGAAAATGTCTGACTTTGCTATACTCGTCGAAGCGATGATTGTGTAATTCATGGTGGAGCATTACTAGAGTGGGGTGGGAGGAGGATGCAGAAAAGGAGTTGGCTGCCTTTATATACCTTGTTGTGACCTGTGATATCACATCGAACAAACAACACACAACAGACAATGCCACAAGGCCCTTGGAGGTGCACTAGGATGTTGAGAGCAAGGGGGTATCAGATCGTGATTGCCGGACCGGGGGCTGGGTGGTTGGTTCAGCCGCGAGGCTGAATTTTTTTTTTCTGGGAACCATTGATTTTGTGGGTCTGGGAGCCTCAGGAATGGTCAATGACTTGTCTGAGATGTACTCAATTGGATTCTAATACATAGAACTTCCTGATTGGCCTCTTCTTTTGGTTCAACGGTTAGGTGGGCTCCTTGGTGGGTTGATCAGTGCTTAACTGTTAAGTTGATCCAAGGGGATAAATATTGTGAGAGTTGTCAAGAACTGTGTCTCCTGTATCCTGAAGCCCCCTCTTAATCTTCAGCATGTTGTCGGTTAGCCCTCGCTTTGATCGGAAAAAAAGCCGTGCATCCGTGGGAAATTACCCTATTCGGACGTCACGTGGTTGGTTGGTTCAGCGAGAGCTCCTTACTCCCAAAAACTGAGTCCGGTTCCACTTTTCACAAAGTGGTACCCCCTTGGTTGAGAGAGATATCTAGTGGTGGACAGTGGTCTTGCATTTAATCGGTTTATTTGCTTGACTATGTTTTTACTCCAAGAGCATGCTATCACTCTTTATAAATTAAGGGTGACTCCGGGAGCCGATTTGGATTTGGGGTTGGGGCTGGATTTGACCACGCTACCCGCCAAAATGTTAAGCGCACGCTTGCTCGAGGCTATGCTCGGCTAAAGCGTGATAGACCCTCGTCACTCTGGTCCAGACCATCAGCATCAAACACTTTCAGCATCGTCTCCCGCCGACCTAAACTGTTCCCGCTGTCTTCCCGCCCTCTCCCGCCATGTTTATCTCCCTCAAAACAACTGAAAAAAATCAACAAAATGTAATTAATTCTCTGCTACTTGGAGTGCTTGTAGCTACAAAGCTGCGCTTGGAGAAAGATAAAATTTAGGCAGGCAGGGGTGTGCTCGCCGTCGACCATAACGAGGACAGAGGTGCTTGACGACAGTTGATCTCGCGCTCGGAGCAACGTCAGCCGAGTGACTGATGTAATGGAATGACATGAGAACCCAAATCCAGCCCCAAACCCAAACCCAAACCTAAACCCAAACCCAAACCCGCTCCCGGAGTCACCCTTAATTTTATAAAGAGCGATAGCATGCTCTTGGAGTAAAAACATAGTCAAGCAAATAAAGTACGTACACAGACATTGACTTCGAAATTTTGATCTATCGATACTGTAAATTTAAGTAGATGCATTTGGGATACGACGTACAGTATCATGAATCAGGGCAAAGACAGTGACCCCGAGGGGCACTTGCGGTGAGCACGTATGCTGGTGGCTGCGTGTGGGAGAAGCTGGGCCAATATCAAAATCGAGTCCAATTGTCGGCCCTGATATATCATGGTCCTCCGACTCCACTGATACATCAAAACACCATACACTGCATACAGCCCCCTAATAGCCGGAGCCGTGCGGAGCTTTGGCTACATACGGCTATGCGGAGATATGCCGTCGGCAAGGGGCCTAGCCACAGCTAGCCGCTGTCGCTAGCTTGGGCAAAGCCGGGCTAGGTAGCCGACGGCTAGCTGCGGCTAGCTCTTGCCTAGGTGCCACTATGGGCTCGATTAGGCGGCTCGCCGCAGGTAGCCATGCCGGCTTAGCCGCCTGCGGCTAGGCTTAGTTCCGGAGGTTTACAGCCGTCAGCCCATCTCACCGGCTCTGTGATTAAGAGAAGGCGTTGTATATATTCTCCACTGTGCACCCAGATGGGTGCTTTTTCCTTTCTTTCTTCGATTCCTCGCCTTGACTACCCATCCGACATTAGGTGGAGGGGTTACAGCTACTCAGAGTGTCTCCAAGAAGGGAAGATATCTTCATCCTTTGTGGAAAGCTACCTCGGATCCCTGATGGCTTGAAAGAAACATCGCTCAGCGCCAGCCTTCGGACGGTGTTCCTTATCCTGTCTTCGGTGGTGTAATGCCCGGCTTGTTTCGAGCGTCCGATTGCCATAAACCGTCTCCAGCCGGAACTTGCGAAAATGGGATCATGACCGACACGTTCCATCTTAATGTCATCCTCACTCCGGCCATACGAATTACTGCTGCGATTCGGAACGAGCAAACCCTCGCCGCTGGATCTGCTGCCTCCCAGAATTCCACGAAGGGAGATCTCATGGTGTTCACACTCTCGACCGCCGATGATATACGACCGCCTTGGCTCGCTGTTGAAGACAAGAGGTTGGCAGTGTTTATGGATTCGAAGCAGAGTCGGGGCCAAATGGAAGACAGGAAAATTCTTGGGGTGGTGTGCGGTGGCAACGAGCGAGCATTAACCTCGGCGACCATCTCACGAGAAACAAACAAAAGTGAGAGAAGAAAATCGTGCAGGGGAGCCATTCAACCAGCCGCATGCACAGGCTTCGCTTTGGGAGGGTAAGCGAGGCAATGGAGGTTGCGGGTGGCAATGCACATGTGGCCGTTCCTGCCGCTAAAGCACCTCCGGCATGCGGTGAGCACTGAAAAGTATTGACAGTGGTACTCAAACCCGCAGCTGGAAGACACCAGCGGTCCCGGCGAGGTATTAGAGAGTTTGCGGCAACCACCGGAAACCACCCGGTGGCTGATCAGGCATGCGGTGGCAGGTGGCTGTGGCTGACTGGTGGCCCTGCGGGCAAGCGCCATGGCCGTGGGTTCATGGCGTTTGATCCGCATATGACCGACACTTGCCATGGCGTTTGCCACGGCGTTGCACAAGCGATCAAAAATCGCCATTTGTTCTCTATTGCTATTGTCACCGTCACATCACACCTTCGGCTTTGCTCGCGTCCACGAGCTACCATCTTCGGCGTTTCTCTTTCATTATATGCCGGCTCCCTGTGTCATCAATATATGCTACCCTTCTCCATCATCACTGAACTGGCTTCACCTATTCTGGGCAGGTCTGCTTTGCGCACACCGGATTCAGCTTTTTTCCTCTGCTTTCTTGGATATATGCCACGCGCCTTTTACCCTGCTTTACACTTGTGCGGGACCCTACTGTGTTGTACCCGGGAGGTCCTCTTCTTTTCTGTGTTGGTGTGTTATCAACTGCCGTCTGCCATGGAGCCCGGAACCGAGATTCGGGTGCTGCTTCAAACATGGTTGCGCTGCACCCTGTGATTCTTTTGTCCTCCGCACGTACTACCAATGTCCTCATTCTCCTTCATCCATATCTATGTACTCCTTACTGCTGGTGAATTTCCTTGCACGTTGTGCTCCCCATTCCCTCGCTCTCGCCTTTGCAGTGGTGCAACACAGTGCACGGCGCTCGCTTACGTTCCAGCACATCGTGTGCTGGTGCGCTCGTGCTCGTCTTAGCGTGCACCGGCATTCGCGTTCCGTGTGACCGTGCATCCGTCAATGCCTGACGTGTGCGCGGTGGTCTCTTCAAGTCCGACCACGGTATCGACCACCCCGTCCTCCGCAACTCGATCCTTCATAACAAAACTTACCAGACTGTGCCCGTGAACACGCCAATGAACACCGATGCGGCGGCCACGCGCGCGGACCTATTTCCTTTGCTTCGCAGACAGTGTCAAGTAGTGAGAAGATGTTAGCTTGGTACCAACAGTAAGCTTGATCTTAAACTCATAAAAAAAACTGCCTTATACTCACTAGATAGGTCTCTTCTTCCTCTTCCTCCACCGTCGGCTTGGCTTCCTGCACTCCCAAGAACACCGCCGAAGCGAAGCGGGTCAAGCACGCTGTGCCGGTTTAATATCTGTTTTCCATTCTTCAGCCTCTCAGATCCCAATGCGTACGCGTCTCATCTCTATCATTGAGCTTCCGCTCACCGCCAAATCCGTGCTATAATTCGAATTCAACGTATTTCTCATCTTCTGTTGTTCTCCGAAGCATCTACTTCCTTTGAGTCTACGTTCATGCTAATGTAAGATATTCAGGAGTGAATATAAAGTGCCTCGAGGGCTATGGAAGTAGCTAAAGTTACGGTCCAAGCACAACCAGTCCCCTTACGTGCGCCCAACTTCGCACGGTGGCAATAGAGAACAAAGGGTGATTTGATCACTTGTGCAACACCGTGGCAAATGCCATGGCAAGTGTCAGTCATAGGCGGATCAAACACCATGAACCCACGGCCATTGTGTTTGCCCGCAGTGTGGCTGGCACATTGACTTCATATGTCATGATTCGAACTATAAAATCCTTGTTCGGAATAACCTGCGCCCGGGTTACTCCCCTAGGAGCGGGTTGTCCCCGCGCCGGGTCCAACACCCCATTTCCTCCTATATATTCTCCTGTTACCCTGACCCCTGCATTACTCCTTACTGTTCCCCTGACTCCTTATATACTGGTGTGGCCCTTAATTACCCCTGCTCCTCAGGTCCCTTAATTACTCCTAGCTCCTAGGACTTTCTTGTATTTAATATCCCGAGTAGATTTACCTTCTATACGCTATTCTAGTCTATTCTCCAGACGCTCAATCTACTCTATCTATTTTCCCTGTCCTTCAGTTGCCCACATTGCCTTCAAACCGCGAGCTGAAGCCTCTGTGCTGACATCATATGTGCTGTTGGAACAGCCCACCACTCTCTGGGTTTTATCTGTAGTGGGAAAAGTCATCTGGGTGTTCAGACTGCGCTTTACTGCCCAAATTAAGTGATTTTTTGATCAAGAGACGGAAAAATCAGCTGTATTGCCTTGTTCATGCAGGTATGGTGTGATAAATTACATTAATGGACTTGGGTGCCATAGTTCAACATGCAGGATTCAGACACCAAAGCAGCCACAGCCACCCATCACCGCATGCCTGATCAGCCACCGGGTGGCTTCCGGTGGCTGCCGCAAACTCTCTATTGTGGCATGGCAGATGAAAACCGTAGTGTAGCAAACTACGCGGGGTTGTGCGTGAGGTCGTGGTTAGAGCAGTCAACAACTTGGAATATGCGTTATTGACCATTGCTTAGATCATCACATGGCCCTGTCGGAACAATTCTCCGTGCAAGAATCAGAGATTGGGAGCTGAATTTACCCCGGACAGTGGAAATTCAGGGATAGGCCCAGAAGCGGGGGTGGCGGAGCAGATAAATAAATCTGAGACACAACGCAAGGGAAGAGGCAGCCAAAGAATGAGGGTGTATCGAAGCTAGATGATGGGGAATGGAGTACAAGGTGTGAGCCACGGGGATGGTAGTGGGAGCGAAAGAACAGGAGACAAAATTTACCAGGATGTCTACAAGATGTTGCCTTTGAAGGGAGAAAATAATGTGAGAATATCCTCTGAACCAGGAAAGAATGAACTGTTTCACTAGGGAACTTATTACAAGCTTCACGGTGATTCCAGCCTGCTTCAAACGGAATGCGACATTTCGCACATCTCCAATCCAAGAAGCCATCTTCTGATCATCATTCATGCGCATTGACATAAATTTCCGGGGGAGGGCCATCTTTGTAGCAAATCCACGGGAATGATGGACTCGTTTATGTTCTTGCGAAACTTTGTAGGCAGTCGTGGCGGACATATATGCGAGCTGATCCACTTCAAAAGCGAGGATCATTTCGGCACAGGGTTCGGCACTTTGGTGATCCCAATCTTTAACCCTTTCGAGTTGGGACCTGTCAACGGACGTGGAGCGATTCCAAGCACAACATCACGAACATTTCGGCGTGTGAATACAGCTTCCATGACAATACACCAAATTTTGTATTGTCATTGGTGAGTTTCATCACACCTTGACTTCGGACATCATGATCGGGGATACGGGGTTCGGGTTTGGGGTTCGGTTCAACGGTACGGCGTGCTTTTGAATAGGCACGCTCGGGGTTTGGGTTACGGTTCGGGACACGCACTTTCAGCTAGGCGCGATCGGTTCGGGTACACGGGCTTTCAGCAAGCCCAATCGGGATTACGCGCGCTTTCGGATCGATGCTACTCGGCGTAGACTTCCGTGGGTTCAGTGCGAGTCAGATCAATCGGCAATTCGGCGAAATTCGACATGTGTCCGATTTAGGTTCAGCACCTAAGAGCTTTGACGGGTAAACAAAGTGTTGGGATTCGGCACCCAAGCAGGCCACAATGAGAGTGAGTTACAAGCAAAGCAAGCAGTGGTTCAAACATGTTTGGGGCTGATTAGGGTCAATCAGGGCCCATAACCTGTGAGAATATCCTCTGAACCAGGAAAGAATGAAATGTATCACTAGGGAACTTATTACAAGCTTCTATACTCTACAAAATATCTAGAACCCTCCAAGTAAGTGAGTAATCAACAGGCGGGTTAACTGGTCCCTCGGGATCGGTAAGCATCCCGGGCGGATCGTCAATACTCGGTGATGGTGGGAATACGGCTTGATATTCCAACAAAAAACCCGAAACACCATCTGCATCGCCATGTCACTCGTCGGTACGCATATTACCCTTGGACGCTGGGATAAGGACACCAGTCTGTGGACCAGAATAGGTACCGAGGGCGGAGAGAAGGGAACGGATAAAGCGAAAGACAGAAGAAAGATTTGAGGCAGAGCAACATTTCAAGAGAAGAATTTTCGCCTACGGCCTGTCGGACAAGCACCATATGGAATCAACAGAATTGAACGGGAACAACATGAGATTGCAAGAAGGACTGGCTGCAAATAGGGGACTGTAAATAGGGGACCCACCCCAAATCCATCCCTCACGTGCCTACTCGTACCTGCGGGAAACACGCCGACAGAACATGTAGACTGTTCAAAGGATAAATCCACGAGTTTGAATGAGACCAGGGGTGGAAATAAGACAAGAAGAAAACTGGGAGCTACCAGAACCAAGCAAAACCAAAGCATATCCAAGTCGGCCTTGATCAGCTTCGTATCAGACCAATTTCTGAATCGAGATTGAATGGACATACCGTTCAGATGAGGAGATGGGGAGCTAATAAACCCAGAATGGACGTATTGCTGGTTTTGAAGGACGGATGAGAATAGGATGGAGCTGGGTGTCAGATGCGAACGAGCTGGAGCTGAGTGTTAAATCAAATCAAGAATGGTAGGAAATCGAAAATGTGCGGCAGCAGGAGGGAGGAATCACCGAGAGAGTGCAGAGGAGGGGGGAAGTGGTAAACGATTGCACGGATGGGAGGTCAGTTTGTGCATTGGAGCAAGAGAAGAAGGTTGAACATCCTCGTATATGAATCAATTCAAGGTCGGCGCTCGTGATTGAACATAGGTGCAAACATCTTGATGTTGGCCGGGAAGCGAATCGCTTCGTTTCTGGGAGCAAGGGTGAAATGAACCCAAGGTAAAGAAGCAAACATACCGTAGTCGAGGGCAAATTCTGCCTGCAATAGGTCAACCCTTGCGAGCAGTTAGGACCCATTTGAGTCGAGATAGAGGTAGACTATAACCACCGTGACTACGTGCTTGCGAGACCACAACCCGAATTGCGACGTGGAAGTCTTGAGGCAGGCTGCATCCCAGAGATGTCTGAATGCCGACGGAAATTGAACCACCAATGAATGAGCAGTGGTTCAATCTTCGTCGGCATTTGGGCCTCTCTGGGATGTAACCTCCCTCAAGACTTCAAGCTCGCAATTCGGGTTGTGGTCTCGCAAGCACGTAGTCACAGTGGTTATAGTCTACCTAGCATGTCGAGAACGTGTCCCAGTGGCCTAATGTTTTCGGACAACACTTATCGCTAGGTAAACATGTGATAGAGTCAGAAACATGGATAAATCACGTACAGTCTCTCTAGCCCCCTTGACTACATTTGCCAGTTTTGGTATGGAGAGATATTGTAAAGGTTACATATACCTCGTGTATTAAGCAGATGCCTCGTATCAGTATGCACCTGTTTGTTTTCACACGCCACAACCGGGCCGCGTCTGTCGTCGATTCAACCCCACTGCCCGGATACTTCCGGAATTCGCTTTGCTTCTGAACCTAACCATTTCGGGTGCCTGGGCTATACCACAGCTATAACCTCAATTCAGACCACAGCAGGTTGTATTCTGCTTTATTCTTCCCGTGGTTCCCATATCTGCGTCTCTCTCTTTCCCTGAAAGCTAGCCTATGCATCGACAATTCGAAAATCTGGACCCTATTTTTGACCCCGCCGATAAACTGCCTGCGAAGTATGCCGTACCTCGAGCGCACAAGGCCCGCACAAGAGGTAAGATTGTCCAATTTATCTGTTTTCGTACGCCACTGGGCGCTCGCTAATAACCGAAGATGTCATATCAATATGAGCATCTTTTTTTAAGATTTCCCATCGTAAGATCGCCTCCCGAGCCGCTTTGTTGAGAGTGCCTTTCGCATTGTATCACTTCGCTATAATTTCTTTCCACTCCCCTTTCTCTATCTACTACCTCGACTTCAAGTTCCACCCAAGTTGCGTCGAGGCTTTCAGTTTAACTTTTGAAAGGCCTTCGAAGGGCTGTGCGCAATGACGTGTGCTGTGCGTTTTATGACGCGTTGTCCATTTTTGAAGAGACCACATGCCCGTTAATCGCGCGCTCAAGGCCCGCTCAAAAGCGCCATCTGCATTTACGCTGCTTCGTCTTTCTCCCCATCATCATCCCACCTGCTAGCAGCTTTCTTTCGCCCTTTAAAACACTGCTGACTGGTCATACTTACATGGAGCAAGCCTTCCGCAAGATCGCAAGAGTAAATTACAAGCATCAAGAGCAATAACAAGACAATGCTCAGGTCCAACTCCCGCCAACGTTGCTTTGTCTCATCCCCTGTCATAATCGCGCCATAATCTAGCAAAGGATCCTCCGATCAAGGCTCTGCAAGATTGAGAAAATATCACAATGACGACAACGGACCGCTCACTACTCTTCTTCCGGATGCTGCACCTATCCTCAATTATCGTCCCACCCTCTGTCGGCGTTGGACTATTCGACTATTCGCTAGATCAAGCCCGCGGCAAGACCGGACAAACATCAAGACCAACAAGTACAGAAGACTCTGTCGGTCGCAAATCCCAATCAACGCTCAATCGCAGTACTGGTAAGCCTGAGCCACATACAGGACATTTTCCTGTTGTCCTCAGGTACGTGTACACATTGCGCTGACCACCATTCACAGTGTACTGCATTTGTTCGTTTTTAATGCGCAGAGAAAGCCCGCTTTCGCACTCTGCGTACGTCTCGGGATAGGTGTACCTCTTATTTCAAATATGTACACTTTACTAAAGCCCTCGCAGTAAAGCATCCTGCGTTTATATTGGGTGATCATACTCCGCATGAACACCCCAATTCATTCCGGCCTCCTGCTCATTTCCTGCCGCAAGTTGTCCGTTGCACTGACACTCTTCTAACCAAGCACTCACCTTTTGCTTGGCCCAGCGTCACACACCCTCGAATTTTATTTTCTGGCATTGCTGACGCAAATTAGCTTACTTACGGTCGGGTGAAGATGGTGAGTCCATCTTTTGGGTTCCCATGGTGAGTTCATCAGCAATGTTGTATTATTTATTACTTTCAACCACTGTTGATATATTCCTTGCAGGCTTGACGCGTCGGCATCGCAATGAATGTCCCACAATCCAGTAAGCGCCACATCGCCTCAGCGTATGTGTCTAGTACGGTCAATTTAAGGTGCGGTCTCCAAAGTGTCTAAGGAGTGAGCACAAATAATGTTTTAATTGATCTTTTAGACTTCGTGCTAAGGACGGAATGGATTTCCGGTGCTTTACTTCGTATGGATTGCTCTACGATGCCAATTTTTTCTTTTTTTTATGGTCTCGATGTGTCCCATCCGCGGCCCACAGCTGCGTCGTGATTTTGATTCGATATTTTAACAAGAGCGCGCTGGTGCTCATTGCATCTCAGCACTTCAGTTGGGGCATCTATTTTCGAGCACATGGCCTCATTTAGCTCTCATTCGGCAGTCTGGGCTGATTTAACCTAGAACGCCCATAATGCGCTGAGGTCTCTGCTAATATGTTCTCCCAATCTATCGTCTCCTTCCCTGAGTTTTGCCCTGGACTTTAATTTACCCTTAAGTCTTCATGTCCATTGCCACAAGCCCTCTGTTTTCCTTCGTTTGATCTTCAATTACAGTCGTTTGCATAATTCCGTGAACATGCATTTTTTTCTTGCGCCATCACGTGGTGATCGGGGACCTCGGAAGCCCAAAATCATAGTCCCTGCGAGTTGGTTTGGGTTGGGCTTTGCTCCCATTAATGCAACAGAGCATCAAGAGAGGTCGAAAATGGGACCCATAATATTTCGAGTACAGCCCGAAGCTTCGGCACGCTCGGCATTATGCACGTGATGGCGCGAAAAAAAAATCGCATGTTCACGGAATTATGCAAACGACTGTAATCAAATTACTCAGGGCATATGATGAGCGAGGGTATTTTACAGATTGCGGTTTCACGGTAAATGGCGCGGCGGTGAAGCTTCCGGACATTTGAAGGTTAAAATTCCGGTTGTCATCGTGTCAGCCAGAAGCTCTTTTCTGTGAGCTTTGAATCCGGTCTACTATTATCCTGTGTTTTTCTGTGCTTATGTACGTGTGCTTTCAATCTTTGCAAACATTCGGCCTGTCCGTAGCATCAACATACCTGGAATTTTGGAGCAGATTTCTGTGTTGCTATGTATTCTCATTTTAAGTCCTCAAAGCTTCGGTACATGCTATGAGCGTCCTTCCACTTTGACTTTCAGCTTCAAGTTCAATTGCAGTGCATTGATTCGCACGTCAACTGTCTCTGAGGCCTCTCTGCCGGAGCGTAGCGAAGGCACGTCTTGTATCTAGGAATTATATATGCTTCTGGCTCTATCACATCTTTCATTAGGTATAATTGTTGTCCATCCTAAAATACTAGGTCGCTGGGACATGTTCTCGGCCTGCTAGATAGCTTTTGGTATGAAAACAGCCCAGAACGAGAAATTACCTAATACATAATATTTTCACAAATTCCTTTCTATCACTAATTGCACGTGAATTAGCAGAGGAGATTTCAGGTGAATCGGTGAAGAACTGGCTGAGATATTGGGAATTCCTTGAAATTATTACAAAACCAAAATTTTTCGTTCGTGCCTTCGGTACTGCAAAGGGCTGTAAGTAGTATTTTGCAAATAAATCACTCAAGGCTGACAAGGATCTTTGTGAACTGTCACACATGTATGTTTACATGCATTGGAAGCATACGGTGTCCACATGTGTCGGTCTTTGCCCCAGTGTCTCTTTACAGGACAGAAGGCATGACTATCCTCAGTGCATCGATCTGTCCATAATTGAGTCCCTAGACAAGACCAATTCACACCGTGGATGTCTCCTGTGCAGTCTTTTGTACTTCAACACAGCCAGACCTTCAGATAGGATGTGTTTATCTGTCCCAAGAATGGGTTACTGTATTTTTATGTTCAAATCGACAGTCACATGTCACACACCTCCCTGTCGGTATCGAAATTCGGTACCTCCCAAGCGTGACCTGGGTTCCAAATTTGCCTGGAAAACGCAAAAAGGTAAATTTTTGTCTCAAAAGTCGAAATTCTTTACTGGTGTCACGCAAATTTTTCGCCGGTGTCGAAATGTCGAATCGGTTGAACGGGTCACGCGTCACACCCTGTGTCGATTTGAACGTAAAAATACAGTATGTCTAATTGTGTAATCTGTCCAAGGTACATATATGCTGTAAAAATAACCCCAAGTTGGCCCCAGGCTGAACCTGTGTCAATTTTACGCACATGTCCCGTACTTCAGTGGCATTTTTTTACCCCACACATACCAGATTCTGAACCACGGGTTAAAAACAAGCTGGTGATGTTTTTTTAATAGAGTGTCCTTCCTGTGTAGTACAGACACTCCTTGGAACCTCCGGGCTTTTTTATACATCTTCTTAGTGCGTGTATCCACCTAACACTGAGTGTTTAACTTTGATACTACAGTCAGCAGCTCAAGGCTCACTCTGACTCTATTTTTACCACTGAACAGGGTTCCTAGCCCTGCCATTCAGAAGCCAGGTCACTTTTATAGGCTCCTGGGACCATGTAAATAGTCCAAGGCCAGGGTCAATAGGCGGGGTGGCTCTACCGTTGAGAATGTAATGCCCACATGCACGAGGGGACTCAGCCTTTTGGAAGTGCCACCGTCTGCTTGTCACAAACGGCTTGAAGTGCAGATGAGCCTTGATAAGTTCTTCCATGCATCCTGGCTGTCATCTCTGACCTTAAACCCACCCTTGTCGGTGCAAGTCCAGTTGGAAGCTTCCGGGTATTGCTTCTGCTTTGCTTGCAGACTGTAGTCATAGAGTTTCGGGAGCTGCGGTGGAAAGCTGTCAGCAATATGCCGAGAGGTAACGGCACAAACCCGCACTGCTTTCCGCTTGGTCATAATCGAATTTGCCGTCTCTGGCTCACCTTTCTTGGTGGGCGCTTCGCAGCCATAAAGAAAGTTATATACATAACAAGAGCGCGGTGGGCCGCTTCGCGGCCCACCACTTCGGCTGAGGGATGATCAATTGGTGCTTGAATTGGCGCCGGCCTAACACTGATAATCCACAGACTCGGAACTGATGCCGAGGAATGGGCGCTCAAAACACATTGTTTGGGCTTGTGGACACTTTTATAGGCGCGCACGCTCAGACAAAGAGCGGAAATCTGGCGTGTGAGCTTGTAAGACAGATGTGATTGATTAGGTGGGGCCAGCCGTCGATGCGAAAGATGGCAACCAAAGTTCTGGATTGATAGACCCCGAAGCGGAGTTTGAAATGGCTTCAGACAGACACGCATAATCTTATAAAGAGAGTAACTACATCAACTCCAGCTCCAAATCAGCTGCCGGAGTAACTCTTAGAGAACCGGATCGGGGAATCTTGGCGTGGCAAGGATTTTTTTTTCTTTCTTTCTTTTTGACCTTCCTGGGTATTGTTACTCAAAATTCTGATAATATTGAATAATATAATTGAACTGTATTTAAAGTTGAACACGAAAGAACCCGGTGAAAGAATCTCAATCATCCTTTGCCGCAGCTCTGTGAGTAGACCACCCAATAGTCCACTACTAGTGCGCAGCTGTTGCCGTCACAATAAATGTGTCCCACGCCGCCCGCGGCTCGCTGGGCACCACCACCGACGAGATATCCCCTCCAGCTTCGCTAGCCCAGTAGTGGATCACCGGGTTCCGGGGCATGACATCATTTGCCAGCTTAGGATCCTCGCCGCCTACGACTGAGCCGTCGCTCTTCACTAAGCCGGTTGAATTGGAACCCAGCACAAAATCGCGCACAAATGAAAATGCCTGTGTTTACCTTTAGTAAATTTGAAATGAAGCACAGATGGTGGAATGACGCACAGCACCTGGGACTGATTCAGGAACTTGGTGTGAAGCCTTTTTGAAAAGGGCATAGGTGAGCCCACGCTCTTGGTGTACGATCCCTGCGAAATTTCCGTTATCATCGTAGAATGGTGTCGACGGCTTGCGTGTGAATCCCTGGACGCCGCCGAACGTCATGTTCTAGTAATGCACGTTGGATTCGATCTGGCGATTTTGCCATCCGCTAACGTACCCGGATAACGACTAATTCGGCGATTCAAAAAATGTCCGGTAATAGTACGCACAAGATAGAGACTTACCTCTGTTCCGCGATGAGCAACCAGGGAATCATCGTTTCCCGAATAAAATACGATCCCGACACCGTGCGCACTTGCGTTTGCCGCGAGCTCTGAAAGGAAGACCATCGGTCTTGTCTCTTAAGTACCGGATTTCAGAATGCAATGGTCAACTTACTCAGGACCTACACTCAGAGATTAAGATTATGGCCGGATCCACTGACAATAAATTTGAACGTACTCGGATCACTCCACTGTGACTTGGTCGTTTCTCCGGTTGTATCTAAGATTCTTTGGTTCTAGCAAGTCGATATGCAAGGTAATGCAAACTTTATAGTAAATGGATAGTTGAAGAATGCTGTCCAGTTCTTGGAAGTCGAGGCATGTAGCGCTGCCCTGATCCTTTCATCTAGAAATAACGCAAGGCAATCATATGGCAACTGCGGGAAACTTACCCCATACTTACCATTCAAGAAAATCGTCGGATCAACCGGAATCTCAGGGTTCAGCGCACCGGGAACATTGTATACGTCGATCGCCGCGAGTCCCCCAACCTGCGCCCAGGGGATAGAGTAGTTGGCCGCATATTCCCGCAGTTCGTCGAACAGAAAACATCCATAATACGGATCTAGCGTCCCGTTTGGCCGGCCAGCAATGCTGCGCTTCCATTCTTGGCGTTGCTCCTCCCGCCGCAAGACGTCTCGTTGATTCAGCAGCGATGGCTGAGACTTCCCCAGCGCCATTAATGTCCGCTGGAGCAGCGCCCGGCGCGCTTTGCTTGACTTCCGGGGCAGGGCAACGACAAGCTCAGGCTCGAAATCGTGTTAACGAACGGGTCCACCAACGTGGGAAAATGCCCATGTTGTGGATACGTCAGGCTCAGATCATACCCACAAAGATGCTCCCTGAGAATGCCGGAATAAACACTACGTCGTACTATTCGATGCACCCGACGCACTGTGTTTTGAAGTACTCGAAGACTTCAGGATCATAATTGATCAGTTGAGGATATGTTCGATTGTGGTGATCTGGATGCAAGTGTTCGAGGACCTGCGGAGCGCGTCATGGCTCATAGTCTCACCGTCGACAACTCCTCAAAGACCGAAAGAGCTCCCATGGCTCCGTCACCGATGGCAATCTTCTTGAGGGTAAAAGGGTGATGCGGAGTTGAGAATATTGCCTTGGTGATGTATGGCTGAAGTGCGGTGTGTCAACTATGAGAGGGAGAAGCGAGACGGCTTCGCACAATGCATGTTCCTTGAACAGCAAATAAGTGTTGTACAACAATGAATTGCATTTTTTTGCTTCTTACCTGCGTAAGATTCACCCATGAGATACAACGGTCGTTTCGCCCGGCTGGGAAATATCTTGACGATGTTGGATACAAAGCCGACCTTCATGTAGATTGGTTAATGAACTAGGCAGGGCATGTGAAATAAATGGATCTCACGAAGTCTTTACCCATTTGATCCTCATCGGGGACTAGCAAACACAATGTTAATTTCTGAGGGCCGGTGGCGTCTGATGTGGAATATCCCGTCCCGACTAAACAATCGAATCGTCGGAGATCAGTCATACAGTGGTTTTAAATACACGTACCAGGTTGATCCACCCAAACCGTATCCGCGAGTTGGTGCCAGCTGTAATTATTTTGGACGATCGCATAGTCTGCTGTGATACGAAGGGGGCCGTTCTAGAAGGGAAGTGTCAAAACACCACCAGATGATAAACGAAAATAGACCTCAGCCATGAGTCCCAACAGGATGGAGGCGCCAGGTCCACCTGAAGGCCCGTCAAAATCACCAGCCTGTGTTCGGATTCAAGCTCACCATTAAGTCAGATGATCCAGGGATCAGTATTCGAGGAAGTACTAGTCAACGACCCCTTAGCCTTTTCAATGCCCAGAAGAAAAGGGTTGCGTTCGGATGGTCAGGACGGTTCACGCCGAAATTCCCCACAAAACTTGGAGGTGTTGTTCTCGTGAGATTGGGAAGTAAACCCTTGACTTCGAAGTCTGCCATCTCCTTGAGAGGAGACCACACAGAGATGATCAAAACCTACAATGTTGCCAGTCAGGGCCAAAAGGTGTTCTCGGGATCCCTGGATAAACGTGAAGGAACGTATGAGGTTCCGACTGAGCAAAACAGCTGAGAACCAGCAGAGAGGCGTAAGCAAAAGTGACCACACTCATCCTGGAAGGATGTACAGCCTGAGTATGAGGAACAGGTATTTAAGCGAATTCCTAACATCCAAAACTGGCCTAGTACCGAGAGCTACCCTATCCCAAGGTGGTATGGACTCGGAATTCCGAGGACTCCGCAACAAGACTACCAGAGCTGTTGACTCGGGTTGCCGTGTTGGGCCGGAAACTCACGACTATTTTTCTGGAAACCTCTTTAGGCTGCGGGCAATATGGGTTGTTTCTAATGTTGCCGCGAACTCCGACTCGGTCGGGTGAAGTCGACTCCCGTGTCGATGACTGAGTCGAGTCGAGTCGACTTAGTCAAGTCGACTCTCGCGGACTCCGGAGTCAAACGAGTCGACCTGAGGTCGACTTAGTCGACTTGAGTCGGGTATTTTGAAGCTGTCGTATACAGAGAAATAATGAATATCACAGCTTGGTTGCATCATAGCTTCTCGGACCTAAATTTTCTAGGTTATTATGAAACATAAAACGGAGATATGCAATTAGGAATGTGTGCAGATATGTTTATTAGGTAACTCATGGCAGAGTTCTAGTAGGCAGAAAGCATTGATTTAAAGTATAATTTCACTCGCTCAGTTGCATTCAGCTTCATTTAACAGCCCAAGAGAGTAGACTCGTAACCAGTCTGCCAGGTACGGCAATTCTTAGTGCAAGCACTATGCCGTAGGCAGACTGGTACAACTCGGACCAAATAAAGGGCTGAGCATGGAGTTTGAATCATTTTTCTTCCTGACTAAATCCTGTCAATTCATCTCGTTTGCACAAAGTCAAAGAAGTGAGAGATTGATCTAAGAGGAATCGTCTATCAATCTGCCAGTTCAAAAAATTTAAATATGATGCAGAGGGTGAGTTGTGGACACTGAGATTATGAGGGAAATGATGGCTCTGCGCAGCCACTGTGATGCCGATGATCGGCACACGCCAACAATTTCAAACTCAGGCTCAGGCCTTTTGCACAGCCCGAGTTGTCCCAGCCTGCCTACGGCATAGTGCTTGCACTAAGTATTGCTGTTCTTTGGCAGGCTGGTCACGAGCCTACCAAGAGAGTCCAAAACGTGACAATTTCAAACTTGCAGTCATACAAGGCTCAACAAAGGTCAGCTTCAAATAGAAAACTGCAGCTCATGGTACAAAATCCTAAAACACAGAAAGCTTCAGTTTTGAGTATGGATTCATTCTCTTAGTTGCGTTTGGCTTCATTTAACAGCCCAAGAGAGTTCAAAGCCTGACAATCTCAAACTTGCAGCCATACAAGGGTCAACAAAGGTCGGCTTCAAATAAAAAACCGTAACTCATGTCTAGGACATCAAACCATGCGTAATACGCCCACGGGCATAAAAACCTACCCAAACCCCTGGATATTGAAGCTCTCAGACGGCACGGGATTTATGCGTATAGCCGTTTACCAGCGTAGTCTACAGGCGCTTGGGTGACTGTAATAAATTTTAAGCGAGTGATGGACAATATTCATAAAAAAACACTTTACTTACCACTCTGCCGTGCCCAAGACGTATTCTACGATGCAGAACAGCCAGTTTTCGGTGTGTCGGGATGAAGCCAGGTGGTTTCGGATACCTCCGGCGTACATCTCATGGTTTGCCGAGCGCTCGGGACTGCCAAGACCTGTAATAGACAACAGCCGACTCAAACGCCACCCATGCAAACGATTGGCAAGAACCGGCAAGCAGTCAGCCGCAAAAATTTGGCTCGGCAGACTTTGATTCAACGACACCCGTAATCATGGGTAAACGAATGGTTACGGGGGGCTGTATTATGCCTCAACCACCCATCCTGTCTGTAGCTTTCCCAAAAGTATAGACGGGACGGGGCTGTAACCGTAATTACGCCCCCATAAACCCATAAGATTACGGGGATAGTTTGATGCCCTACTCATGACACAAAATCCTAGTAGGCAGAAAGCATCAATTTCAAGTATAGATTCGTTCTCTTGGTTGCGATACCATTTATTCAGTTGCCCAGGTGAGGCTGGGGACTTCTAAACCATGATGCTGCGTAAGTATAGAAATTATTGCTACTTATTAATGCCAATCTATGCTCCTGGGTTCTGGAGGAAGTAAATTCCGTAAATTAAAAATGAATCACGGAACGGGTGGACTGTGCTGATAGCCAAAGAGGAAATCCCATACCAATCCGGAATTCAACAAAGTTTACCGAAGCGATCACACAGCTACTTCCACCGCTCAAGGTCTGCTGTCAATCTATGAGACCTGCTTTATGAGCCTTCCTCTTTTCCCTCTCTATCTTCAGCACTCAAGCAGACCAAGACTTGCAACACCCACCTGTAACTAATGTTTAATCTCTGTGGGTGACGTGAAATCTGTCCACATGGTATTGAAATCTGACAACTTAATGTTTTAAGTGGAATTATCCGCGGTCTTATCTAGCCATTTGGGTCATTGCCCATCAGGATGCCGTTCAGCAACTTGACCTGATCCCTATCTTATCAAGCCACGTGGGTGAATTGCCTTGCTTTTCACGTTCTGCTTTTAGCTCCAACGGCTGGCAGAAATGCGGGCACTCATTGAAGCATTAGATCCTATATGAACTCTGATTTTTTTCTTATCTAGCTGGGCTGCTTGAATACTGGAGTGACTTATGACTCCAACTCTCAGCAAGTGGTGCTTCCTGGTCAGATCGTTATCTGAGCGCTCATATCCCAGCAGGCAGGAGTCTTTCTATCATGCACATGGTCCATTTCAATTGAATCTAGGAGGCATAGCTCAGTACTGCTATTTGCGGAACTTAGGGCATGCATCAATTTTTTGAGTTGGATTTTGGTCACTTCCAGTATAACAGCTGGAACTCATTCAATTCTCACTCAATTCCAAGATTCTTCATATCCTTGAAACCAAATTAGAAATATGCAGGTGCCTGTGTTCTCAGAATTGCAACACACCACGAAAATTACCAAATTGGGAAACTCGTGGAGGAGATGTGATTATACAAGCGCTCGGGGGACCGCTCCGCGGTCCCCCTCCCCCTTTGTTGATCGCAGAAATTTGTAAAAACCCTCTGTTTGCATAAGGAAACAAATAATAAGATCAGTCTGACGAACGGAGAGACCAAATTTGCTATATACAGGAGATGTACAGTGGTATCGATGAGTGGCGCCGGTTTGGCACTTGAATTAGCGCCTCGGAAAGTTTAACAGTGAGCGAAAAGCGGAGTTTGGCCTTGTGGACACTTTTATAGGCGCGCACGGGCTTAAATTCCGAGGAAGCGCCGTTCATTGAGCGCTTCCCAAGGCCTGGCCCCTGCGTTTCCAAAGCCCCGGGCCTGATCTCCCAAAATCGGAGTTTAAAAGGCTTCGGACAGACAGAGACGATTTTATAAAGAGAGAGACTTGTATCACTTACTTTGCTTCAAATTGACTCGGGCTTATGTTTCCGATCTCATGTGCATAGTATAGTTAGGTTTTATTAAGGTCATTGGGTCTAGATATTAGACCTTGAGTGTTTTTAGCATCAGAAGGCACTAAGTCGAATTATGCAGTGATTCACTGGATAAACAACAATTCTTTCAACTAGTACAACCCTCTCTGAAGACTCAGGATCATAATACTGCATGCTGAGACAATTTGGAAGAAAAACAAGACATGCCTTCGCTTCGCTCCGGCATAAGTGCAGACCATCGCCACCAACCGCTATCCCGTTGTAATTGTAGTATTGTAAAGTGAAACCATATTTAAAAGAAATCAAATTCTATTCTGCAATACCTCGTGTATTAAGCAGATGCCTCGTATCAGTATGCACCTGTTTGTTCTTCACACGCCACTGATTCTCGGTCTTTCCCGGTATGCCTCGCGGAATGCAGCCACGCCTTTCCCACCAATTTCTTCTCTCTCCGCTCCAATTCCGTCGGCTCTCAAACTTCAGAATGTTCGGCGGCTAACCATTCTAGGCTGCTTGAGCTTCGGTCTAGCCGTCTTTCACTCCCTGAGCTGTTGATAGTGTAAATATACTTTGTGTATTAAGCAGATACTATGAATCAGATTGTCCCTGTTTGCATCCCCCTAATTCTGTCGTTTTCTTCCCAATCGCTCCAAATACTGTTGTCTCCATTGCCTCAAGGCATTTCTCTCACGTTTATTTTTCAACATCACGAATTAGCTTCAACCTTACCTTTTCCGTACTGCTGTTATTACGTGCAACTCAACGACATATCGCGGCACTTCGGCAGCCCATTTCTTTCCGGTTTCTGGGCTCACCCCACATCACAGATTTTCAATTATTGGGGCCCTATTTTATTTTTGACCTCGCCGATCAACCGCTCAACGCCCGTGCATAAGGGTGACTCTTCTGTATCGCCCTTCCTTCCTTCTTCCCCTTTCCTCTACCACAATGGATCGCATCGTCCCGTCTGTTAATTATCTTTCTTTCCTTTGTTGTGACTACAAACTAACATCCCTTCTCCTGTCAGCCATCGCGACATCAGGACCACCGCCAAGCCGACCACGTTCATCAAAAAAACAGGTAGGTGTATATTAATTACTGTGTCAGACATTTGCGATGGATGCACCTCATGCTCTCGGTAGGGTTATGTTCGACTCAGATAACAAAGCCTATCCAAGATCGGGGGGTCCAGGTCGTACCAGGCGATCTCAACGTCCTTCAACGAGGTGTGTATCGAGGATGGGGTCTCGGTTGGTTGCGTTCCCGTCCTTTGGATATTCCTGATTCTCTTTCTCGAGTTTCATAGCAACGTCGGTACGTTTATGCTGCTGTGTTGGCCCGCTAAGACTTCGTTAACCTGATGCATTGTTTTATTTAGATCCCCCAAAGTAACTACTTCGCGGGTTCGTCTTTACCGCCTTCCTCCTTGCCATGCAATCAACTAAATCTCTCAGGAACTGGTCGTCCCAACAATCCTTACACTATCTGTATACTACAAGATGTTCTTCGACACCCGAAGGTCCTTTTCTACCTATTTTCTCCCTCTTCCCTCTCTTGGCTGCATTTATTGAACAATGTACACAATAGACGACGCAATTAGGTAGATTACCATACTCCTGCCATCCGACGCTGCTTTTAGATTGACCTTTCAGAGTTATTCACAGGTTTGTTCTTGGATTCTGGCGGCTTTCCGGGCGAGTTACCTCAATTTTACATGCTCCAAGCTTATATTCTTAACAAAGTACTGTCTAGCTGTCTGCCAAGCGCCGCTGCTTCCCCTCTCCAGGTGCGATTGGTCCTGTATCTTCGCTCACATGGCTGACATCGCATCATGATCTACCCGTGCTTCGACGGCGCTGGACCCTCACCCAAAGTTTCTATTCAATCCTTCGCGCTCCCGGGGGCTTCCCAATGTGTTTATGGTACGTATGCTATCCCACGCTATTGCTCTGATCCTTCCTTTCCCCATTAACCAGTGGCTCCGAATCGGCGCCACTGGACGCGTCTGAAGGATCCAACTTTTCTTTTTACCTTTTTGGCGTTCTACGGGCTAATTGACACTTCAAGGACACATTCCTGGTAGGGTCCTCATCGTGTTACGGATCGAGTTTGATACCGACATGTTTTGTGCGCGCAGGTTTCCACGCCGTTCTATTCAACTCTCCACGCAGATCCGAGTGCGTTCTTTACGCATCCAAGGACCTTCACCACTTCTATTGCAGCGTTACTTTGCGAGAGATAGAAGGTGTCCTCGGTGCGTTAGCTCATATTTCTCTACTCTACCGCATTGTGCTAACCTTTTTCATGGCTTCATAGCTTCGATGCATTCAAATTTTCAAAGCCCCATGCGAGGTAAGCCGAACTTAATCCTCAGTGCCAACATACCAGCGGGCTGACAGTGTTGTAGTGCTTGAGGCCTTCGTGTGCTAGCTGATATGTTTTGTGACAATTAAATACAGTCAGTCTTGAGTCCGTTCCTTCTGTCGCTATGATTTTAGGACAGGGTGCGTATTTCTGTTCCGTTTACTCTGCATTCGCTCATGAATCCTTCCAGGCCACCGTAGTATCGCAGTCCGGTGCATAGTAACCCATTACTGCCGACAGAGAGGAGTGTTTGCGCAGGACCATCGAACTCTACTTACTGCACAGATCTTTGTTTGTAGATACCTTGAGTGAATGGATAATTTTTCTTCAGATAATGCTCATTGACCATAAATGTACTTTGTATTCAAACTATTTCTCCCTGGGTATTTTATTCAATGCCAAGCAGCTCCGCCCCTTCGCGGCCTCGCATCATCCTTTGGCCATGTAAACTGCGCTGTCCATAACTCTGGAGCTGACTTATGCAGAGCGGAGTTTAAAAAGCTTCAGGTGCGTAATTTTATAAAGACAGAAACGGTTGGTTGTCTTTCAACACGTCGCAGTCTGCATTTCTGCCGGAGCGAAGCGAAGGCATGTCTTGTATATCTACATACAGATGTTTGTGCGCTAAGTCAGGGTGCAATCTAATCGGCTTCCCTCGTTGTTGTTTGACTAAAATGATAGTGGTCCTCAGCCGAATCGGGCCTCTCAAACCACAGGGCACGGAGGCAAGATCTATAGAAATATGTAGGTACTGAACTCGACGGGTAAAATGATTGTGCTTACTAAAAACGCATCAAGTATGCGTTGGTTGGCTTACATGCAGGGCTTTCCGGACGGCGACGAGCTCAATGATACATCCAGGGCGATGCCCACGCGTTGGGCCTCACGGGGCTTGGTCAGTAGGTCGCAAAAAAAAAAGAAACCATGGGTAAAAGAACTCACCGCTAAATAGTGCCTTGCTCGTGGGACTTGAAAATAGCGAATCGACATCTCGTGACTGTGGAGCGCGTTGAGCAATGTAAAAGTGAGTAAATAGTTTGAGCTACAGTTTAGCGGTACCACGAACACTCGGACTGCAAATTCAATTACTATTTGACGACACGCTAGGTTAAAGAAATTATGAGCGATGGGTTAAAGGGAAAGCGCCACAGCATACCAGACGCACACCAAGTGGCTCTCGGTAACACGAGAATTGATGGAAATTCATGTGTGGACCCAGATAATGCCGAACGGCGGGGAAATCAAGATGCGACGTCGGGGACATCGGGCACATTAGGTTGAACTTGCGGCGATGGGAAAACTATTTGAAAGGAGTGATGTCAGGAATGTGAATACCGCGGCGGGATGTGGGAAGAATCGTGCCGAGAGAGGGAATGTGTCCAAAATTAAACTCTCAAAGAACACCCGGACTCACGAAACACCTGCGAATGTTGACGAGAAGTCGGTAAAAAAGCAGTGCATGATGTAAAGCACTTACCTCATCGCGTCACCCGACTGAAGACGGGTGAACGGAAAGTGTGGACAGAGGCGGCAGCGAGAAAGAAATCTACTTGATGCGTAACATGATCACCAGCATCATTGAGGTCGAGTCCGAGAAGTTGAGGACCGAGAGAACTTGAATTGAGAGCAGACATGATAAAAAAAAAGCTGACCTTGGCTTACCCGGTACGGAATAACGACGAAGAGCCTGTATTTTTGTGGGTTAATAATTCGTGAGTGGAAAGCGCCAGAACGGGTAACCAAGCGAATGGGGATTACTCATCCATCTTCACCGTACCTTGCCCAAATTGGTCAGCTGTGATAGAAATTCGAAGAGGGGTTCGGATTTGAAGCAGTCCATATGCACCTTGGAGCTGTGCTACACAGCTCGAGGCATAGGTTTCGGGGAATACGACCTGGGGTCGAAGGTGAATGAAATAGATAGAAGTCTGGACACAGAACCTATGCTACCTGCAAGAGGAGGGATCGTGGCGGCGAGATGAGGGGAAAGGAAAGGAAATGACGAATGATCGATTCGACAGACGTCTACCCTTTAAGTGGGCCTTGAGCGGGCTAACTGGCCGCGGCATGGATGGAGTTGATGAAATAGACGTGTCATAAGTAACGGAGCGCCCGCTGTCCGCCAGAGGCGCCCAAAATTAAACTCTGATGTTCAAAAAATAAACGCCTCGAGGCGACCACAGCAATGGGACCCAGGCATCGAGGGAAAAAAGGAGCGAATTAGGATAGGACAAATAGGTACAATGTGATTCGAGACATCTCTTTAATATACGAAGTATGCACCAACTTCACCGACTCGAGTCGACCCAAAGTCGACTTGAGTCGAACCAGTTCGACTCGACTCGTAAATTAAGTCGAGTCGAGCGACTTTCATCGACTTGACTCACAGACGACTCGACTTTGGAGTCGCGGCAACATTAGTTGTTTCTCATTGGTTGACTTCAATTCTACTTCATACGGTGGGAAAACCGTTAAATCAGACAGAGTATCCGCGGCTTTATTCGTTGATCGGGCAGTAACAGGCGCTTTACAATAGTACGAACTCCGACCTCTAGTAATATGCGTTTTTATGCCGGTGCCTGGCCTAAGCGGAGGGGGGCTTGACTATTCTGAGTTTCATGTGCAAAAGATTAATCTGTGAATACCAAGACAAGATGCCTGATGGGTGGGCCCGGGCACTGGCTTCGCTGTGTAGAAGCCCGCTGTGCCCGGCACAAGATGCGCCCTATATTCTAAATAAATGCAGGCACATCTCCAACTGTATTTGACCTCGCGGGAACTTCCGGCTGGCTATTATAATTGTTGGCCCTGACGGCAGGCGGCAGACCGAGGTGACGGAGCCTCAGTGGTACTAACCTTTAGTAGTCCTCTGTGCGGTATCAGCATTGAGAAATGAGACCCGGGTACGCCTTGGGCGCCGTTCACTGTGGAACCTCAACAATGATTGGGTCCGGAGAATGATGTGCCCGTAGCAAGCCTGTAGCAGTCCGAAAATCCCAGCTCTCTGGATTTCGGAGTCCATTTGGGCAAGGGAAAGACCGGGATCAAAGACCGCTCGGACCACCTCAAAATGATTGTTTGCTCGTCGGCTTCCCTGCCGACCACTAGATCGAATCCCCATACCCAATTACTCCACCCTTCGAAGTACCAAGCGCCCGATTATTGGGCTCCCACAAGCTGAAGTCTGGAAGCTGGTAACAATTATGTATTTTCTTTGCGCCACTGCAACAAAAAATGGGCACAACTGTGCGTTTGGACCCACTAGTTCCTCCGTTGAATACGGTCACAAGAAGGACCTAACCAAGTGTTGGCCGAGATAACGCGTAAGGTTTCAGCGGCGCGTGCGAAACAAGCTTAAAACGCGTCGCACACGTCACGGTGCCTTCGCCGCCCATAAGACCTACGTCATCCTTGCGTCATCCCGCTTTTGAACGAACGTCGCACCTTGGGCCTTCGTCAGACCACAGCTATTCTCGCTGTGCCCCGTTCTCAGACCAACGCCTCAATCAACCGGCCATCGAAACTGCTGCGCCTGCACCCCGCGTCCGAA
Source organism: Mycena capillaripes (assembly GCA_029204075.1). Classification (NCBI taxonomy): domain Eukaryota; kingdom Fungi; phylum Basidiomycota; class Agaricomycetes; order Agaricales; family Mycenaceae; genus Mycena; species Mycena capillaripes. The sequence continues at coordinate 261,737 of JARHKZ010000029.1, read as the reverse complement.
ACCGCCGCCAATCGATTCGACTCGCTTCGGACCATTTGCTTCGCCCTGGTCCGCATCCCATTTGGACAAAATCGCCACTAATCCCGCCCCCAGCGCCAAGCGCCAAGCGCCGCCCCAATCCTAATAGCGCCGCTGGCTTTGCACCGCGCTCCTGTTCTCCCACCCTCCCCTCGCTTCCCTCCGCTGCCGACCTCCCCGCACTCCCCTGCCGAGCGCACGCGACGCGTTGGTTTACCGCTGCGTGGCACCGCCTTGTGTCCGCGTCGCTGGGATCAACGCTGCCACGTCTCTGCCACTCCTGTAACTGCCATCGCCGATACTGCCCTGCCCACATCCCTAAGCCTTGCCTCCATGGACATCCCAAGCGCACATGCTTCCTCCAATGTTCCACCAAATGGACAAGAATGCGAATTCCATTCTATTTCCCCTCCACACATACTTTGCCATCCTTCTGGAGCACATCCCCGCCTCCTCCAGCCATGGAATCGTCGCCTACTTCTTTTGGTATCTCACCCACATCGAGACGCTGACCACGGAGTACGAATGGGCAGCCGTCTTGGAGTACCACATCCTCTTCTTTAATCGACGTCGGACGGAGATGCAGAGCAGTTTTTATACCGCCTGGTCATCACCCGATCTCACGCTACTCAGCACGCATGTCTATTCCCATCGAAAGTCTGCGGTAGCGGCGTCGAAAGCCCCCTCCCCCAAGCGCGGGCAAGGCGAGTCGTGCCGCAATTACAATGTCGGCAAATGTGACAAGACACATGATGCTCACGAGCATCCCGCCGATGCAGCCGCTGTCTAGGTTCTTGGCAGGACGAGTCGTCCCTCCCCAGCGTTCACTATACAACCTCGTCCTGGCCTAGACTCGGACGCTCCCGGTATCGGCTCTCTCGCACCGGTATTTTCCCCATCCCTTCCGCATGCCGACTCCTTTCCGGCTCGTGCTCCACCCCTTAGACGCCCCAACACTGACCCCCGGGTCAACGCGGCCCCACTCGCCTCCAATTCTATGCCTACCATTTCTTCGACACTCAACGAAGCTGCCTGGACTCACTACCTATAAGACTACCCCGATAAAGCTTTTTTATCTACGATAATACACATTATTCGACATGGTGCAAACTTGGGATTCATGGGTGATAAGTCTACATCGCAAACCTGCTCCAACTTGAAATCCACTTTTGAGTCACCTGCAACAACCGCCGCTCTGTCCGCAGACAATCAATCCCCCGTTTGATAATTTCTGTTGCTCGCCTCTTGGTGCCCTAACTCGCAAGCGGTCTTCCAAGATCCGCCGCATTCATCACCTGTTGTGGCCTGAGGGCAGTTCCGTCAACGACGGGATTCCCGACGCGGAAGCATCAATTCGTTACGATATGGTTGACAGCGCCATCACCGATCTCATCACGTCGGGCGGCGGATCGCTGATGGTCAAACTCGACTTGGAGTCCCCGTTTAGACACATCCCGGTCCGCCGCGTAGACTAGCACCTCCTTGGATTTGTCTGGCAAGATCTACTGTATTTTTACGTTCAAATCGACACGGGGTGTGACGCGTGACCCATTCAACCGATTCGACATCTCGACACCGGCAAAAAATTTGTGTGACACCAGCAAAAAATTTCGACTTTCAAGACGAAAATTTGCCTTTTTGCATTTTTCAGGCAAATTTGGACCCCATGTCACGCTTGAGAGGTACGACAAACGGCCGCGTGATGCGTGACTCCTACCGAATTTCGATGCCGACAGGGGGGTGCGTGATGCGTGACTGTCGATTTGAACGTAAAAATACAGTATTCTACCACGACGTCGTTCTAGGTTTTGGCTTCCGTTCCGAGCCGTCCATCTTCAACCTCTTTTCAGAGGCCGTTCACTGGATCCTCCAGCGCCATCTGCCAGCCCGCATCCGGCACTACCTGGATGACTTCCTGAAAATCTTCGCTCCAGGCGTCCCACATGATGCCGTTCAGCACGCCCTTGAGTGGGCTTTAGCTCTCGGAACAGAACTCGGCCTCAGCTTCCAGCCAACAAAAATTGATGGCCCAATAACACAGCTTGAATTTCTATTCACCAACGCGCCCCGAGCTCCACGTCTACACGGATGCCAGTGGTACCAAAGGCCTGGGGGGGGATTTCGGTACCACCTGGTTCTCCGCAAGATGTCCTCGTCGCCATCGTCACCATCACATCCAAGTGAAGGAGATGCTTAGTCTAGTGTTTACCGCGGCCCTGTGTTTGGAGTGTGCTGTTATGAGTCCGCCAAAAGTAACTTTTGGCCGTTAACTTGAACTTTGATGGCCGCTTCGCGTGGCAGGGCTAACTTTACTTTACTTTACTTTACTTGACATATATTTTCCCACGCTTGGCGAACTTTACTTTACTTGTACGGTTAACGGCGGGCTGTCCAGGTATTTCGGTAACAGTTGTCTTATGCCTTTCTGAGTGTTTGACGAATGGGATTGGGTCACGGCGCTGTCCCTGGGCCCGTCCATGGGTTGCATCGCGGGACGATGGCGGGGCAGCCGTATAAAATGACAGGAAGTTGATGTTGGAATGTCTATCATCTTTGAGTCGCCACATAGGTGCAGCCCTCTCCTGATGCAACTTGACTCTCACCAACAACGCAACCACTCCCGCACCAAACAAAGCTGTCTCGTCTCAGTCATATTCAGCAAAGCCCAGATTAGTGTGCAGCACAAAAGACTATAAGCTAGATTAGGAACTCAAGCAGAACCATGGATGGCCTGAGAGTTTAATTCCAACAAGTACTGATGTAAATATCTTTGTATTATACTCTTCTCTTTACCACCCACATCTTTCACTCACTTACTTCTCCCTACTGTATCTAACTCATGTTAACTAAGTTGGGGTACTACTGCAACAACATTAATGTGGTCGTGGGCAGCGAAGTAAACTGAAGTGAAGTAAAGTAAGTAGGACAAGGGATCTTCCGAGTTTTATACCCTCATCTCGAGGGCACCTGCGAGTAATCCATCCCTGTGGATTTAATTGGAATGTCTTTTTCGATTATGTGCGAGGGACTCGGGACTGCTTGTGAGTTCATTATTTGGTCCATGATGACAATGTACACCTCCTCGGGTCGACCCGAGTGCTCCTCATGTGAGAGAGGGTAGAAACCAGTTTTACAATTCAACGTACTGCCAGGCAACGGTTTATCCCCTGTCACGAATCTATACATGTGTGCACATCCGCTGATCCACGGATACGTTGCTGTATTCCCACGGTTCAACTGGACACCGGCGCTGTCAGCCATTCTAAGTTCAATCCTCCCATGTTAAACATATTCTCATGTTGATACCTGTTGCGGCGGCGCTATGATTGTATAGACTCACAGGTGTGTCCCGGTTCACCTGAGTTCTGACCGAGGAATCAATCCTCTGTAGGCGCACATCCGACAGGTGTACTTCAGTATGCACGAGGGTATGACTAGTATTGTAATCAGCGGAGTAGAAACTGGGCTGTGGACACAAACCGTGGCCCGTAACCCAGTTGATGATCGACAGACCGCAGCATAGTCTACCTCGGAACTTCTGGCATTGGGTTTCTTTGACTTGAGGTGGAAAACTACCAATTCATCACCCTTCAAATGAGGATTCGAGGCCAAACTATTTGCCATCCGCAGGGTTAGATTTTGGGCTTACTCCCTAACCACTGGTCCACTGTCGTCGCTGAGATTTGTCAGTGTCTCAGATGAAATACGCTACCTACACTTCAATTCATGTATTCAAGGAACTAACACTCGGAATCAGATAGCTCTCTTGGCTACCCATTTCGCAAGTAGATCTACATATATTATTGCTCCAATTTGAACGCAATTTCGAACAGCACTGGTTCGCGGAAATGCCGCAGATTGGACTGGTGAACTCTAATCCATAGTCTGAGATTCCAGGGTGGTCACTTATATACACCCCGCCATACTTGTAGTTACTTCTGTTACCTATGATAAATTGGCTTGCTTGTCATTAGTTTGCTTTCCTTGACTTTACTTCATTTCCCTACCAGTACTTCACTTCAAGTTACTTGGAAGTAGCCGATATTCAGTTTACTTCGGCTTCCCCTACTTCAGGTTACTTGGCCGAGCCCAGGTAATTTGGTCCCGCTAACGTGATGGTCAACTCCATATTTGTGATCACTTGAGGTGCAATACCCTGTGGTCCGAGAGATCACTTTGACAAATATTTGGCCAGCAGAGAGAAACTCAAAGATCAGAGGGGAAGTTGATACTGCTAGGCACCACCTCTCGAGGCTATAAAACTCCGAATTTCTCCAAGTTAGCTTGAGCCGAAGGTAAGTTGGGCATTTATAAGCGTCCATCCAGATGTACAAAACATCGGCACAGCGGAAATGTTATCCGAAGAACTATCGCATCGTGAGTGCCTCCTTGTGATTACACTGTGTCTTTCAATCTCGCTTTTCAGGCTTCAACATTCCCCGTATGCCAAGATTGCGACCAGTTTTGGGGCAGCACATAGATTGAAAGGAGCTGCTGGTCACAGAACCCGAGTTTTCCTTGTGCACTGCCAGTCGAGTTGAACATTGCACTACAAGTGAGCAAACCAACGATGACTTCCGAGTGTTGTCTCTTCTTGTTTGGCCTTTTCATTCCATGTCTGATTTAAGTAGTGCATTCATGGGGGGCGGACTGACATTGAGGATCAACCTAACGAGTGGGGGGTTCTATTTGTCCAATTGACGCGCTTTGAATGTTAGTAGTTATCCGCAGATTTAACTTGAATAAATTTGATTCTAGACTTGGATCCTTGCTTCCCAAGACTCTCATTCGTGTTATCGAGTCCCAGAAAAATGTTCTGCAGGATTCAAGTTGGCTCTATGGCCAGTAATGAATGTCGAACATGAAAGACACTTTATTAATACGTGTCTCCGATCTTCGAGTCAAAGTAGACCCCGATTAGATTCGACTCCTTGATAGGTGCGTCTGAAACAGGATAGCTACTACATATGACTCACCAGTGTTTCTGAACTGGGGCTGAGTTCAGACATGAATACGGCAAACCTTTGCAGAAATCACATAGATTTGCAGGAGGTTAGTTCCCACAATTGACAAGGTTTCATTCAGACCCAGACAAATTGAGTTACCCTCGACACGAGGAATAAATAGGCTGTAATGGGGAGGGCCACGACGGCCGAGGAATTCCGGTGTTCCAAGGTCAAGTCAAGAAGCCGAACTCCCAAGTGAACTGCGTGAATCAAGCTCAAAAGTCAGATGAATATCGAGTGCGATGGTCTGCATTCATGCCGCATGACACTAGACAGTTCGTGATGTCGAAAAAACATCGTTCAACCTTGGGAAGCCAGCCCTTAGTCTCGGACCGAATTTGTTCAGATTGGTTCGTTGTCAATTGTCATCATGATCTCTGTAACCGTTTGTATTAACCCACCGCATTCCTTCGGCCAGTCCCAACTATTTTCTTTATGGAAATCCTCCCCCTTGACGGTTAACTTGGCCCCCCCAAGTTAGATCAATGAGATCAGCGAAAGTAACTTATGCCATCAGATGGCAAGTTACTTTCGCCCTGTCAAGGGCTAGAATCGCTCCAGAAGACCTGCTATGGGGCCTGGCGGTCAGGAAACTCATTTTCCACACAGATATAGGTATCTGACTGACAGTTTCTACCTAAACACTGGCGGAAACAGCCCAAGTTCGTGTCAAGTTACCAAAAGTTAACGTAAAGCTAAAGTTACGTGAAGTTACTTCAAGTTACTGTTTTGTACTTTACTTATACTTTTACTTTACTTTACTTGTGAAAGTAACTTCCCCTGCCATAAGTAAAGTAAAGTAAGTTCTAGCAGGGAAAGTTAGTTTCCCAAAGTAACTTTGTGAAGCATCTGCTGTTATTACATAATCGTAGGTAAGCTTTTTCCGAGTCGCGTCCCATTGCACGGGAAACACAATTTTATGTGAGACTCAAGGACCTATAAGACTTTGCTAGCTAACAGTAACTTTCTGTCAATTCAGAATTTTGAAAGAAGCCTTGAATCAGTGATGTAAACATGGCGACTTTTGCGTGTGCTCGGTTGAGTTGAAAAACCACATGTAGTGGAACATGCTTTGAGGATAATTCAAAATTTGGAACAACCTACCAGAAGCTTTATATATATCATTTCATAACAAATTGGTGTTCACAGAAGGTCGTAGACACAAAAAATACAGGAAGAAAATCAATGCTCGTTACGGTATTCGAACCGCGAACGGCTACAGCTTATCTAAGATTATGTAATAAGAGAGCACTACATACACCACCCCGCGGTAACTAACAGACTCTCTACAGCGAGGTACGAGCTAGATTATATAGAGTGTCTGTCTACGAGAGACTAGGAGATGCTCGCCATTGTTCACGCGATTCTCTGCTGGGGAGAGCAGTTTGCGGGCATGCATGTCGTGTTCCAAGCCGTTTTCAACAGCATCCACAACTTGTCGATTCGCTCCGCGCCGACGATGGGCCTACTCCAGAGTTTTGTCGCCCTTGCATGCCGACTCGATTTTTCTTTTTCTTCTGTTGGGTTATCATCGAAAGAGAATGCGATCGCTGACGCTGCTTCTCGCTTCTCTTTTTCACGCATGTTCGAACTCGCTCCCTATCTGAACAAGAAGCCGTCTTGCAAGCGCCTCCGGACTGGTGGTATGAACAGTTTACACAATGGTCCAAAACCGTCTCATTTTACCTTTGGCACGGGCTCGCATCGAGCACGCGACGCACGTACTCAACCGGACAAAAATCCTCCATCAACCATGTCAGACTTCACAGTCTCTACAACACCGACGGCGCCGTCTTTCCCGCTACCCAGCCAGCTTTCATGTCCTGGATCGCCAGTCTCGGAGGTCGTGTTCAACCCAAAACAATTAAGGGCTACTTGTCTGCCGTTCGTTCCCTCCACATCGACGCTGACCTGTCTTTCGCAATCATGGAATCTCCCATCGTGCAGCGACTCATCCGTGGTATCAAGCGCTACCACGGCGAGAAGGATCGGAAGCCCGTGCAGTCGATCACTCTCTCCATCCTCCTCGCACTTCTCGCGCAGCTCAAACCCGGTATCATCCCCTACGCCGGACTTCTACGATCCGGCGAGTTCACCGCCGGCAAGAAAGATGATCCCAGTCTCAATCTCTCCCGTGACTGTATTCAATTCCTACAGTCATTCGAAAACTGCACTCACATCATTCTTACCTTACCCAGCTCCAAAACCGACCCCTTTCGCAAGGATGTCTCCCTCACCATCGCCGCCGCTCCAGGACGCCCGTCTTGTCCCGTTGACGCTGTCAAGCGCCTTTTCTCGGAGTTTCCCGTGCTGGGACTGCACCACTCTTCGAAGGACTGGATATCAAGCCCCTGCATTACAACACCTTCCTCAAGATCATTCGAGCTGCCCTTGAAGCTGCCGGTTTGAATCCGTCGCTGTTTGCCGGTCACAGCTTTCATCGTGGCGCCGCCAACGAGGCTGCTGCTGCCGGCTATTCAGACTATGAAATTCAACTCCTCGGTCGCTGGCGCAGCGATTCATACAAACTATACATCGAAAACTCCCCTGCTAGAATCCTCCACCTATCCTACCTTCTTCATATGGCTCATCCTCACTCCGTTCCATTCGAACCTCGGTCTCTTCGGAACTTCACCCCATTGGCTTGAGTCTGACCCTTCCCCGGGCCGGCTCGAGAACTTTAGGACCCCAATATTACGTTGGTTCCCAAACTCTTACCTCTCTTGCATCTTTTCCTCCTTTGTCGTCGGGACACGCAGAAGGTTACCGCCCCAAAATCGAATTTTTGCGCATGTGGCACGTTCTGGTCATTAGAGGGGCAATTAGGGCATTTTCCGGCTCACCTGGGATCTTCAGGGTGTTTGGAGGGTTACAGCTAAGGCGCGAACGGAAATTTTCCGTTTTGGTTTTTTTTTTTTTTGATCCCCGCGACCGATTCCCTCATACCTCAATGAGTTTGAGTTGGATTTACTTGAAATGTAGCTGATTCTTCGGGAATAATTTCAATGAAATTAGTGATAGGCTTAAATTTCCCAAAAATATAATCTATTTAGTAATGTAGCCCAAAGGGTGGGTTTTGGTTTGAACATGTCCGAGCAGATCCAGATGGGCCCCAATCGAACTGAAAATTTTATTTGGAGGACTTATGCATAGTTGAAAACATGTCATAGGATTGGAAATGTCAATTTGTACACTGGGCTTGACTCGAGTCATTATTTCCCATACAGGTGTGTCCAAGTATAATTGTGTGGTCCTAGGGTACAAATTGACATTTCCAATCCCATGACACATTTTCACCTACACATAAGTCCTCCAAATAAAATTTTCAGTTCGATTGGGGGCCATCTGAATCTGCTAAGACATGTTCAAACCAAAACCCACCCTTTGGGCTAGATTACTAGATAGATTATATTTTGGGAAATCTAAGCCTATCACTAATTGCATTGAAATTATTCCTGAAGAATCAGCTACATTTCAAGTAAATCCAACTCCAACTCATTGAGATATGAGGAATCGGTCGCGGGGATCAAAAAAAAATCCCCAAACGGAAATTTTCTGTTCGCGCCTTAGGTACTGTGATTGGCTGTAATAATTGTGCTGGGGCCAACGGAATTGACCAAAAAAAGGGTATTTTTCTATATTTCATAGGCTTCAATCGGTTCTTTGCTGGATTCCAATTGATTTGCTCTAACGTCGCAGCCTGGAGACTAGCATCAGTATCCGACTATGTCTTTTCTTCCCTTTTTTCGGTCCTCATTACACCGCAGCCGGCCATTTTTCACTGATATTTCTGCGCAGGCTTTGTCCGATCTTAATTTTAGGACTCCTCTTTACAATCAAGGACGCCACTACATCGCTTGATTCATTCTCTCTGCCCACTGGTCGTGATTCAGGCGGCAATTCTGTTATAAACAGCAGCTCTATCTCTCCCCGAATTAGCAGATTATATTCAATTGCTCCCCAACACTCCTCGCAACTCACCCATCTTTGTTCTATTGCCCATATCCTGACTGGAACTGAATTCCAAACGTCTCGCACCTGATGGGCACTCCACCTTACCCTTCTTCGTGAATCCCGCTTATGAGGTTTTAATTTCGTACGTTCCGGTGCGACGCCTTTTACCCGCTAAGTAACTCAACCACGTAACTCGACCACGTATGGGTACTCAGTCGGAACAAATGGCCTCTGTTCTGGGCATCTCGTGGTCTCGAGATTGTATATGCGCTTACTGCGTGCACCTGACTGCGGCCCGTTCCACCTCGAACTTCTTCTCTCAAGGTTCTTGACTCCCACCTTCTCACCGATGGTACCGGCAAAGCCTGATTTCCCTTCCATTTTCTTCCTCCTCGGACCAACCTCGGATTTCAAACCTCTGACATTCCGCTTTGTGGATCGTGCAAAAACAGACGCACCATACAAAAACTGCAGCGCAACCTTCCGTATACTGAGATTAACTCTGCCTAGGACCGAAGTGCACATCCTCCGCGTTCAGCCATGTTTTTTCGTAGCACGTTCGATCGCTTGCCGCCGCCCTGCCCAAAGCCGCATCCCATGTCATGGACAAACACATCTTGTTAGGTGCGTTCCTCGGTGTGAGCGTCTGCTGTTTGCTGAGAGGAACTCTGCCCAGGACCCATGACGCAACTAGCCTCGACATTTGACTCTCGTTTTATCGGCTGCCATCGTGTGTGTGGATTCATAACACCGGCGACCAATAAGCACCCTCCTCTTGCCCCCCCTCCGTTCGCTTGCCTACGTGGGCACTGTAGTGCGGAGAGTACAATGCGTAGCCATTATCACTGGTTTAAATGGGTCCAATTTTTTTATTCTATTCTGCATTACTGGATGGGATAAAGCAAGGCTACCAAATATCCATGAAATATGAAATAAATGTTAGGACAACATACCTGAAACATTTTAAGTTGGGGAACCCTTGAGGGATTGGACACTTTTTGTTCTGTCAATGTTTGAACGATGTTGGAGAAGGATCTGCCATCAAACATCTTTCAAACATACTTCACAAACGGCGGTGTATATCAGTAGATACTCCTTAAGGCCTGCCCTGCGAGTTTTTCAACCAAACTACCGTATACACGGCCGATTCTGGTGGAGGGAGCTTAACGGCTACATCTCGGCCCCACGGGGACGGCGCGCCCTCCCGGTCAAATATTCGTCAAGTCAGCAGATTTCTGGGAGCAATATGCGTTTAGTGTAAAATCTCGTTCAGAAATATCGCGGTGTGTGCGGCTAAAAATCAGAATTCAGTACCGGCCACAGTCGGTGTCGGAAGAACATTCAAAGTTGCGACCAACATCTCTACCAGTCTTTTCTTTCGCACCCATGTGCCCACGCTCATTACAATACCCACTGTTTACTCCGCCGATTGCAGACGCTCACACTCATTTACCTACGTTTCATCTCAACATCCTAACCATCTCTACGATCACACAAATATCAGTAAACACTTGGCTCAGTATATAAACCCGTAGCGTAGATCTGATTGCTCGGTTAATCTACAACTTACGCCAGTTACTACCGGATTGACCACCTCCAACCTATTGTGCCGGACTAGCTTCTAGCTCTCCGTCACATATTTTTAACTCCTCGCTTCGCGTCTTAGCTTCGTTGGACTCACTCGGTCTGACCAACCGCCGCCGCCACCTTGCTTCGACGCCCCCCACAACCGACAACACTCTACGCTATGGAAACGGAACGCCGAGTTACTCACCAAGCGGTGCGCACGGGAATGGCTCCCGCGCCGCCTGCAGTACGAGGTACGCCCAGCTCTCCTACCCCTTCCACTCGCTCCCAGGATGGAGCTCCTCCTCCCAACTCTCCCCTCAAAATATCTCGCCCGGTCACCCCTGAGCATAGTTACAGCTCAGTGGTGTCGGGGAGACCTCCCGCTATGCATCGTGCATCGGGAGACGGGCTTAGCCCGGGGCTCGCTGCTGGCGAGTCCGACCTTTCTACTGAGATCCCGTCCCTCTCGGGGGATGTGGACTACAGCGTCACCCACCCTGACGAGGATGTGGGTGATGGCTGGACACCTGTAATGCGGGACAACGCCCGTACTCATAGTTCGCGACCGGTTTCACCTGTTGATAATCAATCATCTTCTGTTGTCAGTCGTGGTACTGTGTCGGAGTCGACCCTCAATCAGGCCGAGGCCGACATGAGTAGTGAACAACTTGTGAGAATGGCGGAACGTCATCGCTTCTATGCTGATAGAGCCCTCGCGGCTGCTCGTCGTAAGGCAAGCAGTGTTCCACCACCCAGCACGGTTGTCAAGCCGTCGTTTACAGACCGTCTTGTAAGCCCCGCCATACCATCGGGCGAAGGCACTTCCATTAATAAGGGAAAGGGAATTGACCCGCGCAATTTTGGCGCGGTACCTTCCCTCATTGACTTCACAGAGGAAGATTTCGCTGCGCAGAAAGATGTGTTAGCAAATTTCGAAGAAATACATCGCACGATAAAGCAAGAGAGTATATCCCCCGCCCCTGGGTTATTTGACGATGTAGCTCTCTTGAGTTTTACTGCTACTCCCGCTCCCCACCAGGAGCCTTCTCCGACCAATGACGCCTCTGCGCGCCCACCTAAAGTGAAAGGTGGTAATAAGTCTGGCCAGACCAAAGAGCAAGAGATTGCTGAGCTTGAGAAAAAGCTCCATGAATTGAGGCAGTCGGAGCCACCGAAACGAACTGAGCGACCGCTTCCTAGTCAAGCGAAGCGTATTGTTCAAGAGAATATTCTTAACGCGACCGCTCGTCGCACTACTTCTTCGGAAGCACCTGCAAAATCATCCACCCCGGCCAGAACTCGGCCTGGTGAATTTCTGGAGCAGGCTATCCGTGACACGGCTCGGAATGGTGGTGGTACTCCCCCATCTGACTCATCAGACAGTTCGTCAAGCTCAGACAATGAGTCTGGCGTGGCCGATGATGAGAAACCGCAAAGCCGTAAGAGGTCTGCGAAGAGTAAGAAGAAAACTCCGCACAAAATGTTGTTGAAACCCATTCCACCTACCAAGTACGATGGATCCGCAGACGCCACGCTGTTCTACCGCTGGTGTCGAGAGTCCACATCCTTTGTGCGGGTCGGCCGAGTTCCAGCTTCGGACCAACTCTTCTTCCTGTCCTATTATTTGACAGGGAAAGCGTTAGATTTCTACGAACAGGTCGTAATTCGGAAGCCTGCCACTTACAGTCTCGAGGATTTCTTCCTCGATCTGTTTGACTTTTGCTTCCCCGCTGATTTCCGCAACAAGATGCGAGACCAGCTGAATCGGTGCTACCAGCAAGGAAAACCCGTTCTGGAGCACATCGCCGCGTTTGAGCAGCTATGGCGTGTAGTTGGACTACCAAATGACCAGGAAAAAGTGGTTAGATTTTGGCGTAGTCTCCGCCCCGATATACAACAAGAATTGTATCGTAAGGATTTGGATCCTGAGGTCTCAGTTTGGGACGAAGTGATCCTCGCTGCAGAACGTGCCGAGGTGTGGTTGAAGCTGGATGTACGATCCAAAAACACGACCGCTAATGCGGCTGTTTCGAACCAAACCTCGAGCTATAATACTTCCTCTGGTGGTAGAAGATATCCCCAGAGATTCAACCGGCGAGATCGGCGTGGAAGAGGAGGCTATACAATGCGTACCTCTTCCGTGACATTCAGACCTAGACCAGCGGATGCCCAGGCGAATAAGGCAACCGCTGGATCTTCCAGACCTCAGAGGCACGGAAAGTCTTCCGAAGATGGGCCTTCATCTGCGAAAAAACGCAATGAAATGCTAGCGCAAGGGCGCTGCTTTACCTGCGAAGAAGTAGGACACCTAGCCCGTAATTGCCCGAAGACCACAAACGTGGTATCAAGGGAAAGGGGCAAGCCTCCAGGGTTCGGATTGCATGCCGCACGATTTTCGAATACTTCGTATATTAAAGAGATCCCCTGAATCAGATTGTACATGTTTGTTCTATCATTTTCGCATGCCAAATAAATCCGCTTTTGCACCACACACAACACACGAACGCAAACTACCTTGACACCGCCGGCGGAGCTCTTTGAAAGCGGGTCGCCTATAATTAAAGTCTCCCTGTCCGAAAATTCGCATGTGTCATCAGTGCGTCATATTCCGAGATTGGACAACTAAAACCCTGGGCTTCTCTCCGATTCACTCGCAGCCGTAATAACTGCAGCTCCATGCCTCATGTCTCGATTAAGAATAGTTCCGTCCGACTCCGTCACGTATCGAAATGGTGTTTCCATTCTCTATATCGCGGCTTTTGCCGCCAGGCGCCTTCCATGGATCATATTTACTCGACCTCCCCACTTCTGACTCGTCTTGCCATCGTCTCCCCTCATGTCGTCTTTCATTCGGTTTTTTTTCGCTCTGGCCATTGGCACAAGCCTTTTACGGCTTACTGTAATCACTACATTGTTTCCCTCAAAACCACTTCTGAAGATGATCAACTTATCCAGTTGCCACTGTACGTGTCTGGTCAGGATCTAGCAATGCACCACTTACAGACTATACCTTTTGCTTTCATCGTCGCCAAAGCGTCTGTTCCAGTCGGAAAACCCATCGAGCTCGATGTCCTATTCATGACATCAATCCCTGGGGACCCTAACGATGCTGCTTACGAGGTACGCCCCTCTTATTCGCTCCCATCAGCTCATCCAGTCTTCTCCGCCCAGGGACATTGGGCATCCCTGTGCCCCCAGGCACGCGCAGACATCACCACGACCTTTATGCTGTCCTTGACTGAATTTCTAAATTACACGGTGATGAGTTCTGCCGTTGAGTACGTCGTTTTTTTCTCTCTAACTTTCTTTCTTTTCTGACATAGGTAGGTGTATGTATGCGGCTACTAAGCGCTGGTCAAATGTTCCGCTTCCCCCTGCATAAAGCTCCTTCCAATTCTTGGTCTTTTCAACGACTTTTTTGCCTCCGCCTAACTCCAGGTCACTGTTGAGCACATTACTTTGAGCCTGGGACCTCACTTACACAATCGACGCCCACGTCGACCACCAGTTGAAGCGTGACTGCAGGGACACGCACACCGCAGAAGAAATACAGCATTTTTGGTGGAGTTGCAACTCCCCCTTCTATCACTGTTGCATCGGCCAGCGCTACAAACCAGATTTGCAGTAAGTAGCTCCACCACAACTGCTTAATTTTGATATCACTAAGATTCATCAGCCCGATCTCCGGCCTCATGCCGCCTGAACCCTGTCCTTCTTTGTCTGCACCTGCACACTACACTCGGTACGCACCATCATTACTCTTTGTCTTCGCCTTACTCACTTCTCGATAGCTCCAAAAAAAAATCCAAACGCAAGGCGTGCAGCGCCACCAGTCTCAGCTCCGCATCTGAAGAGGATGATGAAGTTGAAGAGGTTGTGGATGAGACGGCGGTCGAGGGTAAGGGCGAGAACAAGGCGAAGCAGTAAATCCATGTCGTTGATTCCACAGATAGTCGCCTCAAATGATATGTAGTTTGTGTACCTGTAGTAGCTATGCGCACAATTATCTCCATTGCAAAATATGCACAAGAGTGAACTTCACTACGTTCAAGAGAATGCGTCGACTTCAGCCTCGGATGTAAATCCAGTGACATCTGATCGTGACATGATCAGTGTCACTCAATCTGTTCTTGACTCTCATCATCGGACATCCACTAGCGTCGCCGTCTCACTGGTTTCGGCGTCAAACTATCTGATTGGCTTTTCCAGTGGAGTCAGGGTTACCCTTTCTGGTTCATTCACACACCATGTACCTTCCCTGTCGGCACTCCACCTTCGTGGACGTTTAAACTCTGGGATATTGGCCTGACTATCTGGGCAATATCATTTCAGGGACATCCAACCCTTGAAACCACAACAGTTGGGCGCTCCGTCTCTTGAAGTTTAAATCCCAGGGGCATTTTAACGACAAATGCAGGAAGGCTCGGGCACAATGACAATAGCTTTTTGCCACAGCCTCGCCAGAACCTGGGAACATTCGGGGCCTGCATGAGCTATACTTTGCTCATCAAATCCTCTGTACTGGTCCGATTTTGCAAGATCAGATCTGCGATTTTACTCAAGCTGCACCACCTTCTTCAAACATGTATAATCCTGCAATACCCACATTTCGAACCATTCATGCAATTGCCTTTGAAGCTGTACATCCCTTATACTTCGTTTTCGGCCCACACTGCCTCGTACTCATCCCAAATCTTTTCTCGAGCTTCCTTCGCTTTGATTCCGGCCATTCCCGCTGGAATGACGCAACAGTGAACCTAGCCCAACGATCCAAAATATGTGCCCCCCGGAATGACATCATTTATGAATGCTTGGACTCGTGTAGGGGACGATTGAAATGGCTGTGCACACATATTGTCTGTTTTTGGGCCCTCTACACGACACGGTATTCCATCAACTGCTTCTTTGTCTGTCAGTGCTCTTACTACATTATGTGCAGTCCAGACGACGCCGGGCATGCCGCAACCAGGGCCGAATGTAGTGCGCTCCACCGCCGATGTACGTAAATAGATTATTTCGATTGTCAATGTGACCTGGGAGACGGGAACTGCCACTGGGATGAACAACTTACCATCCATTATTGCGATTTGTCCCTGAGCTAGCGTCCGAACGTCGCCATTAATTTACCCACACCAAAATTCGACTGTCTACCATACTGACTGTGCTCTCGCAACAATCTGACACGCTAAAGCTACTCCTGTTTATTCGTTTGGATGAAAATCTCCGAAATTATGGTAATCCATGCGCGACTCCGGCCACATACGCTTCTATATATCCTCTACGACTCTCTCCGCGCTCATCAACCCCAGATCAGCATGTACAGTGACTTTGCTTCCTTGGTCACCCTCAGAAACCACTTGAACGACTCTGGCTGCTTTGCCGACAATGAGGACTCCGATGTAAGTTCAAATTCTACGTAGGCAGCACCATCATATTGGCTGTCTGACATGCAGACAGTCTGCCTGACATGCAGTGTCCGCCTCCGTTGGAAGATCCATTGGACGGTGTAGAATAGATATACAAAGTCGCACTTTCCAAATTGCCGAGTACTCACTCTTTGTACTATGTTTACTTCCACTGTACAACCATCTGTGAATAATGACTGCAATCATTTCACCTCTCCAAAACTCTTCATGATGAGGATCCCCACTCCAGAATAACTCAATCGCGCCAGACAGCATCCTCAATTATGTTGCAAAACATGCGCCGCCTGGACTGCTTCCACATTCACTAACGATCAAGACAAACACCGTCTTTCATCTTCTGCGAAATTGTTTCGTTGATCGTGGACTGGTGAAAAATGTTTGACAGGCTATAATACAGGTGGAAACTCGACTCATAACAGCCCGGTCGCTCAGAGTTATCGCCGGTGGTGTCTCTCAACTTCGCAATGAGGATATTCTCATTCCTCAAATTAACATCACCGCAACACTTCCATCCGGGTGCACATTGCTTCGACGCCGGTTTCCATTGGCACCCACATATGTTTTTAACAGCTGGATGGATGTTGGATATCCTGGGGGTAGATTTGACCCAACCTGTTTCTTCACATGCACAGCTATACACTGCTCTATCCAGGATCCAGCACCAGAATCACGCAATGATTCGTTTGCGTCCAGTAGAATCTACCCCTACAAATGTAATGTATCATGAAACATTGTATACGTACTCTCGAACTGTGCCGGAGCGTAGCGAAGGCATGTCTTGTTCATAACCAAAGAGTAGTAGGTGGTTTTGATTGTCTAATAGCCGCAAGAGTTCGTGATTTTCCACGGCTCACTGTATCAAAGCTTTGTCAACTGTTATACCTCACAGAACTTGGTCAGCCCTATTTTTTTGGCCCCCCAGATACTCTAGCATAAAATGTCTTCATGT
Organism: Mycena capillaripes; assembly: GCA_029204075.1. Classification (NCBI taxonomy): domain Eukaryota; kingdom Fungi; phylum Basidiomycota; class Agaricomycetes; order Agaricales; family Mycenaceae; genus Mycena; species Mycena capillaripes. Next base: position 244,815 of record JARHKZ010000029.1, on the reverse strand, counting down.
AACAGGACTGCTGTGATTTTTCCTCCCAGCAGAGCCTGTAGCAAATGTTCAAACCAACTGGTAATGCGAGAAATAAACACCTCGAGAGGTCCTCCTATCCAATTGTGCTGCAGGTAAAATTACAATATGCGGAACTGACATGCGATTGATCTATGATATTTCTACCTGCACACCGCCGTGATTAGGGCTAGGACATCTCGCTGCGTCTGCCAGTTTGCGCCGTACCACCGCATCGCATAGTAACACCGCCGCGTCTGAACATTCGATCGGTGCGTCCTCCATGGTGACTGCCACGTCCTCCACCTCCATGGTCGCGTGCTGTTGCTCTTCACCTTACTATGTTTCTCTCTTGCTCCACGCCTCCACGCCGACCCAATGCGCAACCTGAAATCAGCTACATATATCTCACCGGAATACAACCAGAACATGTCACGGCCAATTGATACCTACCAAAAGATAAGTGCGAAAAAAGCTCCTGACCTCGCCATAGCTGTACCACCCTCTGTAACGATCTGTGGTTTGGGCAAAAACTTACACAAGGATACAGCACATTCCTGGGAAAGAAGTTGAGCACAATTATTCATGTCTGGTTAGTGACCTACCTCGCCAGTAATCCACTGCTCTGTTTTTTTCCCTTCGTGTTAAGTATGCTGCTGTTCACCAGTTAGTTTCAATTCAATGTTGAATCCCTCAGCAATCATCTCAGAGGCCCGACGCCAAGTGGAGTTGGGTGATAGCAGCAAGGATTGATGTTTCGTTCTACCAAAACCATATTTATCGAAGTTGTCGCAGTTGAAGGACTTCTGTGCGCAATGAGGAGAGATAGGAATCGTATACACTTCCCCTATTTCATAACTCTGGCTCGGAATTTCGTTGTCACCTCCACATCAACCATGATTTAGGCAAGGCACTTGTACTGACAAAATTGAGGATTTGTCTTTTTTTAAGTCAGAACGATGTATTGGATCAAGAAAACATTACCCCGACTTGAATTCTTGGTCAGTGAGCATTTCCTGAAAAGTTATAGGCTGCGCGCCGATGCCGCGTCAATGACAAAGCCACCGCCGCGTCAGTCCGCGTCAGTCCGCGCCGGTCCGCGTCAGTCCGCATCATTTTTACCGTACCCACATTATAAGATGAGCGAGCTCATAACACTATATAGAAAGGTACGCCTCCTATGTAGGGCCACGTAGTGTTACATAACGCTATCGAGCGCTATGAGAGAAATCAGGGTTTGCTGATGTTGATGCGACGCGAACGCGTCCATCACGTGCTCACAACACAGCCAGACCCATCAGTTATTTGTCGTGTTTACCCTGCTCACCACTACCACCACACAAAGCTGCGCGCGCTTTCGCTCACTCCCCGACCGCCCGCCGCTGCACTCGCCTGGGGAGCGCGTCAGGAATTCGGGGCTCCGCGTTCTCGACGTCGACGCGCGCGCTTGACCTCCCCGCTTGTTGACGCTAACTTACGCCAACACACGTGGGGGACCCTACTTCGATGCGCCGAACCGCTCACTGTGGGCTCCCCCGTCTCTGGCGCAGGACTTGGCTCGCCCCCTAAGATGCGCCATACTGCTCCCAATCTTATCATACATCCCGACCCCGTCGCTGCGCGTTTGCCACCTCGGCGCCGTGGAGGACATTGTTGATTGAATCGGCTTAGTTTCTGTGCGTGGTTTTAGGCTTCCCTCATCTTCCTTCACTCGCGCCTATCCAACTGGTTTTTTTTAGTCCGGCTCACCACGTCGTCCTCTTGTACGCCCATGTACAATGCGACGGCATCACCGCGATACGCTGGATCGTATCATCGGCCCTACGGAGGCGCTGATGGCGTGCAAAGAGCAGGAGTGCGGCCGGGTGGTTCCGCTTCCCAGCCGCTGTCACCACGGTTTACGAGCGCGGTTTTTTATTTCTCCATCTCTTTTTGTTTTACTTTTTACTTCGTTTTCAATCTTGTGTCCCTGGTATACGAGGGTAGCGAACCCCACAGACAAACGGGCGTTCTTCTGTGCAGCGGCTGCCCCAGCTCCTCCAGAACGCTCGTCTTGCAAGTGGCAAATTGCCCCTCAATCCGTTTCCTCCACGTCTTCAACTCAGTCGAGAACTCTTGGAAACGCGGCACGCAAACTCAAAGCGCCTTCTTCCGTCTTTTTTTTTTTTCTCTTTTTTTTTTCCCGCCCGAAAGCACCAGAGTCAAAATCTCGGAACTCGTGTTTCCTCTTTTCTGGGGAATCGGGGCGCCGAATGCGCGGATATGTTTCTTTTTTTCCTGATGCGAGCGACAGGCTGCGTCATAGGCGAGTGTCGACTTGATAGCAGACCGGCCAATCACACATCTTTCCCTTGCTTCGCTTCATAAATTAACCTCTCACTTTAGCGTGTTGCCCCTCGTTCCAGCCCTCCCCGGCGCTCTTTTGCTAAGTAACGCTGTATACTTGCCACATTCTTGATTCACTAAGTTCTCTTATAGATTGCGACATTATCGTCTTCATTATTACCACCCCAAGCTGCACTAACGCTCTGAAAAACGTTCATAATCGCGGTATCGAGGTACCTATGCTCACCCTCACTCCCGAGCCTGTTCTAACATTACATTTTTCTTTCGCAGATCGCTATTCGACAGCTCCACATGCAAACCATCGCGAAGTATCTCCTCCTCTTCTATACAAGACCGACCTCTCGCTTTTCCTTCATACCACACGTCTTTTTTTAATTCCCTTCAAACCCCCCGATATGTCCACTCAGCTCGTTGCCAACGTCTCTGTGCATTCAGCCCTCGGCTCTTTCCCCCCTCCCATGCCATTGAATATTTATCCCTTGGTGAATCTGTCTCCACGCTTATCTGTCGCATGCGAACGCAATTCTGACATCGGTTCACTTCACTTCTCCTCCGTATATTGCATCCACGGTTCGCATTCAAATTCAAGAATACTTCCTATTTCAGAACCAGGGCCCAGGTTCTCGGACCAGATAGTTAGGTAGTAGTCCTTCCCAGGATGCGCAGGGAACTTTCTTTGTGCACTGCAAAGTTAGCGTCCTGACCTCTCTCCCTAGTCACCGGCACAGATTTTTCGTATTGGCACCATTTCTGCGGTCTACGATTTAAATCTAAATCTCACATATGGGCAGTTCGTATCTCTTGATCTTCAGGAGTCCGAAAGCATTGCGAGACGTCGAAGCTTCGCACATCTGCGTCTCAGGCTCCGAATTTACAACCATGGGCACCCCAAAATAAAAGGAGGGCCCATCTGGGAACATTTCCGAGGAGGCTGATACTTCGTATATTAAAGATACTTCGTATATTAAAGAGATCCCTCGAATCAGTATGCACCTGTTTGTTTTCACACGCCACCAGCGCTCGCTAATTCCCGAGCCTTTCGAAGCCCAAAAAATATCCAGCTGACCTTTCCTATTTTGAACCTCGCTGATCCGCCGACGCTCAACTCATGCTCCCTGATCTTCCGTCCTCCTTTACTACCCCCGTTATCTCTGAGTCGTCACTTTTTGTCGTGCCCAGATCACCGTGACATACCTCGTGGATTAAGCAGATGCCTCGTATCACACTGTACGTATTTGCCCGCTTACTTATTTTCTCTGCTTTTCTCACCCGCTCCAAGACTCGCATATGTTAGTAGTTCTAATTTCCTTTTGCTCTCCGGGTCCACCCGACAGATCAAAGATTGTTATCTTCGACCTCCCCGATCAGCCGATCAACATCCGCTCAAAAGCGCAGGGTCTGCTTTGCGTCTTTCTTTGTTCTACCCCACCGTCTGCCCCCATCCCGCGTCCGTTAATTTGTCCATCCCCGGTACACGCGCTTCCTCTGGCTGCCTCAAACCATCTGGATACGTCCTCAGAAAGCGAGCCAAGCATTTGCCGCGCCTCTTCGTTACCATCTCGCGGCCGTTATCTGACCAATGTGGTGTTCCACGGCCGTTCAAGCAAAACCTCTGCAACCAGCGAGTCTGAACATCAAGACTACGGCCAACGCGACTCAATCAAAATTCCGCTCGAGGTTGCTGCGCCTCTTTCTGTATCATCATCGCGCCATCCCTCAGTCTTCCTCCCCTTGAATTTCAATAGCATTCTCAACGGCTATCCGATCAAACGCTCCGCAAGACCCTGGCTAGCAATCAAGAACAACGGCTGAGTCATACCTCCAAAGTTCAACTGCAACCCTTGCGCGCCACAACAAGAAACACCTCAGTGGACTCCTCCCAAACTGAGCTTGAAGTCGAAGACTGCTCGCGTGGCATCGAAGCAAGATCTCATTGCAATGCTACAAGACCTTGAAGATCGTCTGGGACTCGCAAGTACTGAAGTTCAAGTTATTGTGAGTGCACGTCTGGGTATGTTTTAAACCGTTGATTTCGCTCCTCGACCTCCATACTCATGTATTTTATCAGGGCTCTCCTCTAATCACGTTTCGGGCGCGCCGTTAGCGTGATTAACAATCTTCAAATCTGCTGCCATTCCATCGATCAAGTCACACTCCCCGGGCATCGGCGGTGCGAAGCGCCACCCGATTTAAATTCGATGGATCTTTGTAGTTCTATTGGACTACCTCACCTGTCTTGGTAGTTTTCACGCATTAAATTCGCCCATGAAGCTTTATGCTTATGCTTTCTATAATTTCGTTGGCCAGCGCTTCAACCACCCTAACTTTAACTCCAAGCGCTCTCGCGAGCCCATCTCCGCCACCCTCGGACTTTACACGCGAGCGGGTTCATGCTGAAGGTGTGTCATATTACGCGTGTTGTATTTCATCACATTAATATCAAGCACCTTTCCTTCAGCCCCTCAAGCCCTGACGCGGACCAAGCTACGCGCCGCACTCAGCTTTTTGATCCGAGTTTTGGTGTTCCCGTGTTGGTACGTTGCCTGCTGGCTTTTTTGCACATGGGCTATCGCTGACGATGCCGCGCTGCGTCCGGCCACACCCGAAGTTACGTCCCGATCCTCTGCAATCCCGCGAGCGTCGACGCAACCCGTGCTTTGGTCGGGTTTAGAAAGCCAACGAATACGCGGTCTTGCCAGGGTGCGTAGGGTTCTCGCGCATTTTATTCACGACTCACAGCAATTATTGATTCATCAGCAGCTTTTTTTTGGCTAGCGCACAGCTACTTGGCCACCTTTAGAGGGGGGTTTGCGTAGGTGAGCTCTATCGTCTGCGACGATGGCTGAGTACACTACAGGGACAATTCACCCGGACTCACCAATTCCATCTTACTCCTCACCTTCGCGTGACTTCGATTTGACACACAGTGTACACGTCTGGCGAGACCAGTTCCATATGTCGGTCTACCTGCAGAGACGTCGCAGTTATATTACCCTTACTATATACTAAATCTTTATTTTGGCCCTGAATTTGTATCTTTGTGCAATGGAAAAGTCATGAACAAGCCACATTGTGAACATACGCCGGAGCGAAGCGACGGCAAGTCTTGTGGTGGAGAAGGAGAAGGAGTGGCGATTACGATAGTAACTGATGCATCCGTGATCACGGAGAACTCTGATGTGGCCTTTCCACTAATTCTATCATTCCCATTGTATAATTACGAAGTCACCTCTCATAACAAATACCGTCTATCGAAAACAAAACCACGGTATCGAAAGTACATGGAAATTTACTGATTTTTGAGTTTTGTTTGAAACTTATTTTAGTTTCAAGCTTTGAGAACTTGAACCTAGCCATTTCAATGATCGCAAGAGAAGGTAACTCTGCATCTAGAGCTTCAGCATATGAAGCAAAAAGAAAAGAAAAAAAGCACGAACGTCATTCCAACGTTCGGCGTGTTGCATTGGCGGAGGGAAGCTGTACAAGAGTTTGTTTGGCTCATGCGCGGGATCTGGCCATGAACGTACCTCCGCCATTGTTTGCGGTGGAGAACGCACGGTCGCCGTCACAAGTGGGCTGCAAGCCGGTCTGAGGAGAATTTTTGCTGGGTGTGGGAACTGCTTACATGGAGACAAAAGTTGCCCTTGCAGTTGTGGTCAGACCAGGAAAATTCCATGCCGACCTGAAGTGGATGTTAGTCACCGAGGCGGTTCAGGCTTTTCGAGAAGAGACCGACGTTGAAACCGTCCACCCGCGAGAGATTACCTGGAGGAGGGTGTCAGTAACAGTATCTACATGCATCGAAATAGAAACAGCATGCATTGTCTAAACGACGGATTGCTTTGGGGAGAAGTTAGTTCAGATAGCACGTTCGGCAAGGTCACGAACTCAAAGCTCCAGTCATTCCGTCGGACAGAGTGTAAAATGGAACACCACGTACCTGCACTCCAGCAGAAGGCATCCGCCACCTGAAAGAAAAATGTAAGAGGCATGCCATCTTGTTGAGTTGTTGCGTTCATGTACTCACCGTCAGGATGGCTGCACGATCCCGTCTGACCAAAGATACGCCACGCAGCTTTCTGTGCGGAAAAAAGGTATTACATAGCATGAGAAACAAAGGAAGTGTGCCTACCGCCTCTGCAACTGTTGTCGAAGTAGTCTGGCCTTTTGCAATGGCGCGCATGGAGCGCGTCGTCCCATCTGCGGCATGGAATGTGGGGGTGATGGTCCTGGAGGCACACCGGTTATGGAACGTGATGTGATGGTCTGCGTTCGCAACGGCAGCGAGGGCAACGAGGAAAAAAATGTGGAGGCGAACCATGGAAGATGAAATAGAGAGAGAAGCAGGATTAATTAAGCGGTAGGAGGGGTGGAGACAGGAGCCGCGCAGATTCCCGCTTTATACTGTGTACCGTGCCAGCAACTGATATCGCGGACCTTGGAATGCTTGATCGGCGGAACCAAGTTTTGCACTTTATGTAAACAGCACGGTCACGGTATAGATCATTTACGACTGCAATACTGCTACGTAAGAACACAAATGGGCCAAGGAAATATGAGCTCAAAACAATTGGCAATAACTGGCACACGAGGAAGTAAGTCCCTAGTAACTCCCGGACTGTTCTACAAACTGCATTGTCGGAGGCGAAGCGAGTTCCCCGACGCGTTTCAACTCGATCTGTCAAGTTCCATTGAAGCACAGGACACCGGTTCCGATGTACACCGCTCAGGAGCTCAGGCCAACAAGCCTATGCAGTTAATGGTTGGAGCAGCAACCGTTCGCTTGATTCCTTTGTGTTATCAACATTTATTTTTCCCTCCATCCCGCAACACCGAAGATATTTCGTGCTCGGGACACATATTGGACACATTTCCAGACTTCGAACAAAGTATCCCCGTATTGCAACATCTGGACAGCTTCGGATCTACGCAATCGTCGTACGGAAAGCCGATTTTGTACATAACCCAGGTATCAAACCAATCTCTTGACCCGTGGGCAAACCGCGGGGTCTGCGGGTCAGGTACACCGAATAAGACGTGGGCCGAAAATTCCAGACTCATACGTCCCGTGGGTACGCTTCCGCGGGCATACGAGATCCGTGTCGACCCTGAGAAAAGATTGGCGATCTGATTTGAGTTGTAGGTGTCCAACCATCCGTATCAGTCTGGCGGTGGGATCCCCGTGCAACTGCCGTGAATATGAACCGAAATTTCTACAATATGGGTTCGAAAACCCAATCAATCAAAGTTTTGGCTAGCTAGCTCATTTTTATTATTTTTCTTACGGGTACGAAACCCCTCACTGTAGATCCTTCTCAGGAACGACGGACCGAAAATGCACTCCCTAACTACGCCGACTACGTTCTGTAGTCGTGGGCCACATGCATTTGCCGCGGTGCAGATCGTTCAATTGATCAATCAAACACCAAAAGGACTTGGTGAAAATCTTCTAAGCTCTCCCTCGGAGTAAAAATGTACCGTTTCGCGCCGTCGAACTTGAGCCGTCGGTCATGAAGAGGGCTAGCACTGTGCATGCGGACTCAGTGTGTATTAGATTGCGATCGAGTATTCATAAACGGACGATGGAGCGCGGTTTCGCAAATCTGGGCAGTTCCCGAGATGGCGTCAACTGGAGGCGGGAGATACACCTAAGTATAGATGAAACATTATCACAGCCAAACACCTCGGGAGTTGAATGATTAGCAAGCGAGAGTTGGACGTGATGAACCCACAAGAGGATCTATGGAAGGAATGGTCCCCCTGGCTATCGGGTATCGGATGATTCTGGATTATTTCAGGGACTTCCCTCACGTCCTGTCCATTCGAGTTACCTCCACCAATTCGACGCCGACGCGCTTAAAATGCATGAGTCTGAAACGCGAAATCCAGTCAATCCTAGACTCTCACTCTTCCCTCTCTGCAACATGCTCGGTTCTCTCCTCCTTGCCGCCGTTTTTGCGACTGTCACTACTGCCAAGCACCCTATTACTCTCCGTGTAAGTCTCCGTCTCGTAGACAGCTAGCTACAGTCGCGCTGATAATGCTGTATTCACGCACCTTCCCTTGCAGAACAACTGCAACTTTGCAGTTCGCACGACTCTCAGCAACTTCCCGCACAATGGGGTGAGCTATACCGGCCCCGCAATCCCTGAAATCCCAGCAAAGTCGAGCCATAAGATTTCGGTTCCTAAAGGGTGGAATGGGCGCATCTGTCATAGCCCACCGACGTCTGGTGCGCATTTATGCTATGTCTTTTTTTATTGCTTATTTTATGCCGCCAACACCAGGGTGTCAAAACGATTGTTTCGGCGGCAGTGCGTGAATCAAAGTCAGCCACCCTACTCACAGGTAAACAGTATTTCAGTTGCATTCGGGGAGGCACCGTGCTCCATGACCGAGGTACGTACATCCGCGCTCTGCCCTTCTAGATCGCTGCACCTCGATTTTTTGCGGCTGCTCACGATAAACATTCTACACATACAGTGGACCTTTGACTCTGCGAAAATTGGGGGCCGACATGACTACGACATCAGCAATATCCAGGGTTTCTCCATCGTACGTCTTTCTATGTTTGAATAGGCTCCCAAATTTAATAAGACTATTGTTGTAGGCTCAGCGAATCATACCTGACAAGGGCGAGACCCTCACATGCGAAAGAGAAAAGTGTCCGTGCAAGCAGGTGGGCATTGATACTCGCCTGCCGTTCTGCACCTGGCGCTGACAGAGTACGCTTCAGGCCTACCGTCCAGGCGACACCTCGGGCACCTGCGGTGGAACCGGTCCCGTAGATCAGGCCACAAGGGAGTCTGCTGGCTCCGGCTTCACTGTAGTGTAAGTCTCCTCGTTCACGTTGATGAGCACGGCTCCTCGCTGATGACGGAATCTGTCAATCACGCATCTCCGAGCCCTTGTGTACCCGTGTCGTGTTCCTGGCAACTTATTGTACAGTCTGAATGCTCGGATACATTAATTGCGGTATCATTCAGGAGTATCGTACAGCTTGTATGGACTTCTCCTTTTATTTACATTACATATTCTACCATATATACTTCAAATGTCCTTTACTTACAACAATAGAAGTTTACCGTCTCGCTTTCGTCCCCATTTCAGCGTGAGCCTTCGTCGTTGCTCATGCTCGTCTTCATCTAGTTCTCGTTTGGTCCCTCGTCGCACATCCCTCCCCCCTGCTTTTCCCTTCCTTGTTTCCTCTCCTACGAGCCCTGAGAATGGGTTGGCCCACTCGCACAACACTTGTCTTACAGTCACCTTCCCCTGAGTTTGATGCCTGGTATTTTGTATATCAGCTCGCGCTCAGCGGCGCCGTCAGCATATCAACGTATGAATGTCTTTTGGAATTAACGACTCCTCTCTAGCTACTGCCCTCAGTGATTGCAGCAACCGTCCTCTGGCTGACTGACCAGCGTAAGTATTTCCACAAGCGTCTTTCTCGATTCGATAGTAGTGTTAAGTCTGTCAGGAACGCCTTCATATCGTCGGCCTTGAAGAGCGCCGGAAAAAAAATGTTCTACCGATCCAAATCCATTAGAAAGAGGTGGACATGGATAGTAAAAATGGTCGCACGTTTCCTGTTTTTCTTCGAGTGTCTTTAGGATCCCGACAAGTATTTCGACCACGACGATCTTTGATTGATTTCCGAACGGCACCTCCGAGCGTATCTCGCGCCGCCTAAGAAATAATCCCAATCTTCAGCAGTGTTCACCAGCTGAAGCTTTTGGCAAAATTTGTGCCATTTGGGACTGCCCTCGCGATGCCGTCCAAATTCAGCCGCTGTCTTCTCCGACGCGTGCAGAGCAGAGTCCTCTGAGTCGCAGCTGTGAAGACGCGGAGCAAGATCGCTGCTGATTTGGTGCAAATCAATCCCAGTACGGTGGTTGTATATGTCGCAGGCGTTGTGGACAACGTTGTGCGTAGGCATACTTACAGAATAGCACCGCCACCTGTAAAGATCGAAGATAAGTTGGATTGAGAATGAGGCAAGTCGTTGCAGGATACTCTCGGTATTAAACCACAAATCAAAGTCTGAGAATCGGAACGGGAGCCAATACTCGAAGAATTTGAATTTATTTGGCAACAAATCGAGGAGAACACGACAGATGATTGATCGAATGACGGGTCTTGAGCAGAGGGAACGAGCTAAGAGAAGGAAGTTCAGCCATGAGTTTTCAAAGAAAGGAATGAGCGAAGGCAGGGGAAAAGAACGCGGCATCAGAGGCTTCATTTTGGGTTTGTGCGGCGAGATTTGGGAGCGGTTGTGGAGTAGCGGATGTGAGAAGAGGGCTGTGTGTCGATAAGGGATTTAGCGGGTGATTTGCCTGACACAATTCGAGTTATGGTCTGGAAGGATACATTTTCATAGCTACCGCATCGGAGATAACGTCGAGGCGGGACAGGACAGTGCTTATCTCTGGGATAGGGTGCGTATTTACACAGATAGAGTGCGAGAAGCCTAACCAAACCCAAAAGAAGCAAGGAGAGAAAAGAAGCGCACTGAGGGAACAGTCGGAAATTCCGGTACGACGTAGAAACTTTGAAGGAACATTGGCAGCGATTTACCAGGAGATATGTAGATCATAACAGCAATATTTGAATGACGTGCCCGATCGGCGGGAAAGGCTTGAGCAAATGGGCAAGAAAAGAAAATAGCGCTGCGTTAGCGCCTTCGCGAAGGTTCGGGACAAGCCGTAGGATGATGACATCACCTGTCACACACACACACGTGTCCTCGGCCCTGGATCCGCACAGCGTAACCGCATTTAGCGGTCGGTGGATCTTGTCTCTGCCCACAACAACGCTAACCTCTCTGCTCACTCGCATCGACCCTGCTCTCTTTCTTGTTTACACTTACGCTTTTCGACTCCCTTCACAAGCAAACAACGACACAATCACTTCTTTCAGTTTCTCTTTCGACGTTTCGGCATTTCGACTTACGAACGACATATTCTTATCGGCACCTTTGTTAATCAAGTAATACTCTGCGACGCAACCTGACTCGATCCACGACGTTGCCAGTCGACTGTTATTCGCCTGCCTTGTACTCGCAGGAAAGGGCATTAATCTATCTACCAGCATAGTGCGTTATCTAGCCAAGGATTCGAGTCATATTCAGAGCGAGAGGCTAACCACTTGTATTCTCCAGCCAAGCATCGAACAATCTCCACGACGACCACTCATCTCACATTCCGACCATCTAACCGTACGTCCCCTAGTCTTTCTTTCATTACATCCGCCTGACTGATATTCTAGGCATATTCACGACCTAGATGCCCCCGCGCAACCGCCCTGCATCCACCGCCTCCACCTCCCCTCCCTCCAATTCTATAACCCCCTCGTCAACACCGCCCAACCCGAGCACAGCCGGGCTTACGAAACGCCAGCGCCAGGCATTGAGGATTCATCGCCCTCCGTTGCCTCCGCCTGAGCCTGAGCCGGTGATAGAGCCCGAGCCCGTCCCTGAGCCAGAGATGAGCGATGCCGCATTCACACCGCCCGCAGAATCCCACATGGAGGCGATTCGTATCCGCGACTACCGCCGCCCAGTCAGCGAAGAGCGCGAACGGGCATCGCCGAGCAAGTACCCCACGCCGCTCCCTGACGAGGAGGAGGAGGAAGAGGAGGGGGACGTATTGCCCATAGGTGCGTCGCGTCTTTCTTTGTCGTCTTTGGAGGGACGTGAGCTGACTTGTGGTGCTGCAGCAGCGCCCGTGTCTCACCTCGTGCACGAGCCACTCCTGCAGGAAGAAGTCCCGACGGGACGCTCATCGACATGCAGGACGAGGAGCCACTCGTCGCTGCGCCTGCGCCTACGACTACACGGCCCGTTGGATATCCCGCTCGCTCGCGGGAGGGTACTAGGGCAACGCTTGCACTGTTGCTGGACGAAGACAGCACGAGCACCCTTCGGAAGCAACACCACCGCCGCCGGCGCTCGCCATCCTCGCCTTCTCACCCACCGGCTTTCCATTCCACAGGAGGGGGACACGCACAGCACGCACACATGCGCGCACCTGAAATGCCTCGGTATGTTTTTGCTTCATTATATTTATCGACTCCATACTAACCCTTTCCTTCGCGTTATTTGCTACAGACACTCCCCGCTCCGCGCGCTTGGAGCCCTGTCCCACACCCTTCGCAGCGCCCTTGCGGCTTCGACGCAGGCGGAGACCAGCGCCACTGCGTACGCGCAGGGTTCGTATTCGACATACTCGGCGTCTCCGCACGCGAATTTAAGCACCCACGACGACCTGCACAGGCGAGTCGGGGGTAGCGCGGGCATGCGACATGGAGAAGAGGAGGAACAGATATTGGCGGCGCGGTGAGATGAGGTTGAGAGCGGGTGCGTGTTTTCTTTTGGTTTGTTCTTTTATCCGGCGCAGAAGTGCACGCTGTGGCATCGATGACGTGTTACCGGATTGCCTTTTTTGGCCTCTGTCTGTGCTATCTCTCTACGCCATCTTGGGTGTCGGGCGCGCTGCCGCTTATCCCCCGCGCATTATCGGCCTCCTCCCATTTCGAATCGCTCGACGCCGGCATCTCATCTGTCTTACTGTGTACGGCGTTGGTCTGTCTACGATGCGATTCGATCTGTCTTTCCATCTTTCCACGCCCCCTTTCACAACGGTTATTCGTAACCGATTGTTGCACATTGTGATTGCAGACCGGTCAAAGGGAGGTTCAAACAGTCGGCGTAAGGTGATATTGCCGACCGCATATTCCGATAATATTCGTCAGCCTCACGCGACGACACATCCGCCCCAGTTATTCGGTCCTCTATCTTTCCGTCCCTCTGACAGGACCCTCGCATCCAAATCCTTAAGTGATTTTAAAATCGGGTAGAAATCACTGGCCAGAAATGCTCACCGATGTGTCCTCAGAATCCTGTAGCTCTGGCGCTGTGAGATCGAGTTCGATAAATTCATCGGAACCCCCTCCGGGGATAACAGAACGATTTTCCTAGTTGCCTAATCAGCCTGGTAGATTCTGCAGAGAAACTAGTGTCCTCAGAATCCTGTAGCTCTGGCGCTGTGAGATCGAGTTCGATAAATTCATCGGAACCCCCTCCGGGGATAACAGAACGATTTTCCTAGTTGCCTAATCAGCCTGGTAGATTCTGCAGAGAAACTAAATCCACCTCTGGAAGCGGCGTAGCCGAGGCTGCCCAAAGAAGTGCTGACACTACTGAGATGACTGAAAGAACTCGCATTATGCAGGTATGAGGACAGAAGGTAATGCGCAAGGTCAAAGCGACCAACGTCGGTCCGGAATAAAGTAAATCGACGGTCGTTCGAGAAAAAAACTTGAAGGGGAATGGCCGCTAGCTACAGGCCGGCACTGTTGGTTATGGCTTTAAATTAAGTTCAATATTGCTCACCCTCACATTCAAGTCCTAAGTAGTTGTAGCATCGGATAGAAGTGACTTGATGAGAAACTACTAAAACTTACTGATGTCTCCTTAGGTTCGTGTAGCTCACGAGTTCAACAAATTCGTCGGAACCCGTGCTACGAAGAGCAGCACCGTTTGCTTAGTGGCATAGTCAGTCTGGGGGTATCTACAATAAAGTTTGACTCAGGCTATGGCAGCCTCTCATATCAGCCATATCTCAAGTTCGCCGGAGGTCACTTACTGATATGAGTGACCCGTTCACGGGTCATCCGTTGTACATCCCATTCCATCCATTTCGCATAGCATCCTCCTGGAAATCCAGTGCGTGAGAAAGACACGGGAGTCGGTCAGAGCCACACAGAATCAACTTGGTCACGTATATTAATCTGGTGTCGAGTTCAACAGTAGTTGGATTGATAACGCGAGCCGCCATGCGGAACGGAAAGCTCGTGCTTTTACCTTGCAACTCCGAGAATGAAAATGTAACAAACAGAGACTACAGGGAGAGAGAGGGACCACCGATGAAAGGGGTACAGATGCTTGGAATATTTAAGACCTCTATAATATTATTTTGAATGGTTCAGTTTGTTTCAAAACCTCTCTCCGCTCTAACTAAGATCAACTAGGGCTACCTCATATATTTAATAGTTTGAGTCAAGATGGCAGATCGTATGCGGACCGCATTTACTGAGGTAGTTCTATGATGGGCGTGTCGCACGATCTCTGCGGAGTAGAGCAAGGCAAGGCTGTGGATCAGTCTTCTAGATTAAACCTTCAGTGCTGAACTGACACTTGAGATTCTATCTCCATACTTGCTTGAAGGATTGATTCCCGCCTTGACAACCGATGTTATCATCGCATCTCAATTTCAACCGATCTTTCTTCTGATTGATATGGGTGGCTTTTCACCAAATGACTGTTCGCGGTATCAAGAACTATTTCTGAATGTTCGAAAATTAACTGTCAGGCTCCTGACAGCCCGTGATTCGTGTCAGATAAGTAGTTGATTTTCCTTGGCGACTTTGGCTCTTTTTCTCACCCACCGGGATTTCGTGGCCGACTGATGGTATGTGCAATGGAACGCATCCGCAAGGGGCCTAGAGACTATGTTCGTTTTTTTATACATCGCAGCAGGGCGTCGAGTAGGTAGTGAGCAGACTCGGCGTCCCTATTGACCTCCGGGTGAGAAGAGTCCTCGCCTTGTGTTACGTGCGGAACGATTAGGATAAAAATCTCACTCAGCACGTGAATCAATCAGACGTCAAGCACAAGCGCCCGAGTCTATAACTATCTTTATGTGAGAATTCAGAGGGTTTCGATTGGAGTTTACAATTGATAAACCCAGTTAAATAGACACATAGTGAAATTCGACCAATAACATCACTCGCCATCCAAAATCTGTAGTTCAAATGTCTGTGCGCGACTTGCCCGTGAATTGATATTTGCTGTCCACAGATGTCGGCTGAGATCCCGCTTCACCCCGCAAAATAGTTGTTCCAAACTACCTCACTGATGCACGATACCCATTGGTCGCCTCTGCCCCGAATGCAAAGAATACAAATACGAAGAGACTGGTGATGGGAACGGAACACCAGCTGAAGTACAGCCAGGACCGGATGTCAGGAGGGATAATGGCTGCAGTAGTGGTGGCAGGGTTCGGTTCGGAAATCGGTCCGAACCTGAACCGAACTTGAACCGGACGCGCGTTCGGCGTTCAGGTTCGGCAAATGCCTGAACCTGAACGCGAGGTTCGGTTCAGCGTTCGGGACGGAGCGCGCGCGTTCGAACGCCGAACGCGAAATTGAACTGGAAGTAGTCATTTCTGTGTCGTTAACTGCAAATTTCAGTCATTTGTGGCGTGGAATTGCGGCTCATACCATGAATACTTGACTGATATATATTTTTACCTCTCTTTGAACCCAGAGCATCGTAGTTTCTGGCTTGATAGTCGTAACACAGTATTATGTGTCACGCCGGTGATAAAACAAACTCTTGTCGTCTCGACGTTGCGGGCCCATAAGCTCGCTCGGGAAGTGACTGGCGCCGCTCCTACGCTTCGTATGATGTATGTATACATGCAACTATTTTTCTAGCTTGGAATTCACTTACCTTTCCATGGTTAGGATTTTCGAGTTCGAACGCGTTCGAACGCCGAACCGAACGTGAACGCGCGTTTAGGTTCAGGGTTCAGGAGTTGCCCGAACCGAACGCCGCGTTCAGGTTCGGCGTTCAGGGCGGAAGGCCCCGAACCTGAACCGAACCGAACCTTGCCAGCACTAGGCTGCAGGGTATGTGCTGATGATCCCGAAATCGGCATGCACATCATCCCAGGCTGTCCACGGCAGGAGACGCCTATTCCGGTATGCGCTCGCCTTTGTCAGGGAAATCACGAGGGCGTTCCAGAAACCAAGCAAGAGCGTTAGGGACGCCAAGCGTAAATAAGCCGCCTTGCTGAGCCCAGCACTGTGCGACTTTCGGACTAACTGACTGAACGCCTGACGCTGTCTGGAAAATTTGACTAGCGCCAGGCTACAGTAGATGAGGGCAAGCGCAGCCGCGATGAGCGGAGGAATGTCGAGGATGAGAATGGAAGGGATGGAAAGGAAGACGGCGGGGTTGCATCCGAAATCCTCATAGATATCAAAACGATGGCCTTGAACAATAGGGTGCTTCATATATAGAATCTGGGGCCAACCTGGACCTCAACTCGAGCCCCAACTTCACATCAAGTTGGGGCACAAGTTGGGGCACGAAATCGAAGTTGGATGTCAAGTCGTGCACAAGACCACGACCTGACATCCAACTTGTGCCCCAACTTGGTGCCCCAACTTCGGCTAATGCCGTTCTCGGGCCTAAATGCCATTTTTTCGTGATACGCGCAGCCCCGACCACGGAGTTGGACAGAAAAATCTGCTGAGGTCGTTCACAGTTGGCGGTCCAACTTGTGCCTCAACTTGTGCCTCAATTTCGCAAGTTGAGGTCAAGTTGGGGCACGAGTTGGGGCTCAAGTTGGGCTCAAGCTTAAGTTTCTATATATGAAACACCCTAATAGATAGTATCTACAGACAAATCAACAACCAACTTCTTGGGGTTTAATCCACTCACGAAGACCCATGATCAAAAGCGGGAATGCAACACAAATCGCCAATTCTAACCGGATTCTGAGTCGACTTTTCTGCAATGTGATTCTATACACCCGAAGTGCGAGGGCGAAGGTGGAAGCAGGCAATGCAATGTCCCCTCCGATTTTGAGCTTGGTTGCTGTAATTATTTGCTCAGTTACACAAGGCATGGAGCCGAGGAGTCACCTACCGATATCACACCATGGAAGACCAACGAGATTTATATTACCATCCCAGATAATGGAATTTATACCGTATGTCAAGTCGCAGAGCGCAAGTCAGGTGATGATAGAGAGCAAAGGAATATTGTGAGATCTCCAATGAAAGAGAAGTGGGACAATCGCTAAAACGAACGCAATAAAAGAGACAACAGGAAGTACACTTAGCATCTTAAGGGAATGACAGACGTGACATCCCCGCATGTACGAAAGAGACCTTGTTTCTGGGACCATTCAGCAACATGTTTACCGGTCAATCTTTCACTGATGGGCCGAGGGCGAATTTTGTCAGGGGTACAAACACCAGCAAGGTATGAGCTACATCCCGAAACCGTGCAAACAAAAAAAAAACCATGAGCCGCAATCTTCTTATCCTGAAGGCCAAGATAGCTGGTGACGGTGTTCGGAGAGTCTTGAGGTGTTTTGGTCCGGCACCGACCGACTTCCAGGAATTGGGATCCTTGGAGAAATTTTCAACCACCGTCACCTCGTTGACGGTAGAGGTTTGAGTGAGTTTGAATAGCCCTCCGCTGAGGAGGTGGCGAATGGCGATCCGTCATTCGTCTCAGTAAGGCACGTCTAATTTTCACTGACCGAGATTGTCGAAGAGAATCTCGCCAACGGGTTTCACCTCAACTCTGTGTTTCATTCGGAAAGAACAACTAGTCGATGATTCATAGCTAATTCCGAAAACTCCAAATGCTGCGCCTAGCTCCTCCACTTCACGTCGGGCAACGCGAGACCTGCGATATTGACTGCGGCGCCCCAAACAGCACAAGCTTTTCACCGTTTACTTCTGCCCCAAGGCTGTACATGGCGAATGCGTCTATGCCACTCTGGGTGAGATTTATGCTCCAGATGGAGTACCCTGCACCCGTGGGCACGGGCTGGTCCGGGCGTGGAACATTTGTCTCGACAATAATCGGACGGCCGACATTGTCCATCTCGAGTCGCTCAAGGAACACGCGCGTCGGATTCAGGCCGTCCCGCACCTGTATTTCGTGCGTCGGATTCAGGCCGTCCCGCACCTGTATCTCGTGTTCAGCCCTCGAAGCAGCTTCGCACGCTTATGCTGAGAAACCTAACGCAACATCAAACCTCCCCGTGAACGGTGGGAAAAACTGCATCCCCGACGTGATACAAGAGGAAGTGGAGTAGAGCACACCGTCCTGTACTGGGAAACCGATGCCGCCTTGGTATTCGAGCTTGCCATCCACGACGAACCGCATATTCTTGATCCCTGCCGCGGCATCAAACAAGAGAGGACCTCCATTGTCCAGTATCGAGTAAAACGCTGCGCTGTAGAGGCCCCGGTGGACGTAGACACGCCCGCAGGTGGGAGTGAGAGGTTGTGTGTATCGCCGATGTGATCGTCCCAGAGCAGATTCACGGCGTGAGTCTCATCCAATCTCATGTTCTAGAACTACATCCTGTTAGGATTCCAACTTTGTAGCGGGAGGATTTTCGAGACACATCCTAACTTCACCGGAAAACTTGACCGTGCCGTTGTCAAACAGCATCGTGAGGATTTCAGGTTTAACTGGCAGAGGCCTGATGACCTCGATGAGCTTCACGTCTGTTGGGACGGTATCCAGCATGCGCGCGAACAAGGTCGCGCACGTCGACGCGTACAGTTTAGGAGACTTCGCGAACCTTTAATGTAGTCAGCCTGCAGATAGCCCCAAAACGATGCAACGCACGAGGCCATGGTTGCGTTACCGTCGCTTCCAAAGATCCGCTTATCCGAATTGGTTGTGTCATTCATCCCCACGACCAGTGGATCCTTGGTTGTCCCTGAAATGTATTCCGTGGCGCTGCATGACGGTGAGTATAATACGAACCAAATGTCAAGTACTCACATGTTGTTGTCGAAGTGCACAAACGTTGAGTCAAAGTGCGCGACCGACAGAATGTCGGTGGGGTCGTAAAATTCAGGGACGATATTTGGGAATGCTGCGTGTTCGACGCCGCCGAAAGTGTGTCTCGGTGCTGATTAAATGCGGGTCGGCGGAGACGAGGCTCCAAGCAGTGCTCACCCGCATGCGAGGAGGCTGATCATCTCGGTCTGAGTGAAACCCTGGCGGGCAAAGGCGCCGATATGCGATTGCAGGTCTTGTTGAGGTTGCGGGACGCCCGGCGCATTGGGTTCACCGGCGTCCACGTGTCCTCCGCAGAACGCGATTTCAGGGTCTCCGCTTCAATATCATTTGGTCAACTCCTATGATACAAGCGGGAGCTTACCAGTTCTCGATAGCAATGATAGCACCAGTTGCGAACGTATCGGCAACTACGAATATACTATTACCACGGGCCAGAATGCGGGACGCTGAGTTTGTATACTAGAGATATATTGAGTGGCAAAGGCGCTGAGTACCTCCGAGGCTCTGAGAAACCCGTCGCTTGCATTCTATAAATACACGACTGATCGTCAGCGCCTCCTAATTTTAACCGCGAGACATACAGTACCTCTGGCCGCGCCTGCTCCTCTGCGAAACGAATCGATGAGTCTAGGCCTCCCGTGCCGTCCATGATATTGTGCGTCGCCATATCATGATATGCCTGCACGAGCACAGTTGGACGATCGTATTAGGTGGGCTTCGTCTCACATCGCGTATCCAGCCCGCGGCGTCAGACCTCCCGGATAGATTTCCCTCAAAGTTATCTGCAATGCAGGGATCGACAAAGCCAGCGATACCTTCGTTGTGGCCGAGTTGCTCGAAGCGCGCGGACTCGAGGGCGTCCAGCTGACGTGAGGGCCAAACATATCCGTTGACAGTCACAAGGAGCGCAAGGAAGATAAACTCGAGCATTCTGTGAAAGCCTAAGGAGATGAGGCGAAAAGGTGGCCTAGGTTCATTATATTTATATCTACCTTCGGATAGGTTGCGGAGACAGATGACCGCGAGACTGCTTCTAAGTCCCACCTCTGTACAGAATTCACTTGCAATCGGGATGGAATCACTAAAAAATTACATCGGTCCGAAACAGAAGCCTACGGCTAAAACCTCCCGTGTCCGAAGATGCAACTAAAAATTCCAAAATCGGAGGCAGCTCGCCGTGTAAACGAGGACTTCCCGCGTATGCGACCGGGGTCGGAATTCCGTGTTTTCCAAGCACTTTATTCAGCAGTGGACTCCCCTCGCTGTGCATAGCCAGAGAGTTGCGGCTATTCAGGTATGGCAATTTATCCGGCGTCAACTGTGTTCCGTCCCCTGAAGACTTGTAGCCGGCCATGGGCCCGAACGCGGTGATAGCTTGGTGTGATGAGAATTTGTGAAGCAGCTTCGAAGGCATGCGGACAGCCCCATAATCTCGGCTCCAGATGCTTGAGTTTGTCGTTCCAGTCGAGATCAGTCAGGGGCCACGGAAATGGTCCGTAAAAGGCCACATCCCGACTTTCGGCCGATAACTGGAGCCAGGAAAGTTCCGAAAGCCGGCACACCGGCAGGAATTTGATTAGCGCGCATCACTGAGGTAATTACAGCCGTTTGCAGAACTTAGGGCGCGGACCGATTTTTTGTCCATTTTGGGCTTTTGATCCCCGCGACTAGGACAGTCGCGGCGGCCTCAATTCTCGTCCGTTTTTCTTGTCTACAGGCTCATTCGGTGCGCATCTTAAATGCGCAGAGGATGGTATCCTCAGAATATTTTATACGGGGTTTAGAATTGTTATAGACGCGACCTAGCGATAATTTCATCTTTTTTTTGTGTCGCTTTTTCAATAGGACCCTTGTTCTGGGTTCAGTTCTTCACCTTTCCGTCTGCTTATAGGCCCATTTTCTCCGCATTTCGATTACGCAGGGGATGGAATGCTCAAATTTTCAATGTGGGTCCACAGGGAGGTATCTGAGCGCACAATATTGATGATACATCATCATCATCAGTCTTTCAATCACATTCCAACGGCTTTTCTTGAATGAGTGAGATCTCTTTGAGTATTTTTCTATCTACTGCGGAGCGTTTCCCGTAGCGTAGCACGGGCACACTGCTAGTATATATTAACACCATCTGAGTCATCCCAACAACTACCAGTGGTAAGCACTGTATTGATAATTGTCTACTACAGAACCAGGTGCAATAAGTACTGGTACTCCCAAATACCCAAAATATTTCATGGCATTGCTGCCCCACTGATGCCCTCCCCCCCGGCAAATGGCGTCAAAGGCCGGCAATGGCGCCACTTTCACTTTGCCCGTCTACCCGTGCCCGTCTCGCATGGGATTGACGCGAGCTTCCGACCCCATCTGGTCAGGTCGTATTGGGTAGGGTCCCGAGGGAGTCATTTACCATACTTTGCGCTCGGTATAGTGATATAGACGCCCAACAAAGCCCTGGGTTCTAATTGTAGGCAACTCCAAGAATTTTCAAAATATCTCACGGTTCTCACAATATGGTCCTGCCGAAATAATCCCCGCACACACGCTTTCGCATAATTGCTACACAGCTTAATCTTAGGTCGACCCAAATTCTAAGGAGGATTCATCGAAAAGGGTGCAAACGGAGGTACGTTACGAACATGGTGTATTGATCGGTAAATGTGTGGATGAACTTGCGGTACAAAAGCTACGCTCGCATTGGATTGAACCGTAATTTAGACGGGGATTCCTTCGAATATTTGGTGGTTATTATTCGGGTCACAGTCCCATATTTGAACCTGGGGGTCAATATTATGAATATAGTTACTCGCGTTCGCGTTGAGACTGGCGCACCTGGTTCCCGTTGTTTATGTTGCCATCGGTCACATCAGCGCCTAAATATTGATCAGCATTTTTCAAAGAAAATTCACGGTATGCAAACACTAAACATGAATTAGTATGTCGGGAGAGAGAACTTCACGGTCCACAAACTTTGTTATCGGTTACTCCGAAATACTGAATCAGGTGGCCGTCCCGGACGTCTGTAAGTGCGAAATCCTGGTCTACGGGGGGATTGAGGGGGTCTGAAGCTGAGAAGAATGGGGAGAAATGCTTACTGGTATCCCCAGGCGTGCACTCCCACACCTGAAGCTTCGTCCCATCGACATCGACTCCATCGGTGAGGTCGAGGCAAAAAGCGGCATCATTGAGTGAAAATCTGCTGCCATCGACGGTCCACGAGTTGAGGGACGTAGCATTCCCACAGTCTTCGACGACGACGGCAGCGCCGTTCGCCAGGCTGATCGCGGCCAGGCATTTCGCTTTCAGGTACCCTGTCGTCAGAAACTATCATTTTTGGAAGGCACAAGGGCCCCTCACCGGTGCTGAGCCCTGTTTCGAGCTTGACGGTCTGGCTAGAAATACCGAGAAGCCTGAGTTCGGAGGGAGTGAGGGGCAAAATTTCACATACACCTGCGCGTTGACGGAGCAAGCAAGGAGCACAGAGGCTGAAAGCAGAAACGCGACTTTACGAGCGAACATATTGAACCAAGATCAGCGGGGGAAAACGAGAAGAGATAGAGAAACCGTCTTGACACAAGTCACCCCTAAATACGTTCAGACACTCACCTGGGGAAAGCTGCGTGTGTAATTGATTGAATAGAATCTATACACGGGAAGTGGTTTCCGCGAGAATATGTCACTCAGCCGCCTTTGCGTAATCTTTGATAGAAAATCCAACGGCTTTGTTTGCCCGCATCAGATTTTCACCGGATTTACGGGACGGCTATCAGTCGGGCGTTGAAGCTTGAACTGTTTTCGCACTTCGACCAGCTCCAGACTCACGACGAGAAGGATTTCTCGCCGCAGCGAGCCCAATCCTCCCGCATGGTCGCGATTCTTTTTCCTACCGTTATCAGACTTTACAGTAATCGGATGGGGGGATTATTTTTGGCTGAAACAATGGCCTTACCCAACATTCATCATCAGATAGAAATCAATTCAATATAATGGACCTCGTGACGGGTACGGGTTGATATCCACGGCACTTACACTGCACTTACTTACCTGGTGTGGACCTCCCGCTACCGCTGCCGACTGAATCCGGTATCATTGGCGGTGGCCGCGACACATTAAACGAGGACGCAGGGGCTGAAACAAGGTCCTCGTCGGGTCGCTCCACACAAAGCTCGAGGGCCATTGCAGCCCGCTCTGGGCGATTGGAAAGAATGCGAGCGGCCCGCATAAATTCACCGCGGATCTGGGATGTCGTAAATACACTGTAAAATAGCCAGCGCTATAAACCGCTACCGGAGACTCAGAAGTCAGGGTTTCCTGATGCGGCCAATGGCAATCAAGTAATATGTCGTGCAATGTGCCTCAATGTCATAGCTCCTTTCCGTGGCTCAGAACCGGTAGATATGACTCAAATTCTCAATACGTAGTGCTACGTAGCACCCGGACCTTCCTACATAATGCTACATCGCACTACAGAGCGGCTCGGAGCAAGGTCGGGTTTGCTAATGCGCGGGGTACTGACAAGAGTCTATGTAGTCGCATGCTACTGAATTTGTTCATTTGATTCCAGATGGCTCCTGGGGGGTGGCGTTGAACGTGCAACTGTTCTGCAGGCTGATGCAGTTCATTTTCTGAAAGGAATGTATAAATGTGGAAACATGCGAACCTGATGCCGAATGAATTTAGACGTGGAGCGGTTGCCGCGACAAGACTTCGATACTGTACTTTTTTCCGGTTCGGATCACGCGTCACGGAGGGGTTTGTCCAATGGAAGCCCTCGGAACGCTCATCTTTGCGACTCGGTATAGGCCCTGCTAAGTCATAAAGCACGTAAGGCTTATTAACCGTTCATTAACGAAATGCGTCGTTTTTTTTTTGTAAATGTTTGTAGTTTTCTCCATTTATCCCTATCTCCATCCTCGAGAAACTGCATGGACGCTTGATGAATCTGCTCTTGTGCTACAGACATGCATGGGGTTTGAACTGCGTGATCAGGCATACCTTTTCTCTGAATGCATTGAGCGATCAGCAGCGACGGCGAAATCGTCACTGTGCGTCTGTCCAGCCTTCGCGAAGGGACGACTGTCTCTACGCCAAGGAAGACTTGCGAACTCACAATCACTCGTCACCAGCACCCCAAGTTCTCGGTTGAGAGCCCAGCTTCACTTGAACATTTCGGTGTCCCACAACAGTATACAAAATTTGGTCGGCAAACAGCGGTAAGTAACCTATCCAACCTCGCTTACTCAAAGGCCCCTTTGTTCTCCGTCGCCCACTCCACCAACGTGGTCGCTTTCCCAGCGTACTTCCTCACATTCTCCACCGCAACCTTGTACTGGTCACTCCCGAAAAAAGCTTCCGAGCTCACGCTCGCTCCTTCAAACCCATTGGCCAGCGTCCTGACCAGATACCTTGCGATCGGCTCCGGCAGCCCACTTGCTGCCATAACCTTCACTGCTTCCTCATCGACGATGGCTTCCACAGTCACCTCCTTCCCAACCACCTTACCAATGACCTTCACTGCGTCGCCTTGACTAATCACTTCCGGCCCGCACAACAAGACATTGGTCTTCCCGCCCGTGCTGCTCGGCCCACCGACAAGGATACTCGCGCCTGCGCGCCCGATATCCTCGGGAATGATCCAGTCGAACACGACCTCGGGGTACGCCACCTTGACCGCGCCGCCCGCCTTGATCATCCCGGCCCAGCGGAGCGAGTTGCTCGCGAATCCAGCCGGCCGCAGGGCAACGTGGCTCGCCCCAAAGATGTCCTGCAGCGCCACCTCGACCTGTGCGTGCGCGTGGGGGATGAATTCCTGCGCCGGGACGCGGTCGATGGCAGGTTCGTAGAGCGCGACGGTGAAGCTGCTCAGGAACACGACGAACTCCACGCCCGCAGCTTTGAGCGCCTCGAGCGCCGGGCGGTTGGGGTCGGGTGCCCCCGGGGGAGAGCGGATGACATAGATGAAAGCGTGCTTGGCGCCTGACTGCGCGACGGCCTCGGTGATGGTTCCGGGCTGAGTGAGGTCGGCCTGCACACGCTTGTAGCTGCCCGCCTTCTCCTGCTCCAGGGACAGACCAGGGATGGGCTTCTTGGTGTCGCGGACGGCAAGAGTCACGGCCGCGCCGAGGAAGTGGGCGTGGCGGGCGCAGGCGGAGCCGACTGCTCCAGTGGCGCCGAAGACGAGTACAGGGGTGGGCATGTTTGGTGGACGTGGAAGTGGGGTCGTCTGGATGCTGGGAGACAAATCAGACGATGCTTAAAGGAAGCCCTTTCCGTCATCCGCTTCTGCGTCAGCAGTGTACTAAGCACTGATATTGATCCCCTCCCAATTCCTTATTGGGCGAAGAAATGCGCAACTGCCGACGGCCGTGAACATACGCAAAAGAACTCATAATCTTGCTGACAACTCGTTGAGGTCGGGTTGCACCCGATTGGAGGTTTGGCACCTGCGCGTCCTCGTTCGTCAGCAGGTAATGATTTGATAGAACAAGCGGCTGCTCGGCCGCTTCGCGGCCTCGCATCCACTTCTTCATGGTTCATGGCAAGAAATTAGTATGCGCTCTACTTTTGAGCGCTAAGATAACGGTGAGTTAATTGATTACCGAGGGTGCAAAATGACGGGCGCCTCCAAAGGTTTGGGCCCAGATGTCCCAGAGCGGAGTTTAAAGGCTTCACACATGGGTAATTAATTAACCGTTCTTTAAGCAAATGGTGCGAAAGCTGTGTTGAATCCCCATGAAGTGCCACCTCCATTCCGCTTCCTCTCCTGTTGTCGTTGCTGTTCCTCGGTTTGCCCAGGTCATGGGGCCACTTCGGGCTTCTCTTTTCTGTCCCTGCGGGTTTATAAAACTAAGTCAGTCTCGGAGTCAGCAATCAATACACCGTTCTTTAACGATTTCCGCGCTCGTCTTTTCTCCACATATCCATCCTCCTTTTGCTTTCTGTCTGCTCTCCTTCTAGCTTAACTACATCAGTCCTCAAATTTCCGTGCTTTTCAACACTGCCATTTCATTTGCGACAGAACAGCTGACCTCCGCGCAGTTCTTTCTTGACAGGACGCAGCGGATCGCAGTTACTGTTGCCTGCGGCACAGTGCGATTCTATTCATCCGGCCGCGATGCCACGTAATCCTCCCGGAAGATCCTCAACATATAAAAGCGGCGCTACTATCGTGTGCAATTCTGATCTGTGCCCGCTTTGCTCATCCTCAAGCAATCAATCCTTGGTTTGGTCTTATTTTTCGCCTCTTCCTGTCCTCTTCTGGGTGCTTCGCTTCAACTCAACTCTGCTCCACTTCTTCTGGGCTATCCCAGTCCTGGTGTGAATGTAATCAATACTATTTCTCAAGTCATCCAACGATTACCTTTGCTGCTGCTTCTCTCACATTCTACGATTCTGTGGCCGGGATGGCTTCAAACTGCTCCTGATTCCACGTTCTGGATGATATTTTATTGGTGCTTATGGTTCGCCTCAATCCCCAATAATGGCCCTCTAACTGTGCATTCTACTATTAACGATGTGCGTCAAGTGCGACTTCCATCAGGCCAATTTATTTCACCTTTGTGCCGCTGATCTCCCCAATGCAGCTCTACCTTGGATTGTTCTCACCTTCGCTAGCTCTTCTGTTTCTCTGGAAGGTATTGTACTTACTCTTCCTTACCTCCTCCCTCTTTGTCCACTCAAGCATGCTCCATCTTTTGCCTTCTTCTCACTACAGCGCTTCATTATTTAGCTTTACGTGGTCATCATATTTCATTGTGTTGTAGACTCGACTGTCCAAAAATTCCAGTTCTTCACAGAAGAATTTTGTCTACTTCTTGGGTTCAGTGGGATTCGTATGGCGGCAGCATTTTGCATTCTATGCCATTATATTAGGCTTTCGTATCCGCACCCCGATTCAATTTATTCCAATTTTGCTTTCTCGTACGAGTTGCCGGAGCGAAGCGGAGGTGCGTCTTGTTTTATAAAGAGAGAGAAGAGAAGAGAAGAGAAGACCTCGCTTTTTTCCAGGACATTGTCGAGATGCGCACCGATCTTGGCACCAATCGCTCTTCAAGGACCACTGAACCGAGTCGCCAAGGCGGAAAATTGTGTTCAAGGATTCCTGTACGCTGTCACGGTATGAGCGAAGAAATGGAAGAAGAAAGCAGACGAGATAGCCGTGTTACGGAGGGACGTCGCGACTGCGCAACACTGGCTGTGTTTGAGACGCCTGCGCATACCAGAGTCTGCGCGGCCTCGGACACCGGCGAGCCGGGAAGGAGAGACGGGTGTTATGGAAGGATGCGCACGCGCAGGACAGCTAGGGACGATGTCAGTATCATATACACCGGATAAAAGAAATAGGATAGCAGGGATGGCGAGTGGGAAAGAAGGAGGGGGAAAGCCTAAAGGGGAAAGGGAGGAAAAGGAAAAAGACAAGGAAAGAGAGACAGGAGACACGCACCGATATCTGGGTCGCAAGCGTCGAATTAATTCGAAGGTAAAGGAAAGGCACAGGGAACACACGGAACTTACAACTGGTGGAGCGCCGCCGCCATGCCGTAAGACTGCGTTGCATATTTGGGTGAGTTGGGCTGAATTGCAATGGATTTAGTAGTAGCAAGTATTAGACCAGCGAATATTCATACTGGTATATGTCAGAACTAGGCCGTTTTGCGCAGGAATGATGCCAGAAACGCTGGCGACAGCGAAGAGAGCGACCTGGAAGCAGTGAATTAAGCATCTCATTCCAGTGTGTTCGTGGCGCAACACATATAACATGTAAAACGAACACCATGAGCGCGCCGCAGGCGTCCAGTCGGATCGCAAGCCACCTGAAAATCACACAAGTCAGCATTGGTGAAATAAAGGACGAAAGTTGTCATACCGTTAGTTTGTGACCGTTAAGTATAATGCACGGTTTTGAAGATCAAAGTAGTACTTGTTCATCTCAATTAACCTGGGCAGCTCGCCGTAGCTGCGAATCGTGGGCGGACCTGACAGCAAGGTGAGCCGAGTCGCATGTACGAATGGCAAACGGTCTGACGTGTGAGCGACTAGGATAACTGCGCATATAGGACGGAGCGCAACGCGGCATCTATTGAGTATCTCAGAAACGGAGAGGTTGTCGCTAGTCGAGCGAATAGCTACCCAGTCGCTGAAACACTCGAGCATAAGTCCATGGAACATATGAAGAGAAAGTGCGAGTACCTTCATTTCGCGAGAGCTGGCCCGATAAAACGAGGCGAAACAATTATACCCGAAGGCGATGGCGATAGCAGCAATGACTGTAGCGCTCTTCATATTTGGTCTCGACCTGGATATCTCTGCTCACTGAAATAATGGTCCAGGACGGTGATAAGGATAGTTGCACTCGACATGTTGGACATGACCAAGGCGGTCAGATAGGCTTTAGTCAATGGCAGACTCTACGGCGGCGATTACGATTCACACAGGCGCAGCCAAATGGACAGTTAATTAACCATTGCTGACAACAGATCAAGATTTTCAAAAGAAATACCTGTGAAGTTGACGTACTATCCGTGTCCTTGCCAAATATACCGACAATTCGACCCAACGGCTGAGACGGGTTAGAAGAGATCGACTCCGGACAAGACGGCTCACGATCGTATCTGTAAGGATTTGCGTTAGCACCAGGAGGAGGGCACATGCGGGATAACATCACCGAAGTAAGACATCAGCGCGAATGATATATTGCGTACTGAATTGTGGTGAAGATTCTTTGCTGCGGCCATAGATAATAATATATCGATAGACACGCCCTTAGAGCTCGATTAGTAATAGACAACCATGGACAGCATCAAGAAAGCAAACATGAGGAAAGTAAATATGGCTTATGCGACACCTAGGAGGCTGTGTTGCAGCTGGTAAAAGGAAAACCTAACCGCGAAAGAGCTCACGCACCACAGTCGCATTGTGAATCCACGCAGTCTGCGCGTAATACGCGACGCCCCCGATGCGCCGCATCCCCTGCATCAGGCTCGACTTGCCCGCGCCGACATGCCCAACGAAGCCCGCGAGGGTCCCGCGGGGGATACGCATCATGATTTTCTGCACCTGGAACGGCCGCTCCTCTTCGGGCTCCTCCCCAGCTTACACCATTTTCTCCTTCTCCTTTTCTGACACCATCGCTTTCTTCCCGCCTTTCCCCTTGCCCTTCGCCTCCTCCTCCTTCATCGTCGACTCCCACTCAAACGATACCCCCTTTGCATCTAGCGCATACTCTTGCGCCGGATCGATCGTGAACGGTGCCTCGTTGAGCGTCTTCACGTTGAACACCGCTTTGATGTCAAAGCGGCCCAGCGCATTCTACGCGTCGGCGGTGTTCGGCAGGGAGCGCGGCAGAAAAATCATCGGCTGGCGGAGGAGCTGGAAGAGGCTGTGGGACGAGAAGATTACGATGTCGAAGCCCGATGTGACGCGCGAGTAGGTGACGAATGCGAGTGTGGATGCGAGAATGGGGAGGGAGAACTCTACGGCGATGCTGTACAATACGAGATTCATCAGTCATTGCAATTCACTGTGGGTGTCAAAGCTCATGAAATTCACAAAGAAAATCATGAGCTTTGTGGATGGAATCCATCAAAATCGTTCATGGAATCCACAAAGAATGAATGAAATTCACACATATTGATTTCAGCTAGTTTTTGTAACATTCCAGCTACCTCATTCACTCGCTTTTGTCGTGAATTCCAGTGAATGAAACCATGACTAGCATCATTTCAAACTATTCAATCTCATTCAATCCACGCAAAAAGTATGTGAAATTTATGATAATTGTGTATGAATATAGGATACATTTGTACTGTACAGCTACGCCTGCAACGCTTGGGTGCCGCCCCTTCCTGCGGTTACGCCCCATTGTTCCTCGGGGTCCGTTGGATCGAACTCTTTGCCATCTTCGTCCCCGTTCGCGCTGTCCGTCGTCGTCGTCGTCGAGGTTCACAAGATGGTAAGCAGCTAGTGTATACTAATGAGATAAGACGGAAGGTATAGATGTAGGAGACGTACGTGGATCACAGTCCACGTCATATCAGCGATGTTCAGTATCCCTTGAAGCTGATCTCTTACGTGATGGACAGATGAAAAATAAAGTCGTCGGCGGCAATGGAAGGGTGCTCGTGCGGAACAGGAGCGCAAAGGCGCTGGGCAGAGAGAGCGTCATTGGCGCGATTGTGCTGCTCCTCCTTCATGTCCTCCACTGCACGGGCCGAATGGTATCAGTAAAGATATATAAATATAGGTTGCGACACACCTTCCAAAGTCACAATGTGGTCTGCCTCAGTATTCCGTTCCCACCGTATCGAGTTTGCCGCAGCTTGAGGGTCCTTGCCGTGAAAGCGCCATGTGTCGTCGTTCTCTTTTGACGGAAAACCCAAGGTGTCTTTGGATTCATGACATGTGTAGGAGAGGGAGAAAAGAGCGGGCTTGAAGTATTATGCATGAGTTCAAGCAAGTTGATGTGACGGAGTAGAGTGGTGCGGTATTTCCATCGGTGCGGCCAGCGTAGAGACTATACATAGCGCTTTTGAGAGAAGGAGAAGACTACATGTTGGCGTTGTTGAGGCACTTGGTGCTGAGATGGTGGAAGAAAAGAGAGCGAGAGCAAGCGTGAGTGTGAGTGTGATGTCACACGCTCCACTTTGGCTCCACTCTGAGTCCGATGCGAACGGATGGCGTTCTGCAAGCTTGTAATTTGCTGGTACGGCGCTTCTCGGTGCTCTGTGAGCGACCAGACGCAACGATGATGGCAGAAGCCCTCCCAGAATGACATTATACCCTATCCTGTAATTTCAGTTATTTTTCACTGAGTTTTTAATGACCAAGTTCATGGTCTTTCATTGTGAAATTCATGCATACAGCAATGGCACCGATAAGTACCTGAATAAACTACATGCACTAGAAAGTATATGAAAAAGTTTTCATGGGCTTTGTGCATGAATCATGAATTTCATGCATGGGACCCCTGAAATTCATGAGCTTTGACACTCACAGTGATTAGAATTAATTAAAGGGTTGTAAAGCTCACTTGGCAGACTGCGCGTGTTGAATATTGCAGATACCGCGCACTTCGTTGGCGCGGATGTCGTAAATTCCTACGCGTGTTAATAACAGGAGTTATAAAACAGGTGATGCACGTTTCAAGAAAGAGATTTCATAGCCGAAGTATTTCACGACGCGCATGGAGCTTAAAAGAAACGCTCTCATGTCAGCCATGTCCACTTTCTTCGCTTAGAAAAATAAAGTGAAATACGTACTCAAGACTTCGCGCAAGATCTTTACACGCAGATCCGTAAACTTCATCAACTTGCCCCTCATTTTGAACTGTCTCGACAGGTTCCTGGATGGGGACGATGAATACGAAGAGGGAGAACCCAGCCACTGCAGATGGCCCCAGCTCCGGGAGATCAGTCAGGCAACGGCGTGAATCAAATGGAAAATTGGCAGCAGAATGAATAGCACGCACCTGGGTTAGCAGGATGAGGAGGTAGATGGTGACTGTGAGTCTTCAAGTTACAAACAAGTAAGGTTTATGCACCTTGAAGCGGGGCAGTCCATACTGTCCAAGATAACGTACTTTACAGTCGCGAGATTCGGATGCGGATGGATGATTTCTCACCAGCATGCTAAGGACACAGCAATATATATATGTCGCGTGGGCTGCGACACCTACGACCATACTCCCATGGAACCACTGAACGGGGCGATGAGTGATAAAACCGAGTTATACAACGTAACGAACCAAAATAAACTCACCTAGTGTGGAGAGACACTCGACCGAAGGAGAACACCGATGAGTCCAAACGCCATACCCACACCCTTCCCGATGAACAGAAGATCCCAGCCTGTCTCCCATGCCGCCCTCGCCTTTGCAAAGTTGATAATGGCCTGCAGCGCATCAGTCAGCGATCGCGTTTGCGTGTTGGCAAGAATCAAAACTCAGGGCAAATACCTTCACTAGAATTGGCCCCATGAGCTGGCTCATGTCATCGATGACCTGCGCACTCATCTAACCCACCAGTCGAGTATCGAACTCGGAATCAAAAAGAAAAGGAAAAAGGAAAGCATTAAACGCCCCTTGAACGCCGCCCAGATCCAGAAGACGTCGCCGAACACGTCGTTGAGCGCCCAGGCCAAACTCGCTTCACGCCGCTCCCCGGCATCGCGCCATTATGTTTCCAGCGCTGCGCGGCGGCTGCGGCTGCGGAGTGCGTTGATGTTTCACCCAACAGTTTGCGCAACGGTGGATTTCTGTGCCCGTCCGCCCGTCCCGCGTTCCATTCGTCGGCAGACTTGACATGGCACCCCAGGCAGCGTTATCGTTGGACCTCAAACACCCACCCGCACATCTGGGGCATAAAAAACTTGGCGGCGTTGAAACGGATCACATTTAGTATTAGGGCTTTTCACCGTACGTACCGTATACGGTACGGACATTTTGTCCCGTATTACGGACACGGTGCGGGTACGGTACGGTGACCATATGGGATCCAAAAGGCCAAACGGTACGTTACGGGAAGATTACGGCCGTAATACGGGTACGGAATGGTACGGAACAGGTTAATTTATTAATTTAATGAAATATTGTCTGCGTCATCTAAAATCTCAATGACCTCCTTCCGCGCAAGCCTGAGCTGCGCCTTCAACACCATCAAGGTTCGAATAGTGTCAGGCTTGAGACTCGCCCGCCTGACGGCGATTGTATCGCGTCCTCCGGAGAAAACACGCTCGACGGCGACAGCTGAACCTAAATGCAAGTTTTAGTACCTGGCAAACCCTGCTCAAAAATATGCAGAATCTACCTGGAATACAGTGTATGTCGCGCGCCAGCTTGTACAAATTGGGGAAGGCGTTACGGTTCAGGTGCCACCAGGCAAGTAAGTCGGTTGTTACTGACAACGGTGACGCCGTCATCTGGAAATAGATGTCAAGCTCGCTGAGAACAGAGGAGAACTCCTGCTGGCTGGAAAGGCGAGACAGGAAGCTCTGTTTTTTGGGGGAGGCTCCGAATGCTGCGGGCTTTGAGTTTGTGGGAGCGGTGCTCGCTGCGGGACCGGACGAGGATGCCTGGGGAGCATAGTTCTCACGGTACTCGTTGAAAAGCTCCTGCTTGGCGAGTTTGAGCTCCCCAAGAAGCATGAGGTCGTCGTCGAAGCTCTTTTCCAGCCCAGAGTAGCTGATGCGAGGATCGAGGACTGCAAAAGAAATTAGTCAAATCAATGTACTGGAAATACTAACTTACGAGCAGCCCAGAGGTAATACGGTGATGCATCAAATTTATAGTAGTAGTCACTGAGCTTGGTATGAGCGTCGACGAGGCCCTGCTTGAGCATGGCATCAGCAGTATTCGGAAGTTCAGAGAGGATGTCTTTGATTGTCCTCTGCAGACTACGGAAGACTAGATGTGTTTGCGACAGCATCGGTTTACTGGTAGTTGACATTTCGGTCGTGGCCTGACGGAACTCACTCAGCCAAGAGCGAATTGTCTGCAGGGCCTCCCATTCCAAGTCTGAAAGCGCAAAGTCACTTAGGTCAGAGCTTGATTCAACGTAACGAGTAATAGCGTTGCGATTATGAATTGCGCGGCCTACAAGAAAGGATCCGTGAACATTAGTCAGATCTCCGATAACATGATCAACTTACGAAGCATCTGGTGGGTTGATGTCCATCGTGTTCGAACGTCCAGTATGAGCATAAGTTGCGCTTCTGAAAGCTCGGCATCTAGGCCATCCAGAGATATTTTTACAGTGAGCTCCCATGCTCGGCGACGCTGCGGCGAAGACCGAACATGTTTAACAATTTTTCGAAGCTGAATGTCAGCTTGAACAATCATCATAATTTCTCATTGGATGGACGACGCACCTTAAAAACGGCTAGAGAGATGCCATGGGCTCCTGTGAAGTCGGATTCCAGACTGTCTTCTTCCTCCGTTCGCGCGGCAGCAGCACAGTCGGCGTTGTGGCTGTCCTCCAGTGTGACTGTCTCCTGGTATGCGTGCCTCGACGTCTGAGATCCAGCTTTTTTGCTTTCCTCTTTCGTCAAGGCACCGATAACCTCCAGAAGCTAGTGTACCACCAGTGAGAAAGTATATCAATCTCTGAACAGAAGGTCATTTACCTTGATGGCCGCCAGATGCACTGTATGTGGCATGCATCGCATCCTTGACTTGCGAGCTGAGAAGTCGAAAATACCTTCCGCAAAGCATTTCTTCTCGATGCTTTCAAGCATTGTGTCATTATTCGTTGCATTGTCCATAACGAACGCAACAATCTAATTGCATGGAGGTGAGCAAACTATACCGTCTTATGAAGCAATAACTTACTCTGCCTTTGAGTCCATACTTTTCGAGTGTTTTCCAAACGGTATTTGCCATGCTATCGCCCGAGTGGTCGCCAACGAGCTCAGCAAAATCGATCAGACACTCCTCTGAAAGCCGAAATAAATAATCATGAGAAAAAGGCGATGCGAAGGATACATACGGAGTTTGCCATCGTTATCGACCCAGTGAGCTACGATTGCTATGAAGGCATGTCCATTGCTCGATGTCCATGCATCGAGTGAGATCGAAAATTTTGAGGTGTTTTTCTAGATTTATGTAAGCGTCGTTGGAAAGAATACACAGGAAGTCAACTTACCGCAAAAAGGTCCCGCAATTTCTCCTCAACCTCAACACCCATTGCAAGAACACGGCGTTGGACAGTTAAGGGGCTGGGGATTTGAAGAACACGCCCGGAATGGATGTGAACATAGTTCAGCAGGTCCTTGAATTCCTGCTCGCCGACAGCAGAGAAGGGCTGGTCACAGGCGGCAACCCACTTGGCAAGAAGCTCTTCAAATCGATTCTGATCCCATGGCTCCTGACGAAGAATATTAGAGGAGCTTGACTTAAGAGCGAAAGGGAAGACTTGCTCGCTTTTCGGCTTGCTGCTTCTCGAAGGCAGCCTCAATGGAATTTTGAATTTTGTTGACCTTGTCTGCAAATTTGCGCGACACCTGCTCGGTCATCTCCCGCTTCCCATGGGCTATCTCTAGCTCTTCTTCGGTAGGGGACTGTGCATCCTTCTCGTTCCAGACAAGGTACATCCGGTAGTGCTCCGGGAAGGAGGTTTTAATGTGAGATCTGAGAGCTACAAAAATGCTTAGCATGTGACGTTAACGATAGACTGAAACATACTGCTCAGATTGCCGTTTGAGCAGGCGGTAAGCGTAATGACCTTCTTGTTGCCCAGATTGCACCGGTAGGACTTGTTGTTGTTGACTGCATCTTTGTTCGTCAGAACGGTGAAGAAATGGCGGATGGGGTTCGCTCTCTATTGGAGATTGAGGATTATTGCAGATCAGGACGGAAAAGACGTGAGCCACTTACTCGGGTCGGTGGAGATTTTGCTGCTTTCGAAGCGTTAGGACAGTTGGAAGGCTCCCGGTCCTAAGACGTGGCAGTCAGATTTGTCTTCGATTAGGTGTGGATTACTTACTGGTTGGATAACCCTTTCGGGCTGATTAGCTACCCTCCTCTTCTTCTTCTTCGGCTTCGCGCCTGCGCTATCATTCGCTTTCTCCTTCCCTTTACCTTTCCGCACGCCATTGGCGCTTGGATCAGTTTTAGAGGCAAGCCCTTCAGCAAGCTGAACATAATCAGGGCAAAGACGATACACAACCAGTGTCATGTACACTTACCTCAGAATTATCCATAACTACCTCGACTTCGGTGTCCGATTCCTCGTCTTGACTACCGTCTTCATCGACGAAGGACCCTCCATCTGATTCGCTGACCTCACCATCTGCAGAAGGTTTGCGCTTCGAAGTGGTAGCTTTGCGCCCTGAAGTGGCAGTCCGTTTGCGCTTTTTCTTCGGCTGAGGCTCGTCGTCTCCCGAATCCAATGCTGCGAGCGCCTGCTGCATGCGCTGAGCTTTATTTCGATCGCGTGAGCGAGCTGATCCCTTTGAAGACTCAGTGATAGGCTCCTCATCTGAAAAAGTCAAGTCAATCTTGATTGGCGATATCAGATGAGGGCACGAACCGTCAACCTCCATCTCATCACCATTTCCACCAAGAAGGGGCACGGAGAGAGTGATTCGCGACAGACTTCCCAATCCATGCTGTTGAACAGTGTCTGCCCAATCGATGCGACGGAGCAAGAAGCCAGAGCTGCGGGTCCATGCAGACACTGTCTCAAAGAAATTGGACGGCAGTAAGCCCTGCTTCCAGAGCCGAACACCAAGCTCAAACAGTGTTGTATCGAGGCGAGCGCCTGCAAAATTATGAGAAGTCGTTGGCAAAAGGAGAACCATGCTACGCACGCATATGAACAGGCCGTTCTTCGTTTGTTCCGTGAACAAAGAGACTGAACTCGTAATTTTTCAGACGCTTCTTTTGTTTCCGAGGGGATAAATTAGCCCAGTGCGTTCGGGTCTTCCGAACGCGAAGTATCCCAAGAGAAATCATCAGTGAACGCGAACAAAACCGTTGTGGGTAGAGAACAACTCCTTCAATAATATGAACAAGACGGGATGAGAAGGGAATCGACCACAACGTACCGAATGCGATCAGAAAAAGACATTCGTACGCAAAAATCGAATTCACCCCGAAGGCGATCATCCATGAAGGCAGACCCTCTACCAATGTGGCGAACGGCAGCAAAAGGATGATTGTATGAATCGGGAGAAGAAAAAAGGCTACAAATCTCAAGAATTGAGATGCAGCATCACGAGCACATTCAGCAACACATTCCACAATCTTGTGGATATGGTCTCGAGATTGAAGTAAGAATAGATAGTACCGAGAAGAAAAATGGACGCACCATATTTGAGCTCATGTTCCGAGGGTTTTGACACTACCACTGGGTCTGCTCTCATATCGGTGGAGAAAGAGACAACACCAATGAATAATAACACGAGCGGGAGTCAGACAGAAAGTGGGGGAGCGAAAACCAATGAATAATAACACGAGAGGGAGTCAGATGGAAAGCGGGGGAGCGAAAGCTTGTTTATTGCATAACTGGTACAGCACTTAATACCACAGAAAATGAAGATCAAAGCGGACGAGTGGCAAGCATGGTCCCAGGGTCGCTGCATAATTCTGTCGACAAAATTATGGAGAATGTCGCATGGTCCACTGCGAAATGAAGACTGAGGGTAGGGCCACACAATTGAGGCTGCCTAGGGTGGCGACCGCCGACGGCCACATCGACGGGGACCTTGGCTGGTGGCGATTGATGCGGGGAGTACCGAGGAGGCGAGGTTGAAAGGAGGCGATTTGCGCCAGGCGAAACAAAAGGAGATCTTCCTCAACGTAGGAGCTCCAAAAGCTGACTTTGATCGGTCTTGGTCTCCCGTAATACGGCCGTAAACGGCTTTACGGTACGGCTAAATACGGATCCCCTACGGCCACGTACGGGTACGGTCAATCGATCCTAACTGGCGTACGGTACGTGAAAAATCCGTACCGTACCGTACGTAACCGTAGGCTTACGGTCACGGTGAAGAGCCCTATTTAGTATACGTATTGCAGCTCCGCTGAATGGTTTGTGCTCAATCTAGGTGTTTCAAGTGTACAGGAATCCACTTGCACGACGCAGGCAGCGAAGAAGCGCAGAGGAGATGTGTCTCAACGGTGCCAGAAAAACGCAGCCCCAGCCACTATCAAGACAAGATGTGGGCCAAGGAACCTCCATAGGCCAGAAGAAAAGCAGAGCGATTGAGGTAGTTGAGGAAGAGAAGGGATTGACGGATCAATCAATCACGGGCTGCCGATTTGCGAGCACCGCCACATCCTCCTTGCTTCCCGCCACTATCTCGCTTTTCTTGTAACCTCGTCTGGATCTGCGGGGCTTCGATTGGACATTTGCGACGCTTTTTTTTTGACTCTGAAACCTGGTAAATCTGGTTGTTCTGACTCATTCTACGCGCATTTGTCTTTCTGGACTCCTGCAAACAATCGCCGCACATTCATCCAATCTATCCGAAATCTGCATCGTAATTCAAAC
Organism: Mycena capillaripes; assembly: GCA_029204075.1. NCBI lineage: Eukaryota > Fungi > Basidiomycota > Agaricomycetes > Agaricales > Mycenaceae > Mycena > Mycena capillaripes. The sequence continues at coordinate 206,868 of JARHKZ010000029.1, read as the reverse complement.
CGAGTCAGCATTTATACGTATGGGCCTGAATTTTCGCTGTACTGGAAGCGACGAAATATTCAGGCTACGTTACCAGACTGGAGTTTCGCCACGGAAAGCACCCGCCGTTCTTGATGGTGTTCACTTTCTTGCAATTACCCTTCGCAGTCGGCTTCTCTTCCTTGAGGAACATCCCAATCGGAGAGGCATTCTCCCATTTGTACGCGGTCGAAGGGCTCATTTTATGCCATTCGTGCCGGTATCGTTCCTGGAATGCTGGTTTGCGCGCCGGTTCACTCAGTGATCGACAATTGCCGCAGTAACAACGAACTATCTCCAGCGGCGCCCACATGTTGCAATCAACTGTGTTGATCTCGTACGGCAGACCGCGTCCATTGTGGAAGCGCGACCTGCCTTGCACGTCGCCTTCGTTTCCCGAGCCAGCTAGGCCCTCCGACCAAATATTTTACCACGATGTACCCTGATTTTGTTTTCCTTTTCCACTCCTTCCTCATCCCTAATTTTACCTGTACTCACACTGTTCTCATTCTCCTTCTCTCAGATTTGTTTTCTAGTTACTTGACCACAACTTCCCGCATTTGCTTGCGAATCAACTCGTCCGATTCCCGAAGGACAAGTCTTCATTTATCGAGGAAATATTTTATTCTTGTGTTTCAGACTTTACTTTATATTCTCATACTCATTTCTCTCATCCCTCGCACAGGCATTCCATATTCGCTCTACGTGCCGCCAACGCGACTCGAACCAAGTCCTCGGGCATCTCGGACTACACCAGGGATCGATTCGAAGTGGGTTGGGTGCCCATTTTCGGCGCTGAGCGTGGCAGCGTTAATTTCCCTATATGTCTTTGCGTACCTCCCAGATGACTCATTGCACGAAGTTTTGATTTTAGCTGAGGCTTTTCAACGGAGTCTCTTACATACATCAATTTGCACGGGACCCAGATTATGTTCCTTTTCTCTTCGTCTTCTTGCCATCACCACAATCCACACCTTGACTCGGATTTCTTGTACCCGCACACTGATTTTTACCCCACAACAAGCTGAGTTTTTCTGTATTCTCTTTACGCTGATTTTTATACTCCTAGAGCTCTTATTCCGATTGCGCGAGGGGAATGTTCATTTCACAACCCGGCGCTGTCACTGGCACGACCTTAGCACTGCTCGGTCCACCCCTGAACTATCCTTTCTTTGACACCATCTGCTAAATGAATCCAGTTCCAACGAAGGAAAATGCCAGGACAGCGTCGCCTATTTATTGCATGCTCTGCCAATTCACCGTGTTTTCTCTGCTGATTAGTCATTCATTTTCCGAGGGCCAGGTTGTCCTATCCATCTAATCCCGGAATGTGGCACCACATTTTGTGATTGGATACATAGGCTGTACCTGATAATACGGCATAACATCACACTTATCCGCTCGCTGAGCTTCGGCGCTTTGGTCCAGCGTTCCCGGTCGTTCTAGACATTGACTGTGACCTTCCGCTTCGCAGATACTACGAGCAAATCAGTTTGAATGGTTTTCAAGGATGCTGATGAAGATGTGGATTTGCCTGCCGCGTCAACCTTTGGAGGGGATGGGACTTTGACACCGGGCGCGCGATCAGTGGAAGAGTCTCATTCACACTCGGGAGTCGGACCTGAAGATGCTTTGGGATGTACTTATCTAGGGTAATGCTCGGCTCGTGGAGTTTGTGCAACAGTTGGTTTTCGCGATGCTTGATTACGAGTTCTCGCCGGCAGAGCGGGAGGAATGTCTGCATTCCAACAGCGAGCGTCCAGTAGTCATGGCCCAAAAGATGGCGGCAACGTAAAAACCAGCAAAAGAAGGCGGAAGTGAAAGCGGAGCGCAAGGAGTGCATGCGCGTCGCCCGCGCCAAGATTGAGGCCGCCCGGTTTCAGCAGTACAATGTTTCATATCTGTTGTCACGGTATCCCCAGGCGCTTTCCATCTATCTCTACCACCTCCAGGCCGTCCTTCGTGTGAGAGCAATCTTGACCCCACCCACGATTGTCTCGGTTGCGTCTCGAATTCAATGAATATGCTCGTATATGTGGGAAAGATCTGAAGCCATTTGGTTGCCTGGGCCGACTAGACTGCACCGGCCTTTCGTCTTACAATTACTGACAACCGTCTGAGAGGATTCTCCGAGGTTTAACCGTGCCGCGACAGCATTTTGATTCGTGTTACGTTTAGCAATAACCATTCGGATTGGCCTGCCTCTCTCGTCCCTGTTTGATTGTATTGACGGTGACTTGGTTCAACTTTCGTTGCGCCGCCCTCGTTCGCCGAATTCTTTTGGATGTGTTCTAGTTGTCCTATGACCAGGAGAATGGCTCTCTTCAGGCTATCAGCTTTGTGGATTCTCTTATCTATGTTCCTGCAAGTTCAGGGATCCTGTCTAGGCGACTGATAGCGCTCTCAACATCTTCGTAAATGGCCAAGGTATTAATTCTCCATCCAGAATGTTGAGTGTGTAACGACCATCTTTTAGCAATGAATGCAATCCCGTAGCTCTCCGACCCCAGCCGACGCCATGACGAGATTTTCAGGGGCGATTTGCCACCAACACGGAGGTATCCATGACGTGAAACGTTTCGACATGACAGGAAAGAGTCAACCAAGTACATACACGGACTGACGCCGTGGAACCAAAAATGCAACGCAATTATTATCAAGTCTCATTCAAGGCAGGTACGAATGCTGCTTGAAGCGGAAATCGAAGGCCAGTCGAGAATCGCAAAGCTGGGTTTTTCTAGACACAACATGACAGTTTTGGTGCATTCTCATATTTGAAACCGAGCGCTCCGAAGACTTCCCCGCTCAGATTCGGTTCCGCGGCCTCACTGATGCTGATCGTTCCTAACATTAACGCGGTCATACCAAGTTCAGAATAGACTCCGGAATCCAATCATTCGCATGGTATTATGCACCGCGGCGTGTCCAGCCCTATCCACAGCTCCGTTTGTACAAGAATGAATAAGTCATTCAGTAGATAATGTACAAAAGCCGCCCAACTTTTTTTTCATTCTTCAGCGTCTCGTCTCTCATCCGACGATGCGGAAAAGCATATCCACCCTCGTTCTTGTCTCCATCCTTTCCCTGGGGCAGCTCGTCACTGCTCATCCTGGGACTGCAGACCTCTCTCCGCGCCGAGGAACGCTGCAGGGGCGGCGCACCAAGTCGCTTCTAATTAGTAGGTCGTTGTTGGCCTGTTAACGATATATTTCCTCACATACGGCGCGTCGTTTAGGCCCTGCTGCTCTGCCAGACCTCCCGACTGCCCAAGCGGTTGCAGAGGCGGATGACTCCTTGGACACAGATAACATTCAGTCGGATATCTTGGTCGGCATGCACAAGAACAAGGAGCTCTTCTTTTTCTTCCATGTCAATAACGCTGCAACCTTCAAGTCGAAACTCGCGTCTGATATCGTACCACTAATCACCACTACAACCGAGGTACACGTTAGACCCTATCGGATATGCAGACAAGAAACTGATCCATCAAAGATTCTCTCCGTGAACACTCAACCCATCACAGCTGTGAATATTGCTTTCTCCAACACAGGACTGGTTACACTCGGAGTAAATGAGTCTGTTTTTCCATCGGGTCCACGCGTGTTCAAACTAATTCATTTCATAGCGACCTCGGAGACTCCAACTTCGTTGCTGGCCAATTTGCCGACGTCCACAATACGAGTTTCGTGATCGGTGATAATCCTTCTACATGGAATGCTGCATTTGCAGGAACCAACATTCACGGAGTATTTTTGCTTGCGTCGGACACCACCGCAAATATCGACTCCGAATTGGCCAATATTCAATCGATTTTGGGCTCGTCTATCACGGAGATGTTGGCGATTCTGACTTCTTCTCCGTCACTCCCATTAACCGATTTCGCAGCCATCGTTTGAATGGCGCAGCCCGCCCAGGCGCCGAAGAAGGTCATGAACACTTTGGTTTCATGGTAATGCTTCCTTCTAAGGGTAAAGCTCCTGCTGTTAAACAAGAGTCATTGTTCAATAGGACGGTATTTCTCAACCGGCGGTAACTGGTTTCACAAACCCCATTCTCCCCGGTCAGACCCCAGGTCCGTAGTCCTTTGGACGCTCCTGAATCATGCTGATAATATCCCTCCCTCCAGTGGACGCGGGTGGGTATCCTTGAATTTCTATGTTGATATTATTGTAATCTGTTTCTTAGGCACCTTCCTGCTTGGAGAGACCGGTGATCCTGGTCTGAGTCTCCGCCCTGCCTGGGCAAAAGATGGCTCGTGAGTAGCTGCTCACTTGCATCTTATTGCATGTTCAATTTTTTTCCAGGTTCTTGGTGTTCCGTCAACTCCAACAGCTCGTTCCGGAGTTCAGCCAATTCCTGACGGACCACCCGCTCGAGGTCCCCGGGCTCACTCCGGCACAAGGTTCAGAGCTTTTGGGAGCTCGCATGGTTGGTCGCTGGAAGAGTGTTCGTACATCTCTTGCTTCACATCGTGCCCCCAAACATAACCTTTTTTGCTTGATCAGGGAGCTCCCATCTTCTTGTCTCCTACCGCAGACGATCCCGTTCTTGCCGCCGATCCTAACAGGAACAACGATTTCGACTACCTGCTCGATGTCGCTGATCCGGGCACCGAGAACCACTTTAACCAAACTGCCTGCCCCTTCGGAGCTCATATTCGCAAGGTCCACCCTCGCGGAGACCTCGGCCCCAGCGCTGAAAACTCCCACTTCATCATCCGTTCAAGTATTCCCTACGGTCCGGAAGGTTGGACACTGTTGAGTTGGAACAGATACAGTACTGACTTGTCACAGTGACCGCCGCTGAGACTGCTTCAAGCACGACCAGCGTCGACCGAGGACTTGCCTTCGGTATACTCTCATTTTCTTTCTTGATAATTGGTCGCTGATTTTTCTGCTAGTTGCTTATCAATCTAGTATATTCAACGGTTTCATGTTCCTGCAGAGCATTTGGATTAACAACGTCGGGTAATATTTCAAGAGTCTCTCGGTGAGAATAAAGAGACTGATGAATGCCGTTCAGGTTCATTTTCGGAAAAGTGGATCCGTAAGCCCGAGTGGTTTTCCCTCGCTGCTTCGTCTAATTTCTACCACTCAGAACGATTGGCGTTGATCCAATTATCGGGACCCTTGGTGGTGGCTCCAAGAACATCTCTGGGCTCAACCCACTCGTCCCTGTCGATGAGTCGGTTGATTTCCACGACGATCCCTGGAACGACGTCGTCCTTCCAACGGGTACGGACGGCATCGTTTTCTGATGCTCTTCAGCTGACCACGGTGCCCTGTCCGTCCAGATTATGTTATTTCCCGCGGCGGAGAGTACTTCTTCTCGCCTTCCCTCTCCGGTCTGGGTGCCATCGCCACAGCATAAGTGACAAATGGACATTTGACAACCTATTGTGCGACTGTTTGAAAATTTCCCTGGGATTAGAGGTTATCGGTACATTGGCTTATATGCAATATAGAAGTACATTTTATGATGAAAAGTACCACAAAGTGTTACGCGATACATTTTGCGTTTGGGTGGCCCTCGCCAGTCTAATCGTACTTTGGCTTTAAGGTCTCGCCTGTTATTTGCTTAGTGGCGCAGCCGTGTCGACCATGCACATAATACAAGCAGTTATCAGGCTGTTCCAGTAGTACATAGCCACCGTTTTAACCCTCTAAACCGGGCGACAAACGAGTAGAATGTTCAAGTTGCGTGCCGGAGTACTGATTTATATCCAGTGCCGCAAAGTCCTGTACTATTTCGTTCAATTCGAATGTCACGCGTCACAGGCCCCAAAATTTTCGAAAATTTTCGAACATGTCACGGGTCACCGACAGGATTTTCGAATGTGTGAAAAAGTCACAAAATTGACGAAAAATGGCCGAAAAATCCAATTTTTGCGCGCACTGGGTGTTTTGCCTCGGAAACCTGCTTAAGTAATTCAACTTCTTCAGGCTGAACATGATCCAAACCACCTCTCACCTAAATTCTACCCAAATCCAATCTCAATGCCATCGTTTCTTAGGTGAAAGATTCAATTGCTCTCAGTGCACAAACAGTGTTGAAAAAATTCTGCTCTACATTCACGACCATGGCAAGGGAATAAATCCAGACAGTCTCATAACGAATTGGGCACTAACTTAACCGTTCTATCCCTCCAATCTTACCACATTCTGAGATTAGACGGATAGGGATACAATACTTGATTTAATTTGAGTGACGCACGTATAAGTAGCGCTATAGTGAATTCAGTGGGTGCGGCCGTTTGAGATTTGCTACTTGTGTCAAGGTCGAGCTGGATATAAAATTAAATCAGGTTTGCAGGGATGCAAGTTTGATTTCATTGAGGGACGCACGTAGTATACGGAATTCAGAGGGTTCAACCGCATGAGGCTTTCTTGCATCAGTCGAGGTCGAGACGGACCTGGTCGATAAATTAAGTGATCTGTCCTGGCCTCTGAACGATTCGGCGACCTGCAAACGAAGGTAAGTGAGCCTGCATATATGCAGGAGTTGGCCCTGCGAACGCACCGCAGCGCATTTTTCAGTAAGAAGTGGGAGTCCCCACCCGTTCCCTCCGCTCCCCATCCTGCGTGCCCACCCGCGCAGGACGCGAGCCCGCCATGCTTTGGCAATGCACACGATGGAGGAGGCAGCGGCGCGCAACATGACGAGCCCGCCGCGCTGCGAGCGGCGGCGCACGACGGGAATCCCACCACCGGCCGCACCCCACAAATGTGCACGAGCCCACCGCGCGCGGGCCGATGGTGCAGCGCGGATCTCGCATCGCACCCAGGCCAGCCGCATCGCGCGCTCCGGCAACGCACACAAAGGTGGGCACAATGACGTAGTTCTCGCACCCGTCGCCCGCTGGCGACGGATACGCGCGTGCGTACATCACCCCCATCCCGACCCCGCTCCCGAACCCCCGTCCAAAATAATCTATCCATGGCCAGCACCCCGGAATCTAGCGCGGCTTACATACGCCGGCGCGGGCAAGGATTCCGCGGCCTGGGAATGAGCTGGCGTCGGCGCTGAGGAAGAGTGGGGAAGGCGGAAGGGAGAGGGACGGACTTGTCGTACTCGCAAGCTGGGGCAGGTGGGCCTGTGCCTTTGGCGTGTGCGTATTCTCCATCCAAAGTCTTATCGAACCCGAACCCTGTACCCTTATGGCAGGCGGGCCACGCTCGCGCTTGCGGCCACATGGCATCGCGCAATACCACCTCATTCCCGCCTCCTCGCTCCTCCCTCCGTCCCTGCTCCCTGCTGCTTCCCCTCCTCTTCTCTCCTATCCATCCCTATTCCCGCCCCGCCGTATCCGCCCTCCCTCCACCCACTCTCCTCTACATGCCTCCCCCGTCCAGCGCATCTTGCGTCCTGCGTTATGCGCCTGGGGGGCGCGTTCCGAGTCTCCGTGACGGACGCCCGAGCACGCATGGGGAAGGACTGTGCAGGAGTGAGGATTGAGACAGGCGCGAAGACGGAAGATGGCGGTAGTGTCACGGTGTCGAGCGTCGAGAATGAATAAAGAGTGAGGAGGATGTGGAGGGGTGCGGAAGCTGCGGCGGCGATGAGAGCGGCGGGAGCGTGGCGGGGTGAAGGCTCCAGCGGTAACAGGAGACGAGACAAACTGGGAGCTGGGGATCTATGTGGTGGGAACGCACGTCCCATCGAGCGTCCGCGCCGGAGAAGTGCTCCCGCACGCGACCCGTACTCTGACGACACGCTCCCGACGAACGAACGCGCAGATCTACTAAAAGACCGAGGGAGCGTTAGCGTGATTCGTCGAAGGGAGGTAAGAAAGAAGAATACGCGTACCAGATAGTCGGTGGAGGAAGGGGCGCCCACACGGAGACGGCCATGGTGAAGGGGCGGTGAAGAGGAGATGAATAGGAGGTGCAGGACGAGGGCGAGGCGGGGCGGGGAGGCGACGAGTGCGGGCGCTGCGTGGGCGAGCGCTAACGGGATGCGAGCGCTACTAGGGCATACGCGGACGGGAAGTGGAGGATGTGCATCTGAGGAGCATACAACGCCAGCGTCGTCAGTAGCAGGGGGACATGCATGCATACATGTACCTTGTAACGAAAACCGCTTCGTCGGGCGGACGGCACGCGTCGCCATCGACACTCGTCCGGGTGCATCCCATGAAGATCCCAAGCCGCTCGTACTTGGAGGCCGCTGCATGTCCCATCGACTGTGCATTGCGGGGGCGTCGTTCTTTCCATTCCCATACTAGAATAGAAATTAATCAACTGAAAGAAGGGTTAGTGGAGTGAAACGTACCTGGAAGGCGTAAACGGGAGACTACTGGAAGCGTGCCACCGCTGCTTTTAGGCCGGCGAGCTTGTCGGTGAGTGGGCTAACGCGAGGCGCACAGCGACGTGCCGGATGTAGATGTCGCCGTGGGCGAGTCCTCGGATCGTCAGAAAATAGGACGGCAGAAAGCAGTAGAGCGAGATGGTAGTGGGAGAGAAGAGGCGAGCAACTAAGCGCCCATCGATCAAATGATGTCAGTTTGATTAGACGCCCGCTCCTCTTCCTTCCTTACAGCCCCGATGGGCAATTCTACGTTGCGAACGTTCACGAACCCCGTCGTCGAGCTCACTTTAAATTTCGCTCAGTTGGATTCTCGTAAAATCGGATTTTTTAATGCCAGTAATATGGGCAGTCAGAGTAGACGATTAAGGTCCGACTAAGGCGCTATTGAGGCAACGATCTAGATACGATTTTGGAATTTTAAAATCACCATAATCGTCCATAGTCGCTGCTTAAATGACGGCAATTCGGACCACCCGGATTCTGCTGTGATTCTGAGGTAAGCAACAATTAAGCCCAATCCCAGAATCATTAGTGGCGGTCAGAGTGGACGATTCTGGGCGATTCTCACGTCGATTCTGACGACGATTCTGATGTCGATTCTGGAATTGTTTTAAATCAGAATCGTGCGAGAATCGACCAGAATCGACGTCTACTCTGACCGCCATCTTCTTAAAGCGATTCTGTGGACAATTCTCGGCTGTAAAATTAATTGCTTACTTTGATTTATTTTATGTGATGGCTATGCTCAGCTTGCCTTCCCTTCTGCAACGAAATGCGCACCGGCAGCGGGAGCGGCGGGGGCGGCCCGGGCGCGCAGATGCGCATTTGTTGAAGTACTATCTGCATCTGCATCCGCAGCCACAAAGGCTGACAGCGGCGGCGCCCGATGTGCGGCAGCCTGTGCCCACCGAAATCACCCAGTTGGTCCGCCGCCGGCCGTTCTCTAGACATCGACATCGTGATGCACTCAGTGTCAAGTGACTGAGTCGGACTCCTCAGCCACTTCGAGCGACAGCTCCAGCAGTTAATCGGCTGGAAGCACCTGTCACAAGATTTTGTAGGGGTCAAGGTTCTTAATTATGAGAATCGTAATCGCCTCGAGAATCGTTGTAGAAGCTCCTCTGGAGGAGCTTTTACAACGATTCGACGATTCTGAGGCGATTCTGCATTTCGGCGATTCTCGACGATTCTCCCACGGTAAATTAATTCCAGAATCGACTCCAGAATCGCCGTCAGAATCGTGTATTTAAATTCCACTCTGACCGCCACTATTGCCATAATCGTGAATCGTTGTAAAATCAGCTCCAGAGGCGCTTCGACGATTCATGATTCTGGCAATTATCCCACGCTTTTATTAATTCTGAATCGTTCCTAGGGCTGTTCGCCGTGCCCGTCGCGACGGCTCCACGGGTCCCGTCCGACGGGTGCCGTGCCCGTTCCGTCGAGAAATTTCTACACTGCTCGACGGCACGGTGACGCGACGGGTTTACCTCCCGACGGCCCGTCGAACGTTACGGCCGTGACGGCCGTCGAACAGGTGGTATTTTTCCTGCACCCGGAGGCACATTTGGGACCAAGGAATGTCTCCACAGTAACTTCTTATACTCACCTGTTAAAATTGCACTTATTTTGTGCACTACTTGCTGTGCTCCAGCCAGTTACGATGTCCTCGGCAAGTTCCGACTTGAAGTACTGCTGTGATAGCCGAGTTTGATCTTGTAGGTGTTCAAACTTTTATTTACGCTACCGCTCATGCGACTCATTTACGGCTTCAAGACATTTCTCAGGTCAAGTTCTAGGGCTTTCAACGAGATTAGTATGCCTCTGGGAATCGAACATGTTGATTATACTGCCCTGTGTAGCTTTCAACATCAACTATTGAGGCGGAACATGGTTCGCATACACGCCGTGACATCCGAGGGCACCTGATTCGCAGAAACAACTGTCAGGGAAACTATAGAACAACTTCAATACCCGTGCACCCGTCACGGCAGTCCAGTTGCCCGTCCCGTTCTGTCGAGGAATTTTTCAACCACTCGACGGACCGTTAGGCAACGGCACGTGCCCGTCGCTCACCCGTCGTCACGGGCACGGCGAACAGCCCTAATCGTTCCAGAATTGTTGTCCATAATCGCGGCTTAATCGTCTACTCTGCCTGCCCATAATAATCCTGACACAGCACCCTCCACGCTACATCTGAGCACCACTAAACCTCCAAGCGACACGGGAGCTAGATTTAATCTCACAAACGAATCGGCAGGTCCCATGCACCCTGGGTGCATCACATTTCGATTAACCAGTTGCTGTGCGCAGAACTTGCAATTTTCGCTCGTTCTCATGGACACTGATTTGGTTTAAGCATTTGCAAGGCAAAAAATAAGGTGTGGTGTATGGTACACCGTGATTGTCTACCTCTTTATCTACCTCTTTATAAAATTAAGCATGTCCGTCTGAAGCCTTTTCAAGCTCCGCTTTTGGGGGATCAGGCCCGAGGCTTTGGAAGCACTAGGGCCAGATCTTTGGAAGCGCTCAATAAAAGGCGCTTCCTCAGGGCTTTTGGCCCATGATTAGCTATAAGCGCGCGCGCGCCTATAAAAGTGTACACAATGCCAAACTTCTCTTTGGCTCACTGTTAATGCTTCCGAGGCACTGATTCAAGCGCGGCTTTGGAAGCGCTGGACCTCTGGAAGTTTGGAAGCTCTCAATACATTCTGCAATTTTTTTTTATTTGAATGTCCGCAAGTAGGAGCCAGCGCGAAGCGTCGGCGACGGCTTTATTGTTAAGAAAGGCTGTTTCTGCGTAGCTCGCGGTCCGGGGCTCGACTCCCTTCGCCGGAACTTGGCGAGCCCAGGGAGAGCTTTTTTTTTTAAACGCCCAGCATCGAGTCATCTCTTCCTCCGGCAGCAACGCGGTTCTTGTTCAGCCTCTTCGGCAAGTTCAATCAGTGGATTCGGTGATCATCTTCGTCAGGTTTCTCGTTCACTATCGTTGGCAGCACTTGTACTCTGCGACTTCACGCAGGGGCAAACAAGGCAAGAACATCGGCGTCGTGTGGGGGACACAGCCAGTATTCTTGCTGTGCCCCTCAGCAGTCGCTGGCAATCCGGGGTTTGATTCCCGTCTGAGATGATGTGTGTCAATCGGGGTTTTGTTAACTCCTCCTACTTTCACAAAATTTGATTTAGGGATAATCAAGTGAACGCACACGATGCAGCAGGCTTTGCGTCCAGATGCATCTCATAATGTCGTTTTCTCTCTATATCCCAGCGTCGCAAAAGACAAATTCGTCCCCTGTGAGTGTCCTGTCTCATCTTCGTCTGAAGTCCTCGCTCCACGATTTCACGCAGGAATTAACAACAGGTTAATCACGCGTGATGTACGGCACAGTTCTTTTTCAGACGGCCTGGGATTACAAGAACTCCCTCAACTCGCGATGTGTCGTTCTTTAATTTGCCCACCGCGTTCCGGTATGTCTCCCCGACAAATGGGAGAGGGGTATAGGGGCGCACGGCACTCAAAGGCGGCCGAACTAGTACCAAGAAGTCCGATATCACTCTCGACGATCTTCTGCAGGATATCTGCTCCCAATTCAACATCATATTCAAGCCACAGTTGCTGTAACGGATGGAGTTGGTTCGCCTTCAAACTCCGACTGATACCGCATCAGTTTTGGTTGGAAACGTTGTCGCGCCGACACAAGGTCGCCACGACGGCACAGGGACATGCTGCGTCCCTTATTCTCTTATTATGATTCCCATTTGCAGATAAGTATGAGTAGATATGCCCCTGCAGATCCCCCTAGCACAAAACATCCTAAGAGTGAAACATCTTCGGAGTCAAAGCACATCCTGGCCTCCAAAATGGTCCTTCTCCATGATGTATCAGGTGCAAGAAGGTACATGCAACAACAGCATTGCAGCCACCAGATCAGCCACAGCCATAAGTTTCCATATTATTGTTTCCCTTTGAGATACCATGAGCAGGACCTGATGAGCTATAAACGTGAAACAGGTTCGGTGTTGAAAAAACAACACCCTGTTGTCCTGTTTCGCTACTCACCTTTGTGTGATTTACAACAAACCACCCTAACCTTGCGACTGGCTTTACTTCACGAAAAACTGCTCACCGCCTGTGCTGAGGGGTTGAGTAAGACCTTGAGGTCAAGGGGATATAGAATTGAGAGCAGAGAAGTGTGAAAGATAGTGGGGCGATGATGGAGGGAAGAAGCGAAAGAAGATCGGACATCGACTTCATTTTGAGTGGCCATTGAGCGCAGGAATAGTGGAGCGGCACGTAAGAAGCAGTCCCGGCAGAGTCAAATCGTGATATTGGCTGCCATCTAAAATTGACCATGGGAGAAACGCTCGCCAAATCGCGTGGGCTCAGAGTCGAAGGTGAAAGAAGGGATGGCAGTTGAGAAAAGAATGACAAATTGGGGTGATTGCAAACATGTGCATACCAATTTGTGGCATCTGCTTAATACATAGGTATGCGAACGTGTCCTTTGATTTCACCAGTACCTTGCCACCCCCTGATACGAGGGCAGCTAAGGAGCTGCGCCCGACTTTTGACCCCCCTACCGTCACAATACGCAACACTAAGCAACTTTCTTCATGGGATCCATTGGGCCGGCCACATGCCATCATTTGTACCCACCCTTCCCTTCTGATATCCCTACCGCTCCCCTTGTTTCCATCTCCCTTGCCAAGCTCGAGAGTGGTGACGAAGAAGAATCCAATGCCTTCTTCGAGGCCTGCAAGAATCTCGGCTTCTTCTACATGAACACCGAAGGCTCCGAGCTGGGCGACAACTTGATTTTCGAAGCGGAGCAGCTTCATGGAGTCCAGCAGGAGTTCTTCAAGCGGCCGAACGAGGAGAAGGAAGAGTATGCACGAGAGAAGATCGATCCATTCTTTGGGTACAGGCATGTGGAGTTGAGGACAAAGGATCAGGATGGCAGGCCGAAGAGGAATGAGACTTACAATGTGAGTCAAATCAACAATCCGACATGTACTGCCATTGCTGACCAGGTGCGCAAGATGCGCAAAGACGACATCGTCGGCAACTGCGATCCCTTGCCCTGCCATCCCTTAGCGAAAGAAAATCAAGCCTTACTAAAGAACTACGTCTACCACTGCCGCGCCGCCATCAACCTCATGATCTCGCACCTGGAGAGCCATCTGCAGCTTCCATCCGGCGCGCTCGCTAAATTGCACCGCATTAAAGAGCGTTCTGGCGACCACGTGCGCTTCCAACATGCCGCCATCCAACCCTACAGCGACGAGATGGCCAAGCAGGGCGAGCATACAGATTTCGGGACCCTCACGATCCTTTTCAATTGGCTCGGCGGGCTGCAGGTTCTGCTTCCGTGGACGGAGGACTGGGTGTACGTCAAGCCCATTCCAGGCTCTGCGGTCGTAAATTTGGGCGACGCGTTGGTGAAGTTCACGGCAGGAATTTTACGGAGTAATATCCACCGTGTTGTCCCGCCACCGCCACCGCAGCATGGGCAGCAGAGAAATTCCTTGGTGTACTTTTCGAGGCCGGAAGACGGTGTTGTGTTGCGGCGGCTCGCGGGCGGGCTGATTGATAGGCAGCCGAGAGCAGAGAAGCAGGAACCAGAGCTGACGGCGCAGGAGTGGACTTTGAGGCGGTCGGTTGGGGATCTAAAGGGGGTGTATACACATAAGGGTGGGTTGAAGTTGAGGTACGAGCAGTAGCAGCCTGTGCAGACGAAGTACCTGGGTTCGCAGTATTCTGTACTGTTACTCATGGTACTCTATTATTGTTGGTTCTGTCCGTGAGAAGAGATAAATCCGCCGTATCCTTTTCCGTCTTGTTTTGCCATAGCTGATATGTTGTGGCTCGGAATAGCGAAAAGGCTATGTTCGGAAGCGTGGATCGTGGGTTCGTGAAAAAATAGACTGAGATGAGCGGTGCTGGCCAAATATGAATACAATACGGCAGATTGCATATTGTATTCATATCCGTATCATATTCACTGACAAGAGCCCATATCGTATCCATAGTGTATTGTATTTGTATGTGAGCAGTGAATATGAATACGATACAAGCAGTCGCCGGCGCTTCGCGCCGGCTCCTACTTGTGTACATAGAGAATAATTGTAAAAAGGGAGACCTAATTTCTGAGTTGGCAAAGAATTATCCCAGGACAGAGCAACAGATGGACAAACATCGACAAATGAGGTGTATGAAATGACGAAACTCGGGCCGGGGTATCGGTGCGCTTATGCATGCGCTAATCAGGTGGAGTTTGAGATGAACGTACCGTGGTTAAACCCTGCGTGGTTGCAGCGGGAATGACGCAGAAAAGGTTTAATGAAATGATGACATTCGGGCCGGTATGGGCGTTTATGGGCGCGCTAAGGCGGAGTTTGAAATGGAGGTGCGGTGGTGCGTAGTTGCTGCGGGCAAAGTTGCGGAAAGAGCCGCAAATTGTGATTCGCAAAGTACATATGGAGATACGGCTTCAGACAGACAGAGAGGCTTAATTTATACAGAGCACCCTGGTGATGACGCCCCGTCAGGTAGCAACATTACGAAAGGCTGTTTTTCCTGAACTCCCCCCCCCACTGCTGTGCTCGACCGAGTTAGCTAACCATGTCGTCTCGCTGTTTACTCGGCGCTGCAGACTTCCTCCCATGAATCCTGGCAGAAAATTTGGCTTAAAAACCACATAGCTTGACCAATAATGTCAATTGTCAGGGCACGCACCACTTGCAAAGGAAAATAAAGGGTATTTTTGAGGCAAGGTTCTCACTGACAGAAAAACAAAAACCGCTTCGCACCGTCAACCCCTTGGATCTAGTAATTTCGGATGGCGACTTGGCCGTCATGAATCGCCGCAAGTTGTACGGCACGATTCTCACCATGGCGGCTCGGGTGCGTTTGCAATCGGGCATCTTGCGGAGAGACCCGTAAAGTTTATGTGCCGAACTACGAAAAGAATCAATGATGCAGGGCGAATGCGGAATAGAGCGCTTATTTGGCAGCGTCGTATCAGGCCAGTCTATCAGGGCGTCAATTAACAGCAGACGTGACTAAGGCGTCACTAATGGGGACAAGACGCGCCGCCGCTTCGCTCCGGCACTCTTACGAGGAAAGCAAAATCAGAATGAATTGAATCGGGGTACATACTAGGAAAATATATAATGGCGTAGAATGCACAATATTGCTGCCATACGAATTCTGATGCAGCCAAGCAGACAAAATTGTTGGTCAACAAAGTGGGTCGAAGTTGCGGTTGTCGGCGACCAGTGGCGTAAACCGCATAACCAGGATTTTTGAGCAGTCGAGTCTGCATTAGAGTGAAAATGATGCCGGCGAGGAGCGAACGAGGGCGTGCTGCAACGAGAAGAAAGCAAAATATGGGCCATGCTAGAGTGAATAAGAGGGAAGGAGGTAAGAATAGCGAGCTGAGATGGAGGAAGAGTATGGACAATACCTTCCAGAGAGAAAAAAAGAGCCAGGGAACGCGAGAGTGATGCAAAGTAGAGCCGCATTTAGGGAGACGAGCGGCGCAAAGCTGAAATAAAATCGGGTCGGTGAAATTCGCACTTCAAGTTGAAGGAAATCATGATTGCAATCGTGAATAGCTGAATGCACAGAACGAGGGAAATAATTGGGGGTCGCGCCGAGCTATAAGCGCCAGTGAAAGTTGATCCGGATATGAGGGGTGAATAATTCTGCGTCTAGGAAGTATTTCATGGTGTTTCGTCAAGTGATTTTTCGCGGGGATTACCCTGTCTACCGGAACCTAAATCACAACCAGTTTGAAGCGCCTATCCCGGCCACAGAGCCGTAGAATGTGAGAGGAGCATAAGCAAAAGTAATCATTGGATTAGATCCATGCCAGAACAGAGATAACCCAGAAGAAGTGGAGCGGAGTTGCGTTGAAGGGAAGTATCCGGCAGAGGACAGCAAGAAACGAGAAATCGGATCAAACCTAGGATTGATTGCTTGTGGATGAGCAAAGCAGGCAAAGATCAGAAATCCACACGACAGTAGCGCCGCTTTTATATGTCAAGAACTGGCCGGAAGGACTACGTGGCCTCACGGCCGGATGAATAAGTTCCCGCTGCGCCGTAGGCAGCAGCAGCTGCGATCTGCTGTGCCCTGTCAAGAAATGACTACGCACGGGTCAGCTGTTCCACCTGAATTGAAATGGCCAAGTTGAGAAGCACAGAAAGTTGATGATGGAAAGGGTTAACGCCAGAAGAAGAGCAGAGAGAAAGCAAAAGGAGACTGAACATACGGGGAAAGAGCACAGCCGAGCGAGCAAAATCTTAAAGAACGGTTAATATAGGCTTCAGACAGACAGACATGCTAATTTTATGAAGGGGTAGATGAATACGATACAAACATGTTTGAATATATTCTAGTTGGTGTGAATTTTGATAAAGTCCGTGTAGTTTACCCCCTTTGGCGAGCCCGACTTCAACCACTCCTTCGTAACGACATCAACAGACACTTTCTCCGTGGCCATGGGTGCTTGTTCATCAGTGATAGTCTTCAAGCTCGAAAAAAGCCGCTTGATGATGATGCTTACCCCGGGAGTAGCCAGAATATCCCATGCCATGTGCCCCATATTCCTGTACCATAAATCAATATTGTGTTTGGAGAAAGGGCAACGAGCGACTCACCTAGCTATATGCGTGATCTGAAACCCGCCGATGGGTAAAGTCGGCTATAGATGTGTATCAGCAAAACTGGTGGGACATAAAAGAGTCAGATTCAGAAAACTGGGTTTCATCTTGAGGTGTTCCAGGCAGTCCTCCAAGAGGGACAGGATGGGCTCAAGGACGGCAAGGATGATTTTGGCATCCGATTCACTGATAGGCCCAGTTGCCTCAAGACATTATCAGTCGCAGGAAACAAGTATGTACCTCAATATCGCTTGTCGCAGTGTTTATTATGCTCTCCAAGTTGACTGCCGCAGCAGAACTGCTCTGAGTATAAAGCCGCCGATAAACCAGGGCAGGATGGGTATGCCTCAGTAGTATTTACCAAAAAGCGCCGAAAACACCCGAAGCCGCGCCTTTAGGCTCTTTCCGCACATCCATATGCCTTGAGGTATATGTCTCTACCTCACCTCCCTGTCAATGGTTTCAATTCCTTCCGGTTTCAATCCCTCCTTCTATCGTATGTCTTTTGTCAAAAGATGTGTTCTGACCCGGTTCCTCGTCGCGCTTCCGCGTTTGGCAGGGAGGGGCAGGAACGCAGCACTTGTAATCATTGGGACCCGGGCACAGATCTAGACATGATTAACCAGTGAACCCGTAGAAACTCGAGGGGAATTGCGCCTACCGGACACAATAAAATGGGTCTCGGTGTTACAGGTATTGGTAAACCGACAGGTCCCCTCCCTAGCATCGCACTTTGGGGCCCGCCAGTCGGTGCAGCACTTGACATCGATAGGGTTGTGGGGGCATAAATTGTTGTGGATGGTCCCACCGTTGTCGTTGCAGGTGTTGTTCTGAACACATGCGCCTAAACCACTGTCGCAGGGGTCATTGAGTGCGGCCCGAGTCGATGCCATTGAGGCGAGAAGGACTAGGAAAGACGAAAATTTCATGGTAGATGCGAGGTCGAACAGAGCGAATATTACATTGAATTTGCCGGCTCGTGGGGCTTAAGTAGTACGGTGGAGGTTGGTAAGGATCAATTTAATGTTTTAAAATGAAAAGGGGAGTTACGCCGCGGCATTGACTTCTATCAGTCATTTATCCATTCCGGCCTTACTTAGATTGCCCTTGAAAATACAGGCGCTCTTTGTGAGGGAGTTAGAATGGGTTGCATCGTTCTGTGTGCTTGCACTACGAGAGAACCTCCTCTCGCTCGCGAACACCACGGGGTCGTTCACACTTACCCTGGCCCGACGTCGTTGTACATGCACATACCGTGCTGGTGCATGGTGTTAATTCTACGAAATCAAATCAGATTTCACAATTGGACACGGGTCTTTTTGGTCTGAGGAGTCGAAGCGGGGCGATTTAAAGCTTATGTTGATGCTGGAGCTCCGTAAAAACATTGTACGAGTAGATCCACCCACACAACTAAATAAGGGACAATGAAACAAATGAACTCAGCTTTGATTCGAAGTCCAGCATCCGCGACGCTTGACGTCAGCGCTGAAACAGACCCTGGATGACGCGGTGGGGCATCGTCTAAAGCCCCAAACCCAGTGGATTGTGCGCGCTCGTCATCAGAAATCCCAGTTGCAAGATCCAAAAGCTCTGGAACGAATGATCGGCGTAAGTAGGAGCCTCAAGGAAAGGAAGGCTCCTACTCAGTCCGTGTTAACTGCTCCTGTGCTCGAATGCTCTGCGTTTGAAGTAGACGGGGCGCGGAGTTTGGGCTAGACTTGGTGTGGGATTTAGCGAATTTGTTAGGTTTGGCGTAGTGCAAAGAAATTTGTACAAACGAACATGCGAAGATCAGAATGTCGCGCGAGAGATGATACGGATGTAAAATCGCACCTGAGGAGCCGCGCCGGAGAGGCGGCTGCTCTGCGCCAGCAGGAATTGGAAGCCAGCGCATGCGCAGTGCTGGTGTCAGTAGGCACTGTGCTGCACATGGTGAAGCGGTGTAGATATAGAATCAGGGCGGTTGGGTCCTGCGAAAGAAAAAAGTATGCTCAAGCGCGCTTTTTGGATGAAAGGGGCAACCCAGAACGCCCGGGTCGATCGCAGAAGGAAATCCGTCCTAAAAACTGACTGTTTAAGGATTGCCTCACAAGTGACCTTGTTAGATATATTGCAACCGCTTCCGCCAGAGTTACTGTGGCAGCCAAAAAAAAAAAAAAAAAAGAAGGGCGGTGGTGTCGGTCTGCGAAAGACTCACTGTAAAAGAAGAGGTGCAGCGAGTTCTAGCGCATTTGTTTCGTCTTGACTTTTTCGCTGGCTCACTGAGATATCCGCGGGGAGCGGTGATGAGATGAATTGAAGGAGTTGTGCGTAAGTCTGGTTATTGTAAACGGAAAAAATTGAAAGTAAGGAGAAAGGGGGGTCGGAAAAGGAACGGTTAGGTAGGTATAAAAGAAGGCGTCGAATCAGAAGTAACCGCAAATGTGACGTACAAGTGGTGGGGTGGAGCACTGCGACTCCGCTGCAGCTGTCGAATCTCCGGAGGCGGTCGGTGGTGGGCGGCGGAGCGACCGTCGAGGCGTTGAAGAGGGAGGGGGGGCGATGCGGCGAGCTGCGGGCGACGGCCGACTGGCACATTTGGCTCTGGAGGTTTGCCTGCCAGCGCGGACACTCCTGCGCTGCTACCGCACAGACGGCACACAATCAGTGTTAGCGGGCGTTGGCCGAGGCTCCCCAGTACCAAGGATGTGTCTCGGTTTTACGCTAGCGTTAGAGAAAAGAGCACTCACCTGAATTTTCTGGGGAGACGTAGTTTACAGTCGGTTGCCGCGACGACCTTGGACTAGACGCGTGGGGAATGTCAACTGCGAAATCGATGTCGGTGAGCGCGGTGTGTCAGCTAAGGAATGAAACAAATTAAGCCTACCCTCTAAATTCTCCCAGGAATTTCCGGGAGAAAACCAACGGTGCACCGAGGAAAACTAAACCATGCAGGGGAGGGAGGCAAGACCGAAGAGAGCGCAACCGCGCCAGAGAGGGAATCCGGCGCGATATGGTGTGCATTCAAACGCGCTTCGAATGGAGAGCAGAGCGGTGAGCGATGTGTGCGCAGGGGAGATAAAGAAGAAAAGAAGGGGAGTATCACAGCAACGCACCGTAGCTTGCGTCGTGCAAACGCTGGATATGTACAGTGTTGGTGAGGTGCGTAGGTCTTCGAAATGCCGATGAGGAAGGTGAAAATGCGGGCGTACACGATGGAGGCGACGCGGCGCTGAATTCTGAGCGCGAGCGCTGTGATGAAAAGGGGAAATGAATGTGGGGTCGGCAGCGGTGAAGGCGATGTGCGCGAAACGAATGCGTCGCGAGCGGAAAGGTCGAGAGCCGTGGTGTTGCTGAGTATACAAAGGCGAATGCATGTAGAGCGGATGGATGAGATAACTTGTGAAGGGGCACATAGAAGAAGAGAAGTGGGGGGAAAAGGAGAGGAGCGACGGCAAAGAGGAGGACGAAGTGGGGAGAGAATGGAAATACGTATAAGCACGGTTGGGGGCGTGAAGGGAGAGTCTCTTGGCCGCGGGGGATCGAGTCAATAATCAGCGCGAAGGAAACGGGGATGGAGACACCAATGCGTGTGGAAGGAGTTATTGACTGGGAGTGACGGCTGGGATGGAATAGGCGAATAGGGGGAGAGGAGGAATGCGGGAACTTGGGTTCAGGTTGAGTCCGCGTTGAGTACTGGTTGAGTAGGGGTTGAGTACGGGTTGAGTACGGGGATGTAGTCAAAAGTCTTCAATAGGCACTGAGGCAGGCGGGAGATCCAGTCGTTGCAGCGGTGTTAGTCAAAGTGATGCATAAGCATTGCGGGGCGCGTAGGTCGATGGACACGGTAGCTTGGGCGCGGCGGCGTCGGGGAGCACGGGGCGGTGTGCGTGGGGAGCGTAGGGGTTGGGAGATGGTCGTTATGACGTGGCCGACATGCCGTGGACGGCGCCGCCACACGTGCGCAAACAAACGCGTCGCGTGGGGAAGGGGGGGGCGGGCTGGGCAACGGTACGTTAGGGCATAAACGTGCGGGGTTGGGTGGGTTAGTATACGCGCTGCGGGCGGCGTCAAATTGTTGGGGGCAATGGTTGGCCCAGCTCGGACCAGCGCAAAGTAATGTGCAAGGACCGACTTTGACGAAAAGCGGGATGACGTAGGTCCGTTGCGTCGCGACGCAGCAAATTTTGAACGAGTCGGTCACGTGTGCGACGCGTTTTCAGCTTGTTTCGAACGCGCAGCTGAATCTTAGGCGTTATCTGAGCCAATACTTGCTCTAAATATTCGATTGAGACCTCGTTTTGACCGTAATCAATAGGAGAATTCGTGAGTTCAAACTTATTGCAGCGGCGCGAGTGCAAGAAGGGATAAATACATAATTTTCTACAGTCTTCCGGGTTCGGCTTGTGGGGAGCTCAATAATCGGGCGCTTGAACTGGGACTTTGAAGGGAGGGGTATTTGGGTGTGGGGAATCGATCTAGGTGGTCGGCAGGGGCCAAAACCGACGAGCAAACAGACATTTTCAAGGGGCGAGTCCGAGGCGAGGTCTGGGTGGATTTGGCTCGGATCAGAAAAAAAAGCCCATTTTGCGGCGCTTCATTCCAGGGGTGATTTCTGGGAGTTTGAGGGGTCAAATTATAGAGGGGAGGAAGTAGTATCCACCGTATAAATATGGGGACAATCGGGGAACGGCTTGATACTCAGACCAATAGTGTGCAACCGTGATTTTTTTTGGGAGAGCATGTACTAGAGCTCTGGGCTATCTCCAGGCCACCTGGGCCAGAGGGATGCGAGGCGGAAGTACCCGAGAGATTTAAACTCCGCAGATTATGTAACAAGACTTTTACTCTGATCGGGCCCCGGCGCTTAACAACAGACTTCAACAAAGCGAGGTACGAGCTCAAAAATCTTGTGGAAGCGTCTGTCTAGGAGAGACTAGGTTTGGTGAGAACTTCTACGAGAAAATACGCATGCATCCGTCTCTGGCGCCTACGGGGC
Organism: Mycena capillaripes; assembly: GCA_029204075.1. NCBI lineage: Eukaryota > Fungi > Basidiomycota > Agaricomycetes > Agaricales > Mycenaceae > Mycena > Mycena capillaripes. The sequence continues at coordinate 184,898 of JARHKZ010000029.1, read as the reverse complement.
AGTGGGGGCCAAACTCGAGGAAGAGGTGTGCAGACAGCGGTAGGATAACCAGGTCGCGTTTGGGAATAGTATTAGCAACTGGGACAGGTGCGAATCATATGTATATGAACATAACAACTCCGTAGCTTTCACTCATTCATCTCTATGTCTATATCTATGTACGACATCAGCGGAAGTATCGTCCAAATGGGCATGAATATGGCTACTTAGTTTCAGTGCGATCGTTGTCCAAATGGATGCATCATTCATGATCCAAATCGTCTTGTCCCGATGTTGCGGAGTCCGGGTCCATTTCGAGTTTGAATCTCTCAAATGAAAAGAGAGTATTGAATCGGCTGGATATCGATGCTTGCCCAGAGGGTGAGCAATTGTCGGCTCCGTTGTGGTTCGAAGTCAAAAGTCGCCTGCGCAGTGGGCCAGGCTAGATTGAAGAAACCATTCTCACCCAGATACCGAGCGCCACTACCTTACCTCTGATCATCCTCCCTACCAAGACACCTGTGCCTCCGTCTATAAAGAATCTCACTCAATCCAACATCCCGAATAATCCCGGATCAGTTCCGTTTCTTTTTCACAAAACCTTGTCGCGCTGACACAGTCGTCACGACACATACTCATTTCATTGCCTTATCGTAGTTCATTCCATCTTTCTGTTTTATGTGCAGACAATAGGATCATGATCGGATACTAGGCTCGCTACCATGCCTAGGCACAATGGTTGCTCATTGTGGGCAAGCTGGTAACGAGCCTAGATCGGATACTTGCTATGTATCGACTTGCTTGCTCATGAAGCGAGATCTCGACTCCGAAGTATATTGTTCGCCAAGACTATTTTCGACGACGCATGTGTTCCGCCTTCAGGTTCTGTGACCGTTGTACTCAGGAACCTTGGCGACGTCACAGATGAGGACCGCGGCAACATGAGCAACGGACTCACCGACGAGCCGGTTTAAACCGTGTCTTCGGTGACATCATCCGACATCAATTACATACTCTGCAATTCCTCATTCATCCTAAGACCGGAGGCCTGTAACGGACTGAAGCAAAATATCTGATTTCTCCCGGAGGGCACTCATGGTATTGCCAGTCTCATGAGTCACGTCTGGAGGAACCAGTGGTGCTTCAACTTGATTGATTGTACATTACCTGTCCACTTTCATGATTATCATCAGGTTACACTGTTTGATCAACAGATTGACGACATTCCGTACCGCCTCGTAATCTGCCGTTACGCAGTGGCTTTATATCCAGAAAGTGCTTTGGTATTCTGCCCGGCCCCCCGATCATCGATACACTGTCACTGTCCCACCACCGATGGCCACCGAGGCTGACATTGCTGAGTTGGACGACTTGCGGCAGTCTCAAGCCTATACAGCATCAGTATGTCTTGCTCTTCTATTTCGAAGTCACCCATAAGATAAATCTACCTGTGCAGGCCGCGGTTGTTCTCAGCGGTGAGTTGCTATTTCTTCTGTGGCCGAATCTCCAGCTCATGTAATCCTTAGCAATATGCCTCTTCCTGTTCTCTTTTGCAGTATTCTTCCTGGCGAAGATGAACACCCGACTGTCTCGCTTGTTTCTCGCACTTGCAGTATTATTCGAGCTATTTGCACTTTCCCAAGCCCTCCTGGACATGGCCCTTGCTATTCTATCCTCCCGAATCGTCAACATTCTCCTGGACGGCGGTTCCAAGGCAGCGGTCCTCTCTATGCAACATACGCAGGTGCGCATTAGTCTTGCGCGCCAAGCGCTGCTCGCGATCAACAAGTACGTGTACATCCGATTCCTTTGAAAATGGACATTCATATTATCTTCACGCACACAGTACAATCGCGGATGGCCTCTTCGTCAGTAATATTTCCATCGTAACGCACTAGCAACGACTGATCCACAATGCCAAGCTCTACCGATGCGCCGTAATCTGGGCTCTTTCTCCTTACTCAAAGGTTGTCGTCGCTATTCCTTCGGTCCTGATTCTCTGCACTGCTGGTGAGTCTCAACCCACCGGCGTCCGGCACTCACACTCGATTCAACCTTCCGTCAGTGGTTGGCATTGACGGAACATTCTCAAATAACATCAATTCCCCATGGGCTCCTTACTTTCTCGCTCTTTTGACGAATCTTGTTTTGCTCGCCCTGACAGGTAAGCTGCTGATGTCAAGCTTGATATCACCATGCTTATGCGGGCCCAGCGGGAAGAATATGGAGCAACAGCCGAAAAGCGACGCTTGCGCTTGGCGCCAAGGCGGGCCACAGATATAATAAGATTCTGGAGATTTTGTGAGTTCATTTCAATTTACATGGATCGAAACCGGCTGAATGAGACACTCGATCACAGATGCGAGTCCAGCTTCCTGTACTTCATCCATGTGCTCGTCTACATGATTGCTATCCTCACCGTGCCAATTCTAACGGTTAGTTGGCCGTCATGGATAAAACCGGCATAACATTGAGCCTCCGCAGCCGCTACCCAGCCTGGTATGGGGCTCCATGGCTCAAATAGTAGTATGCGGTCTATACCTCGATGATCTTGCTTACTGAAACTGCGATACAGAATATCGTCCCGATGATGATCATGCTTCGCGTGGGCATGGCGAGGCATTCCAGTAGGCAGGACGAGACTCGCACCTCCCACGGAGGGGATACGAGCAGCCACGGGATGGCCCATGAAGCAAAGGGGCAATATCCTCGGACGGAGTCTTAGAATTGTCATGTGTATGGTCCAATACTAGGCAAACCTGGGAATACTGCAAAGTACATATTGTGGATAGCACGCAAAAGTAATATCGTGGGGGATATCAGTTACAGAGAGAAGGATGTGTGGATGAGCGAGTAGAGGATCAGCACTGTACAATCTATGAGATGTCCACCACCAGCCCTACGAATGCCTACGAACGACAATATTTGCCATTTAGATGGAGGCTGCGCAAATTTCATCAGGAAAAAACGCCATGGTTACGTAGCGCACCGTAGCGCAAATACCCGTGGTAGCCCGGTAGACTAGTCCCCTATTTGATAGTCCATCATAGCCACATGCCAAAGCTATGATAGCCGTCCGTAGCCTTCACGCGTAAGCTCCGTAGCCCTGCATAGCACCCAATAGCCCTACCAGAAGATATTGTAGTCCTTGGTAGTGCTCAGTAACCTTCGATACCTCTCATAGATCCCATAAAATAATGAAATAAATAAATAATATGCATTCAATTCGAACCACGACATACAAATAGGCAAGTATAAGGTACACCGGAGAACGGAAACGCACCGTTCTACAAGCAGCGCTCGCGCCAAGTGCCAAGCGTGCACTCGCCGATACTAACCTGCTCGCGGACATGGGCTTCAGGCGAGTCGTTGCGGTTCTGCGATCGCCGGCTGCTGCACAAAAGAAATGAACAACTGAGAGCGATAAGGATGGCGGAACGCACGTGGTGGATGGAAAGAAGTCGTTAACAAGCTCTGTACGTCCTCGAAGCTTTTTGGACCTGAGCAAGCAGAAAGCTGGTGGGGGAAATGTAGCAGCGCTTGAACCTGCAAAGAGACAATACGTGTCAGAGATAGAGCAGTTAAAACATACTATCACTCACCGAATATATACTGAGGCGGGACAGCGAAGTCTGGAGGACCACGGAGAGAATGAAAGAAGGCGCGAGTCTCCTTGTGGTCGCCGACGATCATAGAATGAGCTGGGCGTGAGAGAAGACAGCGTGGCAGCAGCGGACTACGGCGCGAGATTGGCGGGAGAACGGAGGTACAGTCTTGAGGCTTGAAGATCTTGAAGGGGGTTTCTTGGCTCAGACCTTGATGTAACTTGAGAGAGAGAGCTTGCTACCGCTTGCGATGTCTTGGAAAAGAGGGCGATAGGGCTTGAAGTGTCATGAAAGAGCATTACAGATGCTGAACCTGACTGGAGGAAGGTTGGGGGTTTGTATCTTGAAGCTAGAACAGAACTTGTGGCAGGGTTTTGGGTGCTAACGGACGGCCGACAAGGGGGCGACGACGAGAAGATGGGGGGAAAGGGCAAGGAGCGACATCAACCATCTGTCAAACAATCACGCAACCGAGCACGTGTCGGCGGACTTTGAAATGGACTTAGAATATTTCTTCAGTTGTACCAACCAGTTGTGATTTACAGTGTGAGCACTTCTTTCTTATTCTACCTCCTTGCACTACCCCCAGGCCCTACAGATGGTACGCTCTCATCAGACAGCACAAAACAGTTGTTTGTCAAATCGCAGTTACTTGGCGCTACTGATCCGCTGTGGGCGGCTATCAAGGGCTACGGATCTTCGGTGTATGGCTACCAGGGCTATGGAGGGCTACTGACCAACAGCCGAAGACTATTGGTGCTATCGGCCCTCTGAAGATTTGCCTTGAACTAGGTAGCAAATTGTTTTTTCCTGATGTTGGAACTGCGTGACTCGATGTGTGATGGATGGAGTCCGTGCGGTAGAGGCATCCTCGGGTTGTTGCTTGCTCGAGGGCCGGTGGTCCCTGAAGAAAGAGTTGGAGTAGGGACTAAAGAGCACAATCTAGATTTAATCGGCCCGATGTCATTGGAGCGAATTGCAGATATTTCGATCCCCTGTACACCAAAATAGGTGATTTTTTCTGGAAACCCTGGGGAAAGTGATTTATGAACATCATTGGCACAAAAAGCGCCGTCCTTGAGGGCTATTTTTTTTTCGATATTTGATACCCATCAAAAATCAAGGGTCTTTGTGCAGCGGAATGACATCACACTGCCATTAACACTACTCATATGTGTATGCCCGCCCGCTAAAGTGGCCTGTGCCCGCGTGGAAATGGGCCCCGCCCGTTCCCACACCTTTACTCGCCCGCCGCCCGCCCGACTGACACACTACACGGGCTCGGCACACCCGTAAATACGGTGACGGTGTGCAGCTCTACATTACAATTTTCTAATGTGTTTCTTTAGTTACCACCGTATATAATCTTTCTGACACGATCAAGTCCATTGTTCACGAGCTCTAACACCAGCGGATTCAATTGCACTTTGTGTATGCACGTACTCCTCTTCTTTTTGTTGATCCCCAGGGTGCAATCGACCAGTTGCATGCGCGCTCAGGCTCCAATATCAAAGAAAATGACATGGAATGTAGTCATCATCGGGAGAAGGCAATCTGACAGCAACATCAAAACCTCAAGGAGCATCATTTCTGGGAGTATATTCGATGCCCCACTGTTTCGAGCGTTCGTTGCCGTGCCCAGATAATTCCGAGTTTTAAAAATTTATTTTTAAACTCGGTTTTATCTCCATTTGCCCGCCAAAGTGAGGGTGTTTTGTGTCGAGTGACGTAGAGGCTTCGTGTTGGAAGTGTTTCTATTTATGGTAATTTCTCGTGGTCCCCTTCCTTAAGGAGTATTTGATTACTCGTTCTTCATGACTGTTAAGAAACCTTCGGCCAATTCTCCGACATGTGTGTGCAGACGCACCTCAGCGGCAGTTTCTGGGTCTCGTTGTTGCTGCTGTGGAGCACATTATTTGTCCGACTGGTGCACCGCAAAAGTGGAAGAATTGATTTGCGACCAATTTGTCTGGCACAGTGCGCCCTCATGCAACAGAACCTAGTCGATGCCGGTGAGGAATTTTTCACTCGACGCCGGCGACTCCGCGACTCGTGAGTGGAGTTCATAAGCGGCGAAGATCAATCAACAATCATCGGAGCACCGGCGCCCAACAAGTGATGGCGGTATCGTGACAACAAAATTCACGCAATTTCTTCGCCCAACCGTTCTCGTCTCCCCTCCCAGGATTTCCCTCTGGATTGGCAACAGCCGGACATATGCATTGTAGATGTTCCCTTTGCCATCCTTCTTGATTGGCAATCCTCTGTCTATCGCCGTCTTCAAAGAACCTTTCAAAGACGTCCAGCGCTTCACGAGCCCCATTTCAAGGATCTGTCTTAAATCCTCGTTTACCAAGTTCTGCAAGTGTACCGTTATTCGCAAGTTTACCCCCATGTCAATGCACCCTCCGGTCAACAATACTCGAGGTTCAGCTGGGCTCCCTTCCGCGACCTTGCCCCCCATTCAGAAATGGGGAGTCCGTGTGTAAAGCCGTTTTGTATCCTAGTCTAATCTATTGTCCGTAGTGCGCGCACCTCATCGTATCGTTTCCCAGTTGCTATGATGTAATCGGTCTTTCTCACAATATATTGGCTTTACTACTCCTTGAGTTCTCTGTCAAGTTGGATCTGAATGCGCATGCATTAACATAGAGGGCGAGTGTATTGGATCCTGTTATCTTGTATGGCCAGGGAATGACCCAGGTTTTGGACAGCTACCGGTGGTCAGCTGAACTGGACTCAAGCCCGAACAATGTAAGGGACGTGGAACCGATACAGACCATACTTCGGCCCTCATTGCCGCACATCGTAACCGCCTGGCTGTACTGCTCGAGGCCCGCAGAAAACTGCCAGAGGCAGACAGAGTGCAAGTTTTGGAGAGTGGCTAAAGGACGATATCACGAACGCGAAGCGGGTAATCTCAGGTTTCTCGGTGGAGACACTAAAAAATGTGTGGGTTGCTCAATGCATCCAATTGATCTTGTGCCACAGTCTTTTGATGCAGAGAGACTGGAATACAACCCAATGTCAGCCGCGACCAAGCAACACCCCCGTGAACACTGCAACAAGCCCAAAGGCTACGATTGGCAGAGCTACACCGATATTTGTAATCTGGAGAATGTTCTATACCAACTTGTTAAGCGCTGCATTCTACGACAATGACACACCTTCCATCTGGCTCTTACCGGTCGTCCTATTAGGTCTCTTGAAGCGAGGAAAACCCAAGGACGACCTCAACTGAACCATTGGGGATTATTTTCTGGCCTTTTCACTGTGGAGCTCTAATGCGGGAAACGGACTGCACGGCATGGGGCTGTTCCAATCCCTTCTGTAAGACTTCTATTCAATTTCACGTTGAGGCTTGCCCAGCCTCTCCAATAGTGCTGTAAGGGTTCGGTTCAAACAATCGGTTTGAACCTGAACCGGACCGAACCGGACGTGCGTTCAGATTCAAGTTCAGCTTTCACCGATCTAAGAATTTGGCTGAACGCGTTCGAACGCCGAACACATCCGATTTTTCGGCCGACAATCATTCCAATATGAATTGTAGATCCGGACGTCGCCGCAGGCTCGCGCGTTCTTCAAAGATTGCTGTGTCCAGGCTGGAGTCTCAGAGCTCGAGCTCCTTCTCTGGGTGAGCACTCGATGGGCGTCGTTATAAAAGTGCCTGGACCGTGTGTTGATTCTGCGCAAGGTATCTGCCTATGTTCTCTATTGATGTCTACTTGTAAAGCCCATCGATCTTTTTGTACGGCTCGCCAATGACAGTGAGCAGATTCCACCCTCCGGAGCAAGATTACACTTTGTCGGGGCCGGGGTGGGAAAAGATTCAGGTTATTCACGTGGCGTTTTGCGTACAGTATGCACATGTTCAGTTGTCCTCGTCTCTCTCTTTATAAAATAAGGGTTGTCTGTCCGAAGCCCTTCACACTCCATTTGTGGAATTTATGGCCCGTGAATGTAACTACTTCGTTTTTTAGTGCCACAAGGGGTATCACCGCAATCCCTCCACGCTCACTGTAGCCACTAGGTCATACATTCGGTGTCCGCCGTTCTGCTACATGTCTTGAACCATCCCCATTGATCAACATACCACTCCAGTAGCCTCGAGTGCATGCAAATGGGCACATCCTTCGCCAACATATACAATTGTATCATCAAAAGTTTCGGTAACTACGACGCCCAGAGGTCATTGGATGGTAAGTAATCACAAATAATTTTGAGCACCGAGTTATGTGATGACCGTACTCGCCTGTAGGTCAGACATGCAGCTAACTGCGCTGGTAATATCTCTCACTCAAGCTTGAAGCTGGTTACACTTCTGATCTATACACGCTGACCAAATGGTGTCTTGCAGTTGGCATGCTCCCACCCTCCCAAAATGCGATCCGAGCGGGCTATCATACCAACGACCACATGCTTATTTTATGTTGCGCTATTGATCGCGAACGAGAACTAGGTAAACCTCTTTTGCTTTTCCTCGCAGATCTAAGTAACGTCTTCCCGTCCACGGATCAATCAACCCTTTGGTTGAAAATGCGCGCGGTGTGGGAATGAGGAGCCAGAACGGCGTATCTTGTCAGCCGCGAATCAGACATATCCGCGATGTTCCTTGCCCTCATAGGGATTATTATCTGTGACACGACCTCGCCTATCCTGTGGAAATTGTACCTGTCAGACTTCAAACTACTTTCGGATGCAACCACGGACATTCTGCTCGTGGGAATATTCATCACAAATCTGGAGCAGGCCGGCGACATCTTCCTGACTGCCGATGGGGCCCGGCACAAGATGAACGCGCTCTGGAAATGGTGCAGTGTCGACTGCTTAATCATGAATGCGATCCAGTCAGTCTTTCCCGATGCTTTATGGACCAGTTCCGAAATCCCGGCCAATTTTTCACTTTGGAGCGGAGGCTGCGAGCATCGTTCAGTCCACAAAATGTGTTGGCTTCAATCTGAACTTCACAAAGAATAATATAGCTAAAGATCGCTATGAGAAAAGGCAAGCAATTGCAAACACCATTCTTGGCCTAGAGTCTATGGTCGGCATGCTACCGCATTGGGAGGCGCGCAAAATGTACATGGCATTAGTTGACCCAGACTTGACACACGGCTGGATCTCACTCACTGAAAGCCACTTGAAGATGGACAAGGTGAATTCATACAACCCCGTTTCTAGGTGTTAACAAGCGGTCGGCCATAACACCCTTGTTCACAGAAACTGGTCTAGCACTGCATTTTAGGCGAGTCATATTGGCGCTGACACCCTTCAAACCAGGAGAACCTCCTTCGGAAAAGTACTCAATCTGAGCAAATTTCCTTCCTGCTTTGCAAAGAGGGCCAACTGGAGTGTTAAAACTCACGTAAAATGAGGAGACTATTACTGACAATGTTCAAATCTTCTGTCGGGCTGAAAATTTTCAACTTCATGCTGTTTATGCCAGTGATCATGCAATTTATGATAAAGCCTGGTCTACGAATGATCAACGTTCTGATCAGGTTAGCGCAATCGAACCTCACCTTACATTTCTTTCTCAAAGACTCGAGAGGTGTCGGCATGACACTGCAGAGAACCAGATGAATTGAACTTGAATTAATCCAATGTTTGAAAGATTGAATAAGAAATGCAGAAGTACGATGTGCCTGCCAATCCTGCGGGTGCTTAGCCTAATTTGTGGTTCTAACCGAGAAATTCACCAGTCCCTATCAGTAGCCAAGCGGGCCGCGCCATCCGTCCGTCAGATTAGACATTACGTGAGCGGATAGTTAATTTGTTTTGTCGCTGTCATTGAACTAGCGTAGCGGGAAATAGCTCCCGGGTCTAGTTGACCAAGGCGAATTACAGTCGCACTTTTCCTGGGGTCTATTTGACATATTATTTTACCATGCTAATTTACGCGTCTTTCCCTCCTCCTCGCGTTCCTTCCCCCCCAAAAGTTGCTAGGAACCATTGATCACTCCACGTCAAGCCACGCCAAATCAGGATATGTCAGCCATTCGTCCCAGGTAAGGGAGAGACACTATACGTGAGCGCGTTAACCCCAGATTTTTATCCGGAGAAGTGGAAGGATGATTATGGTGTCAGCGATTCTATTGGGATCTGGCGGTAATTTAAATCTTCACGCCAGAACTAGTTTGGATGCGGGTATGCTTCTCGTTTGGACATAGCGCACACTTGCGATTGTCCAGCTAGGGAAGACCAGGGGCCATAACATCGTGCACTTCTATGCAGAATTGAAGGCAAATCCTGAACCTCGAATAGGGCGCAAATATTTTGCCCGGCTCACCAGATAAATCGTGCTCTGAAGTCAACTCAAGAATTGTGGCATTGACGAGGCCCCAGCCGGTTAGCACAAAACTGAGTATTCTTGGTGCGGTTTTCGTGCATGCTGAACCCTGCCGGGATGTGTGCGAGGAGATAGCTTGGGAGGATCATGGTTGGAATTGTTCAACAGCCAGTCTGTCATTTGGGAGAGCATAACGCACCTCATAAGCCCACTACTGCTCCACTGCAAGAAGAGCCCAAGCCCCGCCGGAACAATGAGCTGCTTTCGCATTCCAAGCGTTGAAATAAAGTCCCTCCAGCTCATCTGGCTCGTCTCTTGCTCTAGCTCCAACATCCGATCGTTCTGTACCGTATTCGGTCCGGAAACGTTACAAACACAATGAAACTGAAGATAAGTTGGGTCCAAATTCGAGGCAACTAAATATAAACATTACTAGGGAAGTAACCGGTCAGATCAAAGACAGTATTCAGCCGAATTCAGAGCAAATTCGAGGCAATCCAGGGATTTTGCTGAGGGAGAGTTTCCCTGGATTATCTGGCGGCACTAAATAAAGACAGATATGTCAAAGTGGCCACGCATGATCCTGTGTCGCTCTCAGACACTGAAAAAGCATTATGGTCGATGATCTCTGCCATGTGATCCATCAACTGTCCTGCGAAATAGCTGCATGCCTGATATGACATCAGAACACTGGCCGATTGGCGCACAGATGCGGAGAAATGTGTTTACGAAGCCCAAGGGAGCGCTTGATGTACGTAATGAGAGTCTTAGATTGGAGGTAATAGTGTTGTTTGGCCGACGAGTATATATGGGAGTGGGACTGGGGCATTTTAAGTGTGCCCCATTATTGATGAGAAGGCCATCAGGTGCGATCAATGCTTCATTCTCTGCAGTGAACCGCCTCTGAATATGTTCACTATTTTGCACATTTGCAATGTTATTCCCCATCAAATTTGCTGCTGAGTGGAATGGTGTTCCCTGAATCTCCCTCCAATCCTAACTATTTTTTCGCGTGTAATTCAACAGATCGGTAGATTCTAAGTTTCGGGCCGCATCAGCTGGGCTTGAACACATTTGATGTCCGACATGCCCGAGTCTTATTCTTGGGTACGAGTCCAACTTGCCAACCACATCTAATGAATGTGGATCACTAAAAAAAAGTTTACACTGAACATTACCAAAAGAAAGAACTCGGTTACGCCATGCGCAGCAATGGCCCTCAAGCCCAAGTCATTGAATATCTTGCAGAACATTTAAAAGCGCGAGAGGTTGCCCACGTCTCTCTCAGCACCACTCCACAAGCTGTCATTCCCTGCAATCGTCCTGAACAATTATGCTCTTCTCCCACCGTATCCTTTACACCGTCACCGCTGCACTAGTACTGATTGCAGTTGCCGAGGCCCGCTGCGGAGTGAGCTCATCCTGCTATTGTATGAAGATTACTTTCATGTTGACCCATGCACGGTCGCTTGCATCTGATCCGACGCGGGGACTCGGGCATGCTCATCGCCGCCCGCTACTTTCGAGACATCCAGCGGTCTGCAGTCAGACTTGGGCTTGAGGGCCATTGCTCCGCATGGCATAACCGAGTTTTTTCTTGTTGCTGGAACATTGATCAGACCCATCGTCACATTAACATTATCCGTCTTTGGCGTACAAGACTGCAATTGCTTTCTTCTCGCCGCATCGATGGAGCGATAGCTTGTCTAGTGTCGACCTCAAGTTACCTTCCTCCATACAGCTCGAACCTGTGGATATTCCATCATGCAAGACCATCTTTCCGTCTTTTTCTATCATCCTGCAAGTAAAGTGATTTTGACCACCATATATGATTCCTCTGAGCTTAAGCTTTGCAGGTGTTCCCACGACATCAAAGGTAATTTCTTCATCGAACAGAAGTTTATCGCTGGACAGATCAATCAGCATGATAGGAGGTATATCTCTGAGCATTACTGTCATTCCCATTCTGATTCGAACTCCATCAAACGCGCAGTTGGGAGATCCTTGTCTTCCCGTTGTTAAGTAGTTTGCTATCCACGTTTTCAAAGGTACGCCGGAGGGATAATCCCGCCTGTTTGAAAGTCCTGCGCTCATGTATGATTCCAACATGCCATAAGACTTGTCGTCGATAAAACCGCATCTAGCACAGGATTGCCTCCCCTGGCCGTAACATTTAGATGGTAGAATCACGTTTGCGATGCGATCAATGGAAGTAGTGGTACGTCCATATAGGAAGTAGACTTGGTTTGAGGCATGCATGCTTCTTCTGACAACATTTCTGGCCTGTTCAAAGGTGACCCGTTTTTCGAGCACAGACCGCATTTCTGCGGCGAATTCACCTAAGTACCCGCTCAAGGATTCGAAATACGCTGACCACTTAATAGTATCTTCCGCCCATAAGTTACCCAGAATCATGAACGTAGCATCATACCCGCAGCTGTAGTCCACGCTGTCCCATATCAAACCAACCGGCTTGAATGCTGTCAATTGAACGGAGGTCCGTTCCATTCCACGCATAGCATCTCGATTGTCCTGCATATGCTTTTCCTGCACTTTCCTCTTCTTTGTTGCGTTGGTAAATACCTTAAGTTCATCGTCGGTGCTCTTCCTTTTTTTTTGTTTACTTTTGTTGACGGACGCCATTCAGTGTATTCGACCGCCTCCGGAACTTTTGGACCCATAGTGGCGTTCCATTTCATGGCGGGGTGAAAGTGAGCAGGATCCTTGTGATTCGATTTCCAAGCATAAAAAGACCTGATTAAACGACGACGATATAGGCCGGTTACAGATGGCGGAAGATTTCCTTCATATCGTAACCTGGTAATTTCATCCAGTATTTCTAGCTCTCTTAGTTCCTGACGTAGAAAGCCGGACATCCCGGACGTGATTTTTTTATCCGAAAACCCCTGAACAATCACGGTTCCCTTAGCAGTGAAACCCCGAGACAATGCCACGTAATAGGATCGATGGTCTTTGCAATACGCAAGTTCAACAGGATTAATATTTCTGGATTTGCCCTGGGACGTGTAATCCGTCATTCCGAAGTTTATCAGACATACTACCTGTTCTCTGAGGACCGACAGCAGCGAATCATCCGGCAAGAGGCAAGTTATGTGGGTTATTGTCCGAACAAGAGGGACAACATTATCTGGTAAGTCAGCTATTTTTATCTTTCTAGGGGGATTCACGAGACGAACAAACAACGTATCCAGAATTTGTTGTCCTACAGGTCCCTCGCTGGCATGCCAGCCACATACAACAGCTTCTTGCCCTTTTGTCATACATAACTCGGTTGCGTCATTAGCCCGCAGCATGACAGGCATTCCTAAGCACAAAGAAAGTTTACCGGGAATAAACTCGTTTGTCGCTGACGGAGGTGCATCCCAGAGCCTTTTCTGTAACGATAAGGTCATTTTCTTGATGTCAGACTGCAGGCAAGTCTTCCACTTTGTTTTGTCCACTGATCTGGCACTAATTCTGTCGATTGAGCAGAAGTCCGTAAGTGTCTGCCCAGTGTCACGGGCAATCGATCAGCCCCCATTTTGTTTAAAGCATCTTTTCGACTGTTCCGGGCGGTTATTATAGATACATTCCTTGTTTCGTGGTCGTTCAGTTTCGGATTTCCAGGCCGAAACCCGGCGATTCGCGACTTCAAGAAATTTAAGTCACGATCTGTGCACGCACCGTACCTCATATTTTCGATGGCAGTTCTCAACTTATCGTCTTCTGCAGTCTGCTCTTTCTGTCTCATATTTTGACGTAGCATCACCACGGTGTTAAATTGGTGCCACAGAATTTTTCCAAGGACAGCATTTTGATTCCTCTGGTCCATAGCATCGGACACCTGGAGGGTTACTTTTCCGCTGTACAAAGAAGGTCCTGTCATGGGCGGAAGCTGGGCAAAGTCACCTGCGACGACGATGCTGAGAGAACCGAACGAATCATCATGAATGTTCCTAGCCTTTGCCGCTTGTGTGGCTAATATTTGCAGGTCATTGCAAGAAACCATAGATATTTCGTCCAGGAACACATAATCGACACCTTGAAGGCGCTCGTTCACAGCTGCCAATGCGGCCCCTTCATTTCGGATGCCTTCAACGTCATCGTGGTTTTTACTCTTAGACTCCCGAGGTATCTTAAATACGGAATGGTAGGTAGAACCGTTTAAGAGGGCAGCAGTCGAACCGGTAGGTCCAAGGACAATATATCTGTGCTCTTCTTTTCTCTTGAAAAACTCCAGTATAGCCTTGATCACTTGGGACTTCCCCGTGCCGCCCATCCCGCCCATATACATTCGTGGTGGTGCCACCTGAGGCCCGGATGCATGGTCAGTCACAATTTTGAAAGCTCTTGTCTGTTCTGCATTCAATCGATACTCCATGATTATGGCAGATACTATGTCGGCGTTCAGCATTGGATCAACATTAGACCGATGATTGAAGTAATCATGGGGTAGGATACTCGTGCCGTTATGTACAGTGATTTTTTTTCTGGAATGAGCGGTAAATTTGCCAGCTTGTTTGAAGTGAGTTCCATCCTCTGAGTCTTCACGAGACTCACCCACTCCATTCTCGGTTTGAAAGGAATCATCAGGTCGTCCTTCTCAAATGGTGCAGCGTCCACTGGGTTTGCGTCCAACCAACCGCTGGTCTGCATAATCTGGCGCATCTCTTGGGCTTCCGCCATCATTCGGAGAGTTTTGGGACCTTTCTGATCGTCTTCATCATCATCTAGAGACTAGGATGTGATCGTCATCGGACCCGTAATCGAAATCGTTCAGGTCGTCCGCGAACTTGTCCTTGTAAGGCAAGACACCTGTCGGAAATAAGGTATGCCCAGCCCTTTGAGCTTCCGCTAGCTTCTGTTTCATTTGGGCATAGTGATCGTCTCTCGCGTCATTACATTCATAACGCACGTCAAATTTTTTTATCAATTCCTGTTGACGGTCTGTGAATGTATGAGCTTTGAAGGCCTGGTCCCAAGTAGCTAAGGTGTCTTTCAAGTCGGCCGGACTTCTCCAAGGTTTAAATAAGGTAAGCATCGTCATGCAATAAGCAGCTCTATCACCCTTGTCTGAGCGGGGGATTGCACCCCCGATGAAATTCGGTATTATGCAACCTAGTCTCTCGTAGTCGCAATTCACCGAATGAGAAGTAAACAAGGGATGTTTCGGCAAGAACGCGTAAACAGCTGGGCTTCGGTGCTTCTTGATATTCGCCTGTTTCTGCAGGATCACGTCGTCTTCATCATCTGTCTCCCAGTCGGAGAAGTCATCGTCTTCGTCGGATGCTTCGCTCGTTTCGGGATCATGTTCATAATGTGCATCTTGAGTGTCGAACTCGATATCTGCGTAGTCCATGTCAATATCATCCTCTTCTACGGCGGGTCTCGCAGCATCCGACTCCAGAGCTCTCATCAGTTTTAGATGAGCTTCGAATTCTTCCTTCTCTTTTGCCGACCTATTTTTCTTCGCCGCACACTGTATCCACTCGAAAAGGGTCAAATTGGAGTAGGTCTCCGGTCTATAGCGATAATCATCTACCGCGGATGTTGGAACAAATTTACCGTCTAATTTACCAATAGGTATACGCTCTTCGTTATCTACCATGTCCTCGTCTACTTCGGTACGTATTTGTGGCTCGTATAATGATCGGGATTTCCTAGGAGGTACAAGGACGCCATTGGACTTCCAATTTCCATCTTGGCAGTCGTGGAATTTACCATCTTCCGCATCATGTGCCGAGCGTTATCCTTGTCTCGTGCGGTACCTCCAATTAATTCCGACTCTTTATCGAACACGTCGTACACTGACGCAAACATTTGATAAGATTTCAGGCTCAACTTAGACATGTAGTCTGAAACGTACGACACAACTGCTTTCACTGACGTGCTCGACAACAGACTTGTAACATCCGTGTTACATCTATTGAGAAAAGTGAGCAAAGGGTTTATTGTGTTCATCATGGGCTCAATGTGCCTGACGTTAATATGGCCATCATTCGTTATTTCAGAGGTCTCGAAGACTTCTCGTGGAAACCTAGCTCGACATACCCCGGTCTTGGTTAGGCAACCTTTCCTCTCACGTTTTAACTTGAACTCTGGCTCCTTTCTACCCTTTTTTTTTTTTTTTTCCTCCACTTTTTTTTGGTCTCTTCCGCTCGTTGATGCTTGACGGAGAGGAAGTGGGTGTGAACATTGGACCGCACGAGCAGGTCGTCAACTTCTAGCTCGAATACTTTCCACCAATCGTTCGATTTCTTGCATTTTGAGCAACGTTTGATACAACGAGCTTCTGGACAAGATTTAGGCGGGGTCTTGGGCAGAGTGAGAGTAGGAGGCCTATAATCAGATTCCCAGTCTATTTCATCGTCGCTGTCAGCATCTGCAGCAAAGGGTTCGACTTTTAAATTTCTTTTCTCAATAACGGCTTCGCGAGAGCCACTAAAATATTCAGCTCTGTGCGAAGCTTCTAAATAGCGCACAAGTCTCTCCTTGAACCTGGATCGAGGTCCGAGAATCCGATCTCTGATTTCTTGTGGCGACAGAGAATTAGTCACCCAGATCAGAGAATGTAGATGCAGCGTGAGTCGACCCTGTTGTTCAACTGTCGCGTAGTGGGCCTTCGGGTGACCAAGCAAACCTCTTTCCTCACCCTCCCACCCAATAATATCAGAAAAAAATGCATCTACCATGTAATGAAAAAACCTTGCCGCGGACACCGGGTCAGAAGACATTCACTTCGTTCTCTTTTCCGAAGTCCTTATTTCGGGCCGATAAACAGTGTCCGTCTGCGCATAATATAGGGCCAACGGGTGATGAACATCAGACCACGACAGAGTTATAAACCAAGTAGGAGCGTTAAAAAAAGCTATTGTAGACCATATTTCGTTTCTCATGTACTTTTTGGAGGTTACTGACCCCTGTACCCGGCCCGCAACGGCGTCTAAATCCTTGATCAGATCGAAACATATCTGTTCCGCCGGGTTACTCGGTTTAACGTGATCTCCAGCCGCCATTCGATCTGCTATGTTGCCCGCTACCTTAGGATTCACGGCTGCCAGTCTGCGCGCTATTGCATCGAACTTGGACCGCTTGGCTAGCAGCATACTTCCAGTTGAGGCCGCTTTAAGTTGCTCGTGGTTGAAAGCAATCATAGGCAAGTAAGTATCCATCTGAAACCGCTTGTCGTGATAAAACAGTAGACACCTCTTGCGAACACCATCTGATTGCTTCTTAGAATGAGTAGGGTGACCAATACCTCCTTTTCCGTAGGGAAAAAGCCAAGGGAACATCCCGGGGTAAGCAGAAACATTGTCATACATACTTACTGGCAGCTCAGATCTTCCGATCCCCAACATTTTGCCTTTATGTGTCAGGTGTTGCAATGCTATGGACTTAATTGTTTTCATGGTGGCAGTTTCATACTCTGTACCGCTTAAACCATGCACCGCAAAGCTGCATTTCCCTGACGTTGTACCTGTCTCTATCGCTGTTTCGTGCACTGCCGTTGTGCCCGGTACAGCCCCATCGGTTGAGTTATCATTGGATCGTCTAAAGTCAACCACTACAGGTATGTCTCGATCCGCATAGGAGTCCAGATTTTCGTGAGATACTTCCAGGTCAGCGTAACCTTCGTGGTTCAACTTCAACCATTCAAGCGCTGCCAAGACTTTAGCTCGTCGGACCAGCATCGGAGTACGATCAAAATCCTCCTGAGTAGGAGCGGCAGAACCCATGAAAACAAATGCGAGTAATTCATTCATTTCTTCTTTAGAAGGCGGCAATTTCTTGTATATGGATAATACAGGTTGTGAAAACATGATTGCATTAGCGCTCATACGCACTCGCCCAGAATTAACTCTCACTACACATCGGTTGTGTCGGACCCTTGCGATCATGATCCCTTCGGCATACGTCAAGTCTCTCAGGGCCTCAGGAATGAATCCAATCCAGTTATGACGTGCCAACGCAGTTTTGGGTAAAATGCCGTTGTTCAAGTATGTCTCACAGTCCACACATACGTGAGAACAGCCCGCAGCTAATACCGGTCCTATAAGGTCCTCAATAGGGGCAGTCAGAGTAGCTTTTAATGGGTCGTTTCTGGACTCGTTTCTCGAGTCGTTTCTCGAATTACGAACATTAATTAAAGCGTGGGAGAAACGAGAAACGCCCAGAAACGACATGTAGAAACGCCTCTGGAGATCTGAGGTCGTTTCTCCCCACGTTTCTGATGCCAACAATTTAGAGAAACGACTTCAGAAACGACGTCAGAAACGGACCTAGAAACGACCCCAGAAACGTCGAAACGACCTACTCTGACTGCCCCTAATGGGATCCGTAGACTTAAACCTCTCTTTACGGGTCACCCCAGGTCGAATTAATAGTGCTAGACTGCCTGATAAGTTTCCAAGGGTGAGAGCTCAGTTACAGCTCTTTGCGGTACAACAGGCGCGAGCCGTTTTTTTTTCCATTTTGGGTCACTTTTGATTGTTTTCCACTAGGACAGTCGCCCTGCTCTCAATTCTTGCCCGTTCGCCTTGGTTATAGGCTCAATCGATTCGCCTGCAAAATCCGCAGCGAACTGGCTTCTCAGATTTTCAAACTGATCGCCTATGCGTTTTTCTGGGAAGGGAAATCAATTTTTTACAGCCACTTTTGAGTATTTTCCACTAGGACAGTTGTCCTGCCCTCAATATTTACCCGTTCGTCTTGGTTATAGGCTCAATCGATTCGCCTTCCAAACCCACAGCGAACAGGCTTCTCAGATTTTCAAACTAATTGCCGAGGCGTTTTTCTGGTAAGGGATATCACTTTTTTACGGCCACTTTTGATCGTTTTCTACTAGGACAGTCACCCTGCCCTCAATTTCTACCCGTTCACCTTGATTATAGGCTCAGTCGATTCGCCTTTTAATTCCGCAGCGAACCTTGTTCTCAGATTTTCAAACCAATCGCCAAGGTGTTTTTATGGTAAGGGAAATCACTTTTTTACAGCCACTTTCAATTGTTGCTCAATAGGACAGCTGCCCCGACCTCAATTCCTACCCGTTCGCCTTGGTCATAGGCTCAATCGATTCACCTTCCAAATCTGCAGAGAACGGGCCTCTCAGATTTTCAAGCCGATCGTCAAGGCGTCTTTCTGGTAAGGAAAATCACTTTTTTGCGGCTACTTTTGATTATTTCTCAATGGGACAGTTGCCCTGCCCTCAATTCTTACCCATTCGCCTTGGTAATAGGCTCAATCAATTCGCTTGTGAAATCCGCAGCGAACGGTGTTCTCAGATTTCCAAAACAGGCGACACGGTGTTTTTCTGGCAAGAGAAATCACTTTTTTTACAGCCATTTTTGAGTGTTTAGCCAGTAGGACGTGTTCCCTGCTCCCAGTTTTTCACCTTTCCCCTCGGTTATGAGCTCAATCCCTTCGCCGTAAAAGTGCGCAGGGCATCACTAGCTCATATTTCCTCATCACCCCAAGAACATTTTCCTGGAATAAGTGTTTAGTTTCAAGTGGAGTTGGCTCAAGACAGCTGTAGGGTTGGTTCTGGGCCTGTTAGAAGCATTATTTCATTGTAAGTTTGACTTGTATCCTATAAATAACATACTACATTTTTATACTGGTATAATACACACTATTGTGTGCTCACTATGTGATGCTGCCCACAAAGGAGGCAAAAATAGCAAATTGTTTTAGGTGTGAAATGAAGAGTTCTGAGGGGACCGTTCGCTGCGGATTTCGCAGGCGAATCGATTGAGCCTATAACCAAGGCGAACGGGCAAGAATTGAGAGCAGGGCGACTGTCCTAGTGGAAAACAATCAAAAGTGACCCAAAATGGAAAAAAAAACGGCTCGCGCCTGTTGTACCGCAAAGAGCTGTAAGGGTTTCAACATTCCACAAATAGCACAACCTGCTTCCTTGAAAGAACGTGGGCTCACAGTCTTGCAATGCTAGAAATGATACGGTGGGCGTCCTTAACAGTTAAAGGTCTAGGCGGGAAAGAGGTGTTTTTTAAGGTACCTCTTCTACGTTTTCGATTAGCTTTCAACTTCTCAACAGTAATTTTTTTCGTCAAGGCTTCAAACGCAATTCTTGCCGTTGTAGGTCGGATCTTTTTGGGTTTTTTGAATCGCCCATGCTGGGCTAAAGGTTTGGCATCAGGGTCTCTGCGACCCTGACTATCCGCGCTGACATTGCAAAATATTGAAACAACTTTGCTGCAGCCAGAGCACCCGTGACCGTCGAACTGATTTTTGCATTCCTGAACTTTCATTCTGGCCGGTATCCATACGTCGTGCAATTTGGACAAGCTCAATATATCGGATTTTGTTAAAAGATCCATCATGTTAGACAAGGGCATGTCTACAGCGACACAATTTTTGTGTCGCTGCAGAACGGCGGGCAGGCCGTCTCTCTCACATTGAAACTCGAACGCGTATTCCATGTGAACCCAGGCAGGTATTTCGTTGTTGTTTACCATATAAGGCGCCAACAAGCGGCCGTTTATAGTTTGCCTTGCTCCTCCACCGTATCTAACGGACATCAACCTTTCGTTTGGCACAGTAGATATCTCGCAATCTTCAGCCAATAAAGCTGAATTCATGTCGGGACACACAGGTACCTCCAAAAGGCTCGTCGACGCGTAGTCTAGTGCAGTAGATAGTATTGTATCATGGGCATCGTAGGGAGTTGAAACATGAGCATTAATCATCCAGTCTGCTTCCGCTGACGGAAGCGAGCCTTGACAGACAACAGGGTGATTATGTGTGGTAACGTAGGTCGAAAGACCCGAGCGGAGTTGACTTCTGTCTATCCGCTCACGCGCATGCCCCGAAGAGGCGTCTCGAAATGAGCCATGGTGCAGGGCACTGGTTCCTGTAAGCACATTGGAAGGAGGCGAGTCTCAACGCAATCAGCAAAATAATTTCATACGCGTCCGAGGAGAAACGCTCACCGGTCGTCATAGGAAACCCAGTCACTTCTAATAGTATTGGACCGTCCGCAGGCAACGGAGGGTGCGGTCTGCATTCTGTAATGTGTTAGGTCGGATAGCGTCGCTATGCGAGAAGAACGTACCGACTGGTTCGACCTCATCCACGACAGTGACGCGCATCCTGAATGATTGATCTGAAACCGTAGATCGATACGACAGACATAGATCACGTACCGGTGGGAGTGGTTTGTAGTCACAGTTGCGCTCGTTTCAGGAGGGGGAGCAGAGAGAACACCAATATTTTTAAGGTCATCGGATGGGGGCAGGTCTTAAATGAATCAGGAAAAAATGTATATGCGCATCCCAAGGAAAATTCACCTGATGTCGTAGGAAATTCCGATACTTGTATTAGTATCGGACCGTCAGCAGGCAGTGGAGAGCATGGCCTGCACTCTGGAATGTGTTAGGTCCGATCGCAAGCCTAAGCAAGAAGGACGTACCGGCAGGCTCGTCCTCGATAACAACAGTAACCCGCATGCTAAGTCATTCATTCAAGGCGTGAATCGATGCGATGTAGAACACATACTTGATAGTCGGTAGTGGATGGGATGAATCTTTGCAGCGCTCGATGGAGGGGAAGACAGAGAGAAAAGAGATCACGCTCCGGGGTGTAAAGGCCGGGCCTAAAATCATGTGGCATCAAACAACCATGCGGTGCTCGAATGACGATTACACAGCATCAAATTTAGCAGCAGGAACGGCAGGGCGGCAGAGAATAAGCGTGACGCTGTAGAGCTTTCACTGGTCAGTTATTGCAGTATGATAATTTTCAGAGTTTGGTCTAATGGCCGCCATATATGTCGAGACTTGGTCGCAGCATTTGAAGGGCTGTGTTGGCGGAGCAAGAGTAGTTTATTCACAGCAAATACAAATATGGACCGGTGAAAGTGTATTGGAAGACGGCGTCCTGGTAGCGAAGGCGAAGACACGAAGACTCCTGTGGGAAGACTGGTGCGACGTATGGCATGAGCCTCATCGGCGGGGAAAATAGGATCCCGATATAGGTGGCAGAGAATAACCTGATCCGGTTCCCCACGCGAGGAGTTAGAATGATGAGCGTTTCGGCGTGTCTGTCGTGAAAATCCAGGAGGTGGGAATGCCTTGAAGTATGGAGTCCGGGTTGCACGCGGTAGACGAAGAGCTAGAGTCGTTCCAGACGAGTCCTCAACGCCAGAAGATCACCAGACGAACGCGTCAAAGCAGGGGATTTGCTTTTGACGGTGGCATCCAAACGTCTGTGGCGCGGTATAGCCATTACATACGTGTACCAATGCGATAAGATTGTAGGCGAGCGCTTCGGCGCATCTGCCATGAGCCTCAACGTCGTGAAAGTTTACTGGAGGACGGCGTCCGGGTAACAGCAGATGGGAGAACAAGACGCCGGCGGGTGAATTGGTAGGGTGGAGCGCATTCAGATGAACCCCCAGTGCGAGAAGACCCTGCGGCGAGCGCTTCGGCGCATCTGCCATGAACCTTAACGCTGTGGAAGTGCACATCAGCAACTTGACAATTTGTCTTTTGGGCTCTTTTTTGTCTTTTAAAAGAGGAAAAAGAGATGAAAGGGCCAAAAGATCAAAAAGAACTTTCCTCTTTTTTTAGATAGGTCCGTTTACTTTTAAAAGGGCCAAAAGACTCAAAAAGATGTGGAAAAGCAGCCATGAAAGCCTTGCTACAAGCTTCAATTTGAGGTACTATCAGGCACAAATTACAGGAAAACTGATATATATTCACATACTACATCGCTACATCGAGTACATGTACGTATAACATTCAATCCTCAACATCAAAAACATTATCCGACGCACACCCCGCCGCGCGGGGGGTGAGGATACACAAAACGGGTAGGGGAAAGTGTATTTCGATTTTGTCTGTAGTGTGGGGACGTGGGGACGGCGATGTACGCGATGCAAGATAAAAGAGGAGAGCGAAGGGGGGAAGGAGAGAGGTTGGGTGCGCACCTCTTGGCCGTTGTACATTGCGCAAACGTGTCATTCGCGTCTCTGGCGCAGCGCATTGGACTTGGTGGTTGTTCATGTTGTGGCAAGGCAGGTCGCGCTGCTCCCGGGGACTCGGCGCGGGCGTGCCGCGGCTCTCGGGAGTTGGGTGTGTAAATGGAAGCGCTCTAGGAAGGAGCCAATAGCTCGAAAGTGTTGGCAGATGTCATGAATTCCAGCGCTTAGCAAACGTACCAGCCGCATTCCTTCCCATAGCACCTCATTTGGTATCTCGTCGCTGCTGCAAGAAGGATTAGGTCAACTATATATGGCCCCGGAGCGCGGCAGGAGGAAGACGGGTGGGGATTGAGGTGATAACATGCAAAGAACAGCCCAGTGATGGAAGATTTGATGTTCTTGAAGTCTTACAGCAGGCCTCGAAGCAGGTCTTGCGTCTTGACGCATCTTGATTCTTGAGGCTTGAGCAGCATGGAGAACAACTACACTTGAGGAATGAGCGGAAAGGAAGGAGAACCAAGGAGGCAAGGGCAGATCCAAATGTTGAGCAGGAAATTGGATGCGTATGGGACAAGGCGGGAGGGGGAGGGGAAAGCGCAGTGGGCGTCGTCTTGGTGGGAGAAAAGAAAGATCAACATGGGCGCCCATCACTTGATGCTGATTCGTTGATGATCAAGCGATGCACGTGCATCGGCAAATGACTTAGCGATTTCGACATCTTCTATGCGTTGCCGGCTTGACGCGTCCTAAACAATCCCGCGCTTCCATTACACTCATCTCCCTTTCAGAATGGGTCTTCAAGTCCTTGGAACTGACCTTAGTTGCCAGTTTGTGTCTTGGGGATCAATTCGGTGGAAAGTGCGAGCCGCTGAAATTCAGCGGTGAATTACCCTGAATTCTGCCGTGATCAGGCATCCCCACATAAAATTGGGGGCATTACCGTAGTCGGGTTATTTATAGCATAACAAAAATTTAAGCTCGGACAAGAAAAACTGTTCAAGAAAAGAGACAAAAGAGACCTAAGGGGAAAAAGCATCTGAAAAAAGTCACTCAAAAAGACAAAAGAGTCAAAAGATTCAAAAAGCAACCCGAAAAGAACTTGTCAAGTTGCTGATGCAGAAAGTGGAAAGATGTGCAGGTTAAGAGGAAATGTTGGTGAGTGAGCAAACAATTGTCGTAATGACAGATGTCACGCCGCCCTACGTCCGTATGTCCGAGGCCACGGCAATTGCATACTGTGGTGTGTCACCACGCTCGAAATTCCCGCTCAATTTCGTGGGGTATGGTAAAAATGACGCGGTACTGCCGCGCACTGCCGCGACTGACGCGGCACTGACGCGGCGGTGGCTGTGTTATTGACGCGGCATTGCCGCGCAGCCTATAACTTCTCAACAACTGCTTGTCTGGGGCTAAATCGAGTTGGCGCATGGTTTAATTGTTCTAATGGATTGTTTGGGCACAAAAAATCCCAATCCAAAATTTTGTCAGTCATCACTAAACCCATGGTTTTCACCTGATCTTTGGGCTATCTATACAGCACACCATGTTTTCAGGGAAGAACCGATGCAATTGAAGGGGTTTCAACCAATTCTCAATATCTTCTATCTATAGTGAGTGAGCACATGCAAGAGGTTTGGTCACTTGAATGATGAACCATGTAGCAAGTTGAATGCCGAGGATAGTAGTTATTTGATTCCATACAAAGTGCTCTGGCTGTTTAATTCTCATCACTTGTATAGGACTTGATGTATCGGCATCATTTCGGTGCTTCATAAATCTGTTGCAAGGAGAATATTGTGCCTCCACAGGACAACCCACGGTGCACCGAAGTCATCATGAATTTGATTTAATCGAGTATTCCTCCGCTGAGTTCAGTTGAACTCTGGCATTGTGGCTATAACAGGTGAGTGATTTCCGTTCAATGTATTGGACATCTCTCATGATAAAATTTCATGTGCCATGAGCAGAAACGGACTCTGAGGCCCCCAGAAGTGTTGGGTACTTTGGTAGCTGCGTCGGGCGCCGTCGTTCGAAACTGGAGCCCCACAATTATAATATACATTATCTCATGGGTAATGGGGGTGTATCTCAAATTAATCTACTGAAGATTTGAGTGCCATATACCTCGACAAGTAGTCCACATTGAACTTATGACCTTTGCGAGCGATCCACTACAACCAGAAACGGCACGCTTGTTGTGCCCCTCTCAGACAGGGTCTTGCTGTTCAGTGCATCAGGGTTCCTCACATATGCGCATCGGCATGCTAGCTCTTTGAATCGACCAAATTCAACAATAGTAAATTCTGAAGTGTAGAGCTGCTCCCAATCTGGTATCGGAGAATGCAGAAATGGGCCGTTCCAATTGGGCGGTCCATCTTGAAATATTTTGGATTGGAAAGATCAGAATGCCGACTTTCGGACCTTTGCTACATTAATCGAAGGCACTACAGCAAGGACTGCGTAAATTCCGCCGATATGTTGGGACAGTGAGACAGCACATCGAAAACACATCAAAATGCTCAAGCACCGGCAAGTCTACCTACTTATCCGTGATAGCGGCTCGGCGTTTGTGCCAGATTTCCAGGTCCTTAAATGCCCTGGTGCACAGTGCAATATTTCTCATTTAATCGATGACACGAAATACTCAGTAATTTTACACCACAGGGAAATTAAGATGACGGGGCTTTCATGGGTGGTGCATCATATGCGCGCCGTTGCCGCATCACTGTGCGTCAGTGCTGCAGTGAATCGGTAATGTAAAAAAATTCACCTACCAGCATGATAGAGTCGACAAGACCCCAACTGACGCGGCGCTGCATAAATTTCAACCGTGAGAATTCAACTCGGTTTGAGCTCCAAATCCGTTCCGATATTTGGCTTACAGGGAGCAACAGGCTCAATTTGAGCCATATGTATATTGGAATCCTGCTACATAAAAGCAGAACTGCAATAGCCTGCCAGTGGGATTTTCTTCTTCTTCTTCAAATTCAAACTGGAAACATAATTTTTGACGGGGATGCATGGTGCAAACAGTCAATCAATCCCAGTATAAGCGGACCAGCTTATTGACAGCTGCTGAGTTCCATCAAGCTGTTCTATGAAACGGCACAGACTGTTCGCCAATCTTCACGACATGATTCACAATGGAAAAACTCTCTTGACTTCATTTTAACCACCCTACCACAACTGGCAAAAATTAAGCCTCAGCGACCATTCTCAAGATTGGAACAGGTGTTGAATCGCATTCCCAGTCCGAAGTATTGGAAGAGTTAAAGGCACTCAAGAACTACCCCAGCGCCACAGGATGCATCGTTAAATTGCCGTGCATAGCCGCGGGTACTGACGCGCATTTGGTGCGGCAAATTTGTAGCCCATACTTTGGAGACTCCAACTACATAGCAATGGGCACTCCAGATAAATAGTTTGTAGCAAGTCAACACAAACCTGTCAAAACCTAGAAAATCATGGTCGCGTGTTTGCCTTCCATAGCCCTAATGTGCGACAAAGAATATCCATGAGGTCAACCCAGCTAATCAACGAAATAAAGTGATACAGAACTGGCCCCCTTGATGCCCTGAGTTCCAGCCCTTGTTGAATGTCATAGAAAAGGAGAACACCGCTTCGAATTTTTCAATTCCTGTCCCCAGGATCGCAGAAGTTACCGAACAACAAGGAAACAGTGTACTGACCTAGCTAATGTGAGTTCTTCTGAACCGAATATTGCTTGTTCTATGTTCTATTCGTGAAAGAGCTCTGTTAGATGTCTGCAGGAGATCACTTTCAGGTGTTTGGAATGTAAAAAATTAATTCCAGTCAAGTTCTGGGATGCCGCGTCAATAGCACAGCCACACAGTGTTGACGCGGCATTGACGCGGCACTGACGCGCACTGCCGCGGCACTGCCGCGCAATTGCCGCGCAGTTGACGCAGCAAGGCCAAGTTCATGAGGCCCTTAAATGCCACCAAAAGCTCCAAAGGTAGTTACTCTTGTCTCTCCCATAATGCGCAGCTCTTAATAACATAGTGTAGTGTCATATACACCTTGAAACAACAACTTATTACATGAAAATGTACTTTGAACCCCCTGTATCATCTACCCTGTCTTTATATTCATCTCCCACACTCAAAAGGAACCGTCGGGGCATTCATTCGGAGGGCTCTGAAGCTGAAGCATCAATTTTAGTCAAACATTGGGATGCCGCGTCAATGCGCGGCAGTGCGCGGCAGTGCCGCGTCATTTTCTCCTGACCCAATTTCGTGTGTATGTCTGGCATGGTCGGATGAAATCGCTTTTCCAACTCTCAAAAACTTTGCTGAATGCATTTAATCGAACACTTGTAAGATTTATTGTATCATGATCTGCGTTCGGGAGTAGTGAATATTGGCTGTAATAGATTCGCTCACAGGAGATCAAGTCGGAGTGATCACGTGAGAGGCAGTGCGTCTCCTTTCAGTCTCTTCTTACCTTCTTCCTGGGTTTCTTAACGCTTGTTACAAGAGTGGACAGAGCAGGCTTGGTCACATAATCCGTGACATAGAACAGGACGGCAGACTTGCTGATGGCTACGACGTCTAACAGCACTGAGAACAAAAGTCAACTGCAGGAGTGAGAGGCATATCGTTGTTATATGTGAGCCAGATGGACGGACTAGCTCCGATCGAATTGGAAGACAAGTTTGGGCTGTAAGCTGGGACTTCGGTTGGGGGATTAGGTTGGGAAGACATAGTACGGTCAAGTGCCGTGCCCGCTGCATTTTAAAGCCTATGGGTGGATGCACACGAGGTCGTTGCTACGCAGAAATGGTTGCGCAACCGACGAACTGATTGGAGTGACTGCTGAATTATTACGCGACCGCAGGAAAATCCCTAACGAGAATATGGGCCACTGGGCTCGCAAGATACTATGATAATCGAGAAGAGGAGGAAGTAAACAACATATATTTAATCATCAGTGCATTTAGATTATAAGGCCTCGCATGGTAAGTACGTCTAAAGATCGAGACATACTGTCCAACAAGGTGCGGTGAGAGACAGTATTAAAATCATTATAAATGTCCACCTGTCGCAAGGCCCCTCGCTGCCCTACGCATCGTCGCAGAACACACATGTGTAAATCGTCGAGGTCTATATTGTCTACAGCCAGACGATGAAGAGATGGGCACAGTCCTTACGGATCGTGGATCAGCTCCATAAGGTATTGGTCTCCAGTGTCGCTGAGATCGAGAAGTTCGACAGCAACGAACTGCCGCAACACTCTACGGATGCAGGTCAAACGATTGTGGACCCCATTAATAGAGACGCGCTGCAGCTGGACA
The DNA here is from genome assembly GCA_029204075.1 of Mycena capillaripes. NCBI lineage: Eukaryota > Fungi > Basidiomycota > Agaricomycetes > Agaricales > Mycenaceae > Mycena > Mycena capillaripes. The sequence goes on along the minus strand of JARHKZ010000029.1, from coordinate 156,771 downwards.
AAGAAGCGGCAAAGCAGGAAGGATGTCCACGCAGTAGAATCGAAGTCGTACGCGTGGAGCTCGACGAGAGAAGGGCAGAAAGATGCGGCCAAAATTGTAAGGAAGGGCCTCGTATCGGAGGTATAGACAATGGACAGAGTCTCCAATGAAGGGAGAACGAAAGGCGATAACGCAAGGTTATCTGCGTGCACACCTCCTCCACCCAAAACAAGGTGGCGAAGATTAACGCTAGCGACCAAAGTGCCGACAAAGGCAGAGGTGGTGGGCCGTCCAAGGGGCGAAATGTCTCTGATATCCAGGTTCTCCACCATACTGAAATATGCGGGGGAACTCCACGGAAGGGCGGCGGAGAATAGACGTAGAGCCAACAAGTTGGGGAGGAAACCTCCAAACAACGTGGGAGGCGTGGCGAATATGTGGCTGCATGTCCGATAGCCATAAACGTCGGATGGGCAGGCAAAATACAGCGAGGTGAGGGTAAATATTACCCGAGATCAAAGTAAACATCACACATAAGATACACGACCGCGATGCGGGATTGCTAAAATCAGCATCTGGGCAGTGAAATTATTAACCCAGCACGGGGTTCGCCCCAAAGCCGGCGCAAGCTCATCAGGAAAAACCTCCTGGACAATTTTTTGCAAGTTTTCGAAAAAATATCTTGCGGCTAGAATTTTTTTGCAACTTCTCAAATTTTCGACAACTTTTCGGGAGATTCTGCGCAAGTAGAAAGAATGTTCAACATTTTTGTGGGCAGCATATATTCTTTTGCTTATTTTGTTCAAAGTTCCCCCAAAAGTTATAACTAGGTTATGTCCATACGCCAAGTTGAACGGCGGCCTGTGAACAAGCCGGTTGAATCACTCTTGGTGCGGCAGGTACAACTGTCATTTTTCTGATATTGCCTTTCTGCAGCAGAGGACCATTTATTTGATGAAAACTCGATGGAAATTTAATTATCATGCTTTATTAGTGTTCTGTGTGCCAGCGGTAAGCGGGGCTGCAATTTGGCCCAAGTTGAAGTCATGAGCTTCGCAAAATGACCAAGTCATCCAAGCTCCGCTCCATCATGATCTGATCCGTCGGATGATGGCGATGACGTGCCTGGCAACGCCCATCAATGGTTGGTCGCTCTCTTTGTTCTCTCCCACCATCTTCCCTTTTACCCCCACCGCTGCCTGCCCGCCCGTCTCGTACTATGACCTCAAATTTCAAGACCACACACTAAGTACACCCCAAGATCCCTCAAGATACATCAAAGCGCCTCGTCTTCTGCGCAAGTAAACCCTCAAGGGTCAAGACATGCTTTCCTCCTAGGGCGCTCGTTCAGTCTGCCTATCGAACTCAGAGCTCGTCAAGCCTTTATCAAGCCGTCCTCAAAGCTTGCGGCAAAGTCGTTCCTCGACGCATCTCAGGTTCTTGGGCTCCAAATATCTCGTCTCACGTGCAAGCCGCATTTTGCACAGTCTCACTCCATCCTTCAGCCGCGTTTGGCGGTTGGGGTAACCCTCTAGTTATTTTCATACCTTTCTAATGATTATTTCCTTTTTCGTAGGTGTAACCCATCCCGACCGACGAAAGTGACGTGGATTACGTGGATCAACGCCGCCACCTTCATTATAAAAACGGTACGTTCCGTGATTATCTTCCGCCGTTGTATATTGACTGTGCTTGCTTGCTGCATCGGGGAATCCTGTCAACGTCTATTGGGCGGCGTGAGCTCCGGCAATCGACGCTGGTTTCTGGCCCTGGCACGTTGATACTGTGTAATGTGCCACGACAAACCGGATTCTGAAGGTATGTATTCGCCTGTCATTCGCTACTTGGCTGATATCTAACGCAAACATAGAATCTGTCGGTATGCACCCGTGGCCGTCGCCATCGTGTCAACCCCGTTCCCGTGCACGGAGTACTGCGGTGCTGTATTTTATATAGAAATCGTCGTAGTACGCTGTAATGTATGCAGATATGAATGCAGTTCTGATTATCCTCTGCACTTGTTGAGTGAAACCCAGAGGAATTCTGACGAAAAGGCAATGAAACCCACAGCAACTTTCTGCAACTTTTCACAAAATTCTGTAATTTCTGCCGGGGGAAACATATTTTCACACATTTTACCTATCTTTGCAACTGAAGCAATTTTTACGAAAATTTGCAAATAATTGTTGAAAATATCTGAGGGGGGTTTTCCTGATGCTACCGGGTTAAAAAACGCCGGGAACACCGCGTGTCGATCACATGCACGATACACACCTGCATACGATTGCACCAAAAAATAAAGTAAAAAATAAAACAAAAGAGAGAGAGCTAATTGCCTTGATTCCTCACAAAATACATCAGTAAAAAACAAGAATAAAAACAGACAGGAGAAGTGGGAGATCGGGAGCAGACATTTATTCTATAATATCTAGTTCAACTGCTTGGGCTCGAAACCAATCCTCCACCGTCGCGTTTCGACCATTAGGAGGGTGGGATGCCATGATATACTTCAACTGAGGGTACCCTCGAACCTCCCGTAACACTAGCAAAGTCTGCAAATCATCCAACGAAACACCACGTACCGAGAGATTGGTCAAGACCGGGCACGCATTCCAGTTTGGCCCATCAACGGGATGTGGCCGACGGGAAGCAACAACGAACGCGCTATAAAAAGATTAGACACCATGAGCAAGTCCAAATGCGTGGCGCGATACATCAACGAGTAAATAGCATAAAATTCGTTACCAGAAGGGCAGTTGCCAACGAGCACGAGCTCTGTAACGGTCGATAGCAGCAGAGAACATGCGCACAAGCACTGAACGTCGCTCGTTGTGGTGATATAGGCTTTGAGTGTCTGAAGACGGGGAAGATTGAGGCGCGACACCATGCTACCCATGTCGGAAAGACCATCGAATTTAACGACAAGAGTGTGAAGGAATTAAAGGGTGTTCATCTTGTGTGACTTCCTGAGGACACAGAAGCCAAGACAAGGTAGGTTACAAACGGATGGGTAGGTACAATTATTCTACTTGCTTTTATACTCTTCACCTAACTGAGTAATGTTTCTCGGGCACATCAGTCAGCCCGAGTGCTGACTGACCCCCGTTCCCACGATTGGCCGAGCTCCGATGCTCGCTCAGCCACCCGGGATTCCAACAGAGTGCGAACGTATGGGAGAGGGGGCGAACAGCTTATCTGACCGGGACGATAATCGAACGGTGCGCCCTCGATAGTCAAGGTGTTCACGTCCGGAGAGGCAGTGACAATCGACATCGCGTCGTACCACGAGATAGGGATAGATGCAGGGTGCTCCACACGGCAAGATGCTCCAAAGGAGGTGGCGAACGACACCACGGGAATCTGGATGTTGCTAGAGACCCAGGTAAGAGAGGTGAAGGGACGAAACGGATGGCCAAAGGAAGGGGTCTCCGTAAACTCGAAGGTACGCATCCCTAAAGACACGATGTCCGTATAACGATCCAATTGACAAGACACCGCCATACTGGCAAGCAGCGAGGGACGAGAATTTTCGAGAGAGAACAAGACATGGTCTAGAACATGTGTGTTTCTGCGTCGATTGTGAGGCTAGTAACACAGCCCATCGCGGCATGAAGGTGCGGAAGCAGGATATCAAGCCAACGGTCAAGCTTGGAATGGAAGGGCGAGCCGACGCGACCGCGTGTGGCCCGGAAGATAATTTCGACGGGCAAGGGGTCGGATAGCTCGAACCACTCCAAGGCATCCTGCACTCGGACGCGAGGAGATACGATCAAGCGCGTCCAGAATACCGACTTGGTGCAAACCCTGGACCGCACCAAGCGAGTTGTGAGGAGGAGGCTGCTCCGCGTACTGATAAAGGCGTGGATGTCCGAGAAGTGCATGGATCCAATGGCATCCAGGACTACATCCGTGAGATCCTCCCAGAGATATGGGCGAGTGGGGTCTTGCACGCCCTACAGAACATATAATCAGAGTCGGACGCCCAAAAATATAAGCTAATGGAAATATACGCACACTGAAAGGCGGATCCCTGTTAGCATAGTCGTCCAAATTTACGAGGCCGGAGAGATCATCATCATCTAAAGTCATTCGTCAGTCAAAAGGAACTGGACATGCACGATCCCTAACCAAAGATGGTTAAATCCGACGCAGGCATTTAGAAAAGTCCTAGAGTGTAGCAGACGAGCGGAGGTAAAGAGAGAGGAGGGATAAAGAGACAGACTTACCGCCTAAACCGAGAACTCGACACCAAATCCGGAATACGCGAGATCTATTACCGGAAAATCGAAATCAGACCCTAAACCTTTACTAAAAACATGCGCATCGAGGTAAGCAGCCGCCCGCACCCCCACAAGCTTCCCATGATTTCCGCTCAGCCGGAGACGGGGATCCGGAGACGGGGAGGAACAAACAGCGATAGCATCAGGCGAAAGATGTGATGAAGGAAATTGCGGAACAAATGGGCCCAGTTAGATTTAAAAGCCAGATTCAAACAATAACACAGCATCAAGAAACAACACGGAAGCTGAAGACACCGGCTAAGTAAGGCCTCGAAACTCGAAGCCTTACTTAAGGGGCAGTATATTAGTTACAATATCAGCATTAACTGACACGGAGTTGAATAATGAGAGTCAGCACACGTTGCTTGCCAGTGGAACGGAGCACCGGGAAATTAGTTCAGAAGGAGCTACACAAATTCAATCGTCAGAGAGTAGAGTGTACGTTAAAGTTAAATAACTTGGAGTGAGCGGTAGGGGACAAAAGAAGATCGTAGGTAGAACCTGTACGCGAATATAAACTCGTGAATGCAAAGTCGGGCACCAACGCAAGCAACCAATTAACAGACTCATCGGACCGACCAATATATTGAGAGGACTCCACCCATACTCGATCGAGCCCAGCACGACGAACACCAGGACCAATAGACTCAGCCACAATGTAGACCAGCGCAACGACCAAACGAAGATCCACTGCAGGCAAGTACAGCGCGCGAATACTATGCACGGGTTCAACTGTCCAGACCCGATGCAAATCTGCACCCAACGATGATAGACATCGAATACAGCATGCTGCGCATGCGACAAGTCCAGGGATCGAAGTTGAGGCATAGAGGCAAATACCTCGCGGAAAGAACCCGCATCGCGGACGCGGCCGTATACGGAAAAGGATTGAAGGCGATGGAGTATGGTGGGACGCGCAATAAGATAATGCACTAGATCCTGTACATCCCGAACCGCAAAGTGCAGCAGTCCAGGAACGTCCATGGCTGCAAAGATATCGCCGACGATGGAACCGCTGCTGAAGTCGAGGTCCACAAAGGTAAGGGATGGTGATGAGAGCAAAAAGTGAGACGGCAGGCCGAATGGAACTATGGCGCCGAGGCGCAAAGAGCGCAAGCGAGTCGCGAGGGCAAATCGTCGGGGAAGTACATGGACCATGATTCCATCGGGGCAGGAAAAGTCTGCCAAATCTACCACTTCGAGACGCTCAAACCAACAGTCTGCATCCCATAGCAAAGGTACGCAAGACAGGGAAAGGTGGGTGAGGCGGGTCAGGGAAGAACCGAACCAAGACGCTGGTTGAAAGGGAAGGAGTCCACTTTCGAAATCGATATCAGCCGCAAAGCCCGGCAAATAAGTGTACGATATGTCGAACAAATCGAGGGAGAGGGCCTGGATATCACTGCAGCGAATACGAAACTGGTTGAACACGAAAGGGTACTCCGTATCCAGACAGAAGGACTTCCACCGAGGAGATGTAGGGCCAATACGATCGAAAATGGTGTTAACCCAAGAGATCGCGTTGAACGGAGTAAGCGGATGGCCCAAAAATTGGCGAACATTGAGAAGCGGAAAGCTGAGGTGTAGGTCACCACTGCATTTGGACAGAGTGAACTCCAACGCCGCTACATGCATATCCTTTGGCACCGTGATACGAGACCAAAAGACAGACGTGGTGTACAGCCCAGCCTGAACACGATTATAGATAAGTAAATTAGCATACTAGTTCAAACCTTGAAGAACAGTATCATGTTACCTGCCAGCCGGCACACACACGCGCAATAATCCCACGTTGATACGCAGTGACATCTGGAGCAACGCCGGCTTCATAAATAAATGCAAGAACAACAAGAGTCCAAAGATCGAGGGCTAGAAAGCCGAAGTTGGTAGGAGGGGCGGGATTGATTTTCTCCTTGTATACAGAACGCCTAGGGCTCCGACCCGTCCGTTAAACGTGACGGCCGTCGAAAAAACGGCCGTTTTTGACTACGGGACGGGTTCACCCGTCCGTCGATGGCAATTCTGAGAGGTCCCGACGGACGGGTCCCGTCCGTCGAACCCGTTACGGCCGTTTCAACGGGTATAAATGGTATTTAAGTTAAGTTGATTTTCTAAATCATGTCAGTTGCAGTAAACTTATCTATACTTTCCTTGCTCTCACCAAGTGCAATTGGGCCTTCAAAAATATCGAAATGTGAACCGTCTAGGCCTTGATACTTGTGCAATAAATTTGACATGTCCACGGCGCAAGTGCCCTGATCGGCTACGGCACGTATAAAACATTCATCAGGAAAAATCTCGCCATAGGAGTATGCATCCATACCACATCTTGCGGGAGAACCTGAATTAGGAACTTCGAGGTGAGCAGGTACTGCAAAGATTTGTGCACGTCAATGTCAAGTAAAAATTGTACCACTACATGAGATAGGTGTGAGTGACTAGCGGGGTACCACTCAATGCTGGAATGTTAAGTCTTCACCACGGTTGTAAACACCATCCGAGTTTCACATGTTCAAAGTAAGTGCCGGCGAGCCGGCAACCTCGGTTTCACGGCGTCTTATCACCGATATGATCAGGCCGGAGCGTGCGGCTGGCTTGCTCCGAACATAACCGTCGGCAACACCCGTCAACCCGTCGACGGCCGGGTACGGGTTAGCCGTTAACGGGTGAACCCGTAACGTACCCGTCCGTTTTGAAGAATGATAAAACCGCCCGACGGACGGGTCGATAACCGTCGCGACGGGCCGTCAGACCCGTGGAAACGGGAACGGGTCGGAGCCCTAAGAACGCCTCAGCGACGGAGGCTACATGCATAGAAATTAACACATGGAAAGGGCGAGACAGACCAGCACTCACTAGAATCAGACCACGGAAGGGAAGAGGATGGCTCATTGAAACAACGGTGTAGCGTCAATAGGAGAAATGGTGTTAGCGCACTGTAGTAGAGCTCAGGGAGAAGAATAAATGCTTGACGAGAGAAGCAAGGAAACAACAACAAGCCGGATGCACACGAGGACGAAAACTGGTTGCATCAATCGGCAGACGTCCAGCCCATCAAACTCGCAAAACACGAGGCGAGGCCGCACATACCCAATGGAGGAATCTCAAACATATGAACGGCTGCAAGGGGTGGCGGGCACAAAACTTTTGGACCACGACTATCCAAAACCTCCCTGTCAGGACCCCGGGAACCTGAACGACCACCACCAGTCGGCAATCACTCGGTCCGGCAGATCCGTCCCCAAATGCGGAAAGCATTCCAGGAAGTTTACTAGCAAACTGGGAGTAAAGGCATGTAGTTGCGTCCTAAACCTTCGAGAGCTGGTAAAATGTACGGAGATCTATGTACACATAATTGTTCTGATTTTTTGTCCACAGCATAGTCTTGAGCACAGGCAGTACGACAGTAATCAAGCCAGTTATAGCGTCGATGGAAGGCGAAAAAATGTCCACTACACAGTGCAAGCATTCAAACTGAATGAAGCAACTATCATGGCGCTCTTACCATGCAAGACTTCTCAGAATGCGTCTACATCGCGTCGACCTGCCCCCGTCCAGTACCACGCGTTATTGTTACGTTATTTGACGCGGCTCGGCATGTGCCGAGCTCAAACTAGACTCGCAAAAGGATACCATAGACCTCGTCTTTTGAGGTAGTTTTTGCGAGATTTGGATTTGGGGGCCTCGCATACATACTTTACATGCCTCAAAACCAGCTGAACCAGTTGAAATGAAGGAGAAATTCAAAACTTCGTCGAAATGGCTGTAAAAACCCAGTTGCCAGGACCCCGGATACTTGATCAACTCCCACCAGTGGGTAGTGATGGTCCGGAATTACGGTTTTCGCCACCCCTTGAACGGCTGCGAGGAGTTGGCGAGGAGACATATGCAGATAGATGAGTCCAGCAATCAAACACGTACGGTGGAACACTGCAAATCTGTCCTCCATCCATGCCATCACATCCAACCGCCATGTCCACACTAAAGAAAGCCCTGTCGCTATTCAGGCGGGCACCACAAATGGTGGCAAGTCCTGGAGGAGATGAAGAGGTACGCCGTCTCCGTATCTGTGAGAGAAAATTGATGCGAAAATGGATAGGACGATACAAAAATATCAACTATCGGCCTCCAGGTAAGCAGCACAACGCTAAAAAATAAAAAGTCATTTGACCCTCACAATCTGCTCAGCCGTTCGAGCCAACGCACACAATCCTGTACCTTACGACCGAGACGCAGGTCAACAATGCCCTCAGAAAAATCGTGTCCGGACGAGTCGGTTTCGACACAGAGTTCGTCGTTAGACGTCCAACACCGGAAGAGCATTCCCGACAGAGCTGAGGAGACTGGTGCTTTCTCCCGACATAGCAAAGGTCGGGGTAGGAATAACACGAGACATTCTTGTACTTTGGGACGATTTACGTGCTGAAGCGAGAAACCTCGTTGACGCAGGAATGATGGCAAAGCTGCTGCTTGCGGAGAAGTACCCGAAGATGGCTTACGGAAATCTCTCTCTCAAGACAAGTATGGCAGACGTGCTGGATTACGACATGAAGAAGGAACTCGGCAAAGCGACTGGTCGTTGGACGAGCTATCGGAGGAACAAAAACGATGTGAGTACCGCAAACGCTTAAATGTGAGTAATACTGACGGTAAATAGATGCAGCCCTCGACGCCATCGCATCACTGAAGCTGTACGACGCTCTCGTACCTAGACTCGAAGCTAAAAGCATCGAAGTCAACGCCGACATCCCATCAGCATGGTACAGTTTCAACAGTAAGCACGGAGAGCCCACCCGTCGCAAGACAGGTGCAGACGAAACGGAGATAACGTGGAGAACGAGCGACTGTACTTGGTATGCAGGAGGGAAATTCCAAGGGTACCCAGAGAAAGACGAGCAGCGTAGCACCTTTTCCGATTGAATACTGGACCGTTGATATGCATCAATATAGAACGGTGACCATTACGGCACAAAGAGAAGGACTGGAGCCATGAGCGCTCATACGACAGAGGCTGGGCAGGATAAAAGTTGGACAAGGATCTGAGAAGGATAAGCGTGTAATCGTTAGTTACGACATCGGATCATCAGTACGTTCGGCACGGGCCTATCCGAAAATAAGCAGCGGAATGATTCGGCTTAAGCCACAGTCGGACGTTTGGACATGAAAGTTGTTGACGAAAAAGACTCGAGTCAGCAAACAAAATTTGAACACCTTTTTTACTCAGCAGATCTCTTTAAGGAAGTGAAACACAGTGAAATTACCATAAATAGAAAGGTCTCCAACACGAATCCTCTACGTCATCGACACAAATTCACCTAGGTCTGGCGCGAAAACCGGAGATAAAACCGAGTTTAAAAATAAAATTTTAAAACTCGGAACCCTCCATAGCCATAGTATGACTATGCTCACACATCTTGGACTACTTCTGACCACAGCGGTAGTCAGACGTTGTAGTCAAAGGGTTCGACTATGTTTGCTTGGCTTACTAGTGTTGCCAGGCTTCAGTTAGGTCCGGTTCTCAGCAAAAAAATTCGAACCCCGAGCCTCAGGATGGGGTCTTTGAGGGGATTTTGGTGAGCCCAGAACCGAACACCGAGGTTGCCTTTACAGCTCTTTGCGAAAGTAATGACACCTCCCCCAAAATAGATTAAGAAAGAGCAAGTTGAACACCCCGCATTTTCAGGCTCGTTCCTCGGTCAATTCTGGCCCGATTAACTTGATTTGGAGCGCGTTGGAGATCGGGGAGGCGGGGCTGTCTACCTATGTCATGCATATTAGGTATAGCTCAAGTCTTGTGTTCCTCAAAATTCGGGCTACAGACTTTCAACACAACGTTAAATTGCACGCTCTTCAGTGAATTTTGGGCCAATTCCAGGCACAACGTCCCTGGCACCTGCCATAAAGGTTCCTGCGACTCATTGCTGGTGCGGCAAGACCAGGTTTCATGAACGCTGCGCCATCGCTGCGGTCAGTGTCAGGGGAACCCCCGTTTCCAACCCCCGATCCTCCGATCCGACCCCCGGATCCTCCGATCCGACCTCCGGTCAGACCTCCGCTATCCTCCGACGTTCCCCCCGCCGAGCCAAACCCCATCTGGACGGATCCCCGCACTCCGCATGGCACTCCGCATGTGATCGTGCCCGGGATCACTGCCGTTCACTACGCCATCAACAAACCATGCGCAACCCGTAGTTAGCCCTAGCTGGTATATAGGCACGCACCTGGCCGGGGAATCCTTAGACTTTCTCCTCTTCGGATCCCCCCTGCCAGGTGCGCTTCTTCCTGTAGTAGTGTACTTCAATTGACTTCGGATCCCCCCTGCCAGGACTCTTGAGATATTTCGGGCCGCCAGGGTTGCCCTTACAGTCAGCCCATGACTATAAAGAAAAGGGCTCAAACCCAGCAGTCATCCCACGCTTAGCCTTCGATGTCAGTCCCAGGGCCCCACTCATCCTTCTATGTCCCCTTCGCCCAGGGCAACGTCGTTGGAGCCTCCGACGTCTTTCGTGAATCCAAAGCTCTCTCATTTTTACACGTCGACGCGCCGCCTCCGTACGCGACCCTCAAACGCGTCCTCAACGTCGTGTCTGCCGGAGTGGTTTCAAATGTATCCGATTCACTCACCTACAGTGCCCGCACCAATCTCGAAATCCACGGTCAAGGCACTGTCATCGCCAACTGCACCAGTCCGACCGGGCTTCTGTTTGCTGTCGCGACCGAAGACAACTCAAAGTCGTCTCTATATGCCTAGATCACCGAGTTCGCCGTCGATCTCTGGTACGGCCCCACAGCTCTAGCAGGCAGTACTCCTAATGCTCCCACTAGAACGTCCCTACGCCAGAGATGGCGGATGAGGCACGCTAATGGATCTCCATCGATCAAAAAAACGTTCTGCCGTCGCCACACCCAACCCCGCCGCGGTCCCGCTGACTCCCCATGCACAATGCGACTGCCCCCCTGCTGTGCGAGCCCCATCGTCGCCGATATCACCATCTCGCTCGTATGCCGCTTCTACCTAAACCTCCATCCCCATGAGGCGACGATCATAACGACCGTGCGCCGGATCTCCACTGTCTGCCCTCCCACCAGCGTGAGCTCTCCTGCGTGCACGACAAGGTGGGCAGTAACGCGATACCTCCTTTACCGACGCGTTTGCGCAGTACTTGCGTCTCTCTGTCGCTTCCTCTCGTCCATCGCGCTCCTCAGCTTCCTCTCACTACTCGAATGCCCCCTTGATAGTGCACTGAATACCTCATTCATCCATTCTACCTTCTCCGTCTTATACTCAGTCGCCTTTTGGGTTCCATAGTTCATCCACTCTTAGATTCATCTACTGCACATAGAATTCATGAGTGAGCTTCGACACTCAGAAAGCAGACGGCGAATTAACATCTTGAAAAGGGAAATTATTATGGTCCTCATATACCTCATATGTACCACCTGAGTATTTACAATCGTGTATTTGTATATCTTGGATCATTTGGACTACACCGGGGTGAAGGGAACGAGTGTAAACGAACGAAGTGGCTGGGTGGCCGACTACCCCGTTTTTTTTTTGCCTCTTTCGAGACCAAAATTCGGGGCCAGGGGAAATTGCCGCGCCTGCCGCGCCATCCTTATGCATCCTTATGCATGATTTGGGATATCACTCGGGGTAATTTTGGGGCTCTGCTTGGGTCGCTCACACTTGAGGGCATTAGCAGGAACTATTGAAGACATCTATTGGGTGAAATCAATCAAAAACGGGGCAGTATAGGTCAAAAAATGGGTTGAATTAAAGTTAAACTAGTGTATTTCTTGCTCTCTTGCTTTCCAATGTCTCGGAAGTGAAAACATAGTCAGGGAAGTAATTTTAACCGCTTTGAACTGATTTTGACGATGCAAGTCTGCGCTGCGCCATCGCGGGAGGTGCGCGTCACTGCCGCGTCAGTACCGCGGCAGTGCGCGGCAATGCCGCGGCAATGCGCGGCAGTGCCGCGTCAACTCCCTGCACTGCTGCGTCAATGCCTCTCAGTGTTGCTGCACCCTACCGTGACTACACGTCAAATAATCGTTGTGTTGTTCGTAAGAGGATGCAGGCGTGGCCGCTAAATGACCCGTTGACACTACAATGACATACCCACCTTGCAACTGCCTCTACATTTCAGTCCTGATATTGCAACGGTAGCCAGGAAAATTCAGATCGGTGATTAATCTGGGGAGAGGTATAGTCACCTGGCTCACATGTAGCGAGACTAACTTGTGCTACACCTAATGATTACCTTCGCCAAAGGTTGCAACATATGGCCTGAGAAATTTTGTTCCTCCTGCGGAATGTCATTGCAACGTCGCCGTTTCAGGTTGGTCAAATAATACTAGGGCGTATATCCAAAGCGAATTTGCACACTTTTCTGGGGTATAGACCATGCAACGTAATGTAAGGGAACCGGTCAAATTGTGGTTGCATGTCTAGTCTCACGGGGCAGTGGAAACGCGGTGCAATGCGGCTGAGGAGGCCCTTGAATTCCAGGTTTTCACAACACAACCCGACCAGACCACCTTCCTAGTAGTTCCTACCAGATTCAAGACTAATTTGTCTGTGAATTCGATTCCCACAGTTCCAATATTGCACTGTACCTGAGCTTCACAATGTAGCTCAATCAGCAACCTGCACGATCTACACTTTGACTTGTACACCCGACCGTGCAACAGCAAGCTGACCGAAATTGGTGTTGGTGGCACTACGATGCACTGCGATAATCATTTCTAAGCCTGACACAGGAAACACTTCAACGATGTCTTTTCGAGGATGAAGTCCGTTACCGAAAGCTGCCCCAATATTACGATGACCACCCACCCGGAAAATGTACCGGAAAACCGGTGCATGTCAGTGTAGTACTTGTTCCGTTCAATTGAATCATATTGATGTAGAAAACAACACGGGCGGAGTTGCTCATATTCACCAATCATAATACGGCTCCAGACACGGCAACAGGGTGCCATTTTTGTGTCCCATATCCTAAATTGCCAGATCCGTTTAGTGGCCGCACTTAACCGTAATTCGTGCAGTCAATGCATAGATGCGGCTCATAATTTACACATACTATCAATTTGGGAATTCTAGGCACTGTGATAGAGTTAGCTATTGCGCGGCAGTGGGACCATTTCGCAGCACTGCAGCCTGCAGTACATAGAATCACCCGGCGAACACTAACTGCAGCGTGTATTGTGGAATGGAGCCAGTGTGACAGTTTGGTGATGCAGAAGTCTGTTGAATGCAAAAGTTTTAAAGCTCCAGCACTGAAGTAACACAGACCAAAGTATCAAGAATCATTAGTATATCAGGTTCTGGTTTGAAGTCCGACAGGTTCTGATTTCCTGTTCACAGGATAGGTGGAAGTTCAATGATGGGGGTATGTGGGTTTATGAATCTCAGAATATTTTCAACTCACAGCGGATTCATTGGGGTTAACTATCTGTATTTGGGCAATATATAGACCATTCCAGAAGAGTCCCTTCCCGAGCTACAAAGCACACCAAAACTCCGGGGATACAAAATTCGAACAGCGTTGATTTCATGCCTGTCCCATTGAATGAACCTTCACGGTCGATTCAATGGTTTCTCGAGAGGAAACTAAACCGCGGTGTAATTGAATCTGAATCGTGCGTCATATGTCAGGGGTAACAAGACACACCTTATTGTAAGGAATTTTGTAGCACACAGAATATATTCGGAAGTTTTTATCTCTCTTCAATTTATTTTTTATGCCTCGGAATGTCTTTAAAAGAGATATGACCCCCGTAGCGCTGCCGCTGGACATATCCATGGCTCTGCCGCGCCAAGATTCAGAGTCTGTCTTGGTCCGTGGTAGTCTAGGATAGCTTGCAATGGTGAAAACACATCATATATATCTTTTGACTGCGCTTAATCCCTGTACAGCCAACAACCTTGCAAGAGGAAATTTAAGAGTCAGAATTGAGCTCTGGGAAGTGTAGTTCAGGCTTGATCTTGCATCGCTGTCAGTCATGCATCGCTGTCAAATATACCCCCAAAACAACTGGGGAAGGAGATGTATGCAGTACCGCGGCAATAACATAGCCATGGCCGCGTTTGCACGCCGCAGTTTAAATTTCCAGCTTATGTTCACGCCGGCTGGAAACCTGTTAATAACAATTAGACTTGAAATGCAAGGTGATCCGTAAAAATATGATCGACGGTGGATGGCATCGGTATGGCGGTGGTGCTGCAGCAGGCATTTTAGCACTATTCCTTGCACCCATTCACAATGGATGTGCTGAAAATCTTGCAGAATTCAGTTATAGAATAACACAGAATATCTTCCGACGTACAAATACCATTTGTTCTGGGCGACAATGGGTGACTTCCCATAAGATTAAACATTTTTCTGGATTATTTGAGTGGTGCCAGCGATGCCGGCAAGTGAATTTTATTCTTCAAATCTAATCGGCACTGGTTCCCATAAGCAATAGAATTTCGTAGGTTTTACAATCCTTATTCCCCCCCTTTGCCCGTTCAACCAATGCCTCGGGCGTATCTTTGCTGCAGGAAATGTCCTAAAAAGTGCTCGAACCGCCTTTGCTGCCCATCGGACATTTTTGGGAGGCGATTCGGAATACCTCAATCGGGCGGCTAAGATGCGTCGGAGAATGAGCCGGGACGTGTTTTCAGATGTATTTTGCTTCCAGCGACAAAGATTTATTGGCATGTTACATCTGATACTCATAGTCGTAATTGCTCAGCGACCATGGAAGGCATAAAACGAAGCTAGAGGTATGTCGACGTGGAGCAGAACAGATGTACGTAATGTCGGCAACCCATTTTCGGTCAGGCACTGCGGTGATCTTGCCAAATCTGTTTATTCAAGACGAAGGAAAGTCTAGAGGGGGGGTAGGGACCCCTCCCACAGATCATAATAAAATAAGATTTATACGAGGGTCAAAACTGGAAATACAGAGATCCAAGTCCGATGGGTTCCTGACAGGTGCCTCGGCATCGCTGCCGGAAATGCGTAGATATTCTAAAAAATATTTCTATGCTTATGGGAAGTCACCCAATGACTTCGGAACTCACCGAGAGGTTAACATTACTTTTTTTTTTTTTTTTTTTTTTTTTTTTTTTTTTTTTTTTTTTTTTTTTTTTTACAACACAATTGTTGGCCCCAGCCCCCATGGACGTGTTGCCTCGTTGTATAGTTCGAATAGCATTTGGAACCCGTTAATTCCGTGATTTACTGAGTCGAAATTCGTCCATTATCAATGCTTTAGTATTCCAGCAATGAGAGACGGTGTAGATCTTCCAAAAGGAGGGCTGCCAAGGCGAACTTACTGTCTAAACGATATATTGACACTACACGACCTCAAAAAAGCTCTATCCAAGGTCAGGTAAGGGTGTGGAAGGAACGAGAAGCTGCGCGGCACTGCCGCGGCAAAACACAGCCACCGTCGCGTTTGCGTGCTATAACTGTTCAATCTTCTTGCCTACTTACCTACTTCCCACTCGTCTGTCGACCGAGTAGTACCAATCAGATCTGAAATGCAAGGCGACCAGGGTAATTGGTGCCCTCTATCGGTCAACAGGAAGTCGGATAACCCCTATTTAGTCAACATTCAGTCAACAAAATTGGGATAGCTAAGATCGTACATTTCGAATATTAGGCTCGAACACCATGGTCTGAACAATGTATTGACATGGAGAAACATTTTTCCAAGCTAATTTAACGTACTAGAAGGTGTGTAGAACAAAATATAGACGGTGCAGCACTGCCGCGGCAGAACACAGCCACCGCCGCGTCAGTGCGCGCCAGTACGAAACACAGTTGGCGGGGGAGCCAGTTGGCTACCCATGATTGAAAACTCACTATTCATGATCTGGATATATTTTAATCTGAACAGAGGGTATGAAGGTCCTCCCTGGACAAAAGGGTTTTGAACTTCATAAGTGGGTTTGTTTGTGTGACATCTTTCAAGATCTTGTGAAATCTTGCAAGTTGTTGCAAGATTTTCGAAGATGCTGGAGATCTTTCAAGATCTTCAACGAGTTGACACCTTCTGCCGACCACGTGCATAAGATATTGCAAGATCTTACGTCTTGCAAGATCGTTTGACATCTTGAAAGATCCTGTCAAGTGCGCCGGCTAAAATATTTTGACTGAGATCTTGGTTTCTCTTTCAAGATCGTTGGCATCAATTATTCCGATAACTTTGCATGTTCTTGCAAGATTTTGCAAGATCTTCTGGCATTTTTTTACGCAGCCTGTGAACCTCGTGGGCTAAGAGCCTTGGCAGGTCCACAGCCATCGCCTATCACTCAGGGCGGGTATGGCGCACTCTCGGCGCGCATCCATCACGGAATGTGGATCACCGTACCCTTTATCTGTGGTAACTTGTCGCCGGCATGCTCGGTTGCGAAAACGACAAGGCCACTTTGGCCGCATCAGCCTTGACGATACGCATGCTCACACATGCTTATGCCCAAATATGGCCCGAAGGTGCATGCGTTCCCCAATATTCAGAAACCGACAGAGGCCGGTAAGCCCGCCCCTAATAGTGCGGGTCTTACGCAAATATCCTCACCGCATTTTTTCTCCACGCAACCGTCTTATTTCCTTTCCTCCTGCTCCTCTTCTCCAATCGCTCCTTCACTCCAATCGTGCATGCTTCTCCTCTGCCAAAACAAAAGATGTGTCCACTTCGACCTCGCTACTCTTGCACCCAATGCCCACCTGGCGCTCGTTGCGCGGCCTGGATTGGGTCGGCAACTGACCCACAGACGCAAGCAACTATCCCCCGTCTGGTCGGTCTAATTCCACCGCTCTGCACTCACATACTGACCGTTTTTTTTTTTGCAAGATTCCGGCGTCTACGTCGGATGTCTGCGAGGTGTGCAATCACGGATGGATCACTCATGAAGGTGATTCATGCGTGGATCCGGCACATCCCAACTATGCATTTCGTCGTGGCAGCATACCTTCTCACTGCGGGGGGTTCCATTCGGTCAGTTTTTGGGCTTCTCGAGAGATTCATCTGATTCATAACCGCTTCCAGGACCTTCTGCGCTGGGATTTCCAAACGTTGTGCATCTGTCTGTCGTTCTGGATGATTCACCACCCTATTCCTTTGACCAACTCCCAAAATTCCGTGTGCGCCCATCGACTACTTTGTGGCTTGTTCCTCACTCATTTATCCCAGCGAGCCTCCCGGTCGCCCTGCGTCACATATCGCAACACTCAGCACCACGGCTCCTAGCTTATCGCTTTCTCTGAATCCACCAATCAACGCTTTCAACACTGTGTTCCAAGGTACAACACCATCGATCACAGCTTTCCAGGGTATTCCTCCGGTTGCTGGCGGTACTGTGGCCTCTCGTCGCACGGCAAGCGCCCTTCGCACCCTGCCCCACAATCAAGGTGGTGCCTCTTTGGCTCATCGAGGCCCACGCCGTGCATTCCCTTCCGGGCCATCTCCGTTCAACGTCAATCCTACGGTGGTGGTCGCTGTGTTCCCCATGGTTGTCAGTCAACTCATCTCCAGCAAATCAATTATTTCTCACCTGCTCCAAACCATTCCTCATAGATCCCTGGCATCCACGAGCCCGCTGGCTATCCAACCACAATTCTCAAGGCCCGCAACGATGATATGCTCCCAATTCTTGAGCGCCTGCGGCTCCATGGGCTCATTGTCACCATCACCGTTCCTCGCTCAGGCCCCACGCCGCCCGTCGAGTTCACCGCTCAAGTCTCCGCAGCTCTCGAAGGACGCGGCATTTTCCTTCCACCCTGTCCCACTGCCCTTACTAGCGCCGAGGCCACCCAGTTCACAAAGCAGCCTTGGGCGTTACTTTCCTCCACACGTAGAGCGGATGTTCTCACCTTCCGACCCCACCCTAGCATCAATACCAATAACTTTGGCTTCGCCGAGTTTGCAAAGCTGGGTAAAAAATTTCCGAATCCGGACCCGGATGCCGGAGTGGGGAGTGTCCTCGTACTCATATGCAAGTCTTGTTCACTTTTTGTTATCTGGCTCCACTAATAGTTTCTCAGCGCCACGATTCGGCGGCGCCTTGGGGTCGATTGACTCTGCGGAATTCAACTCGCAGGATTTACCCGATGCCGGCCTCTCTCTCTCTCACTCATGCTTTCCTTTCCGAGTCATCGACGGCCTTCCGTTTGCCGGCAGCACTATGTTGGTAGATCCTCATTGCTTGGACGGATTGTGTCCCGGAGAGGTAGATACTCCGAGTTCATCTGCCATCCACAATTAATAACATTTCCTTTCCCTTTTCTTTCCAACGCAGCCGATTGCGCCATGGATCCCTCCTCCCACTATTCCCTCCATGTCCTTGGTTCGCCCCAGGTCATCGTCTGAATCTGTATGTGCCTTTTTCTTTGCGTTCCACCACGCTCTTGATGCGTCTAGCAGAGCCCTAGCCTGGGTCGTCATGTTCGGCGTCGTCGTTCTTCAGTGGATATCCCTTTTGTTGAGGTACATTCAAAATACTCAGGTCCCAGCGACTGATTAATCTGTTGCAGGTTCCTCTTTCTTTACCCTCCTCACTGCTCCCCTCAACGGGCCTGCTTCCCCTTCTCCAATCGGAGGTACAGTCAAATATTTATGTTTCCACCAATTATTAAACAATTTTCAGAATCCTGCCCTTCGGCCACCAGCCCTGAGCACTCCACCTCCTAAATACCCTGTCCAGAATCACACGGACGTTCCTGCCCTTGTCCCTGGCGCGGATATTGCTCCTTTGGAGACGTTTGCTGACTTTCAGAGCACTTTTCGACTGGAGGCAGGCCGCCCTATCATCCCCTTTACCTCCCGTCTCAGCATTCACGCCCACACCGTTGATGACGCCGCAAAGTTCCTGGTCCCACTGCTGACTTTCCTACACCAGCACCCCGACAGGGACGACACTGAGCCGTTTCTAGAGTTTCCCTCTGGTGTAATCTCCTGCACTCCGATTCGTTCAGTGCATTCATTCTTCAAGACTGGACGATCAATTCGTCTGTTCGTCCCGTTCCAGTTCCCATTGTATATTTTTCCTTCTTTCTGACAGTGTATTTGCATGTAGCGGCGTCCGCAGTGGAAGCGTGGAAGTCACTGAAGTGTCTTTAGGTCCTGGCCCGGAGCGCGCAGTCTATCGTCGTGCCATCGAGCTCATGGCGGAGGATCACAATCTCTGGCAGCAGGGTGCGCACTCTCGATACATGATTCCTGTCCTCACACCTGGCGCCGTCAATGTGGTGGACAGACGGCTTGCATTCCAGGCGCATGGCTCTCTGCTCGCCCTTCACTGCTATATCTTGTCCTCTGGCCCCGTTCCCATCAGTATTTGGCTTCTGCTGGCACTCTGCCTGGGCGAGAAGGCAATGCTTCTCCCAAACTTGAACAGGTACATCGCCGCTCTTGATCCCGTTGCGTACGATTGTCTGGCTCCGTGGTTTGCGCTAAAAGCCGACGACATCATTCCCAACGACATTATGCACCCGTTCAACCAGTTCCTGATCAACATCATGGACATGCAGGTAGGAAGATTTTATCCACCCATCTTTTCGATACCTTCTGATAAACGCTGGTGCAGCCCTCCATGATCCGCAGCTCCCACACGCAGGACATCCGCGACGGGTGGACCATCACCTTTCTTTCGGCAGTTCTTCTGGGGAACACGGGAATTTGGTCGCATCCGGAGTTCCTTACCATCAAATCCGGCTTCGACCTTCAAGTTGGCCGCAAACAATTCATCGCGGTGAGCAGTTACTATATTGTACCTGTCGTCCCTACCCGCTCACCATTTGGCTTCGCTTCTTTTGCGATAGGAACTGAGCCAACACGGCGATCTTCTCCCACTTTTGACCTGCATCTTCGATCATAACCTGCGGGAGGTCAAGGACGTCACGTCTAGATTCAGCTTCCCGATCCTCATGAGAGCTGCGGATGAGACCACACCTTATTTTGGAGCCCTCCTTCGTTTGTTCATTTTGCGCTATCTTGACGGCGTTGGGCATCCCATTGACCTGCGAGGCGGCCTAGTGAGCGAGGAGGAGTGGAGCTGCCAAGTTAACAACCATCTGCTTCGGGCCAGTCTTCTTCTCCGCGCTGTCTCAGACAACGACATGCTGCCGGCCAGCAACACCTGGCGTATAGTCGTGAGTACCGACTTCTCAACACACCTTGGGATATGAGCTCATTCCTTTTGCAGTGGCGTATTATTGGCCTTAATCCCCCTGGCGCTTCGTCGTGGGCCACAGCCGTAAGCGTTCATTTTCGCCTGACCGTCGCTTGTTCTGAATGATTCGGACAGGAGACCAACCCTCGGCCGTTGCATTTCCATACGTGCACCTATGAAATCGACGTTAAAATCACTCGCCCGCTTGAGGACCTTTTGCTGGCCTCTCGTTTCAAGCTCGACGATCCCAACTACGTGACGCCCTTTGATTGCTGGCTGCATGGACAACTTCTTTCCAGAGATCATAATACCGCGTAGAACCGAAACCCGTACTTTACCATACTCCAATTTTTAATACGATGTACCCATATATACACCATCTTGCGCCAAATGGGAAACAAAAAAAAACGGGGAAAATGCGCGTTGCGTCTAGATAAATCTCCGTCATATCTCGGTTCAGGCACATATGTAAAGCATTTGCTGGGCGGCAACCGCTAATGCGCAGCATATGGTGTCCATGTGGGTTTCTAGGAGAGCCGAGGTGGTGTGTCGCACTATAAAGCGAAGGAATTCTCTCCTCCCACAGAGTGAGCGACATGTCCGATATGCTCCCACTTCGCCGTAGCCTGAGACAACGAAGCGCTCCACGACATGCAGATTCTCCCATTTCCTTCGTCCCTGCTCGAGCGCCAGTATCTTCCCAAATAACTCCCGAAATTCTGACCGTATCAGATAGTTCGGACTCGGAGGGCGGCGACGAGGACCATGATGATCTTTTGCTCGATCTGCAGGCAGGCCTTGAGGCTGAAGCTTTGCAACACATGTCTGATGGTATCGACAGCATGACACAGGAAGGTTGGTCGCTCATCTCTGCGCAGGTACCATGTACCATACTCACATTTCTGGCAGAAGACGCTGCAGAGACCCTCTACTACAGCAGTCGGAGCCCCAGTCCCCTCGGCGATGTTTTCAGCAATCGTGGTTTGTCCCAGTGGCCGTTGTAGTTCCTCCACAATTTAATTGAATCTTTTGCTACAGGCAGGGAACACCTCAGCTCTCAACGAGTCCGACACATGTTGGGTGAAGGGAATCTGTCTTCTTCTCTCCTTGGAGCTCACTGTTTTACAGATGAATTGAGCGCAAGTGTCAGGCGCGATGAGGAGGACGAGGAGGAGTTGGTGTCGGAAAATCTTGGAACTGTGACCAGCGTCGACCGTAAGCTTGATTCAAATCGAAGGGGGCATTGCTCAACTTTTTTTCTAGCTGGCGAGGGTTCCATCCAGGAGCGTGCAGATCTCCTGGTCACGCACATCCTTAGTCTGCAAGTGAGGCCTTCGTCGCCTCCGATGGCTGTGATTTCCCCGATTCGCTATTCTCCGGGGCCACCACGCATGCCAGTGCTCTTCTCGCCTCCGGTCGGAGCGTCAGGGATTCGGATGGTCACTGGAATTCAAAGTGTGTATCTGTCAAGATAACTCTGCCCGTATAACTCATGCACCATCCATGAATGCAGCGTTGCATCAACCCCTCTCTTTGTATTTTATTGGCATTCAAACCCTGTCGCGCTGTCGGGTGTTTTGTGAGCCGCGGTCGTTCATGGACCCAGATCCAAATGACGGGGCTCTCTTTCGACGCCTTCGGCTTGCAAATGGTCCAGCGGCACGCGCTCTTCTCGCTATCGGCGATCCCAGTGCATTTTTTGTCGGCACCTCTGATTATCCCATCGATATCGCTCAGGACTACGCCAACCATCAGTTTCACTTCCGCGAGTTCGGGTCGCTGCTCGATGTCGAGAATGGTCCCGAGTCGGAGCTGCTGTTTTTCCCAGTACCCGATTCCGCTGCTCGGTCCGCCCTAATTCATAGCCAACGCATGACTGAGGAGACACCCGTATATGTCGTATACATTTATCATCAGGTAAGTGAATGTCGACTTCTGGATGGTTGTCAATTTCTCACCCATTTTTGCACCAGGATGCTGAGCCGCTCCGAGGCATTGTTCCCGGCACTCTACTTCCCACTGCCCAGATTTCTTTTCCCATCCTCCCTGCATCCGGATCGGCCACAGCAGTCCTGCCCGTATTCCCGCCGCCTCCCATGGATGTCCACGTTTACCTTCTCACACGCTTTGCCATTGAATATACTGATCTGGCCCGCTGGCGCACACGCTCATACGGCAGCGCGTATAATCACTGCTTGACCGAGCGCCAAGTCCTACGGATCTGTCAGTCACTTGGAATTGGCCTCCTTGGGCGCTACCACTCACCCGCTATCGTTGAATCAATGACCATTCGCATGGAGGATGTGGTTGCTGCGGCAGGGGTCAATTTCCAGACGTTCTCCACTTATCGTACTGAGCTTCGCCTGATCAAGGAGGCTCATGTCATCTTGCGCCGTCACCATCGCGCTGGAACCTTGGCCCCGGTCCACCAGCCCCTTCTCGACATGCTGGAGGTTATGCTGAGCGATCGTGTCCTCCCAGCAGATGCAGTGACACCCCTGCAGGATAGCCTCCCGACTGCAGAAGCTGAATTTTCTGCGGTGCGAATGACAATTAGCAATCTCATGACACAAGTGCGCTTCATCATTGATACCCTTTCGAATACGTAGTCCGTCCATACATTTAGCCTTTATACAAAACAAAAAAAAAAGAGAGCAAGTACGCTACATGGTAGATATCCCTTCGGATACGCAGTATGTCTATACATTCTACGTACTTAGGAGGAAAAAAGAAGTTGTCTACTTGCTATATAATCGATACCATTTCCTCTTCAGGCATCGGGAGAATTTGCACAAGGAATGTTCGAGAACAATACAATTGAAACCGCAGCGCTGAAGAATAGGCTGGGGGACATTCTCCTGGACCTTGGTGTACAAGGACGCAAAGGCCTGGCTCACATCCACCTGCTTTGCCTGTGCTTTCCCTTTCTTCAGCTTCTTGCGCAGTGGTATCAAGCTTAGGATCTCTAGCCCAGATGCAGCTCCCTTGTTAAGCTTCCAGATCATCTTCGCCATGTCCGCTGTGGTGGGGCTCTCAACTGCACCGGCATACACAAGGTCGGCCGTCAAGAGATAAGAGCCCAACGGCCCTAGGACTTTGAACCGGCGTACCCGCTTCATCTTCCCCTTCTCGTCTGCCACTTTGTCCGGCAGATTCCCAGAGAGCCACTCGAAGCATTCGTGAAAAGGAATTTGAGGGCGGTTCTCAAACTTTGCGGCCCAACTGTTGGTTTCCAGTGCGTCTGCGTACTCGTCTGCAAGTTCCACTGTTCGACGCCAATTTGCGGGGCCGTACGCATCTGGCAGGCAGAAGTATCTGCCTGGCGGCTCCTCCCCTTTCTCTGCGACATACGTGTTGGTGGCCTGTTCTTTGACGCGGTGAAAGTGCTGGATGTCGTGGAAGAATGTGGGGTACTGGAGCAGGAACGGCGTCCCAAAAGTGATGCCTCGAAAAATCAGGGCACTTAACATGCCAGCATCTGTTTGTATGCGATCGGATCTGAAAGGTCCGTCCGGCTCCAATACCCTCATCCGTGAAGGCGCCATCTCTCTATATGGATAGAGGTAGTCCATCCTCTCCTGCAGTTTATCCTGGAAACCGTTAGGCTCCATGCACTCCACGTCTGCCGCCTCCCGCAAGAACCGAAAAAATTCGTTCAGGAGACGATCTGAGGCAAGGCCGAGGTAGTCCAGATCGAGTGACCCGTCTGATACATCATCAAGTCTCCCATCCCTTTCTACAGCTTCTGACCCGTAGCAAGCATACAACTCATGGGCCGACCGCAGATCCTCTCCCTCTTCTTCTATATCTCCCTCTCCCATATCCACATCTCCTTCCTCTTCCTGGGGATTGTCATTGCCGAGGCTGCTGTACCGGGACCTTCCCGATTCCAATTCCCCCAGAAGGCCCGCTATATTCAACAAAATTTTGGATTCTGTGGAGCCCTTCTCTGCAAGCGGGTGGTTGCACAGCTCCTGATATAGTCGGTACAGGACATCCGGGCCTCTGGAAGTCCCGAGAACATATTTGGCAATATGAGTATACGATTCCCAGACTTCGTCCAACAGGAGCACTGCCTCCCCCCATGCGGAGCGCACCACATTAATAAACCACGCCTGCTGGCGCGCTAGACCCTTCAGAGGAAAGCCAAGCCAGAAAGCCACAATTTGTGTAGCAAGCTTAACGACCTCTGAGGCCATCTCGTTGGGAAGAATGAATCGTGGTGCTGTACACCGATAGCTGAATGAGGGTGCGGAGATGATGTCTAGGCCATACTGTGAAGCCGTGAATTGTTTTGACGCCGTCCTGTTTTCGATCAAATTGCGCACATCGCATGCCAGACGATGAATCCAGTTGTTGATAACAGGGGGATTAGGAACCATAGCCCCAGTTTCCTCTTCATAATTGGAAGCAGCGGCGAGTGCAGCCTCAATTTCTCGGCTACAGTGCCCGTCCAGCCATTGCCAGGCGCCGTAGTTTGTGATCATAATCTGGTGATGGAGCAGGCGCGCGGATAGCGCCAATGCTGCTTCCTCGCCCTCCATCATCGATAATGTGCCCCAGAGACCAGAAATGAGAGAAGGGGTAGCCTCTCCATTTGGATCGCATCCGATAGCAGAGAAAATGACCCGCAGCACATCCGAATCGATTGCACTACGGCCAGGCCCAGGGGCAAGGGTAACGGCAAGGCAGGCCGTCTCCACGTTGCGTAAGTTAACCTCCAGAGTTTCCGCAGTCACGCTTGCTACGAAGCCAAATTCTACATGACAATCAATTTCAACAAGCCGGTTCGCTATTATACCATTGCTAATTCTAACCTGAACGACGTGTGTGACTGATATCACCCATGTCAATGTCCTCGGAGGCAGATGCTGCCGCATGGCTCCATCCTGCCGTTTTCGCCCGGGTGGCATATCCGGGTGTCGAACGCAGGGTCGGCCCGTGACGCAGGCGAGCCTCTGAATATCGAATTGAGTCTCCGGCTGAGAATCCTCGTTATAATTATTACACTCACGTTCAGAAATGTTGTCTGCGGGATCCGGGGGAGGCGCTTCTTTGCGCTTTCCGAGGCTCTTTTCCTGCCACATAGTTGCAGCCGGTCAGAAACTGATTTGTGTCACTGCTACCACTCACCGAAACGACAGGGTCTGCTGCTGCCAAATTGCCTGCTCGAATAGCGTCTCGTGCCGCAGCCCTGTCCGCCCAGGCGTCGTTGGGTTCCCCGTCCCCCTGCTTTCCGGGATTTTCCGCCTTGTCCCTGTCTGCCGTCGGCCTACCGGCCTTCCCCTTTCCCCGATCACCAGTATTCAGACCCTCGTCCCAGCTCACTCCGCTGGCTGTATCGTCTGCGTCGACGATCTTTGGTTTTGATTTCTTGCCTTTTTTGGTTCCATTTGCAGTTTTGGCTTCCGCCTTTTCCTTCCGAGCCCTTGCTATCTGCTCCTTCTGCTCCACAACACGCGCTCGCTCCCTTTCGGCCTTTCTAATCCTTTTTGCAGCTATGCCCTCATCGTCTGAGTCTGCGTTGGAATCTATCGAGCTCTCTGAGCTGCCATTGTATTCCAACTCCGAGTCGGATTCTAAGAGTCCTCGTGAGTTAAAAAGATGTTTGCTTGTGGTGTGTGACCGCACTTACGCATCATTTTCGCAGTTTTCTTAGGCCTGGAAAGCTCGGCACGCACTCGGCCCTTGCGCCCTAGATAAGGAACATGGGTGGCAACGTGATCTTCGTATTCCTGCCAGCTAACCCAGGCCGCAGATCGGACACTGCTCTGATTTGTGGAGGAACCATCGCCGGTGTTGTAGTTCCAAGGCCTCTGATTCAATCGACGGTGACCGGGCGCCTGCTCCCACGGACCTATGTTGATGCGTTGACCGTCTCGCTCATAGGTGATTGCTTGAATGATCAGATCTGGGTCCATCTGAATTTTCAGGGATGCGGGTAGTTGCTGCAGAATGTAGAACATAAGGAGCAGAAGCCAGTGAACCGTCATCGTCAATATTGATGCCGGTGTCATCATCGCTAATCCTTCACGAATGAATGTTGACCTAGTTGTGGAGGGAGCTGGAGACCATCCGGCCTTGGTCCTGTTGTCGCAACTGAACTCCGGTTAGAATATTCCAACAATGCGGAATTTTCGAAAACTCACTTTACGTGAAGCACCTCTGGTGGTACGATTAGTGCCTCGTTATTTGGAAGGGCGCAAAGCGTTATACGAGCTGTCCCATTTACGGCACGCTGAGGAGGATACGAGATCACAACAAAGCGGTAGGCAAATTTGTACAGAGGAGTCCCGTCGGGACATAAGGGTGGTGTACCGCCATGCTGTCTATGTCCAAAGAAATTGATAGAGGAGTATCGCTTGAGCCGAACAAATACGCCAAGCTGCAGAATAAAAAACATGCCCTCATCGTAGTCGTCGGGAATATCATGATTACAAGTCATGTTGGAGTACCAGCCAGGGGCATCATGCCTATCTGCATGCGCCCCTCCAAACCAACCAAGGTCAGTGACAAGAGTGGTAGATTCCACTAGAAAATTAATTCAGCGCCGACGCGATCAAGTAGCTATTTTTCCACGTACGGCCGGCGTCTGCAGCCAACGACGAAGTAGCCAAATTCACCTGAGAAGTGGCATACCCCCAATTACGCTCTGAGCCAATTTGTGGCTTGTTGACCAACTCCGCCCGGCGCTTAATTGCATCTTGAACATGCAGCGGACCCTCATACATAGCGGCCATAGCGATCGCAGTGACAGCCTTTTCAGGTTTCAGGTTTAATGGAACGGAATGGTGCAATATGGAAACAGATACCTGAAGCAAGAAAGCTCGGTCCCCCAGCGCAGGATCCATAGAGCCATCAGGCTTGACTTTGCTCGAAGCCACCGGTTGTGAAATCAACGTCGGCTGTTCCAGAGAGGGTCCGGCAGTATAGACTCGCGCCGGGGGCTTAACGGACTTTGCAACGGAGGAGCGCTCATAAGCAGTACCACCTGTGAGCACCCCCTCATGGTTCTTTTTGGGGCGCTTGCGATTGCGTAGTGAGCGATCGCCGAGGATGCGGTCCCGTGCCGAGTCCAAATCAGCTTTCATCTCTGCAGTAACCAGTTGCCTGAGATATTTTTTCAGTTCCACCGGGAGCCAGAGAAGTTGTGAACACACCCGCTTGCAACCCAAACCTGGATAACATCCTTGTTGGGATCGCCGATGCCCTGAAGACTCCGAGCAAAGACAGCATCTCCCTCCTCAAGCTCAAGATAGCCTGAAAAGAGAGGACTGAGGCCAAATCTGCTGGTTCTAAATGTTTCACGCACCCATCTGCTTGATCTGCTCGAATGTACCCCGAGGAGTTTTCAAGTTCTTCTCCTGCTCCCACGTCTCGGCCAACCCCTCGGGAGTGGTATCCTGATAGTAGACATATGTCTTTCCTGTTCCAGGACGCTGCGGATGGTGGTCAACGAGGTACAGAGTCTCGAGCTCGACCGGTGTGCCATCTTCGAGCTGATATTTCCGCCCTGGGTGTTTGGTTTTCGGATGGCGCAGTCGACTTTGTACAGGAGCCATTGGGGCAAGTAGGTGTTCCTAACCGCTACAGTCAACCAGACGAGCAACGGTTAAGGACAGGGATGGCGGGGACAAGCAAGAAGGTATCGCCCAGACCCCTATTCGTTGATCCTTATCGGATCTAGATAGCACATGACCGATGACCGATGACGCGCGACCCGAAAAAAAAGACGGCTTTTCCGCCTTTTTTGAAGAGATGTACGTCATTCATCTATTTTTACTTGAATTATTTTCAAAAGATGAAGATACGCATGCGGACATATTCGGAGTTATTTTCTGGGGTGAAAGAAATCATTCAATCTAAATATGACATTGGAATTGCCCGGGAGCCAAGGACGGGGAAGAATGTGGGCAGCATTTCGTGAGGGGGGTCATATATAGGTGGGACTTCCGACATTGGGACCGCTTGCGCCAACGCGTTTCGCACGGCGCTGCCCTGTAGACATCGGGGGCATCGAGGGGGGGTGCTTGAGGGATACAAAACGCTTGAGATGAAAAGAATCGGGTCAAAAATGAGGGAGACGCACCACATTTTGTCAAGGGGGTCGTAGGTGTCTGGTCCGACATTGGCAGCGATCGCGCCGACGCGTTTCGCCCGGCGTTGCCCTGGTGACATCGGGAGCGTCGAGAGGGGATGCTGGAGGGATACAAAACGCTTGAGATCAAAAGAATCGGGTCAAAAATGAGGGAGACACACCACATTTTGTGAGGGGGGTCGTAGGTGTCTAGTCCGACATTGGCAGCGATCGCGCCGACGCGTTTCGCACGGCGTTGCCCTGGGGACATCGGGAGCGTCGAGACGGGATGCTGGAGGGCCAGGAAACGCTTCAGATGAAAGAGATCAGGCCCAGAATGAGGGAGACACACCACGTTTTGTGAGAGGGGATCGTAGGTGTCTCGTCCGACATTGAGACCGATCGCGCCGACGCGTTTCGCACGACGTTGCCTGGGGACATCGGGAGCATTGCAGGGGGATGCTGGAGGGATACGAAACGCTTGAGATGAAAAGAATCGGGCCAGGGATGAGGGAGACGCACCACATTTTGTCAAGGGGGACGTAGGTGTCTGGTCCGACATTGGCAGCGATCGCGCCGACGCGTTTCGCACGACGTTGCCCTGGGGACATCGGGAGCGTCGAGAGGGGATGCTGGTGGGATACAAAACGCTTGAGATGAAAGAAATCGGGTCAAAATGAGGGAGACGCACCACGTTTTGTGAGGGGGGCCGTAGGTGTCTCGTCCGACATTGAGACCGATCGCGCCGACGCGTTTCGCACTACGTTGCCCTGGGCACATTGGGAGCGTCGAGAGGAGATGCTGGAGGGCTACAAAACGCCTGAGATGGAAGAAATCGGGTCAAAAATGAGGGAGACACACCACGCTTGTGAGGGGAGTCATAGGGGTCTGGTCCGACATTGGCAGCGATCGCGCCGACGCGTTTCGCACGGCGTTGCCCTGGGGACATCGGGAGCGTCGAGAGGGGATGCTGGAGGGCCAGAAAACGCTTCAGATGAAAGAGATCGGGCCCAGAATAAGGGAGACACACCACGTTTTGTGAGAGGGGATCGTAGGTGTCTCGTCCGACATTGAGACCGATCGCACCGACGCGTTTCGCACGGCGTTGCCCTGGGAATATCGGGAACGTCGAGAGGGGATGCTGGAGGGCCAGAAAACGCTTCAGATGAAGGAAATCGACCGAGATTTGAGAGAGATACACTAAGCTTGGTGGATCCATCTTGAGAGAACCAGAGGGTGGGTTGTATTACACCAGACAGTCCCAGACACAGCCGACAGTGGATCCGGGAGTGGTGTGGTTCGGGCTGGACACATAAGAACCGGGCGTCGATACAGTAGAAGTACGAGGCTTAATGTTTGGCTCGTAAGGCCTTTGACCTGGAAACCAAACAACCTTTGCGGTTTTGGCAAATCGCTTGTAAGTTTGGCGCAGCCATTATCAGCTCTACGGCACCAACAATAATGAATCCCTCCATTCACTCACTCCCTACTGAAACCCTGCTGGAGATTTTCCACATGTGCCTTCCCACTAGGCAACCCGCTCTCGCGTCGTATTTTTATTCCCCAGTTTTTGTAACGCCATCGCCCTCCAAGGCACCCCTTCTCCTGTGCCAGATCATATCACACTGGCGAGCGGTGGCCATCCGCGATCCTCACCTGTGGATATCTCTGAATACGGAGAGCGTATTGCCCTCTGAACTAGTAGAGCTCTGGCTGAGCCGCGCTCGTCAATGCGGTTTGTCTCTCCGAATTGCCCGACCGGCTTCACGACTCCCCGAGGATTGGTTCCCGACCCCCACTCTTCTTCCAGAATGCGATTACACTGCCCCCGTCGCCCACCACCTGTCCATTATGGTTCCAGAATTCTGTTGGGCAAAACAGCTGGAAATCCACGACTGGGAATGTCTTCAAAATCCCTTACCAATGCCCTCCCCCCTCCGCCTAAACAGCTTGTCCGTTGTTGTGAGCAATCGAAATGCAGACGCTGCTAGGTGGTTCTCAGAATTAGCTTCCCGTGCTCCGCGCCTTTCTCACTTGCATTGGGAGGGGCCATTGATCCATGCTCCTTGGGCCCAGTTGACTCACTTCAGCTGGCATCCGATGGAAATGGCTACTGCTGGAGCTGTACTGGATCAGCTTGCATGCGTAACCAGTTTGCGAATTCGCATGCGCTTATTGTGGGACTACGATGGCGACCGTCTTCCCTCAGCACGGATCATCCCCGAAGTCAGCACCTTTTTTCTAGACGGACATGCCTCCATATTCCATGTCTTAACCCTCCCAAAGCTGCAACATCTCGTCCTCGAAGCCTCGCTTCGGTCCGACCCGCCCAGCTTGGAACTACTACTGGAGCGGTCCAACTGCACCATCGCGTCACTGGAAATACATGCCGACCACCATGCATCACCTCCCCCTTTCCTGCTTCGACACGCTTGTATTGGCCCATCGCTAACCCGACTCCTGATTTGTTCACGCGACATGGACAAGTTTTTCACCACTCTGGAGGAGATTATCCCAGGCACGTTGCCTGAGAACATCGCAATGTTGCGTGCCATCGACCGGTGCTTCCACATTGATGGTGCAGACTTTTTGGGATCCTGTCATTTGGCAGAAATATTACAGGATCATTTCCCGCTGCTGGATCAACTTGATCTTGACGATTATTGCGAGGGCTTTGAGCCTGGTCTTGAGTCACGCAAGGTGGTTGTGCGCTCGAGAGGCTTTACCGTAGGCAGGAACACTGGATTGCGTCAGGAATACGAGTTGTGGTGGAACTCGGCCGACGGTAACCAATTTCAGGCCGCGCTAATGTCGAAAGACCGCTCTCTGGTGGCGACTTTCGAAATTTCATGGGATGCAATAACCTATAGCGAGCGCTCCCGAGTTCACAACATGTTTGCTAATCCCAAACGACCGGGATATCTATCCGATAGGCACGTCTTATGTCAACCGTTAATATTTTTTGCTGACGGATATGAACATCTAGCAGGAGTGTTTGCTAATCTGGAACACTTCTCATTGTGCTCATCAATAAATTCCGTTACGCCTGTCTTTTGTTGTAGACATTTACACTTTGATTGGGCCAAATGCAAGTCGAATGATTCCGTTCGAGAACTAAATCTGTGTGATGCCGCTCATTCCCAGCCCTCAGCTTCAAGGTCACCCTTCACTACATACCACTCTGGCAGCCCGCGATCGCAGATATATTTGACCTCGAAGACTAAACGAGCCTTTTAATTCGGTTCAAAGCTCGCCCCGAGCGGAGATATCTTTCTCAGAGACGCCGGTTCCAAGTCTGATCACATTGCAAGGTGGTATGTACAATTTTTTCAGCCTCAATCATTAATAATTTTAGGTAACAGATGGCTTCCATTCACCCATAGGAGCCTTGAGATTCAGTAAATAGCTAATTTAGTCCCCGAAGGTGCCAAAATTGGTTGAGAAAGATTCGAGGTTTTTAGTAAGCGGTACCGCACTGTTTTGTTCAACGTATTTGGATATATCTTTTTTTTCAAAGATACGGGATGTAACCAGATGTACCAGATACAGCAACTCCCTGCATTGCCACGCGTGCAGGTTTGGGGAATCGGGGTTATGGCTGTCCACATGCTTGGGACAGCCTTCACTCTCCTTTCTGCTCCCCGTGCATCCCGCAAGCTCCCGCGACCGTGTGTGGACAACTCCCCGTGCGCACCGAATCCAAATCCACTGGCCGTGTCAGCACGCGCTGCGCAGACGCATCCCCTTGCTGAGAACTGCAAGTTCGACACATCAGTAGAAACTCAAAACATGCGCGTGCAAAATCCACCCACCTCTATAACTCCGCTGTGTGCGCTAAAGCCCTTTGCACCGGACTTGAAATCGCCGCGCGAGCCCAATCTGGCAATATTCAGGGAAAAGCGGAATCGGAACACCGCATAAAAAATGCACGCCTTCGGATGAGAAGCTCTCGCCGCTTGGGGCTTTCTGCATTTGCAAAGAAGCCAATAAATCAAAGACGATGGCTACTCACCCACCATGCGCAGAAAACGAAACAGCAGAAATGAAGGGATCTGTGTGTTGAAATTAGATGTCAGATCAGAAAAGTAAATCGACGCTCACTACAACAAGTCGACGCTCAATTCAATCAATGCGTGGTTACCTGGGATAATCAAAATGAGAGCATGCAGAGCGATGGTAAGATACACCACAGGGATTCTTGCTGAAACAATCCTAGAAAAGTCAATAAATCAAGATAGGGGGGAGAATGCGCGGGTACTCGCACCAAGAACCTCGGGTAGGACGCAAAACCGACGGTGTACGCCGAAATGCGACGTCGGCACATGAGAAAGAGCGGAGAAAGAGTCAATTGACAAATTGCAAGATATAACAAGTGGACGTATATAAGAAGTGGACGTACCTTCAATCCAACCATGAGAACAAGGCGGACTCAGATTGATATAATATTAAAATATGGGATGCACCGCGTGATTATATGCCTAGGGCCTTCGAACAAGTGTATTATACTTCCGATATGAAATCACAATCAGTAAATGAATGCTGAATACAAAAAAATGGGACCCACCAAGTAGTGGTAAATGAGGGACATGCGACGCGACGATAGGTGTATAGAGAATGCGAGTCCTGCCCTCGCTCTCCACTGGCAGAGGGTATTAATCAAGTACAATACCCATCGTAAATTAGTTTGAATACCAGGCAGAATTTGAAGCCATAACGTACCGTTGTAGATATGGATTTGAAGCATGAAGCAAGCGGCATTTTTCATATGGATGTTAAGAGGACTAGGTTGCCGCTTGGAAATGCATTTACACCTTGAACGGCCTACACAAAATGTGCCGAAATTGCCGGATCAATGACGTGCGCCAAGAAATAAAAGACGGTAGATTGGATAATTTTTGGCAGCCCCACGTCATGGAGTACATAAATAGATCACAGTTGCCTTTCCTGGCCTGGAATGACTCCTGTACTCTCCGGTCCAACCGCCAACGCCAAAATTCAGGAGAACCGGTATCGACGCTCCGAATTTTTGATCGGAACAGATTGAGGCTGTGTGACAGCTCCTCAAAGCTTCCCTTAGATCCGAGTCGCAGCTCTTCCAATCTTCTTCCCTTTACCCCACCTCCTCTGCTCGTCTGGTTGACTGCAGGTGGAGACGGTACCTGGCCCTGCTATTCTCCTATTATGGGAACCCTTCTGCCATTCGATGTCTGGGCACGCACCAAAGAATCTAAGTTCGTTATCGCTAGCAATACCAAAGAAATACCGGACCTGCCTTGCTGGAACCCTCCTGCTGGGGAAGTGCCGTGGCCTCGCATCGATGGGAAATGGGGGATGGATGAGTACTCAGTCATCCCGCAGCCCTTTGACAAATCATTTCCATACTTGGGCTTTAGGGCCATTGCATGCGCATGGCAGAACGAGTCTGTTTCTGTTTAAAAGTTTTCATATTGAATTTTAAATTTCTACAAGTACGTTATTCTTGATGCATCTGCTGTGATAAGTTTTATCGGGTTTGGTTGCTACTGGAGATGTTAGGTTGCAAGATGGTGCAACACGATTATCTGCCAGAATGAGTCTGGCTGTCTCGTTGTCCACTGGCCATCCGAACTGAATTTTGTTTAGATGTGGTAGGCGGATATCTGGATGTGCCAGAACCCTCTGCATTAATTGTTGGGAATCAGGATGACATCGGGATACGTCAAGATATTCCATGGATGTCAACGCGTTCAAGACACATTGTCCAGATTCGATTGATATGTAGGGTGTCCATGAGAGGTCCACCGTGGTGGGCCGTCGAAGGGTCGCAGCTGCCTCCCGGACGAACCATTTGATGTCGCGATGCGTTAGGAGTGTCAGGTGCAAACATTGGAGAGCGGGAGTCTCTATGGTTCGCAGGATTTCGATGGTATCCCGACTCGACACCATTAGTTCTAGGCGCCTTAATTGTCGGAATATGAGGTGCTTCACGTTTTGCATGGGGGTAGGGAAGTTGCAAACGATACTGCCGAGTTTCAGGCACTCGAGGTGAGGGAAGAATTCCAAGGTGTTATGAAATTCTTCCCAAGACACTGCAAATTGCCCAATAATTTGCACCAAGTGCAACTCTGTAACGGTGGCCCCTGTGAAGCGGAATGACGGAGGCGGAAAGGAGCGGGCCATGTAAAGGTATCGAAGGGATGGGAGAGTAGGAGGGAAACGTTGGCGAGTGGCGACAATGTCTGGATCCGATGTAAGCATGAGAACCATGGAAAGCTCTTTTAATGTGGCGCAGTTCATGTGCGATAGGTACACAATGATCAGCTCGGATGCGTTGTAGTCCTTGCAGATGACTTTGAATATTCCGACGTGATCGAAGTAGGGATCCAGGAGCGTCCCAAATTTTATGTATGAAAGCCTGTATTCTGTTGCTGCGACGACGCTCCGCGAGTGGATCGAAGGGACTTTGTGATTTAATCTCGACAGCAATTTCCAGTGGGCTCGATCTGGCGTTAATCAGACAAGCGCGAATCGATTGAAGTTGTGGCTGTTTCTCAAAGTCGATTAATATCTTTCTCCAGACTCCGGCCGTTCCGTATAATAACCATGCCCAACGCCAACATACTAGGCATAACGTTCGACGTCGTATGGCGGATGTCAACGGATCTCCGGTGTCTATTAGGGCTGCCACCCGTTGCCGTGACGGCAACGGCCGTCGATTTGACGGCCGTTTTTCTTCTTCCCGAAGCCTTGACGGGACGGGACGGGTGATGGGACGGCCGTCGCGGCCGTCTCAACGGGTAAGGTGGGAATTTCAACTTTAGCTCGCCTTTTGACCCTAATAAAATGGGGATTAGGACTGTAATGTCATGAGCATAACTCCTATATGCCCACCCTGATGTTCTCGTGCTTCTAGCTAGAGAAACCGACTCAAACCTTAAGGTTGCACGTCGGCAATCATGATCGGGAGTTGCCGAGAACCCAACACATGCAATATACCGTCTGTTTGGAGCCAGCAAAAATGTGAGGCAAGCAGGGAGGTGTATCCCGTCCGAGATGAAAGTCTCTGTAGACTAAATAATGACGGAGGGTGTCAGTTTAAAGGTAGGTTTATATGACCCGTTGAAACGGCCGTCGCGGCCGTCGTTTGACGGGCCGTTGCTTGAGGAAAAAATTGGTCGACGGGACGGGCACGGCACCCGTTCGACGGGTGCCGTCGAACCGTCACGACGGCAACGGGCGGCAGCCCTAGTGTCTATTCCTGTTGCGTGGGACAGGATGAGCGATAACAGCTCAGTAGGCAGTGCACACAGGAGTGCGAACCACCCAGTTGCGTATGAGAGGTCGGATTGTACACGACGGGCAAGGAAAGACATGGGAGGACGAAAGGGAAATTGGTCAGGCGATTACTCCTAACTCAGCGTGATCAAATCGCGGGTTGATCCGCGTGACACATGATTTTGACAGTTATTCTAATCTCTCGCGTATATTACAGCAACCACTTGCTTCTCTCCGCACCCATGTAGCAATAGTTTATTCTGCAATGCGTTGGTGTTGATCTCTGGTATGCAGTTCGATCCGGTCGTAATGCCATCGTGGAACCACATGGATCCGTCTTTGTCGACTAGTCTACATGTGAAGTGCGCTTGACCCCCATAAACAATTCCTCGCAGATTCATTCTTATCTCCTGTTGACCGACATGCAATAATAATCGTTCATCAAATATCAGCTTCTCATGGTCTATATCAATTAACATAACAGAAGGTGCGTCTGTCAGTGTAGTTTGCATGGTTAACCTTGATCTCACTCCATCTTGTCTACATCTGGCGCACATTTCCTTTCCTCTTCGTAGGTAGCCTTCTAACCATTCTTGCAGGTGTACACCTTGCTGATGTTCTTGTCTTGTGCTCAGCCCGGCTGATAGGTATGATTCTAGTATTCCATGGGGACGAGCATCTCTGTAACCGCACACCTCGCAGATTTGTCTCCCAATGCCGTAAAATTTACTGGGAAGTAAATTATTCGCCAATCGGTCAATTGATGCTCCCATCTGACCATAAGGAAAGTAATTTGGTTCCACTCTATGCAGTTCTCTTCTTACTATATTCCGCGCGGCCTCGAACGTAATTCTTCGATCTCGTACAGATGACATAGCCGTTGCAAAGTTCCCCAAATGGTCACTTAGGTATGCAAATGAATTGGTCCACCTGTTATTATCCTCCATCCACAAATTACCCAGTATGGTCAATAAAGTGTCGTATGCGCAACTCCAATCAGTGCTATTCCAAATCAGGCCAACAGGTCTCCGTCGTTGCTGGATATGGGTCTGTGATTCCGGTCTGTTGGGATATGCGCGATCCCATTGCATCAGGTCGTCGTTCTCAGACTTCTGGCGTTTTCGAACCATGGCTGGTTGCTGTTCTTGGTCACGCGTTGGATTTTTTCGCTTATTTTTCCCGTTGGTTGACGGCTTCCACTCAGAGTAAGCTAGTGGTTCGGGCACCCTAGGTCCCATGGAATGATTCCAGCGCATCTCTGGGTGGAAATGGGCGGGATCTCTATGGTCCGTTTTCCATGCATAATAGGATCGAATTAATCTGCGACGATAGATCCCTGATACCGAGCGTGGCAATTTACCTAGGTATCTGAGCTTCGTAATCTCATCCAGGATCTCTAAATCTCTGTATTCTTGGCGTAGATGTCCGGATATACCACAGGCAATTTTATCCTTTGAAAAGTCTTGTATTATAACAGTACCTTCCGCAGTGAATCCCCTGGACAATGCCACATAGTAAGAGTGAAAATTTTTACAGTATGCAAGTTCAACCAAGTTTTTTGCCCGTGATTTGCCTTGCGACGTGTAGTCTGTCATACCGAAATTTAATAGACATACAACTTGTTCTCGAAGAACCGACAGTAGAGTGTCGTCTGAAAGCAGACAAGTCACGTGTGTGACGGTTCGAACCAGAGGTACGACGTTTTCCGGCAAATTTTCGATTTTGATTGTCCTCGGAGGATTTACCAGGCGCACGAATAACGTGTCTAGAACACGTTGACCAGCGGGACCTTCAGATGAATCCCATCCACAAACCACGGCCTCCTGTCCTTTCGTCATACACAGCTCAGTAGCATCGTTCGCTCGGAGCATAATCGGCATGCCAAGGCAAAGCGTAAGTTTACCAGGTATGAATTCGTTGGTTGTGGACGGAAGTGCATCCCATAGTTTCTGTTGCAGAGATCGAGACATCTTCTTGATCTCTGACTGGACACAGCCCTTCCATTTATTTTTATCCACAGAACGTGCGCTTATTCTGTCTATGGAACAGAAATCTATTAAATCTTGGCTTGTATCTCTAGCAAACCGTTCGGCACCCATTTTGTTCAAGGCATCCTTCTGGCTGTTTCGAGACGTGATAATTGAAACGTTTCTCAAGTCACCTTTGCTCAACTGAGGGTTTCCAGGTCTAAAGCCGGCCACTCGAGTTTCAAGGAAAGCTATATCTTGTTCTGTACATGCGGCGTAACGCATATTTTCCAAGGCACGTCTCAGTTTGTCATCGTCTGTAGACTGTTTCTGCTGCCTCATGTTCTGACGCAACAGAACTACTATTGTAAATTGATGCCACAATATTTTGCCTAGGACCGCATTTTGGGTTTTTTGGTCCATCGCGTCAGATACTTGGAGGGTGACTTTCCCGCTGTACAGAGATGGTCCTGTCATTGGAGGCAGTTGTGCAAAATCCCCAGCCACAATCATACTTAGTCCACCAAACGGTTCGTCATGAATGTTTCTGGCCTTTGCGGCTTGAGTCGCAAGAAGTTGGAAATCATTGCAGGAAATCATCGATATTTCGTCAAGGAAAACGTAATCCACGCCTTGCAACCTTTCGTTTACGCCCGCAAGCGCTGAAGCCTCGTTTCTTATACCTTCAACGTCGTCGTGATTTTTACTTTTTCCTTCTCTAGGAATCTTGAACACTGAGTGATATGTTGATCCGTTCAACAACGCAGCAGTGGATCCGGTGGGGCCCAAGACTATGTACCGATATTCCTCTCCTCTTCGTTTGAAAAATTCAATGATCGCCTTCAGAACCTGAGATTTGCCTGTACCGCCCATGCCGCCGAGATACATTCGGAGAGGCAAGTGCTGCGGACCTGAGGCATGATCGCTTACGATTCGGAATGCTCTCGTTTGCTCTTCGTTCAACCCGAAATCCATAATAATATTTGATATGATGTCTGCGTTTTTTGCAGGATCGACGTTAGAACGGTGATTGAAATAGTCGTAAGGTAAGATTTTTACGTTGTTTTCTACTCGTTTTTGTTGTTTGGAATTGGATGCAGGCGGCAGATTTGCTAATTTATTGGCAGTGAGATCTGCTCTTTGGTTCTTTATCACGTTAACCCATTCAATTCTGGGTTTCAGAGGTTGCATGATCGGTTCTTTGTCTACTACAGGCAAGTGGTCGGAGCACGCATTTAGCCATCCTGAGGTCTCCATTATGTCCCTTGTCTCTTTGACTTCTGCCATCAGCCGCCATGTCTTTCGTCCAAGCTGATCATTGTCGTCCATGTTCACAACATCTTCGTCGTCTGAACCGTAATCAAAATCGTTTAAATCGTCCGCAAATTTATCTCTGTACGGCAGGAAACCGTTAGGCAAAATGTTCTGTCCAGAATTTTGTGCCTCTGCCATTTTCTTTTTCATCTGGGCGTAATGATCATCTCTGGCGTCATTGCATTCATACCTAACATCAAGGTTTTTTATGAGTTGATTCTCGCGTTTAGTAAAGCTGTGCTCCTTGAAAGCTTGATCCCACGTTGCGTCCGGGCTCTTCAAATCTTCTGGCGACCTCCATGGTTTAAACAGAGTCAGGATTGTCATGCAGTAGGCTGCTCGATCCCCTTTGTCGGACCGAGGTATGGAGCCTCCGATGAAATTCGGTATTATGGTAGATAGTCTTTGGAAGTCGCAGGAGACGGAGTGCGAGGTAAACAACGGATGTTTTGGATGAAAAGCGTGATTTTTAGGTTTCCTTGCCTTGTCCATTTGAGCTTGTTTTTCCAGTATCACATCGTCCTCGTCGTCGGTTTCCCAGTCGGAAATATCCTCGCAGTCCTGTCCCTCTTGTTCGGCAGTGATAATTGCACAATATTCTTCGTCATCTGCTTCATCCTCAAATCTATACTCATCATCG
Organism: Mycena capillaripes; assembly: GCA_029204075.1. Classification (NCBI taxonomy): domain Eukaryota; kingdom Fungi; phylum Basidiomycota; class Agaricomycetes; order Agaricales; family Mycenaceae; genus Mycena; species Mycena capillaripes. Next base: position 117,095 of record JARHKZ010000029.1, on the reverse strand, counting down.
TATAGGTCTGCATTGTCGGCGTACAATTCCTTCATCGCTTCACGGTGGTAGTCTGGGTTCAAGTATTTTGCGAGCCTTATTTCTTCTTCAAAATCAAGTTTATCTTTTGTGGATCTCTTCTTTTTCTGCGAACACTGGGTCCATTCATATAGCGTGACGTTGTTGTACACAAGAGGTCTGAACCTGTAATCATCTACATTGGAAGCTGGAACAAAATTGCCGTCCAACCGACCGATGGGTATTTTTTCTTCATTGTCTTTGCCTTCATCTCCGGTCTGGCTGACCAATTCCTGGATCCAATAGCTCCGAATAAATTGAACGTAGGGTCTCCAGGCGAACGTAACATATGTGTGACTTGCGTAATGATCTGGATGGCCAAGCAAGTACATCGAAGCCATTGGACTGCCTATCTCCATTTTAGCACTCATTGAGTTAACCATTTTTCGCATCAAATGGCGGGCATTACTTTTATCTCTCGCTGTACCTCCCAATATTTCGGAATCCTTCTGAAATACGTCGTAGACAGACGCAAACATCTGGTAAGATTTCAGACTTAATTTTGAGACGTAATCTGATACATATGAAACTACAGCTTTTACCGCTGTTCCAGATAACAAGCTGGTTACATCTGTGTTGCACCGGCTTAGAAAGGTGAGAACGGGGTTTACTGTGTTCATCATGGGTTCAACGTGGCGCACATTGATGTGACCGTCTTCAGCAATCTCTGAGGAATCAAATACATCTCTGGGGAACCTAGCTCGACATATCCCAGTGCGTGTCAGACACCCTTTTCTCTCCCGTTTCATTTTAAACTCAGGTTCTTTGCGACCCTTTTTATTTTTTCTCCATTTCTTTTTGACGTCGTCTGCTCTCTGGTGCTCTACAGACAAGAAGTGAGCGTGCACGTTTGAACGTACTAGCAAATCATCTACTTCTAGTTTAAAACCGTCCCACCAGTCTGAATTATTTTTGCATATTCTGCATACTTTAATACACGCTGCGTTTGTACATGCTTTGGGCGGCGGGGATGGAAGTGTTTGCGTGGGAGGCCGGTAAGTAGATTCCCAATCTATTTCTTCGTCACTGTCTGCATCAAGTGGGAGTGGGTCAACTTTTCTCTTCGCAATAACAGCTTCTCGTGTGCCATTAAAAAATTCCGCACGGTGACAACTTTCTAAATATCGGATCAATCGACACCTAAACCTAGATCGTGGTCCCAAGATGCGATCTCGTATTTCTTGCGGAGAGAGAGAATTTGTGATCCAGATCAGTGTATGTAAGTGTAAAGTTAATCTACCTTGCTGTTCAACAGTACCGTAATATGCGTTTGTGTGTCCAAACAATCCTCTATCAGCACTTTCCCAACCCAACACGTCTGTTAGGAAAGCATCAACCATGTAATTAAAAAATCGTGCCGCCGAAACCGGGTTAGTCGACATCAGCTTGTTGCGTTGCTTGGAAGTCTTTATTTCCGGGCGGTAAACGGTGTCAGTTTCAGCATAATACAACGCTAAAGGGTGATGAAGATCAGACCACGATAACGTAATAAACCAGGTAGGGGCGTTGAAGAACGCGATAGTCGACCATATTTCATTGCGCATGTATTTTTTGGATGTAACCGATCCTTGAACGCGGCCCGCGACGCCATCAAGATCTTTAATTAAATCAAAACAAATCTGTTCCGCGGGATTATTCGGGATGACATGTTCACCGGCGGCCATGCGATCGGCAATACTTGCAGCAACATTCGGATCAACCGCCGATAATCTTCTCGCTATTCCTTCGAATTTCGATCTCTTGGCTAATAGCATACTCCCAGTTGCTGCTGCTTTCAGCTGCTCATGATTGAATGCGATCATAGGAAAGTAGGTATCAACCTGAAACCTTTTATCGTGATACATTAGCAGGCATTTTTTTCGCGTTTTCTCGCCAGTTTTCTTGGAGTGTGTTGGGTGTCCAATACCACCTTTTCCGTAGGGAAACAGCCAGGGAAACATTCCCGGATATGATTCCACATTATCGTACATGCTCACTGGTAGTTCCGATCGTCCGATACCCAGCATGTCTCCTTTATGTGTTAGGTGCTGGAGGGCTACAGATTTTACGGTCTTCATGGTAGCTGTAGCATATTCGGTACTAGTCAGGCCGTGTACGGTGAAAGTGCACTTACCTGTTCGAGTGCCGTACTCCCTTACTGGCTCGTGTGTAGCGGTTGAACCTGCTGGTACGTTTTCTTCTTCCGCTGGGCTCATTCGTCTGTAATCGACAACAACAGGTATGTCCCGATCTGAGTAAGTGTCTAGGTTCTCTTGTGATATTTCAAGATCTTTGTAGCCCTCATGATTTAATTTTAACCATTCCAACCCCTCGACTACCTTTTGCTTCCGCACCAGCATTGGAGTACGCTCGAAGTCTTCCTGGGTTGGTGCAGAGGACCCGATAAAGACAAAAGCGAGGATCTCGTTCATATCTTCTTTTGATGGAGGCAGTTTGTTCATTATAGATAAAACAGGCTGAGAGAACATGATTGCATTCGCACTCATCCTGACTCTCCCAGAGTTCACTCGTACCACGCACCTGTTATGCCGTACGCGGGCAATCATTATTCCTTCAGCATACGTTAGATCTTGAAGTTGCGACGGAACCGGTCCTATCCAATTATGCAAAGCAAGGGCATTCTTGGGCACTATACCGTTTGAAAGGTAAGTTTCACAATCCACACATATTTGATTACAACCCTCTGCGAGAACTGGTCCCTCCAGGTCTTCAATGGGGTCTGTAGTTTTGAACCTTTCTTTTCGAGTTACACCACATTTGATTAAGAGAGCCAGGCTGCCGTTGAAACTTTCCAGGGGACTCAGCCGTGTTAGCGGTGTAAGGCACCCGCACACTGCACATCCGGCCTCTCTGAATGCTCTCGGATTAACTGTCCGACAGTGTTTAGTAATAATTCGGCGCGCGGTTTTTTCATTCAGAGGTTTCGGGGGAAATACTGTATCAGTCAACCGATCAGTACGTCTTTTACGAGCCGTCTTCAGTTCATACACTCGGAGAGCCTTGATTTTTGTATCATATGCAACTCTCGCAGCACTAGGTGTAAATTTTTTGGGCTTTCGGACGGCTTTGATTGGTTTGTCGTTCGTTTGCAGATTACCTGTGCTAGTGAGACTAACATTCTTGAATATGGACACAACGTCCTTGCAGCCACTACAGTAGTGGTCCGTTAGCATTGCACGGCAATCTTTTACACTCAACTGAGTGGGGATCCACACGCCATGCAATTTTGACAAAGCCAAGATCTCGGGTTTCGTTAGCATGTTCAGTATCTTTGGTATCGGTATATCTGCTGCCAGACAGTTCTTATGTCGATTGAGGACTTCTGTTAACGTGTTCCGCGTACATTGAAACTCAAATGAATATTCCATATGGACCCAAGATCCAATGTCATTGTTGTTTGTCATATATGGACTCAGAATTCGTCCGTTTATAGTTTGTCTTATCCCACCCCCATATCTCCAAGACGTGCTATCAGCCACATAGACAAAGTTGTCTACGCGTTTCGGGAACGACGGAGGGGCATGGGTGTGAGATCTATAATCATCGTTGTCATTAACCAATCCGCTGCAAGACCCGACAAAAACACTAGTGTGTGTAGGGTCTTCAGGGGGGTTATCTGAATGGTCATAGGTCCAGAGACCCGAGTCGGTTAAACCGAGCTCAGTTGAATGCCCACGAGAGGCGGTCGTGAAAGACCAATGCCGAAGAGAGTCGGCGACGTTCCCCAGAGAGGAAGGCGGTAAAATCAATACTTTTAACTCGTTAATATCTGAACAGAAAACAATATATGTAGCGCGACACACGTTTCCCTTGGTGGCCCATCCACAATATCGTTATCACTGAGCAGCATACGGTAAGAGCGACCAGGATCCACCATGGGATTGAGGTACACATCCGGACGGGTGTCTCCAGGATGTCCGTTTTTTCTTTAGTGGTCATAGCGAGTGGTTATAAGCCGCGCAGAAGACTCCAATCGATTCAAGGCTGGATAAGATTGGGGGGCAGAGTCAAGAATTGCTTGATGTGATTGGTGCTGCGCATTGTTTGATGTGATAGGCCCCGCCACGGCAACGGTAACATGTGGTTTGATCAGGTGCTTTTTGACTGTCATCTTCAATAGGGCTGCACGCCATGCTCGTCACGGGCACGGCCGTCGGTTCGACGGGTGTACAACGGCTACGGCCCGTCACCCAACGGTCCATGTTGTGAATTAACAAAATGCCTACGGCACGGGACGGTGACGGGACGGCCGTCGACGGTGACCAGAAGTGCCGGTTCAACCGCGAGCGAAATTAGCTTATACCAACATTCAATAGAGCCTCAAGAAGCATCTTACCAGTTTATTAAGAGACAATACACAAGCCTGACCATTTTCATTGGAAAATGTGGCGTACTTGATCCTCTCGACATACCTTTTGGTAAGTTGAATATTTGCCTGCAGATCGTGCTGAAACACATCTTCAAAAGCATTAGCGAGCAGTCCTGCACTTAATGGTGAGATAGATAAGACTTTTTTAATTCTCCTGTTGAAGGAAGAACTGCATTCTGACGAGAAAAATGTTTTGAACAGGATACGGGAAAGATATGTAAGTACACTTGGGCTCACTTGAGAAGTAGGAATGCCGTCGTGAGTGATGCATATCAGTACAAATCACTTTGGAAGGTCAATGCAAGTTTATTACCCATGAGAAATGCTCGAAGGGTACGAGATTCCCCGGTTTACTGGGCAAAAGCCCGTCGCCCGTCAACCTCCGTCAACGGCCGTGATTTCGACGGCCGTCATCTTGAAAAGCCGTGCCGTTACCGTCCCGTCGAAAAACTTCCGGAAACCCTGACGGAACGGGTCGGCTACCCGTCGTACGGGACCCGTAGAACCGGCGCGACGGGCACGGCGTGCAGCCCTAATCTTCAACTTGAGCGCTGTGTACTTCCAGTGTACCTACATTTCTCGAGCGGCGTGGAAAGATCCGTGGAAAACGTATTACATTATCATTATATATATATATTATAGATTTTTTTTTTGCCACTTATAAAGCTTATCTACACAAATTCATCCGGACAAAACGAGAAAGTTTCAACCAAACAAAATTGGGTGGACAGAATAACCTTCCTGACCGTACGAAGAGGTCATGTTTAGATGTCCAGGGTCAGACAAGAAAACCTAAGGGATCTTCAACCGTAGAGAAATAACAGTGCAACTAGACATAAGAGTGAGGACTCCTGAATGAGCACATTGTTTTTCACCAGCATCCCTGAGGAGAAGATGACGAAGGCCGATTCACGGCCGCAGAGAGTGGGCAATATGTGGGCCGCAACGACAATCCTCCCTGAACACTTATTATTCAAGGTAGGCTCCTAGTCCAACTTGAGGGACAGCGGGCTGTATCATTGAACTGAGACAAGGAGACGGGAGATCTTTTACCGGTGCTTCTTCGTGAGCGAAAAGGTGTGCAGGTGTGAGTTTTTGACTCGGAGTTGTAAAGCCGCGTCCACCATACACCGGCAACGTGACCAGCGAGGCGCTGGATTTTCAGGGATGTCCCGCAATATTAACACTCAAAGCGATGAGAATTTTGAGGACAAATTCCACGAAAGCCAAACGCGGCGAAATCGCAGGAATTGAAGATTTAAGACGGTTGACTCGGAGTCCATGTTTAGCTAGATTCTTGTGAAGGAGGGCATGTCGCATGATCAGCTGTGGATGTATACTCTTCGGACTTGAAGATCCGTGAATGCCATCTTATTTAACACCGTCACTGCGCCATTCACGGTTCGAGAGACTCCGAGTCGTAGTGCCGAAACAGGGAGGCGTCGTAACGGACCCACGTGATCGTATCCATCAACGCCGAAGGCTATGTCGCTGTTCTTCTCCATGTCTTTCATCTCTGCTAGCTGCCTGTAACCCATGGCAAAGCATTCTCATCAAGCGCAGATGGTCCCCACGCAGTCTATGTTTACAGTCGTGTCTGTGCATCCTAACACAACCAGGAGGAAGAGACGTTCAGCGCTGTCACTTCCTACAGTTATTCCGACAGAAGACATACTGGACAAATTCTGGCGTAGAGTTTCGCAATTGACCACACGGTATCACGATGTTGATCGCAAGTGGATAAAGGGTACGGAAATCAGGGACTGGAACAATGCTAATAGGAATGTCAGTACGCAATGGCCGAGTCCATAATCAATCGCTCACGTATTACACAGGCATGCCAAAAATGTATCAATAGCCGAACGGGTAGGACCTGTATCGTGGACGAAGACCAACCAAGCTGTAGGGCTTGTAGGTCGATCAAAATCAGCTGCGATAGAAAGCTTCAATTCGTCTTTGAGATGACAAAAGACGATTTCTTTCCCTCTTACGACCAGTTCCTGGCTGTATTCCGACATAAGGAGCCGGGAAGGCTGCGCAGATACGAAAAAATCAAACGTGAGGGCGAGTTTAAGTGGCGCGGAATATATGTTCCAGGTGCGTGAAGGTAGTCAGCCATACTATATTGCCCTTATCATTGTCGTAGTCACAGCCGCGAACGACCACAGTGGAACCTCGTTGAGTTTGCAAGCAACGAGCGATGATATGAGACAAACAGGTGAGCGAAATCATTCAATTTAAAGGACCTCCACTGACCTTGCTCATCATCCAGTTCATTAGTCTCGAGCTACAGCCATAAGTCAATACAATAGCTGGAGAGATGAAGAGCGGATAGCTTGCAAATATTACTTCAGGATAATACATGGGACAATCCTGTACTTCAGAATCGGCGAACTTCTCAGATCAGATCCGCTTCAATAACGCATAGATTATCATAATTTGGCATGTGGGCATAAGACATACTGCGTAGCAACGCTCAACATAGTTAAAAATCAAAAAATATTCAAGTACGTGCGGCTGGAGAAGGAGTACCACAAACAATGACCCACAGTATATTACAGCCAACATGAGGAACGCGATCGTTCCCACCCCCGACCGCCGCCATGTAGGAAGAGACCGTGTAGCCGACAACGACGAAAGAGCCGACGGGGACCTCACCAGGGAAAAGTGGTAAGACTTCGCCCAGGCGATCGAGATCTGTATCATAGTCCACGACCGTCTTGCGAGCGTCGTAGACAGGGACTGCGGAAGGGCGATCAAAAAGAGATCCACTAGCGTCATAAATTCGGAGACGAACTGGAATCAGTGTGTGCCAGAAGGGTCTTCATAGGACCAGCGTAACGGCTAGTAGAGAGTGAAGTTTTGGCCGGGGACTTTTTATTCGGCGTCCGATTACTGAACATGTGAGATGGGACAGAATTTCCAGGTCGGTCAGACGAAGCTACAAAAAGAAAAGAAAAAATGAGACAAAGCATAAGCCTGAATGACTTCAAAGACAGACCTTCAGGGGCGTTGCGAACGTCGGGGCTGATCATAGTCTGGAAAGAAACCGCCTTGTCAGTAATCTGTCCATACATTGTCTGCTCGTGAAAGAGGAGGCAGAGGATGGCCTCCCAACGCTCATAATCTTGATCGTGAAATACACCGGACAACCATTTCCGCATGCGGTCAGATTTCACGCCGATCCGCTTGGGAGAAATAATATGCGACTCCACACTGCAGAGAGCCGAAATGCAAATCGCAATGCGATCGCCGTAATACAATCGGTGGGTGGTGGTGCTACCGGCTGACACACGGGAGCCCAGTTTTAGCGGCGAGACGCGTGATAGGTTGACGAAGTTAGGAGATGCCTCTACAAAAAGCATTGCACCCATGGAGTTACTGTTAAAAGGTGAGCGCTAGGCCGCGATATTTGATGAAGTGGTACGCACGGTGCCAGCATACGAGGGGTTTGAGTAAACCATGAACTAAACTGAACCCGTCCCCCAGTGGTGTAGTCAATCTCATCCAAGGAATTGCGCAGCCGATCATAAGAGGGCAAAACCCTACGCATGGCACTATTCTAACAGTTTGAATAGCAGCTCAGACGAAGGAAAATCACTCACGGCAAAGGAGGAAGTCCAATATAATGCGGACGTAGAGTTGCATCCTGGAGATCAACGTCATAAACGCCGCAAGGGGCATTCGGGTTGCTGGACAGAGCCATATAGACAATTAAGAGTCAGGAAACGTCAATAATAATAACAATACAACGCACAAATAAGCCTTGTATGTCTCGATATCTTCGAGAAAAACAGTGTCGACGTCCTCATCAGGAGAAGGATCCCGTACGGCTGAAGCATCCGCATCCGGCGGTTCACCTTTGGATGCACGCGCATATTGAGACATGGTCAGAGGTGCGGCACTCTTCGAGGAACCACCGGAAGCGGAGGCAATCGGGCGCTCCTTCTTGACCGTGTAGGTGGAAATGTCACCGCTGAGGCTGGGTGCGGACTTTTTGCGTTTAGAAGAAACAGAGAGTAACCTGAAAACGTTGTTGTTCAGAATGCACATTAACCCATAAATAGAACGCGCACGGAGACTCAGGAGTAGCTGCAGGCTGGGTATGAGAGTCATCAACGTCGGAGTCGGACTTCTTGCGCTTTGCAGAGGATAAGATCTTGGGAACCCTAAAAACACACGGTCAGCAAATAAACACAATAATAGGGATTTCATACACAGTAGAACGTTTGACCAAGGATGGAACCATGTCCTCATCGGAAATGTCGGGCCGGTCCGGAGACAGCTGACGTGCTTTTCCCTTGCCCTTCCTGATCACCGAATCGTTCAATTTAGCCAAGTCACAGAAATATAATACAACATACCGATCAGCCGCTTTCTTGGCAATAACGTCCTTCAAAATGTCGCCAGAATAGGGCGGATCCCAGTCAGGAGAAAGCGCTCGCAAACTGGGAGCACTGACATGCAGAACTAAACAAAAAGCCAACTCAATGCACGAGAAGAACTCACGGAGAAGCTTTCGCCAGAGAAGCACGAATCCCATCATCCAATGCCAACTGATCATGGTCTATCTTGGACGCAGTTCTGACGCGCGAACGAAGAGGCTCTCCGCTAATATCGGAAGCGGGGTTATTGGTCAAATTAGGTTGGCCAAGCGTAGATTTCCCCTCAAGATAAGCCGTCACCCAGGCACCCAATGCTCTGGCGGACAAGTAGAGGGAATAAGGCATTAAAAACACGTACAACACTAAGAATGCATAAAATCTTACTTAGACATATCATCGTCGAGTTTAAAGGGCAAACTAATAAAATCCGTTAATAACATTATCAAATATGAGCGAATAAATTACCCTGGGGTTTGCGATGGAACGATTACAGAGCTGGACTGAGATGCGGTGGAAGGAACAGCTGATAGCCTCCTAGAAACTTTAGCCGAGGTATCGGCAGTAGGTTCGACCGAAATTCCAAGCTTCGAAGCGGCACTGTCAAATCAGAGAAATTTACACTTTGCCTCAAAGAGAGCAGAAGACAATGAAAAACCTTCGAGTCATCAAAGAGGGAGGCAGCGCGCTGTTTAATATCGAAGCACACTTATGAGAGCAAATTTAGCATTGAGTCAATAGTAGGCGCACCTAGCTTTGACGCTGGGCGGTTTTTTGAACAGACTAGATGGCGAGTTGAAAATAAAAGAAAAAAGTGTTTAGCAAGGAACAAATATGGAAAGGAGCAATAAAAGAAGATACCTGTCATCAACAGCCATTGCTGCCATGTCCCTGATACGATACGAATAAGCACTGGTTGATAATAAATTAGATAAATACTAACTCATCAGAGCTAGACTCCAGTTCAATAACAGCAGTGTTGGATGATCTACACCAAAATATAAATCAACAATTCTGATATGAATATGATATCGACGGCACCTTGCAGTACTTCCCGATAACTTGGGCGCTCGCTCTTCAGTTGAATCTTTAACTATCGGAGCGCGGACGTCGGACGGGGTTGGCGATCTGTATAGAGGTCGGCGGATTAGAGCAGGCAAAACTACACACGTACGTTGAAGCATCTTTGATAACTCGAGATCGTTGAAACCGAGAACCCTTCGTTGGAGACGAAGGTGGAGATCTTGGCAATGCATTTAGAAAAACAATCATCACAGCCATAGACAACGTACTGGGAAGGATAATGAAGGCTAGGGATATCGGCATCTTCATAAGGATCGCTATGAGTACAGGGTCATAAAAAAGGTAACATATCGTTGAATAACCAGTACCCGTCGTTAATGAAATCGTTGTCGTAGCTGAACCTATGATGAGATCGAAATCAAGATAGTTTATTTAGGCCACAAACCTATCATCGAAATCGGCACCGCCTGCGGAGCGAGTTTCAACTTCACGAGGAGATGAAGGTTTTTCAACAATAACTCCATCGTCACTGTGATATACCAACATAAGTCCTTGTTGAACGGTGAATTAAAACCGTAACGTACGATTCTTCAGCCTCGTCATTTATGAACGCAGAAGCAAGAGCCTTTTTGGCAGATGAAGTCGAAGGCTTAGCTCTAAACGCTGGTCAGAAAACAAAGTAAAATACGAAGGTAAAGATAAACTTCGGCTTGGCTTTGTTCGTAGACCTGGAAAGTTTGAAAGTCATTAGATTTAACATAGACTGGAATTTGAGCGGTACGGACTTGGAAGATTTCGGCATACCCGCCTGTTTCAATAAGCAATGTGGGATTAAGAGCGAGGAGCAGGGGTGGGCAGAAAGAGTTGGAAATCGACGACTATATCTCGCAACATCTCGCTGGTTTTAAACCGATCTGTAATTCCACATGGAGATTAAGTGTATTCGGGGTCCCGCAAATGTTTTAGAAAATATAACTTATCGGTTGTATCTGTTATCAAGGTTACTATCCGGATAAGCGCATTACAACACGGCCCAGTCAGCTGTTTATGGTACAGCGTTCAGGTCAGCTAAGAAGCAGATGATCGATCGTCTTGGTCGGCCCAATCGCAAGCTCGGCGGCAGTATTCCAGGCCGCGAGCCAAGGGAGGCGGAGATGGAGCCAGTAAAATCAAGAACGGGTTTTTCAATCGGCACAGGTAACCACATGGAACCACGTACCTGAAAAGGAAAAGGCTCAAAGAAGGGATGCGATGTTGGAGACCGTGCACCGCAGTACCCGAAAGGTGGACGATGAATTTAACAGAACCATGTGGGACCGAGTATCCCAAAGGAGAGCCATGATTACTAAATGAGGAAGGTTCAAAGAATCTGCAGTTTGGCCTGGTTCATACCACCTGAGAACAACGATATCCTAAGAGTATAGATGAGACGAACAAAAAGGCGACTGTAACATCAAGAACCGGATTTTCGATCAGCAGATGTTTGAGCACATGGAAGCAAACACTCAAAAAGGTAAAGGCCAAAGGAAGGGATGTGCAGTGCGCTGTTGGAGATCATGCGCGGGCATTAATGCCCGAAACATGGATAGCACAGATGAGCGAGAAAAGGGCAGGTGGAGCCTGTAACATCAAGATCCAGAGTTTCGAACATAATAGTTATCCCCGCATGGAAGCAAGTACCTGAAAAGGTAAAGACCAAAGCAAGGGATGCGATGTTGGAAACCGTGCACGGGCAACAGTAACCGAAAAGATGGATAACGGTTTCATCAGATCCGGGTGGGTCCGAAGATCCCAAGGTGGGTGTGTGATGTCCAAACGCGGAAGTCTCAGGCTCTTTGTGATTTGATTATGATCACCAAGTCAGAGCATATCAGTCGATACGGGGAATACCGAAAATAATAATAAAATACCTTACTTCTTATTTTTTCGAGTATTGACATTGGTTGTCGCACGAGGTGGCCTATACGATAGACTTCTGTATCGACGACATTCATCCTCATGGACGATTTCTACAACAAACCTGAAGCCGGTAAACCACACCACACTGAACTCGCCCAAGATTAAAATACTCACTTTGTAACAGCTCAGGCTCTGGAGACGTTTGCCACTAGCCGTAGGGATGCTCTTAAGGAACGGGAGAACGGTGATGCAGTTCATATGGCAGACTTGGAAGTAAGCCCTACCTGATCCCCTTACCGATTTTAATAAAACGCACTGACAACCGACTCCAGAGCAAGGGCATCCAGGTCGTTGAGACAACTGAAGGCCGACAGAGCTGGCGTTTGTGCCGGAAGGATACGGAGGACGACGTTCAGGATGAAATTGTGGTGCGCGTTCAAGGAATATTGACCAAGAACAATCTTGTGCCGAAAAATGTGCACAGGTACCGTTATGTCTTTCGGTGCATGTAACAGGCGCTAACGTCCAAGATCAGCTGCTCGCCTGCCAAGGCCCAGTTCTTGTCGCAGCACGCCGAACTATGCGGCTTTCGATCTACCACTTTCCAAGAATCGATGGCTAAACTCACCACCGTCCACGAAATTTTTCAGCAGCATCTAGTCGGCATCAACATCACACCTTTGGTCGAGCATGCAGATGAGAGATCCGACACGTTGGGCGCCAACAATCGAATTTTTACGTTGAGATCGGATGCACCTACCGAACAAGATAACAGCTTTCAAGTTGGAGTCGATCCTATGCGCCTACTATCCAGATTCAAGGCCGGCGGCCTCATTCACGCGCCGGAGAACATCGTGAAATATTTCAAGAAACCTTCAAACGACGATGAGTTAGCCATTTTTATTATGTCGTTTTCAATTGACTCATGGTCTCACAGTAATTATGAATATGAGCCATTCTTTCCGGGTGGCTTCAAAGTCGGAGATATAGTTGAAATGCAGGTTTGCTTTATCGCGGTGGCGTCGGGGAGAGCGGGAGTCAAGATGACAACGCGCCTGCAAGCGCTGACCTTGTTGAGTAACGAGTTCTCTATGGTACGCAGCCTTTGATTTGATTTCATGCTATCAATGTGGCAAAGTACTGACTCACCACACTAGGCCGCTAATTCTGCTCGCTGCGAAGCTGCCGTTCGTCATCCCAAACAAGCCGCCATTCGCAGGAAAATCGGATATTTCAAAGAGGACGAGGAGGACGAAAGGAAGTCCAAGAAGCGTAAGAGCGAGGGTCCGGGTGGCAGCGGAAACCGTGAAGCTGACATGCAGTTCTAGACATGTATATTGTGTAGCTACAACAAGTTATTGACGTCTCATGAAAGGATGCCAGCGTAGAAGAGTAGAAGACGAGTTCACAATGCTTACGTGACATATTGACCCGAACAAATCCGATGATCATCGTAATCGTATATATTTTTATCAGAGGTGATAGACAAACAAACGAACAAAATTCAAGGCGAGACACAGGCGAGCCCAAGGGTCAGCCATTCGTAGAAGCCAAATTTTCCATGTCAACAAGTGGCCAAGAACTAATAAATGAAGCTGTTAGAATGTTACAAATTACAACCCTGGTGGAATCCCGCACCAGTGACCGAAGGCTCAAAGTTTAGACTTCACTGCGGAGAGAAAAGCGAAAGGTTTGGTAGAAAGAGGGGGCCGAGTAACATAATCGGTGACGTAGAAGAGAATGCCCAATGAAGACACCCCTGCAAACTTGTGAGCCACTGATTTATTATCTGAATCAACATCACCGACCTTTTATCTGACAATCGCAGTCGGAAATTCGAGCCTTTGGGTCCATAGTAGTCTCGCCCCTACGATCAGAATCATATGCAGGAAGCACATGGTCGTTGCGAAAAAATATAGATGTCTCTGTGGAGGCGTTCATACTAAGCGGGAAACTCGTTGTGGTCAGTTTATAACGCATGCAGCGTTTAAGTATCAAGCACATCAGGCAGCGACGATATCATCTGATGTGGTGACTGTCGGACCGCAACCACAATCATACTCAGGCTCTAATTTCTCCCACAAGGGCGCACGAGAATAAATATTACAAAGTAAAATCAAATATCGTTAAGTAGACAGCTATAGAAGTTATCTACCAAGGGTTCGAGCTCATCTAAATAATGTAAATCTGGTTCGGAGAGTGCGTGATGATATTCCAGGTGCGTGAAACGACGCTCGCTGTTAGATGCACGAGCAGATACGTACTTCAATAACAGTCGAGGATCCACACTTTGTACTGCGAGGTAACGCAGAGATGGGCAAGAGTCCAAAGGATGTCGGGCCAACTCGTGAAAGTAACAATCTCCAGTGGAGACAAGAAGCACCTCCCCAACGCTTGTCAAGCGACGCACGAGGAGAGGAACGTGAAGAGTATTATTGACCCTACCAGTGATGGAGAGACGAGCCAAATGCGACAAAAAGGACAGGTTCAACGTGGCGAACCACGCAACATGGTCGAAGTCGATTGCGTTGAACTCCTGAATGACAGGGAAGACACCGAACGCAAGTATCTCCAGAACGTCGATTGTTCCGACTTTGTACTCGATTGTCAACACCTCCAACGAAGGCAGTGTGAACGACGCCACGGGACTCCTGTCCCAGAGAAGCCCACCGGCACCGAACAAGACATCGCGAAGGGTAGGACTGGCAACAAGAGTAGCGATAAACTCTGAAGCTCGAGGCTGCGCCAGGATGGGCAGTCCCTTGATTGTGAGCGATGTGAGCCGCCCAAAATAATTGGACTCTCCCCAAGGGAGACTGGCTGAGATGAGATGCAACTCCTCGAGAGCGGGCATGTGTGCGCCAAAGAGAGGAGGGGGGATCATAAACAGCGCATCACAAGTCCGGCGGTTGGTAGTGTACGACGGACACGTGAAAGTGAGCGATCTGAGTTTAGGCGCAGGAGACCCGCCCAAAACCTGCAGTATGTCCAGGAGAAGAATGTCCACCGACGTCGAAATGTGAACCCAGCGCCAAAGAGGCACGGATTCCCTGGCAGCCAAAAGGCAGTGCTTCGCGTGCTCCGAGGAGCGAAGGAGGTCGAGAGGATTAATGGGGAGTGAATAATTGGTAGATGAGGAGTCGTCCGTCAGAGCACCGTCATTGTCTGAATCGATTGACATGGACGAGATGGAGAGGGAAATGTGGACGTCAACATGGAGGGCGCCAGTATTAGAAACATGGCGTTCAATATATTTGTAGTGCGTGGAGGAGTCGATGAGAAGTTTGCACCAGAAAATCGGGTGGTCGAGTACGATTTGGCGCCATCCACGACGCGTATGCATGATGGTATCCCGAGCGTGATTGTAAGCCCAGAAAGAAACAGAGCCGATGGGTGTCACGCTGCTGTCGCGACAGAAATGACCGAAACATTCCGCCAGCATTTCATTGGGCAGTTTATTGATAGGGCAAAAACCCTCGGGCGGTGGACCGATAACATTGGCCCAGATTATATCCACGTCTACGGTAAGAGCGTCAGACATGCTATAAATTTATTTAGTACCACAACCATGCTGGAAGAGCACTGAATACTCACCAAGAATGAGTTATGGAACTGTGCAAGAAAATAGGATGCTGGCAAGAGATAAATCCGAGGCGAGAGAATTGAGGGCGAACGAAATTTCTTGTTTACTGATACCCATGTTAAAACGTCAAACAGTATAAAACAGACCACAGGCCCCCGAACACTGCTGCAGACAGGAATTAGACAAGAACCAAGCGAAGCACTTGGAGCGCAATTCCCAGACATATTGAAATCCGACGGGTTGAACCGAATTCCATCAGAAATAGATTGAAGCATATGGACATACAGGCACCGCACCAGATGGGGGGTGCTTAACGGGGAAGGGAAGATAACAAATATTGAGCCGAATACTGCCAGAAACAGAGACGCACCATCACAGCAAGATCATCGGATTGAACAAAAGAAGGACATAACACATCAACCAATCGAAGACCGAAGTCATTGTACCCACGGACACGCTAAAAAAGTTGAAGCGAAACCCCGCAAAATCCATCACGTAACAAAGAAGCCACATAAATTAAAGCGGAATACCGGACCGACTATCATACATCTGTAATCGCTAAGTTAATACCCTCCGAATGAAACCAAGCGTCCACGGCCGGGTTCCATCCGCCTTCAGGTTGAGACACGGTCAACGTCTCCAAGTCTACATACCGCCCAGATCTCCTTGTAAGTACCAACGTCCGTAAGTCAGCTAGAGAAACGTCGTGGACAAGTAAGTGTTTCAATGAGGGACAGGCGTTCCAGTTAGGTCCTAAAATAGGCGATTGACGACGAGAAGCTACAGTGAATGCACTATAAAACAAGTTAGTAACCCCGCGCAGATCGATCCGCTCCACAGATCGTAAGAGCGAAAAAATGGTGTGGAACTCGTGACCCGTCGGACATGTACCGACGAGAACGATGTCCTTGACGGTGGACAGTAGAGTAGAACAAGTGCACAAGCACTGAATGTCCTGTGTCGCAGTGATGATGACCTTGAGGGTGATGGCCGAGGGAAGATTAAGTCTCGAGATGAGGTGCGCCATGCCCAACAGGCCGCGGAATGTGAATTCGAGAGATCGAAGGGAAAATAGAGGAGCAGAACAGGTTATCCACTCTGGTCGATAGTTCAAGACTATAGCGTCCATTGTAAGAGTGTGGACATCTGCCAATGAAGAGAATACTTCAAGAACATCTGACCACACCACAGGCTGACGTGCTGGCTGTGTGATGATACAGTCGGAAGTTGAATATGCAACCGATGGCGCCACGACGGAGTCCGAAATCCACGACAAAGTGTTGCACGGTGGGAAAGGGAGACCCATCGGAGGTGTTGTAATAAAGCTGAAATGGTCTACGCAGAAAGGCCGGATTCGACGATAGTCGGGAAGAATGAAACGGACTCGGAGGCTCTGCAGGACGGCAGGGGTAGTCCATTCTAGAGAAAAGAGGACTTTGTCCAGAATGCGGGGTGATTCTGCCGATATGGAGAGCGTGACGCATCGATCCATGTACAAGGACAAAGCATGAGATGCCTGATCCACGAAAGTGTCGAAGGAAATAGCAGAGCGCGTCAGAGAAACCGGCCGAACACCGGAATCCTGTACTGCGCGGAAGGCGAGATATAGGGGCAAATCGCGGGAATAATCGAACCAGTCGTGTATGACGGATATGGGAGACCGGGGGGAAATTAAGAGGCGATTCCAAAAAGGAGGATATTGTCGAAGGCAGTGTGCTATCCAGCGAGTAGATCCCAATAGAGCTCCGCGCGTTTGTAGGAAATCCCAAAAGTCGAGAGTGTCGTCATCGGCTACAAGCTGGAGAACCTGCTCTAATATTTCGGGGAACAACTGTACACGAGGGCTGTCCAGACTACTCTGTACAACACACGCGGTCAGTCCATTGTCATTTTTATCTATCATCGGGAAATTAACCACGAAATACTCACATCGTCTGCGGAACTGGAGTTAACTGCGGATAATATGAGGCCCTCTGCTATACAGACTATGAACAAAGATATAGTCGGAATAAAAGCTCATAACATACAGGCTTCAAGATTCTGTAGACCAGACGACATAGAGGACTGTTCCACGAGTTGGAAGTAATCGGGAGAAGAGAAGGTCCCGAAAGCGATGAGAGACCCGAGCAGGTGGATCGATAGTGAACACAAGACCGAGAACACCGTTGTCCGACCTCAACCAAATCACAAGAAGAAGAAGAATAAGTAGAGAGATGAATCGGGAGGAGCCCGAAACGGTGGCGCTATATTTACACTCAGATAGCCTGTTATGGATAACCCACCCAAATCAGCTAGCAACCAGATAGATCCAGATATAATGGGATCATCTCGACGAAAGAAGGAAATCACTGTATCAATGGCGGCACATTGAAGAAGCCAAGGTACAGATATGAAACACGATGGCCGCCAGGAACCGCTCACCAATCATCGATACACAGCCTTGCGTCCAGGATATCCCGAAGGACGATTCAAATAATTAATTTAAAAAATTTTAAGCAAAGAAAAAGCTGTGTTTATAACGAACTATGGATGCACAATATAAATCTAGACTAAGGAATGAAAAGTAGGCAGAGTGACAAGATTGTAAGAAGTACCTATGGAAGAATATACATTCGTAAAGCGGAAGTCAGAGATATTATGGCGCAACCATACTACCGCGTCGTAAATATCACCATAAACCAAAGGACGCTCCACACGGATGCAGTGAACGTGGCCACCCGAGTCGATTACAAGACCAACTAGAACAACGACCAGGCGGAGATCGATGCGAGGGAGACGAAGGACGCGAAGGTTGCCAACCAAGGTGGGCTGCTGAAAGCGGAGGCGCAAACGTGCCCATTCGCAATAAATGGAAAAAACATGGGAAGGCGCATGCCCGAAGTCCAAAGTGCGCAAACTTGGCATAGCATTGAAAAGGTGCTGCAAAGATATGTTATCGCCTATATCTGACACCGCGCAAAAATGATGGAGGCCCAACAACAGAGACGGACACGCCAACAGGTAGTTCACAGACGTGCGAACATTCCGAACAGTGAGATCTGTCAGGCGAGGTACATCCATAGTGGCGAAGATAGCGCCGACAACGGGTCCGGTCTCGAAATCGAT
This sequence comes from Mycena capillaripes, assembly GCA_029204075.1. Classification (NCBI taxonomy): domain Eukaryota; kingdom Fungi; phylum Basidiomycota; class Agaricomycetes; order Agaricales; family Mycenaceae; genus Mycena; species Mycena capillaripes. The sequence goes on along the minus strand of JARHKZ010000029.1, from coordinate 98,677 downwards.
ATCGAGTACCTCCAAAGTAGGAGAGTAAAGCGTATAAGCGCTCGACAACGAAAAGGGCACGAGCTCTCCGAGGCGAACGCTTCGCAGTTGCCTGGCGACGGAGAACAGGCTGGGAAGCAAGGCCGGCGAGAGGGGAAGAGGGGACGCAAAATCTGTCAAATCGACAGTCTGCAGTCGATGAACGAAGTCGAAATTGTCCCACAGCATTGGAACACAAAATATGGACAAATGGGAAATGTTCGGAGTCTCCTGCAAAAACCAGACACCTGCATCGCGTGGTCCACCGGCAATCTCAGCGGTTACACCGGGCCAATGCCGAGGTAAGTGAGTGTAGGAGAGTCGGAGGGAGGTAAGCGAACAGCCGTCGAGCTGAGCGCAGTGGAAATGGACGCGAGAGAACACCACCGGATGATCGGTGTCCAACTCGAAGGATAGCCAACGGGGTGAGGTCGGCCCTATGATTGCAAAAACGAGATCGACCCAGTCGATAACATCCGCAGGAAGGGCATGACGGCCAGCGATGAAGCGCACGTTCTGAAGGTTCAATTTAACGTCCATCCCACCAGCACAACGCGAGACGGCAAAGTGTAGAGCGGAAATAGGCATATCCTTCGCAATGTTGATGGTGGACCAAAGAATTGGCGTAGAATACAAACGACGCTGCAACACGTTTAGCAAGACAGCACATCGCAACGCCACAAAAAACAAAACAAAAAACTTACATGCCATCCACTGCAGATGCAAGCGACAATGCCACGGCGAATTGCTAACTCTTTAGGAGCGGCACTAGGGTCGTCGATAAAATCGAGAAAAATAGCCGTCCATACAGCCAGATTGAACGGGCCCATGTTTGGACCATCATCGAGCTGGTCGATGGCCTGATTCACGAGATCAACATCTCTACCTCACAAATATCGAGGCAACAAATTCAAACCTCATCATCGGATTCCATCGAAGCTGGGAAGCGTGTATCCATATAGGTTGCAGTAGAACAGAGCGAGAATACAATCAAAAATGGAGCAACACACGAACGAGACGGCTACTTATCTATTTATGCGGATAAGTAAAATTTGAAAACAGATGGAACTCCACTACTTACTGATGGAAAACACGACCCGAATCGCCGGCCTCGTGTTGTTGCAAGATCAGAACCTGAACACGCGTGGGAGGCGAAGTAGGACGCGAACTATAGGGCCTTAAGGAGTAAACATAAATCAATCACCTGAAAAATAATCATCAGGACAACGATCTTCATCAAAACCTAAAAAGCATCGTATAATATGACACAAGTCCAAGGCGCATCTGGAAAGCAGGGATATCTTATCTTAGCATGTCCGTCTTTTCAAAGGCTACTGGCTCTATGCGCAAAATACTGCTTGTATTCAGACCGTCGCCAGATGTGGTGGGTACGGCTACGGACGACAACAATGTGAGTTGGGATCCGATAATTTCCAGGGAAATTTCTTTTTGACCTACTCCCAATCCACAGGTAATGACGGAAGACCCAGCACCGGCTTTAACAGTGAGACCTACAACGAACAAAGTATGACATTCCTTAACTTGACCAACAGCCTTTCCCGCAGACTCACACTGTTTACTACGTCACGACCGAGTCCCAGGTAAACGCTGCATTGCGCCAAATCACCACGGGACCAGTAGGATTTGATACGGAGTTCACCGCGAGAAGGCCAACAGCGGAAGAACAGTACATAATCGATGCAATTCCAGCAGGGGCAGCTCGCAAGTATGCAATCACAGGCTGGCAGGTCATCGAGCTCAAGAAGAACGCACCATTTGCGGTCGCGTGGGGCAACATCGGGCTGCGTCTGATACAGATAGCGCGAGGCGATGAAGTGTGGGTCCTTGATATGTGGAAGATTAAAGGTGAGTTTAAATTATGTTTTATTTTATTTTAAACGTGACGACGTACCAACACTGACGACTGATTAACAGCGTTCCCAAAAGAGTTGCGCCGTATCCTACTATCACAAGATATCGCCAAAGTCGGTGTAGGCATCATCAGTGATATTACGGTCATTTGGAATGACTTACGCACCGAAATGATGAATCTGGTGGACGCTGGGATGATGGCTAAACTCCTGTTGGCGGAAAAATATCCCAAGACGGGATACGGGAACCTCTCGTTGAAGACCAGCGTGCAAGATGTTCTCGGCTTCAGCATCAGTAAAGAACTGAGCGAGAGCGACTGGTCTGCCGATGAGCTCACCGACGAGCAGAAGCAATGTAAGTATTTATTGCATGCGTTTCGGCAAAACTAACCATTTAACAGATGCAGCCTTGGACGCAGTCGCATCGTTGAGGCTGCATGATGTTCTCTCGAGTTCGCTCGAAAGACGGAGCATCGAGATCAAGACAGACATCCCAAGCGCGTGGTATACCTTCAACACGAAGATAGGTGAGCCAACGCGGGTGAAGCGGGCGGTTGACGGCACAGAGATCATCTGGAAGGCCACCGATTGCACATGGTATGGCGGCGGAAAGTTCCAAGGATACCCTTAAGCACAGAGACAATGTACATTGATTGTATTACCGTTACACCTCTTCTTATTCTTGGGCGGCACTTCACGCGTTCGCAAGGGAGTGCGGGTGTTGGATTTGGGTAAAACTTGATGCGCTCCCAAGGTGAGTGCACGTTCAAGGGGTCGGGGAGTGTGAATGTGGGGGCCCACGCCGAGGGTGAGATCGCGTCGAACGCGGTGCGCCGTCAAGGCGTCGGGAAGTGGGCGGACAAGTGACATCACGATGATCATGGTGGGACAAATCATTGATCACTTTGTAGTTGTCGTGGATACACATGATAGGCGTGTACGCGGACGGGTCGCTTATGGAATCGGCCCTCGATTTTGGCGTCCAGTGTGCAAAGCTGCTGCGTGTACATACGATGGAAAAAATACAGTGGAGCTGAAGAATTAAACGTGAAATAATTGATGCTGCAGGGAGAAAGTTGAGACTACGGATGGAAACCGTACCGGCAAACGGTCACCGTAGGCCGGTAACCGGCACCGTACCATCAGAGGACCGAGGGAGACTCATACGGACACGGCAACCGATACAGGAGATTCCCGTGTTTGCCGCCAAGTTTAGCCGATACGGCCATACATACGGCAATATAATTTGGGCTCGGCTGTGGGTTGATTTTTGGCACCACTCCAATGCCAATGCTGACATTTGGCCGACAACGCGTTAATCTCTCTGTTAATCAAAATCTCGTTTGCCTACCTGTCCTGCTGGTCCGTAGTGACCTGCATGTGACGTGCGCGTCTACAGGATGAGGCAATCTGTAAGCCCAGGCCCCATGCTGCTCCAGGTGCAGATCTGCCTCTGCTTAAAGGCTGTCCTAGAATTCATTGGGAATGAATAGGCAGCATTTTTTCATTTGTTTTATAGCTCACGGGTGCCAAGCAAATTGACCGCTGTCCTACATAGTAAATACGGCTGTATTACCGTACACAGTCAGGTACCGTACCTGTAAACCTTGTCAACCCGGGCCGTATTCACACGGCCGCATAGCCGTATTTTCCGTAAAAATACGAGCCGTACCTGTATACGGTACATTTGCCATCCTAGCTGAGACTGTCTGTGCAAATGATGCGTGAGAAAGAGAAGGTTAACGTAACGTTTACGATAACGTCAAAACGATATGTCAGAACAAGCGCCGAACACTCAAAACTGCTTAATTTCACATCCCAACCGTCCACGGTAGCATATACATGCCCAAAGTATATACATAAACATTAAAGAGTAAGTATACCACGGTACCAAAGGAAACCAAAACAAGAAAAAGATAACTACATCAGATCACCGTAATCACTCTGACAATACCTACCTCTTAAGGAAACGTTTCCAACACACTTGACGAACGTCATCGACACGGAAAACCCTCGGTCTGGCAGTAAAACGTGACCTAAAAACGAGCTTAAAAATAAATTTTTAAGACTCGTAACCTTGCATGGATGCCGACGCAAAGATTTGCGCGTCTGGGGATTCCTACGAAAGTGATTTCCTTTCAGGTTATAGAAGATACAACACGACCCAATTCCATGTTTGTACGCCACTCGGGATGGACCCATCGTGGCTTTCTCAAGACAGAACTTCGAGAGGAACTGCAGACGGAGGTGGTGCATTACATCGACCTTGTGGAGGCCATCATACTCAAGGAAGCGGACTCCTCCACGCGCTGTGGACCTTCAGAAGTGCGGCCTCCTGTCATCGCATTGGTTCGGGCGCACAACTCAGCATTTTGCATGCGCTTTCCTCACCTGACATATCGGGATCTTCTCGAATATATGGCTGGTCTACAGCGCTCCGTCGCCGAGCTCCAGGCCTATGTGCTATGGCACGATCGAATCCAATATGGCAATATCCCTGCAAGCACACGCTCCTTTGAACTTGGTCTTCGAGGGTCGATTGCTCAGAATCCGACCGACTACAACGCGCTCCGGAAGCTCGGTGTACCGGTGTGGCTGGAGCTATCGCAGGCCAACATGTCGCTATTTGACGTGACAAAAAGAGTGGAGCTGACGGCAATGCGTGTGGAAACACGCAAATGGGACGACATGTCAGTGTCGCAGTTTTTACGCGACACTCGGAAGGGGAAGCTGGTCCACAACAAACCTCTGGAATATTATCCTCCGGCTGTGGACGCCAACACCGCGTATGAATCTGCAGCTCGAGGATACTCTCCTCGTCAGGATCTCATCTGCCGCGACTTGCACTCTCTACAGGACGTTTTGAAAATGGTGGAAACGGGCGGTGAGTTTGTCTTTGCTTCTTGGAGAACGGAGGCAGCAATTTAACTTGCAATTATTAGACCTTTCGGGCAACAACCACAACAAATCTGCGGCATTGGGAGTCCAGGTGCGAGCAGCAGGTAATACCGCAGGGGAGTTAATGGAGAAATACGGTGAGCAGCATTGGACCTGCATCTAACTCTGCGGGCTCACCGATCGATGCTAGCGGCGGACCGAGCAATTGCTCCGACGGCAGAGGCCGTGTTACCACGGGAGACCAATAGAAAATCCAGAAGCGGTGGCCAATCCAAGTGGTTTCGTCAGTTTTCAGATCTCAGCAAATGCTATGAGAAGACGAGATGGGCCCCTGCATTTGTAGAAGCCTGGAACATGGCACGCCAGGACAGCGATTACTACCCCCTGCTACACAACATAAAATTGGAACCCAAATGCAAAACTCTCCTTCTTTACCTTGCGCCTCCGCCACACCTCTTTCTTGGCGTCCAAAGCATCCCAAAGATGTGCAACTTTTTCTTCATTTGGATGTGTATCCGACGCCCATGGCTTTCCCGGATTCGCAACACTTTTGACGATCCGATCTCTTGGGGTTTGACCACACAAAAGTGGCGAAACATTCTCAGTGGGGAGTACTGGAAATACAGGCATCCGACGGACGGAGGAGTTGAGTTCCAGCTGCGGAAATTCTGGAAAAAAGGGGGGCCTCTCATATTCTCAGAGGAGGAGATCGGTGACGTAGAGGACGACATTTCGCCTCAGATGCTGGGTAGCTCCACCGGACGCCTTGAGCCAGAAATCTTCATGGATGACGGTACCAAGGCCCTCGTCCTTTGGGATCTGACGTTGTGTCATTCCCAGTTGCAGTTGGACCGTGCGGACGAGATTCTGTACACAGGGAGTCTCCTGGATGCCAGGGAGCGCAGTATGAGAAGGATTCGCCGCGCCGATTTGTTTCACTCCCCAGACTGGAACTGGAGCATAACGCGCAATACTCCACCCTGGGAGCAGCCGCTAGCTGACAGAACAAGACGACACTGGCTATCCCGGTTGCTGGAGGTGGTCAGATTCTGGCCCTGCGCCTCGAAGAAGATCGATTGGTTTCTTGCAGAGCAGAAATTTTGGGTAACAAGAGGAACCTCGCAGAAGCGTGCGGAGGCACTTTTCTGCGATTCCCTCACCGACGGTAAGCTGCATACGTTGGAGATGTCATTGGTTGCGGTGTATTATCAAGGAGTGTTTGATGCGCTTGGGATTCTGGCGGTGGGCGTCATCGAGCGACCCGTAACAACCCCAGATATGGATCCATTTTATATGATGTAAACTCGAACTCCACACAAAGATGTACGAGGTTTATTTATTTTATTTCTCTACGCTCCTACATACAACTGGTTGCATAACTGCATCGCTTTAATCCATACCAACCGCCGAATGTGCATATTTCTTGAGGCGGTATCTACTTCAGCCGCTAGCTGAGTGTCAAGAGCCAGAATCTGCTCGGCTGCGAAAGGTGAGTCGGGTGCATCGCATGGGACATGAGAGAGCGTATCTGGGCCTGGCGCAAAAGGGTTATGGCTATCCCAATCCTGAGGGTTCTCGTTGAGGAGATGAGTCATAAGAGCCGGGTCGTCGGCGACAGTCCAATCGATGCCATAGGTGCTGGGATCGTCGACAACCTCGGAAGGCGTGTCTGCACGGTACTCGAGACCCCTGGGACCGTCCTGCAGCATGCTGAACATATACATATCGCGTGGGGAGCGACTGCGCTCGCCGCGAATCTGGAGAAGGTGGGAATTCCATGCCGCCGCCCACTCCTGAGCATCCTGGTTGATAGCGGGGAGAAAGAGATGGTGAAGGAGCCAGATATGAGCAGCGACGAGAGGGTTGAGGCCGTGGTGGATCTCAAGGTCCATGAAAAACCGCTTCCACTTGAAGCCAAATCCATGAGTGACGTCGTACCAAAGACGCTCGATGCGCGTATTGTGGACACTCCTGAGATGCTGTCAGTGACAGAGCGGATGCGGCGTGGGTTGTTACATACCTTCCCCATATGTAGGAGCCCCTCGACACTCCCCGCGCATCCTCCATAAATTGAGCGACAAGGACGTTCTCTGTCCCATGGTCGCCGCGCAGCCGGCTGGGCAAGCCGTGGTTGTCCACGGCCTCAACGAAGAGCTGGAGCACAGTTTCGGCACGGTTGTTGTTGCTGGCCCGGATGCCGGTGACAAACCGCGATTTCCCATCTGCAAAGGCGTGTGTGACGATCTTGAAGCGTATAAGGCCTTGGTGTAAAATTGTGAGCCAAGGGGGAGTGATTGTATGGGAGCAATCGGGTCTTACCATGTTGGCCATCGTGATGCCATAGGGAGTTGGCGCCCGCAACGCTGTAGGGACGGCGGTGAATGGCGCGTGCTCCAAACCGACCTGGAGCGCCGTGCACCCGTAGATAAGACGCGATAATACGGTCACGAGGGACACGGTGACCTGCAGCCTTGAGGCGGCCGATCAGCATGCGTCGTCCGAAGTCAGGAAAAACCTCGAGTATAGAAGTGAGTAGGGTGTCGAGGTCTGCATCGCTGATGTCGGAGACGACGTGGCGCGCCGTGGAGATATATGTGCGAGCGACCGTACCGTCTTGCTGTGGGGTGTCTGTGTAAACGCGTTCACCGGGTTGCGAGAGACCATGCTCAAGGGTTCGACGTCGAATGGTGCGGGCGCTACAGTGGAAGACATCAGCGAGGTGGGTGTTGCCTCGAAGCTGAACAGCCTCGGCGAGAAATGTGGGGTCAATCTCGATGCGCGGACGCCCACCAGTAGCGACGCGCTGGGATACCACCATGTTGGGAGCATCCGGAGGGTCAGACGAGAGGTAGCGGGCCTCGTCCAGCTGCTGGACCATGGCTGTAATGCTCTGCTGCAGAGTCCCGTATTCGCTGGGTGGGAAGGCGGCGCGGTGCTGGATCAGAAAGTCAGTGGAGAGTTGGAGACGTGATATATGCAGAGCGCACCGGTTCTGCAGCTTGCAAAAACCGCATGGCTTCGTTGACTTGAAGCGAGAGTTGGGCGGAATCCCCACGTTGGGTGCGCAGAGCCCGAATGACATTACGCTCGAGTATTTGGTAGGCCAGGCGGAGGTTCTCAACCTGCTCCGACATGGTAAAGAGGGAAGGGCACAAGATTGAGATAGACAAGTCCGCCTTCGGTCGGTGTTACAGATATCAGCAATGGCGGCGGTGCATCCATTTTGCGCCAAGAGAAGCCTCAGTCAGCAACACACACGGGCGGTGATTCACCATGTGGAGGGTGTGGGAGATTATCTTGCCCCAGCATGGTGCATATATCCTTATCTCAGCGATTTGGAGGGTTAGCCGGTCAAAAAAAAACGAGTGGTAAATCTTGCGAGATTTTGGAAGAAGTAGAAATGGAGAGGGGACATTGCCTTTGAAGAAGCAATTTTGATGGTATGTGACATGCGCGAGAAATTGGAAGATCTCCGGTGACATCTTGCAAGATCTCGGTGAAAGGTAAACACCGTGCAAATCAGACCATTCATAGTCTTTCAAGATCTCGGGTGATCTTGCGAGATCTTTCAAGTATTTGCAAGATATGTTGACATGCACCAATTCTCGCTATTTCTCAAGAGTTCTTAGAAGATCTCATGCAAACACACTCTAGCACTGCACAAATAAGGGTTTTGTCCGGTAAGGACCCTCAAAAGAGGGGGTGCAGCAGCAATGAAAAGTCGTGTGGATTTTACTATTGACCAAACTTGAATGGAATTCACACACCAGAGTTTGGGAAACTACCCATTTGTATAAACCAGTTTGAAATTGGAATACAGTGGTGACAGGAATCAGTATTCGGACCTTACAACTTGCGGCCAAATAGTACACGACTTACTGCAACAGTCTCAGGTTTAGGGCTATTTTTCAGCCTTATCACGACCAGAACACATGTAATCCACTCCGATTGATGTTCAGACTTAAACACGACTCTATTTAGGTTAATTCTACGGCTTTTATACAAGACATTTGGGGGATACAGATGAGTTATTCTGACTTTAGTCCAAAACAGGGGATGGTTTAGCTCTTCTAAAAACGAAGCTCACTAAGGGAATATTTGGGTCTCAAACGATGTATTGAGATGAATATACCTTGCATAAACTGCTTCCGAGGCCAGCAAAGGCTTGTGGAAGGAGCAAGAGGCTGCGCGGCACTGCCGCGGCAAAACACAGCCACCGCCGCGTCAATGCGCGGCAATGCCGCGTCAGTGTGCGGCAGCGCCGCGGCAGTCGCGGCAATTTCACCCAGCCCCAAAATTCGGTGAGCCGTGGAATGTCCATATAACTCTGCGAACAGTGTCTGCGCTCACTCCTAGAATGCACAACCTTGGTTCGAAGCCCACACCGTATCTACCAGCCTCCAAGAGCGGGTTCGAGGTTAAACAGCCGGGTACCCAGTCTCAGATAATGATCAATATGTTTTTTTTTGATGTGTGACCTTTCTTCATTGCTGAACCTTTAGGTTTGGCTACCCAGGAGAAGATCAATTTCGGCCAACACAGCATTTCATCATATAAATTGGTCATTGCCGGGAAAGAAATCGCCAGGCAAGTGGGAAAGAGAATAATATGCAGACAAAATTTGAGGATATTTATGCAACCCTCTTTCTGATTTAATCCCCAAATCCAAGGCCGTTCGTTTCGAGTAGATAAAGGCATTCTCTTTTAAGTTCAACAAGACATGCCTTCGCTTCGCTCCGGCAAAAGTGCAGACTGGAACTACCATTTAGGATTCACTGAATGATAAATACGGGTATTCAAACAATTAATTTATTCTCGCTAGCGATTAAAATTCAGGCGATAAATCGAGTTTCAGTCTAATGCGCGACCACACCCATTTCGTCAACCGACTCTGGCGGTATCCGGCATGCTCACGCCACCATTGCAACACGCTGAAACGATTGGCGAGTAATTACATAATAAATACGACTTCAGGAAATCAAAGATATGCCTTTGGAAAGGGTCAGAAACTCGAACTGTCACAAAATCTTCTGTTAACGTTCAGAGTGACCGACGGGGAGATTAAATTGATGCCTACCTCGCCCCAAAATAACTGAAACTCGCTGTTCGGATAATAGACATGCCTTGGGCCCTGAATGGAAGGCGTCAGGACAGTAGGTATTCTAAGACTCCAGAAGATCGAAATGGTATTGAGCTTCTGGCAAAAAGCAGAGAATTCCGACCGAAATGTTGTTGGTCCCGACTTTCAGACCGCGTCGGATGGCAGCAGTAGGACGGGGATTGAGTATGCTTGATCAGCGGTGTTGGAAAGCGTATAATACAAATAAAATATCACCCCTCGCGTAGTGTATAGGTTGCGGGACCTAGAAAGATCTAATCAGCAAGTGCGACGTGAAGAGACGGGTCAAAAATTGAATGCAAAAGCTCGTGGCACGCTGTTAAAGGGGAGATGTAAAAAAAACATAAACGTGGATCAGAGAGTAACAACCGGCAAAAAGCGTACCAAAAAGGTGGGGGCTGCCAGGAGCTCGGGAAATTTTTGCGAACGGTGACCAACACATGGGTTGATGATGGGATGAGGCCGGGGCAGTACAAAAAATGAAACTGATGAGTGTAAGTTCGTTAGATCATGTACCTGCATAAGGAATGAATCGTACCTAGAGGCTAAAAGACGAAAGAGTGGTAATCAGCTAGAGAATAACGAGGTGAGATAAAAATCTGGAGGTCTGAAAGTCGAGGTGACTCACCGGGACCGGTAGATCACGAGAAGACAACTGCGGGTGTGAGCGAGAAAGCCAGTGGAAAGGTAGCGTAGGAATTTCAAGAACATGACGTCGGGGATGTACAATGGACTGGGGCAAGACAGACAGCGGCCGCAGAGAGCGGAGCGCCAGGCAGCGCGAGATGAAAGAGATCTTTGGAATACCATGTGGTGGAAAGAAAGCTGCGATGGAGGCGGCGGCTTTTGAACAGAGTATCGTCAGGGGTCATAAACGACTCGATTCGTTGGCGTAGATCACGAATCTTGCCAGCCTCTGAAGCTTGACGAGTCTTGCGTATCAAGCTCGGATGGTTTTGATAGATATTTGAGGCGTCAGTCTCGCCGCATTAGAGGTGTCAAGTCGAGAACTTGAAGGTTCGAGCCTTCAGGGAGAGTTACCATTGACATGGTTGCGGTGCTTGGGTACGCCTCGATGTTCGCCGGATCTTGATGGCCCCGATATAGAGAACGAATGGCCTTAAAATACGTCTGCATTGAAGAAGTATCTGCGGGCTTGCTGGAGGCACCGAATGACCATGGAATGCGATTGAGGACAGAGATCCTGGGGGTGCGTTGATGGGGAGAGGAGGAAAGGAAGGAGCGAAGGGAGCATAGACGGACACCTTCTTTTCAGTGGGTCTTGAGCGCTCGAAAATGTGCCTCATGTTCGCCCAGAATGGAATTGCTCGGGAGAGTGGAGCCGGCCAGAGCTAAATAATGATTGAGGGTGTCGTCTGAGAATGGATATGAGAAAACCGGCCAAATCGAGTAGGCCAAAGCTGGAGCGAGGCTGAGGGATGAGAAACAAATGGTGAATTGAGGTGATGAATCGGCTTAATACCACGAGGTATGTGCATACAAAAGCGTGGAGCCCGGCACAATGGAATGAGGGAAGGGATGGGAAGAAATGTGCAAAAAATAGAGGCGGACAAACATGCACAGTGTAAGGGAGGACATGATGAGGGCATTCAAGACAGAGAGATTACGCATGAACCCTTTCCTTTTGTACAGAAATTAAGTGGTTGTCGGATCGGATAAGTCGGAAATTACGTGTGGAGCGTCCAAATCCCTGGACCGAAACTAATTTCTGAAGTACTTTTTAGCTTGCAGATCCGAGAAATGAAAGCCGAAATGGGATGGACGTACGGGAGCTGCCGGACGGAGAATGGGAGAGAAAAAATACGCCGCACGAGCAATTTGATGCACAGGTCCGTTGGCTAACCTAATCTTTGGGGCTTCAACGACCTTGGGCGCCTAGTGAGTACAAAGAGGGTAAATGAAATGTCGGAAATTTGCGAGCGCTCGTGGGCAGGCGAAATAAATAGAAAATGGTGCTAGTCGCAAAGGGGTATTGTCGGAACAGTGCAAACATGTACAATCTGGAATTCTTAGTACGTATACTGGCGGGTAAGCTGACCGAGGGCACCATCATCGGCATTAGCCTCGAAGAAGGCTGTTAAGCAGGTGCGTTCACCGGCAGCGCGCTCAAGCAATGCCTGAGGGTCTTCGTTGGCATCGAACAGGACCAAATGTTGCCCAGGAAGATGGACCTAATCGCCGTTAATACATGCCGGTGAATAGAAGTGCATTGGAAAATACCTGAAGCCGAACGACCGTTGGAACCTGGTCATGCATGTCAAAGTGAAAGATCCGCCAGGCCGACTCTGCCGCAGAAATATATCTGCCCTCTATCCACCTAGTAATTTCATCGCGCTTGTTACGAACCTCCAAACCCGCAACGTCTCCGCCCTTCTGGATGTACTTGAAGGTATATTTAAATGATCCCAGTAAGACGGCGCACTCGACATTAATATGGCAATTGTACTTGGCCGAGAGATAGGGATTGTAGGGAACAATCCAGGAATTGTCGACCTGGACCCCACGAACATCATATGCGCGGCCGTCATTGGGTCTGTAATACTGGGGGTAGCCGTTGTCGCCCATGATAGTCTGGTCAGTAAAAGCTTTCGGATAGCGCTTGGTGCAGCGCTGGCCATCCATGCAAGGGAAACGGGGATTGGCTGCGCCGCAGGGCCCGTGAACCATACACTTCTTCACCGTTTCAAAAAGCAGAGGTTGGGTCTCCGGATCGGGCCATCGAGCCCAAATAGCTGAATCGATATCTTCAGGTGTGAGGAGCTTTTGGCCAGGCTCTAGAAAAATGAGAAGATGCATATGCGGCAGACCCCGCTTTTGGAACTCGATAGCGTAGACGTACGCAACGGTGCGACCGAAGATGCCGTTCTTGTAAATATCCTTGATGATAGCCTCCTTCTTCAGCTGGAATGCGCGCGCAATCAAGTCCGGGCGGTCCGAGGGATGCTGTCCTGGAAACAGCTCGCGCACAATCTCGGACCAGTCTGGATTGGTAGTGACCGTAACGAATAAATCCACGGTGCGGTAATTTCGAGCAATTGCCATTGAGTCCTGGAAGCGCTGACCCATATGCCTGAGACCGCCAATATAACTTGAGGGAAGAACGACGCGCTGACCAAGGTCATTGAGCTCGAGATTGTCGTCAGCTGCGTGAATTGCGTCTTCAAGCCCACTGTACAACTCTGCACGGAGCTTCGGCTGATTATAGCGAAGATATCCCAGACGGTTTTGGTCGGCGGTGGCCCACATGTCGACCATGTACCGCTGAAGCAGCCGAAATCCACGCAAGATGGTGGATGGCTCCTCTGTACGCTGAAAGAGGCGATAGGCTACGTATCGCGTCTGCGACAGCCGTGCTGGGCGATCCTTGTCCGGCTCATGAAGTTTGAGGTCCGGATGCCAGCCGTTATCACCGTAAGGGAAGAGAAGAACGTAGTATAGTGGGGTGTATGCGGGATGCAGGTCACTAATTCGAAGCAGCGGACCATTACGTCGACGAATGATGATATCGCGAGGATCCGTACTATTTTGATTTGGTAAAATGACCGCGGCCTCATCTGCAGTCGGCAGATTCCCTCTCCGTGCATGGACACCTGGAGCGACGCGTAGCCGAACCGAGACCTCGTCTGTTTGATGCTGTGCAGCTGCAAGAACTTCATGTGCGTGCAGGAAAAGTGGCGCGTATTGATGATTTTCGGTGATGATCTTCTGCAGGACTTCCATCGTGTCGCGCCGCAGATTTGTGTTGTTCTGCATGCGATAATCCAGAGCCACCCGAGGCTCGTGAATGTAAATCTGGGCGTATGTGGGAGTGTGGTTGTTTGAAGGTAGAATTGCACCCGAGCGATGACAGAGCTCGCCGTGAATGCGAAAGATGGGAGGACCACCACCGTTATTAATGGAGTGGTCCTCGTTGACGCCAAGGGATGTGAATGAAAGGGCAGTGTTATACTGCGCTATGTTCTTTCGGAACTCCTTAGCCTGAGGATCATTGTCTGCCAGTAGCGCTCGCAGCGGTAGTAGGGGTTCCTCTAATTGCGTAACCACCACTTTCCCGTGGTTACAGCATATTCCAAACTCGGGACTGTGTTCCGGCGAATTGACAGTCTTCTCATCCTTCCAATGCAAGGCCCCGCAATGTGAGCACTTGACATTCATGCGACCAAGGTCGTGCCTGGATTCTGGTTCCGTGTAAGGTGCGCGAGCAGCAGGGAGATCTTGGCGGCGGCGATGACGGCGGACAGGCAGCTGTGGAGCACCTACAGGTGGAGACTGAGGACGGGGCTGAGGGCCAAGAACAGGGCCTGATATAACATTTGAATGAAAAGTGCTTACAAATAAGTGCCGAGACTCACCTTCAGGCACATTATTGAGTCTTCCACGCTCTGTGGCCGAGGCAGAAATAAATGTGCTTCCGTCTATTTAGCTGATACCTGAGATGAAAGCCCTAGGAAAGGGCTCCCAGAATCACCCTCAACAAGGGAAAACGATGAAGAAATGAGCCTGAAAATCCACTTTTCTCCTGGGCAGGTGTCAGGGGTCTTGGCTGCAAAATGGGCCAGTGGGATATCCCTGGAAATTTTTCAGGCCCGCCTGCGGCGGGTTGGATGTCCCAGATTGGTCTCAGAAAACCTTGTGGGACATCCCCCCCAATAATCCTAGCCAGCCCTGGGACGTCCCATCCATTGGGACATCCAAGCTCCAGAGGGCCCTCTTGGGCCATTACTCTCATAGGAAATGTTAGGCCCTATGGGGGTCTGGGGGGGATAGCCTGAAGTGCCGGCGGCGTAAGAAGCTGAGGAGCAGCATTCCCACCTTCTTCGCGAGCGCGGGCCTCTCTGGCTTCACGTTCCTGCTGCTCTCGTTCCTCTCGTTGCCGCCTTTCACGCTCCCTGCGTAACAGCTGCGAAGCCTGTTGTCGGGTTGGAGGAGGCTGCTGGCCTGGCGGTGCTGCTGTAGCCAGACGTTCGCGCTCTTGCCTTTCGCGTTCGCTCCGTGCTCGTCGAGCTACTGTACGCTTATCCGGTGGTAACGGTCGCTGTGAATCGGGAGGTGTTCCGACGCCGGCAAAAACAGGCTAAGAATATTGAGAACAAGGGGCTGGTCGGCCGCTTCACGGCCTCCCATCCCCTTCCATGCAATTTATTCATACCAAAGATTTGTTTATTACAACCAGTGGGAGTAAGCCTTTGTTTGCCTTGGAATAGGGAGGAGAGAAAACTGACATTGTGGCGTGAGTAGTGCCTGTCCGATTGCTATCAGACGTGACGGCAAGTTGCCGTCAACGGCGGTGGGCGGCAATGGTACAGAATGATTCGGCTGGTTGTTTTCCACAGGTGCAGATCAAACCTGCCAGTTGACCATTAGCGCAGCACCGATAGGCATCAGCGGAATTTAAATGGCTTTCGACAGACGGACAAACAGTAGCAATTTTATAAATAGGGTGAAAAGAACTGGACATCAAAAAAATTGTCTGCCTACTTGCAAAAGGTACATCTGCTGAAATCTTTAAATTTATTGTCCGCTCGACCTCATCGGATTGTGCACTGTTGTCGATCAATATGGCCTACGGAATGGATCATCTTTCCAGCCGTAAATGACACTTACTACACTGCATCAGAAGGAGCCTGTTCGCCGCGGCCGCCTTTGTTTCAGTGTGGTGGGAGATATCTGTCAAATTTAACGCCAAGGCAGTGTCTGTCAAAGTATGCTGGAAGGGTGACGTTGAGTGCCAAGATGCCGATTGATTGATTGCCCGTCGGCCAGCGGGAAAAGAGAGCACGATCAAGGGCGGCGGGCTGCCATGGCGGATGGCATCAGCGGAGATTCAGCGGAGATTAAAAAGGCTTCGGACGGACAGAGGTGCTTAATTTTATAAAGAGGGTGATGAGTGCGCAAGGAGTCAGCGGGAACATACCTGCTCAATACGTGGACGTGCAACCGGTGTGGGTGATGGAGCACAATTTTCATCTCCTGCTTGACGGTCAGGCATTCGGTGCCGACGGCTGGACGGTGTTTCTTGTAGCGCGAGCTGCCGTTCACGGCCAGCATCCCGGTGGGCAGCCCGCTGAGATTCCAGGTCGCCATTGGGGCGCGGAGCAAGAACGCGTAGTGGTGGCGCGTTTGCTACATGGCGGCGAGGGCTGGTATAAGATGCGATATTGGCCAGCTGACGTGCTTAATGAATCTGCCGCTCTGCGTGTTGCGGAAGGGAAGACGATCGCGAGGGCCCCGGAGATGAAGACCTACAGAATGAGCATGAAGAGCGCGAAAAAAACGCGTAGAAGAACTCACATTCTGACCCAAATTACCCAGAGTATCACCCAAATCCTCGGGAGCTGCAGCCAACGCATAAAAGGATGAGTAGACCCAAATCCAAGTCAGTGTAGCTTTGAAACGCGATCAAACACGGTCTCTAGAGCTTTGCAATGATCTTGAAGTCACCGATACACAATCCTCAAGTCTTTCCGAATCTCTCTCAAGGAATTGAGGGCAAAGAGGCATATATTAGTGGTATAGATGTAGTTTACATGCTTACTTGTGCATTTTAGCACAGAGACACGTCTCTGGTACGTAAATGTATCGAGTCGGCGCGTGGTACACTGGTACTCTTGTCGTGCTGGAGTGCGAAGTGCGAGGAAGTGCGAGTAGGGATCGGGACCGTACCGTATACGGTACGGCTCATAAAGATTACGGTCGTTTACGGGGGCGACCCGGACGTAATCGTAACCGTAAAGTAAGTTTCGGAGCCTCTTACGGTACGGTACGGGTTTTACGGTTACGGTACGGCCATTACGGCCGTATTTTGGGATAACTTTATTCATAGTGCGGTAACTATATAAGGTTTGATCAACTATGCAGCTTCTGAAATGCGGAGGACGTCCTCCAGGCTTTTGCGCTTCAAGCGAAGATGATGTTTGATTAACATCAAAGTCCGAATGGTCTCGGGCTTTGAGCAGGCACGCCTCAGGGAAGTGGTATCCCTGCCGCCCGAGAAGACCCGCTCAACAGCAACAGCAGAACCTGGAATGAAATGTCAGCCTTGGAATAAATGTGGCAAAAATTGAGATACCGGGGATTGACATGATGTCACGCGCAAGACGGAAACTCTCTCTTCTTCGCGTACCACCACTCAACGGGGTAGATGTGTTGTGCAGGACGAGGAGCATCGAATTAGTGCAGTAGCTCATCGCTCTCCTCATCTTCGTCCGTGCCTTGGTCCAACGCAGCAAAACTTGTAGCTCCGCAGGGAGCCGATAAGCCGCCGGCAGTCGCCAGAGTGGTGGTGGAGACCGCGGCTGGATAGTTTTCGTTGATGAACCTATGGAGTGCATCTGTTTGGGCCTCCAGATATGCTTTTCGAAATCAGACCATTTGAGATGGAATTACGGGCCGTACACTGCCGTATACGGCCGTAAATTTACGGCTTCATACGGTTATGCTACGGTGACGGCCCGTAACCGTAAAGTCGGCACAGGAGGGCCTTACGGGACGGTTACGGGTGACCGTATAACCCGTACCGTACACCGTACTTTACGGTTACGACCCCGATCCCTAAGTGCGAGGTGCAGTAGTGCAAGCATGTCAGGAAGTGCCAGGAGTGCGAGGAGCCGGAGAGCGATGTAGGAAGGGGACGGGAGGAAGACGGCCGCACGTCGTTGAGATTGAGAGAGTGTAAGCTATGACAGTGTTTGTACGATGTTTGTCCCCAAGCTGAGTACGCGTTCTGATTGGCTGGCGAGAGCTACACGTGACCTTCGCCTTTTGTATAATAGATTACTGTCAGAGGCGATGGCAAGCTGACGTCAACGGCGGTGGGCGGCAATGGCACGGAATGGTTCGGCCAGCTGTTTAGCACATGCAGATCAAGTCTGGCAGTTGAACATCAACACGGCACAGATAGGCATCAGCGGAGCTTAAAAGCTTCGGACGGACAGGCGTAATCTTATAAAGAAGGCAATAGAAGAATTGGAACTTCTGACCACAAACGTAGACCAGTGACTGTCTGTCTATGAAGGCAAGCCTGTCGAGACCAGTCGATCTGAGTTTGAATCACCAATACAAAAATCTTACCAAAAAAGGCTATTCCGGACCGGGTTCCGAGCGGGGTGACGTCAGACACAAAGAACAACAAAAGCCACGGATTCTCATCTAGCGCACTCAAAACTGAACTACTCACCCTCAAATAAAGCTGAATTAATTCCCAGACACGAGGCGATGATGCCCCGCGAAAGAATCCTGGAATTTCATGGAGAAACAAGCGAGTTAGCCAATGGCCTTTTTTGGTAACTTTTTTGTTCCGCAAATTTAAACTCAGATCAACCAGCCTGTCTATCGACAAGCTTGCTTTCATAGACAGGCTGGATTCGAGCCTACCACAAACGATTCAAGGTGAGCAGGGTTAGTTAAAGCTTTACAGCTCTTTGCGGTACAACAGGCGCGAGCCGTTTTTTTTTCCATTTTGGGTCACTTTTGATTGTTTTCCACTAGGACAGTCGCCCTGCTCTCAATTCTTGCCCGTTCGCCTTGGTTATAGGCTCAATCGATTCGCCTGCAAAATCCGCAGCGAACTCTGCGAAATCCGCAGCGAACTGGCTTCTCAGATTTTCAAACTGATCGCCTATGCGTTTTTCTGGGAAGGGAAATCAATTTTTTACAGCCACTTTTGAGTATTTTCCACTAGGACAGTTGTCCTGCCCTCAATATTTACCCGTTCGTCTTGGTTATAGGCTCAATCGATTCGCCTTCCAAATCTGCAGAGAACGGGCTTCTCAGATTTTCAAGCCGATCGTCAAGGCGTCTTTCTGGTAAGGAAAATCACTTTTTTGCGGCTACTTTTGATTGTTTCTCAATGGGACAGTTGCCCTGCCCTCAATTCTTACCCATTCGCCTTGGTCATAGGCTCAATCAATTCGCTTGTGAAATCCGCAGCGAACGGTGTTCTCAGATTTCCAAAACGGGCGACACGGTGTTTTCTGGTGAGAGAAATCACTTCTTCATGGCCACTTTTGACTGTCTACTCAGTAGGACAGCTGCCCCACCCTCAATTCTTACCCGTTTGCCTTGGTAATTGGTTCAATCTATTCGCCTTTAAAATCCGCAGCGAACGGTCCCCTCAGAACTCTTCATTTCACACCTAAAACAATTTGCTATTTTTGCCTCCTTTGTGGGCAGCATCACATAGTGAGCACACAATAGTGTGTATTATACCAGTATAAAAATGTAGTATGTTATTTATAGGATACAAGTCAAACTTACAATGAAATAATGCTTCTAACAGGCCCAGAACCAACCCTACAGCTGTCTTGAGCCAACTCCACTTGAAACTAAACACTTATTCCAGGAAAATGTTCTTGGGGTGATGAGGAAATATGAGCTAGTGATGCCCTGCGCACTTTTACGGCGAAGGGATTGAGCTCATAACCGAGGGGAAAGGTGAAAAACTGGGAGCAGGGAACACGTCCTACTGGCTAAACACTCAAAAATGGCTGTAAAAAAAGTGATTTCTCTTGCCAGAAAAACACCGTGTCGCCTGTTTTGGAAATCTGAGAACACCGTTCGCTGCGGATTTCACAAGCGAATTGATTGAGCCTATTACCAAGGCGAATGGGTAAGGATTGAGGGCAGGGCAACTGTCCCATTGAGAAATAATCAAAAGTAGCCGCAAAAAAGTGATTTTCCTTACCAGAAAGACGCCTTGACGATCGGCTTGAAAATCTGAGAGGCCCGTTCTCTGCAGATTTGGAAGGTGAATCGATTGAGCCTATGACCAAGGCGAACGGGTAGGAATTGAGGTCGGGGCAGCTGTCCTATTGAGCAACAATTGAAAGTGGCTGTAAAAAAGTGATTTCCCTTACCATAAAAACACCTTGGCGATTGGTTTGAAAATCTGAGAACAAGGTTCGCTGCGGAATTAAAAGGCGAATCGACTGAGCCTATAATCAAGGTGAACGGGTAGAAATTGAGGGCAGGATGACTGTCCTAGTAGAAAACGATCAAAAGTGGCCGTAAAAAAGTGATATCCCTTACCAGAAAAACGCCTCAGCAATTAGTTTGAAAATCTGAGAATCCTGTTCGCTGCGGGTTTGGAAGGCGAATCGATTGAGCCTATAACCAAGACGAACGGGTAAATATTGAGGGCAGGACAACTGTCCTAGTGGAAAATACTCAAAAGTGGCTGTAAAAAATTGATTTCCCTTCCCAGAAAAACGCATAGGCGATCAGTTTGAAAATCTGAGAAGCCAGTTCGCTGCGGATTTTGCAGGCGAATCGATTGAGCCTATAACCAAGGCGAACGGGCAAGAATTGAGAGCAGGGCGACTGTCCTAGTGGAAAACAATCAAAAGTGACCCAAAATGGAAAAAAAAACGGCTCGCGCCTGTTGTACCGCAAAGAGCTGTAAAGGCTGATAGAATCTTTATCCTAGTTCGAAGTGGGCAAGGACTGCGCATGTACTCTCACCATAAAGTTGAACTTATCCGGATTGGAACATCACCAGGTGAGTGGTCCGAGGCTCAGTACTCGGCGATTTTCTTGAGTGAAATTATTTGCAGGCCGTTGGGTAGTGCCTGGCTTGGGTCTGGCATGATCATTTACATCTTTGCACAGGTATAGATCAAGTATAGGTCACCCCGTCCTCAACTATTCTCTGAATATCTCGCTCGGTATGCAAAATCTATGCTCCGTGTTCTCTGAACAAGTTTTGTACTCATCCGAGTATTTCTTAAAAACTTCGCCCGGAAATACCTACAGAGCAAAATCCCTGGGGTCGCACCTGTGCATGACGTGACAGAATGGACGCCCGAAATCAACTGAGGACGTAACTGTTGGCGGCAGGGCATGTCGCTTGGCGTCACAGGGGCGGCAGTGGCGGCACTTCCACCGAGCCCAACTTCACCTAACACAGTGAAGCTGTTACTATGTACGATTGTGAATAAGGATATAAAGTGATATCAAAGTATAGAACGTACGTGTGGCAAACTACGTATGTATAGTAAGTAAGGGGCTATATACTGTAAAATAATTCACGGAAACACATTGTAAACAAGGCACACCCCAGACGAAGAAAACACACACCTTGAGACATGGACACAGAAAACACACAATTTACAAAGTGGTTGTTCATGTTTGCCATGGTTGGAGAGACCTTGACAGGCAAGGTAACTACAGTAGGAGGGATGGTCGAGATTCAATTGGATCAGGTTGTGCAGATAGCCCTCCTCACCTCATTACACCATTGACGCAGCCTAGAAAAGACAAGATGCTTCTTTGCTTCGCCCTGGTGGATATTTCTACTACACTAGCAGTTACCCGTGTCATCGCCACGGACGCAATTTGAACAACCAAAACTCCAAAACGGAGATTCAAGATTCTGCCTCCAACTTCACCCATTTCTGCTGCTCCACCTTCCACCTGAATGAATACCCATGATTCTCGGTCCATCCTGCCTTCATTCCCGATATCTTTCCCGCTTTGGTTCGCCAGCATTTGCTCCACACTTTCAATTTCCGGTCTGGTCTCATATCCACATGCATGAAATCAACTTCATGGACTGAAGTTCGCGTTTTCAACGGTTCTTCGAGATCCAAAACCATAAACTCAACATCGAGGAGATCTCTGACGCCATCTCCTTCAAATTTCGTTCGCAAATGTTCATCTGGGTGCCTCTACGTTCAGTGTTGTACTTACTGAGGAAAGCAACAAACCAATGACACTCTTCCATGACCAAGGTGCCCTTGTCAAGAACTACTTGGTGCCCAGGAGACTCATTACATTCGGATGTGTTATACTTACTTCCAATTCAGTTGATAAAAGCAAGGAAGCTTTGCTTATTAGAGCCTATCTAATTTTTTGCAACCCAGGAAAAACATAAAGTTCAACAGCACCTCAGAAATCTCGGCTGAGTTGCATTTTGAGCGGTAGACTGCCTTGTTCAGAACTCTTTCAATACTTAACCCTAGATGGTTATTTCTAACGAGTTCTTGCTGATGCTCACTGAGCGGGATGTATCATTGGGGATCACCAGTAAATGACATCTGGACATCCCAGTGGACTAGCCCGGGTGGGCTGGTCAGGTCGTACGAGGTCGCAGGCGTACGGATAGCGGTGGCTAAGGACAAGCCGTGATGTACGTACTACGGACGCTACTGCCAAACACGACCATGCCTGTCTCGGGTAGCAGTGGCCTCCAGCCACTGGTACACCAGTGGAGCCCAATCCAAGAATACAACGTCGTGACAAAGATTGTGGAGCAGAAGAGGCTAATGCAACATCTGGACGGTGGACTGTGGAGCCAATAGTTTCTTCATTCACACAGGTGCCACTTTTGTCTAGAAAAACCACGGCTTTTCTTATATAGATGTTCATCATAAGTTAAAATACTCGTGCCGGCGACCCTCTGGTGCAAGGTCGGGAAAACCGATACCATAGCGCAGGAACTGTTTAGACACAAAACTTACATATTCGGAGATGAAGCAGAGGCGAAATTTCGGTAATTTCATCGCATGTCAAACTCTACCGAGCGGTTCTTCGATGATTGTTGAGATGGACTGGACATCTTCATTGATGGCTGGTCGCTGAGGTGTTGATCATGTTGCCAGCACATTTGTGCTGCTTGCCTGTGTTGAGTTGGCGAACAGACATCTGCAGGTTGAGTTGTCGTACCACGATCCAACACTGTACAGTGGACTGTGGATTCCTGAATGAAAATGCCGATCGTGATTTGCCGAGTGTAGCCGGGGCGGGAGGTTCTCCACGAGAAGTAAGGGTTCATTTAACTCCCGCTCCGAACACTAAGATCGGGATAGAATCGATTAGCTGTCCTCACGGGACCCAACAATATCCTCACACTCACGAATGTTACTTGGCAAACTGATATATGCGTCCCCTCATCGGGCTGGATGTGTACGGCCAGAAAGCTTGTCCGTGGGATATTGCACCCGAGTCCTGCGTTTCTGCCAAAAGTGAACAATTTGTGCCCTAAAGAGAGGGAAGCCGAGAGGCTTGCGTATGGTGCAGAAGAGCCGAATCTCGAACTGCACCAGCAAAATTTGTTTGTTTTGTGTGTAAGCAGTTCACGGTTGAGGGCAAACGGGATCAGATAGATAATTGGAGCAACGGAACAGAAGAGCCGGATCGTGAACACCAACAGATTTCGTTTGATTTTTGGTCCAATATTTGATCTCAGTGTGCGGTTCAAGCAGACCCAGAAAGTGAGTAAGCGATAATATTGATGTGTTTCAGTTCCGCAGATACAGGTGAGCAAGCATTTGAGGTTGGAACACAGAATGGGCCCAATTTTTGACTGCAGAAGAGGTAGCGTAGTGGAGGACAACCGGATGAGGGGACATGAGCAGTAGATGTGAAAGCAGGAAAAAGATGTGCAGGTACTCACTGCTTATATCAAAATTCCTACATGGCCGCAGTATGACAATCGTGCACCGCAGTGAGAATTTTGTGCCCGATGTGAGTCAATTTGGGAGAGCTGGTAATTCACCACACTCGTCTCTACTGCTTGAGGGTCCCAGTTGGGGTCGTGTTTGATAGTCCGCAGTTGCGTAGTGCAGAAGAAACCGAAATCAAAAGTGTAGTTCATCATGGATTAAAAAGTGTGGAAAAATATGAGGGACCAAAGGGGCAAAGTGAAAGTGACGCCAGTGACGCCCTTTGACGCCCTTTGCCGAGGGGGGCGTCAATGGGGCGGCAATGTAATAGTTTATCTGGCGCTGCTTTGCTGGTGGGACCTTTCCATACCCTCTAATGTACTCCTTAGTAGTTTCTACCATGTATTGAACCAGAAAAAACTCCAGTGTTACACAGTTTATGCCAAAAATTTCCTTGTGGGGGTGTCACTTGGCGGCAGTTGGGGGCGTCAAAGGGCGTCACTGGAGTGTCAAGGGGCGGCAGTGGGGGCGGCACAGGGCGTCATGGGGGCGTCGCATTTCTGCACGGGGGGCGGCAATGAAATGGGGGGGGCGCCAGTTTCATGCGTGACAGGGCGTCAGTGTTACGTTCTGGCGTCAAGTCGGCGTCACTAAGGGTGTCACTCACAATGGACGATTTATAACTACAATGGTATGTTGATTGCTAAGGCCTTTTGTATGCCATCTGAGTCAAATAATTATGTTTTGTTGCTTTCGGGATAAACAAAACGCACAGTGCACACACATTGTGGGACGCGACACATTCCAATCACCCGCAACACATTCAGATCAGAACCGACACATTGACTTGAATGTGTCGGCTTTGTCCTGAGTTGCAACACATCCTTCCAGAGGGATCAATTGGTCGCGTGATTCACCATTTTGGTAGGGTACAACGGTAGTAATAGTATAGTGAGAGTCTAAGCAGGTCCAAAGAATCAGAGATAGTATATAATACCAATGGCTCTAAGTTGTGTAGTTGAGGTCGCTATCACTCTCTTTATAAGATTATGCATGTCTGTCTGAAGCCACTCCGCTTTACACTCCGCTGATGCCGTCCGCTATGACAGCCCGCCGCCTTTGATCGTGCTCCCTCTTTCCCACCGGCCCACGGGCAATCAATCATTCGGCATCTTGGCACCTGACGTCACCCTGCTAGCATAGTTTGACAGACACTGCCCCGGCACTAACATTGACAGATCTCTCCCACCACACTGAAACAACGGCAGCCGCGGCAAACAGGTCCCTTCTGAGAGCAATATTTATCGTAAAACAATGCACAATCCAATGAGAAACCAAACAATAATTTTGCAAAAGGGGATGGGAGGCCGCGAAGCGGCCGACCAGCCCCTTGTATTTGAAGCGTATTAGAATATGCAAAACCTAGGCACATAGTAGAACATATCTTCAGTGTACGCCTTGGCCTTTTCCAGAGGACGCTCGGAGGTTTCCTCCTCGCCAGTCTGCCTGCGCTCCGAAGGTATTTGACCGCACCCACCTTGGCTTGAGAATGTTGGTCAGATCAATTTCCTGTCATTGGCGCCGTTTCTTGACATCGTCGGAAGTGGTTGCGGGCAGCATGAAATGATCCTTGGCATGGATAAAGGTGTCTGCAGGGGATCGGGCCGAGTTAGAGGGAGTGTTGGGCAAGGTGTAGGCCACATGAAGTGGTATTCTACAGTAATCCCAATGTTTGACTAAAATTTGGGGGGCGGCACTGAGGGCGGCACTCGATGCGTGATGTGACAAAATTGACGGCCCCAAAACCAATCGGGGCGTCAATCGGGGCAGCAGAGGGCGTCACTTGGCGTCACTGGCGTCACTTTCACCAAGCCCGGACCAAAGGAGATACGAACAGCAGTTAGTCAAACAAACAGCGAAGGAATAAATCTATATGAGGCATTAGCACAGGTTTCGTAGGATCTCGTTACAGCTGTTCCAAAAAACTTTGAGACAAACAACTTTTTTTTTTTTGATCCGTGTTCCCCAAAGGGATTTGGCCAAATTTGGCTGTTTGGGCGCCAAACAACGTGGCTTTCTCGCTTCCCGTTGCTCCTGCGCTCTTGTCTTGCTCGCTCTCATCGACCCCATCATGGTATATCGCAAAATAAGCCGAGATTTGAAGGATGCGGCACTTAGACTATGGGATCTTGGTTGGGAGGAGGCGGATATCCTGCAGGGTCTCGTTGTGTCTCGCACAAGCCTCTATCGTTCGAAGAAGCTCTTTGAAAAGCTCGGAAGCACCGTCCGTCTGCCGTCGCCGCTTGTTGGAGGCCCTCGTATCATCACTCGTGCCATCTTTACAGCTTGTTATGAAATCTATCAAAAAGATCCTGACATCTACCTCGATGAGCTGCGCTTCTGGCTGGCGATACACCACGACATCGTCATTCTATCTCAGCCCTACAGCAGAACCTGGATGCTGTTAGACTTGCTAGGAAGATTTTACACAAGATTGCGCGCGAACGCGACGAGCAGCAAAGGCAGGACTACTGGGATGTAATCAATAACGATCTCGGCGGTGATAGTGACCTGTTGATCGTCGCTGATGAAACCAGCAAAAATGATCATACGCTGGTTCGGACATACGGGAGAGCACCGGCAGGAATGCGTGCGACAACAGATGCCCATGCCTTCAATCGTGATGTCGGGTATTCTGTAGCAGCGGCAATGTCAAAGGAGGGTTATCTGGCTGTCAAGGTTTTGCCGGGAGCGTTCGACTCGTGGGATTTCTTCGAATTTGTGTCTGAACAAGTGGTGCGTACACTCTTTGCATTATGAAAACATGCTCATTTGAAGTTTCAGGTCCTTTCGATGAATCCTTGGCCTCAAAAGCACAGTGTACTCGTTCTCGATAACTGCAGGATCCACCATAATGACACATTACTGGATGTTATCGCTGCCAACAGTTCGTTCCCTGGGTTATTGCAGTACTAATCTGACAGCAATTCTGACAGAATCACTTCTTCTCTATCTTCCATGGTATTCCCCGGATCTCAACCCCATTTAAAAGTCCTTCAGTACACAATGAAGGTAGAAAGCAATTTGGTTAGTAAAAACAGTACAATTCTCAAGACCAAAGCCCCTCCGCAACATCCTTCGCTGGGGAAGGATCCGAGCCTTGGCCAACAGCAGTACCTTCCTTGCCTGCCAAGACGCCGTGTCGAGGTTCTTGATGCCCTCATCGCCCGGGACATATCCCAATTCGGACAAAACTCGCCGATCCTCTGCATTGAGTTTGTAACGCTCAAAATATTCTTCTAGCGAAATTTCACGTGGAAGCTCAATGGGACTGGATTCTGGCGCATAGGGATGGGCGGCGGGAGGCAGTCCGTGGTGGTGGGGAGTGGGAAGATTTGGGATTTGCGGGGATCCGTAAGGAAGGGGTTGACCGTGTGGATTCGGATGAGGAAATTTTAGCTGATATGGGTTGATGAGCTGCTGTAAGGCACTCGGCTGACCAAGAAGCATTTGTAAAAGGGGATTTTGGGCATTTTCCGCAGGAACAGGGGGAACCGGAAGCCCGGATGGACGCGGGGGCTTTATGGTCTGGTTCTTGAAAAAATGCGAAGAGGCAGGTGGCTTGTCAATCGTCGCATCGCCTTTTGCCTGAATATCTACGTCAGTAGTTTCCCATTTGCGAACACAAGGCCATGGAGATACCTTGGCGACAGCCCAGACTCGGAGTCTTATGTCGTTCAAGTCAAAATAACCGGTGTCGTTATGAAAGATGCGCTTTCCCGGGAAGAGCGTGTTATTGTCAATAGGATAGGGTTACTAACTAAATCCAGAAAATGTGTACTTGCGACGTGTGAAGCACGCAGTACGGACGCGGCTGCTGTGTCACCGCGGTGCATGGAAGATCGCGCGATCAGAGAGGCCGGGCGTCCGCCGAGGTTCCCCAGCCACAAGGATAACATATCAGGAGTCCGCAAAAAGTAACTTTTGGCCGTTAACTTGAACTTTGATGGCCGGTTCTTTTGGCGGGGCGAACTTTACTTTACTTTACTTTGCTTGACATATCTTTTCCCACGCTTGGTAAACTTTACTTTACTTGTACGGTTCATGGCGGGATCCACAGTGTCCCAATGACAGTTGTCTAATGCCTTCCTGAGCACAAGATGAGCTGCCACTTCGCTCTGGCAGCCATGCAAATTCCCATTTGTAGTCTCCGACAGGTAAGATGGAGCTGGTTTGGCGGCTCGACGGGTCAAAAGTGAAAAAGACAACTTAAACGTGGTTCATATTCATACACGGGATAAGTTAAACTTGTGCAGTAGAATTATCGAGCAATCCAACGGATTCTAATTATAACTCTAAGAGAATAGAAGAGGCGGGAACAGGGGAAACGAATTAGCTGTAAAGAACTGGGAGGAAGTGCGGTTGTTCATGGTTATAAAGGTACATATTTGAGTAGGACCGACTGGAACGCCAGCCTGTGAAGCAAACCGTATTTCTTGAGATTGCATACACTGGGATCAAGATCGACTGGCAGTCCAACAGAGAGAAGCACAGGCGGGGAATGCCAACAGGACGAGCAGATGGCGCAGCAACGAGAGAGGTAGTAGCCTGGAGTTTGATGTGTTGGTGTACTGTAGCAGGATTATGTTCGGAAGATCAAAACTGTTGAGGATGATCCTAGTATCTTGATCTCCAAGAGGCTTTGAAAAGAGATATAGAACTTGATCCATGGGTTCAATGGCTTGCGGCCGGGAGGACATGAAGGACTGGATGACAGTCATTCAGGGAGAGTATAGCTAGGTCCCCGCAGGAGCGCACGGAAAAAGTCCTTCATTGGCAGACAGAGGAAGAAATGAGGACGAAGGGTTACAGAAAAAGCTGATGGTGCACCATTCTTATATCTCCCGTTGCCGGGGAGACGACGTGGCCTCGCGGCTTGATCTCCGACAACTGCGCTGAACTGAGCTGTCGAGAAGACTGCGCGCAAATCAGAAAGTAACTTTACTTACACGCATCAAAGGAGACCATAATCGGATCGCAGTTGAGCTTCTCCACGACATGGGCCCTGCTTTCAATGTTCGTTCACTGCGATTGAAATGCATTTGCTTAGACTCGTCACCAGTCTGCCCAGAGACGGCAAAATCTTCGTGCAAGCACGTATGGCATAGTGCTCGCACTAAGTTTTGCCGTCATTGGCAGACTGATGACGAGTCTAGCATTTGCTGCCTTTGTGGGCTGTGGTTGTCGTTTGAAATGTTGGAGCATTCTCAATTCAATTTATGTGTCTTGGAATGCGGGATTGCAAAGCCGCTGGGGCATGAAATTACCCGAGTTCGTGCACCCAATGTCCTTGCCACGCCCTCTGGGCACCAAACACTTTGTATCCTTGTCCGAAATCCACATGATTTCCTCTATGGCACCCATGCAATTCGGGCTCTGCACCAATTGTCCTGGTTGACCAAACCATCCCACATGATGAAATGAGTAGGAGCACATGCCAAGCGACTCTCAAGCATGGGGCGGTGACGCATACAGCTCTGGAGGAATGAATGAGTCAATGACCTGAACGGTGTACTGTAACTTGCCGCGAGGTTACTTTAAATTACTTGGGGATAAGTTACTTCCTGGACCCCGGTACCTGCTGTAACTTTGCCTGCCATTTAGTTTAGTACTTCCCTTTGCTTGACCGTACTTCAAGTTACTTGGCCACCGAATTTTAGCTACCGCATCACTTTCGGGCCAACTGAACCTGTACATCCAGCTAACGTGAGGCACATAACCAAGCAATGTCTTGCTTACCGGTACTAGTACCTTAACTACTTGCCTACCAAGTATCACAATACTGGATGTACTGCGGAGTTCCGGCCATTTATGGGCTGTAATTGGAACACAGGATTGGTTGTGAGTGCATTCATGTATATTTAATTCCTATTAGGTCCAGCAAAGTCTCGCACAATGTGTACATGGACGATAAATTCAAGCATGGATGAGTCTTCTAAAGGTCAGGAGTCCCAACTGGAATGTATCTGGCGTGGCAGTTCCAAACGACAGGATAAAATGTCCTTCATATCTTACTTCCAGTAAATTTGACTTGCTTCCCACTACCGTGGTTCACTGAACTTTATTTTGCTTACCAATACACCCATTAACTTGGCTGCTGTCCAAGGTTGCTCAAATCAAGTTAGACTGTACTTATTAGTACTTCAGTTAACTGGGTGTGCAAGTTCGGTCAAAGTGGAGCTTTGCTTACCAGTACTTAAAGCAACTTGGCCGCACTACTTAACTCAGATGAAGTGTCTACAGTTTGGACGTTCACCGCAGTGTAAGTCCACCAACAGACAGGTCCTCCGTCTCCGGTCGCATCTGGGTTCTTGGTCTCATCGGTGCCCGATAATCTAGGACGCTCGGAGGACGGTGGCGGTGATTTATGCTCAAGGTGGAAACGTTTGAGTGACCGTGTCGAAGAGCAAATGGAAAAGGCTCGGACCAATACTAAGGTGGGGCCTCAATAGAGATATCATCTGAAGCTTTAGAAATTCCAGAACTCATTGGACTTGGTACGTCGTTCAAGTGCAAAGCCTGAAGGACTTCTGAGCTTCATTTCCCTTTTGACCGCAAGTGGCCCTCCGACCTAGGACAACGGTTTTCTGACACTATACCCGATGTTTACATCGCGTAAAGCGCCTATCTAGTGATACAATACCCCTAAATCCTGGTTTAAAAGAAAAACTATCGAGCCCTCTGGTGTAACGGCGTGGAAGACCATTTCTTCTTTAAGCAACACGCACGTAGATCGATGGTGAGATTTCCCAACGATGAACCTCGAGTCCAGTCCATGTTGTGCACACCCACTGATGTCATCCGGTGATTCGCTACCATCCAACATGGGAGCTGTCGGAGAATAGTTCGGCTCTCCGAGCGACAATGGACACAAACCCCGGTTTGTGTTTGCGGCCGCAGTGCAGAAAGCCCTCAAAAAGGTGGAGATGATATTTGCGATTCTGCTGCCTAAACCATTATATCTAGCGTGCAGAGGTATTCATTCCACAGAGACGCCATGTGTTCAAACCAAGGAATCACTACTCCGGTGGTCGTGGTGGATATAGCTCCTCATGCACAACGCGTTCAAACCGAGTCAGTGAGAGCAGGGAGCGAGGTATGAGAACGCGAGGCAGAGCGGGGACCAGGGGGGACTCCTGTTACTGCGTATCTCTAGTGATTTAACTGCGTGAATTAAGCAGCTGAGTGTTGTTCTACTCTGACACTCTTTCAAATTCTTCCCATCAATGAATTGAACACCTCTTCGCTCGGCCGGCGCTTTGCGGCGAGTCGTTCATCCTGAAGATCTGGCAATCTCTCTGGATCCTGTTTTCTGTTGCTGGCTCGTAAAGAATAATTGGGCCTAGGTCCGAACTACATATGGACAATTCAGGACCACCTTTCATGGCAGGATCATACCGCTCCTCTGTTGAAGTCAATAGTAATTGACCTGAATTTTACCTGTACTTTACTTTGCTGCCATTACTTTGACTTCCTGGTATTCAACTGGATTCAGTGTCAGTTGAGCCAAACTATTGAGCAGTGTTGAAATCCCACTCCATATAGGCGACACATGCTTCATTCATTTGGTAGCAGAAAAGGGCCAAGTTTGCCCGCAATTGACTAGGGAACTTGTTCCGTCTTGAGACACACGCAGGCAAGTGGGACTGGCTGGGAAATAGTACCTTGATTAGTACTCACGAGCAATTAATATCCTCCTTGGTGCTTTAACTTAGTTTAAAGTCCGGAGATCTAGACAACATGATGTTGGACTGTTGCGCTGCCCAGTTTAAGCCTTTAACTTCCGTTTGGTGAGCCAAGACATCGTCCCGCTATGCTCCGCCGTTTGAAAGGATCTATTAGCCCTCGAAATTGTGCAATTTGCTTCGCTTCCATGCACCTGCTCACTTGGCCCACCAAGTTAGATCAAATGCCATCAGGGGAATTTCAGTTAGCCGAGAGATCCTCATGATGTCCTAAGCTGTCTAGGAGTATCTATTTACACTGAAATACCTCCAATCTACTCAAATTTCATGTGCTTGGCCGTTAACTTACCCCGCCAAGTTAGATCAATGCCATCAGTGAAAGTAACTTATGCCATCAGATGGCAAGTTACTTCCGCTCAGTCAAGCTGTAGAAGACCTGATATGGGGTCATAGCCGTCAACAGACTCCTTGTTCATGCAGATACAGGCATCTGAGTGACAGTCAGTGCCCAAAAATCACTGGAAATGGCTCAAGTTAACCTTAAGTTACCGGAAGTTAAAGGACAGGCTAAGTTACTTCAAGTTACTTTTTCTTACTTTACTTGTACTTATACTTTACTTTACTTGCGAAAATAACTTACCCTGCCACAAGTAAAGTAAAGTAAGTTTTGGCAGGGCAAGTTAGTTTCACCAAGTAACTTTGTGAAGCATCCTAGCATCAGAGTCCGAGTCTGAGGAAGACGTAGATAACAAGTCCAGTCGTTCACTGCGGTTCAAGGGCAAAGCAAAGCCATTGTCAAGCCGCTGCCCAATCGCCCGGAGGACCACTTGTCTGCGCAGGCCTCGGACTCCGATGCAGAACGCGATGAGACTTTGTCCGTTCAGACTCGCAATAAGACTCGCAGCGTCTTCGGAGCTGCCATCAAACAAGAGTCAACATATGACGATGGTGAGCCTTCTCCGTGCCTCCGACCCTCTTCTTCGCACACTCACCGACATAAGAATACTTTCCAGAACGACTTTTACCTCCAACTAATGACGCCGATATTGAGGAAATTCAGTTCAGCGAGTATTACGGTAATTCCCAGTCCATCTTACTCCGAGCCAAACCCGAGAACTGAAGCACTTCAGGCTCCTCTTTGAAACGTATAGCCTCTCCATTTGGAAGCTTCTACCCCGAGGGAAGTCGCAAGCGTGCACGGTCAGCATCTCACGGGTCGAATATCAGTAAGGCAGGCACTATGCTCAATCCAATACGGCACTGATGCTACTCGCAGGTATATCTTCGACGGAGACCAGTCCCAGTCCATCCCCAAATCTGCGCCCCGCAACCTCATCATTCCAGTCCGATCCAACTCCCTCTGCAAGGGCAGCTGCTCCCATGGGAACCGCAGCCGTCGTCTCCGGGAACGCTTTCACTTCCACCTGGACGCCACCTTCGGCCGGCAGCTCCAGCTCTACGACCTTAGCTCTCCAGCCCTCAGCTTCGGCTTCGGCCCATCCGATAACGGGTACTACTTCAATTACTAGCGCTGCTTCCGCAGGTGGCTTCACTACGTATTCCGGACCCGCTTCGACAGCAGCCAGCTCCTCATCCTCCGCAATCGATGCTTCACAAAGTAACTTGTCAAAACTAACTTGCCCTGCCAAAACTTACTTTACTTTACTTATGGCGGGCAAGTGACTTTCACAAGTAAAGTAAAGTATAAGTACAAGTAAAGTACAAAGAAGTAGCTTAAAGTAACTTGAAGTAGCTTGCCCTTTACTTTAACTTGTGGTAACTTGACGTGAATTTGAGCGGTTTCTGTTGGTATCTGGCCCGTACATGGCATTCAAATTACTATAGTTGCATAAACAACTAGTTTGCGGGCGGTCATAACCCCATATCTGGTCTTCTACCGCTTGACGGGGCTAAAGTAACTTGCCATCTGATGGCATAAGTTACTTTCACTGATAGCGTTGATCTAACTTGGCGAGGCCAAGTTGACTGCGACAGTTCACTTTTTGAGTGGCAAAGCGGCTTATTGAACCCCAGATTGGCTACAGTCAGCGTATTCATCTCACTATCAAGGTCCGTAAAATCCCCTCCCGAACTTTATTATTTTTGACCACCTAGCTGGCCACCTAAGCATTCATGCCTCAATCTTAATCTGTGCGCTCATCCGATGCAGGCCCGACTATGTCAGAATGAAGGCAGACATCCTGCGCAGAGTTTAAGGCCACCCCTCCAAAATTTCAGCCTTTGTCGGCAACATCTGCGACTTTGAGGGTAGTTTGGCCACTGCCCGATTGACTTCGACCGATCCAACTGACCTTTGTGCCTTCAATAAGCCCACTTCAATGTTAAAGCGATCAGACACCGCTAGAGGGTGAGTGTGAGGCTCGGAACTCCCCACCCCCAGTGTCCCTGCACCTTGAACACAAATGGCGTGTTTAAGCCGTCGCATCTCTGTCGGTTAATTTTTTTCTCTTCCCTAAATTCGGAGCCGGTCCCAAGCGGACATGAAAGTTTGGTGCAGGGCTACCTCGTAAACAGTAGGCCACGAGGGAATTGGACCCAATCAGTTCACATCTTATTCACAATCGCGGCTGCGGCCGCATGGGAGTAGCTCATTTGCAACTCCCGGGATGATACAGGCCAAACTTGTTTACCAGCAGTTAACTGCATACCAGTTCCTCACAGCACATGACTTCGTCAAGCAGGGGTCCTTCTATCATCTCGAGTCTTTACCATGAGTCCGTTCTCGCGGCGTCGCTGGCTGCTACATGTGGGTGGACAGTTGGAATACCCACCTAAGTTAACTTTTTTCCAGGATAACTTGGGCGGGCAAGTTCACTTACAGTATCGATGAGCAGAATCAATTTACAGCAAGGAAGATCATTCGACGATAGGTAAAGAGAAGTAATTACAGCCAAGGTACATAAGTTACTCGATCCGACTCGCTACACAGTAGTTAAGACTATAAGGAGATTCACGTGAGATGAGATACCTGAGGTCTTGGGACGATGTTCAAGTTCAATTCTGTTGCCTCGAAACATTGCATGGATGTACAACAATGATAGCCAGGCCGTATCTCCTCTTTCTCCAGTAGTTTCAGCCAAGGTAGAGAGCACCAGGACCCCTTCAACGCTGCAAGTAATCTCTGTGTCGTCAAAAAAAATTGTGCTACATGGGAGCATTCTACATATCTTAATCAGAGCGAATTCCTTCTGTGGTACATCCTGGGCACAAAAATCTGTCAAGGTTAATTTGGTGCTATGGGTCACACACAGGTTGACTTGATATTTAAGTGCATAGGTCACTTAGGTTGATCCCATTTGGGCGGCCAGCGCAACTTGAAGCACCGGCAAGTGATGTCAAAGTAAATGGCAAAGTTGTAGGAAGTTACAGGCAGTGAAAGAAACTAACTTCAAGTGAGAGAAAGTTGCTGAACCCTGAGTCCAAGGTTAAGGTCGATGGTGATGTCGCAGTTCAATTTTCTTAGGCTCCAAGCGGCTGATTGACACCTCCGTTGATTGAAGTCAACACACCCCGCCACCCCCTCCTCCTCCTGATGAACTGAGCCTTCCTGTGCCTTCCCTTCCACCGAGTACAGTCAACTGTTCAGCTTTGCCGTGGTCCGTGGAGATAACGTTAAATTCCCTTTTGGTCCACAGCAGATAAGTACAGAGCCGCACTTACCCCACGAATTACGGTGTTTCTGGATAGAGCACTCTGTCTCATTTGGCTGCTTGGAAATTCGGACGAACCGATTTACTTAGTACTTGGGGTATTAGCTATTTCAACCTACTCGAACTAACTTGAACTATTGGGATGTAAAGCGAAGTAAGCCTTCGGTAAGTAAGCTAATTTACAGTAAATGTGAACTGCAAGTAACTTTGAAGTAAGTGATGAACATATATAAGTTACTGCACGCTATCGCATGTCAGTTACACCATTTGAAAGATTCACTCCCTCAGATTTCATTCCGTCCCCTTCAAATCCTCCTCGATGATGCCACAAGTTACGCTTTGCGGACTCTGGTAAGTAACGAGAAGTGAGTGAAAGCATATACTTCAGAGACTACGAAGTAGAGTTCACCAGTTCACCCCGCAGAGTTGCCGAGGGCAGCTTGGAATCCAACTCTCTGCAGGTTAGAAATTTCTACCCTCAAACCCTCATTTGACGGGTGATGTGGCTGGAACAGGGTCCGGTGTAAGTTTGTCCGTAATTGCACTAAGCCTGAATCCGCGACGAAGTTTGACCAAGCTCCTCAGAGAAATACTTCTGGGTTTTTTAACCAATATATACAAGCAAACACCACCGTGCAAACAAAGACAGGATTCCTCCGCTTAATTCCCCATTGTGTATCCTTCAACTAGACCCGAAATAGAGATTAACAGTCTCTCGAATTTCCGCGTACAGGAAGTAAATGTAAACTTGCTTGGATCGACCTAACTTGTGTGGCCAAAAAGAAATGACCGTAAAACACCGGGAACCACAAGTGAAGCAAACAAAAGCAACGTTAAGTCAAGCCAAGTTAGGATAAGTAACGGAATAGCAACCAAGGGTACATACATTGTGTTAGACATTCAGACGGTAACTGTCTCAATTATGGTGTAAATGAATGCAATCCGCGGCTTGTGCTATGTATGATGGCTCATCGAAATTGGATCAACGAATGTTGTAAAGCTGTTCGTTAGCAAAGGGAGCAGGGTCATCTGAGGACATTCTGTGCTGCGTCGAGTTCACAAACTCACCTCCGGTTTGAAGTGATGTTCGCATAGCACATCAAAAGCGGTCAGGGTCAGCAATTGCATTGTCATCGCACTTAACGATGGCTGAAAGCACAGCCGGTACATGAGAGATGCTCCCCTGCCACCCTAGTACGGTCCGCTGTGGGGCGTGTAAGTAAAGTAACTTTCGGCAGGTGTGGGAAAAGGTACGTCAAGTAAAGGAAAGGAAAGGAAAGTTAGCCCCGCCAAGGAAACCGGCCATCAAAGTTCAAGTTAACTCTCACAAGTTACTTTTTGCGGACTCTCACCCACTGTGTTCCCGCCGCCCTCCCTCACCGCATGGGTCACAACTCGCACATCCGATCACACGGCGTCGCCACCTGCATGACCGTAATCAACGGTATTACGGTGCTTCCCCGTAGGCAGCCGATGCACAACTTCTTCCCCGCGCTCACCGTCTCGGCTGGGATTCACCAGACGCGGCTAATACGGCACACCCACATGCGGCACACGACGCACAGATGCAGCAGATCAAGCAAATGTGCGGCACACTTGCCGTGCCAGATGCAGCACATCACGTTCGGCACATCCGACGATCATTGGCACTGCCACGTGCTCGGCTCTGACTTCGACTTTCAGCACCGGCAGGATGGCATAAATAAAAGCTCTTTGAGTTGGTTTACTGCTTTACAGCCTTTTGCGGAACATAGGGCGGGCGCTGTTTTTTTTTTTTTCAACAGTTTTCACCAGGACACCTGCAACCGGGTCAATTTTGATTGGATTGCCTCAGGGGTAGGTGCGTTGGATTCGCGTTGTAAATCCGCAGTTAACCTAATACCGGTATTTTTGATGCCATCAGAAAATGAAATTTCTGCTGAAAAATTTCGGGTTTCAGCAAGTCACCTGTAGCACTTGGAATACTGCTCAGATTGACCTAGTTTTTGGATATGTTATACGTCTACATATTTCCTAGTCAACCCAAACTTTGGACGGAAAATATTGGAAGTGATTGTAGTTCATTGTGCCCTTTGTTGAAATGGTCATCCTCCTCATTGAGAAAATACAGCATTCAAAGTGGAGTCGGGTATTTCTACATGTAAAAACATAAGGGTTGACTAGACTGTATGTCTACACTTAACACATCCAAAAACTAGGTCAATCCGAGGAGTACTCCAAGTGCTACAGGTGACTTGCTGAAGCCTGAAATTTTTCAGCAGCAATTTCATTTTCTGATGGCATCAAAAATACCGGTATTAGGTTGACTGCGGATTTTTAATGCGATTCCAGCGCACCTACTCCTAGGGCAATCCGATCAACATTGAACCCGTGGCGGCATTCCTGGTGGAAACTGTTGAAAAAAAAAAAACAGCCCCCGCCCTATGTTCCGCAAAAGGCTGTAAATACTATTCTGAATCATCCGCATTCAAGGGATTTTCTTGATCCAACCAACAGTTTCGCACCGCCTAGAGCTCGGTAATATTGAACTTGGGGTGTAGGGCCGTGGCGTTGCCCGGCAGAAACTCGTACTTATGTTTGGACTCAATCATGACACATGAATATCCACAGGTGAACCGTTATATCATCCTCAGTCCGAGCAATTCTGAGGTAATGAAGATCAGAGATGTGTCGGGGAAGGAGTGTAAATGCGCACCCAATGTACCGATTTTTTACCCTTGTATCTCAGGAGGAATAGGAAGACAAACAAGACTGGAGGCTCAGAGAATTAAGGCCAGCAGCGAGGAACACAGGGAAATGAATGGGCCATTAGAAGGTCCGATTCTGGTGTGGCTGGCGATTAGAAGGATGATTATCTAGTAGAGGGTGTAAGGTATTGATAAGGGATTGAGGTTAGCTATGGTCTGGAGGGATACAAGGCGGGAAGGGCATTTTGTTAGCTACCGGAGATATCATTGAGTTGGGTTTTCCTTGTTACAAGGTGTGCTCATCCACAAAAAGATAGAAAAAAAGCGCAATGGGAGGGGACAGTCCGAAATTTCGGTACGATCTAATAACTTTGAAGGGACATTGAGAGCAGAAACATGCAGATTCCAGCCAAAAATACAGGATCAGATTTGAATCAGACTATCAGTTGGTCCATGCTACACTATGGCAGAAGCAAAGAATTTACAGAAGAACTCAAGTTACTTGTCTGATGACAAAGACACCGATATGGTACGAATGCCGAGATCCTCGCCAAAATCGCCGGTGATGCGCGAACACATTACAGTGCCGATAAAATCATCCTCGAGGCAGGCGCTGATGGGGACAACAAGAAGAATGACCGCCAGATCCCGGTGAAGTTTCTGCGCTCACTCAATGCATCCAGCTTACCTCCCGAAGAGTTCATGCTTAAAATTGGCTGCCCGCTCATCTGTCCTCGAAATCTTGCTCCGGCATGCGTACTTTGCAACAGAACACGGATGGTGCTTCTCAAGATGTCAGAGTCGCATCTCTCTCACACCGACAAATTCGACAGACTTCACCTTAAAATTTTCTCGACACCAATTTCCGGTTCGACTTGCCTTTGCGTTGACCATCAATAAGTCCCAAGGTCAATCGGTCAAATTCTTTGGTCTCGATTTACGCATTCCCGTCTTCTCACATGACAGCCATACGTTGCTCTGTCGAGTGCAACATCGGAGGAGCGCATTAGAGTGTTCTTGCCTGAAAATACTACTACTATTAGTCTACTAATGAAACAACTAATGTAGTGTATCCAGAGGTTCTATTAGACTAGCTGATGTATTATTTTCTATGACTCTAACTTGACTCTAACCACAATTTGCTTGCAATCATGCCCCCAGCACAGCCACTGATACCAGCTTACCGCTCACCAAATCCTTAAGCACCTACGCTCCGAGGGATACTTTGAGGTCACAATTGGACAGTCAAAGTATCTCCAACATTTAAATTCATGATGTTTCAAGATGGTCTTATCAACGGCAGAGCCACACAAAGTCCAGTAATTCCGAAAGATCGACGTCTCAAGATCCAAATTAGGTAGTTGTGTTCCTCAAACCAAATGCGCGCCGAATAAATAGGCTTATACTGAAGTCCCTGCTACGGCTCGGTAGCTCCTGGTAGCTGTCGCGGGTGAGCTTGGTAGCTCCCAGTAGCCGTAGCTAGTTTCTCAGTAGTCTCTCATAGTACCCAGTACACCACAAGAGCCAGTCGTAGTCGTCAAAAAAAAGAAGTATTTCAAATGAATCCAAATGTTTGCATTGAGCACAGTATTGGATGAAAACAATAATATATTCATACTGCATAAGACATATGTAGGAATAGATACAGCATCTATCTCTGACAAATCAAGGACAAAGAGTGAGTGCAAAGACAACAACTCACCACTTCACATCTGAGGTCGTCAAAGGGTTTTACACTGCAATCGGATGTAAGCTAGAAGACGAGAACATTGAAAGAAAGTCACATACCAGTCCATCTTCAACAGAACAACACAGCTGATTCTGCTGTGTGCGCAGCGAGACCACCTGCGAGTTCTGAGACAATAAGGTGCCTTTCACGATGCGGGGCTCAGTACCAAGGAGAAGTGTGGTGCATGGGAGCCAAGGGCCCGGGTTGCGCGAGTTGCGAGAGTATATTAAAGTGTATTGATACAAGCGCTCGGGGGACCGCTCCGCGGTCCCCCTCCCCTTGACTGGTCACAGAAATTCAAAAAAAAGTCAAAGCCCGGGATTTACAGCTGATTGCATAAGAAAATATAATAAAATGAGCTGGACGAACAGAGATATAATTTGCTAAAAGAGATGCACAGTGACAATGATGAGGTTGAGGGAACTGTGCCGAGAAATGTCATCATTTTGAGTGTTTTGTATCTAGATACACCAAAATAAGTTGTAGTGGAGATAGTTTTAAATTTTGCTATGGTTTGCATCACCAGCTGCCGCCAGAAATTAGGGCCCAATTGGCAGCAGAAAAAATTAGTGTGCCAGCTTTTTTCTATTTTTTTTCCAGAAAAACATAAAGGCGGAAGTATGTTTACCGAATCCACATAACTTTTAGATATCTTGTATACTTGATATACTTTCGGGTGCTCCCGGTATACTTTGCGATATACCCGGAAAAATATGAGTCTGCTTACCTGATTTCTTTTGGTACCTCGGAATTGAGGGTTGCATAAGCAGCTCACTGCTTGACCCTATTAGCATCGGATTCCGTCATGATCTGTCTGGGATCTGCTGCCCCTCTTTTGCTTCCTCCACTGACGTGACTGCGATGCGCCCTCGGCTCTCCGTTTACCTTGGATACCTTTAACGACATCTACACCACTCTCTTGGCCGTTCCCGCCTTATGCGACACATTTGGCATGGAAAAGGGATGGGACTGTTGGCTTGAATGAAGGACAGTATAATCACTCTCTGTCTCCGTCATATGATGCCAAAGAACCGCCTGAGCAGATTCCTGACAGAGTCCGTGATCTTTTGGGTAGTGTTGTTGACCTCTCGACTGAGTATTTAGACGGCTGCTGGAAAGCTTTCAGCCCGCTGATTTGAACCTACGATGACCAAGGGTCCGACACTGAAGCCTTCAAAACGCATGGCCTCAACAATTTGCATGGTCTATGTTTTTTGCGCACTGCACTGAAAATTGATTGGGAAAGCCTACATAAATGCCGAAGGAGCGAGACGTAGCCGTTGGAAATATAGGCCACAATGCGCTGGTTTTAATTTCTGGTACACCAGGTATACCGAACATACCTTGTCTACCAAAGCATACTGAATATACCAAACATACATATATTCTCTGGGGTATACAAAATATGCCAAAGTTTATCGAGCGTACCAAATATACCAAATCAACGGTATATTTTGGTATACTTCCGGATTCACGTATGTTCTCCTTTTTTCACCCACATGGACCACAAATATATTTTCAGCTCACTCAGTCCAGATTTAAATTGAAATCACTCTAGCAGATCTGTGCCCACACTCAGAAGCAATACTTTTGCTAGAGGGATAGTAAAATTGGGGCCACAAAATTTCAAGCAAGAAGTAGTGGCAGCTAGGTGTTGCACTGGTGCCGGCTTGGTGCTCAATTAGCAGCTTGGAAAGTTTAACACTGATACTTGGCATTGTGTGCAGTATCGGCGCCCGTACGCGCTTCTACTACGGCGACTTCGGTGAAATTATTGGCGCCAGTTCGGCGCTTAGATGTGCGGAGTTTGGCATTATGTACACTTTTATAGGCGCGCGCGCATTTAAAATTAATTATGGGGCCAAAAGCCCGAGGAAGCGCTGTTTATTGAGCGCTTCCAAAGATCTGTACCAAGCGCCTCCAAAGTTTTGGGTTCGGATGCCCATAATCGGAGTTTAAAAAGCTTCGGACGGACACCCGTAATTTTATAAAGAGAGAGACACCGTATTGAGGACTTGATGGACGACACTTGGAGATATCTCGAAGTCTTGTTGAGTCTTTTAAAAGAAGACTGGGCACAGAGAACATAGATGGGGAAGTTTGGGGTGTTCTAAGAAGGCAGAAAACTTGCTGGTGGCCTTACTTGGCTCCGGAACGACACACCAGCTTGTAAACCGAGGTGGACAGCAGTCAAGGAGGGGCACTGTAGATGACACTGGGGGCAAAGTGGGACGCATGTAAAAATACCAACATGCCGTTGACGAATGCAATTTTCATGTGGTTTTGTACCCGGGGACAGGTTCGGAATAAAGGAAAGAAGAAAAGGAAATTGTGCCAACTGGTAGGTATAAATGTAGCGATAAACTGGAGTATGGATGAAAGGGTAAAAGAAGAATGATATGAGGGTGTATAACACACTAGTGGGGTTTTTACTGCCGAGGTGAGGAGACGAGGGAGCCGATACACGGTCAGATGACTGACACGTGATTGTTGAGTGCACCGTGCACTTCGTAGAAGTGATGTAAGACGATGCGAATATGAGAGTATGACACACAAGTCCTCCCCTGAAGCTGGGAGGTAGTGGTGAGAGGCAAAAGACGAGATCCTTTTTTCGTGTCTAGACAGGGTATTTAATGAAATCCCATCCAATGTGTCCGTTCTCTTGGACCATTGGGGCTGTGGTTATGTACAAAATGTATGTAAAGCCCAGGTCAAGGCAAAAGCCGCATGTCCGAGCGATTAACCACCCCACAACTCACGGTATGCTTCATTAGCAATGTCTCAGTCTATATGCAGCTCGAGGAAGGGTCTGCCCGCCAACAGCCCAGTGTCTTGGTCGCACGCGCTCTTGGTCACCTGCCACCTGCGGATTGCATGTGCCTCCTCGCATCTTGCCTTACTATTCTGCTGCACGCCTACAACTGCGATACATTTTGGGTAAGACGGGTAGATACCCGGCTTGGCCGGTTGTACCGCTTACATAGTGCCTTTATTTATTTATTTCTTATTTTCCAAGGGCTTTTCACTTGCCAAGCATCTTCTAAATTGCAGTAAATGCTTCCCATTTCCGGTAGTAACAATGCTTATCCAAGTTGTCCCCCAATTCCACCGGGTCCACCAAGTCTACGGCTTTTGGTGGACTTTCTCAGTCAGGGATTTTCTGGAAGTTCATAGCAAATTTTCTAAAATTTTGACTTTGATGATGTGCAATTTCTTGCAAAAATTTAATCGCATCTACTGATATTACTGGAGTATGACATTGGGAGATTACCGTTAGACCAGTTGTGTAAAAGATATTTATCAAGAACAGAGAAAAGTTATGAATACAACACACAATGCGTTATAGAATACTACTCAGCGCGTACCGTACTTTCAATGCGGACGCGTTCAGGCGATATATCATCGGGATGAACTCATGCAACTGAGGTAATCTTGCAAGTGAACGGTTTCGGCAGACTGTCCCAGTAAGGAGTCGATTCAGCCCCCAGGAATGTCCGCGTACCTCACGATCCCACTCTCGTACTCGACGTCAACGGGGACAGGAACACCACTGGAATCCACAGCGTTACTGAATACACATGTTGCAAGCATAGTGGCCATGGCAATGAACAAGCTAGCCTCGGCAAAATGTGAGCCAGGACAGACTCTAGGACGGCTTCATTAATAACTTGAACTTGCGGGTAATATTAGTTTAGTTGACGTACCGTCGACCAAAGCCCCAAATCACACTTCCAAACCTCTCACAGGCAGCTTTATCATCAAGGAAGCGCTCTGGTTTAAAGGCCAACGGCTCGGGAAAAACCTCAGGATTGTGGAGCATCGACCTAGATTTCTTTCAGCTTTGAGCACAGGTTTACAGCTCTTTGCGGTACAACAGGCGCGGTCCTGTTTTTTTTTTTTTGGCAAGTTTTCACGAGAACAGCTGCCCAGAGCTCAATTCTCAACCGTTTGCCCTAAAAATAAGCTCATTCGATTCGCATTGAAAATCCGCAGCGAATGTAATACCGGTATTTTTGATCTTCTTACGTAATAGAATTTCTCCCAGAAAAAAATGGATTTCAGTTGGACACCTGTAGCACTCGGAATACTGCCCCGATTAGTCTAGTTTTTGGATATGCTATACATCGGATGTGTCCCTAGATAACCGTGTGTTTATTTATACTACATGCTTAATTATTGTGATTCAGCACACACTTTAGCGAAGTAGATATGCAAACACTACCATAAGTAGAGCTGTCCATGGAGATTTGAGTATATTAAGTTCTATAAACACCCTCATTCGCTAGGGTCACATCCGATGTATAGCATATCCAAAAACTAGACTAATCGGGGCAGTATTCCGAGTGCTACAGGTGTCCGACTGAAATCCATTTTTTTCTGGGAC
Source organism: Mycena capillaripes (assembly GCA_029204075.1). Classification (NCBI taxonomy): domain Eukaryota; kingdom Fungi; phylum Basidiomycota; class Agaricomycetes; order Agaricales; family Mycenaceae; genus Mycena; species Mycena capillaripes. The sequence goes on along the minus strand of JARHKZ010000029.1, from coordinate 55,155 downwards.
AAATTCTATTACGTAAGAAGATCAAAAATACCGGTATTACATTCGCTGCGGATTTTCAATGCAAATCGAATGAGCTTATTTTTAGGGCAAACGGTTGAGAATTGAGCTCTGGGCAGCTGTTCTCGTGAAAACTTGCCAAAAAAAAAAAAACGGGACTGCGCCTGTCGTACCGCAAAGAGCTGTAAAGGATCACTGACCACATGTTGGTCACCATAATAGTTCCCTTTGGAATGACGTAGTCCCTGTACCTATCCGACTGGCGACTCATATGGAATCCTGGTGGGTGGCGTCAGATGTGTGTGCCATAGTAGAGGGCCTTCGTACCTAGTGGACCACTTCCGTTCCAGCGAAGTACCTCCCGGAAGATACAGTCCACGAAGGGAAGATTCTCGCGATCGCTGAGGGTCGGCATGATTCCCTTGCCCACGACGCCTTGGATCTCCTCGCGTGCTCGTTTCTGGACATTTGGAAAGAGTGCCATTGTCAGAATGAACGAGAGAAGATTGCCCGCGGTCTGGAAAGTATGTCAGCGCAGGACATGGACAGACAGGGTCATACTGCTTCTGAACCGCCTGCTCGAGTATGAGCCTCGCGGATTCATTTTTTATGAGCTGTACTCACCGCCGACCATGGATGCCGCTGCCCACGAGATCACGTCGGTCTCACGGGATGAAAGTGTGACGTTGGAGCTGCCTTCCGAAAGTACCGAGTCGATGAAGTTGGGCTTGTTGGTTGAAGGGGCGTTCTACACAGAAAGGAGCATGATTGAGCTCTTGAGAGCATACATAGCGCGTAAACTTACTTGATGATTCGTGGCCCACTTGTAGTCGTCCACGACGCCCTCCATAATAATGCCTCGCCATACGGTGGCTTGGCGCTTGAAACCCATCAGAGGCAGCCATTGAGGTAGATACTTGACTAGAATTCCATGAGCGACGAGACCCATCGAAATGAACTGTTTTCTCAACGCAATGGAATGACATCAACCAGCCAGATTCCACCAGCCCGCGTCACCTCGGATAAGACGTGCATGGACTTTTGAACCCATCTCAATTTTGGATCGTCTCGGCCCTGGGGTGGATATCCATAAGTTGTCTTGTAGATGACAGTGCCAACATATCTGATTGCATCTTCAGCATAGATCTGATCACGGACGAGATTGGTGAATACTGACTGCCGGATAGTATCGGCAAAATCGAGGTCCTTGGATAGCAACTGCATGCTCATGACTTGAGAGTCGTGCTCAAAAACTGACCAGAAATTGCTAATCGAGGCTGGAGAATATCCTTTGTGCAGAAGTTTGCGTATCTCGTTGAATCTTGACGAAAGAGGCGCAGACAACAGTCCGAGATTCAGGCCAACCCTAGCGGGAAAGTGAGCGACATGAGTGTGAAATAGAGATGACATACAGCTCCCCTGCCATAGTCTGAATGAAAGTTTGAGGACTTAATGTGCGCCACAGAACGCGAAAACTCACCAAGTGCGGTCTAGTGGAGTATATGGCCGAGCGCTTGTTGAGAAGATTGTGAGCGACTTCATATGTGTCCACAATCATGAAGTGCTGGCCCAAAAGGCTAAGATACACGAGGTCGCCTATTAACCTATATGAGGGGTTTCAAACTCCCGCTGAACCAAGCACGAGCCATATTTCTTGCTCCATTTTGCATATGTCAACCACTCTCGCTCCCTAGGCATCTGAAGAGCATTCCCGAGTAAGAGTACTCCTTTTGGTCCCGGTGGGAGTTGGTCTCGGTTTCGTCGACGACGTCCAAGTAAGAATAGCAGAATAACTAGGACTGGAATCGCGGGATAGAGAAGCCCGCCGTGTCGTAGGCTGAGTGTGTCTTGCATTCTTCCGGCGTCGATGCAGAAGAATGGGACGTTGAGGGTACAAGAGTTATATAGACGAATGTGGGAGATCTCCGTCGTCGATCGATGAAACCTGCAGACGGCGACCTACACCGGAGACCCCGGGACGCAACAAGAGGGAGACCCCGTCTCAATTATTGCTTCCGATCTATCAAATAATTTGGTCCCATGAATCTGATCGATTCTGACACAAACACCCAACAGACACCTAGCCGTTTATGGAATCTCGGCCGAAACATCAAAACGGAGTCCCCGTCTCCACTCTCGGTTCCGAAGTGCTTCCGATCTGTCAAATAATCTTCTGGTCCGTTCTGAGTGATTTGCCGGGGCTGAAATTTCCGCGTCGGGCCCAGGGGATACTGCTTTCAGGCTGTGATAAGTCATGGTGAGGATGGAGTAGTATCGACTTCTAACTAGATTAAGGCTCCAACCTTTTTCGTGTATAAACGTTTGTACACGGTCTTAACCGTTTTCGTTTCCTTTTCGTGTACAAGCCAGCTGAAACCGTTTAGAAAACATTGTTACAAGGTTTAAACGGTTTGGAAGATTCATCCACTGGCGGGGTTGAGATTTGACAGTTTCTCCCGGGTAGAGGTCTCAGCTTAACCCTTCTCGTTGCTCCTAATTAATCAGAGAGAAGATAGTGACTATGTGAGTCTGAAATGGCGGAATATGCTCAAAATATGGAACTGTTCATGTGATGAAATATTGATATGCCGTGCTGAAAAAATCTTTTAATAATGGCCGAAAATGTCGTGCAGTGACCAGTCTTCGTCATGATTTGTATCTGACGAACAGAATATCATCGAACAAATGAGTCATACCCGCAACGTGAATATCTACATCTGATTCGAGGTGGCGACCCAGAGATGGATTGGCAAGTTGTCCCTCTGTGAGGTGCCGACGTGAATGGGCACAGCATGCTTTAGTTGGAACGGACAGTGAATAAAATGGGACCTGTTTTGTTCCATTTTGGGCTCCCAATCAGTGTACTGATACTGCTTTGTACACTTCCGCACCGGAAAACCATGTATAAACTGTTTTAAACTGTCTTACATGGGTTTAAACCATTTTCGTTTATTGTATCCATTTACGTACACGAAAACTAAAAGGTTAGAGCCTTAAACTAGATGCTTGACAGCCTGACTGGCTCCGTAACCCTGGGGCAGTGTTCATTGCTGTAGCACGCCAGATCTTCTCCAAACGAAGTAGATCATCGACGGCTGCTACCGCCGAAGGGGAGTAACTCTTTAAATGCCACAGCTGCTTCATCGCGATTATCAAAGAGTCGCAGGGCCCGCGCAGCGTCTTGATAGGTTAGATGGACCACTCCATCGATGATTCAAAGGTCAGTCCAATCGTGTGCACTCCGGTGAAGCAGAAGCGCACGCAGATACAAGACTTCTTTGTACCGTGGGGCGGATTCCAGTAGAAGATGAACAGTATCGGATCGTGTAGGTCTTCCTTCCTACGCGATAGATGCCGCTGACAGATCTGATTCGAACCAGAGCGTGGCGTTGATGGGAATGGGCCGCGAACTTCCACGGTATCCCAGCTCCGACTCGGACGGACTGGCTTCCGTGGAGACGTTGAATGACTTCCCGCATCTTTGATCAGCATTGCCCTGGACTCGGAGCACGCAGAATGTCCGTTCTAATCCATCGAAAGCTGTTACTGCCACTGGACGCGGGTACACCGGGACCTACGACCAGTACATCCGAAGCAATGGGTGGAGTACGATACTAATCAACCGAATGGTATCAGATGATTTACAGCAGTCCCAATGGAGAGCTCAACCTAGACTGCGGTATGCTCATTGTGTGCAAAGATTATCAACCTTCCGCCCACACAAGAAGCCTGGTTTCAGTTCACTTTCCTGTGCGCACAGTGTACCCTGCCGCTCCAGGAGCGATGCAGTAAAGCTTGACAGCTCCATATGTGGGCACCGCTGGGTTTAAATTTCGAGTCGTGGCAACGATAGATGCCCCCAACGGAGGACCTTCTCATTGGAACCCCGAACACGGCGTTGGTTGGAATGGGCGGCCCGCTGTCACCTACGACACATGAGGTGCGCCCACAAATGATGAGATTTAACCATCCCGTGGCTCACCAGACAACGGCACGGCACAGCCAAGGGCCCGGGTGTAATTCTTCGTGCCACCGTCCGCGGCCTGCGGCGGTAGCATGTCGGTGTTTTGCAATTGAAGTATCCCCTGGGTTATGTCGCAAATTCCTTTTTCTTGTTATAGCACCCGATAGAATCAGCTAAAACCCGGTCGGGCCATCAGTCGGACCGAGACTGATGGCAGGGAGACTCTTAGAATCAGCCGCTGAAGGTAGTGGGATCAGGTTGCGATCTGGCGGCGGTCAGGTGGGGACCGGCACGCAATGAGGTCTCGTCAGCCTGAGACGGTTATAGGGCAATATCGTGTCTGACCGATGAGAAATAAAAGGGCAAAAGTCATCTTATTCTTTGTGTTTATTTTGGATGTTCTCTTGCTTCTGTCTTGACCAGATCCTTTCTACATAATCATACTACTACCCTCTTTATAAAATTACGCATGTCTGTCTGTCTGAAGCCTTTAAACTCAGCCATCTCCACCTGATGAATGCCATCATTCCTCGTGCTTCTGTAGTCTGGTCTCTCACGGCAAACACATCTATGTTATTGGCTGACAAATCAAAGCTCAGGAAACTCACTGCAGAGACCAAGGGGATGCCAGGCCGCGAAGTGGCCAAGCAACAGCTTGTTACTTTTACAATTATTTAATGAACACAGTAGTATTTGAACTTGTGACCATATCGGAACTCAACTGAAGAAAGTGTACTTTACCACTACACTACTGTAGAGTTTCATTCAATTCGGATGTCACGCATCACAGGGCCAAAAATTTCAGAAAATATTTGAACCTGTCATGGGTCACCAAAGGTATTTTCGAATGTGTCGGAACCGTCACGAAATTCGCAAAAAAGAGCCCCCCAAAAATCGAATTTTCGTGTGTGCGGCACGTTCCAGTCATTGGAGGGGTAATTAGGGCTTTTTCTGGCTCATCTGGGATCTTCAGGCTGGAGTTATCCAATCCTCTGTCTCAATTTGGTTGCTGAAGGATCCTGGCAGCTGGCTCATGTTACTTTCAGCATCATACCACACCTTACGGCGCAGTCTGGCCATTCCATACACTATTTCTATGGGTTCTTCGTCTTGCATTCCCGCAGTCTGAGTTGAATATATACGAGAGTTATGGGAGTGGGACTCGGCTAATGCCATCATTAATGGGTCTCAGCTTGGCTAACCCATCATCAATGGGACTCGGCTTCCATCAATGGTGGGACTGAGGATGTGAACAAGCAGGCACTCCATCAGCGCATGATACTTCATCACAGCGCATCACGGCACCGGCAGCACCTTCTCTCTCGAGTATGCTTGCGCACTAAGCCTGAATCACCGCCTACTGGATCAGCGGATAAGCTTTCAAACCATTACCTTGTCAAAACTCGGCATTTTCCTTGGCGTTTGACACCGGTCTCACCCACTCTGTGCCCACCGACTTGTGGTCCGCCCGGACGTCTGACACCCATATCTCAGTGCACAACATGTCCCCCTTGATTACTACTTCATATATACACTTCATTTTCTTTTTTGTCAAACCTCAATCTTGCCGCAACTTTCATCTTTTGGCTAAATTTCGATCATCAACTATTGTTCCTCTATTGTTGGTCCGGATCTTGGTTCCTGCGCCTCTAGTACCTGGTCCCTGCACCACTATGATTCTTACTCTGTTTTACTCCATTTACCTCTCTCTCTAACTCTATGAATATTTAAGTTTCTCCCAAATCTTTTGACTGCCCACATTGTGGACCTCTTAAGTTCACATCGCACTCACACTTGCTCTCGTCGTTGTTCTCGCCATTGCTCTCATACTCACCTTACGTTCTCGCCGTCCTCATGGCACCTCTCGGCCACTTGGTCTCGTACCACGGCACTAGGCTGCTTTGAAACACTTACATTTCTTTATTTCTACTGTCCCACTTTGTGCAGCTTATACTTCATCTCATCTCTTGTCTTTTCCTCCACCATGTTCAAGCAAGCTGCCGACCTCTCCCAGGGTGAAATCAAGGCCTATAGAAAGTTTGTACGTTGGCGTTCACAGGATGCTATCAGGGTCATTGAGTCATTTCATGTTATAGGTCTTTCCAGATGCCATTGCGGATCCCAGACACAATGCATTTTTCTCAGTCAAAAATGCGCCCCACTGGATCACTTCACATGGGTTCCAGCTATATCTGACATACGACGACTCTGCGATCACTACTTCTCTATGGACACCCGACAATGCATCAGTCACTCAGCTGAAGGTGTATCAATGCTATGTATTGCTTTTTCAAGGTTCTCAAGATGATAATTCTAACTACGAACAAGATTCTGGGTGAAGATTATATGGGGCACCCCTATTTCAGCCTTGAAACTCCGGAGGCCTGGATCAATCCTTAGCCATTCGAGGCCTATATGTCAATATCACACAGCCCCTTCGAGGGAGAAGAGGAATTTTTCATTCCTTCTTATCGACTATCAAATCTGGGGCGCCATTCTTGTACCTATTCTCCCTCACTCTCGACTGCATTTCTTCATTGATGTCCTGGATGAAGACATGTTCCTGCAAAAAATCTACATCATTTGGATGTGTCTACAACCTTGTGTGTTGGATTCATCCAAAGAATGGCCCTTTTAACCAATTTTATATAATCATTTAAAACATATAGAATATGTCCGCGGCCATAACAGCAGTTGAGGTCGCCCAACGAAACATAAAGACCATGGAGAGACATTCTTTTTCAGAGATTTGCCGAAGCTCTTCTAGTCCTCGAGCGCTGACGGAACGCGCGCTGGATTTGACAGGACAGTGGGTGCGCCTTCTGCAACAGAATGCAAAAGATGTCTTGAGAGCCAATAAAGGAGCCCCGAAGTATTACTACATCTAGCGCGCGCTGTTCGTTCGTTTTGAACCACCTCGAGTGTATTCCATTGAGCTGACTTTGATTACGTATCTGGTGTTGTAAGATGCTTATCACATCAATTAAGTTTTCATTGGCTGCTTTGTATCACTTAACGTATTTCCAAGTCGCGCGGAATCTCCGTACGATGGGTTTACTGTAGCAGACACGGATTCTTCCTTACATTCGTGTGGGCATGATCCAGCTGTGTTGAACGTAGCCTGGGTTGAAAGGGTGTGCTCCGGTATCCGAGTTTACTCTCAATTTTCCGAAATATATCAAGAAGTCAGTTACGGCCATGAAGATAGAAGCCACAGCGGGAATTGGCTCAGCATATACAGTGATCGCCATTCTCAGCTTGATACTCATCTTAAGGTCGGACGGAGTAGTCCGCCTTTGTGCACAACACTGCTGGCGAATAGTAGTCCTGGCCGAAGATAGTCATGCGGGAAGGAATCGTAGAGCTGTGCATACAAGTCTAGATAGCGGGATAGTGCGGGTCAGGGACAGTATCTGTATTTGTTGAATTTCTTGACAGATGTGTTAATGGTGGAATGGCCAGTGTGCGAGTTTTCCTGTATAATAGTCGATTTCTTTTCTTAATTTAAACCACGATTCTCTAAGTACAAGATCGGTGGCCCTTAGTGGTTGGAAGAGGGGAGAAACCTGTCGGTCTTAGTCGTAGAAACGTCTGGACTCAACAGGAGGTGTTCGCCGGCGCTTGTTGAACGGCTATTTTAAAATCGTTGGGAAGCATACCGGGATCCTGTCTTGATAATTTTTTCGTGGCATAAACTAAATATGTTCTTCTCCCTTGGCTCTAATTTTGAGGGCCTGGGAAGCTGATAAGGAAACAATGGTATTCCTGGTTACACCAAATTGGTCCCCCGGTCTAAATAAATAAGTGCGCCGTTTAAATGGGAGTCGAGGCGTGGATTCTGTTTCATGGACTCTGCATTCAAACAGTGTCATTTCCTGTTCTTGTTGGCTCGTATCCACCGTGCGATGCTAGTCAACTGCCTCAGTGACGCCTTGGATGTCTATCACGGTTGCGGGGGATTCGTCTTCTGCATGGAAGGGTGACAGGCTGATGCCTATATTGCGCATAGGACGACAGATGGTGTATCGCGGGGCGCATAGATGCATACGCGCCACTGCGATGATTTTCGGGCCGTTTCAGATAGTGCGGCGGAGGCTGTATTTAGTTCCTTTTATGGTGCTCGTATCACTGCTTCATCATGCGGACAGAAAATTCTTGATTCAGCACCCACGTTCGCATCAAAAGAATCCCTGGCAATTATATAGGCCTTCTGTGTGTCTTTGGCAAACCAAGTTAATGAATATCGCTAAACCTAGTAAACCACGCACTCAGGTACATAAATTCTCCGGAAGAATTTTGCAAGGTACGAGGGGTTGTGTTTAAAATTTTGAAGGCACTTCCGGAAAAATCCCCTGAAGGGGTGGGGATCCTTTGATTTTCTTGCAACAAATACCTCATGTTTGCTATGCTCACCTATCCATCCCTGGCCCAGAGCTATGGGCTATGATTCAGGCGTCATGCCCCTTACCGGGAACATCACGAGACCCACAATTATGGCCACTATTCGACCAGATCTTCCTCTAGATGAGTCCCGTCATTTCCCCTAAGCCCTGATGGCTAATTCACTTTCAGAGTCCACCCATCGCGCTACATAGGACATGCTCTCGTGAGAGCAGAATGACTGCCGTGCGGTGTATCCAACCGGTCGCCCGAGATCCTGAAGCAGTCAAATACAGCTATCTCCAACGTATCTCCATAACATCCCACATTCAGTCATGATAAGGAAGAATATGCAAGAGCGACAACTGGAAACAGAGGAAAATGTAGGGTGTAAATAATGCATCCGGTCTTAAAAGCCAACTATAAGAATGAACTGCTTATGTGGAGACCTCTACAGCATGGCCACCGTCGCCGCGGTGACCAGCGCACACGCGAGCATGGGTATGTTAAGTTTCCCTTCCGCACTCTTGCCAACCATTCCAGAGGGTGTAGACGTGCTATCAGCGGCTGATGCTGAAGAGATTGAATTGGCGGCGCAGGTCGTTTCATTGGCCAATACGATGAAGAACTCATCGGAATAGGCGACGAAACTCCCCGGATTATGCGTACTGTTGCTGGTGAAGTTAGTCCGCAGCTGGACAAGATACTTTGTAATCAATAACCATGGGAGGAAGGAAATTATGGGGCTTACCTTCCAGGACCCTGGATCCAGCGTGAGGTGACTGGTGTCGTAGACAAGGTCCGGCACGTCCACATCATCCCAAAAGCTCGGCTTCTATTACATAAACGAGTGTCAATTAATATTCGCATTTGAAACCCCCGATACCCTCTATGTACGTACGACTGTCTGGGCGCCGGCGCTGTAGCCGGTCTGGGTATTCACCATCTCGACCATTTGGACCATGTTACCTATCTGCATACGAACATGAATAAATGACGCAGTCAGCCACCACCATGATGAGAACGTACGTCAAACGTGACATCGACTTTGACGATCTCGCCTACGATATTCTGTCCGTCTTTTCCTGGCACCACCAGGGTTCCGCCGACTGGGGAAGTCACACGCAGGGGGCTGTATCCCGGGTCGGTGACGCTGCGCACGGGCGTCCATGTAGTGGTTTGGCATACAGTTTGAAGTGGATCGTCGGGGAGGGTGTAAACAAATGTATCCGACCGGGTTGTTGGTTTTGTGCTAAGCTGCGTCGAGCCATTCCAGATGGTGCCGTTCATTCGGACGTGGTATGATCCTGGCAGCATCTGGACGGGTGTTTAACATAATGCGGGCTGAATTCAGGGCGCAGGCGCACCCCAGAATGAAGTGTGTAGGTGAAGGACCTTGCATCATCGGAGGATAGGCCAATTGCTACTGGGTGTAAGGATTATTTCCGTTTGGACATTGATCTAGTTCTCACCGACAATATCTTGGACGTCCTCGCCGTTGTCTTCGCGGAGAATCAGCTTATGAATACCAGACAAGGAGAAGATGTGTACCTTCCGCCTTCCCAGCCATGAGTTCAACTGATATATTGTTGAGCGGTAGAGGGCCGAAACGAAGTTAGGAATGCCGAGTCTTGTCAATAAATACACTTATTATGCCCCGTTTCCCCGTTCCATACATAATTCCAAAATATAGAGCCCGCGTCGACGCCATTTGTGGTGGTGATAGACCCGATGGTATCATCTCCCTGGGCGAACACGTATTTTGACGAGAGAAAGACTATAAAAGGCCCAAGCAACATTGTCTTCAAGCGGTTGACGACAGAGTGAGAAGGAAGACAATGAAGAAAGAGACTATCCATAGCTGCTTTTACCCCTTACGAAGCGCCCGGCGCGTGCGACAATTCTGTGCATCTAAACGTTTGCGGCCCTCTGATGATTATGAGCTGCCTCGGCAGATGCAAACTGTCACCACTCAGCAGTTGATAGAGAGAGAGGCAGTGAGAGAATCCAGGTGCCAGCATTACCCTCTTTATAAAATTACGCTTCTCTGTCCGTCTGAAGCCATTTAAGCTCCGACCGCATATATGATGGCAACTTGGCGGGCATTCACGGCTACTCCCCACAATCACCATCGATCAACTTCTTTTTTCAATAGAGTTATGAATGTCCGTGAATTTTCCGCCGCAAGCTGGAGATGGTGCTCAGCTCAGCTGAGTTCGATTCAAGTCCACGGTAAATCTGAGAGTTGAGTCTGGAAAATGGGATGGGAGGCCGCAAAGCGGCCGACCAGAGCCTTGTTCAAGAATAGAATTATCCATTTAAATGTCTGCGGTATCACCAAGGCCGTCGATGTTTGTCAGAATTCTCCATCTATCAATCAAGGTCGAACAAAACCAGTTAGAAGCACGAGATCTGAAGTTTTAGCTCCGGCGCCTGCGCACTTGCTTCAGAAAGGCCTTGCACTACAGGCTGTCACTGGTTCAAAAAAAGAATCAGCGGCGATTAGTTCAAAGGGCGGACGGACCGTCAAGAGCAAATTTCCTTTCCTAGCGTACGCCCCGTGCTCAGACGCTCGGATGTACTACCACAACAAATAAATTTGCAACTGACATGTGTCTAGGTCAAGGTATCCGGAATGAGTCTTATAAATATTTGGCCAGAAAGTTAATTCGGTAGTTGCAAGCGGAGAGTTAAACAGCAGAGGATAATTTTATCCGGACCAGAAAAGATTTGACGCCTGTACTGTCTTGATAAATGGAGATCTTTACCAGTTACACCTGGCGTAAATTAAAAAGCCACACGCCGAACAATCTTCGTGTGCTCCATCTAGTGCAACCCAACTTCAGATATGCGACACAGCGAGGAGCGAGTTTGAAACGTGTGCGATATTTGGAGCCAATACCGTAACGAAGTTTCAGGCATGAATCTGAGGGAATCAAGAAAGTCGGAGGTCGGCGGGGATATTGGAAGACATGACGGGTTAGTAGCGGTGCAAGGGAGGACTGATGAGAGAATAGAGCAAGTCTTTCTAACTGTACACAGGGTCTGCTGAGCCAGCTTCATAGTGTCTGGGTCTGGGTCAGAGACTCAGAAGTGAAACCCTCAATATAAAAGCGTTCTTTTTCTTGCTACAGTGCTCAATAGTATGAGATAAAACCGCGTCGGGCCATCAGCCTGACCGAGACTGATGGCAAGGAGACTCTTAGAAGGAGCCACTGACGGCAGGGGGATCAGGCTGCGATCGGGCGGCGGTCAGGTCGCGGTCGGGTCGGAAACAGAATGCGATGAGTCCCATCAGCCTGAGAGGTAGGGCCCTGTTTTTAGTGAGTAGAGAATGTAGGAGTAGGCCGGGTATTTTATAAAGCGGCGGGATTACCCCCACGCGAGCTGTGGTCTAAAGGAATACAGAGAAGGACATGTTGGTAGCTACCGACGTCGGGGATATCATTGAGGCGGAGCAGGATAGGATTTGTGTTTGCGTACTTACACAGATAGAGTGGGAGAGAAGCTAACCTGAAAGAAGCAAGGAGAGAAAAGAATCGCACTAAGGGAAGAGTCCATCAGGAAAAACCTCCTAGGAATTTTTTGACAAAATTTCTTGTGGCCACAATCTTTTTTGATATTCCTGCAATTTTTGAGTACATTTGTGTGAATTCTTCGCAAAGTAGCAACAAATGCGACAGACCAGATATTATTTTTCTCATTTTATCAGGAATTGCCGAGGAATACCAGTTTGGCAACATGTTCTGAGATGAATTGCACAAGTTGCAGCACAACATGTGTTGAAAAATGTTATACTCAAGTCAACAGTCAGTCAGTAAACCATATTCTTGACGGAAATCAACTGTGCTTGGGCGTAACTGGTTTTAAGCTGTGATTGAAGGTGGGGTAACTCAAGAAAGGTCGATGAATCTTTAGCCTGCGCGAACTTGAAAACGTTTAAGTCCATTGCCGAGAGTGTCGTAAGCCGTCGGAAACCGATTTCCGAAGACAGTCGAGTACACGTGCATAAGAAAAAAGTGGTTCGACTCTATATTTGGCCACACAGACAATAACTGTAAACAACTCTTTCTTCCTTTCCCCCATCTCCATCCCTCCCCGACTCGCACCCAACTGCTTGTTTGCAAGCCTGTTAACCCTACTCTTCCATCCCTTTGCCCAGTACCTGATACCAGGATATGCAGGGTTGACGGCCAGTTCTGACATTCTTGCTTCGCTCCCTGTCGTCCTCTTGTTCTGGGCAGCTCAGAAAGGACATGTGGTGCGTCGCGTGCCCTGATAGCACTTCCAAATACTGACCTCTTTTTTCACAGGCGTGGCCGATAAAAAAATGACGGCTCCCATCGGTGATGTCGATGCATGCACTTGCCCGGTGCGTCTTCCCGCGCCGCGGTTCCCCTTCATTCATAATTGACTTCCGGTAGCAGATTCTGCTGCCTGTCTCCCATTGGCCACCCCATGATTCGGAGCTGAGTGTAAGTCGTCACCGGCCCGGTTCCTTTCAAATCCTCATCCCTGTGCTGTGTACATTAGGTCTATTGCTTGAATTGCAGGCCTGTGTCGAGCTTGGATCATCTCGTGCCGTGAACAGCGGCTTTGGTACTCGCAAGCCCTAGTCGAGCCTGGATCATCTTGTGCCTTGATCGGCGGCTTTCAGGTATGTGCCCCTCCTTTCGTCGCTTCTCGCAGCCGTTTATTGACTTCGTCATTCATTGTCAGATTACGCGCTGCTTTCACTGATTTGTTTGCGAAGTAAGTCTTGTGTCCTGTTGCTGCCTTCAGTGCTAATACACCCTTGATAGCTTGCTGAAAAGACATTCCACGTGAAGCCTGAACGGTATTCATCAGTTGCCATCGTCACCTTTGTTACCTACATCTCAGTTGTCCGTATAGCTCTTATTATGGCTCCCAGGTACGTATCCTTTCCATTTATTTGTTCGCGATTACGACTGACTATTTCCCACCATAGATGTGATTATCCTCGATGAGGCTTTAGATATGATATGCCTATGCTATAATGTTCCGTAGTACTCCTAATAATATTTGTTGGCCTCTTCTCACTGAGCAATGTCGATCTGAGAACACAAACTTGAGAAATATTTACCCCAAAATGAGCACAACCATTGGCCATTTTACTCAAAAAATGCGGCATAAGTTACAAAAATTCCGGCTGAAGACAAATTTCGGGTAAATTTTGCATACTCGAGAAACTGAAGATATTTTGGGTAAATTTCAGTAAAAATGTGCGAAAATACATGGGGGGGTTTCCCTGATGTCCGAAATACCGGTGATGTCCGAAATACCGGTACGACGTAGTACCGCGGTGTGCAGGGATATAGATGCTGCGACATGAAGGGTGTAGTAGTACATACATTCGCAGAGGTATGAGGGAAGGGGGGGGTCAGGAGAAAATGACGCGGACCGGTGCGCACTGACGCGGACTGACACGGCGTGGCTGTGCCATTGACGCGGCATCCCAATATTTGACTAAACTTGCTCCTTTTTATCTACAGCAACCCAAATCCACATCCTCAGTACTCTCGTTGACTATTTAAGATGAATATGGTCTGCAATAAGCTATAATATACCCAAATCACCAGTATTTGTGTGATGAGTATGTGTTTTTGGGTTTCTCGGGCACCAGACTGTGTTGTAAAAGGTTGTTCACTATAGGGATTCATAATGTGTTACTGTGGGCTCACTTTGAAGGTAAATAAATGATACATGAAATTGAACTCACCGCGCCAACTCCGCATCAGTTGTGCGTTGCTGCCGCGTCAACGCCGCATCAATGCGCGTCAGTGCCGCGTCAGTGCGCGTCACTGCGCATTGACACCGCGTCAAGTGCGCGGGCATGTGGCTCCATACCCTTCATTATTCACGCTGTGGCCACATAAAAAACAATAATCTCGCACCTAGGGCGCTTGGAAATCAAGTAGGGTAAGTATAGCGTCGGATTGGTTGGTTAGTGCGATAAACACTTCATGGTTTCGTTACTCATTGCGGCCCAAATGTCCTCCCAAACTGGAGTACTATTTCCCCAAGTAAGGGGATGTGATTCTCACTGAAGGAAGCTCTCTGCGTCCATGCATGCGGAGTCATAATTCGGCCATGCCTGTTTTTTTTTACTACATCCAATTGAGGCACAGACCTTCGACGTAGGAGGGCATGGAATCCAGTCACGAGGAAAATTCTTTGGAAGGTGTTCTGTACAGAATGACTTTTATGGTGGGCACAGTGAGCTGAGACACGCCGTTTACTGTGTACAGCGATATCAAAGACGCCGCCGCTCTAACCTGTTCATTACTCGGGAACTCCTCTAGGCATCTGGCGCGATCTCTTCTGACGCCTTAATCACTGTCCGTATTTGCGCAGTTGAAAATATTCACTTCTTTATCGCATCAATGAATGCTAACCTCGCGGCAATTAGCGGTACTTGCCTCACCGAATATAGCCTGCGAAACAAACCTTCCGGGATACCAAATTCCAGATGGATACAGATTGTATCATGGGTACTTTGAATCAGTATGCGGTCACGTTAGTCTCTTTATAAAATAATGTGTGTCTGTCCGTCTTAAGCCTTTCTAAACTCCGCTGATGTCTTGATGTGCCGCGCTGATGTCCAGCTGCCGGTCTTGATTTACACAGCCCATGGTGTGCTAAACGAGCGCTCCAATCATCCGTACTAATGCCGCTTTGCGCCGTTCACAGCAGCTTGCCGTCACCACCTGATAGCAATCTGACAGGCACTGCCCTGGCGCCATGGCCCAGCATTTTCTCCCACCTGCAACGGAAACAAAGAGTTTCCGCGCCTATAAAAGTGTACACAACGCCAAACAATGGATGCGTTGATCATCAATCAAGTGGAGAGCAACCGGCGAAGCCGACTGCGAACCGCTTGTATGTCTTAAAATTTTGTTGAACACTTGATCTCTGGCTGAAATGATATTTGAAGCTGAATATCCATGGGGGAGGCGAGTTGAATGCGCTGCTGCCGCGTCACACTGTGTCTAGTGAACACCATGCTCGGTGCATTACCAAATAGGGCATCATTCAAGTTTGTGAACACTTAAACCACCCAGACCACCAGTTGGTTACCCAACATTTCGAGTCCGTGCAGTGCTCAGAGGCAGAGTTGCTGACGGTATTTGGTTGGAATATTTGAAGAGATGTCCCGAGGCTTTTGAAAGACTGTTTAAATCCAGTCCTTTATTATTGAACCCGACATATTGAAGACGCTCTTCTTTTCGTTTTGGCTGGCTACAACTTCCATTCTCGTCTTGAGTTCAAGTTCAGTCATGTGAATCGACACGAAATAACCCAGGTTTTCAACTGAATTACAAATATGGTCCTGATTTGTCTTTATACCGAGCATGGCGTAGCAATACAGTAAGCACATGAGCGCTCATGGATATGAGGACTTCTATCATATCAAGCCTGGTAGCAATATTCTTGCGTATCCACCTCCTGAGTCCGTGTTGTGAAGCACAGGTTAAATAGTTTGAATGGAGCCACGATGAGACGATTTTCTCGCTATTATCCTCTCACTCCTCTCCATTGCAGAAGGAGCTCTCGCTCCTTAATCGGCGGTTTATTGCAATTTGAAGGAGGTGCCACCGTCAACAAATGAATTGTGCGCGCACCTTGACAGCAATGTAAGTGCAAGGGTACCAGTACGATCTGTTGATTATATTGCTTCCAAGTTTGTGGGACTACACAGTAGTAATGAGCCTATTTCGATGAACTCCGGACGAAGGATTGACAAAACTGAGAAAGTATTCAAAGAGGAATCATTGCAGTTTCCTTCAACCTAGTTCACTTCAATATAGTATTCAGGCATGAATATTATGGAATGAACCCGAATCTACTCAGATCTCGCCTCAGGCGGATGAGTTAGCGCTTTGACTAACCAGACACGCGTCACCGCAATTTGCGACGGGTGTTCCCAGTCAAAACTGATGAAATTTCAGGTGGGGATTTTTGTGTCTAAACGATGTATTACACTCAGTAAATGATGCTCCAACTTGATTTAGTGGCCAGAGAGCATTTTTTGAAAAGTCATGGGCAGCGCGCCGGTGCCGCGTCAATGACACAGCCACCGCCGCGTCAGTGCCGCGTCAGTGCGCGTCAGTGCGCGCCGGTCCGCGTCAGTCCGCATCAATTTTACCGTACCCGGGAAGGGGGATGGCTCTACAGGGGCTGTGGTTTGAGTTACTTGCTCGACGAAGTTCTACAGCTGCGACGAGATACAGTAATAGCATTGCGCTAGAGGTAGACATAAAGCGCAGGCGCCAGAGTATTCGGAAACGTGAGGCTAAGTGGCAGAGGAATGGACGTGCAGAGAGGCGCTGGTGTCGAAGGAACGCTGAAGATGGGAGGGCTGGCGCTAATGTTGCCACAACTCCAAAAGTCGAGTCACGACTCCGCAAGTCCACTTCAGTTCGAGTTTGACTGGACTTGACTGGACTTGGCCTAGTGAAGTCACTTGGAGTGACTTTGAGTTGACTCAAGTCGGTCAAGTCGAGACAATTTTTTTAAATGGCTGCTCATGGCATGGGAACACTCTGGCTGCTGTGGACAAATGGATCTCAAACAAAATTGTTCAGGAAATGGTGAGACAGTGTTTAATCCAGATTTAAACCAGGCCCCTGTACGAAATCCTCGATAAATAGTGCCTAGCATCCGGAGCCAAGTTCAATGTCGCCAAGACTGAGATTATTCCATTCGGATCACAAGAATTTCGAGACCGCATCATCGACTGCAGAAAGTTACACCTCGAGGACTTGCCGATCCCTCAAGGAGTGCACATTGCGGAGGATGGCGAAGCCGTAAGAATCCTAGGGAAGGATGTGGAGACTTTCAGCGTCTGGACCCCAACTCTGGAGAAATAGATGCGGACTACGCAAGGTGGTCAGACTTAAACCCTACAATGGAAATGAGGAAACACATTGATCAAATTGTGGTGGGATCGCACTCCCAATACCTCACGCAAGTGAACGGAATGCCGCCGGTAGTCCTGAAGCATATACTACGGTCGCAACGCGAGTTCGTAAACGGCTCCAGATCCACCATGATCGCGAAGAACACACTAATGGCCCCACGCGAGTAAGGAGGCCTCGAATTACTCGACATTGAAGCCAGAAATGACGCCAGATTGCTAGTCAAAGCGGCGGCCTTAGCAGAGACAAACCCTGAGAAACGAGCGGAATCATGTCAAACCCTAGGAGATGGTAAGGAGCTGGCGGGAAGGCTAAGAGACCATGCACATGAAAATGCTGCAGATTGCTCCTGCAGCAAGTGTAGTGATGACAGGACTGAGAGAGGATGCAATAATTCCCATACATGTGTGATAGCGGTAACAAACCGGATAAAGCAAATCAAACCAAAATGGACGGAAAAAATCGAAATCACACAGACCGATGCCCCTGATAGTGACGCGAATGTTTTTGTCCCGCCCAAGCCCATCACATCCCTGGCTCAAGGGCTCCGAGTATTGACGAAGAGGCAAACCGAGGTGAAAGAACGCCAGCTACCCCGCCTGCGACGACGAGCAGTGGGGACCACAGGCCCCGCAGACACAACAGTGTATGTGAGCAATGCGGTCCACGCACCTCCGAGGTGCCGGAAGAACACCACGGCGGGCGTATTTTACAGCGCTGAGGACACTAGAAATAAAGGCTTCAGAATACCGAAGGAGGAAGAACAATCCCCGTATGCCGCTGAGATATACGCTGCCTTGGAAGCCGTTAGAAATACCGACGCAAACACCACTCTTACCATAGTTAGCAGCCAAGATTTTACCCAGAATGCGATGAACAGAAAGCTATCCTGGGAACATGAAGGCTGGGTAAATGTCAAGCACAGGGATGCGCTGCGCTGCCCTGCGGCGGAGCTTAAAGCTAGGAAGGGGCCCACTTTCTCTCAGAAGACCGAACCAAGTTCATCAGCGAGAGACTACTACCAGAAGGCTATGCTCCTCGCGAAACACGCGGCGCAAAGAAATATTGTAAGCCCAATAGACCTCTCTGTCCCAGACGGGATAGCGCTCCCAGGGATGAGCCTAGTCTATGACCGTCAACGGTTCTTCTACAGTGGGATAAAGGAGGAGAAATACAGGACAGTACTCACACGAACGGCGACGCGAAAGCAACTGGATCTGGTGAAGAAATCCGCGATCGAAGCCCTCGAGAAGCATGTCTCAGACGAAGAGATATTGGATGGCAGCACGTGTGAAAGACATTCTGCCACGGTCAGCCCAGTTCCTATGGAAGAGCCTTCACAATCCACACAAGGTAGGACACTACAAACTGCCTCAACTGAAAACTGTCCCAATCACATCCAGTGATGAAGATAAACTTGTCCTAAAAATTCCCTGACTCAAGTCACTCAAGTCGGTCCAAGTCGACTCGGGCTGACTTGGAGGTCGCAGCGAAGTCACCAAGTGACTAGACTTTGACTCGGCTTAAATCGACTTCGGAAGTGTACTTGGCGGGGCTAATGTTGCCGCGAACTCCGACTCGGTCGGGTGAAGTCGACTCCCAAGTCGATGACTGAGTCGAGTCGAGTCGACTTAATGAAGTCGACTCTTGCGGACTCCGGAGTCGAACGAGTCGACCTGAGGTCGACTTAGTCGACTTGAGTCGGGTATTTTAAAGCTGTCATATACTAAGAAATAATAAATATCACAGCTTGGATTCATCATAGCTTCTCGGCTCCCACCTCTAGGCCACCGTGAAACGGAATACCGATGCCGGTGTAAATAGTGTCTTCGTCTGTAAAGACTGTACTCGGACTAATAATTCTATAACGACCTGAAGAGAGACACTTCGTAGGACTATCTGAGTTCAAAATGTAGTATTGCACTCAACAGCGCACAACCCCGAATATTTAATGCAGATTCACTACTACATGGGGGCTTGCATCAGAAATTATAAAACTTGCGCACCGTTCGTGTAAAATCCTGTTCTCCCCTGCATCGTTGTTTCGTGTACATACCGGACTTTCCTGATTACCTTGTTCTTGTGTTCATGCTGTTGAGCGATGGAAGCGAAAACGGGGAAATGCTCGGCTATCATGAATGCACGTGTTGTTGACGGCGGGCCAGATCCAGATTTTCGAGACCACTTGCGTTTCAGGCAAGAACAAAATATTGCTTGCAAACAATCCAGTGAGCTTGTGGGTGCCCTATTGGATGGGGAAAATGCTATAACTCTGAAAGTTCTTCACAAGTGCTTGCCATAATCGACAATATTTGGGTAGACCATCCGAATTCCAGACCGAGTTTCTTGGCATACGATGATGCATGCAATCTTCTTTGCCATACTGTCACTCAAAACCCCGACAGTCCTTGGCTCAGTTCTACCAAATTTATTGTTGATGCCTGGCATTATATCGGTCATCGTGCAACGGATATTCTATGCCGTATTTGGTGCAACCCTGCGCCGATGAACGGATCTCAACCAGACCTCATCACAGTCGAGGTAGACAACAATGGCAGACAGCATACAACTCGTGCATTCAACACTGAAACAGCCGAGCAACTCAATGCATAGCTTACCGGATATGAAGCCCAGCTTCGTCAGATGTCAGATATCAACTACGACTTCTGCGTGCATGTCTTGATGCTACTCTACAAGGAGTTGGTGGACAAGAAGGTGGAAAAGAAGGGGCATTTTCTCACAGACGAGTTCTGGGATAAGGTTGTGGACTTGGATTAGCCAGTGTATTCCGGCGAACATGTGACAGAATACGGCGGAATACGCCAGCATACAGCTATGCTTTCCAACGTTTTGTCGAGTTTTTTTGGCGAGAAGTCGACGGACTCGGCTGAATTTTACGTTGAATATCGGCGGAATACAGTGAATGTGTGTGCCTGGTACAGTGAGATTCACTGGATTTTAATTATGAATCTGCCGTATCTCAGTGGTCTGGGCATATAGAGTATGTACGGTGAATTCCGTTGGAAATTGGTTATTCAAATTTAGCAATTCTACTTCATGCAAAATGGGATATCGTGCAGTGGAATATGAATAAATGGTCACTGGACACCGAGTTGTCTGTCCGGTGAAGTTCAGTGTACTGTTGGGTGGTGTGGCGAAATACGGCCGAGTGTGGGCGGATTCCGGTGGAATCGATCAGCGTTGCCGGTCTGGGAATAATACTGGATCGGCGCAGCAACATAATTATATTTGACATCCAGCATCATTTCGGACCAGTGGAGTAATCACGATCAGATCTAGGACTTTACATCTCACAAAGCATTATCCTCCGGCCTACTGAGGTAATCAGGAAGAACCTCCTTCGACTTTACCGACTAAGTCGACCCGAAGTCGACTTGAGTCAATCCAGTTCGACTCGACTCAGGGATTGAGTCGAGTCGAGCGACTTGTATCGACTCGACTCCCAAACGACTCGACTTCGGAGTCGCGGCAACATTAGGCGGGGCCAAGTCGGAAGTCGCGACAACATTAGCCGGCACCAAGGAGACCGAAACATGTGAGCCAGACACACAAGCAAAAATGACACTTTACTGAGCACATTGAGATCACAGAGCAGAAAGAGAGACCGAGAATGGAGTATTCCGCATTATCAAGATGTTAATTCGCCATCTGCTTTCTGAGTGTCGAAGCTCACTCATAAATTCTATCTGCAGTACATGAATCTAAGAGTGAATCAACTATGGAACGCAAAAGGCGGCTAAGCATAGGACGGAGTAGGCAGAATGGACGAACGAGGTATTCTGTAGACTTACAGTTGGAGCTCGACTACGGCTACGCAATTTTGGAGCATAATGAGGACTGGCCCTATATGCTTGAAAGTTAATTTGGTGAAGTTGAGCAGTCCCTTAAGATTAAGATGGGGGTTTTCCAAATAAGTGCAGACAACAGTGAGTGTGGATAGCCGTTAACTCCGTGGCGAAGCACGGGTAACTGCTGGTGTATAGTGAATTGGTGAAGCAAATAAGTTAATTCGGCTCTTCAGATGGTTGCAACGCAGTTTTTTCGCTTGTGTGTTCACTTCAAAGGCCATGGAACAAGTAATCTTCGCACAACAGCTCATCCATAATGGCTATGTGATCTGTTAGTTATGGAGGATTGAAACGTCTGCGCTGAGGCTCGGGGACTCGAGAAACCTGGGTATCCTTCCTGCGACGTGGAATACCTGCAACAACATAGAAATTACGCCGGCTCGACAATATCGTTCTGCTTGACGAGAGGCCCTGCAAAGGAAAGGAACTCATGGAAGTAATGCTGAAGCTAGAGGTGTACTGCTCAAGGTAGAGGTGGAGTTTATTCCGCAAGAAGAGCGGAGTGCAGCGCTTTTCGCACAAATTCACCAATTCCTGAACTTGTATACCATTTTTCGTCGAAAGGTCCATAAAGATTGAGTAACTAGGTTTCCTTGAGAGTCTTGTTCTGCGTGTCGGGGTCAAGCGGGGGCATATAACGAAGATGCTCGTAGACGCGGTCGGACACAGCGCAGTATAAAGGGGACTACTTGGCGATTCAACATCAGTGATAGCTCCATTCGCGGCGGAAGCGAATTGAGCTCGAGGAAGCACGGACTCCGGATTAATCAAAGTGGGGTGCATCAGAGGTGCTTTGTCGATGAAGGAGATGAACTGAGATTTATTCTTGCCGTCGGAACAAGAAGGGGGGGAGTGTGGGGCCTCCCACATCAAGCAGAGGCTCTCCCGTCTCCTTCAAGTTGACTAGCAATTACCCATGCTACGCCACGGATAGTGGAATTGGGCAGTTTCAGAATGCACAGATGTATGAGCTCCCTCAAACAGAAGATGCTGTTCGTCGCCGACCTTTGGTTAACTCCTCACAGCCTTGTACACAGCATCTTTGAAGTCTGGCAGCCATCAAGACTCTTTATATGTTCTCAATCAAAACATACTGGCTGTATACCAGGATGGGAGGATAGCCTGCAAATGCTGCTGGTTCCTAATAAAGTGCATTGGTACTATTTACTCTTCAAGTGCCCTTTCATCCTCATCTTTCTCCCTATTCTTGAGGAAAGTTCTATAGTACAATGTTTTGGATCTCTTCCTTTCGCATCTAGGGCGTGTTCAAGAGCTTTGGTTAAATCTGAACCATCCTGTCCATACACGTCATTTTGGGTGCTGGATCAACTGTGATCCTAAGATAGTGTCTAGACACCTTTCCTCAACGCAAAGTTCAACTTGTTTTCTTAACACATTTTATTTAGTTCATGTGCCTATCTGCCTTGATCTCTCTAATGGACTGAGTGACCTATACCCGGGCTCATAATTTCCTTGATGCGCCCACCAACATATTAAAAAATGCGGCCCACACGCACCTGTCAACAGTCTCGTTCAGATTCTCACGAGCCATTCAATTATCAAGACATTTACGTGACGTCCGCGGAATCTCCTTGTCCGTGGATCTCAGTTTGTTTTTCCTTTGCATCAACTTTGCAACTGCTCGTTTTTTCTTGCCCGGAATGATGATCGTCGCAGTAATTCTGGGCAGGCATCGCAACCTTAGAACAGATTCGTCGACTTGAGGATGATGGACACTGCTTTTTGGGAACGAGCTACATAGCTTTTTTTACACTAGCTTGCTATTGCACACCGGGAGACTTCCTGGGCCGGCGTTCATTATTCGGACCGGCTGTGCAATGCTACCTACCTACCTACTTACCTATTTAGGCCGTCCGGTTGGCTAGAGGCGTCGTATGTCAAGCCGGCACTGCCTGGCGTCTTTATCTGCCGGTGATGTCCACCCTTGATCCGTCGGATCGTCACATGCATTCAAGCATGGGCTATTGGTTGGCAGACGTTACACATCCACCTGGACCGATGCAACGCAGCGCCATTCATCAATCTTCTGAGTCCTTCTGATACATCCGTTTTGATGCAACCAGGCTGTATCGAACGGCATTCCCTCAGGGGCCCAGGGCAATGCATACGTCACGTTCAGCTAAGAAAGCTTCTCAGGCGATTTGTGATCATCCTGAGGATTTACTGTGGATCTTCATGATCTTTGTGTGCCTGATCTTCTCGTAGGAAGGGGCGCATCCAAGTAATGACACCGAAATCCAATACTGCGGGGTGTGTCTATGGTGAGTACCGGCTTATCAACCATCGTTACGGAAAGATGGCTTGACAGATCATTCTTCAACGTGGGAACAAGATATGGATGGATGTATATATATCTCTCACAGAGTGCATGCGTCGTGCTTTCTGCCCCACGCCGCTTCGAGAGTCCCCAGTCTGCGACTACTTCTTTTCCGCCGGCGGACCTTTATTTTATTTGATGTCCTCCAACTCAGGCCAAACTCCGCTTGCAGCCGTGCTTGAGGAGCTCGTCGATGTCGGATTCTTTATACAGTTCGCGGTTGCCGGCACGATTGCCCAAACCGTCTTTTTCAGTGAGCGCGTTCATGGAGATTAGCACGTTTGCTGAAGGTTTTCTAGGTGCATATGGGGTCTTTTTCGCCGTTGCGTTGTATTCAATCTTGTAAGTTCTGGCGGCAAAAGTCGGTCATCTCATGCTTGACGGATTCGATTTTGCAGTCGGAAAGGCCTGAAGTCTTGGGTCGCTATCATCATGCTTCTGGTTGTGGTGTATCTATATGTGGCATCCGCTACTCAGTGGGCCATGAACGCCTGGGTTACATTCACAAAGATCCATGGATTCTTGATGGTCGCCGATGTTCCTTTCCAGGCCCGACCACGGCTGGCAGAGGCGGCGATTCTCAAAGTGGTCGGAATACAGGAAGCTATATTCGACTTCAATGTTTGTGCAGGTTTCTCAGTCAGCCGTCATCATTGAACAGGCAATTAGATGACTGTCGGAGACAGTGTTGTCGTTTGGCGCACTTGGGCTGTTTATCAGCATAGAGCTCAGCGCAGGATTTTGGTAATCTTGGTGCCAGGTACCCTTCTGCTACTGACGTTCAGTGAGATCCTGAAACTCGCATATCCAGTGCCAAATCTGACCCTTTCTAGTTTTTTCGATCATAGACACTGCGTGCAGTAACTATGACGGCGCTGCGCCTCTTCCGGGTATCTGCTATCAAGCCGGACTGATTGGCTGGGGCCTTTCCGCCGCAACCAACATCGCTTGCACGATATTCATTGGGTTAAAAGCCCGGTATGCATCTCTTTCGGGCTTGCGAATGAGGATGCTGATATAAATGCCCAGGCGCCATCGCAAAATAACACGACCGCTGGGGAAACCTAACCGGATGTCAGCAGAAAGAGTGCTTTCCATCCTTTTTGACTCCGGCTTTATCTACAGTTTACTCTGGGTACGAAATTCTGCCACTTTGCTTACAATTATTGACCAAGAGTTGATATTCCAGCTCAGCCAAATAATTTCGGTCTTCGCTACCGCCCACATCATCACCTTGAGGTCACCCGCGGTCTACCTCTGGGGAGTCATTGCTGCAATGGGAAACCAGATGGCGGGCTTCTACCCGACGCTCGTTATCGTCATCGTGAATCTTCGGTGTACGGTCTGGGAGGACGAGGAGGAGTCGATACCAGTTGGCAGTTCCTCACGCTGGACGGTGAATACCAAGGGATCTGGGAAGACAGACGCGTTTGGTAGCCAGCGCGGAGAGGATATTGTTAACGTCGAGCGCGTCTTTGACATCACCAGCGACAAGGCTTTCGTCCACGCCAGCAAATATCCCAGAGTGTGACGGCGCGCTACGTTCATTTTCAACACTCTTGTACAACTTTACCTGTGTCTCTGGACTGTATTCTGGATGTGAAAGTTCGGCATTCACTGGAGCTGAATTCAACCTGTAGGATAGGAAGTGTAACAGATAGCTGTATTCCCAATTCAACCGCTCTGCGCTGTACCATTTAACAAATTGCTTAGCAACGCGGACCGCCAATAGCAATTCCGCAGTGATCCTACTCCTGAAAATTGATCTAATCAACCTGCTTCGGCACATCAACTTACGCGGCCTCCAAGGCTACGTCCTTGCCACCCATACCTCCATCGCGCCAACCTCGTGCACACGTCCCATCCGCCCGTCCACTCCGCTACTGCCGCAACCTACTCCCTCCCTCCCTTACACATTCTTCATCACCTAATTTCCCGCCCAACTTCACGCGACGCGTTTGTTTGCGCATGCGTGGCATCGCCCTCCCTTCAAGGCCCACGCCACGTAATACGACGAACACAGTGACCTCCACGCCGTTGACGGGTTGCACGCCGCTGGTCGCCTGCCCTACGCTCTGCCACCGCTTTACATCTCCCGCCCTATGCTTCCCGCCCTACGCTTCACTCCCGCCGTCCCAACGCTCCCACGTCGGCGCCCGCCCCGCTCTACGCCCCGCCCCCGCCTGCCCTACGCTCCTTTTGCCCTGGTGTAACGGATACAGTGCAACGAAAACGCATCGGTCTCTGCGAGGAAGGTGTATCTCATCTGCCCGCTCCGTCCCTTCCCTTCCATTCATTCCGCATTCGGATTCGATTCCACCTCCACAGGGCATCTCGACCGTTGCTCGTCGCATTAAGCACCACCGTCCCGCGTGGCACGCCTTTCCAGCCCCGGTCCATTTTCCGTGTACGGCCTCCGCGCAGTACGCACTGCAGCGAGCCGACTTGCACGGGTTTCCATTCGCCGCATCCCCTCACGCGACGCCACGACGCAACTTGGCCGACCCACTGGCCTTATCTCCGAGCCCGCGCAACCCCGTCATCACCCTAGCCGACGTTGCGCGTTCTGGTCGAAACGGCGCGTACTTTCATGTATTACCCGCTTTTCTTTATTTTCTCATCCTTCCCCCCGGTTTCCTCTTGTATTGTCCCTAACCCATCCACGCGCCTCGCCCGGATCCGCCACTGCATCCCTCAGCGTTCCCGTCGACGACCGGAGACTCCCGTAGCGCGGAGATCGCAGGCTGCCTTCGCACGCCCCTCCACCGCTTCCGCGACGGCACCGGGGAACCGCGCCTAGCTGCGCACCACCCCGTCATTCCACCCATTGCGTTTTTGCCCGGCACATCACCAACGCTGCGCGTCCTGATCCTCACCAACGTGTTTGTGCCATCGACTCTACTGCGCCCATCGCACGGAGCAGCACCGGTATACCTCTTCTGCGACGTCCTCCGCAGCTTGATCACCGCCATCCGGATTGGTCGTCGCGCCTCACCACCACTGGCGCAGCTCAGACGCCCTCGCCGACTTGCACAATCCCGGGCTGGACGACGCATCGCAGCCGCATCGATGCGATGCCCGCGCCCCTTCACACCTCGACATCTCGCTCCCCATCGTGACCACTGGCCTACAAACTACTCAAGCGACCGCGCACGCGGGTTATCGCCCTTCTTTGCAGCTCTCCGCGCTCGCCCACCCCAACTCACTCGGAGTAAGCGGCTATGCAGTGCACGCCCGTCCCTGCCACCGCGTGCGACCCTGCGCGTCGGCAGTGCCCACATCTCTCTTCACGCCTGCACCCACAGCCCACCCGCATCCATGGCCCCGTCGCGCTACCACGATCCTCGCGCCCAAGCCCATCGACACATGCACGCTCCGCCTCACATCTCGTGACATTGCACTTATTGGCGGTCGCGCAACTTCCCTCCTCCTCCACAGCACGTCTCGCGGCATATGTAACCTGCGCCTGACTTGGTAGTGACCATATCCTCGTTCGCGGGGGACAGCTAGCGAGCTGTGCCCACCGACCTTGCACCACCACCACTTGCGCTAGTTTCCTCAGTGCGTGCTCTACCTTCCAGTCCTCTTTTCTCTTCTCTCGTCCACGTCAAGATTAGCATTTCCTAGTCTATCGCTATTCCCCGTAATTTTGACGATCTATTCGGTACTCGTGTCCCGCCGTGATCTACCCTCTACCCTCTTCTGTTGTAAACTGGCCTCAATACATAAATTCTGGTCTTTTTTTGGCGCTCTCCTAAGAAAAAATCCAAGATGGGCCGGGCCCAAAAAAAGCTAAGGATCGTCCCAGTCGGCCGACGTTCGCCGTATCCGAATAATGGACAACCCCAAAGTCAGCGGATATATGGCGCCCACCGGTTTATTCAACCTGGCATTCTCCATGTGCTAACGCTGATGCCTCAGAACAAATCTTCCTCGGCGTCGCATTTCGCCCTATCTTTCATCGAGATCGATGAGCCGAGGATCCATCGTTTTCGACTACACAGAATCTCGAGACACTGTATGTCCCTTTATCTCAAATATATCATTCGCCAAACTAGCTGTAATATTTAGATCCTCCCTCCTCTCAAATCATGAAACAAGAACGTTGCCCTAAACCGCAATCTACGCGCTTGAATCTTTTCTTCCAGTCCACCAGGTGTTGATAGTGCGCTGTTTCGTTTAACATCTGCGTGTTTCTCCTTTGTGCTGTATGTCCCCTTTCTCTCAAATATATCATTCGCCAAACTAGCTGTAATATTTAGATTCTCCCTCCTCTCAAATCATGAAACCAGAACGTTGCCCTAAACCGCAATCTACGCGCTTGAATCTTTTCTTCCAGTCCACCATGTGTTGATAGTGCGCTGTTTCGTTTAACATCTGCGTGTTTCTCCTTTGTGTTCATAGCAGCTCCAGCCAGTGATCTGGCGGGACAGCAATGGTTGTAGGTATAGATGTCGGCACAGTGGAGCAGTTTCCAGTCTATTTCTACGACAACCATAATGACCATTTCAGCTCGAGAGATGATCTCCGGTGAGATCATCCTCAGAGTCTCACATATGGAGCTACAGATTGCTTGAACAGCGTACACCGGGAGCGATACCAATAGGGTCAAGATTTCGGCTCTGCCGACGTTGCGACAGTGTTGCAGAGGGGCTGTGGTGAATTTGGCAACGCTACGCAAGGGAGGGGAAGGAGCGGCTCCTATGAAGAAAGTCTAGAGAAAGGAAAGATTAGATTGCATCATCCATAATACGGGGTAAAAAAATACATGGGTGGCCTTAAATGAAAGGTAATTGGTACAAGAAATGGGCTATCCAAAAAATGAAAAAATGGTGGCGGCATTTGTGTTTCAAGAGTTTTTGAAAGAACCAGGGAGAATTGACGGATTTTCATCATTCTGGAGAATTGGACACGGTTTGAGCTTGATAATATAGCGCTTGAGCTAGGGAGGATGGTTCAAGGTGGGGAATAACTGTATGAAGTTGGATTTTTGAAAAAAAAGAAAAAAAACGATGCGCAAGCAGTTGTTTTTGCGTGGCTACGGTGGCAACTCCAGGCGTGTTATTATCGGAGCAGCAAAGGGACATAAGGGGTAGAACAGCACCAAACAAGAGCTGTAATACTTGAATGATTTGTTTATATACGTTGCATAGGCGTCTAACGATGGTTGGTTTGGAGGATGAAATAAACTAGTCATCGCTATTGACGGTGGCTGGCGGCTGTAACGGTACGCTCTCGCTCGCATGGCCAATTTATTCGTGAGCTACATTCTGACGCAGAGCATTGTGGGTGCTGCCGTATATTTGTTGTTTTATCTTTATTGCCGGCGTCCGGTATATTATATTTCCGCCATTCGTCAAAGATGAAGTCTCCTCAGCAGCTCCGATGGCCTCATCCCCATTATCCTTCTGATTTGTACGACCTTTGCTCCATCATTTTCGTAGGCGTCTTCAGAAAACGTTCGCGCGCTCCATATAGCTATGGAGTTCCTGAGGCTGCATTGAGTCCGCAAGCCCTACAACTCCTTGTGTCGCGGTCCTTGGCCGCCACCGCTCTATTTCTTCTCCCCTCACAATATTCCTTGGTCCTTACGTGGTACCGTTCTCTTCCACCGGAGACGTGCTCGGCGATTATTCAGTGGTCATCCACTTTGAAGTGCTCCCCCAGTTCTCCAATCCTCTGCTGTCTCCCCCATGAGTTCAATTTGATTCCAGCAATATCTCATGATCATCTTCGCTCCATATCCGCCAGAAAAAAACTTCTCCGTGGCACACAAGCAGATCCAACACGCCGCCGCAGTTCAGTGCCTTTATCCGTCTCGGGGTTTGACATGCTGGCCATTTTGGTGTCCTGTCGCCCACCGATCTGTCGCTTGGTTGCGGCGAGACCCGCGGATTCTGAATGTACGTCATCCAATTTTTGATGCAGACTACGCTCATCTTATACGCCCCGAAGCGTCGCATGACATCAATATTTTGCATGCTCCATGCGTCCCAGATTTGTGCTTCATGCAGCATCAGCTGCAATACCTCTCGCGACTCAAATGCAAAAACTCCGGATGTGGAGGCTTGTTCTCATGCGAATCAAAATCGGGTACGCTCCTGCTGTCCTCTTTATGCGCTGCTCTTACCTCGGCCGCTGAACTCCTCACATATGGTGGCGCACATATCCGTTCATCACTTCTGTAATGGTTCTCATTCTTGGTAGGGATTCCCCCGTTGAACGGGTTCCCCTTTGCGTAAATTTTGCCTGCTGCATGTGCCTTAGACTCTTCCGGTAGTTCCAGTACCGCTGGGAGCTTCTCTCTTGACGTTGAGTTTCCTTACCTGCTGTCCTGTTATTTATTTGTTTAGGAAACAACAAACCCGCCCCACCTCGAGTCAGGGAACTACACCCGCGGGGATGACCGAAAGTCAAGGTTACTCCCACCCGGGCCCCCGGCGGAGACCCGTTTCCGACCAACCAGTGATTCGGTACGCGCAGAGCGCGCCAACTGCGCTTTCTAGAATTCGTGCCACCATCTTCTGCCTTATCTCTTTTCTGTGGGTCTCTTGTGCTCTTGTGCAATCCCTCGATGGGGCTTGGACAAATAGGATTACAGGCACTCGAGAGAGTCGCGGAGGCAGGGCTACGAACAAAAAGACCGCGGGATTTTAATCATGTCCAGTCGAAACATAATATTCCATTGGCTACTATAGAAACAAATGAATCTGATTTTAGATTTCATTTGGACTTTTTATGCGTTGCTCCTGTTCTAATTTGAGAGCGGGCCAAGAGATCTTCTCCCCAATAGCGAGATGCCTACCATTACAGGACCATGCAAGCCTTCGACGGTATTCATTTCTACTGTCTCAAATGACTAAGTTGCTATTGTCCATCACAACACCCCGGAGATGTATACCCTTTAGCATAGGAGGTGATTACTACCAAGATGCACCAGAATATAAGAAGCGGGTATGTTGCAGCTCAAAAGGACCAAGCACCCTCAGCAACTCAGCCAATCGATACAAGTCACTTCACTCTACCTTCACTTGTCGAATCTAACCATGCGCTTCACCACTGCCATCTTCCTTGTCGCCGTCGCATTTGTCGCATCCGTGACCGCCCAGAGCTGCAACGATGGCAAGGGCCATTTCGGAACGTGCAAGTTCACCAAGGACTGCCAGGGGCCCGAATTTCAGTCCGTTCCCAGTGAGTATTAATCCTCAAGACTGCAGCATATTCTGATTTCTCTTCTTTTTGCTTCATCCCGCAGACCACTGTCCCGGCCCGACGAACTACCAGTGCTGCATCCCGACTGGTTGCGTTATCTGCCCAGGTGACAAGCGTGGGGATCTCGAGGCTAGGCGTCCTTGCTGCTAGAGGTGCGTGTACATTTTCCTTCTTGCATAGCTTCAGCCTCGTAGAGCTGACCGGAGGCCAGCAGAGCTGGATCACCTCTAATCTGAAGCTGAAACGGCTGAG
Source organism: Mycena capillaripes (assembly GCA_029204075.1). NCBI lineage: Eukaryota > Fungi > Basidiomycota > Agaricomycetes > Agaricales > Mycenaceae > Mycena > Mycena capillaripes. Next base: position 24,204 of record JARHKZ010000029.1, on the reverse strand, counting down.
GAAGAAATGGAGATCAGTAATTAGGGGCAGTCGGAGTAAGCAGTAAGCGATTCACGAACGATTATGGCCACGATTCTGCGACGATTATGGAATTTTTAAAACACCATAATCGTGCATAATCGCGGCTTAATCCACGGCAATTCTGACCGCCCCGGATTCTGATGTGATTCTAGATAAATCCGCGGTAAGTAAGGATTGACCATCAAGTCTGGAATCGCTGCCGTAATCGTGAATCGTCGTAAAATCGCCTCCGGAGGCGATTCGACGATTCTCGACGATTCACGATTCTGGCGATTATCCCACGCTTTAATTAATTCATAATTGTTCTTGAATCGTCGTCCATAATCGCGCCTTAATCGCCTACTCTGACTGCCCCTATTGTAAACCCAGATATGAAAATACATATACTGTAGTGTTTCGACCAACTGTTCAGTCACAGGTCACAGAACCCAGTTTGGACATAACGCGAGTTAATCATTCAGGCTAAGCTTGGAGCTAGGGAGTTAAACACCTAAGTGGGGTGATCCAAAATCCGGCCTCCTAGAGGACTCGACGATGAGGAAATAAGCCTGGCAGATCTTACAAGTGTTTGCAACTTAGGCAAAAAGGGAAAGCAAGAAGATGTTCGTGTTATTTAGTGATAGGTCAGGTACATGGTTCTCATTTAGACTACGGGGAAAGCGAGATAATTTTACACGAACGGTGCGGAAGTTTCAGAATTTCGGATGGGAGCCCCCATGTAGTAGCAAATGTACAATAAATATTCGGGGTAGTGCGCAGTTGGATGTAATACTTCATTTTGAGTTCAAATATTGCTACAAAGTGTCTTCAGGCCATTGTGAATAGTCTAGGTACAGTGTTTACAGACGTCCAACAATAATTTAATAATTTATACGTCGAGTCTTTGTAACATGTGGATCCTCGTTTTCTTTCCCTCTGCGGTGCTTCGCTTCTGGTCATGGGCTGGCGGTGGGGTCAGCGGGCGCTCTGGTGCAACAATTGGCTATTCAATCGCCTCTTGAGGAGGGATCTTTAACGCCAACTGCTCGTCCAAAGAGATGTGAAGAGAATCAACCAGATCGGCGGGTATCAGTTTCTTCCACTCGGGATGACGTTCCTCGAGGTGCTGCTGGAAATTGTGTTTCCAGTGGATTTCCCTGCATTCACCTATAGCGCACGGAAGTGGAACATTTGTGCAGCGCCCGTATCTGCATCACGTCGCGAATGGCTGTCAAAGAGCGTGGAAATGTTCTTTGAAATGTCCGAAAATCTCAATCCGTTGACCGAGGGGACCAACTTGTCCTGACGACGGTAAGGCTGGATTGTATTGCGAAAAGGGAGGGCAAAGAGAGAATGGTTCATAGCATAAACGGCAGCGCCGCCACCGACCTCGCAAAGCATTGTGCGAGATCAATTTCGTATTGACTATAGTTCCGGGCCGTGTATTTCCCAGCTTTGGCGAGCTGAGAGTGTTCGAGAATTCTTTTGGCGCTCCATCCTTCCTTCTCCGCATTGGCCAACAGCCGATGTAAGGCAGGGATTTGAGTGGGGTTTTGGCCTATAAAGTGGAAGACGTCCTTCCACTCGGACAGCCGCTCTCGGGCAATTGAGAGAAAATTAGCAAGATCAGAATTCTACACACCTTAAGAACATGTTGTGAATTTAAGGAAATGGAAACATACCTTGTGTCGGAGAGCTCGAAGATCTTCCTGTTTCGATGCAATTTTGGCACCAAGCTGGTCAGAATTGAGATTATCGTGGCTGCGAATCTGTTCATATGAACGGCTAGCCCGTTCCTTGATGATCGAGATATCAAGTGCCACAGCGGAACACTAGACACACGGGAGGAGATCGCCGGCAGTCACTACTGCCCCGAGACATTTGGGTGACCAAGCTTTTGGGAATTCCGAGAGAATTAAATCATAACCGGGTCGCCCTTTGGCTCCGGGCGCATGTAATCGGAAATGTTCAACAGTGTCCAAACGAAAAGCATTGGATTAAGGCCAAAGGACTCCGTATTCAGATAGCAGAAGCCTTCGAGGATGTGATTTAAACTTCACTGGAGGATTACTCGTATCTTAAGCATTACTCGTATCTTAAGCAGATGCCTCGAATCAGAGTGCACCTGTTTGTACTGCCGAAATTACCCCATTCACTATCTCAGCTGACCCCCTGTACCTAAAGTTGGTTTAGACGCCTGGGCGGTTAGTTAATTCAAGTGCCCGATTATTACTTAGGGACTGGCATGGATCAACCGGTAACATGCCGGTACAAACCACGCGGATCACGGATAACCGCGGTTAGTGCTTGCACTTGTTATATTCACCGGATCCGTAAGCTTTTAGGCCAAGGCATACTTCTTATTCCATTCAAAAGGGTGCTGAGGGATAGAATATTCTATTAACAGTGAAATAAATCCTCAGAAATTTTCTCGCAGCCATGCGGGCCTTCCAGTACTGATTTCATCCTTGACTAGCGTGAAAAACAGCAAAAGCTGATGTACGTGGACTTCGGAGTTGAGATATGTGCTCAAGTCTCATTTACAGGTAACACTCGTAAAATTGATGAAGTTTTACAGAGATAATCCGCTGACAGAAGCAGAAACGGAGGAGAAGGAAAGCAAACCGCATAAAGCCGAACCATTGTTATCCGTGAGAAATCTTTACCGCGGTCTGATCTATCCGTGGATCGTTGATCGTTGGTCACGGTATGGGCGGATCACCGGTCAAGCCGATCCACGCTAGTCCCTATTATTACTTGTATCTTATTACTCGTATCTTAAGCAGATGCCTCGAATCAGAGTGCACCTGTTTGTACTGCCGAAATTACCCCATTCACTATCTCAGCTGACCCCCTGTACCTAAAGTTGGTTAGTTAATTCAAGTGCCCGATCAGACCCTCAAGCTCCACTTAAACGGCAGGCTGTACATTGCATCGCTTCTTCTGTTCCACCCCATCATCCCTGCCCTCCTACTGCTGCGTCCCTGCTCCGTTCTTTTTTTTTGGCGTACACTACCTATGCGAGAATCAGCAAGATATATTCGAGGCACTCAAACCATCTAGAGGCGCGGTTACGCTCCAAATCTGGACCCTCGAAATTCCGCCCTCAAGCCCTATCTCCCTCTTGGCTCTCCGCAACACCTCGAAGCATCAATCAAGTCCTCCATGAGGCTCCATCCATTGAGCTACAGAATTCCCCAACTCCTTGAACATCGCCTAGTCAAGGTCGACTTCAAGCTCACTACTAAGGCAGTATTGGTCAAGATCTGTACGTCAACGTTTTACTCTGCCATCTAATTTCAACGCCACTCCTTGCGTCTTTCGCGGTATCATCTACCATTCAACCCATCAAGATCGATAGAAGTGCTCTCGAGATATCATGAGTAACCCGTCAGATCACCATGGGTTCTCAGTCCCTCACAGTCGCAAAATGTATTCACCTTTGTGAGTGCAGGTAAAGCCTGAACTATCTTCCGACAGCGTCCACTGGCATGAACGAGACAACAACGCTCACAGGCACTCTTTGATGGTCATCGGAAAGCCGGGTTTGTCCAGTTTTTTCGCCGTGCGACGTTGCACTGATTGGAGCAACCTTACAGCCCCCGAAGCCGACCACCTTGAAACCAATATGGACCGATATATCGAAATTTTGCGTTCCCTAGGAACCTTACAACATCCGGAGTTGCCAGCCCTCCCCACTGCGCTGGTCGTTTTATTCCTCGAGTCTTCCTCGGTAAGACGGCGGGTTGCAATTTTGCCTCCCGCTGCAAATTTACGAAATCGTCTGGTTTGAAACTTCGACGGATCGAACATTCGCGGGTAATGAGTCTTCAGCGAGCGGTGGAGATCATGCTAGGTTGATTAATCCGGACTAGACTGTGTGGTCGCTACTCAGTGACGAATAATACACACTCATTTTTACATTCATGTCCGAATGAACCCTTGAATCAATGTTAAGCCATCTGCCTACAAGTACACATGGTATATGATATACCATGAGCAAGGACATAAACGAAGAGGTGAGCAGGAAGGTGCCGGAGCGAAGCGAAGGCATATCTTGTATGTATATCTCCATGTCCATAGTGCTGAACAACTTGAACATTTCTTGTCAGCAACAATTGATGATTTGATCACTATTTCGACCTTCAGTCTAAGTGGGAAGAGCTAACTTGAATTCTCAGGTGTATGCTTCCTGCCAGGGCCTTATGTGAACTGAAAGTAAGTTACTTAACAAGTTACTTAAGTTAACGGAAAGTAAACTTCAGTTAACTTGCACCTCAGGCTACCCCTACCTGACCCCCATAGGGCCAAATTTTTGAGGGTAGTTAATTGGGCCTATAGGGGGTGTTTTTAAGTGGGTGTCCCATGCCGCATGGGACATCCCATGCTTTATACTGATTTGCCTTGGGACGTCCCACAGGTATTGTATGGGACATCCCTCACAGGTTCAAAAGCCTGTTTGGGATATCCCACTGGCCCATTTGGTGAGTAGGACCCCTGACACCAGCCAGGGAGAAAAAATGCATTTTTGGGCCCATTTATGCACGATTTTGCATGATCTATAGTGATCCATGGAGCTGTTCACTGGGGCTTTCATCTCATGGTGAAGTGGGTACATTGGGGCATTTTTTTTTCTCCTAGGAAACTGCAATACAGGTACGCTGGCCCATGGTTGAATACCGCAATATGGGTACTTTGACCTGTGTTTGAATATGCTACATTGGCCTGCGCTCAAGTATCAAAACATGGGTACATTTACCCATCCTTAGATATTGAAACAAGGGTATGTTTGCCCACACTCGGATATCAAAATGCAGGTCCATTCGCCCATACTCGGATATCAAAATGCAGGTCCATTCGCCCACACTCGGATATCAAAATACAGGTACATTTGAATAGTGAAATACAACCTTCGTCCAAATATGAATATGTCATCTGAACAGCTATGCCCACATCACAGGTAGTCATGAAGGGGATATTTATCCAGAGTGGGGTGTCCCATGTATTTTCTATCAACAGTGGGGCATCCCATCTATTTTCTATCAGGAGTGGGACATCCCATTCAAGAGTGGGACATCCCATTCAAGAGTGGGACGTCCCATCCATTTTCTATCGGAGTGGGACATCCCATCCATTTTCTATTGGAGTGGGACATCCCATCCATTTTCTATTGAGAATGGGATGTCCCATCCGTTTTCTAGCAAGAGTGGGACATCCCGTCCATTTTCTAGCAAGAGTGGGACATCCCATCTATTTTCTATCAAGAATGGGACATCCCATCCATTGCACCTATGGATGGTGCTATGGCCTGAGTAAGCATACCGCCCTGCCGGGTTCCTATCATGACCGATCATCTTGATCAAATGATCCAGATCACTTTAAACGAATATTTTATTCGATTAGAATATTCATTTATCGCCGGGTTTGGCCGAGTATTTTGTGTTTTACGCAGCAACCAGGGCACTGATTGACAAACGGATTGGACAGCTGGATTGAGCGATTTTTTCTCTACAACTTTGGTTCTGACTCTATTTTTGGACTTTTTGGCATCGGGAACCTCCCAGGCCGACATATTTCTGTTTTGGGCCACTACGCTTTTGGCCCAAAATGGAAATTCCTCGTTTTTGCCCTCAGTTGGGCGCAAATTGACCGTTTTTCTTGATTTAACTTTGCAGTTGTTATGTTTTATAGGTGCAGATGAGACTGGCATCACATCTTGGGCTGGGGAAACAGTGTGACATGGAGATAATGTCTGGAACTTGGAAATTTCGACTCCTAACCTTACTACCTCACACATAGTCATGGATCACTATCAGCAGTCCCAGCATATATCTATTGTATCATTAGACAGCTTTTCCACATGGCTTTCACTTATTTCAGGCATTATATAGATGAATTTTGAGCAAATGGACAATTTGTTTATTTGTTGTTTTCCTTGCCTTTTCCTTTTGTGGTGTGCCTTTCCAATTATCATACATGCCATATGGAATGTATACACCCATTTTTCAAACTTTTATTCTACCTCAGTCCGCTACATATTGACTTTGGTGATGTTCCAGCTTCAACTGGATATTCATGTTATTTAGGCTGCTTTGCAGCATTGAACACGATTTAAACCATCATAGGAGGTATCCCAAGTATACGAAATTGTTTGACTCAAAAATTGGGGCAAAACATCGACCTGAACCTGAGATATGTGAAGTAACAATTTCTGATCATTTGTCCAATAGGGCCATAAGCACTGTATATAATGCAGGGAAAACTGTCTAAACAGCATTTCCCAATGGGAAGGAGCATTGTTCAGCTTTATTTGAAGGAATTTTGTCAGATTTCCACCAGATGGTGTTTTTGGTCATGAGAGCTTGACTGCAAATTATAACCTCTAGACTGCGCACTGTCCAAAACACAAACAGCATTTCCCAATGGGAAGGAGCATTGTTCAGCTTTATTTGAAGGAATTTTGTCAGATTTCCACCAGATGGTGTTTTTGGTCATGAGAGCTTGACTGCAAATTATAACCTCTAGACTGCGCACTGTCCAAAACACAATTCCCTCAAATCTTGACCAAAATCAGTGAAATAAAGCTTGAGATTGTTGTCTTACCTTGTGGCTTCTCACTTATACCTTTTAACTGGCGACAGGTGGCTTCCTTGGGCTTCAATTAATAAATTTGTGCAGAACTGACATTTCACAGTTCTCATGATTCTGCCCATATATTGGTTGAGAATTCGGCCTCTGAAGGATGAGACATGTTATTTTGATTGTTTCCTGGAGCTGGATTGGTGGTCAGCATGAGGAGATGGAGGAGATAGGGTAAATATCTATGTGCTACTTACCTTCCTTGAATCTCAATGTGGTTGATTCAAATGTAACCACAAAGTCCCTCAGAAGTGTCCATATACCTCCTAAATGAGTTAGGACCATTTATGCAGCCAGCTTGATATGTGATACTTGCAATATAGTGTGAATATTGAAATTTCCCACCTGGCCATTAAGTCATGTATATCCACCTGAAACACAGAGCAAATCCATTCAAATGACTGAGATAGGGTATGAATGTGAGGAGACATTCATTAGGCCAAGCTCCACTGGGTGTGTGCAAAGTAGTAAGGTCAGGAGTCGAAATTTCCAAGTTCCAGACATTATCTTCATGTCACACTGTTTCCCCAGCCCAAGATGTGATGCCAGTCTCATCTGCACCTATAAAACATAACAACTGCAAAGTTAAATCAAGAAAAACGGTCAATTTGCGCCCAACTGAGGGCAAAAACGAGGAATTTCCATTTTGGGCCAAAAGCGTAGTGGCCCAAAACAGAAATATGTCGGCCTGGGAGGTTCCCGATGCCAAAAAGTCCAAAAATAGAGTCAGAACCAAAGTTGTAGAGAAAAAATCGCTCAATCCAGCTGTCCAATCCGTTTGTCAATCAGTGCCCTGGTTGCTGCGTAAAACACAAAATACTCGGCCAAACCTGGTGATAAATGAATATTCTAATCGAATAAAATATTCGTTTAAAGTGATCTGGATCATTTGATCAAGATGATCGGTCATGATAGGAACCCGGCAGGGCGGTATGCTTACTCAGGCCATAGCACCATCCATAGGTGCAATGGATGGGATGTCCCATTCTTGATAGAAAATAGATGGGATGTCCCACTCTTGCTAGAAAATGGACGGGATGTCCCACTCTTGCTAGAAAACGGATGGGACATCCCATTCTCAATAGAAAATGGATGGGATGTCCCACTCCAATAGAAAATGGATGGGATGTCCCACTCCGATAGAAAATGGATGGGACGTCCCACTCTTGAATGGGATGTCCCACTCTTGAATGGGATGTCCCACTCCTGATAGAAAATAGATGGGATGCCCCACTGTTGATAGAAAATACATGGGACACCCCACTCTGGATAAATATCCCCTTCATGACTACCTGTGATGTGGGCATAGCTGTTCAGATGACATATTCATATTTGGACGAAGGTTGTATTTCACTATTCAAATGTACCTGTATTTTGATATCCGAGTGTGGGCGAATGGACCTGCATTTTGATATCCGAGTATGGGCGAATGGACCTGCATTTTGATATCCGAGTGTGGGCAAACATACCCTTGTTTCAATATCTAAGGATGGGTAAATGTACCCATGTTTTGATACTTGAGCGCAGGCCAATGTAGCATATTCAAACACAGGTCAAAGTACCCATATTGCGGTATTCAACCATGGGCCAGCGTACCTGTATTGCAGTTTCCTAGGAGAAAAAAAAATGCCCCAATGTACCCACTTCACCATGAGATGAAAGCCCCAGTGAACAGCTCCATGGATCACTATAGATCATGCAAAATCGTGCATAAATGGGCCCAAAAATGCATTTTTTCTCCCTGGCTGGTGTCAGGGGTCCTACTCACCAAATGGGCCAGTGGGATATCCCAAACAGGCTTTTGAACCTGTGAGGGATGTCCCATACAATACCTGTGGGACGTCCCAAGGCAAATCAGTATAAAGCATGGGATGTCCCATGCGGCATGGGACACCCACTTAAAAACACCCCCTATAGGCCCAATTAACTACCCTCAAAAATTTGGCCCTATGGGGGTCAGGTAGGGGTAGCCTGAGGTGTTAACTTGCCGCCTAAGCAAGATCAAGTAAACAAGAGCAAAGTAACTTATACCATCAGATGCCATCAGTTACCGCCAAGTTCGCCCGTTAATCCAAATAACATAAGTTGAACACAGAAGAAGACTTAAAAAGCAACAAGTCAACAAGTTGTAGGGCTAATTACAACATCTGAGAAGCTATGCAACGCTGCCTTGGCGCTGGACCTGCTTGCGGCGCCGAGTGCTTCGCCGCACGGTTACCCCAACGTTGGCAGTCCCCGAGGGACAGTTTCCCCGGCGATCCTCGTCTTCCGAGTCGTCTTCTCGCTGCATTTTAAGTGCACGCTTCAGATTTGACTGATCCTCAATGGCTGGATTGAAGCCAGATCCATCATGCATCACCGAATCGTAAGCAGGTGGATCCGAAAGCGGGCTCGAGCCCCGCTTGCAAAGTCGTGTGGTGTTATCCAGGAATAGCGCCAACAGACACGATCTTGTGTTTACCGCGTTGTCCTCCGCTGCGCGCTTGCAATGAGTCGAACAGGAGCTTGGCACCGGGATGAAAACGCCGCCAATGGGAACCTCAGCTAACTTTAATGCGGTTCTGTAGTGAGTTGGATGCCGGGTTCCGCCGGCCAGTGAATGCCGCTCGATATATTCGCAAGTTCGGAACCTCGACCAAATCCGTAGCCTGAGGTAAAATATTTCATGTGATCTATTGGCGAAAGGCTCTAAGCTTGAGCCCGCTACACTCCGCAGACGCTGCGGGAGGAGCCGAGGCAGCCCAACAAGAGCAGCCAGTCCTCACATCCGACCAGACCCGGACAGTGTTGGGAGAGAAAAAGATGCGAGGACGCTGCAGGCTCCCAAAAAAAAGACTCCGGGAAGTGCAACAAAGACTGGATAGGCGCGACACGCGCTAACCTGAGGATGAAAAGGTCCAGAAAAAACCGGTGGTGGATCTGTAGCGACAGTCGGGGTCGGGAAGAAGAAGAAGGTGGTGGCGGGAGGAAAAAGATAATGATGACAGATGGATGATGGATGATGGCCGATCTGCTCCTGCCGATCGCGACAGTCTTGTCTAGACTATACATAGCCGCGAGTGTCCCGAACAATTCAAATATAGAGGATCGCTGGATAAGACAAAGGCAGAGCATCCAGCAAGAAAGATAAAATTCGTTCCACGGAGAGTGTTGCCGGAGTTCGGGATCTAGAGGAGTGGAGAGCGATCAAGCCACAAAAGGGTCAGAGCATGATCGCGCGGAACAGGCGAGAAAAGAGAAAGAGTGGGTCGTTGGAGGATGATTTTCGAGTGTTCTGATATATATGCATCGTGCATTCTGCACCTGGATGTGTTGCCGAGTAAGCGGAACGGCGGGGAGATGGTCGTGGTATGAGGCCAGAAATGATGGGTGGGGCTTTGTTTATCCTTTCGGATCAATCGGGGCTCAATTTTTTGAAGTTCCGAACGTCAACGGACAACGCTCTCCTGTTCCGTATGTGGAATGATCGGAGGTGAAATGGCTCGCCTCTGCTTTCCATCCGTCTCTTTTACCCGTGGACCTAACGTGGATATTTGGAGATGGTTGGCCCGGGACTAGGCTAGTGTTGGGAAAGATCGGTTCGAGCTTTCGGTTCGAACCTGAACTGAACCGAACTGAACGCGAAGTTCAGGTTCAGCGTTCAGGGAATTGCTGAACCTGAACCGAAGTTCGAGTTTGGAGTTCAGGCAATTCCAGAAATTTTTGAACCGAACCGAACTCTGAACCGCAATTATGCTTCTGGTAGCTCATTTTGCTCAATTTTGAGTGATTTCACCCACAAGACTCCATCCACTTATACCTATCCCCTGTATATTGTGAAACCTCTGCGGGGTAACAATGGTTTGAATAGAATCTTATTGCTTGATGTCGATCTGATGGCTTTCTAGGCGGGCCTATTTCAAAAGAAAAATGTCTAGATGCAATTGGTGGGCACCAAATGGTCAGAAACACTTCGCCATAATGGCAGAAGAAAAGTCCACTCATATTTGCTAGGGATCATCAACAGATTCTGGACATTCGGTGGTGGGAAAAAAATTTAAGTTCGAACGCGTTCGAACCTGAACCGAACCTGAACTTGAGGTTCAGATTCAAGGTTCAGCAAATATCTGAACCTGAACCGAAGTTCGAGTTCGGGGTTTGGGCAAAAACACCCTGAACCTGAACCGAACCGAACTTTCCCATCACTAGACTAGGCTCTAGGGCCACTAGTATTCACGCTGGTGTTTGCATCCATGCATCGTTCAAATTTCGACAGTGAACTCCTTCTTTCTCCATCAATATCATCCTATGATGGTTTTCTGAATCTGGTTGGGTATTGCGACATGTCGCAGAACGACTTGTCCCAGTTCTCGCGACAAGTCCAAGAGCTTGTTGGCCAGAACGGGATGGGATTTCTGGAGATCATCAAGAGGTCTCCGAAGATGAAGGGATTGAGACCAGAAAACCGAACGCGCAGTTTCAAGAAGTTCGCTAGCATCGTCGTATTGTTTTGGCTCTATCGTGCATGCAGCGGTGTTTGAGCCGAGATCGTGACTCTGGGACATAATCAACATTGCCTGACGGGATTGTAGGTCCAAGCTAAAAGTTGCGAGCTGAGGCAGGAGCCCGAGTGCGATCCGATAAGCTTCCAGGGCAGATGCATCGTGATTTTCGTGCGCCGTGGATGCCCAACTTCTGGCAGCGCGGAAGCAAAGTGGGAGGGAGGCACTAGAATCTGTTGATGCCTTACAGAACAACGGGATGGCAGTACTGTAGAATTACATTCAATTCGTCAGGGGGTGTGACGCGTGACATCTTGAACATATTCGTCAATTCGTCAACGGCCGAAATCGAGTGTGACATGCAGGAAATTTCAGCAACCTCCCAAACTGCTGCAGGGTAATATAGGCTGTTGAAAACTTAAATTGGAGGTGTAAGGGCAACCACGAAGGCCCGAGGTACTCAGGGACTGACGTGGGGGATCCAAAGGTTAATTGACAGTAGCTAAATATACAGAGAAGCATACCTGACGTGGGGGATCCAAAGAGAAGAAACTCTGAGGATTCCCACGTCAGCTGTGGGTATAAGTAAGCTACTAGCTAAGACCATGTGACCGGAGTGATCGGCAGATATCCCGGGCTTGATCACACGCAAGGTGCCATCGGGTCAGGTGCCGGTTTCCGGTACCGGTCCCGGTAGACCGGTGACCGGGAGAGCGACCGGAAGGATCGGAGGGGTCGGAAGGGCGTTGGATGGGGGTCGGGATGGGGGTTCCCCTGACAGGAGGGACTTTTGACATTCAGTTGCCTTTTGGCCAAAGATATGGTTCAAACAGATTTTTTTCTGCATGATTCCGGTCAGTTTTAGCTCAAAACTTTAATGCTAAAAACATGTGTTGACTTCGACACACACCAATTCATTTACGGATGTACCTAGTATCGGCAATGAGCTTCCACGGGAGACAGGGGACTGGCGTGAGGGCACACGCCAAGTTCTCTGTTCCGAGTGCTTTCAATATGTAAAACACGCATTCGATCCGGGTTCACGTCCTATGGTAACACATAGGGGTAGTAATCGATGCCGGGACCGCGTTCGTGCGTGTCTCTACACATTGACGCGTCGTTTCCGACTGACACGCGAATATAGGTGCTATTAATTTGAAAAATTTGCGTCCTTCTCAGGCTGTGGTCGATAGAATTCTACCAACGCACCACGGACAATGTGGTGGCGCGTACTTCAAGTGGGAAGTGGGATCGCTCCTCAAAACCTACACGAGCCGACGTCGCGTCACCAACCTCGTTATACCCTTCTGCCAGCCGATTTCGTTACATCCATTATCCGAGTCCGCTCGCTAGAATGCTCTGGATCTGTATCAATGGCGGATAGCTGTTGCCATGCATGTAAAGCCTTATATTCGACTGTAGAAATTGTCGAGAACTGGTCTCAACAATCTTTTGGCAGGAAATCCACTTAGTCATGTTCAATTGGCTGCTAAACTCAAGGCACTATCTCGACAGCTGAAAGCGGAGCAGGTTAAGGTTATTATTTTGTCAAACCGCACCTCTATGCATCTTGCCTAACTAATCTCTTTCAGAAAACAAATTATTGGATATCACTCAGGGGCGCTCGGAAACGATTGGAGGATCACAAGCGGCTGATTGATCTCCTCTCTGTTAATAACGTTCCGGGCCTCCCACGGTTGCTCTCCAATGCAAATAAAGAGGGCTGGAGTCCCAGAAAAACTGCTGAGAAGAGTCAGCTTGCCATTGACGGAAAATACCATCCCCTAAATTATACGGAGTTTGACAGGGACCTCGCCATTCTCATCTATGAGCTGGCTGGAGGAGCCGCTCTGTACGCTTTGAAAAAGGCCCCAATCATGTTCCCATCACGCCATACCATTGCCGACACTCATAGGGAGCTCAATTTACGCATCGCCGTTGGCGATGTCAAGATTTCTGACATCCTCGCGAATATCGAAGCTTTGTTCAGTGACATTGAATCCGAAGATTCGGGCCCCGTCCTTCACACACTCATGCAGGACGAAATCGCCGGAGACGGGCGATTATGCTATTTGGAAGACACGGATGAAATAGGTGGTTTATGCGAGCATGCAACCTCACAACTAAAAACCTTCAAAATGGGTAGCGATCTTACGTGCGTGGAAAAGCAGTTCGGGCTGGGGAAATTCATGTTGGAAAGGAATCTTGTGTGGCTGCTTTTGCCAGGCATGCGCCTGATGATTATCGCGCGAAGCCGGTCCTGCTGATGCCTACCTGCAAGAAAGGCTCCGGGCAATCGTCTGCGCAGATATTGCAGAAGCTGGTACAGGCCTGGAAGCTATCTCCCTTTGGAGAGGCGAAACACGGCCCACTGAAGGAGATAGCATCCGACGGCGATGGAAGACGGCAAGCTGCATTGTATTTGGTCTGTATGCATAAACGTCTGGGGCCCGACGACCCCATATATCAGTTTCTCTCGGATCTGCCGGGACTAAATTTGTACACTGGGGAAGTCGGTATAACAATGTGTTTTGACCCGAAGCATTTGTTCAAGCGTACGTACCTCATGCACATCTTGAATTATGACTCGGTACTAACGATATTGGTATTCGTAGGACTTTGCACACTGCTGTGCTCACTCGCAGGCATTGTTGTCAACGGTGTTGTAATCAATAAAACTCTTATTGCTTAATGGCTGGAAAAGATCCCTGGGCACGATTGGTCGGATGAGAGTATACACGCTCTTTTACATCCGAAGGACCCCCAAGATGTTGGGCGGGCTGTAAAGCTTCTATGCCTCGTAGCGGAGCTGCGGGATCTGGATACCACCGACTTCACCCCTTCCGAGAAAAACACCCACCGCGCTCTGAATCTCCTTGGAGAGATGTTTGATGCCCTCATTGACCCATTCATTAACCCGAAACTTTCCCTGTCCGAGCAATTGATCCAGCTCGTTAAATTCGCACATATGGCCTGCGCCCTCTTCATCAAGCACGATGGTGACTTCTTCTCACACCAGCTCTACGGCGACCTCCAATGCATGATCAAAAGTTTTATATTTAAAATTGCGCATTCCAAGGTTTTGAATCCATCGCTGAAAGTTTTCCTCCGCCTGTTGGGAGACGACCCGCTGGAGGTAATGTTTGGAAGGTCGAGAATGAAAGGAGGACACTCCCCAAATCATGCCGCCGATGAATTACGCCAACGTTTTTTATCTGCACTTCGGATGGACAAAATCTTCAAGAAATACCCTTGGTTAGAACGCCGCGCCCGACGTCTTCGGCTGATCCGCAACGGCGATGTAGATCACCTTTCCCCTCGCCACTGGGAAACTGACCTTACCGCCGGGTCGTGCGACATTCGTGGATGTTATTTCACCGGTATCCGTCTCGCCAAGGACATCCTTGCCAAATTTGGATGCGACGTTGATTTCACCGCTCGCTTTGCTCAGGAGGGCTGGGATTTAATGCGACCCAATGGTGGAAAATACCCCGGGCTCTCCAAAGAGGTTGATAGGTCACTGGGAGATGCGTCCTCTATGACCGAAACACCATCGGCAATGATAGCTTTACGGCTGCAGATATTCTCGCTTTTGATGCGAAGGCAGCGCTTGCAGCCGAGACTGCAGCTCGTACAGAACTCGAAGCAGGTGCAGGCCCCGCAGGTCACAGCATTTGGACCAATCTGAGTGAAGATGGAGGCAAGAAAGTACACAAAAAAACCATCCTCCGCGAGCTCATGGACCCAACTTTTGACATCAATGATGGAAAGAGTAAGGACCGGCTGCTCCATGTTCGCTATTATTCTATTGGCGGAGACAACTGGGATCAAACAGCATCTACAGCTTATTCCAAATCCACTGCCGATGATCATCTACTCAAGATCCAAGGTCTCTTCGCGACCTTGATCTGTTTCAACACGTCCAAAGTGTCGTTGGCTATCCTTCAGTGCACCGGAATCAAAATTATCAGTACTCATCCTATCACATATCTCGACGCAGCGCCTATAGCCGAAATTTCCCTCCCAGAAAGCCAGTATGAAATATCCGGACAGATTTTATCCCTCACCCCGTTTGATTACTCTCAAAACTCTGGAAATATCTCGTGGGCCTGGGTCGCAGAATCTGTTGCTTTCGAGTCTGCTAAATCAAAGCAGGCAAGTGCAGCCGAGGCACCCGCACGTATGCGTCGTTTGAGCATAACTCTGGACGGGCGCCTCGTTTTGCCTTTGACATCTGCAGATCTCAAGCAGGTTACGTTAGAGGAAATCTTGAATATTCCTCAGAGCGCAGATGTGTCAGAATCGGAGTCGGAGAAGACGTGGGTGGTTTCTAACTCACGGCTAGAAGCCCTGGGTGCGGCACTCCTTGAAAGGGTGAAGGAAGAGGAAGTTCGATTGAAAATTCCGGTGTATGGTGCTGTCAAGGAAACAGATATCCGTACGAAGCCACCATTGTCGACAGCAAGTTGTTCCCGTTTGCAGGACGGCCTTCAGCTTACCAATATGTTTAATTTGTAGCTGCAACCAACATCACACAGTCAATTTCGCATTCCTTTGGGTCTGTCACAGCACCGGCAGCCAAAGACAGCCGTCGTCCGTGCCGCATCTGCCAAAAGAATATTGCTGGCCCAGACCGTCAGAATCACATAGGAAAGCACATTCTGCTTTCTCAACGAGAGGTAGCCGAGGCGAATAATTGTGACCGAGGTACGCCCCAATTTTATTAATCAAATGCGCACTCAAACATCTTTATAGGTTGCCAAGAATTACCCTTGTGGTTTTTGCGGAAAGGATATGTCGAACAGTGGTTGCACCATCAGCATCAGCAGCGGCAAGGCCGTCTCGTCGTGTCCAAAGAAGTATCCATTTCAAGTCAAGGCTGCCCTCAAGTCCAGCGGCGCGAAACCGTGTACAAATGGCCCTCTGAAGTGCAGTCTGTGTCCAGAAACACACTGGAAGTACAATATGGCCCAGCATCTGCGAGAGCGGCATCCTACATGGGAGGTAACCATGCCGCAGCACACCCAGAACGTGCTTTCTTCGGCGATCGCAGTCTCACACGACGAGGAATGCCGGTTGGGGGTACCGGAAGCTACACAGACAGCACAGCCAACCCCCGAGTCTCAGGGGGAAATAACAGGCCAGAAGCGTCCGCTGGACGATCCTACGGTGACTCCAAGCCGTACTCGAGTCCTCAAAACATCCCGACCTTCGCGACACGTAGCGGTCGACACCCGACAGCCCGAGCGGCGAGAATGGGTCTTCATTGGATATTGACGTCTTCACTTCTTAGGTAGTCCAAATATGACTAATAACCAATGTAGGAAAGGCATTTTCTTGTAGAACCCATGGCGGCCAGAGAATACAAGCAGTTCGTAGTGGCTTCTTATCGTTCTCAAAAGGGGAAGTGGCTGTGTTGCTGCGGGGATCCGAGATCAATCAACTGTCTCGCCTATTCAACATCAAATTGGGTGATCCAGAGATCGCAGGAGATCGCTCACCTCTTGCTCGCGGAGACCAAAAGACGCCTGGCCATGGGATACTCTTTCGTAATCCATGAGATCAAAACTCCCCATTTACCGTTTTTTCCGCCACAGATTCCGGAGCGTGGGACGTCATTGGTAATCCATGGTCTGGCAGGGGATCGAAATTCCATAACAGCACCAGGAGAACTCAATTCAATTGTTGGGAAATTTTAGGATAAAATTTTTGAGGCGGGGACTATAAAAAGGGGCGGGCGTTGACTCTGTAAAAGGGGCGGGATCCAACGTATGTTGCGGGAATCACCGATTTCCCCCCAAAGCAATCTCATCGATTATCGTTATCTTTTCAGTGTGGAAGGCGCCAAAAGACCTAAATTTGGGGCGGAATATCCGAAATCACCGATATGTGAAGGGCAGGAATGAATGTACACTTAGACCGCCATAGTTGCCTGTGTGTCTTGGGCACTTAACATGGATAGTTTGAGGACACAAAAACGCGACGCACCCACAGAATTAAGAAGCGACTAGGTTCTGTGCTTAGTGCCACTAATCACAAAATGGTAGCGGTTCATCAAGATCGAACACATTGTAATCTATTTGCGAATCAATAACGCTGGCCGCATTAAAAATAAACTGACCTCCATCGGCGTCTTTCAACGATCCCGCCGGCCAGCTGAATGTCGGAGTCTGCACTGTGATGTGCATGCCCTGTGCGGTGAGGCGCACAAGACCAGCGACGACATCGGTCGGGATTAGCGGCGCAGAGGGTGGGTCGGTTGGAGGGGGGTATACAGTATCGGAGCCGAGATGGAGATGGGCGCAGGGAAGGGCCGGGCGTACCTCCAGCACGCGGAGAAACTGCGCATATGAGGTCTCTTCCAGCATCGCCGTGGTGATGGTCAACATCTGCAGCCGAAGAATGGTGGTGTCGGGTGGAAAGAAAGCATTGGGAGGGTGGGCGGCCTCAAAATCGGTGTCGGTGGCGTTGATGAGGTCCAGGATGGAGACGGTCTCGAGGACGGGGAGGAGCGCGGACCAGGTGGCCGGCGCGAGGGTTGCGCGACGGAGGGTGAGGCGATGAAGAGGGCAGCGGGAGCGTTGTACCATGGAGACGATTGCGTGTGATCCCTCCACGTCCCAGAGGTGCGTAACGAGATGCTCGAGAACGGGGAGCGTGACGTAGCGGACGAACTCGACGCTGCCATCGAGAAATAGGCAGCGGAGATGGGCGGCCACGGTAAATGTCGGGCTGGAAGGTGGGGGGTACCCAAAGCTGACGTGTAGGACAAGGTTGCGGAGGTGCGGGAAACGGGCGAAGACGCCGACAGCGTCCGCAGAATTTCCAAATCCCAATTCCAAGGTTGCCAGAAGCGACGATGCCGCCTCTTCTGGGAACGGACACACGTCCGAAAAGCTGGGAACGCGGAGAGCCGCGAGAGCAGGGGCGCATGAACGAGTGTACAGGTTAGTGTTGAGAGAAAAATCGTGCGGAAGGCTTTGGTTGACCTCGATCGCCAGGATGCGCAGACAGGGGAACGGCCCAGGGACACTGTTGAGTTCCAGCATGTCTTTCCGCGGAAGTACAACCTCCATACGTTCCCATTGCGTAGACCTAGCCTTTAGGATGTCCATGAGACCGTGGGGAAGACCAGCCCACCAGTCACAGTGCAGTGTGACCGAGAGGGGATGGCCGGAAGAACGGCTGAGCCACAGATCTACAAGCGCTGTGGTGGAATGCGTGGGGAGCTCATAACCATACAGAGAACCAAGGCCAGCGTATGGAGGGTCTGGGTAGAACTCGAAGAAAATGGAACACCAAAGCTGGGGTGTTGCGAGCGCAACAGCGCGCCAGTGTCTGCAGACTTGGGCCAGCAGGAGAGGTGCCGCTGTTGCACTAGGACGAACGCGGCCATCGGATGGAAGACAAAAACAAAAGATTTTTGAACGTAGTTCAAACGGTAGCTCCGCCTCCAACGGACAGTGCCTTTGAGTGTTCATGTACGCGTTGCCGTCGGTCGAGCTGAAATGGAGGTTTGAGGTAATTATGAGTAAATTTTCCGATATAAGCCGCGACGTACAGTGCGTTTTCGGCGGTTGAAAGAAATGCACTGTTAATAGTTCTCTGCACCGTAACTTCCCAATATAAATACTAACAACGTGCTACACGCACGCGGAGGTTGCGAGCTGGAGCGGCGACGTCGAGACGGAGAAGCGAAGGTGAGTTGAAACGCAGGGACTGAAAGATGAATCACGTACCGTAGTTGGCCAGTCGTATTCAAAGGCGGTGGAACTGGCGGAGGAAGACTAGAGGCTTGAGTCACGGCGTCACAGCGAGGCTGATCAGACACTGCTTTAGCCGTCTGCACAGCCTGCGAGACACGTGTCTATATGTGCAGACTCTGGGAGGATATAGCTGCCGACGTCAGATCGGCAGAATTTTTACGACACGGGTCAACGTCCTGCCGACGTGCGTCTGGATCTGGAGGGGGTTGCCGACCGCCGTCCACCTATTTGGTGGGACGTCTGAGACTGCTTCTGCTGGCGACGTCTGAGCCTGTGCCGCCACCCTGCTTTGACCCCCCAATTCTTCACAGGTACCAATTAACCATTCTCACACTCAATACGTACATGATCTGCGCGGTTGTCCGTCGTTAGGCTAATCGATTCACACGACTGCTGAACGTCTCTAATTCACTACATTTTGGGTCGGCCTCGGCCAACGCCTTGGCCGAGGCCCTCGGCCAACCTCGGCCAACCCTGGGCTCGGCCTAGTCGGTCGAGGTTGGTCGACCTCAGTTTTGATTTGATGCCGGTCCTCTAGCACTTCCCTTTAACTTCCCTTGCTACTGGTTGTTGGAGAAGGCCCAACACTGTTAAGGATGGACACGGGTCGCGGGTACACCCGCGGGTTTGTACCCGCGGGTGTGGGCGGGTACGGGTACGGGTCGCGATTCCAGACCCGTGCTCAACCCGCGTACCCGACCCGTGTACCCGCGGGTTTTTGAACTTCCAAATATTCATTTTTCCACATAAGCAGGCTCGAAGCAGGCGCTCAGGATCAACCCCGTTGCCGAAAACCATCATGGTAAATCTTTCTGACCTTGCAAATTCCACTTTGTCTCTCGTGACAAGTAACAAAGTGAAGTGTTCATTCAAAATCTCAACTACATACAGATAACAATATAATTGCCTACTCTGATGACTAACTTATGAGGCATTGGTTGTTGCGAGAGTGTGGACATACCTTCGGTCTACATTGTATAGCCCCGTATTTCACAATAAGACATTATTTATGCTGGAAATTTCGCGGGTAGACCCGACGGGTTTGGAGACCCGCGGGTGGATCGAAAACCCGCGGGTAACCCGTACGGGTTTTAGACCCGACCCGTATGCGGGTACGGTTTTTGCGGGTCCGGGTCCGGGTACGCCTGAAGGTACCCGCGGGTATACCCGTGTCCATCCTTAAACACTGTGGACGGGCACTGCCCTTGATCGATCCGGCGGATTTGTACCTGTTTGTACACAAATGCAAATCAAAGGGAGGCTGATTGCCGGTATTGAGGCGGCGTGGACGCTCGTTTCGGCTATCCATGGGACAGTCGAGGTCGGGGTGATGAGTGTAGAGAGAAAGGACCAGAATGCCA
The DNA here is from genome assembly GCA_029204075.1 of Mycena capillaripes. NCBI lineage: Eukaryota > Fungi > Basidiomycota > Agaricomycetes > Agaricales > Mycenaceae > Mycena > Mycena capillaripes. Next base: position 3,957 of record JARHKZ010000029.1, on the reverse strand, counting down.
GGGCATTATTGCTCCTAGTGACGTCGTCGAGGGCACACAAGGCGCGAGGGCCAGCAAAATAACCCTTTGTTGTGACTCGGGTGTAACACATCGGCGAACTAAAATTGGCAACACTCCCACACCCTCACATGGCTGTGGGAAGGCCAGCCGATGGTGCCAGGGATGCTGGGCGCTGGGACAGAGATCAGGGGTCGGCCAACCTGGCCGAGATGACCTCGCCCAACCTCGCCCAACCTCAACTGACCTCGGCCGACTTCCCCTCGACCAACCCAGTCGAGCCCCCTGGGCCAACCTCAGCCAACCTCGGCCGACCTCGACCAAGTCGGCCGAGGGGCCATCAAAATGTAGTGATTGCAACTGCTTCAAGATAAACCTGTTGAAACACCCGCTTCTTGGTTCATACCGCCCGTAGCATCACTCTCGCGTCCTCGCATCCCCATCTCCGTCCCCACCCGTGGCAATTAATTCAATAATCGACCTCGCTCCTAGTTACTTATTCCTTCGCGCTCCCCCTCTGTACGGTAGGTTAAGACAATCTAAGAACCATTAGACTACACCTAACATCGCCTAAAATACCAAAATTTCTCCTCCCCCCGTGGTATCTGTGGTAGGTGTTTTACCGGTGGTATATCCGTGGCAGTCAATTCCTCTAATTATAGGAGTTTACTAGCAGTCACCCGCGTCTTTGCCACGGATGATGCAGTGGTTGGAGAAAGATTGAGGTTCATTGGTTAGCTGCTGATGAGATTTTCCACACTCATAGTGCTGACCTATCTGTACAACTACATGGGTGGGCAGGTGAAAACGATTGATCGCGTAGACACGACAGTGGCGATGTACTCGCTATCACAAAAGTAACCGGAAATGCATTTGTTGCCATAGATCACGTGCAATAAGGCGGACCACCTACCATTCACCTCAGGATCCTACCTGCAGATAAACCAACTTGCTTTGGAAGTCTGGGTTCATTGGCACTGGCTAGAGGCGCTGAGAGATCAGTGATGCTGATGGCAGTTATGTCATTTCATGGTCCACAAGAAAGATTGGCCTCGAATAGACAATCTGAGACCCAACTGACTGTGGGTCAACTATGGAGTGAATTCTGAAGCCTATTTCCTGAATTTTGGACAGCTAAAACCTTGAATACCCTGAAGAAACAAGTCAGGAAGCCGTTCTGCAACATCAGGTAAACCACCATTATAAACTTAATCCCTTCAAAGTGGTAGGCCGGATGAGTGGAATAGACTGTCACAAGTGCCCTCGTGGATTCTCTTCAATAATAAACCACTCAGGCCCAAATTCTTAGGCTAAATAGGAGGATGCTTGGTGCAAAGATTTTGCTCACTTGACTTGCTGAATGTTTCACCTATTTTCATTTATCTATCAGCTTCCCAATCTTATATGTAGGTTTTAGAAGATGTAGGGCATCCCCAAGATTTGCCCCCGAGACTCTCTACCAAGTTTATACTTGAAAGTGACTGTATGTTGGGGCATTTTTGGCCATCTGATGCAAACTCGCGAGCAATAAATATCACCCATTTACCGAGCATATACCCACTGATTTCGAAAGCCGAATTTCAGGTTAAGGGCGACCATATTACCCAAGGAGCACACACATTGAGTTGGAACAAAAATATTCTACCAATTGATGCCGTAAAAACCTGATTTCCGGTTACTTTTTGTGATAACAAGTAGTATAATACCTTGTATTTTCTCCGTTCATACTTGAGGAAGATGAACTGAGAGGGTATACATGGACAGGTTGAATGGGTTGCCGGGGAATGATGACTCGGGTTCAGTGGGTGCATATCAATGTGAGCTTGTCGACGCGCGAACATCGACCGAGCGAATCATTGAGCGCATTCCTGTTTCTCTATAGCTGATCCATCCATTGAGAAATTCTCTGTGACGCCTCAGCTCTGCATCTGGGGCGTCTCAATGTGAGCTGGTGGACGCACGAGCGAATATTTGAGCGCATTCTTACCTCTACTAGGTGGGTGATCATTGTATTGAAAAATATGGTGTGAATTTTTCATGTGTTCCGGTCGAGGCTGTGAAGATGGGACAGATAACCCTCACGGCGCAATCGCGATATGCGGTCTGCAGCTATATGTAGTTTGATTGTCTGCTTCATTTGTAAAGCTCCGTGTTCTCCTTTGTGCCGACATTCTGAGCATAGACACCACTCATACTGAGCGTCAGAACGGTGATGTGCAAGCTCGGAACCTAGTGTGGAAACACACAAAACAACCAAAACCAATATTGGACGAGATAGATTGAGTCTATCCACAACCAACACCAGAAACGGTGCAAGATAGGTGCTTTGATACACTTCCAAGGTAGCTGACGAGTGTCAGTCCCTAGTTTCAGAGCCTTAGAAATGTTGATGGGAAAGCCAATTGTTCAAAGTAAATGTTGTACGAAGTGCTGTGTTTCGATACGAGCGAAACTGAAGATCCAAAGGATACAACTGTTTCGAACGGTGATGATCCAATATATGATAACCAAGTTTTAGGAAACGTAAGAAACAGTGAAGTTTCTACGGTTTCCAGTGCATATCCCGAAGATCCGCGTCGATAGTGTGTTCCAAAAGTGTGTTGTCGATCCAAATCCCAAGTCCCAGTCAAGTCCAAGTCCAGTATCCCAGTCCCAATATCCAGTCCAATCCAATCCAATATTCAAAATCCAATGTCCAGTCCCTCACGTAGCCGTTCCTCACGTAACCAGTTCCAGTCCGTCATGTATCCAAAGCTCCTCACGTATCCGCGTAAAAGTGTCGCCCCCCAAGCCCTCCTACCATCTCCTCCGAATCCGCGCTGGACGCCGCCAGTACCCTCTGAGCACCAAGTCTCCTCTTCACCCCTTCAAGCCCCGCTTTCTCATCAAGGTACAAGCTTGCGCGATACGCGTCAAGACCTCAACGGCACTCTATTCCTACGCTAAGGGCGTCTCAAGTCGCCCAATCTCGAGTCTCAAGTCACCCTCTGGTCCCCTTTCCCTCAAGCACCTGTTCTCGTCTTGTTTTCGTTTAGCTTCCCTAGCAATCTGCCGCGTTCCAGCTCCAAGTCCTGTCAACGCTATCACTGCCCGCGCGTGTGATGTGGATGTGTTCCCGCGTCGTCGCCTCAATTTTGTTCCTTTACTGATTTATGCTTGCACCGCCAACATCCCGCGTGCATCAACGAAGCGTTGAGCCTCAGGTTATGCCAATCTTGACTACGGTACGTGCCCACCCATCTTTTCTTTTAGTTATTGTAATTATTTTAATGTTCTTTTAGAGAGATATCGCTATCGTGATAGTGAATTACTGGGAAGGAATGCACCATGTACGTGCCCATTGCTTGAGTAATAATCACTACTGATAAGCCCCTCAGAACTTTGTTTTTCCGTTTGCCGTAGCCTTCTTTCGTTACTTTATCGCACTGTATCTTTCTGTAGACGTCACTATATCACATTTATTCGATGAATCACCGCTTGTAACGATCTTGAAGGGCTTGAATCGGCACTTTTTTGCGCACTTTTATACACTTTTGGTACTTTTTAAGAAACCGGACCTAGTGTAAAAAGCTGCTAAAGTCTTTTTCCACTTTTCCAGCTTTTTTCACTTTTTTCACTTTTTTCACTTAGAAAAGTGAAAAAAGCGTCGGGAAGACGATGTGTGAAGTTGCTGATGTCGTTAAAGCGCGGCGAGGTCGCCGCAGCCATGCGTTCAGTAGTGGGAGAGATGTGGTGGAGGATCTGGATGCTGGCCGTCGCGCATGTACTTTCATCACCCTCTCTCACCCTCTCTATAAAATTACGTCTGTCTTTCACCCTCTTTAGCCTTTAAACTCCGCTGTCAAAATTCGCACTCCGCCCCTCAACTACCCGAGCCTTCAGTTCCTTACTCCTTTTGTCGGTCTTTGCCCGTCCTCTCCGCCTTTCAGCTTCCGAGCCATCATTTCTTTGCTCCTTTCG